>OX031064.1:52571860-53821860 GCA_943736015.1 Tridacna crocea | reverse complement strand
CGAAGACCCTCAGGATATAAGACAAACATGCAACAACTTTATTTTTAGTAGTTTTATGGCTTTAGAGCGCCAATGATAAATACTTTGGACCTATGAGCTCAATAACTTTTTAAAACGGGAAGGGTTTCTGATGGGTTGGCCTAGAAACACCACTTATGATGTTAGGTTAATGGGGAAAGCCACATGAGGTTTTTACTAGCAGTCTGGGAAAGTTGGCGGTTCGCCCAACTGTAGTAGAAAAAAACTACGTCATTGTACTTAGTGGTCCGACCCCAACCCTTTACAAAACCACGAAATACCTTCTGAAAATAATTTTGGAAAACAAAAGAAGTTTGTTTTCCGTCATCGGAAATCCAAATCTCATCATTAACCCTTTATCCCTTAAGGAATTTCTATGGTATCTCTAACTGACCCTAAATAACATCAAGGATGAAGCCGTTCCTTATGTGTATATGACACCTTTTGATAGTGTAGGAAACATCGTGGCAAAAGGTGAAATTGCTCGTCACGAGCAATTTCAACTTTTGCCACAATGTTTTCCAAAGGCTCCTACAAGCAATGCGTAGAAATGAGTATCTATGGAGTAAAGGGTTAAATCGTTTACCAAACAATCCCCGGTTTTTACGACCCCGAGGAAGAAGTCTTCTGAATACGTTGTGGGAAAAGGAGAAAATGCTAGTATCCCGTTTTTCCCAATGCTTTCTACTCTTTTAAAGTCAAGTTTCATTTTTTTTGAGTCACGTTTATTTTGTCGTCTGCAAATGCTTTCAATTTGGACATGTCTAAAATTCTGTCGTTTGATAAAGAGTTCAGCAACTATTCTGGAAGAGAATAAACTAAGATAAGTATTCATGTCTGATTTAGGTCTTTTTTAGTAGAAACCTTTTTTCTCATTATTTATCTCAAAGGCAGTCTTGAATTGAACAGTGAAATGTGGACGGTTTGGTGTACGAAGTATTCAAAAGATAAAGGCAGCGGAAGTCAGGAAGGGTTACGATATATGGCATTTTTACCTGCAAATTGTGGGAGTGTATTTCTGAGTTGATTTTCAAATCTAAAAGCAGTGATATTTATTGTCAGTTCTTGTCTATTTGGATTGATTAGCATCGACGAGATAACTGAGTAAACCAACTAGAATGTTGTACGTGTAACTACGAAACATTCAAAATATCGTTTCAACGGATGTACACAAACTATTAGTGTACCGGTATTTTCAAATATGCCCTTTTTTGTTTACTCTTTCGAAAAGTGACTCACTTCGCTCTTACCAAAATGCTTCAGCCCTAACCATATCTACATGAACTTTTTCCGGTGCTGCAGTATTCGAAAAAGCGTTGGGGGGAACAGGGGCATGTGTCTGTTCGCACAGTGCTGTGCCCAAAGTGTTTTCCGCAAAATTATAAAAGGCGACAATTGTCTTTCTTTTCTTCGCAGTTTATTCCATTTATCCATCAGTTAACCCTTTACCATATAAGGCATTTCTATGGTATCTCTAACTGACCCTAAATAACAGCAAGGATGAAGCAGTTTCTTATGTGTATATGATATGTTTTGATAGCATAGAAAACATTGTGACAAAAGGTGAAATTGCTCGTCACGAGCAATTTCACCTTTTGCCACAATTTTTTCCAAAGGATCCTACAAGCAATGTGTAGAAATGAGTATCTGTGGAGTAAAGGGTTAAAAAAACACACATTAACTTTTTCGGCCTCATTTCGTCTTTGGCGAACGGTGTAGATCAATATCATAGTGCACCGGACGAACAGTCTTATCTCAGATTTACATCATAGGACTGTCTAATCCAACCTTTAAGATAAAAGTCTTTTATCAATTTCATCGGATAGCGCGTTGAAACGTGGAAAGACGTCAAATCCTGTATATTTGGCTCTGAGGTAAGTTCATGGTAATGGAACGGGGTGGAGCTTTGGCATGCTTCCGAATTGTATTATGGGTCTTGCCGAAGCCTTCTAGCCTACAATTACGTGTCCTTGAAACAGTCTTTTTTTTTTTTTCTTCTTTGAAATGCTTTATTCACTTATCGAATAATTTTGGGCTAAATTGAGGTAACAGAGCCTATTATGTGAGAGGTAAGTGTCCGGCTCTACAGGTCAGACGTATAATCTCATTTTCTTCCTGAAAATGGATAACTATCATTTAAAAAACAAGTCACTTTTGAAACGTATGTTTGTGTCGATTTTTTTAAGAGTTAGGGTTTTTTTTTTTAATGTGGGCCAGTTTCCTTAGGGAAGATAACTATCGGCGCTAGCCTAGTACTAGTGAAACCCGGAACATACGTGAATTAGCAAGCTGTCATCGTGATATGACCGAAATAAGGTCTTGAAAGCGACCTAAAACAACAATTTAATCACCCTTTCGTTTTTTTACCTATCGGTTATACGTTTAACCCTTTCCCAAACTAAAAACTTTTGGACTAGACCACATTGAAAGTATTTCCAGACGACAATTCAACTCTTGCTGAAAGGATGATTTGTATCTATAATATGATAGTATTAGAAAACATTGAGGGAAAAGGAGAAAATGCTGGTTACCAGCATTTTCTCCTTTTCCCACAATGTTTTCAAAAGGCCATTATTCCAGACCCGTAAAAACCAGGGATTGTTTGGGAAACGGTTAATTATAAAATAAATACAAGCTTTCGGCGCTACAGCCGCCTTCTTCAAGTGTGATCCTATGATAAAATGCCTGCAGTACCGCCGAAAGCTTGTGTTTATTTTATAATTAAACGTTACATATCTCAAGAAGAGGATATATAGAGGATATTTGTTCGCAGCCACGAGTGAAAATATTACCGATGGTGTTCACGAGATGAAATAAATTTCGATCTTTCACCGAAAAAAACAAATATTCTATTTATTTTATGCTTTTATCCCTTGCTGGGAGGAGCTTTGTCAAAATTTAGTACAGTTCTTTTTTCTTATTCCCCGTGTCGTACCCCTCCCGCATAGCAACGTTACGTCAAGCGCGAGAAATGTAAGATATATGACGTCATATTTCCCATCTGGTTGTTAGGCACGCGCAATTTACCTAGGCAACAAGAACGTGAAAATTGGTATTTTCACTGGTGGTACCAGTGTAAGATCGAAAAATATTTTCACTGCTATTTCTCGATATCCTACCGGAAAGCATGAAATAAATCATGGTTTGTATATCGGTTATACGAATATCAGTTTTCGTTTTGGTCATTGACGTCAAATTCATGGGGTCGCAAATTCAAAACTCGTTTAGAAAGATTCTCTTACGGCATACAATAGCACTGCGATAAGTACTCTCCCAAATTCTGGGGTTTTGCAAACACGATGCAATTTGATATAGTATCATTATTTATTATATGAATGTAATTTAGCTGACGAATTTTTATGTGTTTTTTATGTTTTCCTAGGCGAGTTTCTGGAGGCAGATCAAAGACTTTACTCTCTCGTAATGCTAAAAGTTTCTTTGCGCTTGTAAAGTTTCCAAAATAAACATCATAAATGAATTTAATCGGTATCTGCGCTGTTATATCGTTGCAGTAAAGTTTGAGTTATTGCGGCATTAACTCTTTACCAAACAACAAAAATTCTAGACTTGTCTAAATCGAAAGTGGTGTCCGTGATCGTGAGGTAGAGCGTCGGCCTCATAACCTGAAGGCTCCGAGTTCGATACCCGGGAGCGGGTGTCAACTATGGGATTTTTCATTGACCCACAAATTCGGCGCGAGTACTGGTGTAGTTCCCAGGAAGCAGAATCGAGAGAGGTTAGTATAAGTTGTAAGAACTTGTTTCTCAATCGATGTTAAATAAACTTAAATCGAAAGCATTAATTTACATACGACAAAATACACGTGACTAAAAAAAAAAGAAAATAAATAAAATGAAATTTGACTGTAGAAGAATAGAAAACATTGTGGGAAAAGGAGAAAATGCTGGTTACCAGCATTTTCTCCTTTTCCTGCGATGTTTTCAGAAGGATCTCTCCTTTTGGCCTTAAAAACCGAGGATTTTTTGGTAAAGGGTGACGCTTTAATCTGTAAGGTCGGAAACAGATTTGGGGGGGGGGGGGGTTGTAGCCGGTATAGATTAAGATAGGGATGCACAAATACGAGCAATCTGATCTTTTAGCTGCACCATCTGCAATTTGATATAATTATGTCTGTATAAGTTTCAGTTGGCCATATTTTCAGACGTTGGAAAAGGTCAAGTTTTATATATCTGGTACCGAAAGCGTTAGAGATATCAATTTCATAACTCATCTTTTATCTCACCAAACTCTTTACCAAACGACATAATATCGAATATGTCCAAATTCATCGCATCTGCGGACGATAGATGAAAGTTGGCTAAACTGGCGAAAGTGTCTTTAAAAGTTTAGAAAACATTGTGGGAAAAGGAGAAAATGCTGGAAACCAGCATTTTCTCCTTTTCCCACAATGTTTTTAAAAGCCTACTTCTCCAAAGTCGTTAAAAGTCGAGATATTCTGATACAGGATTTACTCCTCCGAAAGCAATAACAGAGTGAATTATACAGTTCATCTGTTTTGCATCATTACAGAAAGGTGATTAGCAGCCCATCAGTCAGTCCCAAAAGTAATATTTTTTTGTCGAACATTTAAAAAAATGAAAACCTTTCAGGCTGTCATGCGTTTTTACATACAAGGTAGATCCATATCATGCTTGTTAGTTCCGAATACATATAATTACGTCTTTAACGGGGAAGGTGGGGGTAAGATCAGACATTTCAGTTCAGAAATCATGCAATTTACGTTTTGTGTACAAACAGAGTTCCGAAAATGTATAGACATGTACATACATGTATGTATGTATGTATGTATGTATGTATGTATATACGTATATATGTATGTATATATGTATGTAAGTATGTATGTATGTATGTATATATGTATGTAAGTATGTATGTATGTATGTATATATGTATTTAAGTATGTAAGTATGTATGTATGTATATATGTATGTAAGTATGTATGTATGTATGTATGTAAGTATGTAAGTATGTATATATGTATGTAAGTATGTATGTATGTATGTATGTACGTATGTATCGCATGATATCTATCCAATAATCATCCTCGGATACCCCGGGGTCTCCCTATTTGCTACGTTACATCGACCCCTGGGACAATTAATTGAATTTCCCTCGCTTTACCGCTGGCCGAATGCTGGCTTTTCATTGGTTCCATCATCATTTTGTGATGGGCGAGTGGACTGTACGCTATGACGTTTCGTATCGATTTTCGGCGGCTGATTCAAGGTTTTATTAGTCAACTGTCCCAGGGTAGTCAACTGTCCCAGGGGTCGATGTAGTGAGCAAATAGGGAGACCCCGGGGTATCCGAGGATGTCCAATAATAGTCCTTTCAGAGAATAACTTATTTTTTCCTTGAATTTTTCCATGGGCTCTTTGGTTTGAAAACGGTTTGAACTTTCTTTTTTGTATATGATACTGGCCAAATTTGTGTCTGTTTTTCAGTCTTTTTAACCCTTTACCAAACAATGCCCGTTTTTAGGCGACATTAACCCATTACCACACAAGCCCTACTTTTGACGCCCCTAGGAAAGAAGCCTTTTGAAAACACTATGGGAAAAGGAGAAAATGCTGGTAACCAGCATTTTCTCCTTTTCCCACAGTGTTTTCTACCCTTCCCGGAACAAATTTCTATTTTCTTGTTGCCTTTGTTTTGTCGTCTGCAAATGCTTTCAATTTGGACCAGTCTAAAATTTTCTCGTGTGGTAATGAGTTAAGTAAGGCTTTTTTTTCTTTGGAAAAAAAAAAAAGAAAAGAAAATGCTTATAATCAGCACTTTTTTTCTTTTCGCACATTTTTGTACTCTTTTAACGAAAATTCGCATCCTTTGAAACACACGTTACTTTCGTCTGAAATTGCTTTGAATGTGGTCAAACCTAAAATTCTGTTGTTTGCTAAAAGTTTAATATAATTATGTACTTTAGTAATTGTATGTGAGAATCTGGCAGACAAGGTAAACACAGGCAGATGTTACAGCTCTAAAATACTGATCGGGAATTAAGCTTTATTCTGCTAAATAACTTGACTCTTCACCAAACAAACCCTTGTTTTCAGGACCCTGGGAAGAACAACTTTTGAAAACCTTGTGGGAAAAGGAGAAAATGCTGGTAACCAGCATTTTCTCCTTTTTCCACAAGATTTTGTATCATTTTAGAGATAAATTTCATAAGATAAAACACTTTTAATTTGTCTTCAGCAAATGGTTTCAATATTGGTCAGTCTAAAATACTGTTTTTAGTAAAGAGTTAAATGAAGCTTTCAAGAGAATAGTATAGAGACCCGAACGATCTTAACCCTTTCCCAAACGACAAACTTTTGGACTAGACAAAATTGAAAGCATTTGCAGACAACAATTTAACTCTTGCTGAAAAGATGATTTCTGTCTATGATAAGGTGGAAAACATTGTGGGAAAAGGAGAAAATGCTGGTTACCAGCATTTTCTCCTTTTCCCACAATGTTTTCAAAAGGCTATTATTCCAGACCTGTAAAAACCAGGGATTGTTTTGGAAAGGGTTAATTCAAATTCTTTTTCTGAGAAAAATATCTACCCATCGGACAGTGTAAATCCAAGATCAGATCACACGTTCTATGCAGGCTGATCTTGATCTACCCCGTCCGAAAAAGATCGGTGACTTACCTTCAGCATCTAAAAGGTTAATCCTCCACCCTTTAGCAGACGGCATATTTTTATCGAAATTTCCAAACTGAAAGTGCGTGCAGGCTACAAATTATGTGGCTCAAACTATGAATGGAAGCTGTTTGAAAGCGATGAGAATATGGGGAAAATGCTGGTTACCATTATTAACTTTACTCCTTTTTAAGCAATACTTTCGAAAGCCTTTCTGGTCAGGATGGTTAAAGCACGGAATTGTTTTGTACAGGGTTAAACTGCTATATTAATTAACCGGAAATATCGGATCGACATTAAAACTACAAAGGTAGAGATTTCAAGGTTCTTTATGCCGACAAAAATCTTTCTATATCGAACAGTGTAGATCGAAGATCAAACTGCACAGTATATAGTTTGACCGTGATCCACACTATTAACAAAAGCCACAAAAAACATCAAAAGCTGTGCTTCACCTGCTGATAAGCCAATTAGTCTTTTGAGGGTAAATAAGTAGCTGTACCACCCTGGGTCTGTGTGAACATATTGAGTGAAACCCGCCGATACAGACCGGATATTACCCAGACATAAAAGACAGGGGGTGTTGGCTGTCTGCTCCTTGAAAAAGAACCTGGAATGCCACAAAATTAGTCCTAAATGTTCTCATGCGTACCCAGCTAAATTGCAAATTGCTTTTTTTGCTAGAAGTATAGACAAGGATCAGTCACTGAACTTGCAGTCAGATCTTACACCCAGTTTGTCCGATATTCTAATCATTTCCCAGATAAGGCCTGGTTTTTACGACTCTGGGCTCGCAGGCGTTTGAACAACTGCGTAAGGAAAATTCTCTGATCTACTTTGTCCGATAAGGAAATGTTTTTCTTCAAAAAATGAATAAATAAGAAAATAAAAAGATAAATAAGGAAGTGCGAGATAGCAACATTTGTTATTTTCGTTATCATCTTGAACGTTTCTTATTAGTTCTTTAGCAGGTTATTTCAGCCTAGCGAAAAAGTTTAGACCTGTCCAAATTTCAAAGTATTTGCAGACGAAAAATCAAATGTTATTATCATTATGATTTCTGTTTTTGATAGGGAAGAAAACCATTGTTGGAAAAGAAGAAAATGCTGGTTACCAGCATTTTCTTCTTTTCCAACAATGTTTTCAAAAGGCTTTTCTTTCGGGAAAATTTGGGATTGTGTGGTAAAGAGTTAAGGGATAAAGTCGAATTTAGCACAAACAAGCATAATATTTATGTTCTACGAGGTAAGTCAAAGTTTCTGATGCTGCTCGCTGGGAAAAAAAAGAGTCATGTCTTACCTAGTATCTCGCTCGTAAATTTTCTGGCACGTGCCTATATAAACATGCGTAAACGCGCACTCTTCCAGACGTGCATCGCTAAGCGTATTGATATGACTTATATTTCTACTGTTTACATCAGATACTTGTTCTTTTTGTAAAAGGTGAAAAAGTGTGATCTCAATTTTAATACGAAATCATTCCTTGAACGTTATCTTTTTTTTTTTATTTATTGCTGCTTATATTTATTGAACTGTATAAAAACTACATTTTTACGTTAAAAAAAATAGTTCACAAAAACCATTTTTGAAAGAAGCATTGACTTGACTGAGATTAACGGCTAGAGAATAGTTTAAGATAAACAAAACTGTTAAATATAGTATAAGTTGTTGTACAAGTAAAATTTTCACTAAATTAAGCAACAAAAATGAATTTCCACAAAATCACCACGCACCTATGTGTCTTTTTGTTGCTTGTGTCTACGATTTGTGATTCTGTGAAGAAAGACAGAAAGAAAAACAGGCGAGCGAAGAATAAGAAACTCAACGGAAAGTGCAAGCCGAATATCATCGCGGAATATGAACTGTCTTTCCAAGGGCTATGGTCTGAAAGAGATTATCCCAGAATGTATCCGAAATTTAGACCTCCGGCCCAGTGGTCCAAGTTAATAGGTAAGAGTTCTTATCGATATTATCAGGGCTGTTGTATGGATCGATAGTAGTAAGGAATTGTGATGATTAACGCTTAGAGGTAGTGATACTGGGAAAATGGAAGTAGTAGTAGTAGTAATAGTAGTCGATGTTGTTGTAGAAGTAGTAATAGTTGTTGTTGTTATTGTTGTTTCATATATCTCTTAATTATAAGAGAATAGAAGACGACTATGAAAAACATGCTATTGAAATGTGGGTAACCAGCATGAAGTTAGAATTAACTCATTACCAAACGACAGTATTTTAGGCTTGTCCAAATCGAAAGCATTTGCAGACGACAAAATAAAAGTGACTGAAAAATTTGAAATTTGTTATGTGAAGGGAAGAAAACATTGTGGGAAAAAGGAGAAAATGCTGGTTACCAGCATTTTCTCCTTTTCCCACAATGTTTTCCAAAGGCTTCTTACTCAGGGTCTTCAAAAGGTAGGGACTGTGTGGCAATGGATTAAATATTAATATATCGTCGGTTTACTTCCAAAACCTAGTAACAAGCTGTAGTTACGAGGTTTTGGAAGTAAACCGACGATATTTGAAAACACTGTTGCAAGAGGAGTAGAGGAATATTTGTTTTGGACGCAATGCTTTCAAAATTTGTTTACTGCAAGACGAAAATAGTCCTCTGTATACGGTACTGAATGTTATGTGAATAAGCCAGTCTCTGGAAAAAGGAGATTTAGTATAGATCCATGAAGCATGATACCAAGTAAATCATCTCATAATTATATAGAAGATATTTGTTTTTTTTTTTTCGGTGAAAGATCGAAATTTATTTCATCGAGTGGACACCATCGGTAATATTTTCACGAGTGGCGCAGCCACGAGTGAAAATATTATCGATGGTTTTCTCGAGATGAAATAAATTTCGATCTTTCACCGAAAAAAAAACCCCAAATATTCTATTTATTTCATGCTTTTAACTCTTTCTGGGAGGAGCTTTATCAAAATCCAGAACGGATCTTTTCCTTTATTCCCCGTGACGTACCCCTCCCGCATAGCAACGCATTACAATATTACGTCAAGCGCGAGAAATGTAAGGTATATGACGTCATATTTCCCATCTGGTGGTTAGGCATGCGCAATTTATCTGGGCAACAAGAACGTGAAAATCGGTTTTTTCGAAACTTTTTGCAGATGCATTGAACCGCCTTTTCAAATGACATGATTCAGATTAAAGCGTCTCGGCGCTGTCATAATGATTATACCACCTGTTCGACCAGTAATTGATCTTGCAGGAATCTGCACGAATCTGTCAAATCTGCAAAATAGCTACCTCGTTTTTACGGGCTTGCGATAATTGCTTATCCAGCATTTTCTTCTATCTTTTATACCTTTTGGTAAATATCGTGTTTTGGGTAGCTTTGAGGTTTTCCGTCTGAAAATACTTTCAAAATGAACAAGCCAACAATGTAATGTCTCCTGTGTACCTACCTGTCTGGTGCATTGGAATCGTAAATTAGGCCTAAGAAACTAAATATGCAGGATTAATTAATTGAGCTTACTTATTAGTCAGATGTTGGCTGGTTCTTTCAAAACAAGTGGTGTCCGTGGTCGTGAGGTAGAGCGTCGGCCTCATAACCTGAAGGTCCTGAGTTCGATACCTGGGAGCGGGTGTCAACTTTCGGATTTTTCACTGGTCCACGCATTCGGCGCGAGTACTGGTGTAATTCCCAGGAAGCAGAATCGAGAGAGATTAGTTTAAGTTGTAAGAACTTGTTCTTCAATCGATGTAAAATAAATATGTTTAAACTAAACTTTAAAAAACAATTGACTCTTCAACCCATTACTACACAATCCCAACATTCGACACCCTTGAGAAAGAAGCATTTGGAAAACATTGTGGGTGCCGGAGACCGAGCCAGTCTTCACATAATTTTGGCTCCTTAAAACCTATTTTTTCGAACAACTGTCTGAATCTGGAGTGAAACGGTACATGATAAAACTGAAATTGGTCTATAGATCTATAGCAATAGTTTTCGACCCTTATCAGTCAGTGCAGTTTGCACAGGCTGACATTGATTGGTAAGCCTTCCTTCTGTAGATGCATTGAACCCTAATTTCACAGAGCACCGCACAAATACTTTATTGTTTTGGGAAACTGAAGCACTCAGTTATTCTTCTGATTTATTTCATGCCTTCAGGTAGGATATCGAAAAATAGCAGTGAAAATATTTTTCGATATTACATGGGCACGACCAGTGAAAATACCGATTTTCACGTTCTTGTTGCCCAGGTTAATTGCGCGTGCCTAACATCCAGAAGGAAATATGACGTCATTTACCTTACATTTCTCGCGCTTGACGTAATATTGTAATGCGTTGCTATGCGGGAGGGGTACGCCACGGAGAATAACGGAAAAGAACTCTACTGGATTTTCTCCCAGAAAGGGTTAAAAGCATGAGATAAATAGAAAATTTGTTTTTTCGGTGAAAGATCGTAATTTATTTCATCTCGTTAACACCATCGGTAATATTTTCACGAATATTTGAAATATTACCAATGGTGTTCACTCGATGAAATAAATTTCTATCTTTCACCGAAAAAAATACAAATATCCTCTATATTTTCAGCAATTTATTCTTTAATTCATTTCCCTACAATCCCGACTTATAACCACCCTGAGAGAGAAGCATATAGAAAATATTGTGGGAAAGGAGAAAATGCTGGTAACCAGTATTTTCTCCTTTTCCCACAATATTTTCTACCCCAACAAAATCAAGAAATCATCATGGTAACGAGATTTAATTTGTTGCCTGCAGTTGCTTTGAACTTGACCCAGTCGAAAATCTTGTCATTTTGTAAAGATTTCAATTCAAATTCTAGGTCGCAGTCACTCAGATCGCTACACAATGTGGAGGGAAGACACATACGCCTCAGAGTCGGTCCAAATGTTCGCGGAAAATGCCAATACCAAAGGATTTGATATCGAGGCTCAAGGTTACGGTGGAGTCAAGGACACTTTTACTGCAGCACCCATTCTAGGAGGGCTTGGGAGAACTGTGACGAATTTTGTCGCTGACGGAAGACATACAAAGGTCTGATTTGCCATTACTTTCTCTACCCAAAGATTAATCAGTGTCATTTATTTCTATTTTCACATGTCTGTGCTTAGTCAACAACATCTGTATTGACTTTTGCCGTTCCTGAAACAAATATCTCATGGACAATTGACAATATTTCCTTCTCAAGATACGTGTATCAAACGTCTGTTCACCTCTGAGAAGGTCTGCTTCGTACACAAACTACCTCAAACATTATTATTATTATTATTATTAAACAACCCCTTAGTTACGGCCATAAATCAGATCTACAATCTTCTACAATAAATGAATGAATGCAGATTTCATCTGCTTTTGTGGCTGCAGGTCACCGATACTTTGCTTTTCTTTACCCATATGGAAAGGCAGAGGATACACCTCTATAAACCATTTAGCTGGGATTCGTAGAGGACCATTTAACTTGGGATAAGTCTATCAATATTATGGCCTGCAACGCACGAGAAGGGGCATTAGGACTTTTGTGTAAAGTGTTGTCCCTGATCAGCCTGCGCACTCCGCGCAGACTATTCTGAAATAGCACGTTCCGTTTTTGTGGTATTTGTTGAAGACAATACCACTATGAGTTCAATATTGAATTTTGAAGACCATGTATAGTATTTTGTGAAAAGTCGAAGGAAATAAATCCAATTAAAAACAGGCAGATCCGAGACAATTTTTCTTAGGCAAATAAGTTTTTCGGTAGCATTCAGATATGCAATTGAAAATGGCACGTTAAAATACACTGGGTGAGGCCATCGATCGCGGAAATACTGATTGAGAATAACTTCACTCCCTCATAGTCTTCTTTAGGTGCAATGATACAAACTCTGTCTACCGATCGCTTTGTCCTGGGCTTTTTCATTCCAAAACCAGTTCGTGCTATGGCTGTTTCATCCCATGATTGGGCATGAATATTTATAGATCGAAATAACTGATTGTAATGCTTGGAGTTAAACGTTAACGACTGAAATATTTCAAAATCATAGTTTTTGGATACAAACTTCATTCATTTATTCACATGGTTTCTCTCTATATCCATCATGCATCCTACAGTCAAGGGATGTTACTCCTGACTCCTCGTAATGATTAAAGGGAGACCACCCAATACACAAATAATCCTGTCATGAGTATTCTCTCTTCAACCAAAAAGGCATTTATTCGCTTAGTGGGTTGACTTTCAAGCCAATATTTGAATAATATTTCTTTTTTTCTGTCAAACTTTAAATTCCATACATTGGCTTCCTTGACAAATATCACTTCAGCGTTCTCAACGCTTTGATCAAGTAATTCTTTTGTTTTGCACAAGTCAACTGAAGGACAAAATCTAATGTAGTCGTAAAGTGCTGTCCTGCTTTAGCCTGCATGGAGTGCACAGGCTGATCCGAGACAACATTTTACGCAGATGTCTAAATGCCCGGCGATCTGTATTACAACTTATTTTCATTGTAAATGAAATGGCAAATATTCGGCTAAGGACAGTGTTTAGATATAATTATGTATATACGGCCCCTTTCGTGTTACATTGTCATTATAAATGCTTTTAGCTTGGAATAATTGGTCTTAAGTTTAACAAATGTCATACGGTAGTTATGGACTAGAGAACCATTTACGTTAGAGGGTTTATTTGGCCCTAAAAATGAGACTTTAATTAAACAGTTTGGTAGACCACCACAAGATTAAATGTTTGTATATATATATACTTTTTAAATGATAAACGATAACATGATTTTCCTACTCATCGCTACTTAGAACAAGAAACTGAGTCAGAAAGAAAGGATGCTTGTTGCCGCCATACAGATGTTGGTGATGATTAAAAATTCGGTAAGAATGGGCATAGTCTTCAATTTTAAGTTAGTTCAAATTTTACAGATTGTCTCTCTGATGAGTCGTGTCATAGGTCAGATTGTTCTAATGCCTGCAAAGTTATCCTAATAAGACATGAGACAACCGCCGTTCTCCCGATATCGATTAAAAAAAAGTGAACTCAGTTATTTTATGATCTCATTTCATTTTCAGCTTTCCTTTATGGTAAAAATAGTTCCGAGCCCCGATTGGTTTGTTGGCGTAGCGTCATTTGACCTCTGCGATCGTAAACGATGGAAGTCCGTTATAGAATTGAACCTGTATCCAATGGACGCTGGGACGGACAAAGGGTTGACGTTTACTTCCCCTGATTGGCCAGCTGAACCCCAGGAAAAGATCTACAAGTTATCACCTACAAAACCAAGTCACTCTGCAAGCTCTTTCTACTATCCGAATATGATTGTACTCCCGCCTATAGCCAAAGTAAAACTCACGAAATTATCCGAGTATCGCCGCAAAGGAAAGAGTTTGCCACCACTGAAACAAGAACGAAACCTCGAGATTTATGATGACGTCAAAGAAGTAATACCGGAAGTAGAGCGAATTATTGGCCGAGTCGTTGACAAGGCGAAACAAGACAAACAAAACGAAATTATGGCTCCACAAGATGATTCTCCGAAAGGTCGGTGCACATTTTCTTCCACTTTCTTTTTCAATTGCGCGATGCTTAATTCCTTATCGCTTTACCAGACTACAAAATTTTAATCTAGTCCAAACTGAAAGCATTTGCTGACGCAGGGGAGTCTTTCTTTGATGAGGTAGAAAACATTGTAGGAAAAGAAGAAAATGCTGGTTACCAGCATTTTCTCCTTTTCCCACGATTTCTTCAAAAGGCTTCTTTCCCAGGGTCGTTAAAGGTCGGCATCACCACGCACAGTCTTTTAAAGCGGCTTATCCGTCGCAGGAAAATGTCATCTTAAACTATGAAAATCCTTAACGCAGTAAATTAAGGCGCTTTCTTCTATAAGTTTACCTGTTTTGAGTAGCTGCTCATGTTCAGAGGGGAAAAAATGAAGAAATTGCAAAAGGAAACTAAACGAAACTGCCACATCAATATCGTAATTTATTACGTGAGGCAAATTTACCTCGTTAGACAAAGGGCTACACACGTCGACTCTACTATCATTGTAAACAAGAATTCCACCTATGTCTTATTAACAAAGATTTGTTTAGTCTTATCTGTCACTGAAGGGAACATAAGGCCAAATTTCTGAACATTCTTACAGGGAGGCACTTTTTTAGCCGTTAACCAGTCGACAAAATTAAAGTTTGGTCCAAAATCGAAGCATTTGCAAACGACAATATAAATGTTACCTTTATGATGCGATTTTGTCATTAAAACTATAGAAAACGTAATTTGGAGTATAGAAATATGAGAAAATACTGATTCTCCTTTTCCAACAATGTTTTCAATAGATTTCTTCCTATGAATCGTGAAACACGAAATTGTTAGATAAAGGTCGATTCTCATTCTGTAATGTCTCTAAACCAAACATCGTTTATATTGGTCCATGCTGACGTCAAACGGTACCAAAAATAATAGTATTTCCGATTCTGCAATGAGCTTTGCCAATGGGTGGCCGTATTTACTTTATGTAGTTTTTTCCCATCTACGTGTGGAATTGAAGTAGCAGTTGGGAAAAGGAGTGGGTCTTAGGAGTCGCATCTCACAATGCACTTCACAACCTCAGCCCAGTATTATGATAGATGAGGTCGTCATTTGACATTTAACCCTTCACCACACAATGACGACTCTTGACGACCCTGAGGTAGAAGCCTTTTGAAAACATTGTGGGAAAAGGAGAAAATGCTGGTAACCAGCATTTTCTCCATTTCCCACAATGTTTTCTACCCTTCCAAAATCAAATTTCGATTTCTCAGTCACATTCA
The DNA here is from genome assembly GCA_943736015.1 of Tridacna crocea. Taxonomy (NCBI): domain Eukaryota; kingdom Metazoa; phylum Mollusca; class Bivalvia; order Cardiida; family Cardiidae; genus Tridacna; species Tridacna crocea. The sequence continues at coordinate 53,806,417 of OX031064.1, read as the reverse complement.
TTTTGTCGTCTGCAAATGCTTTCAATTCATAAATTTGTCGTTTGGTAAAGAGTTAAGCTATCGATCGAAATCGAAATTAATCTTTCGATATTCGAATACGAGAGAGTAGTCAGTAGAATCGAGCCACGCTCTGGCAAAACGGGGCTTAAAACATCTCCTTAACCCTTTCCCAAAGAAGCCCTTGTTTTTACGTGTCTGCAGTACAAGTCTTTTGAAAAGTCTGTGGGAAAAGGAGAAATTGCTCGTGACGAGCAATTTCTCCTTTTCCCACAGTGTTTTCTACCCATTTGGAGAACGCTTTCTGCCATTTTTATCAAATTTGAAATTGTCGTCTGCAAACTCTTTGAGTTTGGAAGCGTCTAAAATTTGTCGTTTGGGAAAGGGTTAATATATGATACCAGCCCTAGTCTTCACAAAATTATGGATCCATAAGAAAGACCTTTTTTTCTGAAAAATCGAATTAATCGTGAGGTAGACTGGTCCTTTAACAAACAGAAAATTTACCAAAAGCGAAAAGTTTCGGTTCAGGTCAGCCTGCGCTGATTGCGCAGGCTGACCTGAATCGATATTTTCGCAGATGCTTTAAGCCTCCTTTTCACAGAGCATGGCTCAATTATTTGCTTTTTTATTTTTGAAATATGACGCGAAATAAGAATACATTGTTTGTTACTTGCAGTTGCTCATTTTCCACAACATTTCCGTTTATAATCTAAAGCAGCCATTTTTTTTTTCATAGAAATATTTCCTCCGCCCCTCACCTCTTGTCAACTTGTACCCGAAAGTGGTATTCATAAATAACACGTACAACAAGTCGTTTAGAATAAGAAACGAGGAAAATTTCTGTTTGATTTTCAATTACATTAAAATAAACACCTAATACATAAACAAAACCCGCCCTAAGAAATGGCTGCCATAATATTTGAAGAATTCGAATCGGAATGTACACAAAGGCGTATTTCTCTCCATAATTTGTTGATATCTATAATTATTGACGATTTACTTGGGAACTCGCGCTCGTATTTCTTTTTGCTGAGAGATTGACAGCTGTCTTTTATAAACAGGAGTTGTTTTTTTTAATTCATTATCATGCGTATTTCTTTGTGTGATTTTGTTATTTACTTAAATAATTTATCAATTAGTATGAGAAATTTCGCCAATATGATTTCGCAAGACAGATTGATAAATATCTTTTACAAGCATAGTTTAACCCTTTCCCAAGCAATCCCTGGTTGGTTTTTACGGGTCAGGAATAGAAGCCTTTTGAAAACATTGTGGGAAAAGGAGAAAATGCTGGTAACCAGCATTTTCTCCTTTTCCCACAATGTTTTCTACCCTATCATATAGAAAAATCATCTTTTTAGCAACTGTTAATTTGTCATCTGCAAAATGCTTTCAATTTGGTCTGGTCCAAAATTTGCCGTTTGAAAAAGGGTTAAAGAACCTATGTATAATTTAGTCGTTACAAAGCTTGTCTGAACGATGCCCTGGCAAAAGGGTGTACAATTAATGCATCTCCAGAAAACATCAACAAATTAAGGACCCATAACGTCTTTCTTTTTCTAACAAATACCTTCCATAATGAGGCAGACTGCTCCTTTCACATGCAGAAAATTGAAAAATAGCAAAAGCTATCAGCCAATGTTAGCTTGGTGACCCGAGTCGATACCTTTTGCATATTCATTAACCCTTTCCCAAACAATCCCTGGTTTTTACGGGTCCGGAGTAGTAGCCTTTTTGAAAACATTGTGGGAAAAGGAGAAAATGCTGGTAACCAGCATTTTCTCCTTTTTCCACAATGTTTTCTACCCTATCATGGACAGAAATCATCTTTTCAGCAAGAGGTGAATTGTCGTCTACAAATGCTTTCAATTTGGTCTAGTCCAAAAGTTTGTCGCTTGGGAAAGGGTTAACTTTTATCTTGCTAAATAGCTTAAGTTTTCCTTCTTAATTACTAGTACATAATAAAAAACATAAATATTGCTATTTTAAGGTATTTAAAGTGGGTATTTAGAATTTTCACATCACACCAAATTAAAAAATATATATGTCACTGAAATTTATATGAAAAAGCAATACAAATCATCAGTAATTAAGAATCATAAAATTGCAAAAAAAACTTTTTTGGTGGTATTCCCTTAAATGGCTACGTAGCCTCTTAAGCTATTTTTAGATTTCCCGCCAAAATAAAAAAAAAAGCATTGTGGGAATGTTAAGTGACAGGCACGTGACTTATGACTATTAAATTCCATGACATAAACATTTAATTATTTTCCATAATGTCTAGAACTTCGGATGCTATGTTTTAAGCTTCGTTGGTATATTTCCGGTATGTAAATGAGCGAGTTGCTCATGTAAAAATAGACCGTGTTTCCCTGTTTCCCTTCAGTGTCGACCTGGGCTGTAGTAAATCTCTAATTTATCTAGCTGTCGGATGGTTTTCGACTACTGGGGTTTAATGAATGAAAATTATAAGGCTTTGGGAGTACAAGGATGACTTTTTTGTATTTTTTGTAAAATTTTGTCCGAAAATATGAAGGGCCACCTTTAAATCTGTCCTTTGGGGAAGAATATTTCCCTATCGGACAGTATAGATCCAAGATCAGACTGCACGTTCTTGAGTCGCACTAAGCAGCTTGTGGGTTAAGATTGGACCGTAATAGAAATGTGCTTTCTATTTTTAGCTAAGACCTCCGCATGCCAGGTATCCCAATGGTCGGACTGGTCAGCGTGTTCAAAAACCTGTGGTTTTGGTATACAGTACCGGACCAGACGGATCACCCAGAGAGCAACCCAGCAGGGCATGTACTGTCCAGTGCTAAGGGAAGACAAGACATGTGGCAGCATGACCACTTGCCAGTGGGAGTCTTTCCAGTTCTTGAAACGGAATGGTTGAACAACAGTTTAATTCAGGAGACGAAAGTAATACAGAGGGGTAGCGTTTTTCCCTCATAAAGGGAGGTAACTTGCTTCGATTGAAGAGCCAATTTGGTCGAGTTGATAGGCTGAAAGATAATATATTTTTCTATTGAACTTCCTTGTAAGTAATTGTTCCGTTACCGTGCGGAAAAAATCTTTAACTCGGAAAAAATAGGTGCTTGCTGGTGAGAATGAAAATGCAGTTTCAAATGATTGTAATTGTACAAGGATCGTAAGAAAAATCGTGGAAAAATGAGAAAGTGCTGGTTACCAGCATTTCATTTCTTTTCCCACAATGCTTTCAAAAGAAATTTTTATCAACGTCTTTGAAACTAGAAGTTGTATTATAAAGGGTTAAAACAAAACCACGTGATCAGTTATGTTTGTCACACAACTTGAAGCGAAATGACTGAATCATGACATGAAAACAGATAAAGAAAATAGTAGAATACCTTACTATGGTTGAAGCGCCATATTTGCCGCAAAGCATATTTTTTGTCTACGTATTTCAAATTGGACAGGTCTAGAATTTTGTCGTATGGTATACTCGGATATAAATAACGCGTTTACAATAGAATACGGGTTTCTTTGTTATATAATTATGGTTATTTATATAATTGGCTTGCAACACGGGAAAAGGGGCATTCGGACATTTGCGCAGGCTGATCCAAGACAGCATTTTCCATTATTATGTATTTTTTGTTTTTGTTTTGCCCAAGTATACTGTAGCACAAAATCTAATGTTGTCGTCACGGTGAATGTGCCGTCTCGGATTAGCCTGTGCGGACTGCGCAGGCTGATCCGAGACGACACTTTACGCAAATGCCCTTTTTCGCGTGTTGCAGCCCAACTACACTGTCAATAGGACTTTAGTTGCAAACTTTCTGTGTACATGTATGTCATAAGTGAAATCGTTCGTGTTTATTTCTGTAAAAAAGTTTTGCTTGCTTGAGAAGTAAATCAACATAGGGAGATTGGCTCTGAAAAAGGTAGGATTATAATTTGATTAAACATAAAAAAAAAAAAATTAAGAAAAACTTTAAAAAATTGATCAATAATGTGTAACAGAAAGTGATTAATCTTTAAGCGGAAGTGAAACTGAATGTCGGACCAACGTGAGTTTAACTCCTTTCCAGACGACAAAATTTTAGATTTTTTTATTAAAAAAAATTTGTAGACGAGAAATAAAATATGGATCAAGTGATGGGGTTTGTCTTCGGAAGTATAGGAAACTATAAGAGAGAGACAATTGTTGGTAATTATAGTACATACGAGTATGTATATTTTCTCCTTTCGCCGCAATAATTATAAATACTCTGTCAGTTTCGTGATTTGTTCAAGCACGGGAATGTTTAGTATAAGTATGGTACGAATTAACTCTTTACCAAACGACAACATTTTGGACTGGACCAAATTCAAAGCATATACAGACAATAAATAAAATGTTGGTAATATGATGACTTCTGACTTTGATAGGGTAGAAAATGTTGTGAGAAAATGAGAAAATGCTGGTAAACAGCATTTACTCCTTTTTCCCACAATGTTTTCTATAGGTTGCGTTCTCAAGGTCGTTAAAAGTCGAGATTGTTTTGTAAAGAGTCTTATTAGTTTTTTTTTTATCGCGAATAATAACTTCAGTCGTTTGGGCCTAACAAACCGGAAACCGGAAATTGGAAACAGAAACATGCAGGAATGCCATTCTTGACGATTAGTTCGAGATCACGTATCAGTTTAGAAAAAATGCTTTATATGTATTTGTGGATCATTGGTATATTCAAAGCATTGCCATCCAAGTAGGAAGACCCAGAAAATTAGAATAAGAATTAGAAAATGAAATTAGACTGGTTTGTGAATTGGATCTCCGACCCCGAAGTCTGATCTTAACTTGATCGCCCTCTTTACCTTTTACGACAATTATCTCGTCTTTGAACGACATTCGAAAATATTTTAAGAAAAGGAGAAAATGCTGATAACCAGCATTTACTCCTTTTCGCAAAATGTTTTCTAATTTTTCATAGAAAAATCCCATCATTTGACTTAGGATAAATTTGTCGTCTGCGATTGCTTTCAACTTTGGAGTCGTCTGAAATTCTGCTTTATATAGTAAGGAGTTAAATGTCAAAATTTATTGATTATAAGCCTATATATAATTTACCTGCAACACGCTAAAGGTGGTATTCAGACATTTGAGTAAATTGTCATCTCAGATCAGCCTGCGCAGTCTGCGCAGGCTGATTCGAGACGACACTTTCTGTTCTTATGCAATTTTCTCTTTGGCTCAGCTCTACTGTAGAACAAAATCGACAATAATCCTAAAGTGTCAGCTCTGATAAGCCTTCGCGAATAAGTGCAGGATGATCCGGGATGACATTGCAAATGTCCGAAAGACCCTTTTCGCGTGTTGAAAGCCGTATTGAAAGATTATTACTGCAGTGCAAATTGTACAGTTGACGGAAAAAAGAAATCCCCAAATACCGAGGCATTTTTCTGTTTTTGATAATGCCATTCATGTCAATATTTCGTTGGTGTTTTGTCGTTGTATTTGTTGATTAGATTTGTAATTCTAAAGATGTATATATTTTGAAATAAGATAATTTATTTTTCGCTAAAATAAACAGTTTTCGGCATTTGATACCAAACGCTTCTTTTGTTTTATTATCCGATACACTGGCAGGTATATTGAAAAGAGAGAGAGAGAGAGAGAGAGAGAGAGAGAGAGATAAATGACTTATTTGTCTGTCTGTCCGTTTGCGGTCATATCTGCTCGACAGCCTCTCGTCCAACCCTTTATACACACCCAGTGCTTTGTGAAATCGAGGACTGATGCATCTGCAAAAACTTTCGGTCAAGGTTGACCAGTGTGCACGGAAGTTCGAGAACACTGACTTTGATCGGTTTTTTTTTTGCTTTTTATCATAAATTTTACATCTTGTCAAAAACCAGCTGGGTCAGTATTCACCAACCATTAAAGAACATTCTTTGTCTTACTCTTCAAGATTTTATAACTTTGAAAGTACCAGAACTTCTGAAAGGCTAAACCATTCGGTTTAGCCAATCATAAGTTCTGGTACTTTCACATTGACAAAATTCTGAAGAATAAGACTACGAATGCTCTTAAGAATGGTTGGTACTCTTGATTCAGCCTCTTGTAATACAAGATGGATTTTATAGACACCTTATCACGAGATGACTAGCTTGGTGTCATGCATTTACCCTTTACCATGCAATCCCTGGTTTTTACGACCCTGCGATAGAAGCCTTTTGAAAATATTGTGGAAAAGGAGAAAATGCTGGTAACCAGCATTTTCTCCTTTTCCCACAATGTTTTCTGCCCTGCTGATTTCAATTTCAATTTTTCAGTTACCTTTTTTGGCGTCTGCAAGTACTTTCAGTTTGGACCAGTCTAAAATTTTGTCGTATGGTAAGGGGGTTAAACCCCATTTCGCCAGACAATAGCTCAATATAAAGTTTGTAAAAAAGAAAACGAGATTCTCAAAATGTAATATATCAATGTATCAAATACATTTCACTTGTCACCACGGTCAAACCTGGTTCCTACATTCATACAACGTTCGTTACTATGAGCACAGGAGTACATCCTTTGAGGGCTTATTGATAAGTCGGAGTATCATTTTTACTGACTGACTTACGCGTACATATTGCACTCTTTTCAACATAAAACCCCTTAGTATGTATACACTTTTGCCAGCGATGTTTAATGGTCCTCAGTGCCACTTTTAAAGAGGTCTTATTCTTGGCCATTCGAAAGTCCTTCATAGCAGGTATGACGTCATCATCTGACAGAAGGCGCGAACCGGAAATGGTCTTTTTTCAAAATTGGAAATAGATGAAAGTCTCGGATAGTGCGAGATTGGGCGATGCAGGTGGAAACCGTTGTCTGCGCATGTTATATTCTTCGAATATTCGACCTATCTGCTATGACGCCTCACTTCTCCCAATATTGGGGAGATCGTAGTAATACGCACTATAAAGTAACAATGGAGAAAATGGCTTTTCAATACGTTTGAGGAGAAATCGGGTCGTTTTAGCTCCAAATTTCTCTAAAATGCTGATCATGGTTAAATGAATCGCACCAGGTAGCGTTCTATTGAGTAAACGTTTATTTTAGTTTGAAATTCAAAGTATCGGTTGTCGCGTGGAAAAATAGTCCGGTTCTGTACCCAGGATGCCCAAATAATGATGTGCATTTACAGGATACCATCTAGCGGGAGATAATGAGGTGGATACTAAATCAATTGAAAGCCAAAGCCGTTAATGGCAGCCATGGCAAAGACAAGCATGTCTTTTCACCGATTTTACCTATTTGGCGTTAGCCACAAGCCTTGTGTACTTCAGAAAATTACTTCTTCCACAAAAACTGACCGGCAAATGACACCACTCTTCGTGCACACAGCTTAAAACAGTCAAAGAATAGTAGGACTGAAAAAAGACATGCCCGATTAGCTTCTTCAATACAAGGCTTACAACTTACCAGTCAGACCTCGCACTTCCTCCTAAATGTCCTTCAAGTGTCAACATCAAAGAAGATCATATCACTGGTTTATATAAAGGCTTTAACAACTCCCACGTTACAGGTTAATCTGGGCAGCGCTCTGGAAAAAAGGGGTTTAATCAGAGCTACAGATAAGAGGGAGTAATGGTATTCTAAATCCGTTATTTCTCTTCCAAACCCTATGTTGTGGGTACTCATTAGAATCGTCTCGATGAGACGATTCTAATGAGTACCCACAACATAGGGATTAGGGGAAAAATTATCAATATTTTCAATTTTGAAATCAAAATCACTCCCTCTATCTGGAGCTCTGGTTTTAAAGCAGCTCTGTAATGTACTATATCAAGGAAGTAATCGTATGGTTTTAAAGAATCCATTTTGTCTGGCATTTGACTGAGTCATAAGGTAGAATAGTCCTTCGAGATGCAGAACATCAGCCAATAGCGAAAAGTCTCGAATCAGGGCAGCCTGCGAGGAGGTGAGGAGTGCACTGGCTGACAAAGGTCGATATATTACCCCCCTCCCCCCAAACATTAAACCTCCTTCTCACAGAGTATGGCTAATTCGGTTTTGAATATGTTTTGACACAAAATATGTAACATATCTGTGTTTTACTGTATTAAAAACGTTTTTAGGTCTGTCTACTTTAGGACAGTTTGCCCCCACCCCAGTAAGCTATTTTAAAATGAATATATTAAAACTTTACGGCAAATTTTTGGACGTCCAAATTAAAAGCAATTGCAGACGACAAATTAAAGATGGCAAAATTGACGCAATTTTTCCTTGATAGAACAGAAAATATTGTTGAAAAAGGAGAAAATGCTGGTTACCAGCATTTTCGCCTTTTCCAACAATGTTTTCTGTAGGCTTCTTTCTCAAGGTCGTAAAAAGTCGGGATTGTGCCGTAAAGAGTTAAGCTGGTAAGCACAACATTCATATTGCTTTTGCAGAGTGTGCAGATCAAAGATCAGTATGCACTGAACGCGCAATTTGATCGTTGATCTGCACTGCCCGATACAGTTAGATTTTTTGCAACGAAAATAACTTTGAAATCGCAGTATTTTATTTTATCATTTTTTTCTTTTAGTTGGAGATTTTCGTCGAATTTAAATAGTGGGTATACATAGTATAAGGGAAACATTATAGAAGGAACGACTCTATATATAGCTGAGCTCATGGTTGTAGATATCAGATTACCCGAAACCCTGTCATTGTTGAACCCTTTACCATACAATCATGTGTTTTATACGACCCCAAGGTATAAAACTTTTTGAAAACATTATGGGAAAAGGAGAAAATGCTGGTAACCAGCATTTTCTCCCTTTCCCATAATGTTTTCCACCAGCCTCTCAATGACAACATTGATAATTTTAGACATATTTCATTTATCGTCGATAAATACTTTCAATTCGCACTGGTCTAACACTGTATTGTTAGGTAAAGAGTGAAAGGTTTTTGCCTACACACAATTACTCATTTGGATATTACAGCGTTATTCAGATAAGAGAATACAGTGGCAAAAAACCCTGTGAATGTGGAAGAATGTCTTTAAGGGACTAAAAGAGATATTTGAAAGTATTCATACAGTTATGTGGAATTAAAACAGTTGTCCTGACTTCTGAAATTTTTATCTTATCCTCGAAACAACTTGGAGGTAACCTTGTCAATCTGAAAAGGTAAAACGCTTACACCGTAATAATAATAATAATAATAATAAGTTTCATTTTATTAAGTAATACATTATGACAATTTTTTCAAGCAACAAATAATCCTGATTTTTTTTTTGTATTCTAAGAACTTTCCTTCCCAATGTATTTTGTGAAACGTCAAATATGTCATATATAAACAGAACAGTCAAACAATTGGTTTACATGTCTTTCTTTATTGTCATGATTTAGTGTGCATGGCCATTCTTATCCTTGTCTAAACGGATCTTTCAAAATAATTCGGTATCTATTTGGCTTATAAAAGAGAAAAGGCTTTTGTTAAGAAGGATAGGAAGGACAATTTTAAGCCTTAGGTTTTAGAACTTATGTTCTGATCTGAAATAACCCAGTCTGGTATTCGGAAATTTACTTCCTTCAAACATAACTTTGAATACGCTATATTTCTGACTTTGGATTGAGCAGTTTCTGTTTTTCTTTTTTGCTGGATTGATATTTTGAAAGCGCAAGTGACTGAATCCCTTGGCGGAAGTTAATTTCAACGAATGTCGATAAAAAAATTGATTCTTTTTAATATGGAGATAAGATAAGTATGAGGTGACGTAAGTATTGTAAACACAATATAATCCTTTCTGAATTAAATTTACAGCGGAAGAATTTGAAAAAAAAAAATGGTGAAATAGGAAAAGCTAATATAAATGGAGGTTTGGTTCATTTAACTTTTGAAAACATTTTGGCAAAAGAAGAAATTGCTCGTCACGAGCAATTTCTTCTTTTGACCAAAATGTTTTCAAAGCTCGTCACCAGAAAAAGCAAGGTTTACTTTTTTTTCTAGTGTTCTTCAGAAAAAAAGGCCAAACACCATGCAGGAAACTAAACAGAGTCAATCGCTGCACAGGCGGGAGGGTGGTGTACCGGAAACAGACGAAGTGGACGCAATATCTTTTAAAGTGATAAAGAATTTGATGTGTGGATCAAGCAGACAGCTCAATGATATGACCCTGCTTGATGTCGAAGATGATGACTTTTACGGAATAGAGGAAGTAAGTATGTTGGATTACATCATCCTACTTCCGCCTACGGACTTACGGTATCGACCCGTCCTGGGCCCGCTGTACACACTCCGGAAGTAGTCCAGTTTTTGACTCCTAGCCTCATCCTATTTCTTTTAACTCCCAGCCTCGTCTCTCTTTCGACTGCAGGGCTGGTATTCACCAACCATTCTTAAGAATGGTCTTAGTCTTATTCTCAGCAATTCTTTAACCGTTTGAAAGTAACAGAACTAAGTCAAATTTTATTTGTTGTCTGCAAATGCTTTCAGTTTGTCCAGTCTTTAGTATTGGCTTTTGGTACAAGTTTTAAAAGTGTTTCTAAATTCTTTCGACAACCAGCCTCGTTCCACTGTTGACTCTAGCCTCGTCTAACTCTCTCGAATCCATGCATTGGCATCAACTGTCAAAACTAAATCGTCGGTTTGCTTCCAAAATCTCGTAACTACAGCTTGTTACAAGCTGTAGTTACGAGGTTTTGGAAGCACATCGACGAAATATGCCTACTTTTTCGACTCCATACCTTGACACACCCCCACAACTTCCGGTCTTTTCATATTCTCGCCAATACTAGCATTTTACGCAAAGACAGATAGGTTGACCATTTATAAAAGAAAGAGAAAATGGGCTACTTTTTTCCCATCAGACCCAATCCGTGTATTGTGTACATTGGGTCCTGTTACACTTACTCTGCCAGATGAATGATGCATTTTCAGGCAGGATTAGGGAAAAGGAAGAATGTAATTGGTAAAGATAGTTTTGTCAAGTAAATCTAATGTCAGTTGACACTTTAGATCCGATTGTAACGGTTCTTCTTGTTGTGACACTTGTCTAGTCTTGATCCATATTGGCCACAAAGACAGTTGTGGTAGGCACATTAACTCTTTACCGAACGAAATTGTCCAAATTGAAAGCACTTGCTGACGAGAAAATAACCGTGACTCAAAAATAGAAATTGTTTCCAGCAGGTTAGAAAACATTGTGGAAAAGAGTAGAAAATGCTGGTATCCAGCATTTTCTCCATTTTCCTCAATGTTTTCGAAAGGACTCTATCTCAGGGTTTTAAAAACCAGGGATTGTTTGGTAAAGGGTTAAGCGTAGGCTAAACGTTTGTTACTTGGCATTTCTCCATTACTTTTCAAACACAGGCATACAAGAGGGTAACACCAATCATAACTCGAGCAGAGATGCTCTCCGACACTTACAAGATGGATTATCCAAAACGAGGCAAGGCACTCGTTTTAAACTTCAAAGTATTTTCAAGGGAACTACAACGTAGTGGTTACGGTGAAAGAAAAGGAACAGACGCTGACGCTACTCAAATCAGTAGACGATTGCAACTTCTAGGGTTTGATGTCTTAAAGTGTCAAGATTTGACAGTCGCTGAAACTTTCCAAATCCTAAGTGAACTGGCTTCTGAAGACCACAGTACATCGGACTGTTTTGCTTGCGTAATCATGTCGCACGGCCTCAGTGACTTATTCTTTGCTCGCGATGGTGAAATATACTTGAAAGATGTATTTGCTTTCTTTAGAGGGAATAATTGCACGTCGTTGGCAGGAAAGCCAAAGCTGTTTTTCATTCAAGCATGTCGCGGACACCAGATGGATCGAGGAGTGAATATGAATGTTTGCGATGCGGTACGTATCACCGAGGAAATACCGATGCCAGATCAAAACGAAATCAGAATTCCAAACGAGGCTGATTTTCTTATCGCCTATTCGACGGTTCCCGGTTACTACTCGTGGCGAAATACTCACAGAGGTTCCTGGTTTATACAAGGACTTGTTAACGTTCTGGACGAGTACGGAACCATCTGGGATATCATGCACATCATGACAAGAGTGAACCGACTGGTTGCTTATAACTTTGAATCCAACACCATGCCAGAAGACCCTAAAATGCATGGAATGAAGCAGGCGTCCTGCGTAACGTCAATGCTTACTAAAGATCTGTATTTCACTCCGAAAGAGAAAATAGAGATACGCTAATCATGTCAAAAAAACCCAACTGAACCTTTTGGCTTTATGAAAAAATTAACACAATAGAAATCTTGCAAATATTCAAAATATCGGGGCATCCACAAAATTCATAATAAATCATAAATGAAAGCCTATCATTTACTATTAAGATACCATATTACCATGGAACAAATACTGCCACGAGGAAAAAAAGAAGTTATTTCCCTAAGCTTTACTATCTTGATTCTTATGTTGGGCTACAGTCAAAAGGTCCCATTTTTTGGTCAAATCGTCCTCTTATTTTGATTAACACGTCCAACAATTGGAATAAAGCCCCTTTTGATAGTTCATAAGTCCCTAGTACATTAACTCTTTACCAAACAACAAAATTTTAGACTGGTCCAAATTGAAAGCAATTGCTGACGACAAAATAAAACGAAACTCAAAACCTGAAATTTGTTTCCAGCTGGGTAGGAAAGATTGTGGGAAAAGGAGAAAATGCTAGTTACCAGTATTCTTTCTCAGCATCGTAAAAACCAGGGTTTGTTTGTTAAAGGGTTAATAAATAAATTCTTTACTAATGAGAAAAAAAAAAACCAAACTTTGATTAAAATCTCTTTAACACATATTTGTAATAAGTACAAAAAAAAAAGAAAAATCCGTTTTTGTTGACATACTTTTAACCCATTACCAAACGACAATATTTTCCACTGGTCCAAGTTGAAAGCATTTGCGGACGACAAAACTAAAGTGACGGATAATTTGAAATTTGTTTTGTGAAGGGTAGAAAACATTGTGGGAAAAGGAGAAAATGCTGGTTACCAGCATTTTCTCCTTTTCCCACAATGTTTTCTAGAGGCATCTTTCTCAGGGGTGTCAAAAGTAGGGATTGTATGGTAATGGGTTAAAAGAATCATAAAATCAAATTATTTCAAGAAAGTTACCATGGCAGGATATTTCTATGAAGTTAATCACAAAAGAATGAGAAGTTTCACAGAAGAAGATGTTTGGAATAAAAGTTAGCATAAGCACAGAGGGATGTATGACAGACACAGAGCCATGACATAAGCTCGTTAGCCTGAGGAATTAAAACTTACAAGACTGTCACTATTTATTAACATGTTTTAATTATTTTAAAAATAGAACATTACAAACATGAATATTTCTAAATACAAAATGGTCATGTGAATATTACTGGCAAGGTATTCTCTGATTGTGTATAGTTCAACTGCCATAGCAGGGTGCCTCAACTGAGTTAACCCTTTACCACATTACAAAAATTACACTTGTCAAAACGTAGAGCATTTGCAGACGACAAATTAGATCTGGACATTATTGGGCTAGTTGTCTTTATTACGGTAGAAAGCATTATACAAAGAGAAGAAAATACCTGTATTTTCTGCTGTCACTCTTTACCAAACAACAAAATTTTAGACTCCTCCAAATTGAAAGCGATTTGCAGACGACAAAAGAAACACAACTAAAAATTTGAAATTGGTTCTATGAAGGTTAGAAAACATTGCGGGAAAAGGATAAATTGCTGGTTACCAAGATTTCCTCCTTTTCTTACCCATGTTTTCAAAAGGCTTCTATCTCAAGGTCATAAAACCAGGGATTGTTTAGTATAGGGTTAAGCATAATATATTAATTCTTGGTAATGGAATCAGGAAAAGAAGTTACATTTGCAGCGGTTTGAAATCACGATGGAAGTCATGAACATGATGCTAATGCGTAATGGTAACTGTGTAAGTATTCAAAAACCTTTCAGCATTATACATGTATTTACAAAATATATGTTACTTTGTACAAAACGACTAGCTTATGAGTTTAAATCGATTTTTTCACGGTAGCTCAGATGAGAAGAAAAATAGCTGGTTTATTTGTTCAGTCAAAAGTCATGGAACACTAAAATTGTCACCGAACACTTAACCCATTACCACACAATCCCCACTTTTGATGCCCCTGAGAAAGAAGATTTTTGAAAACACTGTAGGAAAAGGAGAAAATGCTGGTAACCAGCATTTTCTCCTTTTCCAACAGTGTTTTCTACCCTTCCCAGAAGAAATTTCTATTTTTTAGTAACCTTTATTTTGTCATCTACAAATGCTTCCAATTTGGACCAGTCTAAAATTTTCTCGTGTGGTAAAGAGTTAAAGCACATGGATGCATCGCCTATATATCGGGGAATATTATATTAAAATTTGCATCAATTGACACCCTTTCTATAAATAACATATTGCAGATTTCCTCTATATCGTATACATGTACATGATACAGAGGGAATCTGCAATGTACTATTTATAGTAACCATGTCTGATAACGAAAATTTCGCTATCACGTTTATTGATAAATCATTGGATACTCCCTCTATATTGTATACATGATACAGTGGGAATCTGCAATGAACTATTTATAGTAACAATGTCAGATAACGAAAGTTTCGCTATCCCTTCATAGACCAATGGAGTTTCAGGGGCCTATGGTTCCATTTATTTGTCCTTTCAGAATGTAATCAAACAACAGATGCAGACTGGATTAAATCTGAGGTACTAGGCTACAAGGTACACTTGACCCTTAACCACTCAACACCTTGATATAACGCCCATGAGGAAATGTTGTTTTGAAAACATTGTGGGAAAAGGAGAAAATGCTGGTAACCAGCATTTTCTCCTTTTCCCACAATGTTTTCCACCCTTACAAAGATAAGCGCCATCATAGGAGAAATATCTAACTTGTCGTCTTCAAATACTTTTGATGCAGACAAGTCTAGAATTTTGCTGAGAGGTAGAGAGTTAACTCCTTCCAAAACAACAAAATGTGGAATCTTTTAAGTCTTTAAAATGACTGAAAACAACGATCTCAAATATGAAACAATTGGGCTTAAATTCTCTTATAGGGCAGAAAATACTATTGGAAAAGGAGAAAATGCCGGCTTCCAGCATTTTCTCCTTTTCCCACAATGATTTCAAAAGTCTTCTTCACCAGTGTAGTTATATCAACAAATTGTGTGGTAAAGGCTCACCGTAAACTATACATGGTAAATAAGCTGTGTTTAACCAATTACCACACAATCAAGAGTTTTAACGACCTTGTGTAAGAAGGCTTTTGAAAACATTGTGGGAAAAGGAGAAAATGCTGGTAACCAGCACCTTCTTTTCCTACAATGTTTTCTACTCTATCAAAGACAAATTCTTCAATCGAGACCCATTTAAATTGTCATCTGCAAATGCTTTCTAATTGGACCAGTCCAAAATTTTGATGTTTGGTAAGGAGTTGATACAGGTTACATATTTTAATGAAAGATAATACTTAATCAAACAAGCTAACTTTGATTTTCATAACCAGTCACTGGACTGGTTGACACACATATTATAGCAAACTACATGGTTGGACTACAAGTTGGAATAAATGCCAGGATTAGAATTTTTCAACATGTCCCCAAATCCTTACCATTGCATTGCTGACAAAAATGATGTAATAGACAAGTACCCAGCATTTTCTTCTATTCACAAAATTTCCTTTGAAACAAGAGGGCCATGAATGCCTTAAATTTGCTAATCTGAGTCTTTTGACCCAACATGACCCATTTTCAATCTCTTTATTATGACAAAACATTCTACCAAACTTTTATAATTTTTGGACTTTTATAATTGTATGTCCACAAGCTTGTTCAAGAATTTCTCTCTGTGACCTACTTTTTAGCCAAACATAGTCCATTTTCCCATAGTAAGCATTATCAAAACAAAGATTCTGACCACCTTTCATAGTATTGGAAAGAAAATGTTGCTTTTTAGGGCGTGCACAATGTTTTTCCATGATTTAACATGGCCACCTAGTTTTTTACCAACTGTTAATTTATCCATTTTCAATTTTATCATACTGATCACCAAGTTAAACATTCTGACAAATTTTCATAAGTATTGGACAGAAAATGATGATTCTTGAGCTTCACAAGCTATTTTGAAGATTTGACCTGGTGACCCAGTTTTTGACCTAACATTACTTTTATATTTGTCAAAATATCTTTGTGACAAACATTCTAACCTACTTTCATGAATATTTGATTGAAAATGTGGCCATTTGAGGGTATAGGTTTTCGTAAAATTTGATCCAGTGACCTAGTTTATGACCCAAAATTTCCAATTTTCAAACTATACTATATTGCACCAAAAATGTGGCCTCTAGAGCGTACACAAGGTTTTTATAAGATTTGACCTAGTTTTTGATCAGACAAGACTGGTTTTCAAAATGTGGCCTCTACAGCATACACAAAGTAAAAGTTGACAATGGACAAGTGACGCATCACGATCAGAAAGGCTCACCTTAAGTACTTTGTGCTCAGGTGAACTGTAATATATCCAACCTGTTTTCTCATCTGTAAATGTCTGTTGAAGAAATTTCTCCTCTAGGCTTGGCTTTCAAAGACAAAGACAAAATGTATGCATTATTAATCTATGAGAATAGCTTCACACACAGATAACTGTTAGGATCTTTTCCTACTTTCAAAACAAAAAAAACAAACATGTAACTAACCGAACATTATAATACAGTAAATATTGTATACAAAACCATGACAAAAGATGTAGTACAAAGGTTAGAGGATTAAGTATTAGAACACCACACAGGTGAAACAGAAAAGAAAACTTTGTTCTATTCTAAAGTCTTAATGAAAAAATCCCACCTTTCAACAACCTTCTGAAAGGATTGAAACATTGTAGGGAAAGGAGAAAAGATGGAAACCATCATTTTTTCAACAATGCTTTCAAACCTTTCAAACACAACAACCAATATTTGACTCTTTACCACACCAGAAAATTTAAGACTCTAGTCCAAATTGAAATCATTTGCAGATGACACTTAAATGTGAATGAAAAATTGAAATTTGTTTTGGGAAGGGTAAAAAACATTGTGGGAAAAGGAGAAAATGCTGGTTACCAGCATTTTCTCCTTTTCCCACAATGTTTTCAAACGACTCCTTTCTCAGGTTTTTAAAAGTCAGGAGCATGTGGTAAAGAGTTAAGCAACATTTCTTTGATTCTTCCTTGATTTTGGATAAGTCTCTTAAGTTTTGTCATTTGGTAAAGAGATTTAAAAGCAGTTCTTTTATCAAATATCAGCACATAAAATCAGACATTGTTCAAATAAGATCAGGCTGCATATTCTGTGATGTCTGACCTTGACTAACACAGTTCCCAAAAATATCCAAAGTTTCATTGATCCTCTCACGTTTAAAAAAATTACACATCAGCTGTACAAAATAAATTTCCTACAAAATAAAAAGGGAATGTATAAATTATTGTGTATTACTACAATTATACATTAATAGTAAAAAGAAAAACTAAAAAGGTACACTTAGTCTGTAATCCAGCGAAATCGGGATTATGCCATTCCTTAACCCTTTACCACACAATCCTGACTTTTAACGATCCTGAGAAAGAAAGCTTTTGAAAACATTGTGGAAAAAGGAGAAAATGCTGGTTACCAGCATTTTCTCCTTTTCCCACAACGTTTTCTACCCCTTCCAAAACAAACTTTAACTTTTGAGTCACATTTATTTTGTCGTTTGCAAATGCCTTCAATTTGGACCAGCATAAAATTTTTTTGTTTGGTAAAGAGTTAAGTGTTTGCAAACTTGGCCAGAGATAGGCTCTCAAACTACAAGGTGTGGCTCTTGTGTAATTTTGAGGACAGCAGAGCTCAAGATCAGACTACACTTGGCATGTATGTAGTTTAGCTTGGATCTGCAGTCTCATATCTTTATTTTTTCATACAATTAGAAAACTTTGAAATAAAAAAAATATGACTTTATACTATTAGGCAGAAATTTACATTTGATGTATGTAGTAGCTCAGTGAGTCTGCACATCTGTCTGAGCTTGTTTGCCAAGTTTTTTGCATCATAATTCCATAATTCTGATATAAAATAAAAAAAATGCTTGTATTAACCCTTTCCAAACAACAAATTTTGGACCAGACCAAATTCAAAGCATTTTGCAGATGACAAATAAAAAGTTGCTAAAAAGATGATTTTTCTATATGACAGGGTAGAAAACATTGTGGGAAAAGGAGAAAATGCTGGTTACCAGCATTTTCTTCTTTTCAAAAGGCTTCTATTCCAGACCTATAAAAACCAGGGAAAGGGTTAAGAAAACATGTAGTGATCAACTTAGAGCAAGTTATAAAGAAAAATGTATATGTACATCTCATTTAAATATGCATAAATAAGTAGAAAATATCTTCTCCAAAACAATCTATAGGTGGATATCAAAATGCTGATTGAGATAAGAATACTAATTACATGAACAACTAGAAGGCCCTGAAGGGCTGAATATGCTCTACTGGCAGAGAATTAAAATTTACTTTTATGCTAACATACAATTATACATATATGAGCAATGCTCTGTGAAAAAGGGTTTTAATGCACCTGCAAAAGGTATTGACCCTGGTCAGCGCTTGACGTCTGCATAGGCCTATGGCCTGGGTCAATACTTTGTGCTTCTGGTAAATTTTTCTGCATGTCTAAGGCCTGTTTTACCTTAGGATTCCATTGTTTGTTAGACAAAATAGGTTTTATAGATCCACAATGATGTAAAAAACTTCTCCCTATAATGCAAAATGGAAATGCATTAACCCTTTACCCCATAAGGCATTTCTATGGTATCTCAAATTGAACCCTAAATAACAGCAACGATAAAGCCATTTCTTATGTGTATATGACACCTTTTGATAGCTTAGAAAACATTATGACAAAAGGTGAAATTGCTCATCATGAGCAATTTCACCTTTTGCCACAATATTTTCTAAAGGCTCCTACAAGCAATACGAAGAAATGAGTATCTATGGAGTAATGGGTTAAACCCTTTTCTACCACAGCAAAATCATAATCGTAGTCTACAAATATTTTGAATTTGGACAAGTCCTAAGTTTTGTTATTTGATACAGGGTTCAGTTTTTGCATTCTTGCAAAAGAACTTCACAAATTTTTATGCTGGGTATCCATTTATCTTACATAAGTAGTATAACTCATTACCTAGTGAGCTATTTATTCTGAAACAAGATTTTCTGTAGGCGTTGGCCATGGCTTCCAACCATCAAAAAAGCAAAAACTTAACTATGTTAAATATGATACATCTTATTACATGACGATGCCATGAATCACACTGGAAGACAAGAGTTGCTGAGCAGTTTAACATGATTTATGTACATTTTATGCAGAGGTCTCCAACAAGCTGATGCAGTTATTCCTCTATTGTCTTTTATTAATGAGTATATTGTTTCAAATTTTTTTTATATATAACTAATATATTGACATAGGTTGAATAATAATTACACAATCAATTTCATGTGATACTGCTTCATGATTCATATTCATTAGTATAAATAACTAGAGCTGTCACTGAATGTGACTTAATACCCCTGCCAGCACTTTGACAGAAAAAAGTGTCAAGTTCAAGGGGAGGTAATTTCTCAATTACAAAGAGTTAATACTTGGAAATTAGGTCTTGCAGTTTCCGACACAAAATTACTAGTATTTTGTACACAGACGGACACACAGATGGACGGACACAAGACGGACAGACACATGGACAGACAGGCTGACTCCAGTATACCCCCCGAAACATTCTTTTGCAAGGGTAAAATAATATAACCTAAAATTCTGCAGCTAGCAATCAAATTCTCTAACACTTTCTTAATAATCCAATCAATTGTGAGTCTCTGACTCCAGAATTGAATGTTATAGAATGGGTTACCATGGCCACATCTAGCCAGAATCCAATACATGAGATATGCTCTATGTAAAGGAGGCTTAAGGCATTTGCCAAAAGTACCGGGCCACATCAGCCTGCATGGAATGCGCAGGCGGACTTAGGCTGATACGTTTTGATACTGATCAATTTCCTGCATTTCAAAGGACCATTCTACATCATAATTCAGTCATCTCTTCAATAAAGTTTAGCTATTTACCAAACAAGGATTTCATAGACAAATCCTATTATATTAGCCACACTGAAATGGTCATTTGCACGATTGTGCTTTCATCAGACAAGTAAACAATTTTGTTCTTTAACTCATTACCAAACACCAACATTTTAGGCTTGTCCAAATCAAAAGCATTTGCAAACAAAAAAATACAATTGACTAAAATTTTTAAATTTGCTTTGTGAAGGGTAGAAAACATTGTGGAAAAAGGAGAAAATGCTGGTTACCAGCATTTTCTCCTTTTCCCACTATGTTTTCAAAAGCTTTCTTTTCAAGGTTGTTAAAAGTCTAGATTGTGTGGTAAAGAGTTAATAGCGCTGAATAAAGAGTATAACAAAGACATAAAATATAAGAAACAACAAAACAATTAAATTGATACTGACGGAAAAATTATATAAAAAGAAGAAATTAAAAAAAAAAAAAGGAATTTAGGAATATATCAGCCCTCCACCATTATATAGCTTCCAGATGACCTTGTGATATAAAAAGACTAGTTTTCAACATTCACTCTCAGAAAAAGAAAAGGAAAACCCCTGAGAGGTGAGTATTCTTAGTTCTCAAGAAACAATATAACAATAATTATGTATACATATAATACAATTTGAGTTTGTAGTATTTAGCCCCATCCTTAATATTAGTATCAACTCCTCCCCCTCATCTGTGATGACTCCGCCTCCATCTTTCCTTCTGGTCCTGTACTTGTCCAGATAAAAGACGTCCCAGACAGATACCAAGAAGCTGTGGAATTCCAAGTCCAAGAACAATAAATCCAATGACTGGCAAATTTTCCTCTCCCAGATTAATCAGGGCTTGAACACACCCTATTGTGTAGATTTTAGATGTTGCTTCAAATGCCTGCAACAGAGAAGGTGCTTCCATTAGCCATGTGCAGTGTACAGTTTAATTACACTGCACAGAAAAATTGATGGAATTTAAATAAACTAAATTTTCTACCTTTTGATGTTCATCTTACCATTTGATCTCAGCATTATATTCCAGAAAACTTATGTGTAGACCTCATAAACCATTATGGCTTCACACTCTTTGCTAACACCTTTTCATGTATTTCTACGCAATTGGAAATGAAGCTATGGAAATCAGATACTTTGATATACATCACAAGTAATATGCTGTTTGCAAATTCTTTCAATTTGACCTGTCTGGAAATTTTTCATCTTGTGAAAGGTCAAACTCCAAACATTACAGCCTGATTAATACAAGTACATGTTTCAAGATATTTTACTGAAATGATATCCCCTTCCAAAAAAGACCTTCTTTTGACAGAACTGTATAGAAAGTATACAGTGTTGTGCATGTACATGTAGCCTTCTTGTTATTGGTCCATTGTGAAGTTTCACATTATAAAGGCCTCTTTTTTCCATCACAAAATGTAAATGGTTTTTGTCTGTGGATGATGATAAAAAATATAGATGTGAAGTTTTATATATTTTGTCTACTTGTTCAAGAGATATTGGTCCATAATTGAAATACACAGGAAGCTTCCTTTATCCATAACATAGCAACAAAAAGTAAAAAAATAATATTGGCAGTATATCATGAGGAATACATGTATGAAATTTCATCATGTTTCTTTGAGGATTTCAGAAGATTTTTGTCTGGATGGATAGATAGATGGACAACATCCCCCACCCTTGTTGAAATTCCGCAAGGGATAATTAAGATGACACTTCATTTGGCATAATCACCTTGGCTGCACAAGTGTCACATGGCCCTGAGATGACTTTAATACCCCCATGTGTGCTTTGACTGAAAAAAGTGTCAAGTTCAAGAGGAGATGATTCCTCACCTGGAAGAGTTGACACTTGAAAATTGGGTCTTGCAAATCTTCAATATATGATCAGAATATGTGCAAAGTTTCAATACAACTGAAGGAAAACTGTAGGAGGAGTTCGCGACACAAAATTACTAGTAATTTGTACACGAATGCAAAGACAGACATAACACACGGACAGATGAGGTGCTTCCAATACACCCCCGATAACATTTGTCTTCATGCCAGCCTAAATTCAATATTTTCATATTAGGACTTATCCTGCTAAGTAACTAAAAGGAAATTTTCAATTCTATAGTAAAAACCCCAATATTGCTATTGCAGCGGTATTTCTGAGATAAAGATATGTCCTTATAGGACAATGTAGATCCAAGATCTGATTGCATTTTTGTGCAGTCTGACCTTGATCTACACTGCCTGCAAAGGTCAGTAAGTTGCACTTAGCAGCCTAAGGGTTAATACATATGTACTTACATTTGTTTCTTGTAAGGCACCACCTCCACAAAGTATGTTTGGCATTCCAGGCTAGAAATGTAAGAATCAAAACCAGTTTTCAAACTTGCCCCTTCTTGCATGCATTGAGACCCACTTCATATTCTATGATCCAATACAAAGGGAGATGAAAACCTATTTTCTTCAAGCCAGCAGTTTTCTGACCAATCCAATCTTTGTAATTGGATTTCATTTTGAAAGACAAACTCTCATTTTATTTTCTGTGCAAGATCATCTAATTTTTGTAATTTTTCCTGTAGCATATAACAACACAGTCCCAAGTTTTTATGACCCTGTGAAAGAAGCCTTGTGTCTGATTTGTGTCACAGAAAGACTTCCTGATTGATCTGAAATAAGCTTGTATTATGTAAAGTACAGGTGTTTATTTGTTCTTATGTGCAGCACAGGGCTCTCTATACACATGATCTTCTCTGAAAAATTGGTGATTTATTAGAAATATTCACCTTTTGTAAATCTTTTTTTTTTCCATCAAACACAACATTTAATGCAGTATATCAGAGCTTATCTACATAAAATACAAGGATGGGATAGCCATTCATTCAAACGTAGTGACTGCATGTTATCTTCAGTTCTAAATGGCATAGATCAACACTGTTAGTGCTTCAATGTCAGGGCTCAGAATTGTCTTTGCCATTGTAAATACATGTACTTTGTGGCAAGACAAAATTTTATACCCATAACTAAATACTAGTAACTTTTTCATTTCTTTCATAATACAGCTTTTAGGACCATTTAGGGACAAACAGTCTATTACTTGACTACTCCTTTCACCCAAATGTTTCCGTAACTCTTTACCAAACGACAAAATTGTAGACTGGTCCAAATTGAAAGCATTTACAGACGACAATATAAATGTGGTTAAAAAACTGAAATCTGGTTTGGGAAGGATAGATAACATTGTGAGAAAAGGAGAAAATGCTGGTTACCAGCATTTTCTCCTTTTCCCACAATGCTTTCAAAAGGCTTCTTTCTCAGGGTCGTTAAATGTCAGGATTGTGCGGTAAAGAGTTAATCATTAGAAAGGAAATGTTTTTCTTCACAACAAAATTTTGGGCTTTTTTAATTGTAATCAGTACTTTTAATCTACAAAGTAAGGCAGCTTGAAACGTTTAGAGTAAAGCAAATATTACAAGCACTATTTGAGCTTAAAAATGATCTACTAATTAACTCTTTCACAAAATAAATATGATACCGATAAATCACATGTGCGTCAAACATTGGATTTTGGCTCAGATGGAATGATTTAAGGAAAAGGAAAAAATGCTGGTTACTAGAATATATTTCACCTTTCCCACACTATTTTTCAGTGGCATCTTCACAAAGAGCAAAAAACAAGAGAGAGAAGCTCGGTAAAGTATCGACACATACCGTAAGAGCATCAGGATCTTTACAACATGAGTAAGGCACTCCACATTTGAGTCCACTGGGATTTTGTTTTGTACAGTTAAAATAAATGTTCTTGTTCCAGTCCCTGTAACCATCTATACCACAGCATTTAATCTGCAAGTAAAATGAGAGGCAAATGTTTCTAAATGAATTAACCCATTACCACACAATCCCTACTTTTGACGCCCCTGAAAAAAGATGCCTTTTGAAAACACTGTGGGAAAAGGAGAAAATGCTGGTAACCAGCATTTTCTCCTTTTCCCACATTGTTTTCTACCCTTCCCAGAACAAATTTCAATTTTTCAGTCACCTTTATTTTGTAGTCTGCAAATGCTTTCAATTTAAACCGGTTTAAAATTCTGTCATTTGGTAATGAGTTAAAACACAGATCAATGAGCTCAGAGAGTCTAATCTACAGGTAACCAGATGCTAGTTGTTCATGCAGAATCGAACTAGAACTGTCAGAAAAGCTTAGGAATACCCCCTGGCCTATCAGTTGCCTTATCAGTGAATCAAGAAAAAATATTCAAAGGGCAATAACTACACTTGACCAATTATAACTGATACTGAAGATGTACACTGTTCTATTGTAGGAATGCTTTTAACCCTTTCGCAAAATTTTACACTGGTCCAAATTGTAAACACTTCCTGATGACAAAATGAAAATAACTCAAAAATTGAAATGTGTTTCAAGCAGGATAGAAAACATTGTGGGAAAAGGAGAAAATGCTGGTTACCAGCATTTTCTTCTTTTCCCACAATGTTTTCAAACGGCTCCTTTCTCAGGGCCGTAAAAACCAGGGATTGTTTGGTAAACAGTTTATTAGTTAACTTATTACAAAAAAACAAAATTTTAAGTGTGTCCAAATCCAAAGTTCAGAAAGCATTATTTGCAGATGACAAAATAAAAGTGAATGAAAGTTTGAAATTTGTTTTATGAAAGGTAGAAAACATAGTGGGAAAAGGAGAGAATGCTGGTTACCATAATTTTCTCCTTTACCAAAAATGTTTTCTACAAGCTTCTTTCTCAGGGTTGTCAAAAGAAGGGATTGTGTGGTAATGGGTTAAAAACTACAAGAGGTGAAATGGACACAAAAATGCTTCTATAGACAGGCAGACAGATGAACAGTTTGACAGAAGGACAAACTGATTTTAAGACACTCCCCTCTAACTTTGGTTGGGGGAGGTATAAAAGATAAATGGGTATTTGTCATCTGACAATAAAACAAGACAAGAAGATGTTTCCATTTCCCGGCTTCTTTAAAATGACAAATGAGTTACTTCAAAAAAACAACTGGACATAGTGTAACAACAAAATCATTTACAAGAATCGAATAGGAAATGTAATTGATCATTCCCAATGAATAAACTTAATCATGAATCACAGATACCGAAAAAAGGAGCATGATATAACAGATCTGACCATGCATAAGATTTTATCTCTTAACATTTACATAAATTTAGCTAATAATCAACAAAATATAAAGCAGTCACATATTCAAATTCCATGAGATACAGTTTCAGACTTTGGCTTTTGAAAAACTTAAATTCTACTTACATTTTCTTGAAACCAGTCCATTAGAGCATCTTCATCGTCTTGGTAACGTAGAATCATCCCCTCCTGAAGAACATCTGTGACCCAGTCTCTCATTTTGTCTTTAAACACAAAAGCTAGAACCACAATGGAGACCTCAGCCAAAAATATGAGTATGATAATACTGTAAAACTGAAAAATTGAAAATGTACTTGTTATTTTTATCCAGTCAGTTCATGAAAGCATCACATTTGTAATGTGATATATAGACAGTGTGCCACAAATATAGTTGTCTTTATAGCCACTATAGATCAAGATCAAACTGTACAAAATGAGCAGTCTGATCTTTGATCTACACTGTTCCCTTGGCTGGAACAACAGAATAGCAGACAACGAAATCTATAGGGCACATAAGATGGGATAAGAATCACATAATTCAGAAAACATTGTGGGAAAAGGAGAAAATGCTGGTAACCAGCATTTTCTCCTTTTCCCACAATGTTTTTTTAAAAGCTTACTTTCTCAGTATCGTTAAAAGTCGGGATTGTGTGGTAAATCATTAACTGATGTCTAGTATGTTATAGTAAATTACAAAAATTAATATTACAGTCTTCCCACTTTCGGGGCTAGTGTGTGTCCTATAAGACAGGTGGAATCTTGGAAGAATATGACATGCCAGACAACAAAACTTCACTTAAATAGTAGATCCCTGATAGAACACAGCTATTTCCACATTAATATTATCCTACAAAATTATCTATGATTAAAAAAGAGTGTTATTGTACTGCTTTAACCAAGCCTCTTTTCCCTTTTTGTCTTTTCTAGAATTATCATTTATAAATCTAAAACTACTTTTTATTTTCAATACAAAGCGAGGTAAAAATTACCTCCCTTTTCTGGAAACTAAGAAAAGTATCTACAAATTATTTCAAGATCAGCATAAAGAAATTTCTGGACAGTTAAAAATGTGCAAAAGTATTACACCTACATAAATCTGTATTTATCAACTATCATGAAAACTTTATGCAATGCAGCACAAGAGGCATTAGGGGTCTATTACTTTAATATCAAAATACACAATACTAATATACATGTATTTCTCCCTAAAAAAGTGCCCTCCATAATGTTAGCAATAATAGCCCTCCCCCCCTTCCACCCCATGACAGCCACATGTACATTAGTTGATGAAAATGTCAATATTTGAAGAATATGAGTCCTATTTCCCCTAATATGATTAATAATTCCTTTTTGCTTTGAAAATTGGGTACAAAATAGGCTCCATATCCATGTTTTGCATAGCTCCTGGAGAGTTTATTACGAGAAAGATGGTACTTACAATTTTCAGAAGACAGATATTCTCCCTCAACGCCCCTACGCATCCTGCATAACCCACTATAAATATAACAGCACCAACAATGATGAGAAGAATGGACAAGTCTAAAAGTACATCATATATGGTCTGAAAATGAAAAAGAACATTTCTGGTTTTTTTTTTTTATCTTTTTAAAGGTGGATATTTAGGTTTTTCACATCACACCACATTAAAAAATATAATGTATATCACTGAAATTTATATGGAAAAACAATACAAATCCTCAATAATTAAAAATCATAATATTACAAAAAAAAAATGGGGTAGTGGTATTCCTTAAAGGGCTACTTAGCCCCTTAAGCTATTTTTAGATTTTCCTCAAAAATAAAAAAAGCATTGTGGGAATGTTAAGTGACTGGCACGTGACTAATGGCGCATAAATTCCATAACATAACAAAACATCTACATGTAATTATTTTCCACAATGTGTATTTCCAGTATGTAAATGAGCAAGTTGCTCATGTAAAAATAGACCCTGTTTCCCGTCGGCGTCGACCTGAGCTGTAGCTAATCTCTAATTTCTCTTGTTGTTGGATTTTTTTGACTACTGGTGTTTTATGAATGAAAATTATTTCAGGCTTTGGGGGTACAAAGATTATTTTTTGTATTTTTGTAATTTTTTTTCCCCAAAATCTGAAGGGCCACCTTTAATGTATGACAAAAATTTTAGACGGATGGATATTGAGAGATTGCAGACATCAAAATAAATGTTGCTCAAATGATGGGGGTCTGTCTTTGGGACGGAAACATTGTGGGAAATACAGCTCCCATGAAAAATATATTTTGGGGCTATTTTAACTTTTTCAGTGTTCTTAAAGAAATTCTTATTATGGCAAAGAAATCTAAAAATAACTTGATTCACTCTTTACCAAACAATCCCAGCTTTTGACGAACCTGAGAAAGAAATCTTTAGAAAACACAGTAGGATAGGAGAAAATGCTGGTAACCAGCATTTCTCCTTTTCCCACAATATTTTTCTATCCTATTAAAGTCAGAAATCATCATATTATCAAGATCTTACCCATTACCACACAATCCCTACTTTTGAGGACCCTTAGAAAGAAGCCTTTTGAAAACATTGTGGGAATGACAATGGGAATTGTGTCCCACAAACAAATTTCAAATTTTCAGTCACTTTCATTTTGTTGTCTACAAATGCTTTCGTTTTGGACAAGCCAAAAATGTTGCTGTTTGGTAAAGCGTTAATTTGTTGCTGTAGATGCTTTGAATTTGGTCCAGTCAAAAAATTTCTCATTTGGTAATGATTTGCTGCTACTAATACAGATGACTATTAAACTCGTAACCTCAGACTTGTTTTTGATTGGAAATAAAGGTTTCTTTCACCTGATAGGCAAATTTAACCTATATCCTCAAACATAGAATGGACAACTTGTCAGAATAAACAACAGCCTCTTTTATTCCTCTTACTTTTACTTTATACATATTTTTATTCATATTTAAGTTAACTCATTACTAAATGACAAAATTTTAGGCTTGTCCAAATCGAAAGCATTTGCAGATGACAAAATAAAAGCGACTCAAAATTTGAAATTTGTTTCATGGAGCATAGAAAATATTGTGCAAAAAGGAGAAAATGCTGGTCACCAGCATTTTCTCCTTTTCCCACAGTGTTTTCAAAAAGCTTCTTTTTTCAGTGCCGTAAAAACCAGGGATTATTTGGTAAAGGGTTAACCTACCGGTATATCTTCATACATAGAATGGACAACTTGCCATAATAAACAACAGCCTCTTTTATTCCTCTTACTTTTAGTTATGTATTTTTATTCATATTTAAGTTAATGAAACTTACAATAGTGTCCTGATACTAATATTTGTTTTTCTCAATGTACGCCTAAACTTACATGAATGTCCTGATAATAATATTTGTTTTTTTCAATGTATGCCCATACTCCAACTCCAATCATCACCCCACCACATAGCTGAAATATAGGAAAACTTAGCATTAAGACACTGAAGCTGTATGTACAAATCATTTACAAGCTTACTTTGTATTTGTCTCTAAGCTGCATGGGGGATCGATTGATAGATTGTTAGATTGTATATGAGTTTTACACAGGTTAATACCTTAGGTCATATCACAGTGGCCAGCCCACCTGCACATGTGTTCCTACCTTTCTCACAGACACAACTTTTTTTACCAAGACCTTTACTATTTTTCTTACATGCATCAGACCTGAAAGGCCAAAATTCTCCAGAAAGAAAGATTGCTTTAACCCATTACCACACAATCTCTACTTTTGACCCCCCTGAGAAAGAGGCCTGTAGAAAACATCGTGGGAAAAGGAGAAAATGCTGGTTACCAGCATTTTCTCCTTTTCCCACAATGTTTTCTACCCTTCACAAAACAAATTTCAAATTTTCAGTCACTTTCATTTTGTCGTCTGCAAATGCTTTCAATTTGGTTCAGTCTAAAAATATTGTCGTTTGGTAATGAGTTAACCGGTTATCAAACTTGCAACCATTAGGTCATGAGTCAGATATAGTCAGCATTGATCTCGGATCATCTCCCCAGCCAGGTTTGCATGGGGGGGGGGAGGGACTTTTGGACAAGTCTGAAAGGTTAATGAAACCCATCTATCTGTTTCTGAAATAAAGGCAAGATGCTGAAAACATAAATTGACCATGAGATTTGTTCCACATACTTACCATGGTATTTTGGACTGGTCAAAGCTGAAAACATTTGCAGAGGAAAATATGATATATCTCAAATGAGACTGAAAAAAATGACATATGCCTTTGAAAGTATACAAAACATTGTGGGAAAAGGAGTAAATCTTGGTTTTAAGCATTTTTCTCCTTTTCCCAAAATATTTTCAGAAGTCCACTTTTGCAGGATAGTTAAAACCTGGAAATTGTTTGGTGAAGGGTGAAGGGTGAAGGAATAGGCAACATCTTTTGAAACTTATGAAAACAAAGAAATCATTGGCCCTAACTTTCATTAAGTACTAAGCCAATCAGAATTGCCATTACGATCCATAAAACAAGTTTGGGGAATCCAGGGAACACTCTCTTGCACTCCAGTTCATTCACATTGTATGGTGAGAGTAACAAACAACAACTCTGCTCAGAGATTGACCACAGAAGTTAAATTGATTCGAACAAAACAGACTTCCGGTGAATTTGTCCCAAGTAATCTTCATACCTGTGGTGCATGGCTTGTATTTTTAATGCGCCAGGAGGCCCCTCGGAAATATTTTTTGGGGGCCCATCTGTAATTTCTTAGCGCCGATCCCGCAATGGCACGTCCTTGGCAGAACTCTTGATGAACTAGTCTGGATCAACAAGATATCAATTGGATGAACAAGCCCAGGGATGAAAAAGCATTTTCCCATCAAGGGTGGGTACACATTTTTCAACTGTTTTCATGATAAAATAAAGCCAGCACTGACAGGAGGGCAAATCTCTGTTTATTTTCTTGAGGTATTCTTTGGTTAAACTATAACCCTTCATAATGTTTATCCTCTATATGTCAGTTCTAATTGCCTCGATTTTCGTATCTAATCACTCAAAAATATGGTTTGTGTTAAAGAAAATGATAGGATTCGTACTCTACTGGTATTGAAGTAGAGACTAGAGTCCATTTCCTACGGCCTATCAAAAGAAAGGAAAAGCAAGACATTACCATAAACTTACCCAGAAAACAAAGTTGAAGAAAAAGAGGGCGTATTTTACCATGGGACTCACAAATGAATCCCCTTTCGGACAGCAAGCCATTGTCGTTCATTCAGTATCAGTTCATTACTGAGGCAATACTGTCAAGTAAATTTTTCAGGAAAAACAACGAAATCCGGAAATAGAATGTATTTACTCATTAGAAATGACGTCATACAGTTTGTAATAAAGTGTTAACTGAAATTTGTTTTGTATTTCATCGATGGTCACGTCTTTAAACGGAGAAAGTGTATTCCCCGGCCTCACTCGAAAAATAAGCTTTTTCATGGTATATAGTAATCATATATATTTTCAAAATAAATCAATACAATCTGTACAATTATAACAGGGATCATATATAAGATCCCTGGTTATAAAAAAAGAAAAGAAATTCGATTCAGAATTTCTTTTCTTTTGATTTTTTAAAAAATATATCAGCGGCTTCTAATGTATGTTTAAGAATTTTATCAATCTTTTAAATGAGCTTACAGACTGCATTATACTGGGTACTTGTTCAAAATGTGAGGTATGGCACTACAACAGAGCCGTCTATAGTCAGCTGGGTTTCAAGACAGTTCCCCGCAGGAAAAGGGAGGAAATTTAATTTGCTTCAGAATGGGTATAAAACATCGGATAAAACAGAAAATGATAAGTCCTTCATATAATAGTGTTTTGAAACTTATTGCACACCAAATTCTTCATCCAAGTATTTCCAAAGATAAACCATTAACACACACACTGATTTAATACGATAATGCAAGTACAAACAAAGGATAATAAAGGGATGAAACATGACAAAAATTGATACGTTCATGTACATTTGCATTTAAATTGTCAATATTCCCGTGTATGATCGATAAAATATACCAAAAACTAAATTAAGATACATATTTGTTATGATTTTAGAATAATTTGGTATAATTTGGTGTAATTCGGTATAATTTTATGTAATTTGGTATTTCCATGGACCACATGTTTATAATCGTATAATTGTACTGGAATATATGGTGGCATTTTTCTGCCACAAGATACATGACCCCAAGATACAAGATATCTTGTATCTTGGGGTCATGTATCTCGCGGCAGATATAGCTATATCTATAGCTATTGCAATTATTTAACAGAACTAGCGTGATAAAACAAAGTTTCCTGGAAATACTCCCTGGATAAAAAAAGTTTTCACTATAAGAATATTGCGATGATTATAACTTTTATCATGATTTCCTTTTGCTTCTGTGCCCACAACTGACATGAATTCACTGTACCTTTAATTAGATGCTGTTTCAGAACAGCTTCTTCAAAGTCTATGGTGGCATATTTATGCCACGAGATAAGAGATAGCGATCATGATATGTTTAGAAAAACTATCACAGTAAATCAAAGTTTCCTGAAAATTAGATTTTATCAAGATGGTGAAAAGTTTCCTGAAAAAAATAATACAATGAACAATAAACTTGTTACCTAACACAACATTTCTTGATCGTGCGCTAAGCTGACAGAATAAAATTATCGGGCTAATTCCATCTGCTTCTCGATATCTATAAATATAAGAAAAAAATCACCATTTTGATTTACTCAGTAGCTTTTAACCTCCCAAAAATGCAGCGAGTAAAAGGTTGAGTTTATAATTAGCAAATTGCTGCTTAATGAAGATTTTGAGGTTTTTAAATTGCTTGCACAAGAATATTTCCAAATCCAATGGGTAATATGATGATTTGTTCATGTCTGTTGGAAAAAATTCTTGGGCCAGCAACGATCCTGCTTTATCAATAGTGGTTTTCCTCAATCCTGGGTGGCCCTAAGATTATAGAAATTAAACAGATCTATCTATGTGAAAACACATAGCCACTTTTCAAGACTTTCAGTCCTTTGACAGGTTGAGTGGAAATTTTCAATCTCCGAGCAGAGTTGTCGTTCGTTACTCTCACCGACTCAATGATCCGGAGTGCAAGAGAGTGGGAAATTTTATCAGATCGATTCAGTTAATGAACTATTTAAAAACTGTTTTCTTAAGCATAGTTCGATGCCATAATTTCATTGATATCCTGTACCAATATGATATTAAACGCTAATTAAACATCTGAAAAAAATACCAAGTTCGAAACTAAGAACCGTTCCGAATGCCCGACTTCCGTTTCGCACCATTTGGCATCATTCTACACAATGTGTACTTTTTAATGTGTACTGTCACGAGATCACCTGTCATACCTTACACATGAGCATAGATCGCCCGCTTTTTGATGTTATACCTCCGGAACAAGATATAATGGACCATGGACCGCCGCCAGATGTTACAAATGTAACTTTCGCTCCTCGAGATCGTTCCACACGATCTCCAACTCGAGATCGAGCCGGTGGAGGTACGGAGGAAAACTCGCCACTGTTAGCACCGGCTCTTTCACTAGAACTTGAATATGGAGGGTTTGCTAACAACTTTCCCGACGATCCCCATTTCCAGGACATTGTCCGACTTGCCGAAGATGCGATTGACTGCGGAAGATATCCAGAAAGAATCTATCAAGGGTCCAGTGGGAGTTATTTCGTGAAGGGGATTGACAATGTAAGTAGCTCATACACATCATTCAACATTGTGTGCTCTGTGAAAGGGGGCCTGACATATTTGCACAAGGTATCAAACCATGTCAGCCTGGGCACTCGGGAAGGCTGGCATGGGCTGAACCTTTAACTTATCTTCCAATTTTCTGCATGTCCAAGTAGTATTCTACCTCATGATTTAGACAAACTTACAAAGTGGATTTTATGGATCTGTAATTATGAAGTGGTTTGCTTGGTATCCTGTATCATGCAAGTGCATTAGGCTCCCTTTTGCCAAAGAGTAGCACATACATTTTTTTGTCCAAGTTTAAGCCCTTTTGGCAGGATGAAATCTACAAGGACTACATCTCTGTATTTGGTATCAATTGTTTATGTGACATCAATGTTATCTTGACAGTATGTGAACAACTGCAAGTTTTGAATCACAGGATACAGTTTGGGAAGGCAGTTAGTATGGCAGAAAGCTCATATAGATTATTATACCCAACAAAATGAATGTTTTCAGGGGTATACTAGAATCACCCTGTCTGTCCATGTGGCAGTCAGTGTGTAAATCTGTGTACAAAGTCAAAGTGCTGTACTGAGTCACGTTCAATGACAGCTATAGTTATACTTAACCCTTTCCCAAAAGATAAATTTCAAACTCTTCCAAATTCAAAGAGTTTGCAGACGACAATTTTAAATTCTATGAAAATGGTAGAAATTTCTCCAAAGAAAACACTGTGGGAAAAGGAGAAATTGCTGGTTCTCTTTTTCCTGTAGTGCTTTCTAATGACTTGTATTGCAGACACATAAAAACCAGGGCTTTTCTGGGAAAGAGTTAAAGTTCAAAAATGAAAGTGAAACTATCTTTTGGTATCATCGGTTTTTGATTTTGGATGCGATTTTTTCTTGCTTTTGGAGATTTTTAATGAGATTTCTCAATTTTTTTCTGCAATAATGTCGTGGAATCCCATTGTTGGCATATACCTGTTGTATGTAATATTATGATATGCATAGACGTAACTTCTATTACTTCTAAAATCGAGTCTAAATCTGTCTTTGAAAACCAAATTTTTACCTCAGAAAAGTCTTGAAATCGTTCTGCAGCCATTTTGAATACCGAAATTTACTTATGGAGGCCCCCAACCGCCTCTCCCAAAGAGAAGGGTAGACCCCCTCTAGTCTCCCCTATCTTGTGCCTACGGCACTTGAGAATGTCTACGGCATTCATGCACGCATTTGGCATGCATATAATTTACTTTTTTCTTGGTTATGCCCCTGATAAGAGACACTTTGGCTGGCTGTTCACCTGTGGCCCTTGGCTGTTGATTCTTCAGAGGACATGTTGTTCACTGTCTAGGCTGATGAAGTAAATTGGTTGTTGTGATTGTAGGATGTGTTTACCCTTTACCACACAATGGTGACTTTTAACACTATTGAGGAAGAAGCCTTTTGAAAACATTGTGGGAAAAGGAGAAAATGCTCCTTTTCCCACAATGTTTTCAGCAATGTCATGATCAAATTCCAGTACTTGATTCACATACAAATTGCCATCTGCAAATGTGCTTAACTGCTTACCACACAGTCCCGACTTTTAACGACCCTGAGAAAGAAGCCTTATGAAAATATTGTGAGAAAAGGAGAAAATGCTGGTAACCAGCATTTTCCCCTTTCTCCACAATATTTTCTACCCTGCTGGAAAGAAATTTCAATTTTTGAGTTACATTTATTATGTAGTCTGCAAGTGCTTTCAGTTTGGACCAGTCTAAAGAATTGTCGTATGGTTAAAGAATTAATTTGAACAAGGCTAAAATTTTGTTAAAAAGAATTAAAATCTCCGTATCACTCAAACGTAAATTTTCTTACTGTTGTTAACTGTACATGATCCAATATCCAAACTATGGTTTCTCCTTCTTGACCTTGCTTTGGGTTTGGGAAGGTGGAGATTGATTCCTCTTAACATTTGACTGCACTGAATTAAACAGAAAAACAGTATAAAGAAACCAAGTTTCAATGTTTACTGATGTAAGCAAATTCAGTTTCTGTCAATTTCGGTCTCAAGTGGCAATTTTTACAAGTAGGGAACAACATGCCATCAGAAGAATTAGAAATACAGTACAACCTGTATTCAGAGACCACTCAAAGGAAGTACTGAAATTGGTCTCTTACAATAGGTGGTCTTTAAATACAGGTTAACCCTTTCCCAAACAAGCCCTGTTTTTTACGTGTCTGTAGTACAAGTCTTTAGAAAACACTGTAGGAAAACGAGCAATTTCTCCTTTTCCCACAGTGTTTTCTGCCCCTTTGGATAATTTTCTGCCATTGTTATGAAAGTTAAAATTGTCGTCTGCAAACACTTTCAGTTTGGGAGAGTCTAAAATTTGTCGTTTGGGAAAGGGTTAAATTAGGTAAATGTAAGAAGGGTTGTTGTATCAGAACAGTAGTCTCTTAAAGCAAGTGGTCTCTTAATACAGGCGGTCTCTAACACAGGTTGAACTGTATGTTAAAATTGAAGGCATTTGCAGATGACAAAATAAACAGGGCTTGTATTCATCAACCATTCTTGAGAATATTCTTAATCTTATTCGCCAAGGTTTTCTAAATTTGTATTAATTTGTAAGTAATACAATTTCTGATTGGCTAAACCGACTAAACGGAATGGTTAAGCCAATCAGAAGTTGTGTTGCTTACATTTTATGTAGAAAATCCCGGAGAATAAGACAAAGAACGTTCTTAGGAATGCTTGGTGATTACAACTCTTGAATCAAAAATTTATATTTGACTTTGGAAGAGTAGAAAATACTGTGGGAAAAGAAGAAAATGCTGGTTACCACCTTTTTCTCTTTTTCCCTTATGTTTTCTGAAGGCTTCTTCCTCAAGGTCATTAAAACAAGGGATTGTTTGGTAAAGGGTTAAAGGGTTTATACAAGGTAAATTCAGGATCTGAACAAACCTTTTCCTCTTCACGGATGCTGTCAAGGGGTATTTAGGGTTGACTCCTTTTTCCACGCAAGGGGTATTTAGGGTTGACTCCTTTTTCCACG
This sequence comes from Tridacna crocea, assembly GCA_943736015.1. Taxonomy (NCBI): domain Eukaryota; kingdom Metazoa; phylum Mollusca; class Bivalvia; order Cardiida; family Cardiidae; genus Tridacna; species Tridacna crocea. The sequence goes on along the minus strand of OX031064.1, from coordinate 53,770,484 downwards.
CAAGGATATTTTTAGGAACAGTTCCTTTAAGTCTTTGCCAAACAACAAAATTTAAAGTTTGTCAAAATCGAACCCATTTGTAGACGACAACAATAAAAGTGACCGAGAATTTGAAATTTGTTTTATGAAGGGTAGAAAACTTGAGGGCAAAGGAGAAAATGCTGGTTTAACCAGCATTTTCTCCTTTTCCCGCTATGTTTTCTAAAGGCTTTTTTCTCATGGTCATCAAAAGGAGGGATTGTGTGGTAATGGGTTAAAGTACATTTTTAATTCTTAACTAAACAACAAAACTTTTAGACTATTCCAAATTCAAAAAGCTTGAAACTGCAATTGGACAAGGGAAAAGGAGAAAATGTTGGTTACCAGCTTTTACTCCTTTCCCCACAATATTTTCAAAAGCCTTTCCATGGGGCTATAGTTAGTTCTAGTTGAAATCATTTTGTATAGCTTTAACCCATTACCACACAATCCCTACTTTTGATGCCCCCGAGAAAGAAGCCTTTAGAAAACATTGTGGGAAAAGGAGAAAATGCTGGTAATCAGCATTTTCTCCTTTTCCCACAATGTTTTCTACCCTTCACAAAACAAATTTCAAATTTTCAGTCACTTTTATTTTGTCATCTGCAAATGCTTTCAATTTGGACCAGTCTAAAATATTGTCGTTTGGTAATGGATAAAGCCTTTACCAGAGGACAAATTTTAGACACTTCCAAATCGAGAGCATTTACAAGCGACAACATTACTTAGCATTTTCAGATGCCTGCTTCTTCAGAGTGGATAAAAAGTGAGTTTGTATGGTAAAGCGTTACTGATTCTAAAGTCCTTGTTAGGCCCTTGTAAAGAACGGATGATTATGTACAAGACATATACTGTATATGAAATTACATGTACTTATTTTCCTGTTTTTAATCCTGTGTTTTCAGTTTCTCTTTGCTTCATGGATGCTGTCAAGGGGTATTCAGGGTTGACTCCTTTTTTCATGCAAGGGTATTTTTAGGAGTATTTTTAGGAACAGTACTAAGTGTAGTTAATGCTTTTTCAAAACAATTCCAGGTTTTATCAACCCTGAGAAAATATCCTAGCATCCATCGTTTCCCCTTTTTCCTACAATGTTTTCTTTCACAGACAATTAACCATCATTTAACCAGTTACCACATATTGGCACACAATTCCTACTTTTGACGACCCTGTGAAAGAAGCCTTTTGAAAACATTTTGGGAAAAGGAGAAAATGCTGGTAACCAGCATTTTCTCCTTTTCCCAAAATGTTTTCTACCCTTTACAAAACAAATTTCAAATTTTCAGTCACTTTTATTTCTTTGTCTACAAATGCTTTCGATTTGGACAAGCCTAAAATCTTGTCGTTTGGTAATGAGTTAAACCAGAAGCTTTTGTAGATAGGGTGGATCAAGATCAGACTGCACAGAAGGTGTAGTCTGATCTCTGATCTGCACTGTCCACTGCAGCTGTATTTTAGATTAAATTGGAATTGCCTCTTGATCTTGCAGAGGAAATGTATTTTTTAGCCTTTCAGAAAATTAGAATTTTTAGTTCTCAGCACATACTTTGCAGGCAATTTCAAGGCTAATCTATTTTTTTAGAATGTTTTATCCTACATAACCAATTATTGCTTTTGGAAGATCGACGATAGTCATCAAGACGAGATTCACTCCCCTGTCATTACTGGCCATTGTTTTTAAGATGTTTTGTCAGAAAGCAGCCAGTTGCTTTTGACGAATATTGTTCGGATTACAAGTCAAAGGAAAAGCAGAAAAGTTTATAAAGCTAGGTGCACTGTCCACTGCAATTTCATAACTTAACCCTTCACCAAACAATCCCTGGTTATCATGATCCTGAGATAGAATCAGACTGCACAGAAGGTAATGGTAACCAGCATTTTCTCCTTTTCCCATGATGTTTTCTACCCATCTCAAAACAAATTTCAGTTTTTGAGTCAGATTAATTTTATCTAGACCAGTCTTGAATTTTCAAAATTTGTCATTTGGTAAAGAGTTAGATAAGGTTGAAAATGGTGATAAAGACCATACAAACCAATTGGGATATCTTGCAAGAAAGTAGACTGTTTACCCATTACTACATAATCCCTACTTTTGATGACCCTTAGAAAGAAGCCTGTAGAAAACATTGTGGAAGGGAAAAATGCTGGTAACCAGCATTTTCTCCTATTCCCACAATGTTTTCAACCGCTCACAAAACAAGTTTCAAATTTTCAATCACTTTTATTTTGTCGTTTTCAAAATGCTTTCGATTTGGACAGACCTAAGATATTGTCGTTTGGTTAAGTTCCAAGATCAGGCTGAACATTCTAACCCCTCTGATCTTGATCTACACTGTCTGCATAGCAGTTTAATTGAAGGTTAGTGCTGTAAGGTTGACACAGTTTGAAACATAGTGGAAAAACCTGGGATGAATGGCACACTTGAGCAATACATGACACTGTGTGAGTCAGTTGATACTTGAAATTAGGGGAGGTAACTGTAGAACCAATGTTTACACTTTGAATACAAGTTAGTGTCCCTTGAAGTCATAAAGAAAGATTATGCAGTGTGGCAGAAAATATGTACATGTACATAAATTTAGTCCAATACTGGAACTATAAATAGAAATTTGACCCTCTGGATTTTTGATAAGTTAAAATGTACATTAAAGAAAAACAGGTGGCACAGGAAATTGTCTTCTAGGCATGCTCAGGGAAAGTTCATGTACATGTAGACTTTGGTGTGTTGGCACCATAATTGAATGAATTGTCGTTGGAAATTTTATCTGTGTTTTATATAAGTCTTACTGGGATTAACATTTATTGTGAGGAATATATTTAGTCTACCACAAATCCATTTAAGAATAGATCTAACATTTATAATTCATTGTCATGATTAGCTGTGAATTCTTTGTTATATACTGTATTATATACTGTGTAATAATTGTAAAATTTGTTGTAAAATAATTCAATGTTTATACTGAACCAATGAAAAAAGGCAGATGTTAACTTTTTTAAAAGAAAAATGAGGCACTAATGTTTAGCAACATCTCCATTTTCCACAATGTTTTCTAACCTGTCAAAGGAAACTCCCATCATTTGAGCCACATTTAATTTGTTGTCTGCTCATGCTTTCATTTTTTGAAATATCTAAAATTTGGTTGTCGGGGACATAGTTAATTATTAGCTTTGACGGAGAGAAGAAAGAGAGAAGAACAAAATTGTGGATTTTCTGCATGCACAATAACTATTTTCTTTATTGTAGATCGTTACATACAATAAGGGATTAGGAAAGAGAGCTTGTTAAAACCATTCAACAGTTTAGCTATTTAGTAGAGACTTACCGGTAACTCTTTACCTCTCAAGCACAAGTGTCAATGACAGAGAAAATAGACTTTTAAAAATCTTGTGAGAAAAGAAGAAAATGCTGGTAACCAGCATTTTCTTCTTTTCCCACAGTGTTTTCTACCCATTCCAAAACGGATTTCAAATTTTGAGTCACATGTGAGTAAATAAATCGTTGTTTCTAAATGTTTTCTGTTCAGACAAGTTGGAAATTTCACTGTGTTGCAAAGAGTTAATGCATTACTTCAAAGTCGTGAGTTTTTATGACCCTGTCAGAAAACACTTTTAAAAGCAATTTGGAAAAAGGAGAAAATGCTAGTTAAGTAGCATTTTTTCAGTGTTCTTCCCCTTTCAAAGACAATTTAACTGTTGGAGTTATATTTACTTTGTTGTCTGTACATGCTTTTTGATTTGCAATAGTCAAAAAATTTTGTTGTTTGGTAAAGGGTTCACATGAGAAAATTTTAGATGGGTCCAAATTGAAAGCATTTAATAAATATAAATGCAATTGAGATGTTGAAATTTGGTCTGGAAGGGTATAAAACATTATGGGAAAAGGAGAAAATGCTGGCTACCAGCATTTTCTCCTTTTCCCACAATATTTTCAAAAGGCTTCTTTCTCAGGGTCGTTAAAATTCGGTATTGTGTGGTAAAGGGTAAAAGAACACACCGAGTTGGTTTGTCTCTCCAGCAAACATCCCTGTAGCCTGACACTCTGACTGGGATATTTCAAGAATGACAAAATAATCAATAGGATATAAATGAATGAGGTTGTCGCATGTGTTGTCACAGACAGAATGATTACATGTGATGTATTGCTATTTTAGGGCTTTCCTTCTGTTGAGGCAGCTGACCACCTGTAGCTCTGTCGGTAGCTTTAGGAAGTGAGGACAGGGCTCGTATTTACCAACCATTTTTAAGAACAGTCTTTGTCCTATTCTCCCATTATCTCCCGCTAGATGGCATTCTATAAATACTCATCTATCGAATTTGGGCATCCTGGGTACACAACCGAACCACTTTCCTGCGCGACAACTGTTACTTTGAATTTCAAACTAAAATAAATGTTTACTCAATAAAACGTTACCTTGTGCAATTCACTTAGCTATGAACAGCAGTTTAGAGAAATCTGGAGCTAAAGCAGGTCTCATTTCTCCTCAAACGTATTGATAAAAGCTATTTTCTACATTACTACTTTATAGAGCGTTATATTACACAGCCCGCTTTTGGGGCTAGTGATGCGTCAAATAAGACAGTCGAATCTTCGAAGAATATGACATGCGCAGACTACGCCTATTCTCCATTAGGTTTTCTAGATTAAATTTTGTAAGTAAGACAACTTCTGATTGGCTAAACCATTCGGTTTAGCCAATCAGAAGTTGTGTTACTTACAAGTATCGAAAATCTCGGAGATTCAGAAACTAAGAATATTTTTAAGAATGGTCGGTGAATACGGGCCCAGGAAGGTCATTGGTTTGATCCCTGACACAGCCAATTTCTTTCCTGGGATTGATCATTGAGCCAGTGTGACAGTATGCATTCTTTTCTCACCACTGACCATTGTTTTGACAATAGTTATGTGGAAAAGCAGCCAGTGGTTTGGAAAGAATATGTGCAGAGTACAGGTATAAGGAACTCAAGGAAAGTATGGATACTGGTGCACTGGCTGATGCAGTATAACTGCAATAATGTTTAAAATGGTGTTACACGTTCAAACACTTACTTGCTCGCTCACTCACTCAAATTGATCGATTGACTAACCAACCAACCAACCAATCGGTCAATCAATCAATCAGTCATTTTTTTTTTGTAAAGAAAACAAACTGCTGATTGAGAAATGTTAATGAACATGAATATTGTATCCTATACCAGAGAACAAAAAAATCAGATTTATTGTCCACAAACTGGAATTATTTGCATACAACACATTGAATGTGACTCCATGATTGGATTTTTCTATTAACCTTTTACTGCTTAATACCGACTTTTAACAATCCTGGGAAAGATGCCTTTTGAAAACATGGTAACCAGCATTTCTCCTTTTCATACAATGTTTTCTATCCTATGAAAGATAGCCTGAATGAAAGAATTTATTCATTGACACATACATCCTGTACATGGTCAGTTGCAGCCAAAAGAATGTTATGTTTTAGTGATTGTCTGCTAATGCTTTGCGTTTGGACAAAGCTAAAAGATTTTTTGGTTGATAGAACTCACTGGCTGCCTACATTTTCTCCTGTTCCAACAGTGTCTTTAAAAATAAGCAAGGGTACCACATTATCCTTTGCGACAAGCAAGATACGCAATAAGAAAAATGCACTTAGTACAGTGTAACAGATTGTTATAGAAATATGTCTGCAATCCTTTCCTTTATACAGCTTGGAAAATACTCGGGGTGGAAAGCCGATTTGATCTAAACAGCAGAATAATTATAATCCTTTACGAAACAATCCCTGATTTTTACGACCCTGAGATAGAAGCCTTTTGAAAACATTGTGGGAAAAGGAGAAAATGCTGCTAACCAGCATTTTCTTCTTTTCCCACAATGTTTTTTACCTTGCTGGTCAGTACTGGAAACAAATTTCAGTTTTTGAGATACATCTATTTTGTTGTCTGCAAGTGCTTTCAATTTGCAATAGTCATATTTTGTCATTTAGTAAGAGTTATACAAGTCATCAGTCCCTACTTTTGACACCACTGAGAAAGAAACCTTTAGAAAACATTGTTGGAAAAGGAGAAAATGCTGGTGACCAGCATTTTCTCCTGTTCCCACAGTGTTTTCTACCCTTCACAAAACAAATTTCAAATTTTCAGTCTCTTTTATTTTGTCATCTGCAGATGCTTTCGATTTCGACAATATAATCTAAAATATTGTCGTTAGGTAATGAGTTAATCCTGTATGTAAATGTCCCAGAAGAAAAGTGATTTTAACTCTTTACCAATCGACAAAATTTTGGAAGAGTCATGAATCAATTATTAATCATTATTTATATTCATAGTTCAGGAAGAAGATGTTATATCTGTTGAAGGATAGGAAAATTGACATGTTTATATCCTTCAGGCCATGTCTGATTATTGCATCATAATTACTAATTGACCTAGTCAAATAAATTTTGATCATACATTCAACTAGCCGGATGGCTCAATTGTGAGCGTGTCGGACTCGTTACCTGGTGGTTGTGAGTTCGATACCCGGTTGAGGCAAAGTTTCTTTCCGGTGATTTTTTCGCGTCTCACCTCTGCTGAAGCATGTGAGAAAAGTAGTCGGTGGCTGTGGAAAGAAATTTGTGTTAGTACTGGTATGAGGAAGCCAGGAAACACATGTGCGTCACTGACCGCCGTGATATGACCTTACCTATTAAAGTTGCGTTAAACCCCAATACAACCAATCAGAGTTTAGAAATGCACTTGTTCTGCATGATCAAGCGACGACCATTTAGTCATAATCTAGAATATAGTAAACATAATAGAACAGAGATCAGACTGCGCATTCTGTGCAGTCTGATCTTGATCTACATTGTCCACAAAAGTTTCTGGTGTCGCCTCATATCTAATGGAATGAGTTAACCCTTTACCAAACGATCCCTGGTTTTTACGACTCAGAGGAAAAAGGGTTTTGAAAACATTGTGGGAAAAGGAGAAAATGCTGGTAACCAGCATTTTCTCCTTTTCCCACAATGCTTTTTACTCTTCTGAAGCAAATTCTTAATTTTTGAGTCACTTTTATTTTGCTTGCCTTCGAATGCTTTCATTTAGCACAAGTCTAAAGTTTTGTTGTTTGGTAAGTTAAGATCATGAAATCTACACTTTCTTTAATTATTGTCCTACAATGATCTCTAAAGTCTTTAGTAGTCTCTGGGATGGATTTATGTTACCACTGGTTTTGTTGCGAGACATTTTTAGTTGACATTTATGTTTGGAGTTGCATCATACCACTCATGAGGCCAGTTTTTATCATACATATAATATCTGTCATCACCATCTGCTTCAGTTACCAATTTGGATGCATTGCAAAATTACTGGTTTTGATTAATTTCTTTTATTCATATAAACTTAGGATATCAGCATTTCACTTTATTAGGTCATGCCGCCAAACAACTCAAATAATTTTGTTTCCTGTCGGGAATTATTGTTTTCTGATATTTGACACATAAAATACAGTCACTCTTTGATGTTAATCCTGTAGTCGTTTCTCCATTTGCTTTGATATTTCTAACTATCCGTATTCATTTGATGTTCTTTATTTCCAACTTTTTTCAACCTTCTATTCATCTGACATCTACATACTGGAGGAACAGAACAGATACTTTTATTCACCAAACAACAGTACTTAGACTTACATGTACCCAGTTTGAAAGCATTGTTTTTCAAATAACAAATTGAATGTGGCCCCAATGTTTTTTGTCTTTGACAGGAAAGGAAACATTGTGGGAAAAGGAGAAAATGCTGATAACCAAAATGTTTTCTCAAGCCCTTTTTGTCAGAGTTACTAGCTAGAAGTTTCAAGTGGTGTAGGGTAAAGGAAGACTAAGAACATAATACAGCTCAAGGCTGTTAATTATGTACTGGTATATAAATCCCCTAGCAGTTAGGATACTTGATAGTACATGTATAAGCTTAATGTATGAATGTGTTGATTTTAGTGCTTAAAACAATTTGGTGCCCTAAACAGTTAATTGTGAAATAAAGCTTTCTTTAACCCTGTACCAAACAATCCCTGGTTTTTACGACCCCTGAAGATAGAAGCCTTTTGAAAACATTGTGGGAAAAGGAGAAAATGCTGGTTACCAGCATTTTCTTCTTTTCCAATAATGTTTTTTATCCTGCTGGCAATAAATTTCAATTTCTGAGTTGCGCTTATTTTGTCGTCTGCAAGTGCTTTCAATTTGGACAAGTCTAAATTTTGTCGTTTGGTAAAGAGTTAAGATTATAAATGTTATCATTTCAGATATATTGTAGCTTTGGATTCAGCACTGATGAAACATTTTCTGAATGTACACTAACACATAGATAAGTTACAAAAAGTTCTTTCTGTCTGATTATATAGATGGGATGGACAATTAGGGTATTATGAATCATTCGTTTGACACAACTCAGTGGAGTATCTACATTCAGTAAGGTCCTAGACTTTGTAAGGTCCTAGACTTTGTTTACAAAGAACTATTTGTCTTTAAATAAAAAAAAAAGCACAAACCAGTATGGAATGCTGTTCTGGAATGTGCAAAAGGAATATTTCAGAACACAATACACTCTTCCGGAAGTATGTTCTGAATGAAGCTCGTTCAGAACATTATTCTAAACCGTATCAAATTGAAAGTAAATTGGCATGATGGTTGTTGCAAGAGCTACTGTCTTAGCTGTGTTAGTTAAGGATATGATTAGCTGCAGAGAGAGAGTAGAGACAAGTCTACTATGCCTATATTTATGGCATTCATATCGTAAAAAGGGACAGTTGCAAATTTTGCCATGAAGAATAGTCTGTCTTTCAGCCATCTTGTATCACCTAGCAACTGTTCAGCAGGTGTGCTACACCTCAATTGGATTAGAACAGTCAGAACATGTTCTGAGGAACATGGCACAGTGTTCCGAAATACTCCATTGACCTAGAACATGCTCGGAGTGTTTGAAATAGCGAAAGGAATACGCCCAACATTTATAAGGCTAATTTGTACAATATATCACTACTCAAACAAATGCACAACCAAAATGAGGCAGTAATACAATAAGGTACATTTTTTTTGTATGTTGCTTCTACTTACTTTTGATGAATTTGAGGCAAGTTGCAGAAATCTCTGCTGTCAACATAATTACTACTTTGATCTACCAAACATTAATATACGTCTGATTAACATTAACGCCTGATTACTACTTAGTATAAGTGTGTATAGTGAGTACTCAGAATAGATAAAACAATTGATCATGATTTGTCCGTGCATAATGTTCCTTTGAGTGTTAAGCATAGCATGTGTTGCTTTTTGGAAAGTTTGGAATTAGATCAAACTGCACAGAGAGTGCAGTCTAAAGTTTAATGTATATTGTCTGCTGTGTACTACATTAATGACTTTGAACCTGCAATCATTTGGCTGGTTCACTAAACAAGATGGTCTTTTTCGTTACATACATTCAGTGTTCAAAAGGCTGAAATGTGTAAATACAAATTGGATAATACAAGGATATATACAGTATATATGTTGTAAAGACAAACTGGTCTAATATACTCTTAAAGCTTTTTGTACGAAATCATATTCATGTCTGTATTTTAACTGCTGACAAGATGTAGAACTTAATCAAAAAATAGCTGATAGTATTTTAACCCTTTACCAGATGACAAAATTTTAGCCCTGTTTATATTGAAAGCATTTGCAGACAACAATTTCAATATATTTCAAATGGTGCAACTGTTTATTAACAGGGTAGAAAACATTGTGAAAAAAGGAGAAAATGCTGGTTACCAGCATTTTCTCCTTTTTTCACAATGTTTTCAAAAGGCTTCTTTCCATGGGTTGTCAAAAGTCGTCATTGTGTGGTAAAGGATTAATAAGTTAGGATAAGCAGTTTATCTCCTTGCTTGCATTCTAAGTGGCTGCTCAAGCTGGTGTCGGTGAATCTAATTTACTGTTTTTACAAACTAGGTCCCTATTCACCAACCAATAAGAACTTTCTTTGCCTAAGTCTCCTGAATTTTCTAACGTTGAAAATAACTCTGCTTCTGATTGGCTGAACCCATGTAACCAATCGGAGATTGTAATACTGTCAAATATAGAAAATCTTGAAGAATGAGTTTCAAAAAAACGTCCTGAGAGTGTTTCCAGTCTTGGTCATTTTCAGTCTAAAAAAATGATTGCTACTTGTAATTTTTGCCCGATTTTTTTAGTTCCCCTTTTACTGGAATATCTCAGTATCGCTGCTATTGCAGATAAAGCACTTTCTGTGCAGTCTGATCTATCAACCAAACCAAAGTTTTGATTGGTGTTCTTTGGATGAAGGGTAACATCACCAGCTGCTGCACTTGGATCTCTAAATATTTACATATGTGACCTGTCTTGCAAAAAGGGACCTTCTGCGAACTGCGAAAAGTGTCAACCCTGGTCAGACTGCGCAGATGTGCAGGCTGACCAGGGTCGACACTTTTTGCTTTTATGATATTTTCTGAATGAAAAGTGGTAGTTCCACCTTTCTGCACAATCATTTTTGAATTATCAACTTAACTCTTTACCACACAAGAAAATTTTAGACTGGTCCAAAATGAAAGCATTTGCAGATGACAAAATAAAGGTGACTAAAAAAAGAAATCAGTTCTGGGAAGGGTAGAAAACACTGTGGGAAAAGGAGAAAATGCTGTTTACCAGCATTTTCTCCTTTTCCCACAGGGTTTTCAAAAGGCTTCTTTCTCAGGGGCGTCAAAAGTAGGGATTGAGTGGTAATGGGTTAAATGGACCTGCATTATCTTTGATCTGTTTACTTGTAATTAATGTACAGAATTCCCAGATAGTCCCTTTTCATGTGACGGGTCACATGTGTGAAAGAAACTAAAATACCACCCCTGCGCTCTTTACCAACTGGCAAAATGTTGGACTCTTCCAAATTTGAAAGCATTTTCATTTATTGAAATAAGTGTGACCAGAGAATTGAATTTTGATTTGTGAAGGGTAGAAAACAATGCGGGAAAAGGAGAACCAACATTTTCTCCTTTTGCCACAATTTTTTCTTAAGGCCTCTGCCTCAGAGTCTTTAAAACTGGGTATTATATCATTAAGGGTAAAAGGGCTGATTAAGCACAACAAGTATTTTCAAATCTAAATGATTTCAAAGTTGCTTGTGTCCATAAGCTCTAAGGAAAACAGACAGTGTAGATTAACAATATGTGCAGTCTGATCTTGATCTACACATTTTGGAATGGCAATTCTAGATGTGAAATGCCCTTTTTGGGTTCGGAGTATCTATTCCTGGGCTTTTGCCTCTAAAGAGCACGATGAGTTAAACCTAATTTGGAAGTGAGACTCTGTACTGTACAATGCTGATGTTTAACGACCCTGGGGAAGAAGCCTTTTAAAAACACTGTAGGAAAAAGAGAAAATTCTGTTAACCGGCATTTTCTCTTTTCCTACAATGTTTTCTACCCTATCACACACAGAAATCATCATATAGCTACATTGAATATGTCATCTGACTAAATTGTTAATGCTTTGAAGTTGGTCTAGTCCAGAATTTTGTCATTTAGTAAAGAGATACTACAGTTGTAAAGAGTTTTGTTGATTTTCTGATTTTCTGATTCATCAACACCTAGAGCCATCGCTAAAAATTACACCTATCCAAAAAGTGATAGTTTTGACCAAGAAGTGGTAATTTCGATAAAGTTTCTTTAGCAAGTGTTTCAAATGTATAACAAGCCATCAACAAACCAATGCTATATGTAAAAGGTAGATAGACAATGACAGATCTAGATACTGTGCAAATTGTGCAACGCCAAGATTCTAACACAGACTATGTGACCGGCCTTTATCAGAGTGTTGGAGATATTGTTGACCCTGTTACGTTTGTGTCCTCTTTCGGAAATGACTTCCCCAGGGATCTCGACTATGCCAGGGTCGTGTTTGAGAGTGAAGTCGGACTTGAGCTAGGCCAGAAGCCTAAACTGAGTTCTAAAGGAACTAGTGGATGTTATTTTATACATGATAGATATGGTGTAAGTGGGTATATGTCTTTCTGCCTGTCTTTTTGTCTGTGTAAAATTCCTCCCATTCTTATATCATTTTCTTCCACTTGTTATGGGCTTTAACTTATTACCAAAGAACAATATTTTAGGCTTGTCCAAATTGAAAGCATTTGCAGACGACAAAGAAAAAGCAACTGAAAATTTGAAATTTGTTTTGTGAAGGGTAGAAAACATTGTGGGAAAAGGAGAAAATGCTGGTTACCTTTTCCTACAATGGTTTCTATAGGTTTCTTTCTCGGGGTCATCAAAAGTAGGGATTGTGTGGTAATGGGTTAAGAATTGATCTGGCAGGGCAGAGCTATGTTAACACTCTCTGCATTTAAGATTTCGGTTAAATAGATGAACTGGGTCAAGGCCACTACAATGAAAAATATTGGTCAAATTATGCCAAAGGTTAGCCATGCCCTGCTAGATCAACTCTTACAACCTATATTTCAGAGAAGCAAAGCCAAGAAACAGTTCCTCTACATTTACTAAGTGAAAGATTCAACAGCAAATCTGATACTAGAATTAAGAAGCCTAGGGTCCCTATTAAAGTTTGCTAACCATTCTTAGGAACATTCTTAATGTTATTCGGATGGATTTTCTAAATTTTAAACTAACACAATTTCTGATTGGCTAAACCACTTGGTTTAGCCAATCAGAAGTCCTGTTACTTTCTAAATCTTGAATAAGGCTAAAGAGAATGAAAACTACGAATGGTTGGTGAATTTTTGGCATGAATTGCTCTTTGAAGACCAATCTATTAGCTAAACCAGCTTATATAAGGTTTGCTTACCTTGAAGTTCTAAGGTAGTTCTAAGTGAGGAAAATCTAGGTTCAAACTTGGGTATGTGAGGACTATCTCATTTATTGATTACTATCAGAGTTGTTTATTCCAGTTGCATACAATATAATGCCTAGAAAGTGCCAATTTGTATAATGAAGCAGTCTTAGTTGGGCTGTAAAGTTGCTTCCCTTTAACTCTTACCAAACAAATTTAGTTCAGACTTGTTCAGATTGAAAGCATTTTGAGATGACAGACTTGATTTATTATAATGATATGACTTGCCTGTTGAAGGTTAGACAACAATGTGCTAAAGGAGAAAATGCTGTTAACCAGCATTTTTCTCTTTTTTTCCCACAATGTTTTCAACAGCTTTCTTATCATCCAAGGATAATTAAAGCTCAGGATTGTGTGGTAAAAGGTTATGGAATCATATGGCTATTTGTGTGGTTCTTGCTGGATAAGTTATCTTAGACATAGTTAAAAATGCCATTAACTATTTCAGAGCTATAGGCCTAAACTGGGGCTTTTGCAGACACTATAGATTAACTCTTTACCAAACGACAAAATTTTAGACTGTTCCAAATTGAAAGCACTTTTAGACTACAAGATAAACATAACTTAAAAATTGAAATTTGTTTCCAGTAGGAATTGTATTACCAACTGTCCAAAAAGATCCAGTTTAATCTTTGTCGTTGATCAACATTCCCTGAACAACAGCCACTATGAAATGCAGTAATTTGGGTCTTATTTGAGATGACTGAAAATGTCTTTTTTTTCCCTTGTGCTCAAAGATTTAAATTTATCAGATCATGATCACTTTTCTACTTTCAGAAAACCATTGCTGTGTTCAAGCCCAAAGATGAGGAACCATATGGGCAATTAAATCCAAAATGGACAAAATGGTTACACAAGTTGTGTTGCCCGTGTTGTTTTGGGCGCAGTTGTTTAGTGCCAAATCAGGGTTATCTCTCAGAGGCAGGAGCAAGTCTAGTCGACGGCAAATTGCAATTACATGTAGTCCCTAAAACAAGGGTAAGAGTTTTACCATTACAAAGTCCATTACCTTTGTAGCTCTGTCAGTGACACACAGGTACTGGTTTGACTCCCATGCTTGGCAAATTAATTTTCTGTCTGAGGACAGATGGTATTCATTGTAACAGGATTAAACCCCCTGTCTGCTGATCATTTATTTGGAAAGAATTTTTTTCAGAATACTGTTGGAATAAACTCCATGAAAGTACTGACTCCTGTGATATAAGTGAAACAGACCATTATATTTTTTAACAAGGTATTAAACTTCATACAATCCAAACAATATAAACAGATTGTATTACTTAAATGTTCAAGATACATGAGGCCAACTTTACACTGTTAAGATTCAAAAGAAGGCTTGTATTGCCTTTGTAGTGAAGGATGAGATCAGACTATACTGAATACACCTTGGGATATGGAAAAATTAAGAACAATTACAAAGCATGGATGTTGCACATTTTCAATTCTTTCTACTGATGGAGAATATAGAGTCCATTTTTAACACCAGCAAATAACTTTTATTCAACTTTGAAATCTTTTCAAATCATTCCATCATTTTGACGATTTAAATACAAATCATGCTCTGTAAAAAGAGGCCGTAAATGCAACTTCCAAAACTTGGATTCCTGCCAGCCAACACAGAGATCGGTATTTAAGCATGTGCGGACTGTGCCATGGGTCAGCACTTGCTTTTGGAAAAAAAATTGCATGTGAATGGACCATTCTATCTCATGGTTCAGCTGATTGTTTAGCATAACAGATTTTATTGATCTTTAATGATGATTGGTACAATGCATCATGGAGAAACATTAACCCATTACAACACAATCCCTACTTTTGACGCCCCTGAGAAAGAAGCCTTTAGAAAACATTGTGGGGAAAGGAGAAAATGCTGGTAACCAGCATTTTCTCCTTTTCCCACAATGTTTTCTACCCTACACAAAAAAAATTCCAAATTTTCAGTCACTTTTGTTTTGCAGTCTGCAAATGCTCTCATTTTGGACAAGCCTAAAATTTTGTTGTTTGGTAATGAGTTAAGGCCCTTTCTCAGAGAGTATGACATGTATGAATATATTGTTTATATCGTTACTGTAATGAGGATAGTTTTCTCACAGGAGACAGCTATTGAACGGATAATTTTCTCTTTCTGTCACATTATCTTCATGTGCATTTATATGTAAAACCTTTTTACATGTAATTTTATGTCAATCATACACTCATACCAGGGTGCATAGAAATTTATCTACTGTGAATCCATTTCTTGGCATTTTATTACACATCCCAACTTTTAACCACCCTAAGTATGAAGGCTTTGGAAAACATTTCAGGAAAAGGAGAAATTACTGGTAACCAGCATTTTCTCTTTTTCCACACAATCTTTTCTAATCTATCAAAGACAAATTTCATGACGTAAGCTGCCTGTAATTTGTCAACTGCAAATGCTTTCAATTTGGAGTAGTCTTTCCCAAACTGCAAATTTTATACTCTTTCAAATCTAAACCATCGGAAGGTGGACTAATGAATTGAGGTCCTCTGACTGAGTAGAAAACATTGTGGGTAAAGGAGAAAATGCTGGTTACCAGCATTTTCTCCTTTTCCCACAAGGCTTTCAGGGGGCTCCTTCTCTAGGGTTGTTTAAACCAGTGATTGTTTGGTAAAGGGTTAAGGGTTTTTGCCAACTCATGTTTGAGCTACACTATAATTGTTTTGCTCTTACTTTGCAGGTAGTTAAACTAGCCAGTAGAACTTTTAATTACAGCCCAATAGACAGGGCGAAAGCATCCACAAAGAAAAATATACAGGAAAAATTTCCACAGATAGGAAAACGGTTTCATCGCATAGGTCTTCCTCCCAAGGTATGCTGCCTTTTTTCATTCTGAAGTTAGAATTTAATCCCTACAGTGTCTTTCGTCAGATCTTGATGAGATTGCAGAGTTTGTAGAGACTGATCTTCAATTTATTATCAGCTATGATGTGATACTCTAACCAAAGAAATGACCCAAAAAAGATTTTTCTTAAATCTTTTATTTACAAGTGAAAACTATAGGTATGTCACTTTCCTGAACAGTGCTTTAGGAGAAAAAGTATTACAAACAGTGGGAAATGTAAGATCCATGGATGTGGTCTTTTAACCTTTTCCAAAACAGTCCCTGATTTTTATGAACCTGGGGTAGAAGTCTTTTGAAAACATTATGGGAAAAGGAGAAAATGCTGGTAACCAGCATTTTCTCCTTTTCCCACAGTGTTTTCTTCCCTACTGGAAACAAATTTCAATTCTTGAGCCACATTTAATTTGTCGTCTGCTAGAGCTCTCAATTTGGACCAGTCTAAAATTTTGTTGTCTGGTAAAGAGTGAAGAGAATGGAGCCATTTTTAAATAAAAGAGAGTTTTGAAGTACCATCAAGCTCTATTATCATGACATGTTATCTTACATAGAGGGATAAGTCTGTACAATATCTGAAACTGCTGCTTTGATTAATTCAAAGCTCTGCCCAAAAGAAAATATGCATTTCATTGTAGAAAATCATGTGGCAAAACCTGACACACCTAAAAAGAAGCAATTTTCAAAATTTTGGACTTGTCGAAATTGGAAGCCTTGCAGACAACAAAACAAATGTGTGTTGGATGATAGCACTTGTCTGTAATAGGTTAGAAAACATTGCGTGAAAAGGTGAAAATGCTCATTATCGAATTTTCTCCTTTCCCCACAATGTTTTCTAAAGAATTCTTTCTTCGGGTTGTCACTAGTTTTGAATCTTGCAGTAAAGGGTTAACCCATTACCACAAAATCCCTACTTTTGACGCACCTGAGAAAAAAGCCTTTTGAAAACACTGTGGGAAAAGGAGAAAATGCTGGTAACCAGCATTTTCTCCTTTTCCCACAGTGTTTTCAACCCTTCCTAGAACAAATTTCAATTTTTCCATCACCTTTATTTTGTCGTCTGCAAATGCTTTTAATTTGGACCAGTCAAAATTTTCTTATGTGGTAATGGGTTAATAGATACTTAGCCTCTTAAGGCTATTTTTAGCTCTGCTGTTTTCAAAGAACACATCATGATTTCATCATGCAAACACTTTGACCCTATAATAATGTCTGTCATCACTAAAGATGGGCACTTCAAATTCTGACTATTTGTAACCCTATACTGCACAATGCTAACTTTTCACAACCCTTGGAAAGAAGCCTTTTGAAAATGTCCGGAAAGGAGAAAATGCTGGTAACCTGCATTTTCTCTTTACCCACAATGTTTTCAACCCTATCAAAGGAAAGGTCCACCACTTTGAGTCCCATTCAAATTGTCATCTGCAAAATTAATGCTTTCAATTGCGACAAGGCCAAAATTTTGTTGTCTGGTAAAGGGGTAACTATCAAAGGGGTTCCCATACAACAGGGCAGGTAACTGTCAAAATATTTCTTAATCAGGAATGCCCCTTTTTAACTTAAATTTTCACTGAAAGCCAATTTATTTCTTAAAGCAACTTCAGCCAAGTGCTTGTACCAATATGCGGAGCTCTTGTTAAATCTTGCACCAGGGCCCGTGTTCACCAACCATTCTAAAGAACATTCTTATTCTTCAGAATTTTGTTAATGTGAAAATAGTAGAACTTCTGATTGGCTAAACCATTTGGTTTAGCCAATCAGAAGTTCTGTTACTTTCACAGTTAGAAAATCTTGAAGAGCAAGATAAAGAATGTTCTAAAGAATGCTTGGTGAATATGGACCCAGAATTTTGAAAGGGTTTGTGAGAATGTCGCCTGATTGATTACATGGGACAATTGTAATATAATCATGTGATAAACTCATGAGAATAGAGGGAGTTCTCTATTTGAAAAAAGACTATCCTGTTACATATTTTGACTCACCCAAATTGAAAGAATTTGCAGACATCATAAATATTGTTGGACTAGTAGAATTAATTTAAAGAAGGTTAGAAAATGTTCTGTAAAAAAAAGAAAATGCTTTTTACTAGTATTTTGTGCATTTCCCACAATTTTTTCCTATGCCTTCTTCCTCGGTCATTAAAATTTGAGATCTTATGGTAACTGGTTTTGTTTTAGATGTCAAAATAGTACAGGTCTGCATAGCTGGACTGTCTCCAATGTAAACATGGAGGTACTGTCTTTGACGCTTCCTAATTTCTGTGTCGTTACTTCAGATATTTACTTCAGAGTTCAGTCTGTTGTTTATCATTAAACAGGAAAACTGTACGTGAAGGGCAAGTAACTTTTAACAGTTTTGACACAGTTACTATCCCTTTTCAGTGTAAGACTTTCACTGTAAAAGCATTCTGTGTTTGTATGTATATGGGGTGTTTATGTTTACTGCGTGTGACCATGCATTTTCTCTAAACTTGTAATGAGAAGTATGCTTCCTATTATTTACCTGTATTTACGTTTGAAATCATGATTTAAAAAATCTTATAGGTCCCTTTAACCCTTTACTCTATAGATACTCATTTTGATGTATTAACAACAGACAGCTTTTGAAAACATTGTGGGAAAAGGAGAAATTGCTTGTGACGAGCAATTTCTCCTTTTCCCATAATGTTTTCCACTCAATCAGATATTTGTATCCTCATTTGTCCATATTTTTGACATCATATCTTTATTTGCTGCTGAAATGGGAGAGCCTCAAATTGGCATATCAGGTAAAGGTTTAATTATGTTATTCTATCATTTTGTTTCAGGCAGGGTCCTTTCAGCTGTTTGTAAATGGGTACAAGGACGCAGACTTCTGGTTACGTAGATTTGATTATGAGGCTCTGCCGGACAGCACTGCAAAGAAATTTCAGCAGCTGTTTGAAAAACTTGTAGTATTAGATTACATAATAAGAAATACAGGTAATTACATAGTAAGAGATATGGGTAATGCATTTATGGTAAACTTCAGTAGCTCATTAACCAATAACCAAACAACAATATTTTAGTCTGGTCCAAATTGAAAGCGTTTGCAAACGACAAAATAAAAGTGACTGAAAATTTGAAATTTGTTTTGTGAAAGGTAGAAAACATTGTGGGAAAAGGAGAAAATGCTGGTTACCAGCATTTTCTCCTTTTCCCACAATGTTTTCTAAAGACTTCTTTCTCAGGGGCATCAAAAGTAGGGATTGAGTGGTAACGGGTTAATTTTGTATACCTGTAATGTTTGAATATTATCAGTTTTAGCTTCTATGTACCTCATAATATGAAGTCTTAATGGCCATGAGCAAAAAATGCTTTCGAAAACATTGTTGGAAAAGGAGAAAAATAAACCTACTATTTCAGCTGTATTGCAATTTTTGTCTGCAAAATGCTTTCAATTTTGACAGGCATGAAACTTCTTTGTTTGGTATTTTTTAAAATCTTAAACACTGTCATGTGAAACCTCAGTTGCTCATTTATAAGGTACAAGACAAGTAAATTTCTGGTAACTCTTTATCAGACAACGAAATTGTAGACTTTTCCAAATCGAAAGCATTTGCAGATGACAAAATAAACATGTCTCCAGAATTGAAACTTGGCTTTGGAAGAGTAGAAAACATTGTGTTAAAAGGAGAAAATGCTGGTGACCAGCATTTTCTCCTTTTCACACAATGTTTTCAGGAGGCGTCTTTCCAAGGGTTGTGAAAACCAGGGATTTTTTGGTAAAGGGTCAAGCTGAATAAATCATACTAAATCATCCTCTATAATGAATCTTAAATGTCAGATCTTGTTTGGTCAACACTTTTTCTGATGCTGCATAAAAGTCAGTGGGATAGGATCAAGTCCTCTTTCAGTAATAGATGCACTTACTGCAGCAATTTAAGGTAGAAAATGATGAAAATGCCATAAAACACCAAACACAGAGCTATATTCTTCCAGTGACATAATAATTCTTTCCAGCATATACATGGTGTCATCCAAAGTATCAGAACTTAAGCTTTTGATTGAATGGTGTGTTACGCCATTTCCAACATTGTTTTAGTCATACCATGGTAATATCTGACATGTTTATGTACAGTACATGTGTATCCTGGGATTCGCCCGCCTGGGTGGCTCAGTGGTGAGTGTGTCGGACTCACGACCTGGTGGTTATGAGTTAGATACGCGGTTTAGGCGAACTTTCTTTCCAACATGTTTTTGCCTCTCACCTCTGCTGAAGCATGTGAGAAAAGTATTTGGTGGCTTTGGAAAGAAGATAGTGTAAGTACCAGTGTGAGAAAGCCAGGAAACACATGTGCGTCATCGACCGCCATGATATTACCTTAGCTGCTAAAGTGGGGTTAAACCCCAATACAACCAACCGACCAACCATCCTGGGATTCAACAGATCTCTGCAAGGGCTCTGAATTATCTTGTCAAAAGACAACCCCATATAAAACTGCAGGCTTCCAGGAAGGTTTAAACCCTTTGCCTCCAGGTTACAAGTCCCACGCTTTTCCACTGAGCCTCGCAGGATCCCATTGCATGCTTTAACTCTTTACCACACAATCCCAACTTCTTATGACCATGAGAAAGAAGCCTTCTGAAAACATTGTGAGAAAAGGAGAAAATGCTGGTAACCAGCATTAGAAAATGCTGGTAACCATCATTTTCTCCTTTTCCCACAATGTTCTTTACTCTTTCCAAAACATATTTCCATTTTTTCATTCGCATTTATTCTGTTGTCTGCAAATGCTTTCAGTTTGGTCTGGTCCAAAATTTTGTCGTTTTGTAAAGAGTTAATAACCCTAATTTCATTATATTATTCCTTTTTTCCAGATAGAGGCAATGATAATTGGTTAATAAAGTATGAACCAGCTTCTGCTGACAGATCAGATGATAAAGGGGTAGGTGTCATGTGAAAAGTATTTAGGTCATGCTCTGTGAGAAGGCGACTTAACTCATTACCAAACAACAAAATTTTGAGTTTGTCCAGATTGAAAGCATTTGCAGAGGACAAAATAACAGTGACTGAAAATTTAAAACTTGTTTTGTGAAGGGTAGAAAACATTGTGGGAAAAGGAGAAAATGCTGGTTACCAGCATTTTCTCCTTTTCCCACAATGTTTTCCAAAGGCCTCTTTCTCAGGGTGGTCAAAAGTAGGGATGATGTGGTAATGGGTTAATTAATGCACCTCCATGATCTATGGTACCAAGCTAGCCATCACATACTTATTCACCCATAATAGCCAACATTTTGAAACAACTGTGCCAATCCTGAGATAGACAGGTTCTTGGACATGCAGAAAATTGACAGATAGCGAAAAGCTTCAGCCCAGGTCAACCAGTCCGGACTGTGCATATTTAGCTGGATCGCTACTTTTGACAGACGCATTAAGCCCCCTTTTCACAGAATATGACTCATTTATTGAAGGTAGACGGTTTTGTAACCTCCTCAACAGATGGTGAAGTTGAAAAAATCCATGTGAAATATGGTGTATCAAACCACAAAATTTTAAATTTGTCTTAATTGAAACCGTTTGCGGATCAGAAAGCAATTGTAGTTAACAAATTGTTTAAATTTATCTTGGAATGGGTAGAAGATGTAGTGGGAAAAGAATAAAATGCAAATGACAATTCCAATAATTTGATGAGTCATAATTTGTAGTCTGTAAGTTGTTTTAATTTGGGCAAGTCTAAAATATTGTTTGTTAAAGAGTACATGTATATATCTTTGCTACATTAATAGAAAAGGCCTTAAAACTGTCAAGTAAACAGAGCAAAACATTGCCTTTTTAAGGATGTATAAATCTAACACAATAAACCTTTCATTAATCCTCTATATTATTTCTTCTTTTTGAAGCTTTAACCCTTTATCCCATAAGACATTTCTATGGTATCTCTCATTTCACCTTTTGCCACAATGTTTTCCAAAGGCTCCCACGAGCAATGCGTAAAAATGAGTATGTATGGGGTGAAGGGTAAAAACCTAGAACTGTAATGAGATATTTCAGGTACATGATTTTAAACTTGTTATTCAAACACAAACAATAATATTAACTGATAATACAATGTTTATTGAGTAAGGGTAATACCCTCCCAAATAGTTTACAAAATAACAAACAGGGTAGCTGCCTGATCTCAATCTATACCACCCACCTTTATCATTCTGACCTTGATTGCAGTCACGTACAAAAACAACTTGACAGCTCACATGTTTATGAACAGTTAAACCTGTGTTAGAGACCACCGGCTTTAAGAGACCACTGTTCTGATACAGCAACCCTACTTACATTAACCTTATATAACCTGTATTTAAAGACCACCTGCTGTAAGAGACCAATTTCAGTACTTCCCTTGAGTGGTCTCTGAATACAGGTTGTACTGTATATTCTGGGTTCTACCAGTGCTATACCACAGCGCTGAGGTGTTGTTTGGAGCCCTAAGACATTCTTATGAAGAACCATCATGATTAAGAAAATACTTTGACTTATTAACCCATTACCACACAATCCCTAGTTTTGACGACTCTTGTAAAGAAGCCTTTAGAAAACGTAGGAAAAGGAGAAAATGCTGGTAACCAGCATTTTCTCCTTTTTCCACAATGTTTTCTACCCTGTGAATGAACAATTGCACCATTTGAGCCACATAGAAATTATCATCTGCAAATGCTTTCAATTTGGACAAAGCTAAAATTTTGTTGTCTGGTAAAGGATCAATATATTAACCCTTTACCACACAGTCCCTACTTTTATAGACACTGAGAAAGAAAGCTTTTGAAAACATTGTTGGAAAAGGAGGAAATGCTGGTAATAGAATTTTGTCTGGTAAAGTATCAATATATTAACCCTTTATCACACAGTCCCTACTTTAAACAACCCTGAAAAAGAAAGCTATTGAAAACATTGTGGGAAAAGGAGAAAATGCAAGTAACCAGCATTTTCTCCTTTTCACACGATGTTTTCTACTCTGAATGAAACAAATTTCAATTTTTGAGGTGTGTTTACACTTAGTCATCTGCAAGTGCTTTCAATTTGAACCACTCTAAAATTTTGTTGTTTGGTAGAGACTAGAGAGTTAATAGAATTTCATCCTTTGATACAGGAGTCTGAGTGGAGTTTTGTTGAAAATCCAGATATAGCTATAGCTGCGATTGACAATGGTTTGGCCTTTCCCTTTAAACACCCAGATGAATGGAGAGCTTGTAAGTATTGCATCATTTAACTCATTTACCACACAATCCCTACTTTTGATGACCCTGAGAAAGAAGCCTTTAGAAACCATTGTGGGAAAGGGAGAAAATGCTGGTAACCAGCATTTCCTCCATTTCCCACAATGTTTTTTAAACTTGCCAAATCAAAATTTCAGTTTTGATTCACATGTTTTTTGTCATCTGCAAATGCTTTTAATTTGGACTTGTCCCAAATTTTGTTGTTTGGTAAAGCGTTAATGTTTTCCTAGACGACAAAAGTTTAGCTTTGTCCAAATTAAAAGCATTTGCAGACATCAAAATTAAAGTTACTCAAAATTGAAACTGTCCTGTGGGGACAGAAAACATTTTGGGAAAAGGAAAAAATGCTATTAACCAGCATTTTCTCCTTTACCTACAATATTTTCAAAAGGCTTCTTTGCCAGGGTCATTGAAAGTTCTACTTGTATGGTAAAGGGTTAAGTGTTTACCATACCATTCCAGCTTTTGATGACCATTAGAAGAAAGCTCTGGAAAACATGTTTGGAATAGGAGAAAATGCTGGTAAATAACAGTTTCTCCTTTTTCACAGCATTTTCTCCTCTTCCCACCATGTTTTCTATCCTTTCAAAACAGTTACAATTCATGAATCATAGAGTCCCATTTGATAACTTCTTTGCATATGCTTCGAATTTGCACAAGTCAAAAAGTTATTTGATAAATAGTTAAGTAGATATTACCAGTAACCAAGGAATCTTATATTTTAATGTTGCCCAGGAATAAAGCTTTTTAAAATCATAGAGGAAAAAAATGTTTTCAGAAATAGTTTTGGTCAGAGTCCTATAGACTAAGGATTCTTTGGTAAGGAATTACATATCCTGTTTTGTTCACATGTTTGTCTAGTTACCAGCATTTTTTCATTTTCATCACAAAGTTTTCAAAAAGGCACCCACCTAAGGATGGCATAAATACAGTACCAGTAAGATAGAGGGGGTGATTTTGATTTCAAAATTGAAAATATGAATAATTCTCAGCTAAACTCTATGTTGTGGGTACTTATTAGAATCATCTCACTGAGATGATTCTAATGAGTACCCACACCATAGGGTTTGGAAGAGAAATAATGGATTTAGAATTCCTTCACTTCCTCTTACCTGGAACTCTGCTGGTAAGTAAAGGCTTAAAATCGGGCAAGTAAATAGAGACATAGTTCACATTGTAATTTTGACAATTAACAGAGTTCCAGATAAGAAGTGATGGCATTCTAAATCCATTATTTCTCTTCCAAACCCTATGTTGTGGGTACTCATTTAAATTGTCTCATCGAGACGATTCTAATGAATAACCAAAACAAAGGGTTTAGCGGAGAATTATAAATATTTACAATTTTGAAATCAAAATCACTCCATCTGTCTGGAGCTCTAAATTATGACACTTATCCATGCTTTTTGTAGATCCCTATCACTGGGCTTGGCTTCCACAAGCCAAAGAACCCTTTTCTCAAGAGATTAAGGACCTTGTTTTGCCCCAGTTGTCGGACATGAACTTTGTTCAGGACCTCTGTGATGATCTCTATGAACTATTCAAGGTAATATTTTCTGTTTTAACCCTTTACCCCATAACACATTTCTAAGGCATCTCAAATTGACCCTAAGTAATAGCAAGGATGAAGCCGTTTCTTATGTGTATATGACACCTTTTGATAACATAGAAAACATTGTGACAAAAGGTGAAATTGCTCGGCACGAGCAATTTCACATTTTGCCACAATGTTTTCAAAAGGCTCCTAAAAGCAATGCGTATTAATGAGTATCTATGGAGTAAAGGGTTAATCCTTTACCACACAATCTCCAGTTTTAATGACCCTTGAGATGGCATTTTGAAAATATTGTGGAAAAAGGAGAAAATGCTGCGTACCAGCATTTTCTACTTTTCTCCAATGTTTACTAGACAACCTGATACAAACCCCATCTTTTTTGTCATGTAAAAGTTGTTGTCTGCTTTCATATTTGAGCCTTCGAAAATATTGTCGTTTGGGAAAGGGTTGATTTGTTCTAATTTTCTGTACTCAATATACCCAATGCATAGACTTTGTATATATAGAAAAGTATCTCAAAAGGAATTCCTATTTGGCATTGCACTGGGATCAAGACTTATATACTTGAACCAAAGAAGAGAGTAACATGTTAGTTATGAAAGTTGAAATATTCATGTTAGACGCTGCATCACTGAGAAATTATCTGTCATTTGTGTGAAAGTATGTATTTGGGGTTAGGTCATATTTAATGTCATGTTTGTTCAGGCTTTTTTTTTTTTGTTACACTGGTACCACCAGTGAAAATACTGATTTTCATGTTCATTTTGCCTAGATTAATTGCGCATGCCTCGCAACCAGATGGAAATGTGACGTGTCTTCAGTACAAGTCTTTTGAAAACACTGTGGGAAAAGGAGAAATTGCTGTCCTTTTCCCACAGTGTTTTCTACCCATTTGGAGAACTTTCTGCCATTTTTATCAAATTTGAAATTGTCATCTGCAAACTCTTTCAGTTTGGAAGAGTCTAAAATTTGTCGTTTGGGAAAGGGTTAAAGAAGTCTATACAATAAGAAAGGTTATGTATTTTTCTCCCTTCAGACTGATAAAGGTTTTGATAGAAGGACTTTTGAGAGACAGATGTCTGTGATGCGAGGCCAGGTGAGGAATCTCTTTCTTGCACGCTTTTTCTGTTGATTTTTAAAGTTCCTCAATGAA
This sequence comes from Tridacna crocea, assembly GCA_943736015.1. Lineage (NCBI taxonomy): Eukaryota > Metazoa > Mollusca > Bivalvia > Cardiida > Cardiidae > Tridacna > Tridacna crocea. Next base: position 53,744,805 of record OX031064.1, on the reverse strand, counting down.
TTAGGATTCTATAATTAAACTTATAATTTTCCAATGAAGTTAAATTTTTCACAGAGATTGGATATTCGAGTTGTTCCTTGCATATTTGTTTTACTTCTATACTTTATGTAGAAGTGTTTTTTGGCATTTTTATTAATGGGTTTTTAATATTGATGTCACTTTTTGGACTTTGTGAATCTTATATACCCATGCCATCTGTGTATTCACTATCTTGTGGATTAGAATTAAGTATTTAGAAGGCATTGTTTTACTAATAACCACTTGCAAATGATCTTCTGGCTCGGCTATTTTCAAAGAAATCAAGGGAATTGTTACAGCCCTGTCCTTGTCTGTAGCCTCATGCCAAAACATTTTGTTATTTCTCTGTCATAATAAGGATTTTTACTTCATACTAGTATTAGTAGTTGGTTGTAAAAGGGGGATCCCATACATGACAGGCAAGCAACCCTGTAATACACATCTGCTATGCAGTTTTTTTCATCTTAAGATTTTTTCTGAAAAAGCAATCATGGCTAATCTTTGGGGCTTACAGGCAGTGCTAATGTTATGTTTTGCAACACACCCTTTTTGAAAACATTGTGTGATTGTGAAACCTTCAAACATCTGTATGCCTTTGGGAATTGATTGATACAATAAATTATGTATTTCTTACAGATATTGAATCTTACTCAAGCACTCAAAGATGATAAATCCCCGGTTCAGTTAGTACAAATGCCGGTAGTCACTGTGGAGCGGAATGGAACTGGACGTGTACGAACAGAAAGTGAAACGTTTACACAAAAATTTCCACACAGGACTCCATTCTTCTCTTGGTGCTAGTGTTCGTGTTTGTGTTCTGCGTTGGATCGAGACCTTTTGAAATCCGTTTCGGAGACAATCAACCTGTGTGAGGCTGCCATGTAAAAGATGAACCTAATGAAAAATTAACTCTTTACTGCACAACAAATTGTGTTCTTGTTGGAAGCTTATAAACTATAAATTCTCTTATCTCGACCCTTTACCAAACAGTCCCTGGTTTTCACGACCCTGGGAAAAAAGGGCTACTGAAAACATTGTGGGAAAAGGAGAAAATGCTGGTAAACAGCATTTTCTCCTTTTCCCACGATGTTTTCTACCCTATCAGAGACCTAAAGCTAATTTTCACCAATTTTGAATTTGTTGTCTTCAGATACTCTCAGTTTGGAAAAGTCTAAAATTTGTTATTTTGGAAAGGGTTAAATGATTAGATTTTTCTCTGAAGCAATAGAAAATATTTCAAGGAAATAAGAAATGCAGGTTTCCAAAAAGTATGTTCTCCTTTTCCTACAATGTTTTCAAAAGCTTTCTCTCACATGGTTGTTAAACCTGAAGATTGTTTTGAAAGGGTTAAAACTTTACTGCAAAGATTGAAAGGATGATGACACTGTTGAAGTGAGAGAGAAATTAGAGTTCTATTTTTTGCAATAAATTTTTAATGTTCATATTTAGTTCTGAAATTGCTCATTAAAAGAATTATACTCTTTTGATTGGTCTCAAAATAGGAGCTATTTTAGTTTACTCTTTACAAATCAACTAGATATCAGACGAGTTCATGATGAAAGAATTTGCAGATGGCAGATGTTGCTAAATCATGTTCTTTTTCTATCTGATTGGTAAAAAACATTTCAAAAACTCCTTGGAACTCCTTTTCCAAAATATTATGGAAAAGCTTTCAGTTTCAGTGTCTATGAAGCACAGGACAATAAACCCTTTTCAGCACAAGCTTGTGTTTTTATGTGTCTACTTTACAACTTCTTTGAAAACATTGTGGGAAAAGGAGAAATTGCTCATAATGAGCAATTTTTCCTTTTCTCACATTGTTTTCTACCCTATCGGTCAACATTTTGCCATTTTTATCACTTTTAGCATTGTCGTCTGCAAACTCGTTTAGTTTGGAAGAAACTACAAAGTATTACAAAGTGACGAAAGCAGTTCTTGGGGATTTACCAGACAGCAAAATTTTAGCCCTATCCAAATTGAAAGCTTTTGCAGAGGACAACTTCACAGTGTATCTCATGACGTAAATTTTCTTTAATAGGGTAGAAAACTTTGTGGAAAAAGGAGAAAATGCTGGTTACCAGCATTTTCTCCTTTTCCCACAATGTTTTCCAAAGGCTTCTTCCTCAGGATAGTTAAAAGTCGTCATTGTCTGGTAATGAGTTAATTCATGGAATTACTCGCAACTTGATTTGTTTTCTGAAACCGAGGTGGTCCTTAGATGGTAATGGATGTACTCTTTGCAATTTAGACTTATCCAAATTGAATGCATTTCCAGGCAACAAATTAAAAGTGGCTTAAATGGTGGAACATGTCTTTATAAGCACAAAAAAAAGCATCTATGGAAAAGGAGACAGTGCTGGTATCATTTAGAAAAGAATTACTGGAAAAAGTCTTTAAAAGATTATGAATATTTGAAAAAGCAACTATTCCTCTTTACTCTTTACCAAACAACAAAATTTTAGTTTTGTCCAAGTTGAAAGCATCTGCAGATGACAAAATAAATGCAACTAAAAAATTGAAATATGTTTCCTGCAAGGTAGAAAACATTGTGGAAAAAGGAGAAAATGCTGGTTACCAGCATTTTCTCCTTTTCCCACAATGTTTTCAAAAGGATTCTATCTCAGGGTCATAAAAATCAGGGATTGTTTGGGAAAGGGAAAAGGGTTGCTTTAAGCAAAAATCACTGAGATTATTTTGAAGGAAATAAATGTGCATAATAACTTAGAATTTGGAAAGAAATGACTGAGAACCTGTCTTTTGCTATAAATGTTTGTAACTATTCTTTATCTGCCTCGTAAAGAACAATTAATTTCAGCCTTTAACCCTTTCCCAAACGACAAACTTTTTGACTAGACCAAATTGAAAGCATTCGCAGACTACAATTCAACTCCTGCTGAAAGGATTATTTGTCTATGAGCTACTATTCCAGACCCATAAAAACCAGGGATTGTTCGGGAAAGGGTTAAACTGCTAAACAGGACTCACTGACTTTTTGGGACATTGAAGATCAGGATCAGACTGCACAGAACATGCAGTCTGATCTTCAATCTACACTGTTAAATGAGGAAATATTATCCTAAAAAAAAAAGTTTGAAATACTGTAACTTAATTCTGATTTTTATTTTAAGTTCTTCTTTATAGCTTATACAGCAGTATAAGAGTTATAGAAAATTCACCTAAAAGAACCTGGAATATGAACTATTTTCTCTTTGCCCACAATATTTTGAAAATACCCTGCTAAAAAAGAGAAACAGGCATCTGGGTAATGGTAAATATTTAAACCTTTATAAAAACAAACTTGAGTCTTGCAAGCCCTGCCTAGGAATTCTTATGAAAACGTTGCCGGAGAAAAAGAAAAAAATGCTGAATTGTTTAATATTTTTCAAAGACAAATTCCAAATTTTTAGCATAACCAATTTTTTGTAGGCAAATGCTTCTAATTTGGACAAGTTTGAGTTTTCTTGTCTGTTAACCCTTTACCAAACAATCCCTGGTTTTAACGACCCTAAGGTAGAAGCCTTTTGAAAACATGGTGGGAAAAGGAGAAAATGCTGGTTACCAGCATTTTCTCTTTTTCCCACAGTATTTTCAACCCTGATGGAAACAAATTTCAATTTTTGAGTTAAGTTTATTTTGTTATCTGCAAGTGCTTTTAATATGGACCAGTCTAAAATTTCGTCGTTTGGTAAAGAGTTAAAAAGTTTAACCCTTTACCACAAAACAAAATTTTGGACCAGACCGAGCTGAAAGCATTAATAGAGAACAACTTAAATGTAACTCAAATGATGATTTCTGTGTTTGATAGGATAGAAAACATTGTGGGGAAAGGAGAAAATGCTGGTTACCAACATTTCCCCTTTTCCCTCAATGTTTCAAAAGCCTTCTTTCCCATAGTTATAAAAACCAGAGTTTGTTTGTTAAAGACCATATGACAGATTGTGTTCATTTTTTACCCAAGACAGTCATTATAGAGTGGGTTTGTTTGTTGTTCTTACTCAAGGTTTATATAGGAAAGTGTCTTATTTTTTGTGGATTTTCTTCCTTTGAAGCTGGATCTAAAATTCAAAACTGTCCCAGCTCAAAAGGAACTGCTCAGAATTGATAACAAACATGTATATATAATGAAGCCTGTGTATATGGGCTTAGGGGATATACAGGGCAATCACACCCCTATGAATTGGATGACACACTAGTTATAGCAGCTTATAGCCTACACTAGTTAAAATTTCTTATACAGTTTAGGAACAAGGCTTTATTTGTGCTCATTGTGTCTTTCTTTAAATATGATAAACAGAATTATATAAGCTTTATTTGTCGTATTTTTAATCCCTGAAGCTTAAAGCAAAGTCTGTTTTGTTTTTGCCAACAGTGTAGATCCAAGATCAGACTGCTCATTCTGTGCAGTCTCATCTTGGATCCACATGTCTGATTTTTTTATGAACTGTTCTCATCAAAACATGTTTGAAATTGTTATATTTAGATTCTGTTTCTGAACTTAACATTTCTGTTATTTATTTGATACTGTGTGGGTTTAGTTGAATCTGGGGTAATGCCCATCAAGCCATGGTATCTGATCATTATTCATTCGAATTGATGTACTAGTTTCCATTAGTTTGTGAAAGGTTGGTTGAAATTAGTGATTTTAAAGATTTTAACCTCTGGTTGCCTATCCCATTACCACACAGTCTCTACTTTTGAAGACCCTGAGGGAGAAGCTTTTAGAAAACATTGTGGGAAAAGGAGAAAATGATGGTAACCAGCATTTTCTCCTTTTCCCACAATGTTTTATACCCTTCGCAAAACAAATTTCAAATTTTCAGTCACTTTGATTTTGTTGTCTGCCAATCCTTTCGATTTGGACAAACCTAAAATTTTGTCGTATGGTAATGAGCTATCACATTCTTGTCTGTATTTATGACTTTCATGCTATGTAGAAAAGATCAGACTGCACATAACATAATGCCTTGAATTTTTATTGTAAAGGTAAACCACTCATTAAAACATCAAAAGAAGGGAATGCTCATTTAACAGGAATTTCTTCTATTGCCACAATATGTTTACATACAACATGTATGTTCATATATTTAGACCTCGATTCATGTTAATTAACCAAAATTTACAAAGATGTTTGTAACGTTTTACCAAATGACAAAATTGTTAACATCTTGCATTAAAAGCATTTGCAAATGACAAACTAAAGGTAGCTAAAATGACTAAAGAACTCCTTGATAGGGTAGAAAACATTGTGGGAAAAGTAGAAAATGCTAGGTTCCAGAATTTTTTCCTATTCTGGCAATGTTTTCAAAAGCTTTCTTCTTGAGGGTCGTTAAATCATGATTGTTTTGAAAGAGGTGATAAGTTCCTTTCAGAGGGGTTATAAGTTAGTTAACTGATAATGATTCACTGTTAAAATTAAATTGAAATAATGTGAAAATTAAACTTCTAATTAGATAAGATGCCTCCTGTTTTTATTTCAGTCACTTGTACTAACAAAGTGATGGTTTACTTTGAAGTCCCATATGAGTGTAAAAATAATCTGCCATATTTATAGTGCTGCTTTTACACTTTTTGTTTTTACCATTCACGACAAAATTCAGGATTATAACAACATAAGGTTTGCAAGAGACAGATTTTTGTGTCCTCAGTCTCTCACGTTCTTAACTCTTTACCAAACAACAAATTTATAGACTGGTCCAAATTAAAAGCATTTGCATCGGACAAAATAAGTGTGACTGAAAATTTAAATTTGATTTTGGATGGATAGAAAACATTGTGGGAAAAGGAGAAAATGCTGGGTACCAGCATTTTCTCCTTTTCCCACAATGTTTTCAAAAGGCGTTTTTCTCAGGATCGCTAAAAGTCGGGATTAAATGGTAAAGAGTTAAATTGATTTCGTTGAAATTTAGAGGCCTGTTTGACAGAATGGAAATTTTTATAAGGATCGACAGGTACATTTAAACTATCGTGTCTTCGGTCAGACTTATAATGGCGGGAAATTGGAGTTTTAAGACTGGGTAAAAAGTAAACACAACATTTTACCTAGTTTTAAAATTGATTTTTGTGTCTGCTACTAATATTCGGGCCTACCATACACCGAGAGGTTTGTCACATCACGTTCATGTCCATACTTTTAAATGGTACAATATAAATTTAAATGCATTTTAATACCCATATTGTTTACTTTTGGCTTCTGCTCGCCCTTTAATCTAAAGTCTCTGTGATGGTAACTATTGCACCTGCAGTTTATAATATGATAGTTCAACTGTGCCAAGAGCTATTGCCCTCTGAAATGTCTTGGATATTGGCCTTGACCTGGCTTTAACCGTTTACCACACAATCCAGCCTTTTAGGTCTTTAAAACACGACAAAAGAATAGCTGGTCCAAATTGACAGCAGATTCAGTCATTCATTAGACCAGCCTGGGCCTGTATTCACCAACCATTCTTAAGAATATTCTTAGTCTTATTCTCCAAGATTTTCTACATCTGTAACACAACTTCTGATTGGCTAAACCGAATGGTTTAGCCAATCAGAAGTTGTGTTACTTACATATGTAGAAAATTTTGGAGAATAAGACCAAGAATGTTCTTAAGAATGGTTGGTGAATACAGGCTCAGAGCTCCAGATAACAGGGAGTGATGGTCTTCTAAATCCATTTTATTTCTCTTCAAAACCCTAAGTTGTGGGTACTCATTAGAATTGTCTCAATGAAACGATTCTAATGAGTACCCACAACATAGGGTTTAGCAGAGAATTATTAATAATTTTAATTTTGAAATCAATATTACTCCCTCTGATGTATTTTATGGATACCTAATTTATTATTACTTCCTTGGTATGATGGATCATGGAGATGCATGGAGAAGCCTCCTTTTGCCAGAGCATGGCTCAATTATTATTATGAATTAATTATTATGAAATTTTTTATTAACCCTTTACCCCATAAGGCATTTCTGTGGTATCTCTAATTGACCCTAAATAACAGCAAGGATGAAGCTGTTTCCTATGTGTATATGACACCTTTTGATAGCATAGAAAACATTGTGGCAAAAGGTGAAATTGCTCGTCACGAGCAATTTCACCTTTTGCCTTAATGTTTTCTAAAGGCTCCTACAAGCAATGCATAGAAATGAGTATCTATGGAGTAAAGGGTTAATACATGGATACAAGTCAAAACACTGTCAGGTAAAAATATACTAATAAAAGCCAGATATAAACTGGCCAAGCACAATAAAAAAATCAGTTTGATCAAAAAGTTCCTAAATCAAGAGGAAGAATTGCTCTTTACCATGCAGAAAAATTACCCATACAGTAGAACTGTATTGAATCAGGTTAGCCTGTGTAAACTTTGCAGGCTGATATGGATGGATTCCTTCATCAGGTTCATTACACTACTTTTCATGGAACATTTTTTTCCATGCGTTTGAAAGAGACATAGATTAATATAAGCCTACCATGTATCACGTGGGCAGTTATTTGAAGTATTTTTTTTGGGGGGGGGGGGGGGAGGGGGGTGGCAGTTGCCTTGTATAAATGAGTATTGGTATGTATTCTTAATTCTAAAGTGCTTGAGCCTATTTATTTAGCTTTGGTGGAGAAAAAAATCAAGACCGAAGACTTAAAAAAGAAAAACCCTCAAGATAAGAGTGTGCAGCACCTCCACTATTAACCCATAGATACTAATTTTGATGTATCAACAACAGACTACTTTTGAAAACATTGTGGGAAAAGGAGAAATTGCTCGTTACGAGCAATTTCTCCTTTTCCCACAATGTTTTCCACTTAATCAGATATTTGTATCCTCATTTGTCCATATTTTTGACATCATATCTTTATTTGCTGCTGAAATGAAAGAGCCTCAAATTGGCATATCAGGTAAAGGGTTAACTAACATTCTTTCTGTATGGTACTTTAGGAAAAAATATGCTGGGAAAAGAAGAAAATGGTAGATACCAGCATTTTCTCCTTTTCCCACAACGTTTTCAGGAGGCGTCCTCCTCAGAGTCGTGAAAACCAGGGGCTGTTTGGTAGAGATGAAGGACTGTGATATGTAAGGCCTCATTTTTGTTGTGCCAAGGGAAGTAACACTTGAATTATTAGCCACAAACTAAGATGAGTTGTCTTTCTTAGCGATAATAATAGAAGCATTACATGTAATGGTCTAAATAAAGAAGCTGAAGTCTGCGCATGACTGTATCCTGACTTGCCCTAGCTTGTAATAAAATTTCGCTGATATCGTACATATATATGTCGGTGAAGCTATTCTAAATCGACTGTTAGCCATCTAAATAATCATGTTTTTCTGATCGCATACCGGAATTAATTTCAGCAGGTAAGACTTATTTGTTTGCTTTTTTACAATCCCGGAAAATTTATTTGAGACATGATGGTAGCCGTATACCCACGCAGGTTCAATATATTGATTTTATAGTGTAAAAGATACGTATAAAAAATGTGCTTATGTAGTGAAAAAAAGACACTGTTCTTCACCTTTGCACGATTTCGCCGCAATAGGTAAATCTAATTTCAAACGCAACATTAAACATTTCTAACTAATTTAACCTGAAGAAAAAGAAAATGCATTTTTTTTTACAGCTTTAAACTTCGGCTATTTTGGACCCTGTCCGTCTCTGTCTATCCGTCTGTCTGTCCGTCTATGTCCGTCCGTCTGCCCGTCTCTCTATTTCTGCAGGCCTGCCCCACCTCTCTCTCTATCTCTAGGTCTGTAGGAGTAATATCCTACCGTCAAATTAGTATACTGGCCGGATTTCATTCGAGGTCTTAACCCTTTACCACACAATGACGACTTTTAACACCCCTGAGGAAGAAGCCTCTTGAAAACATTGTGGGAAAAGGAAAAATTGCTGGTCACCAGCATTTTCACCTTTTCCCACAAAGTTAAATCTGAAGGGCCACCTTCAATATACATTTTTTGGTACAGACGTTTGGCCCAAAGGAGCTCTCTTTTTACCCTAATCTTGCTAAATAAGTTACATAAAACATTCAAGCCGACAGTAAAAACCCGACTAAAATTGTTTCATTTTTTTAGAAAAATATCTCCACATCGGACAGTGTGGATGTCACGCATAGAGAACTCGGTTTAAGTTTGTTTTAGTCTGAGGTATTTCAGCAATACAGTATAGATAAAAGACCAGAAAGCACGTCTTGTGCAGTCTGATCTTTGACCTACCGTGACCGCAAAGCCAAATTTACTGGTTACATGTCGGTGTGAAAGGTGCACACAGGGCAATATACTTTTTCAGCAAATATTGCGACAGATTTTCTTCTTGTAAACTGGTCGAACTTTGTTGTTTATTTGAATTGTGTTTGATTTCAGCTGATGCGTGCCTCAGTGGTTACGGTGATGGGTCCGATCATCCCTGGTGGCGCTAATTTTCTTGGGAGTGGTCTGTGGCAAGGCACTACGGAGCTAACGTGTAGCCCCGGGAAATTAGGAACCACGTGAATGTAATAATTATATGATACGAAAACTCTTGAAAACAATGTAAAATCTTAGTTTGACAAACACTTCAAGCCCACTTTCGTCATACATATATAGGGTCATAACCTAAGTCTCAGGACGTAATCGGTTTGGTTTCTGATACCTTGATGTGGGAAAGGTTTCGTGATCAAACCCTAAACTTGTGTATTACAATCTGTTGCCTTTACTGGCGTTTTCCCCTACTTTGCCTGTCTTTCCGTCTGTCTGTCTATCTGTCTGTCCCTCTCTCCTACCACCCCAAGTATATATCTATCTCTTTCTCTCTCGCCCCCTCTCCCTCTAGCTGGTTCTCTCTCTCTCTCTCTCTCTCTCTCTTCCCCCTCTCACTTTACAACCAAAAGTTTCTTTACATGTAGGTATATCATTATATTTATTCATCCAATCTTATACACCTGTCGGGTAAGTTCACCGTACTTGTGTGTAGTATGTTTTCGTTCAAAACTTGAATGTTCAAGGACGAAATCAATACCCAGCCATATAAGGAAGTTCACCCTTTACACGGAAAATAAATAGTTGGTTAAAAGGCGGACCAAAATTTGTGATGTCAATAGTTTGCTGATCGATACCCTGTCTCAAGGACAGTGAAGAAAAATGTTTTTGAAAACACTGTGTGAAAAGGTGGAATTGTTTTCTCATATTGTTTTCCGCCGTTTCAAAATCTGCTCTCATCGTTTGAGCTAAAGCCTACAGAAGCTGTCGTCTGCAAATTCTTTCAATTTGAACAAGGCAAAATTTTTGTCTTTTATCGTTTTCCCGAAAAGGTTTCCTCTCGACAATTAAAATTTGGGATCATGTGGTAATAGGTTAAGGCGATGCTCTTCCTGGTTTGATTCTACGCTGACATGCAACACACGAAAAGATGCATTCGGACATCTGTGTCAAATGCCATTCCGGATGAGCCTGCGCAGTCCGCGCAGGCTGATCCGCAACGACATTGTCCGTTTTAATGGAATTTTCTGTTTTGCACAAGTCTACTGTAGCACAAAATCTAATGTAGTCGTAAAGTGCCGTCTCGGATTAGCCTGGGCAGACTGCGCAGGCTGATCCGAGACGACACTTTACGCAAATGACCGAATGCCCTTCTTCGCATGTTGCAGGCCACGCTCGTGGCACTGTTACATTAGCATGGGCGATGTCCTAAGGTAAAACAGTTCATTAACTCGTTACCACACAATCCCTACTTTTTACGACCCTGAGAAAGAAGCCTTTTGAAAACATTGCGGGAAAAGGAGAAAATGCTGGTAACCAGCATTTTCTCCTTTTCCCACAATGTTTTCTACCCTTCACAAAACAATTTTCAAATTTTCAGTCACTTTTATTTTGTCGTCTGCAAATGCTTTCAATTTGGAGCAGTCTAAAATTTTGTCGTTTGGTAAAGAGATAATTATATGAAAAAACTATACGGCAATGATTTATTTTCCCAGAAGGTTTGTAATTGGTATGTTGAAAAGGGTGTTAGGAATTGTATTTGGACTAGACAGGGTCGATCTACAAGAGAGAGTTAGTTTTGTTTCTCCTACGTCACGATACACGGTGTCGAATACCTGAGAAAGAGATATTCAGCCTGTTTCTGTTACCCTTTCCAAGTAAACGAATTTTCGAAATACAAACATAGGGGCCTTACACAGTATGTCTTTGTTGAAAATAAGCCGTTGCACATACTATGTAGTTTCTAATTAATCCATATTCTGCTGAAGAACTAAAATCAAATTTTCGATTCGATGTTAATTAGTCAAATATTGCTATTTCAGAATTATGTTTTTGGGAAACAATATCTCCTAATCGGACAGTGTAGATCGAAGATCAGACTGCACGTTCTGTGCAGTCTGATCTTGATCTACACTGTTCGTAAAAGGTCAGCGAGTCGAGCTTAGCAACCTTGGGGTTAATTCATGGGGCCCATGAAAAGGACTCTTATTCACCTATGATTCGAAAGTCGATACGAATTCTCAGTCCCACATTATCATTTCCTTACCCTTTACATTACGTATTCGACAAACATTCCTAATCGCATTCGTAGCCTATTTTCAAACTTAACGGGTAGAAGGTAATAGAATATCAATGAAGGTTTGGCCTAACCATTTGACTGCAGTCTGATCTTGATCTGTCTTGGTCTACAAAAGCCCGGGTTTATAGTATATGCCGCAAGAAGAGCTATTTTTTCAAGGGGTTGAAAAGATGACTGTTGTCCTCTGTACATATGCTTGAGATATTTATGTTAAAATAATAGCCTTGTACGTCGTTGTTATAAGATGATACCGTCGGTTTACTTCCAAAACCTCGTAACTACAGCTTGTAACAAGCTGTAGTTACGAGGTTTTGGAAGTAAACCGACGATATGCGATATCTTGTATTAGATATCTACCCTTTTTATCAATGTTACATTATAATTGTTGATACTTGATTTGCACCACTAACTTCATGATCCGTACATACATGTGACAACATTGAGTTAAGAAACACACTTGTGCTCGTACGAGATTTGACTCAGTGATAACGTTGTTTCGTATTTAAGGTAGGAAACGCTAATTTTGAGCAATTTCTATCACCCTTATCGTCATTTTCATTTGGTTCGTTTATTCATTCGTAAAGCGGTTTCAGCAGTACAAGACAAGGGCGCTGATGAAGTATCTTGCCCATGTACACTGCAAAGCTCAGCGCCGCGTGAGAGGATCTAACCCGGGGCCTCCGGGTTAGGCCTTACACAAAAATCTGTACTAATCATGCACTGAAATCACACCCAACAAATATGTGACCCATCACGCAAAAATGGACTATCTGGGAATTCTGTACATCAATTAGATGAAAAGAGATAAACGATAGTGCAGGTCAGTTTAAATTGATAATTCAAAAATGATTGTTTAACAAGGTACAATGACCACTTTTCATACAGAAAATGTCATTATTCAAAGCGAAAAATGTCAGCCCTGGTCAGCCTGCGCAATTCGCGCAGGCTGACCAGGGCTGACACTTTTCGCAGTTCCCAGAAGGTCCCATTTTGCATGATGAGTCACATATATACAGTTTTTTTTCAATCTTAGCGTAAAAAGTTTAGGGTCGGCACCGTTTTCTATGTAGGATAGGGAAACCCACAAAGATTTTTACGAATCCAACACCTTAGCAATGCGGGGCCTAAAATGTGAAGAACAAAAGCGATAAAACATTTGAACCTCAAATTAATTCCAACCCCTTATTTTGTACTTACATTTTTTTTTTCTAGACAATCAGATCGAAATCACCCATAGAGCACCAACATGGCGGTCAACACACAGCGTAAGAATGCCATGAAGCGGTTAGCCACAGACCTTCACGAGCTGGAGCTACAACCCGTTGAAAATGTATCGGCGGCACCTCTAGAGGAGAACATGTTAGAATGGCACTGTAACTTTAAACATGATGAAATCATTTACCATCTGATCTTGTACTTGACAGACAAGTACCCGTATGAATCACCCAGCGCCGAGTTTGTGCCCGTGGGTTTCAGGTACGATCCCATTGTAAGATAGTTTTGATGCACTGCCTCAAACAGACTGCTTTATTTGATCCTTGCATCACATTGATATATTAAACCCGTTTTTCAGACATTTTTGGCTTGCAACATGCGGAAAGGGCATTTGGACATTTGCATATGGCGTCGTCTCTGATCAGACTTCGCAGTCTGCGCAGGCAAATCCAAAACAACACTTTCAGTTTTTGTTATTAAAAAAAAAAAAAATGTTTTGCGCAAGACTAATGAAGAATGAGAAATTTTTAAAGTAGTCGTAAATTGCCGTTTCGGCTCATCCGAGACGACACTTTACGCAAAGGTCCGAATACCCTTTTTCACGTGTCGCAGGCAAGTTTTAATTATGGTAGGAGAAATAATTATAATGTATGGTACGAGAATTATGGTATATTGAATTTTAATTGTATGTACCTTCTCATTCTCAACATAGCCTATTAAAAAAAAAGAAAAAAAAAAAAACCCTTTAAAATAGCCTGTGAAAGCAGAATGCATAAACTTTCATTGGTACACGCATGCCCAGAATTACCCATGATATTTTTCATTTTTAATTTTAACAGGTATAACAGTGGAGCCACAATGCCAGGTAAAAAGGGTACCAAAGTGTGTCTGAATATCTTCTCTGACTTCGCCTATATCCATACGGAATGGAAGAATCAGAAAGGACTGGGTTGGTCCCCGGGATATACCGTGCAGACTATCTTAATGAACGTAGTCGCCTTCCTGGCCGAGACACAGTCTGGGGATAATGCATGGATGAAAGACACTACCGTCCACAACATGAAGCTGTCCAAAGGTTTTAAATGTGCAGATTGTGGCCACACTTACAGTAAACCATTTCCACCTTTAAGTAGTGCAGGGACATCAAAAGGAAAAGGGAAGGAGAAAGACAAAAAGGGACCAGTGATAGTAGATTACATATCAAAAGAACACTTTAAGGTCTCGAAACCGAAAGATCCAAATGAGCTCTATGGATATGGTTTGATACAATCTGGACCTCCACATCGTCCCGCCCTCACGACTCCGTGCGAGTTTCTACAATTGGGTTCCTTTAATGGAATGAAAAAGGCAGTCGGCGTTGTACACAGCGTCTTGAAAGACGAAGTCAAATTTTTCCTACCATTGTACATTCATCCTCTTCATGGCGCGGAGATACAAAAAACGTTTGAGAACACCGTATTGAACGAAATCGCTGTTATTCTACCGAAATGTAATCCAAAGAAAACGCCAATAGAAGAAATGGTGATAAAGACAATCCCCAATCTAATGAGTGCTACAGTTGTGGAATTCAGCAAGGGTACACAACATACCAGCGATAACAGTTTAAATGGATACTTTGCTCTTCATAGATTGTTCCTTTGGGCGCTCGAAACCTATCCCAAACTAGAAGGCATTATTGAGGAGAGGCTACACGTAAGCATATTTTAAAGAATATCATGGATGTATTGATGACGACATGTAATTCTTGGCCTCTTTCGTCTAATTCCGTACATGATCGTCAGTTGCCGACTTTAACTTTTTCCTTAGTGTAGACGACACAGGAGGCTTTTGTGGACAGTGTAGATCAAAATCTCTAATCTGCACTCTCCAGTTCTTTATTTTAGATTTTTTAGAATTCTGTAAAGGCTTTATTAAGAGTCTCTAGCGCTGGAACAAAATCTATAACCAATGAAAATGTGAAATTTGTAAACTTGTTAGCGATAGAGTTGTGAGTATATCCGAGACACTTTACTAACATTTTAGAACTTATCAGTAACCTTATTTCTGTTATCTTTTGGTACTTACCGATACGGTTTGATTTTTCATGGCAAAACAAGCCTGATATCGATCTTTTTTTCCTTTTGATCTATTGGCTGGAACATTTTCAATAAATTCATTGAGCAGAGTCAGAGTTGAATAAGTCTCTCCATTTACATAGAATTAGACTATTTGTTTTAGAATTTCTTCCATCCTATGCCTATGGACTGGACTAGGAAAGCGCCCTTAACCCTTTACCCCATAAGGCATTTCTATGGTATCTCCAATTGATTCTAAAAAACAGCAAGGATGAAGCCATTTCTTATGTGTACATATGACACCTTTTGATAGTGTAGAAAACATTGTGGCAAAAGGTGAAATTGCTCGTCAAGAGCAATTTCACCTTTTACCACAATGTTTTCAAAAATATCAGACTACACGCAATGCGTAGATATATGAGTATCTCTGGAGTAAAAGGTTAAATGCCCACTTCACTTTTCAGGATTTTATCGCGGATGAAGCCAACAGATCGAAAAAAGCTTGTCCTCATATCGGAGAATGGTTGATGTTATTGTCAGGATCTAAGAAGTACAGGTGATACACCTATCCTTTTATTTATAACAACATTTCCATGTCTGTCAAACATGTGAAGTCTTCTGTAACCTTTTCATTTTCTCACGAAATTTCGTTTTTCAAAAGCTTTAAAAAAGCATGATAAAGAAGCAGGAATTACTTGTTACATGCAGTTTCTACTTTTCCTACAATGTATCCAAGACCCGTCAACGTCTAAAAGGCAACAACTTTTACAGTAATTCGATACTTTAATCTTATAGATGGGAAGATGGTGCGGAGGCGTATTTATCCGAGAGCTGGAAGCGCCAAGTTATGTGGTACGTCAAAGAGGACTCAAAACTGGGAATGTTGGACACTGACATGTCCTACAGACTGGCACAGACCTTAGAACGAACGGCAGTCAGTAGAAAGCTGTTGGCATTTCAAGTAAGAACACTAGAAGTTTTTCTTGAGCCCTTAACACACTAAATAAGTAAAATGTAAAAATTCCAGGACAATAGTACCGGTAAACATATGCCTGAATGTTGCTATTTCAAGGTTATTTTTAACCCTGTACCGAAAAGTGTAGAACTAAGATCAGACTGTACGTTTTATTTAGTCTGAAATTGATCTACACTGGTCGTAAATTGTCTTTGAACTCAAGGCTAGCAGCTATAAAAGAGTTTATGGCAAAGATATCCCGATAGCGTATAGAGAGTTTTCTAAGGTAAAGGACCTATAAAGTGCGTAGCACATAGCACTGGTTCTTAGTACAAGAGTAGGCTTAGATTTGAAAACATTTTTATTACTCTTCTTGTCACAGAATCTGAAAAGCAGTTATGGTCGAAAATTTAGACGGGAATTATGTGATAAAACTTGTCTTAATTTGGATAAAAACCATTGTTGGAAAAGGAGAACATGCTGGTTACCAACATTTTCTCCTAATTCATGATCTTTTTCAAAGGCTTCTTCCTCATGCTCAGGTTAACCCTTTACTCAATAGATGCTCATTTCTACGCATTTCTGGTAGGAGCCTTTGAAAAACATTGTGGCAAAAGGTGAAATTGCTCGTGACGAGCAATTTCACCTTTTGTCGCAATGTTTTCTATGCTATCAAAAGGTGTCATATACACATAAGAAATGGCTTCATCCTTGCTGTTATTTAGGGTCAATTAGAGATACCATAGAATTTCCTCATGGGGTAAAGGGTTAAAACTCGGGATTATGCAGCAAAAGGTTTATAAATCCTTTATTTATTCAGCTACTAATTCTGCCATTCTGCAGGTGCTGTTCCTTGACATCGCAATGCCAAAGGGTAAAAGTAGGAAAGAGTTGATCAAGCGATACGATGACAACTTCGGATTTCCAACCGAGGACATGGTTAAACAGATGAAAGAGTCTGTGGATACTATAAATAACATGAAAACCTTCGCTGATTGGTTCAAAGTGAGTTTTTGATATGCGTTTAATTTCAAATAGGGCCCTTCTTTTAGCTACCGGTCCGTATTTGTTTGAAAATATTTTATTGCCACCATTTACAAATTCTTACTTAAAATACATTTTTACATACAATACAAATAAGACAAAAGGGTTTGGTCACAAGTTCTCACAACTTCGATTCGGCCATCCCCTTATTGAACATACATAGTAAGCCTATTCAGTCTTCAAAAGAGAATTTTTAAACGAGAATGTCCTAAATAGAAGTATTTTAACAGAATATGATAGAAGACAGTTTTGTTCCAGCTATAGAGAAGATTTCCTCGAAAGACAATAAATAGACTGGAAGACATTAAGAACGTGCTGTGAATTCATATCAAAAATAACATTCAATTTGATAGGAAAAAAAATGTTAGAGTAAAGCTGTAATCAATTAAATTCTACCTCTAGGTTCTGAGACTGAAGCCACCCAGTGATAAAGAAATCCACGAAAAACTTGTCAAGGCTGTTGAGTTCTCCATTTGGACGGATGGATATAACTGGTCATTCTGGAAAACAGGGGGTGGGTGGGGAGAGGTACTCCGAAGATACAAGCCCTATAAACCCAAGGAGAAGAAAGAAGAGGATGGGGATACACCAAAGGGTAAAGGAAAGGCCCCTGTTAAGGTATGAATAAAACTCTTTTAAAGACAAATGTGAGCTGACATTTTGCTAGCCGTCTCGTTTTACATGAGAGTTCACGAAAATACATCGATTTGAAGATAACATCTTATCTCACGGTAAAAGTGGGATAATATTGAAGAAATGTAAAATTTGTTGAAGACATGCATAATGAAATAGATCGATTCCCAAAGATTTATTCGATTTGAAAGAAGTTGCATGCCAGAATTAAACAAACAAATTATGCATAAGGTAAATGTTTAATGATTTCAGGGATCTCAGGTCGTGAAAGGTAAAGCAAAGGGGAAAGCAAAGAAAGAGGAATCTAGCGGAGAAGAAGAGGAGGAGGAGGAGGAAGTTGTTCCTGCCAAACAAGCTAAAGGTAGAGGTCGAGGTCGCGGCAAGAATGTACCTGAACCGGAGCCGGAAAAGAAAGGAAAGGGGAGAGGCGCTATGAAACGTGCGCCAAGCGTTGAAAAAGTGGCAGCTACAAAGGGGCGTGGAAAAAACAAGAAAGGGGCGGAGCCAGAACCCATGGATGAAAGTGACGATGAGGTAGAAGAGGTGAAACCGAAAGGAAGAGGGCGGGGTAAACGCGCAGCTGATGAAGCATTTGGGAAAAAGCCAGGTGCCAAAGGAGCAAAGAAAAAACGCTAAAAACTTAAACACTAACGTTAGGATTTTTAAAATCATCTATCGGAGAGCAGCGAACATTATTAGTTGTACGGTCAGGTGGCAGGGGACTTTGAAACTTTTTCACGGCTGTGGTTAATCATGTCGCCCCGAGCCGAAGGCAAGGTGACGAAATGATTTACCACAGCCGTGAACAAGTTTCCAAGTCCCCTGCCACCTGACCATACAACAAATTTATTATACTGCAAAGTTTTACCCTTTCAAAGCGCGTTAAGCGAAATATTCCTATTTTATAAGTTCACGAATAGAGTATGCTGACGAAATAGAAATTCCCTTCTGTGTGCCCCAATTCAATGAAAACTGACGTCACTGGAAATTGACGTCACTAAAACGTGCAGTTTGGTGCATAAATGTGCAGTCTGGTGATCGATTGACGCCACCATTTTGGATGATGTATGGCACGTGTAGTGATGTTTACGGGGCACTCAAAAGGGAAACTGGTTTTACGTGGTTTTTTCCAGGGAACATGATATTTTATTATACTGCAAAGAAATTTCTCGTGATCTGATTGGTTAACATGCCGGGAACATAATATCATGTTCCCTGGCAAAAACCAGTTTCCCTTTTGAGTGCCCCGTAAACATCACTACACGTGCAATACATCATCCAAAATGGCGGCGCCGATCGATCACCAGACTGCACATTTATTCACCAAACTGCACGTTTTAGTGACGTCAGTTTCCAGTGACGTCAGTTTTCATTGAATTGGGGCACACAGAAGGGAATTTCTATTTCGTCGCCATTCCCGATTCGTGAAATTTTAAAACGGGAACATTTCGCTTAACGCGCTTTGAAAGGGTAAAACTTTGCAGTATAATAAATTCGTTGTACGGTCAGGTGGCAGGGGACTTGGAAACTTGTTCACGGCTGTGGTGAATCATGTCGCCACCTCGCCTTCGGCTCGGGGCGACATGATTAACCACAGCCGTGAACAAGTTTCCAAGTCCCCTGCCACCTGACCGTACAACTAATAATGTTCCCGGCATGTTAACCAATCAGATTACGAGAAATTTCTTCGCAGTATAATAAACATGCATGCACATGAACCGAGTTGGTTTACGTTTGCTATAAAGCTTTGTCCATAGACAGAACACTTTTTTTTGTAGATGCAAATACATTACAGCATTTATTTTTGTTGGCTTGATATCTTGCGCTGTCAACGACGATATTCTTTTGTGCCGAGAGCAGTAGCTATGAAAGGGCATTTGTGTTGTTTAGTTGTTTATTAATTTTGTTGTCAAGCTTACGGTTGTCCATTTTAACTTTTACCTCTGACCTGCGGCTATGATGTTAAAATATGTCTTTGCACGGGATGAAAACATTATGGGATCAGGTGAAATGCTGCCTGGTTACCAGCATATTCTCCTTTTTTTCTGCGACATTGTCAAGATCTATTTTGAACGAATCCCATAATTTGAGTCACATGTTAGTGTCGTCTGCAAATGTTTTCAATTTGGAAAAGTCCTATACTCTGTCACCTGGGAAAGATCTATCTTTAGAGCTTTAACAGCGTTTAACTCTTTACCATACGACAGAATTTCAGACCTATTCAAATCGAAAGCATTAACGGACGATAATTTCATAGTGGCTCAAATGATGCAATTTTTCTTTGACAGAGTAGAAAACTTTGTGGGGAAAGGAGAAAATGCTGGTTACCAGCATTTTCTCCTTTTCCCACAAAGATTTCAAAATGCCTCTTCCTCACGGTTGTCAAGATTCATCATTGTGTGGTAAAGGGTTAATATTAATTTTGGCGTTTCCTGTTTATATATATGTTTAACATGAGCACAGTAGTGACATCGGCACTTAACAATTAGTAGCCTTATTCTTCCTACCAAATGAAAGAAGACTGCTGATAGTCTATTGCTCATGACTTCCTTAAATCATTTCTAGATCTACCCAATCCCGAGTTTTAATGACCATGAAGAAGACGGCTACTGAAAACATTACAGGAAAAAAGGAAATGCTGTGCTCAATATTTTTCCTTCTCCCAAAAGGTTTTCTACCTTTTAAATAAAAAAAATCATCATTTTAGCTATGTTTATTTTATTGTTTGCAAATGATTTCAGTTTTGTCTTTTGATAATGTGAAACTAATTTTGAAAACATCTTTCAAAAGTATATATAACACATGGATATCATAACATCTAACAAATGTCAATACGAGAGAAATTACAAGTATTGCTTTCTTGTATTGCAAATGTTGTAGAACGGTCGCCTAACTGAGGGTTTATCAATTTACAAATAAGAAATGTTGTATATTGGAGAAGTTTGTGAACTATCAAAGCTTACAATTAGCTGTTCGATCAATTTTTACACCTTTGCTGTAACCATACATAATACAATTTTACACCTATGTGCTTTAAACGTATGTTTTTAAAGAGGGAAAGGTACTTTCTAAGTATCTGGATTAAACTTTATTTGAGAAAAAAATACATTGCTTTTGCTATTCTGTACCTTGAATTTTTCCCTCAAATTACAAGGTTGTTCTGTTTAAATCTTTACTTCCTGAAGTCGGTACAGTAGGTAGCCAAAAATATCCGTGGTACAGTTGTATTCCAAAAGATGGCACGATGACTGCTGTGTTGCTCTAAATTTAGCTCAAACAGTTATTACAACACTAATTTTATTGCTTAAAATCTTCGTTAACCGTTTACCACACAATCCCAACTTATAACGACCCTGAGAAAGAAGCCTTTGGAAAACATTCTGGGAAAAGGAGAAAATGCTGGTAACCAATACTAATTTAAATTATATTGCTTAAAAACTTAGTTAACCGTTTACCACACAATCCCGACTTATAACGACCCTGAGTGAGATGCCTTTGGAAAACATTCTGGGAAAAGGAGAAAATGCTAGTAACCAGCATTTTCTCCTTTTCCCTCAATATTATCTACCCTTCAAACACCAAATTTCAAACTTTCAGTCACTTTTATTTTGTCATCTGCTAATGCTTTCAATTTGGGCAAACCTAAAATTTTGTCGTTTGGTTATGAGTTAAACCTACGGTGGTCAACTACCTATACGGATCTGGATAGTTCAAAGGACTGGCTGTGAGATGGTTGGAAGGATTAATAAACTTTATGAAATTTCATCCACTTGTTCATTCAACTGAATCTTATTTGGCAGCTTTTGTAGATCAAGACTGGTCACAATCTAGAATACACGTACAGTAGTGGACAGTGTTGATCAGACATCAGATTGATCTTGATCTACACTGTTTGCAAAAGCTTCTGGGAGTTATCTTTGATATTTAAAGAGTTAACAAGTCTGTTGTTGTCAAGCACAAGAAAATAGGGACTTTTTTAACCCTTTACCAAACAATCCCTGGTATTCACGACCCTGAGACAGAAGGCTTTCGAAAACATTGTGGAAAAAGGAGAAAATGCTGGTAACCAGCATTTTCTCCTTTTTCCACAATGTTTTCTTCCCTGTTGGGCACAAATTTCAATTTTTGTTTCAAACTGATTTTGTCGTCTACTAGTGCTTTCAATTTGGACTTGTCTAAAATTTTGTTGTTTGGTAAAGGGTTAACTGCCCTACAATACATAAGTATACTGCAAATTGGCAGTAAAAGACAGTCAAACAAACACAAAGTTTTATGTAAATAAAACATCAACAATTTAATACCATGATGTTACATATACTGTACATATAATGCATTCTCCTTAACCTATTACTATTTCAGTTATTTTAGCCATAACAATATAAGACTGTAAAAGCAACACAATGAAGAATATGTAATTTCTACAGGGAAAGCTTTGCTGAAAAAGGAGCAAAAAAAGCTTGAAATTGAAAGCTTCTCTTTATCCCTCATTTTTAAAAGTAAAAATATCTACAGTAATTATTTTATCAAAAGTCTTAGACAAACCAGGTTATATTTCTTTTACCATTTTACTCTTTACTGAATGAAAACAAAAGCACTTATCACGGAACCAAAATTCACAGCATTAATAGAAGACATTTTTTTTCTAAAATGACAGAATTGGTCTATGAAACACTAGGAAATATAGTGGAAAAAGGAGAAAATGCTGTTTACCAAAGCCTGTGTCTGACAGCACAGGTTGACCTGGGTCGATATTTTTGCAGATGCAATACGCCCTCTTTCTACAGAACATGACTAGAGTCAAGATTAAAGATCAACCTGTGTGTTCTGTGCATTTTGACCATGAAATATGCTTCATATAACAGCACCTTATTTGTACTTAGTATTTTAACCCTTTACCAAATAATAAAAACTTTTGGCTTTTTAAATTAGAGAACATTTTCAGACAACAAATCAAATGTGGCCAAGATTATTGGATTTGTCTTTGAAGGGTTGGAAAACAATGCGGAAAAAAAGAGAAAATATTAGTTATCAGCATTTTCTCCTTTTCTTTCTTTATTTTCAACAGCCTTGTTTGTCTTTGGGGCTGTTTAACCCTTTACCACATAATCCCAACTTTTAATGACCTTGAGATAGAAGCCTTTTGAAAACATTGTGGGAAAAGGGGAAAATGCTGCCTGGTAACCAGCATTTTCTCCTTTTCCTACATTGTTTTCTACCCTGTTGAGAACAAATTTCACTTTTTGATTTACTTTTACGTAGTTGTCTGCTAGGGTCTTCAATTTGAACCAGCCATAAATCTTGTTGTTTGGTAAAGAGTTAAAGGGCCTAGATCGTTTAGTAAGAGGTTAAGGATTTTTTTCATGCAGCAACTTCTTCAACATCCATTAAATCTGTAGCATTGTCACTAATAAAAAGTTTCTTTTGCACTTCAGCATTGTCAGGGTTCAGATTAATTAGTCTGTTACTGGAGTCTGCTAGATCAGCTATCGAAACCCTGCCATGCTGGCGGATATATTTGGCAACAGATTCTAATTCCTCCATGGTGATATAAATAAATTTTCCACGGTCATCAATTACCCCTGTCAACAGACCCTCTGTCTGTAGCTGTTGAATTCTTTCAATACAGTTCTGTGGAGAAAATGATAACAGTTTTATTTACATGGTTTACTTTTTTCAGAATATGCCAACAATTTGGACCCTTTGACAATGATTTGTAAAATTAGATGAAAATGTGAAAGACTAACAGATGAGGATACACCTTTACTAAAAAAAATCCTTCCTCAAAATTAATTTCTGTAAAATATTCATGCAAAAACAGCTCAACTTAGCAAAATCTGGGTCCTTTCTGCACATAATGCGTCGAAAATTTCATTTTTAAAGATAAAATGTCACTTACTTGTGTTTTTAACTGAAAATGAGCCGCAAGGTCTTCTAACATAACAACTTTCATTTCCTGAAATGGTGTAAGAAAAAAGCTATGATGGCTTGCAGCCTAGTTATATCAACAAATTACAATTTATATAACTTAACAAGCTTCAGATATTCTGAGCTTTGGCAAACAATTATAGAAGAACAGCAATTGCTTGTACCAAGCTTTTTCTCCCACAAAACTTTCCAACAAATGCCAATAAAATTCATGCCAATCATGAAAGGGAGGAAATTTCTATTTCCTCCTTAAGTTTCCCCCTGTGGCACTTATAGTTGCACTAAGTCCAGTCTAGTATTGGGATATAACAGATCTGAGACAACTGTGTTCTGGTTGATAACAGAATATTCCAAATGGTGAAAGTGCCACCACACTACATGTCTTTTTATGACAAGATTATTTAACCCTTTACCAGACCACAAAATTTTAGCCCTGTCCAAATTGAAAGCATTTGCAGAAGACAATTCAAATGTGGCTCAAATGGTGCAATTGTTTATTGATACGGTAGAAAACATTGTGGGAAAAGGAGAAAATGCTGGTTACCAGCATTTTCTCCTTTTGCCAAAATGTTTTCAAACAGCTTCTTTCCAAAGGTCGCCATTGCATGGGACAGGGGTAAAAAAAATTCATAATGAAAGTCCCTGCCACTAGCTTTTTTCGCTTTTTCCAAAATGTGCTTAGCTTCAATAGATCATTCGAAGGGGATAGGACTTCAAAACGGGAGGTTGCTGGTTCCATCCCAGGCTAAGGAAATTTCTTTCCGAGAACTGATGATAGTCAATGCAATAGGATTCATTCCTTTCTCAACCCCTTATCATTGTCTGAACTTTCAAGGATGGTTCTGTGGGAAAGCCAAGTGGCCTGGGAGAATACTGTGCTTACTTCTGGTAAGAGACTCTGGGAAAACATGGGTAGGTGGACTAGCTACTATAATGTAACTGTAATAAAGCTGAAAAACAGTGCTTAGCACCATACTATCAATCACTGATAATAAATGTCAAATATGTGAAAAGATGTTAAGTTCTTAGGAAGATTAATAACTGAAGCTCGGATTCTCAAGGTTTTTAGTCTGGTAATTTGATGCTTAAATAATGGAGCTTTTCAAATAAAAAAAATACAAAAACAACTTCGAAAAAAAATGGAGAAAATACTTGTTACCAGCCTTATTCCTCTTTGAGCTGTGAAAACATATATTTTCAACATATTTTTTTTTTGGTAAAGGGTTAAAATGTTTAAAGCATATAACCATCCTTCTACAGTCACAGAACTGAACATGAAGTATAACATGAACACATTTTGGAAACATTTTAAAAGAAACATAGTAATAATCGTTTACCAAAATATTTTCAAAGTTTTCTGCACAACGGAAAAAAAAAACAGTCCCCTTTTGGGGGTATCAAGTAACAGAAGGAATTGAGAGTTTTCTCCACCTACCTTTATGTAATCAATAAATTTCTGAAGTAATGACTGTGACTGAAAAGAAAGAAAATACAATCATGATGTTCTTGCACAGGCACCTCATAGACATACCTATTAAAGGCTGTCCACTTAGAGAACTCCAATCACACATTAACTTCATGGTGTTTAACTCATTACCAAAAGACAAAAATTTTAGGTTTGTCCAAATCAAAACTATTTGCAGACGACAAAATAAAAGTGATTGAAAATTTAAAATTTGTTTTGTGAAGGGTAGAAAACATTGTGGTATAGGAGAAAATGCTGGTAACCAGCATTTTCTCCTTTTCCCACAATGTTTTTAAAGGCTTCTTTCTCCAGGTTGTCAAAAGTAGGGATTTTGTGGTAATGGGTTAAGTAAAACTTTTGGCATTTTAAACAGTACTTTTCACATGCTCAGACACTTTAATATCAGTGTCATTTAACCCTTTACCAAACAACATAATTTTAGTCTAAACCAAATTGACAGCATTTGCAAACCACAAAATAAACATGACTAAAAAATTGACCCTTGACTGTAGAAAACTTGAAAACATTGTGGGAAACGGAGAAAATGCTGGTTACCAGCATTTTCTCCTTTTCCACAATGTTTTTGAAAGCCTTCTCTTTCAGACTCGTTAAATCTCGGGGACTGTGTTGTAAAGAGGTAAAGTCAGGGTTGTGTCATAAAGGGTTACTATGCCCAAGGTACCTCAAATAGGTTTGGAACCCTTGCCTTTGACTAAGACTCCAACATAATTTATATCCTGGGACTTGGTAAATGTTGATGGACAAAAACTGGAGCTATCATTGAATATGACATAATACCCCCCCCCCCCCCAGCGCTTTGACAGTTGGTTGGTTGTATTGGGGTTTAACGCCACTTTAAAAGCTAAGGTCATATCATGGCGGTCTGTGTTGCACATGTGTTTCCTGGCTTTCTCACACCGGTACTTACACTACTTTCTTTCCAAAGCCAACAACTATTTTTCTAACATGCTTGAGCAGAGTTGAGCGGCGAAAATACTCCTGGAAAAAAGTTTGCCTCAACCAGGTATCAAACTCGCAACTACCAGGTCATAAGTCCAACACGCTCATCACTGAGCCACCCGAGCGGCAGCGCTTTGACAGAAAAATGTGTCAAGTTCAAGGGGAGATAATTCCTCAACCAGACGGAATTGACACTTGAAAATTGCGTCTTGCAAATCTTCAATATATGATCAATATATGTGCAAAGTTTCGTTACAATTGAAGGAAAAGTGTGGGAGGAGTTTGCGACAAAAAATCGCTACTATTTTTCGTATACAGACGTACACGTGGACAGATGGACGGAGAGACAGGCTGATTCCAGTATGCTCCCCAGAAACATTTGTTTTGCAGGGGTATCAACATACTAGATCCCTATATTCAATTGTATCTCCATCATACTAACCTTTAACCACACAATGACGACTTTTAACAACCCTGAGGAAGAGGCCTGTTGAAAACTTTGTTGAAATAGGAGCTAATGCTGGAAACCAGCATTTTCTCCTTTTTCAACAAAGTTTTCTACTCTATCAAAGAAACATTACATCATTTGAGCCACCAAGAAATTTTTGTCTGCAAATGCTTCCGAGTTGGATAGGTCTAAAATACTGCTGTGTGGTAAAGGATTAAAATTAATATAAGTCACAAGGATAGGTTGTTAGAAGGTTGAAAACCAAGTTCTTTGAGCTGGCTAGTAGCCAATTTCAGTCCATAATCTCCGCCTTTCTTTACCTACTATTTTGTAAAAGATTTTGGCCAAAACCAATGACCTTGCAATACTCTGATTTATTTTCCATATCAATATATTTATTGCAGTTTTGCAATAAACCAACTTCTTAATTCACTGATGACAAATTTGTGGTAAATAAACTGCAGAAGCATCTTTGCTAGATACGTATAACCAACATGTTAAAATATTGTGGTAAAAGGAGAAATTACACATGATACAATACCTCTTCTTCTCCAATTTGCTCTGTCTCTCCTTCTTCATCCACTGAAAACATTTCTTTCATTTTTAGATATTCTTCGTGTTCCTTTCTTTCCTGTTCCTCTTTCTTCAATCTTTCCTCCTCAGCCTGAAAAGCAAATATATACAAGTGACACAACATTGCTGTAACATTTAAGAGTACTATTAATCCTTTCCCAAACAATCCCTGGTTTTACAACCCTGAGATAGAAGCTTTTTGAAAACATTGTGGGAAAAGGAGAAAATGCTGGTAACCAGCATTTTCCTCTTTTCCCACAATGTTTTCTACCCTGCTGGAAACAAATCTCAATGTGTAAGTTAAGTTTATTTTGTTGCCTGCAAGTGCTTTCAGTTTGAACCAGTCTACAATTTTGTTGTTTGGTTAAGAGTTAAATGAAACATGTATGAACCAAACACAAATACTATGGATAACTAAATTGAGAACTTCATCAGTATTATCTTACTTGAGAAAACAACACAGCCACAATGGCTGTTTCACTCCAATAGTTAACCCTAAGAGTGCCAATTAAATTCAACTCGTTACCAAATGACAATATTTTATGTTTGTCTAAATCGAAATTCACAGACGACAAAATAAAAGTGACTGAAAATTTAAATTTTTTTTCATGATGGGTAGAAAACATTGTGGGAAAAGGAGGAAATCCTGGTTACCAGCATTTTCTCCTTTTGCCACAATATTTTCTAAAAGCTTCTTTCTCAGGATCGTCAAAAGTAGGGATTGTGTTGAAATGGGTTAATGAACATTTTCAGAGCAGAAATAAGACCCACATGATTCCAATTCCATGATTGTTCTTGTCCAGAATGTCTCAACAAAGTGGACAGTGCAGATCAAAGATCAGACTGCACATAATCTGCAGTGTGATCTTGATCTCCAGTAGCCTCAAAGTCAACTAAAGTTGTGAAAGGCTCTTTCATGGTCATGACATCAAATGAGTCATAACTTGCATAAACTGTGACAAGAAAACCTCATACAAATCAATCTTACAAACTATGGAATAAAGCTTTTGAAAACATTGTGAGAGAAGGTGCAATAGCTGGTATAAAGCATTATTTTCATTTTTTCCCACAATCTTTCTGTCATTTCAAAGGCAAATCACATCATTTGTTCTACATCTAAATTTAGGTATGAAAACGGTTTCAATATGGCCAATTTGAAAATTCTGATGATTGTAATTCCTGTTGAATATCTGTTTTTTAACCCTTAAGCTGCTAAGAGTGACTCAAGAACTTTTTGCAGACAGTGTAGACAAGATCAGACTGCACAGAATGTGCAGTCTGATCTTGGATCTACACTGTCAAATAAGGCAATATTTTACCCCAAAACGGTAACCACACAACAAAATTTTAGACTGGTCCAAATTAAAAGCATTTACAGACGACAAAATAAAGGCGACTAAAACATAGAAATTTGTTCTGGGAAGGGTAGAAAACACTGTGGGAAAAGGAGAAAATGCTGGTTACCAGCATTTTCTCCTTTTCCCATATTGTTTTCAAAAGGCTTCTTTCTTAGGGGCGTTAAAAGTAGGGATTGTGTGTGGTAATGGGTTAATAACAATATGTACTTGGATTTTTACAATCGCCTTGATAACTTCAATGAATTTACTTAGTAGTTTAACCCCTTAAAACACAATCCCAAGTTTTAAGGATACTGGAAGAACAGACTTAGTAAACATTGTGGAAAAAAGAGAAAATGCTTGTGACCAGCATTTTCCCCTTTTCTAGTAACATTTTTCTAACTTTTGGAAACAAATACCAACCTATGTGCCACATGTAATTTGTCATCTGTAAATGTTTTCAATTTTGGCAAGCCTAGAATGTTATCCTGTGTCAAAGATTTACGGGTTAAAGGGCATTTCCAGGTCATGTGCAGCAAAATTCTTTCAGGATATGAGTAAGCCCTGTTAACTCTTCACAAAACGACAATATTTTAGGCTTGTCCAAATCGAAAGCACTTGCAGACGACAAAATTAAATGTGACTCAAAAATTTAATTTGATTTGGGAAGGGTAGAAAACATTGTGGGAAAAGGAGAAAATGCTGGTTACCAGCATTTCCTCCTTTTCCCACCATGTTTTCAAAAGGCTTCTTTCTCAGGGTCGTTAAAAGTCAGGATTGTGGGGTAAAGAGTAATAAGGCATTTCCAAGTTGTGTGCAGCAAAATTAATTAATTACCAAGCGGCAATATTTTAGGCTTGTCCAAATCAAAAGCATTTGCAGAAGACAAAACAAAAGTAACTGAAAATTTAAAATTTGTTTTGTGAAGAGCAGAAAACGTGGGAAAAGAAGAAAATGCTGGTTACCAATATTTTCTCCTCTTCCCACAATGGTTTCTCAAGGTTTTTTTCCCAGGGTCGTCGAAAGTAGAGATTGTGTGGTAATGGGTTAACTGTTTACCAAACAATCCCTACTTTTAACAACCCTGAGAAAGAAGCCTCTTGAAAACATTGTGGGAAAAGGAGAAAATGCTAGTAACCAGCATTTTCTCCCTTTCCCACATTGTTTTCTACCCTATCCAAACCAAAGTTTGTTTTTTCAGTCAAATTTATTCAATTGTCTGCTAATGCTTTCAATTTGGACCTGTCTATTTTGTTGTTGGGTAAAGAGTTAAACAGGACAAATCCTTGTACATGTACCTTCACTGCTTCTTCAGCTGCTCGCTCTGCTTCATCTTTCTTCCTCTGTTCCTCCTGTTTCTTCTCTCTTTCTTTTCTTTCTTCTCTATCTTGTAGCTCAATCTACAACAATAAAAATGACGACAACAATAATCATACTAACAACAACATGATCTACTTCTAAAAAATACAAATATGAAGTCATTATAAATAGTGCAGACAGCTGTTCACCCTTAGGGTGCTAAGCCGAACTCACTTACCTTTAGTGGATAGTGTAGATCAAGATCAGAGTGCACAGCATGTGCAGTCTGATCTTGGATCTACAATGTCCTATAGTGAGATATTTTTTCTCTACGAAATGTCTTTAGAATAGAAACATTTAGGTTTTTCCTGTACACTTGAAAGTTTCATTTGTTTTGGTCAAGAGGATAAGGGTTAAAATCTGATGCACGTATGTCACAATGCTTTTAACCCTTTCCCGAACAACAAACTTTTGGACTAGACCAAATTGAAAGCATTTGCAGACGACAATTCAACTCTTGCTGAAAAGATGATTTCTGTCTATGATAGAGTAGAAAACATTGTGGGAAAAGGAGAAAATGCTGGTTACCAGCATTTTCTCCTTTTACCACAATGTTTTTTTAAAAAGGCTACTATTCCAGACCCGTAAAAACCAGGGATTGTTTGGGAAAGGGTTAAAAGAGCAAGCATTTGGTATGGAACCCTTTTTCAGGAAAATCCTGAAATCACTAAGTGAGCCTCTCAGTCAGCGATGTCGTTGGTCCGTCTCTTTATGTCCTTTGACACTTTATCCTTTCCCAAATAATGCAGTTTTTACCTGACTGATAAGTTGAGGCTTTTAACTCATTACCACACAAGAAATTTTAGACTGGTCCAAATTGAAAGTATTTGCAGACGACAAAATAAAGGTGACTCAAAAAAAAAAAAAAGAAATTCTGTCTGGTAAGGGTAGAAAACACTGTGGGAAAAGGAGAAAATGCTGGTTACCAGCATTTTCTCCTTTTCCCACAGTGTTTTCAAAAGGCTTCTTTCTCAGGGGTGTCAAAAGTAGGGATTGTGTGGTAATGTGTTAATCTTCATATAAAAAATAAACTACAAATTTTTTTACTTTTCCAATATAAAGTACATGTATTTGGAAGTGAAAAAAAATGTAACTCAACCATAGAAATTGCTTTTTGAAGGATAGAAAACATCGTAAAGAATGGAGGAAAAGCTGATTACAAACACTATCTCACTATGATTATTTAGGCCTTTTTTCCAGGGTTGCTTAAACTTGGGATTGTGTTGTACAAAGTTTCTGAAAACACTGTGAATAAAATATTGGTAGCCAGTTATAAGCAATCAAACTCTTTTTGGGAAGCAAATTGAAAAGAATAGAGAAGAAGAAAGAGTAATACAGTTATACTCGATAAAACATCATGGTCATGAAAAGTTTTTGTGGGCATACAAAACATCATTTACTTCACGCTGCCTTCTTTTTTCAGCCTTTTCTTGGAGTTTTCTCAGTTTCTTCGCACCAATCTTTCCTTCTGGTACATCCATTTCATCAAGAAAGGCCTCATCTTCATCTGCAGGTACCATTCCATCCTCATCTAGAATACAGATGTATAAAACCCTATATGACCCAATTATATCCAAGTATATCCAACATGGAAGAATTTGCAGACAAATAATTGAAAGAGGCTAATATGAAGCTATTCTGTTTCTGAAAGAGTAAAAAACATTGCTGGTAATAGAATAAAATACTGGTATCAGGTAATACACATTTTCTCCTTTTCCCACCATTTGTTCAAAAGACTTTCTAACATTTTCTAAAAGTGTCCTGGATTCTTCCAGTACTTGGCCAATGCTAAGATGTGTCTTTCCAAATGACCTTCAGATTAAAGAGTTTTAAACGAATCAAATCCAGGATCTCAGGGTAATGATTTAACCCCATACCAAACTACAATCAGCTTTTTCTAAATTCAAAGGAATTGCAGACAACAAATTAAATGTGGCTTAAAATGTGAAGATTTGTTTTGACTATTGAAAAAATTGTGAGAAAAGGAGAAAATACTGATAACTGGCATTTTCTGCTTTTCCTACCATGCTTTCAAAGGTCATGTCTTCCAGAGTAGTTAAAGCCTGGATCATGTAGGGAAGGGTTTTGGTTTCCAAAGCCACTAGCTAGTTGTAGAGTAAAAACTATTTTAACACTTTACCAAACTGCAAAATTTTAGACTGGTCCCAATTGAAAGAATTTGAAGACGACAAAATGAATGTGATTATGGAAATGCAATATATTTAAGAAGAGAAGAAAACATTGTGGGAAAAGGAGAAAATGCTGGTTACCATCACTTTCTCCTTTTCACACAGTGTTTTCGAAAGGCTTCTTTCACATGGCTGTTAAAAAGTTGGGATTATGTGGTAAAGGGTTAAATCTTTTTGACAATATATAAAATCTAAAAAAGAACAGGAAAAATGATAAATTACCAGAGTCTTCATTAGCCATTTGCATCCTATTTCTCCGAACAGGCCGTCTCCTAGCCCGAGCACCAGGTGGGGCATTTTCTCTAGGACGTGCAGCAACATTCTGATTAGCTCTCTGTTGTGGCTTTTCTTTTTTAATGATAAAAAGAAGTGGCAAAAACAATAATAAATTAGAAATATACGGTACATTTCACATAAAATCTTGAAAAGTGAACATACTAAATCTGTCATAAGGATCCAACATTCAAATTACTGGGTCTTATGGAAACTTGGATGAACTATAAGCGCACATCTGGAAAAACAAGTAATCTTATGCAAAAAAATCTCAGAATGGGTAACTTGCAACTGAAGTTGTCAGGCGCTTTTCTTGTGAAAGATATAAATGATTCATGCAGTAGTATCCGATTACTGGTACAATCCGAAAACAAAAGCAGTATGTTAACAGCTGTTCCGTTCAAATTTATAGCAATTGATCTTACAGAGTACATCAAAAGATTCCCTTCAGATCCTGGCAATTTGGTCTTACTTTCATGTGATAATTCATTTTAAAAACCAAGTTGTAACAGGGATAAATTTCATACCGATCACAATCAGGTGTGCAATAATTGAAAGACAACAATGAAGAAGCGGAGTGAATAATAAACTTACTGCTTCCTTTCCCGTTACAAAATACAGAAATGATGATGAGTGTGGCTACAACAATTGAAGCAGCTACCAAATATACGACAGCTGGATCAAAAGCCATTACCGTTGAAGGGGAATAGTCTTTTTTCTATCCAAAAGAAACT
Organism: Tridacna crocea; assembly: GCA_943736015.1. Taxonomy (NCBI): domain Eukaryota; kingdom Metazoa; phylum Mollusca; class Bivalvia; order Cardiida; family Cardiidae; genus Tridacna; species Tridacna crocea. The sequence continues at coordinate 53,712,113 of OX031064.1, read as the reverse complement.
GGAAAATTGTTGACCGCTGCAGTAGGTATTGTGTTCCGGTGTTAAGCGGCGCAAGGTACTTTTACACTCTTTCAAATTTACCAATGATCAGCCAGCTCAAGACTGGTCCAAATGGAACATTTGAAAAATAGATAGGCTAAATGTGGTTCAAAATGAATTTAATGGGGACAGGGCAGCAGACATTGCGAGAAGATGATAAAAGGCTGCCTATCATTTTCTGTAATTGTCTCTCAAAGTCCTACTTCCCAGATTCATCTATTTAGGCTTAACTCTTTTTAAAATAGACCTGACGACAAAATTTTAGACTTGTCCAAATTCAAAGCATTTGTATATGACAAAACAAACGTGACTCAAAAAGCGAAACTTAACTTCAGAGGGGTAGAAAACATTGAGGGTAAAGGAGAAAATACTGGTTACCAGCATTTTCTTCTTTTCCCACAATGTTTTCAAGAGACCACTTTCTCTGAGGCGTATAAACCAGCGATTGTTTGGTAAAGGGTTAAAAGGTTATTGAAACAGCTAGGAATTGGTATAGAAAGAAACGTTTAGCATTTTCGACAACGTTTTTTTTTTTTTTTTCATCAAAAGAGAATTTAGAAGCTTTTAACTTTAGATAAAAAGTGTCTCTCCCACAAGTTAAAGATTCCATATTTAACTGACCTAATATATAGGCCCATCTAGTTCTCGCTTATTTTACGTCAATCATTTTTAGTCATTTAATGCATATTTCAAATGCAATTAGCAATATCTCAAAGGAAATGGATTAGATCCGCTATAGTAAATGCCACTGGTGTTTATGATCTCTCTCTCTCTCTCTCTCTCTCTCTTGATGCTGTCCCCCTCCTATGTTTGTATTATGAACTCCTGACGATAAACGGCGTGTTTTCAGTATTTAACTTATTACCAAACGACAATATTTTAGACTTGTCCAAATCGAAAGCATTTGCAGATGACAAAAGAGACTGAACATTAAAACTTCCTTTGTGAAGAGTAGAAAACATTGTGGGAAAAGGAGAAAATGCTGTTTACCAGCATTTTGTCCTTTTTCCACAATGTTTTCTTAAGGCTTCTTTCTCAGAAAAAGGAGGTATTGAGTGGTAATGGGTTAAATCTAAAAGTTTGAAATATGGTAGGCCTATCTGACATTGTAACGTTTTTATATTAGCTTAAACCTTTAACCTGTTCTGAATTAATTAAATAAAACTTTAAGACTTTTCTTTTTTTCAAAGTTATATTTTTCAGGAGACAGTTTAGATTTCAGATCAGACTGCACGTTCTGTGCAGTTTGAGCTTGATCTACATAGTCGGCAAATGTGCCAAATGTGGGTCACGTGTAACAGCCTAACTCATGTTTTTGTATGCCGCACACACAAGTCTATAATCAGTTTCAGGTGCTGACCTTGCTTGCTTAAAAGCGTAAGAATATCGACAAAGAGCTTGGCTCCATAGACACATCAAAAGTGTCTGTATAGCCTGTTACAGGTGAAAAGAGGCATTTGGACATTTGCGTATAGTGTCGTCTCGGATCGGATCGGCTTGCACAGTCCTCGCAGGCTAATCCGAAACGACACTTTCCATCTTTATGTAATTGTCTGTTTTGCACAAGTGTACTGTAGCACAAAATCTAATGTAGTCGTAAAGTGCCGTCTCAGATTAGCCTGTACGGACTGCGCCGGCTGATCAGACATTTTACGCAAACGTCCGATTGCCCGTTTTCGCGTTTTCCGAGCCAATTATCATCTGTTTATGTTGTCTGTAAAGTACATTACCATCTGCATTTCATTTACACGTACGTTAAATGTTGACTGATAGGAACTTGTGGTGAATAGTTTACCAAACTTGTTGACCAGCACTTTTAAACCTTGTATAGACGACAATAATTTGAACTTATCCAAGTGGAGACGATTAGAATTTAATGAAATGTGATTCAAATGGTGGGATGTATCCGTGAAAGGGAACAAAACGAAGGAAAAACAAGAAAAAGCTGGTCACCAACATTTTCTTCGTTTTCCCATGATGTTGCAACCTTGTAAGTTAAAAAAAAACCGAGAGAGTAACACAGCGGACATTTCTTCAATAACGTCTTAATTCTGATATGAAGCACCGGACCAACTGTACCAAAAACCAACTGCCTGTGGTTTAACAGCAAAACCAACATTGGATATTAGCGACACTTGTTACTAGCCCTATGCAAGAGAAATAAGTGTTACAATATTTATATTTGTTGTATTTTAAAGACTCGTGCTTTGACTTAACCCGTAGACCGCTAAGACTCAAGGACCTGTAGCGGACAGTGTATATCAAGGTCAGACTGCGCCGAATGTGCAGTCTGACCTTGGTTTTACACTGACTGAAGGAACTATTTTTCCCTCAAAATACCTTTAATCCATTACCACACAATCCCTACTTTTGACGCCCCTGAGAAAGGAGCCTTTTGAAAACACTGTGGGAAAAGGAGAAAATGCTGGTAACCAGCATTTTCTCCTTTTCCCACAGTGTTTTCTACCCTTCCCAGAACAAATTTCATTTTTTCAGTCACTTTTATTCTGTCGTCTGGAAATGCTTTCAATTTGGACCAGTCTAAAACTTTCTCGTCTGGTAAAGGGTTAAACAGCAAGCTCTTTGTTTTCACTTTCGGCTCGAAAGTGTCATTTCATTTCTTCAGTCGGCTTTGGGTTAAGTTCTTTCGACCGCTATAGTCTCTGTTATTACCAACAGAAAAAGCTAAAATGAGGTTAGATGAGATACTAAAGCAGATCGGAGATTTTGGACGCTACCAGAAAAAAGTCTATGGATTATTATGTTTACCAATGATCAGCACTGGGACTTTAATGCTAGTTGTTGTTGTTGTTCTGTTTACACCAAAGCACAGGTAATAGAAGTGTAATCCACTGTATGTATGTATGTATGTATGTATCTATCTATCTATCTATCTATCTACATTATCTATCTATCTATCAATCTATCTATCTATCTTTGATCGCTAGCCCATACGTTCGTACATACACGCGAAAACTTGTATGTACGGGAGTTGTCCTAGAAAATCGTGGACTAGCCCAAGGTTTCATTTGTCAAGTATGTCACATGTGTTTACATGTATCCTGAACGTAAACAAAATTAAACCAAAATACCATTAAGGGTATGTATAACATCTTTGTGCACAAGAATAAGAACCACCTAGTACCATAGTATGCTCACGCGATGCATGCTGGCTACGTCAGCGATTGCTCCTCTTCATGCAATGCTTTCCTAAAACTCCTTGTTTTCGGGAGTTGAAAATCCATCAGTGTGGCTAAAAATTGTCTCGTATTTCAGATGTAAAATTCCCGGACTTGATAATGACACATACCTAGTGCAGGGTAGTCTCCACGAATATCTAATTAATGTGACTATTCCGAGAACTACTGCTGGACAGTACGATAGATGTCACATTTATAGGGCCGGAGACAATGGACATGACGAGGCTTTGGTGTCTGGCAACAGAACGAGTGCTCTAGAATTGTGTAGTGAGTGGGTATACGATGACAGTGTGTTTAAGTCAACTTTGACAGCGCAGGTAATACTGCAAAAGCAATTTACATGTAAATGGATAAAAACACCACCCACGAGCCTCAGAGAGAGAGAGAGAGAGCTCTGAATTATGAAACACGAATACCACTTTGTCAAGTAATAATTCTAGTAAAACTTCATTTTTTTCTCTTAATGAACTCTATTTCTGACCTTGAATTCGTGTTCCAATCCAGATATTAGCTCAATCCATAATCTTTTTTTTTTTACCAAGCTTTCACAAATGTTTCCACTAAAGCAGGTTCAGATCTTTAGATCTAGTATTCATTGCAAAAGTCTTAAAATTGATAAAAAGTCATCTTTTTATAACTCAATCTGGTATGTTCGGATGCCCTCAAGGTGACGCATGCCCAGGTCTTCTACTTCTTTGGAGTCTTTAGCGGGGATATCATACTCGGAATCATAGCTGATAAGTAAGTAGATACTTTTTAGTATATCTGCTATAGTAAGGGTCTTTTTTTTGTTTCAATAATTTAACTCCAGTGTTGCCAAACACAACCGAGTAAACATTTACAGGTACACAATGTAGATGAACATCAAGCTGTACAGAACGCGGAGCCAGACCTTGGATCCTCATTGTCTGATGCGTAGAACGAGAGTTTTCTTGGAAGAATTTGGAAATTCCAGTCTAGCATATTTGATTTTCTGGTATTACTAGATTGGAATAATTTATGTAGCAGCTGAAGGAATGATATTTACAAAGTGATAAATGATCTGGGTTGATCTAATATATATATGTACATGTGTTTAGAAAACTCTGAAAAGACACTACTGTCGAATGGTTTTGTAAGTTTATCTCTGTTTGATTTACTTTCAAAACTATACAAAAACCTTATTTCACGTCAAGTAGCGAAGTCCAAAATATAGTGACGTCACTTCCGATGGTACAGTTATCAATATGTCCTGCCTTTCTGTGGGAGTAAATTGCTTCTGTGACAAGTTTCTACATCTACATTTTATGCTTTTCCACGGTTCATTTGTGCCCGAAGTCTTTCACTAAGCCTTGAAGTTTAAATATTATTTCCAATGAACATTTTCATTGACAGGTTTGGCCGAAAGGTGGCGCTATATACCGCTTTCCTGTCAGAAGTGATAGCCTCTGTGGCATCTTCCTGGGCGCCAAACATTTATCTCTTCGCTGTTCTGCAGTTTATTGTAGGCGGGGCTTGCCATGCAGCGTTCGTTATTGCGTCTGTGTTAGGTAATGTTGCAGGTGTTTCCCTTATGAAATAAGATTGTACACTAACCATAGTAATGCGATCGAACCCGACAGTTCTTTTAAACGATTATATTGGCCTTTGAGAAGGTAGAAAACATAATACAAACTTGGGTGAAAGAGCTGATTGCCAGCCTTTTCTTCGTTTCATACGATATTTTTGTAAGCCTTTCAAAATCCGGGCTTGATTGGTAAAATGTTGGATATGCTTAAATGTTTCAGTACGCATTTATTTGCTTGACCTGTGGGATAAGTTTTATAAACACACATTAAACATTTACTTGATATTATAGTCTTGATATTATAGTCTTTGTTCATAGGCTGCTAGGTGCAACTCATTGACCTTTTGCGGACAGTGTAGACTAAGATCAGACTGCACAGAGCTGTGGCCTGAGATTAGATCAACACTGTTCGATAAGGAGATATATTTATCCTTCTCAATCCAATGGCTTTGAAATAGCATTTTCTTTCACTAAAGCAGGATAGGGGTTGAATCATTATTCATAAATCAAAGAATGTTTCCTAGGCGTGTTGCTTCAAAAGATTTTTAAACTATTGTAATGAATGTTCGTATGTAGTAAGTTACCGATGAAAAATAAGTTTAACTCTTTCGCAAACAATCCCTGGTTTTTACGATCCTGAGATTGAAGCCTTCTGAAAACATTGTGGGAAAAGGAGAAAATGCTGGTAACCAGCATTTTCTCCTTTTCCCACAATGTTTTCTATCCTTCCCAAACCAAATTCTAATTTTTCAGTCGCATTCATTTTGTAGTCTTCAAATGCTTTCAATTTGGACCAGTATAAAAGTTTCTTGTTTGATAAAGAGTTAAAACGAATATGTTTCAAGGGTAATGATTTCAGAAAAAAAAATTAACCGAGTGAATCTATGCTTTCAGCTCTGGAGATGGTGGGTCCACAGAAGAGAGCATGGACTGGCATACTGCTGCACGTATTTTTTACCACCGGTCTAACCTATCTATGTATGGTGTCCTTTTTGATACGTGACTGGAAATATATCAACCTGGCATGTGCTATACCAACCGTTCTCTATCTCAGTTACTGGTGGTAAATAGCCTTTACTATGCATAGGATTATGTAAAGTAGTATTATCATCACACCTACATATGGAGTGCAACACGCGAAAAAGAGCATTCGAATATTTGCGTAAAATGTCGTCTTGTATTAGCCTGCGCACTCCGCACAGACTAATCCGAGACGGCACTTTACGACTACATTAGATTTTGCTCAACAGTAGACTTTCGCAAACCAGAAAATGAAATAGAAACAGAAAGAAAGTGTCGATTCGAATTAGCCTGCGCGGACTACGCAAATGTCCGAATGCCACTTTTCGCGTATTTCCGGCCAATTATCTTTTACTTATTTGCTTAAATTCTTTAGCAATATGGGTTTTGTTTGGGAGGAAACTCGGGCAAAACGTTTCGAAATATCCGATTCACTGCACCGTATTTTAGAGATATATATTAGCTTGAAATCTTCATTTTATTTTCATTTGCATGATGTCATTCCCGTTCAATATACATAAATTGAATGAAATATACTATTTTGAAAACACAGGGCTCTAATGTATTCCGGCATTAGTTATGTCATTTTAACAAGTCACGTGGGTCGTAGTTTGAATACATGTGGTTGTTTTAATCAGTCGGCATTGATTTTAAAATGTTTAGAAAATCCAGCTGTTTCTTCTGACGATTGCATTCAGCGGGGACCTGTGTTCATCAACCATTTTACTGTATATTGTATCCCTGGTCTTATTGTGTATCAAAAAAGCAGCGCAATTTGTGTTGGTCAAATGATCTAACCAACCAGACGCTGTGTTACTTTAAAGTTCATTAGTTCTAAGCAGTTTACAATGGTTTATGAACAGCTCACCATTTTTTTTCCCGTCTACAATTAATCGTTAGGCCTACATGTTTAATATTCAACTGCAATAAAGTTACGACCTGCTGTCCGCAAAATGCACTGAAACGATGAAATGTAAATCTGTAAATATCATTCGAGCGAGAATTTCGGAGAGAAAGGGAACACTCCGAATATTTAAATAGATATAAAGAAAATGAAACAGAAAGGATAAACTATTTGTCTTGATGTAAGATCAATTATTTGAACAATTGAAACATCAAAGTTAAAATTTTTACACGTTTACGACATAAGCTAATTTTGGCATGTATAAAATAATTATTCTTTTGCTTCCCCACCTCTTTTCTTTTTTAGAAATAATGCGTAGTTTCACCTCGCTCGTAACATCTGGTAATATTATATAGATGTTAAACTGTACCAATAGTAATAAACGTAAAAAAAAGAGAAAGGAATGTAGAATCAGGTGAGCAGTGAATTCATAACCTTTTAATTACGCGTGTGAAACTGTAAGGTTCTCTTTCACACAAACATATCTAAAGACTAATATAAAAGATTAAATATGTATTAAATCAAAATCGTCTAGATGTTGCTCTCCATTTTCATTTTAAAGGTTGATTCCGGAATCAGCGAGATGGCTTTCTAGCAAAGGTAAGCAGGACAAATACGAGAAGCTATTGCGGTATGCGGCAGACAAAAATGGAGTCAGGCTTTCAGAGGACGTTTTCGTTATTGACCAGTCACTGTTAAACCAAACCAATCCCGATGGTACATTTTTGGATATTATAAAGAGTCCTGTTCTTCGATCAAGAACAGCAGTCTTGTGCTTTAACTGGTTAGTTTATGGACATTTCCTTTACTTCTTATGTGGACATAAACGGTCTGAATTAGACTCGGTAAAACGCACAGCCAGATCTTTGATTACACTTTTGACTATCCTTTGGCACCTAACAATCCGAATACCTATCCAAGTTTAATCAGCCCCTTTTATAACAATCTGGATCGGACGACTTTCAAAAATACATTAAAAAAATCTTGACTTACAAGAAGGTGAAATGATACAAAAAATGTCGCAAATTATCAAGTTAGGGTAAATCAAAACCCTTTAGCATATTATACAATCTGTCGCAATGATACACATGTGCCCTCGTCTTTAAGATGCCTGCATTTAATTGTGGCATTTTTCAAAGACAGTGACACTTTGAGTTCAGTGTTGAATTTTAAAGACCATGTATCCTATTTTGTGCAGAGCAAAAAGAAAAACTCATTTTTTTTCTCGGACAAATTATGGTTTCGTTAGCACTTAAATATGTAATTGGAAAAGGCGTATAAAACAAACTTGATTAGGTCATTAATCGTGGAATTTCTTTGATTTGATTGTAAATGGCTTCACCTTCTCATGGCCTTCTATTTGCACAATGGTACATGTATACACTTATACATCAACTTTGTCTCTTGATCGCTTTGTCCCGGCATTGTTCGTCCCAGAACCAGTTTGTTCATAGGCTCATTAATCCCATGGTTACACGCTACTCCATTTGATTGTTCATGAGTATTTACAGATCGATCTAATTGACTATAATTTTGGGCATTAAACATTGACTGCCAAAGATATCTCAAAACCATAGTTTTCAGGTATAAACTTAATTTTATTTAATATGATTACATGGTTTCTCTATGTACTCACCATGCACCATACTGTCAAGGGATACTACGCCTGACTCCTCCTGAATGATGGACGGAAGACCACCAATACACAAATAATTCAGACTTTGACATGAGTGATTTCTCAACCTAGAGGGATCAGTATGCTTATAAGTTTGTCTTTAAAGCCAATATTTGAATAACATTTCTCTTTTTGTAAAAAAAAAGAAAACACACACCCAGACAATGGCTTGCTTTTCAAATGCCACACTAGTATTTTCAACGCTTTGATTCATATTGCCCATCGATATTTGTTTACACATGATTCCTGTAGTTAAGTATAAACACGCTTTTAATTTAAAGAGTTCCAATAATGGAAATGAGGGTATTGAGAAAACGCCAGATTTTTAACACTGTGACAAAAAGGGTTCTATTGTAGGTTTGTTATTGGTATGAGCTATTATGGTTCAACTATTAACGCTGGTAACATGGCTGGAGATTTTTTCCTCAACTTCCTGTTACTAATAATAGCTGGATACCCAGGCTACATTGGTTCATTTCCGGCGGCTGAGAAAATCGGTCGACAAAGGGCTAACAGTTTATTCCTGTGTATCGGTGGACTGGCTAGTTTCTGCACGATATTTTCAGTTTTGTTCGGTGGTAAAGGTACTTGTATTTTTATTTTCCTTCGTAATCAAATTCTTCATGAGCTTTTTAATATTAATGATAAAAGTCCTTACATAAAAATGTGCATCAATACATCCTGTAATGCCTAACATATATTTTAATTGCCCCCTTTAATCATTGGGATCCTAAGCACTACTCTTGCAAAACTTTTGCACACTCTGTAGATCGAGATGAGGATGCACAAAACGTGCAGTCTGATCTCGTAGCTACACTGTCCGATAAGAGGATTTTTTTTTCTAAAAATCACTTCGAAATTATAACATGTGGACTATCAGCTTGAAAGTTTCATGTCAGTAATTCAGAAATGCAAACGACGTGTTGGAGTCAAAGTGAGGGCTGAAGATAAATGGATAGCAAAACGCGAATAGCGGCATTTGGACACTTGCAGGCTTATCCGAGTGACACTAAATACGCAAATGTCCGATTGCGCCTTTTTGCTTTTTGCAGCTGGAGATGAACAAATTGTATTGAAATGTCAACTGCTGCAGTCTGTATGTCAATAATAAATGATACTAATCGGCGTTTTCGACGGTTTGTCTCATCATTTTCTTTTTACTTCAGACTTGCAGCCACTTACAATAGTCCTGGCATTTATTGGCAAGGCCGGAGCCGCAGGGGCCTTCTCGTTGATTTACTTATTTTCGTCGGAAATTCTTCCAACTGTGGTTCGGAACGCTGGTCTCGGGGTCTGCTCCTCGGCTGCACGTATTGGTGCCATGCTGGCTCCTTACATTGCTAAATCGGTATGGTCTTCCGACTACAAACGTCTCGCTGAACTTGCTTTTGAGAATGATAAAAAGATCTTTCTAAATACCTTCATCTTGATTAGTTTTAAAACGCGTCCAATCGAGTACAGACGAATATAAATCTAATTTCAAGGGAAAGACGCAGTATCTAATCTTTGTCCACCAATTTACTCAGGTCATATAAGTATTTTGTTCTGCAGGACAAACTTCATGTTTCTAAAGTGTTTCTTCTCTCTCTCTCTCTCTCACGGTTTAGTAGAAATATCATTCAATGCAGTGATTCTGGACAAAACGTTCCACAATTCAGTTTTCATTGCCGTTCTCACGAATCATTGAAATTCCCGTGATGTAACGGTGCGAGTTGGTTTGATGGTCATAAAAGTAAGCTCGGGTAACTCGTCACTATTAGAAACGGACGTAATACAGTAAGTTTTCTTTGGTTAAATTTAATTGTTACTTGTTGAATAAATTCCATCCAAAGCGTATATATTGTCCGTTAATATACATTTACCATGGTTGTGAGAAAAAGGAGGTAATAATTGAAGCCAGACAAATTTCAGTTACTGAATGTCTTCTGTTTAAGTCATCTGCAAATTATTCAAATAAATGCCACGATAAAAAATTGTCGTAATCCACTATGACAAAAAGTTATCAGGGTTATATTTGAACCATGCAGAGATTTAAAGATTGGAAAATAGCCACATATCAGCCCGCATAGTCGATACTTTTTCCAGATGACCTAAGCCACATTTTCACGGAACATAGCTCATTTGATCTTATTTTAAGGGAGAACTGATTGGTGGGAAATTTGGACAAGCAGAGCCACTGGTCATTTTTGGTTCCCTGTCAATAGTGGCTGGACTTGTGTTATTCTTACTGCCAGAAACTTTACATCAGAAACTGCCGGATACCATAGAAGAAGGAGAGCAGTTTGGAGTGTAAGTTTTCGCGTTTAACCTCTCACCAAACAAACACAACTTTTAATAACTCCGAGGACGAAGGCTCCACTGGCTTATCAGGGACTATATTCTGTCAAAGAGCATGCATATAATTAAGTCAAATAAGTCAAATTAAGTCAAATTAAGTAAATAAGGGTTTAGTCATAAGCATTTTGCCATATCGTTATCACATGTATTTTTTGTATTTCACATCGGGTTCATGTTAATATTCCAAGTTTTATGAGACTATTTTTCCAGTGGTCTTCTGCCAAGTTTGTAATTTAACTCTTTCATTACTGAACAGTTAAACCTGTGTTAGAGACCACCTGTATTAAGAGACCAGCTGCTTTAAGAGACCACTGTTCTGATACAACAACCCTTCTTACATTAACCTAATATAATCTGTATTTAAAGACCACCTGCTGTAAGAGACCAATTTCAGTTCTTCCCTTGAGTGATCTCTGAATACAGGTTGTACTGTAATTCACATTTCCTCAAAGGCTGAAAATACAGTTTTGTTGCAAGATCTAGACAGAGTTCAGTCATAATCCAAAAAAAACCCCCAAAACAATGGACAGTGTGGATCAGAGATCAGACTGCACCTTCTGTGCAGTCTGATCTTGATCTACACTGACCACTAAAGCTTCTGGCGTCGTCTACAGTATGGTAAGAATAAATATACTCGTATACTGTGATAGTGTTGATGACGTCGGCAAAGGTAAACGAGTTTAAAAGTACATGCTGATTTTGATATTATCAGGCGTGTGATTGTGACAAAATTGTGTTTTTTAAAAACGACAAAAGATACTTCTAAAAGAAGGGTAAGAATTACGGTAAGTTCTCAACTTTAGGAAAAATAATAAGTCTCAGGACATTTTTCCGACTGTGGTGAACATTATAGATTTGCTTTTCTTTTCTTCTTATTTATAAACAAAAGTTAAAATACTGTGTATTTATGGCTTGATCTCTCTCTCTCCCTGTCTGTCTATCTCTCTGGGGATCCCATTCACCTTTCTTTCAGTTAGTTAATCAGCGAGTTGTTCTGTCTCTCAACTCTTTACCAACCCACATAGATTTAGACTTGTCAAAATGGAAAGAAGACAAAATAAGAGCAGCTCAAAAACTGAAATTTATTGCCAGCAGGACAGAAAAAATTGCGGGAAAAGGAGTGAAATGCTGGTTACCAGCATTTTCTCCTTTTCCCACAACGTTTTCGAAAGGCTTCTATCTCAAGGTCGTAGAAAACAGGGATTGTTCGGTAACTGGTTTAACAGTATGTAATTGAATTTCTATCATTGTTACAGGTAATTAAATTTCTATCATTGCTACAGGACTTTGGTCTCCGAAGAAAAAGAACTTGAGGTGAAAAAGAACGAGCACTTCAACAAGCTGGACAACGTTCCAAAGAAAACGTGATTCAGATTTACCTAGCCACAGTTATTTTTTTTTTATGTACCTCCAAACAGGAGACGGCTGTTTATACGGAATTGCTCCTTTTCCTGTAGTATTTTATGAAAATTGAGAAAAAAATGTTTTCTTTCCAAAAAGACTGTTTTCCGCATTCTGTCACTTGTAAACTGCTTTTTTTAAAATATATGATAAAAGGGTAACTTTGTTATTCTTTCTACTATAAACCATCAACTCCATATACTGATTTGTAACCATTCACGTGTGAACCTTGGGGTATATATTGTGGAAAAGGGTGAAAAGGTTCCTAAACAGTTATTGTCCCTTTTCTACAGTTTCTGCATCCTTTTAACCTTTCCCAAACAATCCCTAGTTTTAACGACCCCGAGATAAAAGCATTTGAAAACATTGTTGGAAAAGGAGAAAATGCTGGTAACCAGTATTTTCTCCTTTTCCACAATGTTTTCTACCCTGCAAGAAACAATTTTCAATTTTTGAATTACATTCATTTTGTCGTATGCAAGTGCTTTAAATTTGGATCAGTCTAAAATTTTGTCGTGTGGTAATGAGTTAAGCCAATAGTCTTTGAACTATATGTCTCTGTTTCTTTCAAACTATTAATTACACACAATGGGTTTCCTTGACAAATACCACTTCAGCGTTCTCAACGCTTTGATTTAGGGTAATATTATAGTGGAAATAGCTTCTTCCATTAGAATGGTACCACCTTAAGGACAAACCACCATTAAAGATCCACATTTTGTTTATCGTCTAGTGTTTTTTTAAATGGCCGATTCTAAAATAGATTCGTGCACGCTGGGTTGCTCGTTATCCCGCTAAATAAATGAAACAAAAGTTTCAAACTGATAGTAAGACCGCACATTCTGCTAATACATGGATCCGTGGTGATAAGATAAACCGACTACCTTAGTTACTGTTGCCAAGGTCTCACAAACAAACGTAGTCAATACATATACAGTATAGCAGATAGGCTACTTAAATCGTGCTGTCATGACTGTTTCTCTCAATAAAATTCGTGAAAAAGTATTTTAATCATATATTTCTATCGATGATAAATTCTCAGTAAGCAATTTAAAGATGCTTAACTAATTTACATACGGAGATGTATTAAAAGGGCGAATTACGGGGGCGACGTACAATGTAACAGATTTACATGTTTAAACAAAAATTCCAATTGGAACATATAAAAAATACATCAACAAATCTCCGTTTTGCCACAGAATAATAGAATTAACGATACTTATTGCTTTCGTTGGGCTAGTAAAGTCATCTCAGCATCATACTAAATTTAATAACACTGAATTACAAACCTTTCGAAAAGTTTATAGAATGTCTGACTCTACAGAGAGATTTAAGTTAATGAAAAATTTTAATATCAGGTTAAGGGGAAAAGGGTTGTCTGATGGATTATAAAATGTGTTAAGTGTGTTGTCAATTAAGAAAATTGTTAATATCATTGACGGTAGTATATGATATACTGATGACGGGTGGTCAAGTTGATTAGAGCGTCAATTTGCTTTGAAATCAAACACACTTCCAATCAAATTAACAGTTTACCAACACACCCTTTGTGCTAATGTGCAGATGTGCTAATCCATTTAAACTCGTCATCAAATGACAACATTTTTAGAGCAATCCAAACTCAAATATTTGCAGACAACAAAATAAATGATTCAAAACTTGAATTTTTTTTTTTTGAAAGAGCGCAAAACACAGTGAGAAAAGGATAAAATGAATGTTACAAGCATTTTCTCCTTTCTTCGCAATGCTTTTAAAAGCTTTCTACGGGTGGTTAAACCCGTTATGTGGTAAACGGTTAAAACAGACAAGTCAAGAGAAAAATTTCCAAGTTCCACCAGCTCAGAATTTAGACTTTTTTTTAAAACTGAAATATACTCCTAGTGAGGAAGAAATACACGTCGAAGTACTTATTGTAATCAGCAGGTACTTCAAATCCAAGACTAGTTATCATGTAATTTGCAATCTGATCTGTATCTACACACGAGAGATCGTATATACGATCCCAGTACACATTCAGCATATTCTTCATGCACCATGGGGTTAAGCTCAATGTCAAATTGAAACATTGGTGACAAGTTACGCGGCCACTTTTTGGATGTGCATAGGTTATTGAACAAGGTTAGATACATGTATTCGAGTAAAAGTATTTTCTTTTTATTCATACTTCATATAGGTCTATTTTTATTTCTGTTTTCCAGTTTTCTCTTACAGAGGGGAAAATTATAGAATACTTTAAATTAATCCATTATCTAGCGCTGATCAGCTCTTTGCATAAGTTCAAATTTTCAGTAATCATCACAATTTAAACTTGTCTATAGCCTCTGCGTGATCTCACGTCATCGGTACACGTTCGCAAAGCACATTTTTTAAGCTTTTTTAAAAATGAAAACGTTAAAAACACGTGATAAATAAAGCGAACTGCATTCTTCCAACGTTAACAGTCGTTTATTTGTGAGCCAAAATAGCAGAAACCAAGGTAGGACATCGGGTAGAATAAATGCGATGTCCTGATTGGTCAAATATCGATTTCCACGGATCCATGTATTTAATCCTTTACCCAATAAGTTTCTTTGGTATCTCTAATTGACCCTTAATAACAACAAGGATGAAGCCGTTTCTTATGTGTATATGACACCTTTTAATAGCATAGAAAATATTGTGACAAATGGTGAAATTGCTTTTTACGAGCAATTTCACCTTTTGCAACAGTGTTTTCCAAAGTTTCCTTCAAGCTATGCGTAGAAATGAGTATCTATGGAGTAAAGGGTTAAAGGCGTTGAAAAAAAAAAAAATATATATGAGCGCGGATCTGGGAAAAGGTGCCTTATGGCCAAAATTTTCGATTTTTGTTTTTTTGCATTTTATTAAAGGGAATTCATTTATGTCTGATGTGTTTATCATTTTTCATTGATATGATGTGTAGTTTCGGAGATATGCACGTTTAAATACAGGCACCCTCCACAGTGCGTTTTGTTTACGAACGTCACGTCAGCGACGTCAGTTCTAAAACGCAGTAAAATGCGTACATTTTTGTCAATGGGTGTGAAACGTCAATGTAAAAGCACATCTCTACAAGTCATGTTTTTCTTGAGTTTGTTCCTTGATTTAATCGAAGGATTAAACGACAACGTGACGCTGTTTAGCTACCTGATTACTTAGGCAGTTTGCCATGCATTTGGGGAAAAAAACGGGACAGAAAAGTAACACACAAACAACATATTCGTTGTTACTGAATGTAATGTTAAAAACAATGAGCATATTCATATGACATATTCGTCATTCGGAATGATTTAAATCATATTCAATAAAGAAACTACCAAACAGCAATTACTATTTACGTGATATAAAGGAATACATACGGAATATAATGTTGTAGTGACTTTCTTTGTGTTTGTAATTGATTCGTGGAGCATAAGAAAATTTGATGTCGCGCGATGTCAAAATTTTCTTACGCTGAGAGAAGTAAATACAAGCACCATGAAAGTTACTACAACGCAATATTCCTTTTGTTATATACCTACAACTTTCAACAAGATTTGCAGTTATTGACATTTATTTGAAAACGGCAGATAAAATGAGAAAATCAATCAGCGCGGATGGTAGTAACTCTTGTCTTCGTGAATGGCGGATTAATATTACGTCCTCATACCATATTTGGGACCGTATTCACTGCGTGTAGATTTTTTTTCTGTCGTGTGTGTTCTAGTCAATTCGATTCAACGCTTGTATTAGATCCAGAAAAAATTACTGGTAATAAACGTAGATCTACTTAAAAACAGAAGTTGCTCTCTGGTAAAAGGTTGTTTGATGCATCTACAAGGAGAATCGACGAAGACCAACCTGCACGAAGTGTGGAAAATTAACTGCGTCGACCTTTCGGGGTTTTTTTTGTGTGAATTTTTAGCATGTTCAATGACTATTCTACCTCAGGATTATTGAGCCACTTCTATGACGATATGGGCTGTATAGATCCCTAATTTTGTGTTGATACGCATCAGACCCGCTTTTGCCAGAGCATGGTGCAGTTTAAAATTCTTAAGATCAGTTTCAGCAAGAACTCTTAGCGTATAGTAGGTATACTAGAAAACAGGATCAAACTATTCCTTTCTTTCTAAAACAGTTTGCAAAGTATAGCACAGTATATATCTTTCTTTGAAGTCTTATCTTGATCTTTAATGTTAGCAAAAACTATTAGGTTTATAGTAGACTGAATCACGTAAAATACATGTATAAACTTGTCGATCTATTTATAATGCTGTTAAAACTCTACCACACAACCCTTAGTTTTAACGTCCCCAAAGAAACAGACTTCTGAAACTGGAAAAATGAGAAAATGCTAGTAACCGGTGTGTTTTCCTTTTCTCACAATAGTTTCTACCCTTGCAAAGACAGTCTTTATTTATTTGTCCTCTGCAAATGATTTCATTTTGAAACAGTCTGAAATTTTGTCTTTCGGTAAAAAAAATTGTCGGAATGCCGTGCTCATTTTTTAAATGAAGGCGCAAAGAGATAGTGAAACAGTGTCATTCCTTTGCTGCCGCACATTAGCATGAAATTCTAATTGCAGCCTGATCTTGGTCTACAAATGGGAACCAAAGCGCAAATCCATCTTTTTTTCAAGCACATCAAAGAATGTTAAAACGTCTCTCTAACAAACCCTTCTATTGTGTGTTCCGTAAAAATGTATAAAGACGGATACATGTATATTGAAGTCTGGATGTATTAAATACACAAAAAAGAAAACATATCAGCATCCCTAAAATATTGATGTCCTATCTTTTGGTCGTTCAAAGCTAGCAGCTGCTACATAACATGAACATCTAAAGATCGGTTTTCAAAACTATCAAAATAAACACAAATACATGTAATACGAACTTTTAAAAAGTCTTTAGAGAAGATTCAGGCCAAAGAGCTTGCTAAATATTTATCTGTAAAGTGCATGTATATATATCAGGTGACAAAATTTTAGACTGTACCCAAGTGAAAGCGTTTTCAGACGACAAACTGAATATATCCCGAATGATGAGATTTGTCATTAAAAGGACATACAAGGTTGTTGGAAAAGGAGAAAATACTGGTCATAAGTATTTTCTCCTTTGGCTATATTTTTTTTAAAAAGTCTAACCCATGGTCGTCAAAATTTTGCATAGAAAAACTCGACAAACGATGTAGGGTTAAATTTTGTTAACTATGTGTGCCATATAAATTATCTAAACTAGTCTCATATGCCGCTTTGTTTCTGGAGTACACAATGTAAACGGAACAGGACGCATCAGTTACAAAGAGAACAGGAAAAAATTGTGTTCAAGTCTTTTGGTGTTGCTACACGAATGTGAGGCACGCAGCTCCGCCATATCTTTGTAGATGTGGAGTACTGAATACAGCGTGCATTTTCAGAGAGGGAATCTACATACTCCTTATGCACTGACTTTCTGGTTTTCTCACAGTGAAGATAATTATATGAGTGGAGTATTATCAGTACTTCGAGGTGCAGCTGACTGAGGAAGACCATACATGTTCGCATAGTTCACAGTGAACTGAATAGATGCTCTAATGTTTTCAAACACTATGGGGATGTGGACTCTTTTTCAAGTGTTTCCATGTGTTCGCACACCTGGTCCATTTTTGTCCATGTGCTCAGCTGCATTAAATTTTTGAGTTGCCTTCGTCCGATGGCAAACACAACTATAAAAAATGTCCTACACAAGCATTTCCCCAAAACATAAACTTCTTCCTATTTCTCTTCCTTTTCTCTCCTTTTGTTTGTTTTTCTATAACAAAATCCATCAAAGTTCGCATTACATACACGTCTTTTTCATTTTTCTCCATTTCGCGCATATTTTATATGTGGTCGATCATGCCTGTCTTTGTGAATTTTGACGGACAGTTCAATTACATTTACACCATCTCTCTTCAAACTCCTCATCTTCATTAAAAAATCTCCATCGTGACCTAGATCTAAGATCTCTTGACTGTTGTTACTGGCAGTCGGATCACCTTTCTCTGAATCTCCATTTCTCCCGTCTTTTTGGTCACTCATTGATTGATTGATTGTAGTGTTTTTAACGCCGTTTTCAAAATTATTTGAGACGGAAAGAAATTGGCCAAGCCGTTGGTCGAACTCACGACTCCCTGTCCTCAGGTCCTGTACGCTACCGACTGGGTTACCGCTGCTAGGCTCCTGGTCACATAGGTCTCAATATTAGCCTCAGTACAATCATATTGACCTAGTTCTTGGATAAACTGTAGAACCCGTCCATTGATCTTCATGTAAGGATCTTCGTCATCTTCCCCATCGGAACTGTCAATAGCACACGATAATGAGCCATCTTAGGAACCAAACGGTGTGTTGATTGGTGTCCGTCCAAAGTACCTCTCTATGTCCTGAAGGAAGAAATAAACATCAGGGTTGAAATAATGGGTTGGATCAGAATACCACAAACAAAATATTGTCGAGGGAAAAATGTAAATAACATTTTTACATGGAAAAAAAAAAGGAGACCAGAAGAAAATGTAACTGGTAATGGATGCGCCTCGATCTTACAGTCCGATCTCATTACGTTTAAAAAAAAAAAAGGAATTCAAGTAGGCAGCGTAACCGACTGCGCTACCCACGCTTCATCTGGTTATGTAAATTTTTAGGTACATGTAGTTTATTTTGATAATTCAGTTCTTAACATCGCCCACGTTATATTAGACTCCCAAGAAAAACATAAATAGCAGACACATCTTCCATATATTAGGGTTTAAACTACCTAACATCAACATTTGCGGGATTTGTTTTCTACTAACTACCTTTTTTTCGCATTTCGTAGTGATCACTCGTTGATGCGGCCATAGACCTACGAAGCTGCATTTAAGGTTGAGAATAAAAATAAACTGATATGGAAACAAAGCTAGGTTTGCAACATTGTGTTTTGAAAACATCTTTGAAATCAGAAATGCAACTTAGGCTTTATATCGATAAGAGTAAACTTACCTCCATTACGATGTCTTTCTCGGAAGGTGTGGGTTTACATAAATTTCCTCTCCAGATTTATGGCTTCACATGCAAATAACTCGTATCAAAAAGAAATTTAATAACATTGGTCACTCAAACAAACGATAACTTCTTATAATAAATAAATTTTCAGTGGAAACAGATGTTTTTTTACATCAAAATTCAAGATTTTTCGCGTACACTCTTATCGACTATTTTTAGAGAAACATGTGACGATCACAAAATTGATGACGTAACTTTGAACCGCAATATCTCTACGTCACAACTCGACGCCTTAAGGCACCTTTTCCCAGATCCGCGCTCATATATATATATCTTCTCATCTGACAATGCAGATCCAAGATCAGACTGCACGTTCTGTGCAGTCCGATCTTGATCTGCATTGTCCGCCAAAGGTGTTTGAGTCGAGCTTAGCAGCCTTTAACTTAACCCTTTACCACACAATCCCCAACTTTCATAGACCCTTGGGAAGAAGACTTTTGAAAACATTGTGGAAAAGGAGAAAATGTTGGTTACCAGTATTTTCTTTTTCCACAATCTTTTCTACGCTATCATAGATAAATTTCTATCAATTTCGAATTGTTGTCTGCAAGTGCTTTGAATTTTAGCAAGTCTTTACCGAATACTAGTAGTCTGCAAGTGTTTTGAATTGTTGTCTGCAAGTGCTTTGGGTTTTAGCAAGTCTTTACCTTTTTCGTGTGGTAAACAGGTAAATATTCAATGTACACACGAATTATTGTAGTTCTAAAGGCACAGTGCTTGCAGTTTTTGCGATTGATTAAACCCTTCATATTACAAACTCGTGTTAACCCATTATCATAAAATCCCTACTTTTGACGCCCCTGAGAAAGAAGCCTTTAGAAAACATTGTGGGAAAAGGAGAAAATGCTGGTAATCAGCATTTTCTCCTTTTCCCACAATGTTTTCTACCCTTCACAAAACAAATTTCCAATTTTCAGTCACTTTTATTTTGTCGTCTGCAAACGCTTTCAATTTGGGGCAGTCTAAAATATTGTTGTTTGGTAATTGGTTAAAAACCACCCTGGCCAGCTGTCACTTGAAGACGGTGTATGCTGGTAATCAGCATTTTCTCCTTTTCCCACAATGTTTTCTATCTTTCACAAAACAAATTTCAAATTTTCAGTCACTTTTATTTTGTCGTCTGCAAACGCTTTCAATTTGGACCAGTCTAAAATATTGTTGTTCGGTAATGGGTTAAAACCACCCTGGCCAGCTGTCACTTGAAGACGGTGTAGGATAAAGAGAATATGCTTATCTCCCTTTTCTCAGATTATACATGTACATGGATGTTATTTTGTTCTTTGTTTTTTATGAAATACAAACCATTATATTGAGTTACATTTCAGTTTTCAGCTACAATTTTTTTCAATTTCGTTGAATCTAATTTTATCTTTAAAGGTGGCCCTTCAGATTTTGGGACAAAAATTTTACAAGAATACAAAAAAAAAATCATCCTTATACTCCCAAAGCCTTATATTTTTCATTCATTAAACCCCAGTAGTCGAAAACCATCAGACAACTAGATAAGTTAGAGATTTACTACAGCCCAGGTCGAAACTAAAGGGAAACACAGCTACAGTCTATTTTTACATGAGCAACTCGCCCATTTCCATACCGGAAATATACAGACCAAGCTTCAAACATAGCATCTGAAGTTCTAGACATTATGGGAAATAATCACATGTTTGTTATGTTATGGAATTTAATAGTCATTAGTCACGTGCATGTCACTTAACATTCCCACAATGCTTTTTTGATTTTGACGGGAAATCTGAAAATAGCTTTAGAGGTTACGTAGCCTTTAAAGGGAATACCACCAAAAAAAATGTTTTTGTGTAAATTTATGATTCTTTAATACTGATGATTTGTATTGTTTTTTTTATATGAATTTCAGTGACATATACATTTTTTTAAGTTGGTGTGATGTGAAAATTCTAAATACCCACCTTTAAAAACAAAAATACTTAAATATGTAATGTTTCTTTCCATATCGTATGGCATATCTATATAGATGTTGATCGGGATACATTATATAAAACATTGCACATTTCGTTTCGTATTAGTATAATTAGCATTTTTATTCATATGTCGCTAATATCCTTATCGAACGTGGTAACTGGTTTGATTGCTATCAATAAACCATCATCATTAATAATCTGTTTTTATTGTTAAACCTGGATGAATAGGTAAAGTTGCTATAAATAGATTTACGGAAAGTCCTGAAGACTGCGACCAAGCTGCCATCTGAATCAGGAAGTAAGTAATATTTCTGTACTTTTAGGTAAATATATGCATAAAAGATAGATATTGGAAACAGCATACACGCATTTTTATTCACTTATACCGATATCGGTAGAGTTTTTTTAATGTAGAATGTAAACTGAACAAAAATAAAGATCCCCTACTTTCTACTTTCGCTTTCATAAAATACGCGCAGATATAACAACAACGACAAGAAAACACGCCCTCAATAACACATCAAAGTAAACTGTTAGATTTTTGGGCAATGAACTAATATTTGTAGATTAATAAGGAAGAAATTAAAAGGTGTTATCTCAGGAAGCAACCTCGTTCGGGTAGATTCTACAGTCTGGATTTATTTTATTCCAATACTGTTTACAAGACGACAAATTTTTTCAGACTTGTCCAAATTGAACGTTTCGCAGACGGCACGATAAGCGTGACACTGAAGCGAAATTGAAACTTGACTTTAGAAGAATATAAAACATTGTGGGAAACGGAGGAAATACTGTTTATCAACGTTTTCTCCTTTTCCCATAATGTTTTCAAAAGCCTCTACCTCTAGGTCGTAAAAAACGGGGACTGGTAAAGGGTAAATTGTATAGACTTATCCCGCGCGAGAGCCTCTTAGTAGACGATAGATCTAAACAGCTTTTATAATGGAATGAATTTTAGAGAAGGGCATATAACAGTGTGGAAAAAGGAGAAAATTCTGGTCTCCGTAATTTTCTTCCTTTCCTAAAATGCTTACAAACAGACCATTTCCTCGGGAGCGTTACTGGAATAGTTACGCTCCCGAGGAAATGGTCTGTGTGATAAAGGGTTGAATGTGAAACTATGGGCGTCGTGTCAGTAAAAAAAAGAACAAAGATGGCGTTTTCCTGTAATGACACGAAAGTAAATGGTCTATGGATTCGTTTATAATCCCGTCTGCCAATCGAATCAAATCAACCTATCCATTCATCCATCGCCGCGTCTTGGTAGCTCAGTAGGTCATGACTTGAGAATATGAGTCGCTGGTTCGATCTCTGGCTCGGTCACTTTCTATCCGAGGACTGATCATAGTCATTGCAACAGAATTCTTTCTGTTGCAATCACTGAATTTCTGTTGTTTCATCACTGGCCATTATTTTGACGATGGCCATCATTGGTCTATGGGAAAGCAGCAAGCAGCTTGGAAAGAATATTTTGTGGAATACTAATTAACCCTTTACCCCACAAGGCATTTCTATGGTATCTCTAAATGACTCTGAAGAACAGCAAGCATGAAGCCGTTTCTTATATGTATATATGACACCTTTCGATAGCATAGAAAACATTGTGGCAAAAGGCGAAATTGCTCGTCACGAGCAATTTCACCTTTTGCCACAATGTTTTCCAAAGGCTCCCACAAGCAATGCGTAGAAATGAGTATCTAAGGAGTAAAGGGTTAAAGTAACCCATCATGGGCATTTTTACCTTTTGCCACAATATTTTCTAAAAGCTCCAGTCTTACAAGCAATGCGTAGAAATGAGTATCTAAGGAGTAAAGGGTTAAAGTAACTCGTCACGGGCAATTTCACCTTTAGCCACAATGTTTTCTAAAGGCTCCAGTCTTACAAGCAATTCGTAGAAATGAGTATCTAAGGAGTAAAGGGTTAAACTAACCCCAGGAGAGCATGGATAGGTGCACTGGCAGCCATAATATAACTGAAAAGATGTTAAAAACGGCGTTTATTTCTATAGAATCAATCATCCCGTCCATCCACACACACACCCACCTATCCATCCATACATTCAATCATCCCAAGGATTCTATGTTATGTATGATCCCTGTTCATCCCTTGCAATCGTTCACGCTTTGTTTAGATCGATGATGAAAATTCCTTATGAATATGAACAGTCCGATGTATAGAAAGTAACAAGGATGGCTGTGATTAAATAAAAAAAGGTCAAATATTTAATATATATGGGTCCTATCGACTGCTTTTAAATCGTGGTGTGGACAAGGGCACCTTTGCTCTGTTGTTTGAAGCCTTGATATACATCGCCGGACTTATAAGAATTTCGATTCTTTTTATCGGTATGATTAAAATTAACCTGTATTTTATACACAAGATTTTGTTGGATTGTTTTTAAGCCTCTAAGTAACTTTTTTTTATTGAAATAAACATTTGAATGAAACTATCGCCGTATTCTCTCTGTATCGTGACTATAGTCCAAAATATCGCATGTGAGTAAATGAACCTAAACCTTGATGTAACAGTAATTTGCTTTCCTTCGGCGACCAATGTATAACGAAAGAGAAGTGAGTCCTCTTGAAGTGATGCATGACCTTAGAAATAATGTGTAGTAAAATTCAGCGTACATCAGGCAGTTTGATCTTGATTTAAAATATCTATTAAAACACCTGAAACTCGCCTTTTGTGCGTTCCCAAAGATCAACAGATGCAAAACTTTTTTTTTTCAAAATTCCCACTAATTACCTGAATGAGTACAGTACTTTGTCGGATAATGTTGTTTTCGCCCCGTCTTTCGCCATGTAGTAAAATATGAAGAGAAAGTTTCGAGCTGAGACTAAGTTTCAGATTTAATCCTTAGGCCTACTAGTCTACCATCAATATTTCTTTTGTCCATAAGTAGGGCGAATAAAATGGTCATATGAATCTGTTATATTCATATAGGAGATTATACTTAAGGGAGAAGTCGTTTGATATCATGTCAAAATACTAATAAGATTCACCTTCGAATCTTTTCCGGCGTTCTCCTTTGTAGAGAGTAGCGATGTTTTCCGGCTTGTGACTGCGCGAAAACCAAATGGGGTCCAGTCAAATTTACTCTGCGGATCGACAAGAAAGCTCGCAGTTAATGTTTGTTCTGACGAGGGATCTTATATAGGCCCTATAAGATCCCTATTCTAACGAAAAAAGCGTGAACGGCTGAGAGAGATGTATCTAGCATTCATGGTCTCTAAACAAAAGTAATCGGTGTAAACAAGAATAGAATATAAGAATATATAGATCTTTTAATTTTATCCGGATTTCAAAATTTTCAATTGGGTTCTTTGGTTGAAATTTCAGACGGCCTATGGATCTAACATCAGACTATGTTTGTAGGACTTTAGATCTGTAACACTCAAGTAACAAATGATATAGTTTCGTGGCTTGACTGGATTTTTCTGCTGAAAGTGAAAGTAAAAGTCTCTTCTTTATCAACATCAGTTATCACGCTGAAGATTAATGTGAAACAATGTCGCTTAACTCATTAAAGGTCTACCACACAATCCCTACTTTTGAGAAACAAGAAGCCTTTAGAAAACATTGTGGGAAAAGGAGAAAATGCTGGTAACCAGCATTTTCCCCTTTTCCAACAATGTTTTCTTTCCTTCACAAAACAAATTTCAATTTTTCAGTCACTTTTATTTTGTCGTCTGCAAAAGCTTTCAATTTGGACAAACCCAAAATTTTGTTGTTTGGTAATGAGTTAACTCTTTACCACACAATCCCGACTTTTAACGACCCTGAGAAAGAAAGCCTTTGAAAACGTCGTGGGAAAAGAAGAAAATGCTGGTAACCAGCATTTTCTCCTTTTTCCACAATGTTTTCTACCTTGTTCAAATCAAATTTCAACATTAGATTCGTATTTATTTTGTTGTCTGCAAATGATTATAATTTGAACTGGTCCAAAATTTGTTGTTTGGTAAAGAGTTGATATGTGTATAGAGTTCGAGATATGAGCGAGTGATGATGTTTTAAATCCATATTTCTTTTCTAAACCCTAGTTTGAGGGCACTCATTAGAATCGTCTCAATGAGACAATTCTAATGAGTACCTGCAACATAGGGTTTAGAGGAGGATAATTGATATTTTTAATATTGAAATCAAAATCACTCCCTGTATCTGAAGCACTGTGATAAAAACAAGAAAAAATGTACAGGTCTGAAGGGTTGCTCCGATGTTATTTTTGTGAATGCATGGGTCTAGCCGAGACACAATTCCTGAGTTGTGGGTTAAAAAAACTTTGTAGCATCAGGGATCTTATGTATATAAGATCCCTGCCTATATGTAGAACTAGATTTACACTTGATATAGAAAAAGATTTATATTGCAGAAGTGCAAAAATTTAGTACACCTATAGATTTTAATAGCAATACTGCACAAGGTAAATAGAGCTAGACTGAAAGCAAAAGTAGATCCAATGGGTTTTTTTGTCTTAAGTTGGAAAAAATTTATATTTGCCAAAAATGTTTGCTTATATAGATCTAGCTGGACAAGATCTACTTTTCATTTACTTCCTGGTTTGTATTGCTTTTCTGTGATTCTTTGTGCAACAAACCCATGATAAAGGTAGGTAATTATTCCTAAGTTAAACCTTAACTCTTTACAAAAACAAAATTTTGGACAGATCCAAAATGAAAGCATTTGCAGACGACAAATTAGACATGACTCAAAAATTAAAATTTGCTTTGGGAAGGGTAGAAAACATTGTAGGAGAGGGAGAAAGTGCTGGTTTCCAGCATTTTCTTCTTTTTCTACAATGTTTTCATTCAAAGGGCTTCTTTCTCATGGTCGTTAAAAGTCGGAATTGTGTGGTAAAGGGTTAAAAAGTAATTCTGTGGAAGAGTTAAAAGGCTTTTGAGAAAATTGTGGAAAAAAAGTGAAATTACTGGGAACCAGGGCTTTTCTTTTTCTTTGAACTCTTTAACAAATGGTAAAACTTTGGACAAATCCAATTTGAAAGCAGATGACAAAATAGATATGATTAAGAAATGGAAATTTGATTTGAGAAGGGTAGAAAACACTGTGGGAAAAGGAGAGAAGGCCAGTTTTTAGCATTTTCTCCTTTTCCCACAATGTTTTCATAAGCTGTCTTTCTCAGTGTCGTTAAAGATCAGGACTGTGTGGTAAAGAGTTAAAAAAGCTTTCTGACTGTAAAAAACAAATTCTTCTGTTAGAGTCACATTTTATATGTTGTTAGCATAATTTTTTTCTTCATATACCAGTTACTGTAGGCCTCTGAAATTTCGTAAAGATTTTGATTGATCATTTGATTGATTGATTGTATGGTGTTTACTGCTGTTTCAGTAATATTTCAGTTATATTATGGTGTTCAGTGCACCCATCCATGCTTTCCTTTTACCATTACTCGTTACCAGCATTATCTGCTTTTCCCAAAATGTTTTCTAAAAGCTTTTTTCTCAGGGTTGTCAAAAGTAGGGATTGTGTAGTAATGGGTTAACCCTTTATAAGACAACAGAATTTCAGACTAGCCGAAAGTGATCCCAAGTCTTTGTAAACAACATATTGAAGGTGGCGCAAATGACAAAATTTGTCCTTCTCAGGATAGAAAACATTGTAGGAAAAGGCGAAAATGCTGGAAACCAGTTTTCACAAGCTGTCTTTGTGATTGTGTGGTTAGGAACAAGCAGACAACGGCAAACAACAACAATAAAATACTTTTGCTTTTACATCTATTTCACAGTTGTAATATTCCCTGTTAGAAACATTATAAGTGGGGAAGAGCTGTGAGGCATGCCTCCTAAACCTGCACCAAGAAGATCCCGTGAGGGGGTTAATTCGGGTTCAAACTCTAGACCAGCTTCAGGACCTGTCCCCCAGCCCCGACGGCACAGTGAGATAGACAGTGCTACAATAGATGTATATGGTAGTAAGTTATACATCTTAATGCTGTTTAACCCTTTACCAAACTGCAAAGTTTTAGACTTGTCCAAATTTAAAGTATTTGCAGAGGATAAGCAAATGTGTTTGGAATGATAATTTCTGTCTTTGAAGGGGTAGAAAACATTGTGAGAAAAGGAGAAAATGCTGGTGACCAGCATTTTCTCCTTTTCCCACAATGTTTTCTATAATATTCTTCCTCAGGGTTGTTACAACTTTGGGTTGTGTGGTAAAGGGCTAAATTGTTGATTAACTAGGTTTTGTAAGAACCGTAAAGTTTTCATGTTTTCTAACCCTCTACCAAGTTCACGGTATTTTTGACATTTCCAAATTAAAAGCATTAATTTGCAGACAATAAACTAACTGTGGCCTACAGTGTTTCTTGTTACATAGTGAGAAAATTTTGTTGGAAAGGTTAAAGTTTTGATTAACTCATCAAAGAAACAGTGCAATTATTATAGAAGATTCTTATTTTATTTATACACTCTTCAAATCAAACTGCTGGACCCCTGTGCGGCTGGTAAAAAAGAGGACTCAAGAGCATGGGGTCACTGGTTTGTCTTGATCGATTTCTTTCCTCGGATTGATGATAATTATTGGGACAGAATTCAGTCCTCTCTCACCGCTGATTATTTTTTCTTATGATGTCTATATAAGAATATTGTGTCGTACACTAGTTACAGAAACCATGGCTGCCATGGTATTGCTAGAATGATGTTGAAAATTGTGTAAAACACCATACAATCTGTCAAGTTAAACAAACCAACATTCTGAAAACATGAACCTGTATATCTAATGTTAAATTTGATGAAACTTATTGACTGAAATATAACATGAAATGATTTTTAGTCATGCAACTCTTTTAACCCTTTACCACATAATCCCCACTTTTGAAACCTTTGAAAACATTGTGGG
This sequence comes from Tridacna crocea, assembly GCA_943736015.1. NCBI lineage: Eukaryota > Metazoa > Mollusca > Bivalvia > Cardiida > Cardiidae > Tridacna > Tridacna crocea. The sequence goes on along the minus strand of OX031064.1, from coordinate 53,684,157 downwards.
AAAAGAAGAAAATGTTGGTATTACCATCATTTTCTCCTTTTCCCACAATGTTTTTTACCCCTTCACAAAATTTCAAATTTTCAGACTCTTTTATTTTGTCATCTGGAAATGCTTTCAATTTGGACAAACAAAGTCTTTTTACAACCCTTAGAATAGAGGCTTTTTTGAAAACATTGTAAGAAAAGAAGAAAATGCTAGTAACCAGCATTTTCTCCTTTTCCCACAATGTTTTCTACCCTCCCCCAAACAAATTTCCATTTTTGAGTCACACCTGTAATGTCATCTGGAATTGCTTTCAATTTGGACAAGTCTAAAGTTATGTCCATTCGTAAAGTGTTAATTCCGCCTTTTAACGACCTTGAAAAAGAAACCATGTTAAAACATTGTCGGAAAAGGAGAAAATTCTGGTAACCATTATTTCCTTCTTTTCCCACAATGTTTTCTACGCTTCCCGACACAAATTTTGATTTTTTAACCACATCAATGTTTTCATCAGCAAATGCTTTCAGTTTGGACAGGTTTGAAGTTTTGTTGTGTGGAAAAGAGTTAAGCCCTATCTTGCCAGAGTATTTGTAGTTGATGAAAAGTGTAATTTACCCTTTTGGTATCGACAGATTTACAGGATTCAGAACCTCCTGTGAAGCTGCTTGTGACCAACTTACCAAAGAATTGTTCCGAGGACCTTCTGACAATGTTTTTTGAGAGTAAGAGAACTTTTGGACGATCCTTGAGTGTGGAAAATGTAGAGAATGATGCGGAAAAGAATGAAGCCATAGTCACATTTCATACGAATGATGGTAATTACCCTTTTTTAATAAACCCTTAACTCTATACCAAACGAAAAAATCTTAGACTGTTCCAAATTCAAAGCATTTGCAGATGACATAATACATGTGAATTAGAAATTGAAATTTGATTTGGTAAGGGTACAAAACATGGTGGGAAAAGGAGAAAATGCTGGTTACCAGCATTTTCTCCTTTTCCTACTATGTTTTCAAAGGCTTTCTTTCTCAGCAGGATCGTTAAAACTTGGGATTGTGTGGTAAAGAGTTAACCAGATGACAATATACTAGCCTTGTCCAAATTGTAAGCACTTGCATACAACCATTTCAGTATGGTTCAAAAGGTTCAGTCTTACTTTGAAAGGATAGAAAACATTGTGGTAAAGAGGAAAAGATGGTGGTTACCAGCAGTTTCTCCTTTTCCATGTTTTTAAAAGGCATGCAGGCTGACCTGGGCCAAAGATTTTTCCATTCTTCATTTTTTTGTATGCCCAAGGACCAGTCTACCTCATGAATAAGCCAGCTGTCAACAAAAGTTGATAGTATGGATTCATAAATTTGTGATGGTTTGCATTGTATGTTCGATTATAGAGATGTATTAACCCATTATCACACAAGAAAGGTTTAGACTTGTCCAAATTGAAAGCATTTGCAGACGACAAAATAAAGGTGACTGAAAAATAGAAATTTGTTCTGGGAAAGGTAGAAAACACTGTGGGAAAAGGAGAAAATGCTGGTTACCAGCATTTTTTCCTTTTCCCACAATGTTTTCAAAAGGCTTCTTTCTCAGGGGCGTCAAAAGTAGGGATTGTGTTGTAATGGGTTAAGCCCCCTTTTTGGCAAAGTATGACTCATATTCTTTTTATCCTGTACCACACAAAGAGGACTTTTAATGACCCTGAGGAAGAAGCCTTTTGAAAACATTATGGAAAAAGGAGAAAATGCTGGTAACAAGCATTTACTCCTTTTCCCACAAAGTTTTCTACCCTATCAAAGAAAAATTGTGTCATTTGAGCCAGTGTGAAATTATTGTCTGCAAAGGCTTTCAACTTGGATAGGTCTAAAATTTGGCTGTGTGGTAAAGAGTTAACCCTGTACCAAACGACAAAATTTTAGACTGGTCCAAATTGAAAGCATTTGCAGACGACACGACAAATAAACTTGACTCAAAAATTGAAATTTGATTTGGAAAGGGTAGAAAACACTGTGGGAAAAGGAGAAAATGCTGGTTACCAGTATTTTCTCCTTTTCCCACAATGTTTTCAAAAGGCTTCTTTCTCAGGGGCGTCAAAAGTAGGGATTGTGTTGTAATGGGTTAAGCCCCCTTTTTGGCAAAGTATGACTCATATTCTTTTTATCCTTTACCACACAAAGAGGACTTTTAATGACCCTGAGGAAGAAGCCTTTTGAAAACGTTATGGAAAAAGGAGAAAATGCTGGTAACAAGCATTTACTCCTTTTCCCACTAAGTTTTCTACCCTATCAAAGAAAAATTGTGTCATTTGAGCCAGTATGAAATTGTTGTCTGCAAAGGCTTTCAACTTGGATAGGTCTAAAATTTGGCTGTGAGGTAAAAAGTTAACCCATTACCAAATGACAAAATTTTAGACTGGTCCAAATTGAAAGCATTTGCAGATGACAAAATAAACTTGACTCAAAAATTGAAATTTGATATGGAAAGGGTAGGAAACATTGTGGGAAAAGGAGAAAATGCTGGTTACCAGCAGTTTCTCCTTTTCCCACAATGTTTTCTAAAGGCTTCTTTCTCAGGGGCATAAGTAGGGATTGTGTGGTAATGGGTTAAATCATTATCAGATGACAGTACACTTTCAGACTTGTCCAAATTGAGAGTATGTGCAGATAACAAAGTGCAATAGACTCAAAACAAAAATTTGTCTTAGGAAAGGTAGAAAACATTGTAGGAAAAGAAGAAAATGCTGGTTACAAGCATTTTCATCTTTTCCTACAATGTTTTCAAAGTCTGTCTTTGGGTCATTAAAACTCTGGAATATTTGGTGAAGGTCTAAGTATAACAATTTGTAGATCTTTAACTCTTTACCAAAGAACAGAAATGTAGACTTGCCCAAATTCAAAGCATTTGCAGACGACAAGTTGAATGTGGCTCAAATAGTGTAATCTTTCTTTAATTAGGTAGAAAACATTGTGGGAAAAGGAGAAAATGCAGGTTACCAGCGTTTTCTCCTTTTTTCCTCTGTGTTTTCGAAAGGCATCTTTCCCAGGATTGTGAAATTTCAACACTATGTGGTAGAGGGTTTTATAAGAGTTTGGTTTTAACTGTAAAGTAAATTAAAGTAATAAATATTATTGTGCCCTGATTGAGGCATCTTTTTATTCTATGCTGGTTTACCAGCATTTTCTTCTTTTCTCACAATGTTTTCAGAGGCCTTCTCCATCAAGGTGGTAAAAGTAGGAGATTTTGTGGTAAAGGGTGAAAAGAGGTTACCACCAAAGCATATTTAACATTTTATTATATTTTTTAGATCTTAAAATTGTATTGGACAAATACAAGGAGACACCCTTTAAGCTTTCTCAAACTGAGATTCAGGTTGAAGAATACAGAGAGAAGCAAGTCAAACATCCAGACCAGGACAAAGAAATTGTAGGCGCAGATGAGATCTCGGACTCAGAAACTAAAACTATCATGGTATTTAGCTGTTTTATCCTACAGTCCAGTACTTTAAATACTTACCAAAGGACAAAAATTTTGGACTGGTCCGAAATGAAAGCATTTGCAGATGACAAAATAAAAGTGACTGAAAATTTGAAATTTGTTATGTGCAGGATAAAAAACATTGTGAGAGAAGGAGAAAATGCTGGTTACCAGCATTTTCTTCTTTTCCCACAATGTTTTCTAAAGGCTTCTTTTTCAGGGTCGTCAAAAGTAGGGATTGTGGGTGATGGGTTAATGTTCTTAATAAAGAGGGCTTTTGAAATCATTGTGTGAAAAGGAAAAAAATATTCAGCATTTTCTCTTTTACTCACCCCATAATTTAGCATTTTAGAAACTAATCTGAATATTTGAATAATATTGGATTCGTCACCTGCAGCTACCTATCTTGCCTTTTCTTTAGTCTAAATTTTTTCCTTAATGCTAGATTATTTGGAAACAAATGCTAACGTAATAAAATACAGGAAAGTGTCATCTATTCCACTTAAAAGTGTGGCAATTATCATAGTTCTAGTTTATTGTTAAAGTATGGTTAGTTAAATTGAAGTTCAAGCAATTTGCAGAGCAAAACATATCAAAACTAGAATTACAGTAATGTCAGTAACATTATTTCTAGTTTTGATACTTATAGGCCTGCCAGTGGCTTCAATCCTGACCAAACACACTTTTACTCCTTATCAAACGACAAAATTTTAGACTGGTCCAAATCGAAAGTACTTGCAGATGACAAATTAAACAAAACTCAAAAATTAAAATTTATTTCCAGCAGGGTAGAAAATATTGTGGGGAAAAGGAGAAGATGCTGGTTACCAGCATTTTCTCTATCCCACAATGTTTTCAAAAGGCTTCTATCTTAGGGTAGTAAAAACCAGGGATTGTTTGGGAAAGGGTTTTTAGATTGTATTATGCCAGCCTTTAGGGAAAAATTTTCAAAAGTAACATTTTTTTTTGAGGGGGAAAAGACCCTGCAAATAATTGTAGTCCTCTTTACAGACATATGAACAGTCAGACATAAGTTAAGCATCACCAGAACAAATTCAGTTATAATTTTTTTTAAAGGATAACCTTTTATTTGGTATATTTTCAAGCTATGCACGGGCCCACTAGACATGTAACAGGCTGATTTATGAGCCAAATAAAAGGATGGCTAGGAGAACACTTTCCGTAGCTCAGAAATGGCAAATTGTGGACACAAGTAATACTGGTCTAAGCACATGGGCTCTTGCTGTCAGTTTTGGTGATGCTTATGCCTGACTGTATATTTGATTCAAAAACTAGCAAAACAAAATCCTTGTTGGATGCCACCTTAATGTTTTGCTATCTAGTAGCTGTATACAGATTCGGGTTTTCGCTATTCTTTAGTACATGCACTTTTGGTCAGAAAAGCCAACTTCATTGCCATACTAACACTTATGTAACTTTGGAAAACATTATGGGAAAAGGATAAATTGCTTTGTACAAATTTAATTTATCTCTGCTTTTAAATTGATTTAGGTCAAGGGGTATAAATCAGGACGAAGCACCGACACATTGCGTTACTACTTCGAAAACAAAACTCGATCAGGTGGTGGAGATGTGGAGAGAATTGATGAAGACAAGGAGAATGAATATATCTTGATAACATTTGAGGAAGAAAGTGGTAATTTGACTTTGAACAGCTTTTAACCCATTAACACGCAATCCCTACTTTTGACAACCCTGAGAAAGACGGTCATAGAAAACGTTGTAGGAAAAGGAGAAAATGCTGGTAACCAGCATTTTCTCCTTTACCCACAATGTTCTCCACCCTTCACATGACAAATTTCAACTTTTTAGTCACTTTTATTTTGTCGTCTGCAAATTTTTCTCTGAGGCCATATGACAATGAATTTGTGTAATTTCTTTGTATTTTAATTCTTTACCAAAATGACTTATTGAAATTAAAAGAACATGCAGATGACAAAATAAACATAACTCTAAATATGAAATTTGTTTCCAGCAGGGTAGAAAACATTGTGGAAATAGGAGAAAATCCTGGTAACCAGCATTTTCTCCTTTTCCCACAATGTTTTCAAAAGGCTTCTTTCTCAGGGTCGTTAAAAGTCGAATTTGAGTGGTAAAGACTTGTACATTTTAACTCTACCAAACGACATAGTAAAATTTTAGACTAGTCCAAAATGAAAGCACTTGCAGACAGCAAAATGAAAAAATTGTAATTTGTTTCCAGCAGGAGGAAAGCATTATGGGAAAAGGAGAAAATGCTTATTACCAGCATTTTCTCCTTTTCCCACAACGTTTTGAATAGGCTTCTATTTCGAGATCGTAAAAACCAGGGATTGTTTGGTAATGTGTCATGCTTTGTCAAAAGGGACCTTATTGTATCTGCAAAAGTATCAACTCGGGTCAGCCTACATGGTCTGCTGTTTGTTGAATTTTATGCATGGACAAGAACCTGTCTACCACATAATTCAGTTAATCCTAGTCTTTCAAAAACAAACCTTATCATTTGAAACGCATTTACTCTCTCAAATACTTTCAGATTGGCCAAGTTACACAATGTATTTTTTGGTACAATGATAAATGTGAGATCAGTCTCTGACGTTTTTGTATAATTATTCTGGGGCTAGATTTGTTTAACCATAGGCCTCTGAAACTCTATTGGTCTGCAGAGGGATAAAGAAATTTTCATCATTGGACACTGTTACCATAGGTAGCACATTAGGGATTCCCTCTCTATTGTATATAATAAGACAAGGTGTGCAAAGAAATCGAAGAAAATTTCACCCTCGTCCCCTTTCAGGGAAAATATGAAAACAAAACCATTTTCTGTTAAATATCATCTTGGAAAGGGCAGGGGATTCAAATTTTGTTTGATTTCATTGCACACCTTGTCTTATAGATACAATACAGAGGAATTCCAAATGTACTATTTATAGTAACAGTGTTAATGAAAGTTTGTAAATATATTCAATGATACACAGGGGATGCGCTAATCTGCTATGAATGTTCGATGATTGACCAAGGACAATTTTAGTGTTCTGCCAAACAATCCCTGGTTTTTACGACCCTGAGAATGAAGCCTTTTGAAAACATTTTCTCCTTTACCATGTTTTTTACCCTTCCCAAAACAAATTTTAATTTTTGAGTCATGTTTAATTTGTTGTCTACAAATGCTTTGAATTTGGAGAAGTCTAAAATTTTGTCATTTGGTAATGAGTTAAGGTGCCTTTTCATAAATGTTTGCAAAAAAGCATAAAACAAAAGCCAAGCTCTGGCAAAAAGGGGCTTAATGCATCTCCCTGATACATGATACCGCCTGATCCATCACAAACATACAGGTTTCCATCATTTCTTTTTAAAAATAACTTTATCATTAGATAGACTGGTCCTTGGACATACCAGTAGTGAAAGGTTTTGGCCCAGGTCAGCCTGCGCATACTGCACAGGCTTACATTAGTCAATACTTTTCGCAGATACATTAACTCTTTCCCAAACAAGCCCTGGTTTTTATGTGTCTGCAGTACAAGTCTTTACAAAACACTGGGAAAAAGGAGAAATTGCTCATAGCGAGCAATTTCTCCTTTTTCCAAAGTGTTTTCTGGCCTATCAGAAAACTTTCTGCCATTTTCATCAAGTTCAAAATTGTCATCTGCAAACACTTTGAGTTTGGAACAGTCTAAAATTGTCATTTGGGAAAAGGTTAAGCCTCTTTTTCACAGAGCACATCTCAATTAGTTTTCTGTATAAAAAACTTATTTTCAACTGAGTTAGACTGCACCACGAAAGTTTGGATGAATTCGGCATTAAAAGAATTTGGAAAAAAATTCAGCTTAACGCTTTACCACACAATGATGACTTTTGACAACCCTGAGGTAGAAGCCTTTTGAAAACCTTGTTGGAAAAGGAGAAAATGCTGGTAACCAGCATTTTCTCCTTTTCCCACAATGGTTTCTATCCTTCCCGTAGCAAATTTTAACTTTTCAGTCATATTTGTTTTGTCGTCTGCAAATGCTTTCAATTTGGACCTGAATGAAAATTTGTTGTTTGGCAAAAAGTTAACTGTTTCAGCTGTGAGATCTGTCTGCAACAAGGCCAGAACCCAACCCCATGTTGTGGAGGGATGCCAACTGTCAGTGACGCCATTTGTATACAGCAAGACTGGCTTACTGTTCACCAACATACCAGAGGACGCCAGCGAAGAGAATCTAAGAAATTTCTTAGAAGCCAAACTGAAAGTAGAGGTGGCACAGGTGCCATTTGCATACAATTTTTCAAGGGATAGAGCTGTTGTGAAATTCACAGAACCAATAGGTAATGTCATGAAAACTTGTTTATTAGAGCTTGTGGTAACTAACCCTTTATCTTACATTTGTGTTCATTAAACCTTTTTCATATAATTCTGAGTTTCAATGACCCAGAGGAAATGGTCTTATTAGAGCATTGTTGGAAAAGGAGAAAATGCTGATAACTAGTATTTTTTCCTAATCTTGATTTCAATCTTGATTGACGCCCTGATTTTGGATGTTCTGTTGATAGTGTAGTCATGTATACGGGGCTCCCGAAAGGGAAACAGCTTTTACGTTAATTTTTGCCAATGTATATGTTATACATGGGTTAATATATTATCTAATCAGATCATTAGTAATATCTTTGCAGTATAATTATATTTCTTACTGAAAAATATCTTTTGGGTTTACGTGAGGCTATAGGATTTAAATTAGAATATTTTCCTATAGTATATTCATTTTATTTTCTAGACCCTGAATTGGTTGAGAGAGTCTGCAAGAAATACCAAATAATGGATTCCAACCTTACACCCATGCCTGTGTGTATAACAAAGACAGTTCTTGTTACAAACTTACCAGATGATGTGACAGAAGATACCTGCAAATACTACTTTGAAAATCGTAAAAAAAGCAGTGGTGGAAATGTGGAGCAGATTGAACTAAGTGAAGACAATGGCTACTGCCTTATTACTTTTGAGGATTATAAAGGTAAAATACTTCACTTCACCAACCCCCACCTTTGTACAGCAGACAGACAAATTAACTCTGTACCAAGCAACAAATTTTTGCTCATTCTAATTGAATGCATCTGCAGACAAGAAAAGATTGTGCAAATGATTCAGATAGGGTAGAAAATTTTGCGTGAAAAAGAGAAATTGCTTCTCTGAAGCAATTTCTCTTTTTCCAACAAATTTTTCAAAAGATATTTTCCTAAAGATCATTAAAACATGGGATAGTTTGGTAATGATATAAACATCATATGATTACCTCATCTCAGTATTTCCCTACCATTATTTCTAAAATGATCAGATTATTTTTCTGATTATCATATACATGTAAGTCTGATTATAACTGTGAAATTAATTTTCTCCTTTTTCTTCAATATTCTTAAGGCTAAGTAATTTCATTTAGAATGAACTGTAGCAGTATAATGCTCATATGAATTTTTTTTATGTCTATGTCTGTTTTTTTGGATGATTTTTTCCCATTTTTTTTTTCTTTTTTTTACTGGTATGGAGTAATTTAAATTGGAAATAAACTTATAAATTCTTCACCAAAAAGCAAATTATTTGGTTTGTTCAATTTCAGATTAATGATAAGCATATGTATCTTCAAACTGAATACTGCTTAACCCTTTACCAAACAACAGAATTAATCCTTTACCAAACGACAAAATTTGGGACTTGACCAAATTGAAAGCATTTGCAGACGACAAAATAAAAGTGACTGAAAATTTGAAATTTGTTTTGTGAAGGGTAGAAAACATTGTGGGAAAAGGAGAAAATGCTGGTTACCAGCATTTTCTCATTTTCCTACAATGTTTTCTAAAGGCTTTTTTCTCAGGGGCATCAAAAGTAGGGATTGTGTGGTAATGGGTTAAGGACTGGTCTGAATTGAAAGTACTTGCAGACAACCAAATAAATGTAGCTCAAAAGTTGAAATTTGTTTCCAGCAGGGTAGAAAACATTGTGGGAAAAGGAGAAAATGCTGGTTACCTCCTTTTCCCAGAATGTTTTCAAAAGCTCTCTTTCTCGGGGGTCATTAAAAGTCAGGATTTTATGTTAGAGAGTTAATGATTAGATTTCTTTTTTTACTAGGTAGAAAACAATGTGGGGAAAAAAGAAAAACTGCTGGTAACAACCATTTCTTTCTTTTCCCTAAATGATTCCAAAACTCATCATTCATATTTCATCAAAACTTGGATTATTTGATAGTGTTAATCATATAATTTGCTGTTGCGTCAGGTTTTTGTAAAGTTTGTGCTACAAGGGATTAACCTTTACAACAACAGATCAGCAGAGAAGTGATCAATATCATAAACATGCCTAATTTGTTTTTACAGTGGTTGACTTGGTATGCAGTAGAGAAACCCACTGCCTTCATAGCACAGTTTTAAAGGTAACCCCACACCACTTATGTTTGGGCAGACCAGTTCTGCAAGAAGCAGACCAGCCCTGGATTTGTCCCGAACCTTATATCACGGAGACAGGATACAAATCAAAACTTAGCTTTATTGATAGCAAAGATGCTCACAGACAATCAGCTGATGACAGTTTTCATGCTTTAAATGCCACTGTTCAGTGGAAACAAAAGCCTGTGAGAATAGAATGTAATTTGTCTAAGCAGGTAAAGGGATACAAGAAGCTTGGAAAAACATGGAGTGAAGATGTCAAAAAGGAACTTGATAGAATGATGGCGGAATTAGGTGAAAAGACTTTCATGGCAGATGATGAAGCATTCCCTCTTGTTAAAAAAGAATTAGAATCAGTTCACCTGCTCCACCCTGAAGAAGTTGCAGTGTTTGTTGAGAACAGTGACAAGACAGTAATTTTAGTTGCCATGGGACATGTGTTTGAAGATGCAAAATCCAAAATTCAAAAAGTGTTTGATAAAGTTTCCAGAGATTTAGAACAACAGAAGCAGAGAATTAGCAAGAAAACAAAATTTGAGGAATGGAAAATCAACTATTTGCAAATGAAAGGCTTTCACACAGAAATGCAGAGCAGTTATCCTGATGTCAGAGTTGTATTGGAGGCTGATGGATGCTCTCTTGAATTCATCGGTCCCCAGACATCTGTAAATGATGTCATTTTGGAAGTGTATGAAAGGTTGCAGTGTGTCAAAGAGAAAAGTATAAAAATTTCCAAAGAAGCACTTACACTTTTAGCAAATACAGAAACACAACAGCAAATCAGCAGTAAGCTTAGAAAAAATCATTTACTAGATTTATGGGAATCCAATGAAAATTCTTTGATTGTAGTCACGGAAGAAGGGGAAGACTTTGCCACAAAGAAAATGATTTTTAAAGACTTCTATGCCAACATGGAATTCCAGATAGATGCAGGCTCAGAAATTTTAAAGCGTGCAGACAAATGGTCAGAGTTGCAGCAAAAAATTCAGGATGATTTTCGGGGCTGTGTAGTGATACAAAAAGCGGAGAATAAAATCAAATTGTGCTGCAGGAAAGATGTAAAGCTAGCAATCCAACAGGATATCCAACAGTTCTTATCTAAGAACTCAATTTCTTGTGAGGAAATTTGTATTCAGAAGTATGTGTTACAATTTATGAAGCAATACATGGATAGAGAGATAGGTCATCAGCTGCAAACAATACAAAGAAATACTGAGGTGAAAGTGGAATACAAGAGATCTGACATAGTTCTTGTTCAGGGTTGGTAAATGCTTTTTCTCCCAATGGTATCCAATCTGTTCTTGGCTTTATCTTAGATTCTGGAAGTACCTGACACTTTGTCGAATTGTTTGCTTTTATTCTTTACATATAGCCTGCAACTGGGCAAACAGGGCATTTGTGCTTTTGTGTAAAGTGTCGTCAGGGATCAGCCTGCGCAATCCTTGCAGGCTAATCCAAAACAGCACTTTCTGTTTTTATGTAATTATCTGTTTTAAGAAAAACAACTCACAGTAGCACAAAATCTAATGTATTCATAAAGTGCCATCTAGGATTAGCCTGCACAGACTTGCAAAGGCTGATCTGAGATGACACTTTACACAAATGTCTGAATGCCCATTTTCGCGTGATGTAAGCCATATTGTCTGTGAATCAAAAGCCTTGTGCTGTAGTTTCACCCTGAACATGACCAAATTTTGTTTTTATCTAAATTGAAGCATTTCTAAACAACAATGTAAACTAGATGTGGTTATGGGATATACATTGTAATGTGCAGAAATCATTTTGGACAACTGAGAAAATGCAAGTTAAATGCAAGTTTCATTTGGGAAGGGATAAATCCTGCTATTTATTAAAGAAAAACTTTGAAAAGACTTGCAGAAATGTCCATGGTTGGCATAAATCACTGCAACAGTAAAACAGTAATGTTTCTAGCATGGTACCTACATTTGTTTATAGCATTAAAATTTAATAAATTGTACAAATTGAAATAGAACTGTCAAATTCTGATAACACTATTGTTATCTGGATTGTTGCACTGTATCTCGAATCATCATGTAAATTTTAAGTCACATTTATTTTGCTGCCTGCAAAGGCTTACAATTTGGAAAATTCTCAATTTATGTTGTTTGGTAAAGAGTTAAACTTCTATTCTAACATGACACGTGACTTTGGCTCTATAAACACAGTGCAAGGAAAATGTGGTAAAATCTGTGACAATCCATGTAGAGTGATGTCAACCTATATCGAGTGATGTCATTCAACGAGTGAGTTATTCAATGGAACATAATCTTCATCCACATTTTTTCTCTCAGTTTGAACTTGTTTTCCTTTCATTAAGAATTGGCCATGTTAGAATCGAAACAATCTTCTTTCTATCGTGGTATATCGTTCAATAAACCATGTTGTGAGTTATGAGGTGCAATGAATAACTCCCTCGGGCTATCCACCCTGTGGGTTATTTATTGTGCCTCATAACTCACAAGTGTGGTTTATTGAATGATAAACCATGATAGAAAGAAGATTATTTCTTCAACAACAAACAGCTTACATCAAATCTATCTCAATCTATGCATTTCCAAGTAGTCATCACCCTCGTGAATTATTTTTTGTGCCTCATAACTCACAACTGTGGTTTATTGAATGATATACCATGATAGAAAGAAGATTATTTCTTAAATAAAAGACCTACCACATGTAAGGACAACAGAAAAAACAATTTACACTTTTGTATGAAACCGCTTCACAATTTTATATAGTGTGACTAGGATTTTTGTTTTCATATCAACATGAAAACAAAACCTTCATTCCTTAACCCTTTCCCAAACGACAAAATTTTAGACTGATCCAAATTGAAAGCACTTGCAGACGACAAAATAAATGTAACTCAGAAATTGAAATTTGTTGCCAGCTTGGTAGAAAACATTGTGGAAAAAGGAGAAAATGCTGGTTACCAACATTTTCTCCTTTTCCCACAATGTTTTCAAAAGGCTTCTGTCTCAGGTCATAAAAACCAGGGATTGTTTGGGAAAGGGTTAAGCAAAAAAGGTGATAATTTTTTATAGGTACAGCTAATGGTTTATCAGAGGTGAGAAAATTGTTGGAGAGATCGAAAGGCAAAGTTAAATTCAGGCAGTTCAAACTCGACAGACCAGGAGCAAGACAGTATTTGATGTCAAGCAAAGGTCAAGAGAGCATCAAGAGTGTCGAAACTAACACACCCTGCATAATACATCTTCTGGAGTCTGATGGTGCTCAGAAAAATGTTGCTGATCAAGGCCAAACACTGCAAATGTTGGGACTCAAACAGTCGTGTGGAGAGTCTCTATTACCTACTGGACAAAAGGTTTCACTGTTTTCTTTAACTCTTTACCACACGACAAAATTTTAGACTGGTTCAAATTGAGAGCATTTGCAGACGACAAAATAAAGGTGACTGAAAGCTTGAAATTTGTTCTGGAAAGGGTAGAAAACACTGTGGGAAAAGGAGAAAATGCTGGAAGCCAGTTAAAATCTGAGTGATATCATCTTTGCCTTTTACTAAAAGTTTACAACAAAAAGTTAATTAAAACCTGGGTTTTCATCAAACAGAAAACTACAGAAGAAAATTAAACATAGCTTTCATAATTGGAGGAGGATCTAAACTATGAGAAGAAACAGCAGGTTGGAACCTTCCAACAACATCGAAAAGATACTAGGTTGTGGGTTTCGTTCCATGATGCAACTGTGAAATGGTCTACATAATAATGCTAGATTCTAATTGTTATTTGTTTGAATATAATCTGTTTAATGGCCAAAAGGTCTGTGCCCCAGCAGCCGTTAATACTATTTTTCAACCCAGGCTGGTAACCAGCATTTTCTCCTTTTCCTATAATGGGTTTTACTCTTCGAAAGTCAGGTTTTAATTTTTAGTCACACTTATTCTGTCCTCTGCAAATCTGTCCAATTTGGACGAGTCTAAAAATTAGACTCGTCCAAATTGGACAGATTTGCAGAGGACAGAATAAGTGTGACTAAAAATTAAAACCTGACTTTCGAAAAGTAAAACCCATTATAGGAAAAGGAGAAAATGCTGGTTACCAGCCTGGGTTGAAAAATAGTATTAACGGCTGCTGGGGCACAGACCTTTTGGCCATTAACCCATTACCACACAATCCCTACTTTTGACGCCCCTGAGAAAGAGGCCTTTTGAAAACACTGTGGGAAAAGGAGAAAATGCTGGTTACCAGCATTTTCTCCTTTTCCCACAGTGTTTTCTACCCTTCCAAGAACAAATTTCTATTTTTCAGTCACCTTTATTTTGTCGTCTGCAAACGCTTTCAATTTGGACCAGTCCAAAGTTTTCTCGTGTGGTAATGAGTTAAACAGATTATATTCAAACAAATAACAATTAGAATCTAGCATTATTATGTAGACCATTTCACAGTTGCATCATGGAACGAAACCCACAACCTAGTATCTTTTCGATGTTGTTGGAAGGTTCCAACCTGCTGTTTCTTCTCATAGTTTAGATCCTCCTCCAATTATGAAAGCTATGTTTAATTTTCTTCTGTAGTTTTCTGTTTGATGAAAACCCAGGTTTTAATGAACTTTTTGTTGTAAACTTTTAGTAAAAGGCAAAGATGATATCACTCAGATTTTAACTGGCTTCACCGCATGTACCGGTATCTGTATATTGATGGTAGGCAAATTGGAAACCAGGGAAAACTGATGATATTACAATGACTTACTTCACTTTTACTAGTAAAATGTCATAAACAAACAGTTCTGAATTATCATTAGAATGAATATTCTAAATTTATGTCATTCTGAATTAATTTTATTTTTGGTGCATTAAACTATACACACTGAAGACTGAACAAGTCTGACCTTCATTTTGGCACAGGTCCATCCAATCTTCACCTTGTGTTTTTCCGCGAGTGTGGTCTCCATTTCAGTTGTTGGTCCCAGACCCAAGACCAGAGCTATTTTACAGCCCTGCCAGCATTTTCTCCTTCTCCCAAAATTTGTTCAAAAGGCTTCTTCCTGTGGGTCATAAAAACCAGGAATTGTTTATTAAAGAGTTAAGTCGTTATGTCAAATAATGAAATTTTAAACTGGTCCAAATAATTTTACTAAATCAAAGTTTTGAAAAAGAAGTGCTTCTTTGGTCAAGATTTACATGTACCCTGCATGGTAAATAGGGTTGTGCCTTATACACTGGTATTTAGTGAAAATTTTCTCAGTAAAAGTGATTTTGCCCAAATATTTCAAAAATAGAGTAGGAATTTATTAAATCTCTAGTGTTCATATTTTTTTTAATCCAAAGGTCATTGTGTTCGGAGGCAATATGCTTGAGCTAAAAGTAGATGTCATTGTAAATACTGCTAATGAAGAAATGAAGTTAACTGGAGGTCTTGCTGCAGCCATTGTAAAATCAGGTACCTCTTTGTTTTTTAGTTTAAATTGAAATTAACATTTTAACCCTTTACCACAAAATCCTGTCTTTTAATGACCCTGAGAAAGAAAGCTTCTTGAAACCATTGTAGAAAAAGGAGAAAATACTGGTAACTGTGTGTTCTGTGCAAATTCTGTGATTTGCTTTGTCTGCCAAATTCACAAAAGCAACTTCAGGAAGGTTCTGCACTTTCAGATTTAACTCTTTACCACACAATCCCTACTTTTAAGGATCCTGAGACAGAGGCCTAGTGAAAACATTGTGGGAAAAGGAGAAAATGCTGGTAACCAGCATTTTCTCCTTTTCCCACAATGTTTTCTACCCTTTCCAAAGCAAATTTCCGCTTTTGAGTTGAAGTACTTTTGTCATCTGCAAATGCTTTTAATTTGAACAAGTCCAAAATTTTGTCATCTGATAAAGAGTTAACTCATATCATCATCCTAGAGACCAGAGATGCAGATATTATAGATCACAATGGGACTGTCTAAAATGTCTGATCTGATCTTTGATCTGTTTTGTGTCATACAGTATGAATACTGAAGAGAAAGGCAGCCCTTGATCTGCAATTTTAGTTTAGTATTCGTTACAGACTGAATGTATGGATCAAATACTGGTATATCTATTCATGTGTCAATAAATGATGGTGTTGAGGCACCTAGGTAATGGAACTGCATCTGAAGCCAGAGGATTTTGATATCTCACTAGGGACAAAACATTTGGTTATGCTCTGTGAAAAAAGGGTTTAACCCTTGCTCCATAGATACTCATTTCTAAGCATTGCTTGAAGGAGCCTTTTGAAAACAATATGGCAAAAGGTGAAATTGCTCGTGACGAGCAATTTCACCTTTTGTCACAATGTTTTCTATGGTATCAAAAGGTGTCATATACACATAAGAAACGGCCTCATCCTTGCTGTTATTTAGGGTCAATTTGAGATACAGGTACCTTAGAAATGCCTTATGGGTTAAAGGGTTAATGCATCTGCAAAAAGAATCAATCCAGACCAGACTGTGTGGACTGACTGTTGTCCAAAGTTCTTGCTTATGGTAAATTTTTTGCATGTCAAAGGAACAGTCTATCTCATGAGTCAGTTGATTCTTAGAAAAAAAATGGTATTTATGGATCTATGATTCTGTAACAACTTGCTTGGAATGATGTTTCATGGAAATGTTTTAACTCTTTACCAAACAACAAAACCTTGGACTCGTCCAAATTGAAAGCATTTGCAGGTGACAGTTTCGGTGTTGCTCAAATGATGAAATTTAATCTCTGATAGGGTAGAAAACATTATTGGAAAAGGAGAAAATGCTGGTTACCAGCATTTTCTTCTTTTCCCACAATGTTTTCAAAGGTCTGCTTCCTTAGGGCAGTGAAAACTCAGTATTGTGTGGTAAAGAGTGAAGTCTCCTTTTACCAGAACATTTATTATTTTTTACCCGAACATTTTGATAACAAATCTGACATCAAGGACAAAGAAACTTTAGACTCTATATCTTCACTTGAGAAAAGTAGACAGTCTACATCTTCAGGTTTTGCAAATTTTGTCGAGTCTAAAATTTTATTAATTGATAAAAGGTTAGTTTTTTTCCTTTAAAGCTTACATGAGCACTCATGGTGAGCTGTGGAGATGGTGCTGTGACTTGATTCTGGTGTGCATTGCACATCTTCCACCGCTGTTTTTGTGCATCACCAACTTTTTACATTATGTACACTCTAGAGGCCACATTTTCAATTTTATACTTATGAAACTTTGTCAGAATGTTTGCCTTTATAATGTCTTGGACAAGTTGGAAAATAGGCCATGTCAGGTAAAAGACTAGGTCACTAGTTTGAATCTGAGAAGAATCTTTTGTATGCCGTAGAGGCCACATTTTTTTGTCCAATACTGCTGAAAGTTGGTCAAAATATTAAATTTTGTGTTGATAATATCTCACAGAATTTGGAAAATGGGCCATGTCAGGAAGAAAAACTAGGTCATCAGGTCAAATCTTAGAAAAACCTAGTGTACATTCTTGAGGCCATTTTCCGTCCAATACTCTTGAAAGTTGGTCGTAATGTTTGTCTTGATAATTTCTCACATGATTTTGAAAATATGCCATGTTGGGTCAAAAACTAGGTCACTAGGTCAAATCTTGGTCAAAGTGTTTGCCTTGATTATACCTAAACATATTCAAAAATCGGTTACCATATGTTGGGTAAGGTCAACAGGTTAACCCTTTACCACACAAGAAAATTTTAGACTGGTCCCAAATTGAAAGCAATTGCAGACGACAAAATAAATGTGACTAAAAAATAGAAATTTGTTCTGGGAAGGATAGAAAACACTATGGGAAAAGGAGAAAATGCTGGTAACCAGTACTTTCTCCTTTTCCCATAGTGTTTTTAAAAGGCTTCTTTCTCAGGGGCGTCAAAAGTAGGGATGGTGTGGTAATGGGTTAAGTCTTAGAAAAGCTTGGGTATGCTCCAGAAGGCTTATTTTCTATCCAGTACTGTTGAAATTTGGTCAGAATCTTTGTCTTGATAATATTGCAGATGAGTTTGAAAATAAGCCATGTTGGATCAAAAACTAGGTCACCAGGTCTAATCTTAGAAAAACCTTGTGTGCACTCCAGAGGCCACATTTTCAGTCAGAATGCTTGTTATGATGAAAGTTTAGATAAGTTTGAAATGGGTTCAAGTAAGGTCAGAAACTAGGTCACTTGCTGAAATCTCAGAAAAGCCTTGTGTACACTCTAGATGCCACATTTTCAGTCGAGTAACCTTGAAATTTGGTCAGAATGTTTGTCTTGATAATATCTTGGACTAGTATGAAAATGGGTATTCTTGGATAAGAAAAACTAGGTCACTAGGTCAAATCCCAGGAAAAAAAACTTTTGTACACACTAGAGGTTACATTAATTTATCAGACCAGTAGTCTTTAAAGTTTGTCAAAATATTTGTCTTGATGATATTTTGCATGAGTTTGAACGTGGGTCACAGGGATTTAAAATCTGAGTCACCAGGTTTAATCCTTAAAAAACCTTGTGTTTGCCCTAGAGGCCACGTTTTCAGTCCAGTAGTTTGAAAATTTGCTCAGAGTGTTTTAATAACATCTGAAACTAGTATGATTATGGGACATGGTGGATAAAAAACTAGGTCACTAGGGCAAATCTGGGAAAAACCTTTTGTTCACCCAAGCTACAGGCCATATTTTCTCTCAAATATTCATAAAAGTTTATCAGAATGTATGTTCGGATTATTTTTACATGTCAAGCAGGCCGCTGAGACAAATTCAAGAGAAAGCTTGTGTACAGTCTAGAGACCGTTTCTGTGAGTTCAATACTAATGAGTGTTTGCCATAAAGTTTGTCTTGGCTCTTTACCAAACAACAAACTTTTAGACTGGTCCAAATTGAAAGCACTTGCTGACGACATAATAAATGCAACTCAAAAATTGAAATTTGTTTCCAGCAGGGTAGAAAAAATTATGGGAAAAGTAGAAAATGCTGGTTACCAGCATTTTCTCCTTTTCCCACAATGTTTTCAAAAGGCTTTCATGTCAGGGTCATAAAAACCAGGGATTGTTTGGTGAAGGGTTAATATCTCCTAAGAGATTTGAAATTGGCCATGTTTGATCAAAAGGCTCAGGTGAGCGACTCAGGGTCACCATGGCCCTCTTGCCTTTGGTCAACGAAGTTCAGTGTCTAAGAACGATGGATTCAGCCATATATGGACACAAATGACATTGCTTTTGTTCAGGTGGAAAATCAATACAACAGGAATGTTCTGATTTTGTGAAGAAGAATGGATCAGTCAAAGTTGGAGATGTCATTGTCAGTGGTGGAGGGAACCTGTCATGTAAACATATTGTCCATGCAGTGGGACCAAGATGGCAAGGTGGAATTAACAGGGAGCCTGACTTACTGCGGTCTGCAGTTGAGAATTGTCTAGTAGGAACCGACCAACGACAATGTGCCTCAGTTGCAATACCAGCATTATGTACTGGTGTTTACAGATATCCTATTGACATGGCTTGTATGCTTATTGTTACAACTATCAAACAGTATTTTCAGGTAAATATTGCATGTCCAGTCTGCTTTAGCAAGCTAATTTGAAACAGGGTAGATACAGGATTAGACTGCAAATTCTGTCTAGCCTGATCTGTATCTCTTTGTCTATTGCTAGCTGTAACTCTTTTAGCAAACAATGAAATTATGAAGGCTTTTCCACTGTGAAAGCTTTTACAAAGGACAAATTTAATATTGTTAAAATGATTGGATTTGACTTTGTTAATGGCAGAGGGTATTATTCATAATTGGAAAAGGAGCAATGCTGGTTGCCAACATTTTCAGTTTTTCCAAAACTTTCTCCCACAGGATCCGTAAAACCAGGGGTTCTTTGGTTAACCCATTACCACTCAATCCCTACTTTTGACGCCCCTGAGAAAGAAGCCTTCAGAAAACATAGTGGGAAAAGGAGAAAATGCTGGTAACCAGCATTTTCTCCTTTTCCCACAATGTTTTCCACCCTTCACAAAACAAATTTCAAATTTTCAGTCACTTTCATTTTGTTGTCTGCAAATGCTTTCAATTTGGACAAGTCTAAAATATTGTCGTGTGATAATGGATTAATGGTTATGGCATTGAGCACAATTCCTGATGACTGGGAATGTTTTTCTGTTGCTCATGTGCACTTTCAAATAAATATGACCACTTTTTAATCCTTTCCCAAACGATATGCTTAAGAAGACTCTTTCAAATTTGAAAAGTGTGCAGACAATAAGTTCAGCAACTGAACTAATAAGGTGTAATCCTCTGATAGGGTAGAAAACATTGTGGGAAAAGGAGAAAATACTAGTTACCAGCATTTTGTCTTTTTCCCACAATTTTTTAAAAAAGTCATCTTTTTCAGGGTAATAAAAACCAGGGATTGTTTAGTAGAGCGTTAACCTATTACCATACAATCCCTACTTTTGACGACCCTGAGAAAGAAGCATTTTGAAAATATTGTGGGAAAAGGAGAAAAAGCTGGTAACCAGCTTTTTCTCCTTTTCCCAGAATGTTTTCTACCCCTCACAAAACAAATGTCAAATTTTTAGTTACATTTATCTAGGTGACTGTAAATGCTTTCGATTTGGACAAACCTAAAATTTTGTTGTTCGGTAATGTGTTAAACAGCTATGAGCACACTTCCACTGCAGGATGAAGGGATAGTGTAGTCATTAACCAGTATAAAGAAGTGGAAAGTCAATATCAAAGATTAGACTGCAAGTTCATGTACAGTCTGATCTTGATCTACATTGTCCACAAAAGTTTCTTATCGGCTAAAGGTCACAACCAGTAAAGATGGCAAGCGTTTCAAATGACAAATTATCACTCAAAATTGTTGATCAAGATTTCAGATTAACTTGTACAAACAGATATTCTTGACTCTATGACTACTTGGAAATGCATTGATTAAGATGGATATGATGTAAGCTGTTTGTTGTTTAAACCATTACTACACAATCCCGACTTTTGACGCCCCTAAGAAAGTAGCCTTTTGAAAACACTGTGGGAAAAGGAGAAAATGCTGGTAACCAGCATTTTCTCCTTTTCCCACAGTGTTTTCTACCCTTCCCTGAACAAATTTCAATTTTTCAGTCACCTTTATTTTGTCGTCTGCAAATGCTTTCAATTTGGGCCAGTCTAAAATTTTCTTGTGTGATAAAGAGTTAACCCTTTCCCAAACGATAAACTTTTGGACTAGAGCAAATTGAAAGCATTTGCAGATGACAATTCAACTCTACCTAAAAAAGATGATTTCTGTCTATGATAGGGTAGAAAACATTGTGGGAAAAGGAGAAAATGCTGGTTACCAGCATTTTCTCCTTTTCCCACAATGTTTTCAAAAGGCTACTATTCTAGACCCGTAAAAACCAGGGATTGTTTGGGAAAGGGTTAAGATGGATATGATGTAAGCTGTTTGTTGTTTAAGAAATAATCTTCTTTCTATCATGGTTTATCATTCAATAAACCACAGTTGTGAGTTATGAAGCACAATAAATAATCTATGTGGGCAATAGCCCGAGGCAGTTATTCATTGTGCCTCATAACTCACAGCATGGTTTACTGAATGATAAACCATGATAGAAAGAAGATTATTTCAATTCTAACATGACCAATTCTTTATGAAAGGAAAACAAGTTCATCCTTAGAGTAAAAACGCAGATGAAGAAGATCATATTCCATTGAATGACTCACTAACTTACTTTATACACAATGGCCTCACTCTGCATGGCATGTTGCAGATTTTACCACGCTTTCCTTACATTGTGTTTATAGATCCAAATTATGTGTCATGTTAGAGTTTTGATCTACAAGTGCTGAATTTATTTGCAAAACATTTTATTTTCTGTAATTTTGTAAAGAACATCTTTCTTGCTTGGATGTGATAAAATGAATTAATAACCCTTTGCCACACAATCCCGACTTTTGATGCCCCTGAGAAAGAAACCTTTTGAAAACATTGTGAGAAAAGGAGAAAATGCTGGTCACCAGCATTTTCTCCTTTTCCCACAATTGTTTTTACCATTCCCAAGGCAAATTTCAATTTTTCAATGACATTAATTTTGTCAACTGCAAATGCTTTCAATTTGGCCCAGTCTAAAATTTTCTTGTGTGGTAAGGAGTTACCGTTAATCATGAATGTATCTACTGGTAATCATAAGTCATGTAAATCAGCTGTTGTCACATCTGTTTATTTGTAGACACCATATGGGGTGCCACACGCGAAAAGGGTCATTCGGACGTTTGCGTAAAGTGTCGTCTCGGATCAGCATGTGCAGTCTGCTCAGGCTAATCCTAAACGACAATTTCCGATTTTATGCAATTTTCTGTGTTACGCAAGTCTACTGTAGCACAAAATCTAATGTAGTCGTAAAGTGCCGTCTCGGATTAGCCTGCGCGGACTGCGCAGGCTAATCCGGGACGACACTTTACGCAAATGTCCGAATGCACCTTTTCGTGTGTTGCACTCCATATGTTTTTGTTTTTTTCATAAGCTTTGTTTGTTCACTTGTTTCTTTGGTATTTAATGCCATTTCAGTGTTATTTTATTTATATCACAGCTGCCATTTCAACTATCCATGCTCTCCTAGACTTCCTTATACCAGTACTTTGCACATTATTATTTCCAAGTCACTCACAACTTTCTCATATAAACCTTAACAAAAACAATGTGCTTCACTGAAAGAGGAATTAATCTTGTTGCAGTCTTCAATTCCCTTAACCCATTACCACACAATCCCTACTTTTGACGCCCCTGAGAAAGAAGCCTTTTGAAAACACTGTAGGAAAAGGAGAAAATGCTGGTAACCAGCATTTTCTCCTTTTCCCACTGTGTTTTCTACCCTTACGAGAACAAATTTAAATTTTCAGTCAACTTTATATTGTCGTCTGCAAATGCTTTCGATTTGAACCAGTCTAAAAATTTTGTCGTGTGGTAATAAGTTTAAGAATTATCCTAAGATGGACATCAAACCCATTGCCTCTTGGTTCCATGTAAGCTTTATATCAAGATAAAAATGATTATTCACAGCATTTAACCCTATCTCAAATAATCCCTGGTTTTCATGGCCTTGAAAAAGAAGCAATTTGAAAACATTGTGACAAAAGGAGATAATGCTGGCAACCAGCATTTTCTCCTCTTCCAACAATGCTTTCTAAACTCCCAGAAAAAAATTGAGTTTTTGAATCGCATTAATTTTGTCGTCTGCAAATGGTCTCAGTTTGAACCAGTCTAAAATTTTGTTGTTTGGTAAAGGGTTAGAGAAAAATAAAGTTACTTACTATTCTACTTTGTGTGTGGAGTCCTGTATTATTGATGATGACTTGAATCTTTCTGTTGATCAATTTCAGAATAAGCCTCAGTCCACAATTAGACAGATTTACCTTTGTGATATCAATCCCAAAACTGTAAATGCTTTTATTAAAGCTTTGTCATCAGTGGATGGAATTAAGCAAGTTACAGGTAAAACATGATATGGCTTGCAACACGGGAAAAGGGACATTCGGACCTTTGTGTAAAGTATCGTCTCGGAACAACCTAGGCTGTCTGCGCAGGCTAATCCGAAACAACAATTTCAGTTCTAATGTGATTTTCTGTTTTGCAAAAGTCTACTAAAGCGCAAAATCTAATGTAGTCGTAAAGTGCCTTCTCGGATTAGCCTGCGCGGACTGCTCAGGCTGATCCGAGATGTATCTTTACGCATATGTCCCTTTTCCCTTGTTGCAAGCCATATTGATTCATGTAAACCCTCCATCAAATTCAGTGATGGTCCATGGAAAATATTTAATTAACGTTTGACCCCCATACCTCACAGTGCCGACTTTTGCTGACCCTTGGAAAGAAGCCTTTTGAAAACAATGTTGGAAAAGGATAAAATGCTGGTGATCAGCATTTTCTCCTTTTCCAACAATGTTTTCTACCCTATTAATGAACAGTTGCACCATTTTAGCCAGATTGAAAGTGTCATGTGCAATGACTGATCCGAGACGACACTTTACAGAAATGACCGAATGTCCTTTATTGCATGTTGCAAGCCACACAACTTGCACATGGACTGTGCATACATTCACTCACAATCTGAGTAGTGAAAATGTTGCGCTAAGATAGTCATTCACCATTCATGAAAACAGAGTTACTACCCTCCACACCATTTACTGTCACATTTTGTTTACCATTACAAATGAAATGTCAATAATTAAAAAAATAACTCATTAAAAATTGTAGGTATATTTAAGAACATTCTAAGTCTTATTGTCCAAGTTTCTCCAAACTTGAAAATAACACAAAGTTCTGATTGGATAAACCGAATAGTTTAGCCAATCAGTAGATGTGTTACCTAGAAAAGTTTGATAATTATGGGGAATTAGACTAAGAATGTTCTTAAGAATAGTTGGTGAAGATAAGACTTTGAAAATGGGCAATCTGAACTACACTATCCACTTTCATGAGACATTCTAGAAAAAGCAACCTTGAAGTTACCATTGTATGGGTCTTAGACTAGACTAAAGTTGACTTAGATTATTTTTTAACTCAATGGATTCAATCATTTATTAGCCAACAGATCCATTGTGGTGATACTGTACTGATACAGCTGTCTGATCTAGATCTACAGAGTTGTGACATTGCAGGAAAGAGCAACCTTGAAATTGCAGGTATAGGGGTTTTATAATATAAGACCCCTACATATTATGTAGACTGATAGTTTTGAAATGTGCATAATTATATGAAAATACAGTATATGAAAAGTTTTTGTGTCATACTCTTTCCAGGGCAAAGTGATCAGAAAAGCACTCCAGCTCCAATAAAAGATGGCCCATCCAAAGGCCAGAGACCTGAGGGGACCACAGTTATGTTTGGTAATACTCGAGTGGAAGTAATTCAAGGGAACATTTCTGAAGAGAGGGTATATTTATGCAGCTGCCTTCTTTGTATACTTCAATATTGGCCTTTTTGAGAAGCATGATCGTGTATCTTCAGAAACCTTTGTAACTCTTTACCAAATGACAAAAATTTGGACTGGTCCAAATTGAAAGGATTCGCAGACGAAAAATTAAATGTAACTGAAATGATGATTTTTGTTTTGGATGGCAAAGAGAACATTGTGGGAAAAGGAGAAAATGCTGGTTACCAGCATTTTCTCCTTTTCCCACAAGGTTTTCAAAAGTCCTAACCTACAGGATTGTTAAAACTTGGCATTGTGAGGTAATGGGCTAAGGCTTATGGAATGTTTTAGTTAGAAGTTTAAATTTTAGGGTAGCTATTGACTTTTGTAAGCAAAGTTTTTTACCAGTAAAATTTGGTCTCTTGGTTTTCTTTGGAGAATCACTTGGTTTTTGGCAGTATATACTGAGGATCTCAGTGGACAATGATTATTGTTGGTAATACTCAAGTACAAGTAATGAAAGGGATCATATACTGAAGAAAAAGTAGATTTTTGCGAGGTTCTTGCCCCACTTCTCGATGTATCTGTAGGAGCCTATCTCCAAAGGTTTACGCTGCGCAGTGGATTGCAGTCAGTAGCGCACAGAACTCAAGAACAAGGGGTTATTGGTGTTATACCTGGCTTGGCCAATTTCTGTCATGAAAATTGCTGTAGGTCATTGTAAGAGGATTCATTACACTATCACCACTGATCATTGTTTATTGTGCGGAGTATTTGTAAAAGAAACTCAAAGTATGGATACTCATCATAGGTGCACTAGCTACTGTGGTATAGCTGGCATAATGTTAAAAATGGTATTAAACACCATACAATTGATTAATCAATCAACCAATCAATCCTCAAGTTCATTAAAACATAATTTAGTTAATGGTTAAAAATGGGAAAAAACCCTTTAACTGTAAATATTGTGTATACCAAAGATCAGAGTGTACATTTTGTGAGCAAACTTTTTAGCATTACTTGTGTCTAGAGTTCATTATATTCAATTGTATATGAATGATTTCATGAAAATTCTTTGCAAGCATCTTATCATGATTATGTCAAGCAGTTAGTATGGAAATAAAAATTGCCACGACATGCTGTTTCTAAAGAGTGTACAGATTTCTGTTGGGGGATAATTATGTAACTTAACCCTTTACCAAACAATCCTGGGTTGGAACAACCCTTATATGAAAACATTGTGGAAAAAGGAGAAAGTGCTGATAAACAGCATTTTCTCCTTTTCCCACGTTTCTACTGAATGAAGAACAAATTCCAGCATTTGAGCCATCTTAAATTTGTTGTTTACAAATGCTTTCCATTTGGACCTGTTTAGAATTTTGAGTAAAACGAATATTTGATTTTTTTATTTTCTAAGAAACATAAAAACAAAGATAAATTTGCTTTTGTAGATACATGTATATGTGAAGTTGAATCATAACTTCTACCTGTCTTCAGTTTTATTTTGTTTTCTGTGTTTTCAGGTTGATGTGATTGTGAATTCAGCCTCCAGTGACCTTAACCTTGGAAGGGGTAAAGCCTCATTAGCATTGCTGAAGGCAGGAGGAAATAGTATACAGGATGACTGTCAACAGAAGTATCCCAATGGAATATCAGTTGGTGAAGTTGCTGTATCAATAGGGGGTCAACTGAAATGCAACAATGTTCTGCACATTTGTTTAGAGACCTACAGTCATAAGAAAAGTGTTGGTTATCTTGAGGTAAGAGCTGCAGTAAAGAGGGCCATTCATCAGTTATTTCCCTTGATTCTTCTCAAATACTACATTGGTCCTGATAAGTGGATTACTTGGATTTTATCCTGGATTTTCTTGCACTGAACAGCTATGTTCTTGAGATAATATTGCAAGAAAATGTTGTTAGATTGTTTTACAAATCAGTGTATGTGTAGTTTCTTGTAATTAAGAACAGAATTTGAATTGAATTACATGCCTGCCTTACACAAACATAACAAATCATTGTTATACATATTGCAACATCCCCAAGGGAAGCAAGGATAAAAACAAAGGAATACAGGTAAAAGGACCAATCTGTTCAGGGTTTATCTGGCAAGGGAAATAATTTAATTTTCAAGAATACCCCCATTATCTTTTAACAGGTGATTAACTCCTTGTTTTCCTCCCAGTGTTGCTATATCTCAGAAACCAGAGTATCAATTTTACACCAAAAAATTTTAGCCTTTTTCATGTTGAAACCATTATGCAGGCGACAATTTAAATGTTACAGTAATTACATGTATAACATAATAAAATATCAATAAAATGGTCGAGAAACATACTAGGAATAGGAGAAAATGTTTGTTACCAGCATTTTCTCCTTTTCCCACAATGTTTTCAAAAGGCCTCTCCCTCAGGGTCTTTAAAAGTTGGGATTGTGTGGTAAAGGGTTAAATAGAATGAATTAAAGCATCAAAATTAATTGATCCATTGTAACTACTTTAACCCTCTACCACACAATCCCAACTTTTAACAACCCTGAGAAAGAAGCCTTTTGAAAACATCGAGGGGAAAAGGAGAAAATGCTGTTAACCAGCATTTTCTCTTTTTCCCAAAATGTTTTCTATCGCCATAATACAAATTTCAGACTTTCAGTCACTTCTATTTTGACGTCTGCAAATGTTTTCAATTTGGAGCAGTCTAAAATTTTGTTGTTGGTAAAGAGTGAAGCCACTGTTCTTCTGTGGGCAGGACTGTGCTATGCTTAAATCATTACCAAACATCAAAATTTTAGATTTATCCAAATTGAAAGCATTTGCAGACGACAAAATAAAAGTGACTGAAAATTTTAAATTTGATTAGTGAAGGGTAGAAAACATTGTGAGAAAAGGAGGAAATGCTGGTTACCAGCATTTTCTCCTTTTCTCCAATGTTTCTAAAGGGTTCTTTCTCAGGGTCGTCAAAAGTAGGGATTGTGTGGTAATGGGTTAAAATTTGGGTCTAAATATCATGAATCCTAGCAGGAATGGCAACAGCTCAGAAGAATTGCCTTGATTGTAAAAGAAGTCTATTGGAAGCTTCATAACTGTCACTTTAAGGGGCTTGTTTAGATCCTGCTCAAAATTTATGTAGCTGGATTGTTGTGGACTAGAAGTGCCAAAACAGCATACCAAAAGTGTTGCAAGGAATGAAGGCAGAAGTATCATATCAGCAATGCCAGTAGGGTACAGCAAGTGCAATTGTGATCAGAACAAAAGAGTCAAGATATTTGTATGTAATTCCACTATGTTTCTGCTATACTCTGGGTGCTCAAATTACGCTTTGTAAGTTCTTGGAAGGGCTTCCACAACTATTCAACCATTTATGAATCACACATGCCTACTCTTTGTCCCAAAATGTTTTCAGAGGCAGTCTTTTTTGTATCTAGTTTAAAAAAAATACCATGTATAACAATCTAGAGGAAGAAGCTCTTTTTTAAAGAGAGCTATTAAAAAATTTTTGACTTCAAATGCTTCGCATTTTGGACCAACCTAAAGTATTGATGTAAAAATTTCATTGTTCCTGTACATGGGAAAAAAATCAGCCTTACATTCCTTTCTAGGCCTACATACAGAGTTGTCTAACTGAAGCAGACAAGCTTGGTGCCCAATCAGTTGCATTTCCAGCTCTAGGCACTGGTGCCCAGGGTTTCCCAGCAAACATTGTTGCGGAGAGTATGTTCACCTGTGTGTCAAAGTACTGCCAGGATAACAAAGACCAAACCTCCATCAAATCTGTGAAATTTGTCATTTTTCACATGGATACTGATATACACAAGGTTTGTTGCTTCTTTTGGCTTTGTTAGATTTTTCAATCTGATAGCTCTTACTATATAACAGAATTCTATACTTTCCTACATTTTTCATTTGTAAAAAATGAATTCTGTCGAAAGTGATGGGCAGATTTCATTGTCTGCAAATGAAGATATAGGAAGGACAGAATAATAGATACATGTATATAGGATCTGACATGAGTTGGCTTTTGAGATAAGATTTTATTAACCCTTTCCCAAACGACAAACTTTTGGACTAGACCAAATTGAAAGCATTTGCAGATGACAATTCAACTATTGCTGAAAAGATAATTTCTGTCTATGATAGGGTAGAAAACATTGTGGGAAAAGGAGAAAATGCTGGTTACCAGCATTTTCTCCTTTTCCCACAATGTTTTCAAAAGGCTACTATTCCCTACCTGTAAAAACCAGGGATTGTTTGGGAAAGGGTTAAACGAATCTGAGTCTTGGGAATTGTTATTGAGCAAGCCTTTGGCTCACTTAATAACATTTTCCTTGGCGAGTTTAATAAAGTTTTATCTCAAACGCTCACAAATGTCAGATTCTTTTTATCACATAACGATATTTCACAAAGTATAGATCAGATGATGCATTCATAAATACACCCACGGTATCATCCATGAGACCCATTCACTTGTATGAAATGGGTACAAAAACGTCAAAAATGACGTCATACAAAATTGATATAAAATGTGTATTAGATAAGAAAATTCGTAATGGGAATATTACACTGAAAACAATGGAGGTTATGTGATAAAATGATGTCTGTCAGAGTTCTCTCTTTTCCACATTTTTTTTCATTAGCCACAATATTATTTGGAGTATTTGCTTGAAAAGATTTCTAAGATGTAGGCTTAAAAAGACCTAAAAACTAGATAATATAAAAGAAAAAAGAGAACATTTTAAAGGAGACAAAAACAGATTGAATTGAATTGAAAAATGTTTGAGTATTGGAGCAGAACATTGCTCTTCTTGCTGCAGCTAATATTGAAGGCATATAACTGTTAACTCTTTATCACACAGCAAAACTTTAGACTTATCCAAGTTGAAAGCATAGGCAGGCAACAAATAAATGTGACCCAAAAATCTTTCACATTTTTACAGGAAAGATAGAAGACATTGTAGGGAAAGAACAAAATGCTGGTTACTGCATTTTCTTAATTTCCTAATATGATTTCAATATCTTTTTTATATCCTGCAAAACAAATGTTTTCGGGGAGGGGGGGGTTTACTGCAATCAGCCTGTGCATCCATGTGTCCATCTGTGCATGTGTGTTTCTGTCTGTGTGTTCTTCTGTGTACAAAATACTGTCAAAGGCTCAAAGCGCTGGCAGGGGTATAAAGTCACATTCAGTGACAGCTCTAGTTTTTCTATGGTTGTAACAAGCCAGGACTATGTGGTAAAAGGGTTAAAGGTTATGGTAAAGGCTGGAACTGGCTGAAATTGTGTTTTCAGATCAAGATCAGACTTCACAGACTTACAGTCTAACCTTAGATACACGATGTCTGCTGTTTTTATTGCATAGTATAGTGGAAACACCTTTGAGATAAAAATATTTGGGCTTTTTTTCTTATCTGAAAACATCAGATTCATTTACTTCAGGGCTAATTTGTTACCACTTGAGAAAAAGTTATGCCTGATTTTTATTGTTTGCAGACTTTTCTGTCCACCTTACAGCAGTTAAGTACGGGAAACCTGGACTCACAGCCCACAAGTACAAGCAGTGTTGATATCAGCAAAGTAGAGAAAAAGATCATAAAGGCAACAAAAGGTTTTGATTCCCACATTATTTAACTTTTTACGAAATGACAAAATTTTAGACCAGTCCAAATTGAAAGCAATATTTTTGCAGATGATAAAATAAATATGGTTTAACTCTTTACCAAATGACAAAATTTTAGACTGGTCCAAATTGAAAGCATTTGCAGATGACAAAATAAAAGTAACTGAAAATATGAAATTTGTTTTGTGAAGGGTAGAAAACATTTTGGGAGAAGGAGAAATTGCTGGTTACCAGCATTGTCTCCTTTTCCCACAATGTTTTCCAAAGGCATCTTTCTCAGGGCCGTCGAAAAATAGGGATTGTCTGGTAATGGGTTAAAGCTTTGGGTACTTTCACTATACATGTACCGCATAGTATAGTGTTTTTGGATTGAATATACGCACATGATGATCCCTGTTTTACCTAGATATGAACCTGCAGACATTTACTTAAGTTGTAAAGTTATGCATACACAGTTAAGTAAAAGGTGCTTGGTTGGTATCATCATCTGCCTTGTCATTGTTGTTGTGCAAAAGCTGTGAGGTTTTGTAATATCCATTTTTATAGAGGATAATTATTTTGAACTTGGAGAAGTTCTTAATTCTTTACTACACAATCCCGACTTTTAATGACACTGAGAAAGAAAGCCCTAGAAAACATTGTGGGAAAAGGAGAAAATGCTGGTAACCAGCATTTTCTCCTTTTCCCACGATGTTTTCTACCCTGTAGGAAACAACTTACAATTTTTTAGTGATGCATATTTTGTCGTCTGCAAGTGCCTTCAATTTGGACCAGTCTAAAATTTTGTCGTTTGGTAAAGGCCTAACTATCAAAAGGGGAACTCTTTCAATAGGGGCAGTTAACTAGATTTAGGGTTTCACTGAAAATAACCAGTGTAAGACAAGTATTGGAACTTGCATGCAGTGCTTCTATTCAGCATTTATATGTATTCAATTCCAGATTCTGCAGAATTTCAAATTGGTGGAATCCATGTGTTTATAACTGAAGGAGACATTACAGAACAAGATACAACAGCTATTGTGGCAGGCTCTAATTCTGATCTCGATCTTGACAACTGTAAGTCATAACTATCTGAATGTGATTTTGGATTGCATGGTTCATCAGTCCTTTACTAAATGACAAACTTTTAGATTGGTCTATATTGAAAGCATTTGCATACTGCAAGAAATGAAATGTGATGCAAAAGTTTAAATTTGTTTTGGGAAGGATAGAAAATATTATGGTTACCAGCATTCCCTCCTTTTCTAGAACTTTTTTTTCAAAGACCTTCAGTTGATTGTACATGTTGATTGGGTTAATTACAATGAGGTACAGATAGGTAAAACTTTGACCCCTAGTACTTTCAGGACTTTCATTCTAACCTTGTAACTTATTTCTTTGTGTCATATTATAATCGTCCACTGTATGTAAGAGTATTCTTGCTTTGTAATTAAGTACTCATAGGCCTTTTCGTATCTTTCAATTTGTTTAACTTCAGAATTCTAGAAAGAAAACTACAATGCCAATATGAAACATGATCAAATTCGGCCCCACAAACACATGTCAGTTGAAGCAGGGCAAAATTGACTTCATTCTGCAATTAATTAGTAAAGTCATTCTATGCACAGGAAGTTGCTTTTGGCTGTTCCATGTCTCTGCCCTCGGATATTTTACCTATTAACATCACTTGATGTTTACAAATTGTGATTTTTGTTATAAACCACAGATGTTTGTTCCACTTACTTACCAAAACAAAACCCCACAACCCAGTTGATAAATTGAAAAGAATCAACATTTCATTAAAACCATAGGCATCAAACACATCATAAGAAAAAATACCTTTCACTGTTAAATTTTCTCCCTTTTCAAATGATAAAGAAGCCTCATACAGAATGCCGTCACTGTAAATAGAATGACATAGATTTTACCAAGCTTTCATTGCACTGTGTTTAAACCCATTACCACACAATCCCTACTTCTGATGCCCCTGGGAAAGAAGCCTTTAGAAAACATTGTGGGAAAAGGAGAAAATGCTGGTAACCAGCATTTTCTCCTTTTCCCACAATGTTTTCTATCCTTCACAAAACAAATGTCAAATTTTCAGTCACTTTTATTTTGTAGTCTGCAAATGCTTTGGATTTGGACAAGTCTAAAATATTGTCATTTGGTAATGAGTTTTATAAAAGAGCTAAATTTATGTATCATGTTAGAAGTCTTGATTATATCCAAATCATAAATGCCAGCCCGGGTGGCTCAGTGGTGAGCGTGTTGGACTAATGACCTGGTGGTTGTGAGTTTGATACCCAGTTGAGGCAAACTTTCTTTCCGGCGTATTTTAACCTCTCACCTCTGCTGAAGCAGGTGAGAAAAGTAGTCGTTGGCTTTGGAAAGAAAGTAGTGTTAGTACTGATATGAGAAAGCCAGGAAACACATGTGCGCCACCGACTGCCATGATATGACCTTAGCTGTTAAAGTGGCGTTAAACTCCAACACAACCAACCAACCAACCAACCAAATCATAGATTGATTATCTGTTGTTTGTTTTCTAGCTGGACAAGTTGCTAGAGCAATCTTAACAAAGGGAGGTCCAGAAATAGAGAAGGATTGTGAGCAGAAGAGTGAGTTTTGTGTTTGCAAGATTTTTCAAAGCTAACCAATAAGTGCTGTGTTAACACATTACCACATAATCCCTACTTTTGATGCTCCTGAGAAAGGAGCCTTTTGAAAACACTGGGAAAAAGAGAAAATGCTGGTAACCAGCATTTTCTCCTTATCCCATAAAGTTTTTAACCCTTCACAAAATAAATTTCAAATTTTCAGTCACTTTTATTTTGTCGTCAGCAAATGCTTTCGATCTTGAAAAACCTAAAAGTTTGTCGTTTGGTAATGAGTAAAGACTTAGTTCGCAGTTATGGCAGTTATAGAGAGAACATCAGATATTTATGAGATATGACTGATTTACAAAGAAAGGAGTAAGGAAAGACATTACTTTGTTTGAAAAACAAAGTATGATTTTATTGTTAAGGCCAGACATACATATAGTAGAAATTGTCTCCATGAATCTGAGAAATAAATATATATACATATACAGTATTCTTCTTTCTAGCATGAAAAAGATTATTTTTTGATATTTGTGAATAAAACTGAAATATGTTTGCATCTACAGTGTAAACTGCTGTTGTGAAATTTATACTGTCTATCAGATTTAAAGTAAATATCTGCTATTAGGTAAATGTTTGCCCCAAGAAATTGCTTCTCTTTCTACAATGCTTCTAACATAATTCATAATAAACATTTTCATTCTTTGAAATATTTGTCTCTTGTCAATTTCAGTTTGTGGCATATTTCATTTAAGAAAAATGTCTTTAACTCTTTACCAAACGACAAAATTTTGGACTAGTCCAAATTGAAAGCATTTGCAGACGACAAAATAAAAGTGACTGTAAATTTGAAATTTGTTTCGTGAAGAGTAGAAAACATTGTAGGGAAAGGAGAAAATGCTGGTTACCAGCATTTTCTCCTTTTCCCACAATGTTTTCTAAAGGCTTCTTTCCCAGGGGCATCAAAAGTAGGGACTGTGTGGTAATGGGTTAATACAATTTATGCTTTGATTGTTGATACGACCCATTATTAGCTGGATAAATTTTAGTATGATGATGTTTTGAATAATGATAAAAGGTGTCCGTGGTTGTGCAGTACAACACTGACCTCTTAGCCAAATGGTTCAGAGTTTGAAACCTGGGAGAATTTGTCAACTTTAGGACTGTTTACTGGCCTACACATTTGCCACCAGCAGTAGTGTAGTTTCTAGGAAGCAGAATCCAAAGAAATTAGTATTAAGTTGTAAGAACTTGTTTCTTAATCAATGTAAAAAGATTTGTTACAACTACACTAATTAAACTTGCATGATGATGTACAATGATAAACCTTATTATCATTATGAAAGACAGTCAGGGAATGTGTAATCCTTTTTGTCCTTCACAACTGTATGTATCAAGATTACATATAATTTACAGACTGATTTACAATGTCCGTTATGCAAACAGCTATTATTTAACTCTTTCCCTAACAACAAATTTTAGACTCTTCCAAACTCAAAGAGTTTGCAGACGACAATTTCAGATTCGATAAAAATGGCAGAAAGTTCTCCAGATGGGTAGAAAACACTGTGGGAAAAGGA
Source organism: Tridacna crocea (assembly GCA_943736015.1). Lineage (NCBI taxonomy): Eukaryota > Metazoa > Mollusca > Bivalvia > Cardiida > Cardiidae > Tridacna > Tridacna crocea. The sequence continues at coordinate 53,649,680 of OX031064.1, read as the reverse complement.
GAAATCGCGCATTAAGAGCAATTTCTCCTTTTTCCACAGTGTTTTCAAAAGACTTGTACTACAAACACGTAAAAACAAAGGCTTGTTTGGGAAAGGGTTAAGGTGTAGATTTTATTTTTAGACTGAAAATGTCAATTAAGTTTTCATAGCACTTTCAGGCTTAACCATTTAAACACAATAACACGGTTGAAAAAAAGAAATGAAAATGCTAGTAATCTGCAATTCCCCTTTTTCCTATTATATTTGCCACCATTTCATAGAGGAATTTCAATTTTTGAATCAAATTTATTTTGTTGTTTGCAAATGCTTTCAATTTGGTCCAGTCGAAAATTCTGTTGTGTTGTAAAGATGTCTTTGAATTAAACCTACTTACAATGTATATACTTCCTTAGGACCACAGATGAAGTCTGCTGGAATTGTTATCACAACAGCAGGACAGTTGAAGTGCAAAAACATCATGTTTGTTACAATCCCAGACAGTTTCAATGGGTGGGAAGACATAGTTTATAATTGTTTAAGGACCGCTGAAGGTCAAGGCATGACTTCTTTAGCCTTCCCAGCTCTTGGAACAGGTAGGGTAAATAGGGAAATTGGTGTCTTGAATGGGTAAAGCTTATTGGGTAAAGTGGATGAATTTATTTGTTGAGCATAAGAAGGCTCACTGGATACACTCCAGAGCCAAATACAATAAACTCAACCCATCATGGACAACAGCCATCTATTCCATTTATACTGTTTCTCATTTATGATCCATATCTCACTATGATTTCTGAAAGTAATGTGATTAAATTAGACAGTGTGTCTGTGAATGTGCCTCTGCAGAAAGAGGAATATGTATACTCTTCACTGATATACCACTTTATTGCAACCTAAGTATACAGATGGTTTCCATGGATACACTAATCCCAGATGCAGTCCAAAGGTGCAAAGCTAGGTTGCTGTTTGTAAAAAACTTTTTTGAAAATGTTATGAATTGGAAAAAACACTGGTTATTGGCATTTTCTCCCTCTTTGAAACTGTTTCCTATCCTTAAAAACAAATTCTGCCATTTGAGCAGCATTTCTCATGTGCAAATTCTTTGGATTTAGACATACATGTACAAATAAAAATATCTTACGCAAACTTGTTACTAATGTGTGATATTATATGGCTTGCAACATGGGAAAAAGGGCATTCGGACATTTGTGTAAAGTGTCGTCTCGGATCAGCCTGCACAGTCTGCGCAGGCTAATACAAGACAGCACTTTACGTTTGCATTAGATTTTGTCCTTCAGTAGACTTCCACAAAACAGAAAAAAATCATATAAACGGAAAGTGCCGTCTCGGATTAGCCTGCATAGACTGCGCAGGCTGATCAAGACAACACTTTACGCAAATGTCTGAATGCCCCTTTTCGCGTGTTGCAAGCCATATGGTGTTTTTAAACTATGCCTTTATGTTTCTTTGAATAAGATAATTACAACTAATGAGAATTAATGAGTTTTCAGTCTCTTGTTATGTAAATTTTTTCTCTATGTTCTTCATTGGTCTTTTTCCATAACAGTCACAGGTCATGATCCAGGAAAGATAGCGACTTTTATGGCCAAGGCAATTTGTCGTTTTGTGGCAGGGCAGGTAGATCCAAAAGTTGTTCAAGAAGTAAAGATTGTAATATTTCAAAAAAGCATATTGGATCCTGTCATAAATGTGTTCAAATCATCCATACCAGGTAATATTTTACTGTCATTTTTCTGTGTATTTCATTTTTCTAAGTACATGTATATTTCCAATGTCATACACTGCACTACGCCTTTACTGACAACAAGATTTAAGACTTGTTCAAATGGAAAGCAATTGCAGACAACAAATTAGAGTTGGTTCAACCTTCTTTGTTTAACTTCATTACCGAACAACAAAATGTTAGGGTTGTCCAAATCAAAAGCATTTACAGACAACAAAATAAAAGTGACTGAAAATTTGAAATTTGTTTTCTGAAGAGTAGAAAACATTGTGGGAAAAGGAGAAAATGCTGGTTACCAAGTGTTTCCAAAGACTGGTCTACTGGCTGAAAAAGAAGTGATGTAGCAACAGAAAGTCACTGGAAAAAATCTCAAAAAAAACCTTGCTCACCCTTTTGAAGCCCCATTTTTAGTACAAAACCCATGAAAATTGGTCTGAATCTTTGTTTTGATGATATCTCAAATATTTTTGAAAATGGGTCACTTCAAGGAAAAACATAGGCCGATGGAACGAATCTCAGAAAATGTCTGTGTGCTCTTTAACCCATACCACACAATCCCTACTTTTGACACCTCTGAGAAAAAAGCCTTTAGAAAAAATTGTGGGAAAAGGAGAAAATGCTGGTTACCAGCATTTTCTCCTTTTACCACAATGTTTTCTATCCTTTACAAAACAAATTTCAAATTTTCAATCACTTTTATTTTGTTTTCTGCAAACTTTATGCTTTTGATTTGGACAGGCCTAAAATTTTGTCATTTGGTAAAGAATTAAAGGCCACACTTTTCTGTTTATTACTTGTGTAAGCCATTCAGAATGTCTATCTAAATGATATATTGAATAAGATCTACAGTGAGTCACCTAAGACTAAAAGGTATGTCACTGGGACAAGTGTTTGAAATCATCTTGTGCACTCTTGAGACCATAATTATTTTCTGTCCAATATTTACATGTATGAAATTTGGTTACAATGTAACCCTTGATGATATCTTGGACATGTCTAAAAAGGGTCATGTCTGGGAAAAGGTGGATCACTATGACATATTTAGAATAAAATATTATGTGCACTATCGAGATCAAACTGTTTGCAAATTTTGCCTAGATAATGGCTTCTTCAAGTTTGAAAATGAGTTGTGTCAAGTAAAAAATTAGCTGGAACAAATCTCAGAAAAAACATATGTGCTCTCTTGAGGCCACATTTGTAGTCTAATACCCATGAAAAGTGGTCAGAATGATTGTTTCTTGATATCTTGGATGAATAACAAATTGACTCATGTGGGGTCAAAAAAAAGGTCACCAAGAAAGAATCTTAGAGAAACTTTATGTTGAGTCTTGAGGCCACACTCTCAGTCCATTTCCAGTACTCCACAATTTTATGAACCCCCAATTATTTCACTAGCATTTTAGGATCAATGGCTCTCTTGTTCATTTCAGGACAATCTATTCTGAAACAGATTGGAAAGAAGTTATTTGGCAGAAGAAATCCAAAAGACAAAACCATTGGGGCAGCATCCAATGCTGATCCAACTCAAGATGACTTAATAAATGATGGAATGGATCAGATAACCACATGTGTCATTGAAATCTATGCTGAAGGGAGCATCAAAGTTGATGATGCTTTTAAGCGTCTAAAAACAATTCTTAATCATGAATGGTACTCTCAGAAGATTGAAGACTCTGCTATATTAAAACTAGACACGAAACAGGTATGCTTTTTTATGTCAAGGAAGGGTGAATTGTACTCACTAGGTTGAAACAATTGTTCAAAGAATTTTTTTTCTTGGGTGCCTTGGCAAGTGATTACAGGGTGGAAAAGTCTACACCAAATTGTCAGGTAACCTATTTTGTATGTATTATTATAGAAGTGAATGAGTTTTGGATGTTACTGGGTGTGCATGTATAGATGGTTTAAATTTGCATTTTCATATTTATAACTTGTGAAATATTGCTATATGATAAAAAGGATCTGATGTTCATTGGCATATGTGATAAAAATTTGATTAAACTCATTAAGAAAAATGTTGTTAAGTTTGCCAAAGGCTCCCTTAACCCATTACCACACGAGAAAATTTTAGACTGGTCCAAATTGAAAGCATTTGCAGACGACAAAATAAAAGTGACTGAAAAATTGAAATTTGTTCTGGGAAGGGTAGAAAACACTGTGGGAAAAGGAGAAAATGCTGGTTACCAGCATTTTCTCCTTTTCCCACAGTGTTTTCAAAAGGCTTCTTATTAGGGGCGTCAAAAGTAGGGTTTGTGTGGTAATGGGTTAATAACAAATTCCCTAGACTTGTTTAATAAAAGTTTATTTCAGTGTCTCACATCAGATCCTCTATATCATTATTGCAGGAAAGCTAAACTTGATAAACTAACAAATAATGATGATATGAACTTCTAATTAAACATTAAATTATTGGACAAGTCTGTGGGGAGAAGGTCGCAGTTCGTTGACAGAAAACCCCGTGCAGACACCCAGTGTGCTGGCTGTAACTAACCCAGAATCAACAACAGCAGTAAGAACTGTAATATTTGGTACCAGCCAACCATTGTACTTCAACCCCAAAACACCATGGGGGAATACAAACCCATGTTCTAAGCAGCTGAGTAAAACCACTCCCATAGTACATGTACGAACTTATGGAAGGGGCTGGCACCATTTTACATCAACCTGGGGAGTAACACCAAGTTCTTCCTATTAACCAAACCACCCCCATAGTACGAACTTATGGGAGATGTTGAGTCAAGTGATCCAGCCCACAGTACAAACATGTTGGACAGATCATTTAACCCAAGAAATATGTGTTGGTCACAAGCCAGCACAATCGCTGATGCAAAGAGTCACCATACATTGATTTAAAATATCATCTGCGCGGAATTTTCCACCACACGAATTTGTTCGCCCAAAAATTCCGTATTACAACTTCTCTATAATCTCTTTGCAACTTAATAAAAACATGTTGTGGCCGACATCTGAAAGATGCACCCCGTCCCTGAAATACTCTCCCCTTGAACTTTTTTCAACTCTTACTTTTGTACTAAACCAGTCCGCTTTCTGTGACAAAGACCTGTTTTGTGCAAAGGAGCTGGTGGGGTGCATGATCACATTTAGTGATAGCTCTAGTTTTTATAACAATTATACACCTCTTGTGTTAAATTAACCCATTACCACACAATCCCTACTTTTGACGGTCTTGAGAAAGATGCCTTTAGAAAACATCATGGGAAAAGGAGAAAATGCTGGAAACCAGCATTTTCTCCTTTTCCAACAATGTTTTCTACCCTTCACAAATCAAATTTCAAATGTTCAGTCACTTTTATTTTGTCGTCTGCAAATGTTTTTGATTTGGATAAACCTATAATTTCTTCATTTGGTAATGAGTTAAGTAAGACATTTTTAATGAAATGTATGGTACATGTCTACCCGACTTTTAGTATAACAACTAAGCTAAACAATTAAGATAATCTTGAGTTTATGCAATAATTGTTGATTTTGACAGTTGCATTGACTGGATATTATACTCTTAAGACATATTTTAACTCTTTATGAAATTAAAAAAATGTAAACTTACCCAAATTGAAAGAATTTGCATGTGACAAAGGAAACGTGACTCATATGATGCAAAATGAAAGCATTTGCATATGACAAAGAAATGTGAATCAAATGATGGAACTTGCCTTTGGTAGGCTAAGAAACATTGTTGAAAAAGGAGAAAATGCTGGTTAACAGCATTTTCTCCTTTTCCAACAATGTTTTCAAAATGCTTCTTTGGGTCACAAAAAGTCAGAAATGTGTGGTAAAGGCGTAATAGAATCATGCAGGACTAAAGTAAAGAATTTCATATATAATACCATTTCTTTGTATTATCTTCAGGTTGAAAACATTGAGGCAGTGGCCAAAAAGAATAATGTTCTGGTGAATATTGACCAAGATGTTGGAGGGTTTGAAATTCAAGGACTTATAAACAATGTGATGCCAGTCAAAGACCTGATCTATGAAGAATTGAGAACTTTTGACAGAGGTGTTCATGAAAAGAGGCATGCTGAACTTCTGACAAACGTGGTAAAATGGTTCTGGATCACGAAAAATGAACAAAAACCATTCGAGGATGTCCATAATCTAAAAATAGAAGATGGTTTCAAGAATACCCTGCCCAAGGTCACGCTGACGGACTCAACAAGAAATGAGGACTTTTATATTGATTTCCAGCTGATGCAAATGATTTATGTTGAAAATCCAGCAGAGAATTATCCAGTGCTTAGACGTGACATGCTCGCAAGTGAGTGAATTGATCATTGTTAACCCATTACCACACAATCCCTACTTTTGACGACCCTGAGAAAGAAGCCTTCAGAAAACATTGTGGGAAAAGGAGAAAATGCTGGTAACCAGCATTTTCTCCTTTTCCCACAATCTTTTCTACCCTTCACAGACAAATTTCCAAAGCATTTTCTCCTTTTCCACATTGTTTTGTATCCTGCTGGAAACAAATTTGATATTTTGAGTTACGTTTATTTTGTCGTGTGCAAGTGCTTTCAATTTAGACTAATCTAAAATTTTGTCGTTTGGTAAAGGGTTAATTACCCCATGCAAATTCTCTCAGTATGGACAAATGTGAAAAAATTTTGTTAGTGGCTGAAAAGTTAAATGTTTGAATTTTTAGATATCATGGATGCAATTCCTTCCACCTGGGACCAAATGAAGAAGGATGAAAATTTGCTGATGGTAGATCTCCCAAATACATCACAGGAATACAAAGATGTATTGGCTGAATTCACCAAAACTCTTGGAAGGATACCAAATATTATTAAGGTTGGCAAATTTATATATTCCCAATAACAAAATCTGAGTTTGGGATATGCAGGATCTGTTTTGTGATTAAGGTAAGACCTGTGTAATGGAAAACAGCTATTTTCACTAAAATATCATCCTGCAAAATTAGCTATAATTAAAAATGAGTATTATTGAACTACTTGCACCAATTCATTTTTTCCATTTTTTCCTTCTTTGAATTATCATTTATAAATCTAAAACCACTATATTCTCAAATCAAAAAGAGATAATAATTACCTACCTTTTCAGAAAACTAACAAAAATATCAAAAAATAATTTCAAGATAGACATAAACGGAATTTCTTATCCGTTAGAAATGTGCAGAAGTATTATTTCTGCATAAATCCTTATTTATCCTTATTTATCAACAGTTAGAATTTTCACCAGAAGTGCATTACACAGGTCTTACCCTAAGAATGTTCCATTTATCAACAAAGGTCTCATAACTTCAATTTTGTTTCATTTGCTCTATAAGGGTAGATCTCATACTTAACAACATAATGAGATTTAACTCTTTACCAAACGACAAAATTTTAGGCTTAACCAAATTGAAAGCACAAGTTAAACATGACTCAAAAACTAAAATTTGTTTTGGAAAGGGTAGAAAACATTGTGGGAAAAGGAGAAAATGCTTGTTACCAGCATTTCCTCCTTTTCCCACAATGTTTTTGAAATGCTTTTTCTTCAAGGGCGTCAAAACTCAGACTTGTGTGGTAAAGATTTAACTCTTTTTTACAGAACTATAAGTCTTCGTCCCTCTGCAGTCAACAGCTTTGGAAAATTCTCAGAAAGACACTACTTATACCCCTGTCCGTCTGTGTACAAAATACTAGTAATAATGTGTCGCAAACTCCCCATATAGTTTTCCTTCCATTGTATTGAAACTTTGCATGTATATTGATCATATACATGTATCAAATATTTGCAAGTCACAATTTTCAAGTGTCAACTCTTCCTAGTTGAGGAATTATCTCCCCTTGAACACGACACTTTTTTCAGTCAAAGCGCTGGCGGGGGTATTAAGTCACATTCAGTGACAGCTCTAGTTTCCCTCTACGGTATTTTGTACTTTTCCTAAAATGTTTTCCATATAAAAAGAATAGATTGATTAATTGGAATGCTCCTTTTTCGTGTTACATATTCCAAATTGATTCTCTTCCAAACAACAAAATTTTCAGACTGTTAGCACAAGAGATTTGTCATTGAGAGCATAAAAAGAGTTGTGGAAAAAGGACAGATTGCTTGTTACTTGAATCTTTTCCTCTTATCGATATATACAACAATTGGTTAAGTTCATTAGCTCAGTCGAGCCAAAAGATCTTTATTATCAATTTCTTTTTATCAAAGCTAACTTTTAGTTTAGTACATCCATTACTTGTTTTTTTTTATCTAACCTTCATTGATCAACTAAACATTAGACTTGATGGGTGCCCTGGCAGTTGTGATACAAGTGGAAAGATGACTTATACACAATACATGTTCAATAAAACAATTCAAAATCAGTGGAATAATGTAAGCTTTAATTATCAGACTTGCATTAGCTTTTGTGTCAATGTCTTAACTCATTTGGAATAAATGTTTCATTATTAAGCACCTTCTAGTACGATTAATTTCTCATTTGAAACATTTTTTCTCAAATGTCTACATCGGTCAGATATTATACTTTTTCAGATACCAGCCTATAATGGATATCACCTGAAATGTCAACTCATGATAGATATTATCTGAAATGCCAGGTCCTGTATTATTTCAGATGCTGACATATGACACATGTTATTTCAAATTCCAACTTATGTCATATTTTATCTCAAAATGTGAAGATACGAAAAATCTGAAGGTTTTTTTGAAGGGCTGAGAATACTGTTCGAATGCAAACGAAAAGTCTTTTGTCAGATTGGAGCTAACTGGCCCATAATAAATCCAAGGTCAAAATGCTTGGTGTAAAAGGTTTTTCCTTATGTTCTTAAAGCGCAAAGGGTTATCTGAAAGTGGTTTAATGTCAGTCCTAATTCTTCAATCACAGATAGAAAGAATACAGAATAAGACACTGTACCAACAGTATGCAGCCAAGCGGCGTTTAATGGAGACATGCAACCCTGGCATAACTAATGAACGTGTACTGTGGCATGGAACAGATATCAATGCTGTGGCCAACATTACAGCACATGGTTATAACAGAAGTTATTGCGGAAAGAACGGTATGTATTTTTTATTTCCTCATTCACAATTTAATTCCTTGCTTCCCCTGATGTCTTCTTGCCTGAAGCCATAAGAATTTAAATTTATTGTTGATTTGTGTAATAATATCTGCAAGTAAATGTATAGTTTGACAGACTTTTTCAAGTTTTTAGCTCACCTGAACATGAAGTGCTCAAGGTGAGCTATTGTGATCGATCAATGTCCGTCATCCGATCACAATTACAAAAAAATCTTCTTCTCCTAAACTAACAATCAGATTTCAATCAAACTTCACAGAAATGATACCTAGGTGACACACTTTCAAAATACTTCAAAGATTTGAATTCCATGAAGAAGTCTGGTTGCCATGGCAACTGAGACAAAAAACTTTAAAAATTTCTCGTCCAAAACTGTAAGGGCTAGAGCTTTCATATTTGGCATGTAGCATCATCTAGTGGCCCTCTACCAAAATATTTCAAATCATGACTGTAGTGTTGAAATTGGCCCTATGTTGTGGGTTTTCAGATTTTACATAGAGATAAAGAAGGAAATCTTAGAAAATTTTCTTCTCCCAAATCGTAAGGGCTTGAGCTTTCATATTTGGCATGCAGCATCATCTAGTGGCCCTCTACCAAATACTTCGAATTATGGCCCTGGTGTTAAAATTAAACCTATGTTGTTGGTCTTGGATTTCACATAGAGACAAGGAAGGAAATCTTTAAAAACCTTCTTGTCCAAACAGTAATATCCAGAGCTTTCATATTTGGCATGTAGCATCATCTAGTGGCCCTCTACCAAAATACTTTGAAACTTGAAAGTTAGCCCTATGTTGTTGGTCTCAGATTTCACATAGAGATAAAGAGGGAAATCTTTAAAAGTGTTCTTGTGAGCACTCTCGAGACCACATTTCTTGCTAAGCTGAATTGAAAATTGGTTAGAATGTCTGTCTCAGTAAAATCTCACATGAGTCTGCATTGAATGCTTGTTCAGAATATAGCTTTGTCATCTCAAGTAGGAACGACTTCAAAATCGGTATGCATGTCAAGAACAATAACTCTACCTAGCATGGATTTTGAGTAATTCTACTTTGATCTTTATTTTAATAGTATTGTTTGCTTGTCCACAGTGGAATTTTGAAATCTCAAGTCAAATTGTTTGTTGCATTGCCTGCCCTTTGCAACTATTATACCTCCTTTACAACTGGCAGTGGGATTGCATATCTTGTAACAATTTGCCGCTCTTGTTTCATCATCATCAGCCCTTGAACCTCAATATTTGGTAATTATAATCTTTGTTGTAGACCTATGCTGCTTAGTATTCAGGTGACCGATATAGGACCATCATGGTCCTCTTGTTTATCATTGGCATAATTACTAAAATGGGTTATGAAATCTTTCTATTGTACTGATATGAACAGTTTAAGACTTGCATTCAGGAATACAAAACTGCATTTTGTTATTAACTCTTTACCAATTGACCAAATTTGAAATTACATGTAGTTAAAATTCATTGCATTAGCAGAAGACAAAGAAAAGGAAATTCAAATGATCAGAATTGTGTCAAGAAAGGCTGATAACATTATGGAAAAAGGACATGGTTACCAGCATTTTCCCCTTTTTTCCCCACAACATCATCATAAGTCCTTTTGTTCAGGGTTGTCTATAAGTTCCATTTGCCTAGAAGTCAACAGTGTAATATTCAGCTTGTACACTGCATTATACTTTGATATATTCCTTTCAGCAACCGTTTATGGTGAGGGTGTGTATTTCGCAGTAAATGCCCAGTATTCAGACCGCAACGGATATGCAAGACCTGAACCCAACACAGGACACAAAAGAATGTACAGAGCACTTGTTTTGGTTGGTCACTATGAGCTTGGCATTCAAGGAATGCGTGTTCCACCTGTGCGTTTGAAGGGAACTCCTGACATACTCTACGATTCTGTAACCAACAATATGCAAGATCCAGCAATGTTTGTAATATTCCATGACACACAGGCATACCCAGAGCATATTATCACCTACACATAAAAATAATGTGTAATTTTGCTTCGTGAAACACTTACATTGTTGCTACATATATTTACAACTGTATTTAACAAATTTGTACCTGTTAAATGCTAAATGTATAACCCTTTATTCTTTGAAAACATTGTGGTGAAAACAGAAAAATGATATTTACATTTAAGTAGTCAGAGGGATAAAGAGAGTGGCAGAACGACAAATAATTATTCTAGAATTTCCTTCAGTGTTTTTTACTTGTTTTTATCAACTATAGTATTGTTTTACCTTACATTTGTTACTGATATAATTTTTCTGATGCAAATTTACGAAAATAATTTGCAATCTAACATGAACTGTTGAAGACATCGTTGGAAAGGAGGAAATGCTGGTTATTTTCCCCTCCCTCTCACATGATTACTATTAATTCAAAAACAAATCCCACTAGATATTTTTTTGTTCAAATGCTTTTAATTTGTGTATTATCTACTACTGAGTGAATCTTTTACAAAACAATCGTATGTTTTAATCACCTTGAAAAGAAAAGTTTTGACAACAAGGCCAATAATTCTATTAACTAATGTTTTCTTTCCCTCATAAATCTTACCATATCTGCAAATACTTTCGATTTGGACTAGTCGTAAATTTTGTCATCTGATAGAGTAATATTTGTGCACATATACCTCAATCTTACGACCAAGGCTGTTACAAAGAAACAAATAAATGCATAGCTCAAGTACAAACCACATCTAGCGGGATTCAAACCCGCGATGCACAAATATCCTCGTTTTTCGAGGATTAAAAGACCAATACCATAACGACTGAGCCAAAGACAAAGAGATAACTCTCTGACACAGTTGTCAGATATTGTATCTAAATTGGGATAAAGCTATGCATGAAGGATTGATCTGTGATCATAGGTCATGTGTGTCATGTGTGAGTCTCTATGTGGTTGTAATTCTTATTAAAAGAAAGTAGAGTTTTTGAGGCAGCCCTAGCTTTTTAATCCACATTATGCAATACATTTTACAATATCTCTATTGTTAGTACTGAGATTCACTTCAAGCTAGGAATAGTTATTTAATCCTTTACCACACATTGATAGCTTTTAACACCCCTGAGGAAGAGGCTTTTTGAAAACATTGTGGGAAAAGGAGAAAATGCTGGTAACCAGCATTTTCTCCTTTTCCCACAAAGTTTTCTACCCTATCAAAGCGAAATTGCACCATTTGAGCCACTCTAAAATTGTCCCTGTGAATGCTTTTAATTTGGATGGGTCTAAAATTTTGCTGTGTGGTAACGGGTCAATACTAAACAGGAGACCTATATAACAGGGATAGGTACTCATCAAAATACTGTTGACACAGTTCAGCAAATGCTTTTAATTTTGTTGTCATCTAAAAGTTGGCTTTGTTTGCAACTTGCTGAATTTACATGACTTGTATGTGTATCTCTATTCTAACCAGATAAATTTTCTGTAACCATGTATGATGCATGCACAGTATTGCTGGTTTTCCTTTTTTTTTTGGCATTTTTTGCAGGGTAGATGAATGTCAGATTGAACAGTCCATTCTGTCTTGTACTTTAATCTCTTACCAAAGAACAGTGAATTTATGTTTGCCATATCCTGAGCCTGCCATGTGTGCGCCTGTCTCTTATATATCTGTGTGTGTTTAATTTTTTTGAAATATGTCTTAATCTACTAATTTCTAATTTCATATTGATGTTCCTTCTGTAGTCCTCTTTGAGATCTCTAGAAAGACTAAAATTAGTGAAGAACTCTGGTAGCCATAGCAACAAAAGTGAGAAATTTGTTTAGTAGCTGTGTGTTTCTGTTTTATCTTTTCAAACATGTCTTAACCCTTTACCCCATAAGGCATTTCTATGTTATCTCTAACTGATCCTAAATAACAGCAAGGATGTAGCCGTTTTATATGTGTATACCGATATTACACCTTTTGATAGCATAGAAAACATTGTGAGAAAAGGTGAAATTGCTCGTCACAAGCAATTTCACCTTTGGCCACAATGTTTTCCAAAGGCTCCTACAAGCAATGTGTAGAAATAAGTATCTATGGAGTAAAGGGTTAATCTACTGGCCTGCCTTGATTCAAAATTCATATTTAAAAGTTATCTGGAAAATCCATGGGTCATGAAATCTATGGTTGCCATGGCAACAAGAACGAAAAATTGACAAATCTTCAAAGATCTTCTCCAACTTTGTGTGTTTGATTGCTAAGCAATCTTTTGGCTGCCATGGGCATGGTTTGTTTTAAATTTCTTTGAAGGCTGTTTTTAGCAGCCTTGCCAGCCTAGCTGGTCTTACTATTTTTGGGGGCTAGTTATATTATTGACTGTACCTTTTTTCTATCTTTCCTTCAACTAAGTTCAATGGAGTTTTGTATGAATAGATGGTCACAAAGTGCATTGCGTCTTTACATTGTGTCTTGTTTAAAAAAAATCTTTGGGGAGGTCTTTTAACTCATTACCACACGACAATACTTTAGGTTTGTCCAAATCAAAGGCATTTATAGACGACAAAATAACAGTGACTGAAAATTTGAAATTTGTTTTGTGAAGGGTAGAAAACATTGTGGGAAAAGGAGAAAATGCTGGTTACCAGCATTTTCTCTTTTTCCCACAATGTTTTCTAAAGGCTTCTTTCTCAGGGTTGTCAAAAGTAGGGATTGTGTGGTAATGGGTTAAGCCCCACTTACCAGGAGGGACAACTCCCCCACTCCTTCATGCTTTCCTGCTGACATATGCATTGGCATTTAGAGAGGATTTACATGGCTGAATCACTTTTCAAAAGTCTACAGAAACCCTAAATTGGTATGGATTATAATAGACCATTGTTGATCTAACTACAGCTTACTGCTGCATGTGTCATTAGCAAGTGGAACAACACAAACCATCATGCACGTTTTTCATGATTGTCAAACTTTTCCAACAAATTTCACTGTTGTGATATTTTCTGCAGTACAAATCATTGATTTTCAATATTGTTTTATTAGGTTATTAACCCTTTACCCTATAAGGCATTTTTAAGGTATCTCAAATTGACCCTAAAAACAACAAGGATGAAGCCTTTTCTCATGTGCATATGACACCTTTTGATAGCATAGAAAAAGTTGTGACAAAAGGTGAAATTGCTCGTCAGGAGCAATTTCACCTATTGCCATAATGTTTTCAAAAGGCTCCTACAAGCAATGCATAAAAATGAGTATCTATCTATGGAGTAAAGGATTAAATGACTGAAAAAGAGTGTCTCCACTGCCTGTATTTGATTCCATCAACTCTTTACCAACATTAACGTTAGTTTAGACATGTTATTTATTTTCCCTCAATTTACATGGAAATGGGGTTGGGTCACAAGTTATAACAACTCAGAAATCGACCCTCCCCCCTACAATATAATGGATTTACAAGTGTTCACACAACTAATTATAATACACAGGAAAGAGATAGAGAGAGGGGGACAGACAGACAGAGATTTTGTCCATTTGCTCAACATAGTAAAAAGGAAAGATCAGAGCATACGAAAGTATGCTTATATTGAGTAAATCGGCCAGTTTGTTGAGTATACTCCTGCAAATAATTCTGAATTTTCTCGATCTGTTAGGGATGGTTTACCAAAAAGATCACTTACATTCAATGGATTAAGGTGCTGAATAGAATTAAAGAAGATTATTGGCGGGAGGGTGGGGGGTGGGGGTTGTAGTAATATGCACTATACAGCAGCAATGGAGAAGATGGCTTTTATTAGTATGTTCCCTGGCCAGTGAGTAGCTGGAATTTGCTACAAGTCAACTGGGGGTATTATTTTTAGATCCATTCATACATTTATGTACTGCGAGTAGAATCAGTGAATCTCTACCACTGGAAAATCTATGATTGACTTGAGACGGTACAGTCCACAATAAATGCCTAAATATAAAAAAAAAATCTCAATGGTGTCTCATTATTGAAATTATTTATCTATCCATTAACCCATTACCACACAATCCCTACTTTTGACAACCCTGAGAAAAAAGCCTTTTGAAAACATTGTGGGAAAAGGAGAAAATGCTGGTAACCAGCATTTTCTTCTTTTCCCACAATGTTTTCAACCCTTTCAAGATCAAATTCCATTATTAGAATAACATTAAAATCGTCGTCTGCAAATGCTTTCAATTTAGAACAGGCTAAAATTAGGTAAAGAGTTAATTAGGTAAAATTTGGTAAAGAGTTAAGAAATATATTTTATTGCAGAAAAAAATGAGTCAGGCACATGTATATGGATTGGTACTTTCACTCATTACCAAACGATAAAATATTAGTTTTGTGCAAATCTAAAGCACTTGCACACAACAAAATAAATGTGACAGAAAATTTCAAACTTGTTTTGTGAAGGGTAGAAAACATTGTGGGAAAAGGAGAAAATGCTGGTAACCAGCATTTTCTCTTTTTCCGAAAATGGTTTCTAAAGGCGTCTTTCTCAGTGGCGTCAAAAGTAGGGATTGTGTGGTAATGGGTTAAGCAAATAACTCAGGTATAACAAAATTTACAAAGATAAAAAGAAAATATGATAGATCTTAACTACCTGAGTTCAGTTCTATCCCTCTTGATTTGACGTGGTGGGTCATATGGGTCACATTTATTTTGTTGTCTGCAAGTGCTTAAAAATTTGGACCTGTCTAAAATTTTGGCGTTTGGTAAAGAATGAATTCTTTATGGTTTTCTGGAAGAAACAAAGCTATAGAAAACATCATGTGAAAAGGAAAATAAAACTCCTCATACAGTGCATTCCTCCAATTCCCATGACTGATTGAATGATTGATTGATTAAATTGGACTTTATTGCCATTTTCACAGCTGAGGTTATATCATGGCAGTGAGTGCACCTATGCATGTATTTCCTGGCTTTCTCACACCTGTACTGACATAACTTTCTTTCAGGATCACTCGCTACATTCTCAGATGCATCACCCGTAAGAGGCATGAAAGAAAGTTTGACTCAAGCAAGTGTCAAACTCACCACCATCAGGTCACAAGTTTACTGACCACTGAGTTAGAGCCAGGTGAGCTAATCCCCGAGAAAAACAGAACTACAGAAAAGAGGTGTAAATGCGAATAGACAACATTTCTCCTTCTCCTGCAATGTTTTTCACCTTTGTCTGTAAATGCTTTCGGTTTGGGTCTAAAAGGTTTGAACTTAAGTCTGAGTACCAACGATAAAGGGTCACATTCAGGCTCATGTGTTTTGGTGTGGTAGTCTGAACCCTGTAATCTTCCGAACCACTGGTCCATTTCTCTTTGTTTTTCAAATAAACCACTGAGTGTGGATGGTGGAAGACTCTCGCCCCATTTTTTGGTTAAGTACTTCACAACTTCCTCCCCAAAAATATTAAGGTTTTCTGTCACATGCTTGGTGATTTCTCTCTTCTCTGACGAGGTAAACTAGTTTCTGAGTTTTGCACCTCCCTTCCATATTTACACTACAAAAATGGACAGAAAAGTTCATTAACCCTTAATACCTCCATGAAAATGTATTTTGAAAATAATGTGGAAACGAGAAAATATTGGAAACTAGCATTTTCTCCTTTTCTGACTGACAAATAATTTTTTCTATCAAACACTAAACCCATTTTTGAACTACATTCCCAATATGTTTTTGACTGTCAAAGACAAATCTCATTGCTTGAACTACATTTCATTTGTTGTCTGCAATTCCTTTTTATTTCAGCAAGTTGAACTAGAGCTGTGACTTAATGTGACTTAATACCCCTGCCAGCCCTCAGAAAAAAGTGTCAAATTCAAGGGGAGATAATTCTTCAACCAGGAAGAGTTGACACTTGAAAAGTGCATCTTGCAATCTTTGACATATGATTAATATATGTGCAAAGTTTCAATACAGTTGAAGGAAAAACTGTAGGAGGAGTTTGAAACACAAAATTACTGGTATTTTGTACACAGACAGACAGACACACAGACTGGCACACAGACAAACAGGACGATTCCAGTATACCCATAAAACATTCATTTTAATGGGGGGGGTGGTTATAAGAGGTTCTCATTTTTTTGTAGTTTCTGTAGAAGTAGTTTGTACTAACCAGCATTTTCTCCTTTTCCCAAAATGTCTTCAAAATGTTTCTTTTTCAGGGTTGTTAAATGTTGGGATTGTGTTGTAAAGGGTTTAAGATGAAATCAATTATCAATCAAACATTTTTTAACTTAACGTTTGGCATGTGGTCCAAATGGCTCACAAAGTCTGCATTGGCATTGCTCGTATAAAAAAATCTCACTGCCACAATGCTTTCAAAGGCTACGTCACTGCATGACAAAAAATTCCGCTGTGCTGGACATAAAAGGGTTTCTGTAAATTACAGGTTCTGTAAAATGGACGTACTGTATGTAGGTACATTTTTATCTTGAATGTGTGAAGGATATATATGTTTTCTTAATTTTTTTGGGGTGGTCTAGTCTGGGCATTTGTTATATTTTGTAGGATTTTCATTAATTATGATTTATTCTGATTGATAAAAACTTGAAGTCAACCACAGTTAAAGACAGGTGAAGGTGTGATAAATATCATACTGCATATTAATTAATCTCTTCCTAAAAAGGCAGAGTAAAATACAGAAAATTTGAAAGATATACCCATACTCGGAGTAATTCCCCTTGAATAAAGTTTATTTAACCCTTTCCCAAACAATCCCTGGTTTTTACCAGTCTGGCACAGTAGCCTTTGAAAAAACATTGTGGGAAAAGGAGAAAATGCTGGTTCTTCTGGTCTGGAATGGAAGCCTTTTAAAAACATTGCAGGAAAAGGAGAAAATGCTGGTAACCAGCATTTTCTGCTTTTCCCACAATGTTTTCTACCCTATCATAGACAGAAATCATCTTTTCAGCAAGAGTTGAATTGTCATCTGCAAATGTTTTCAATTTGGTTTAGTCCAAAAGTTTTATTTGGGAAAGGGTTAAAAACCTGTTTTGATCACACACCCACAAAAAATTATAATGATATGACATCTTTAACCCTTTACTCCATAGGTACTCATTTCAACGCATTGCTTTTAGGAGCCTTTGGAAAACATTGTAGCAAAAGGTGAAATTGCTCGTGACGAGCAATTTCGCCTTTTGTCACAATGTTTTCTATGCTATCAAAAGGTGTCATATACACATAAGAAACGGCTTCATCCTTGCTGTTATTTAGGATCAATTAGAGATACCATAGAAATGCCTTATGAGGTAAAGGGTTAAAAGAAACTAAAGTAACTTGATAATAAAAAGTCGAATTTAAAAAGTGCTGTGAAAAAATAAGAAGTCGATATGACCAAAATTTGCAAACATTTTTCCACCGGGGATCGAAATGACCAAAATGTGTTGAAATGACTGGGTGTCGAAATTACCGGGTGTTCAAATGACTGCCATTCGATAGAAACAAGTTTTTACAGCTATATTTATACTAACCTCTCTCAACTATGCTATTTTCTTTATTTTCTTTTCAACTACCGTGTTGTATTGAATAAATTTCAAATTTTTCTCACAATTCAAACTTTTACCCGAATATATCTACAATCCGGATACTGAACAGATGAATCTCGTTCATGTTTACTGTTTTTTTGCCTTTGAGTTTGATATAGTTCATATGCAAAGATATACACGGGTTTACTTTAAAAAAAAAAACATGCGACTAAAAACCATTGGCACCCGTAAAATCGTAAAGAAATCATGGAACTAGTGTCATATCTTCTCTACCAAGCTTATTTGCTATTTCCGGTTTGTTCCTTTTGCATCAATTTTTGTTTGTAACACCAATTTACATTGCTTTTTCTCCTCAATTTGTATAATTTATTGCTACTATCGCTTATTTCCGTCCATTTCATCTGCGCTTTTGCTTTGCTTTTTATTCCGGGCTGATATTCATTCAAATATATGGGTCTTGCAAGAGAATGATGAACGACTAATGGTCAAAGGGAAACAACTCGTACAAAGTTTTGTAATTAGTAATGCTACAGTTGCCTCCCTTATTGGAGAGGAAAAGGCTTATTTCTGACTGCTTCACGTCGAGAGTACGTGCATACCATTAAATGGTACGCCTACAAAACGAAGACTCCGCCCAAAACCTCGCTTTGGCTACTTCTGGAGGAGCTAAATTACTACGGCTACAGTATGTGCATAGTATGTGCAGTAGGCGGGACATGAAACCTCCTCTTCCTGTCTCTGGTCTTTATATGCCTATGCACCTTACGAAAAATGCCAGCCAAGAGCAAGCATAAAACCGAGGACGAATAAATACGGTAACGTCTGTAGAGACGATCCATTGGACAAACGATAACTTTTCATCTAGGTGTAACGAATATCAACCAGTTCATGTGGTCAACTTGTTAATTTTAACCGTTCTTAAAACGACATGCCACCAGACAAAAAAAAAAAATCGGTCAAACTTATTATTTTTCTTAACAGGCGACAGGTAGTCTCTCGTTTATTTTATGTTAATTATAACCTCCAATATTTGAATTTGGAATTCATTGCAAGATCGCGCTACAATAAAAATGCAATATTTTTTAACAGATATCATTGAGGTAATAGATGTTCAGTAAATGAATTTAATTCTGAGTTAATGATAACCATTATGATAACTTAACGCAAACTTACAAACAAAACTGTTTTCATTCAATGACGATATCGACATATATCGCTAAATATAAAAGGCCATTTTATTGCTCAGCTTCAAAACATACATTGGCTTTATGTAGGAAGATGATGTCTAGTTAAATTAAATCCTAATGAACATCAAACCATTCCCGTTACAAACCCATAAAACGCCATATAAACAAGAGATAACTTCAGTTTAAAAAAAAAATCAGAGCAATTAAGGTTTTAAAGTTGGATAAAATTGTACAGAAAGTCTGAGGAAAGTGGACGGTGTAGATCAAAGATCAGACTGCACGTTCTGTGCAGTCTGATCATGATCTACACAGACTGTAAAGGCAACTTTTATTGTATATGGCACTTTGAAGTTTTCGTTTTTACGCCCATTAGACATCGAAGCTCTTTCGACGATTTGAACAGTCTACAAGAACTAGATCTATCTTGTAAAGATTTAACACTATCCAAATAAGCTTAACCCTTTCGGCGCCATAGGGGAAAGCAGAGACTTTTGCGGACGGCATAGATCAAGATCAGACTGCACAGAACGTTCAGTCTGATTTTTGATCTATGACATCCGCTGGTGTAGTCAAGCCTATACAATCAAAATCTTTGTGAGTTTCAATAGATTGTATTCACAGTGTAGGACCGGAAGTGTACAGTGTTTGAGATTGTATGTCACTTGGGAGTCTGTACAGTGGTGAAATGTCACTTGGTTGTTGGAAATTGCTATCACACGGTAAGTCAAGCTGGTGATTTTTCATTTATTTTGATAGCTATTATAAAACCTTCATATCCAGTTGTTTGTTTGTTAATCATAGACTGTATCAGGTACACTCATGCGCTCTGAAAAGCTTTCCTGGAGATATGGGGATGCGTTGATCATGTAACCATACTAAAATACAGATGATTTTGCCTCAAAACAACGAGGTATTTTGTTTGATTAATCATCCTTTAAACCTTTTTTGCTGAACGGAAAATGTATAGACAGTTTCTTATTCACTTTTGCTTGAAAACATGTGAAGAATTGGTAACAAAATCGACTACAATTCTCCTAATCGTTCATTTAAAATGGCATGTCAACATACGGAATTTGTACTGTCACTTGATAAGCTGGTGTACAGTCACTTGAGATCGACAATATTTTATTCTGTACAGTCACTTGAAGAGCATGTCTTTTTATTACGAAGAATGAAAAAGGAAATTCGACAAAAAGTTGTTTTTTTGAAGTGTTATGAGACTCTGACTTGTTTGACCAACTTTTAAGTAGATTGATTTGACAGATGCTCCCTGAAATGTTGGTTTTACTAGCTATAATACTCGAATACTTTATTAGACACTGAAAATCCCAGTAAGATTACTGCACCAAGGAAACAGGAGCAAGTTTCAAGTTCTGTAACTGATTACTACCGTCTTGTACCCTGTTGCATAAAAGCGCACTTTGATATAAATCACAAATTTTTTAAGCTTTGTTTATGCTTGAGAACACCTAATTGATAGATTGTATGGTGTTTAACACCGTTTTCAACATTATTTTAGGTATATCGCAGCGGCCAGTGCAGCTATCCATGCTTTCCTGGAGTCTCATTCGCACAATTTTCTTTCAAAGCCACTGGCTGCTTTCTCATATAATCATCATCGAAAGAATGGTCAGCCGTGGGAGAAGAATGAATCCTGTCGCAATGACTACTATCAATCCTGGGAAAGAAAATGGCCGAGCACGGGATCGAGACCACAGCTCCCTGTTCTCAAATCCTGTACGCTACTGACTGAGCTACCGGGGCTCGGCGAGAACATCTTTAACGACTATATAGAATTTGACTGGTTTAAAGGTGGCCCTTCAGATTTTGCGACGAAAATTTTACAAAAATGCAAAAAAAGTCATCCTTATACTCCCAAAGTCTTTTAATTGGCATTCATAAAACTCTAGTAGTCGAAAGCACATCCGACAACACGAGAAATTAGAGATTTACTGCGGCCCAGGCTGAGACCAACAGGAGCCACGTTCTATTTTTAGATGACCAATTCTCTCATTTACATACAGGAATACACAGACAAAGTTTCAAACATAGCGTCCAAAGAATACATTATGGAAAATAATCATAACATGTTTGTTATGTAATGGAATTTAAGCGTTACTAGTCACGTGCCAGTCACTTGACATTCCCACAATGCTTTATTCGTTTTTGGTGCGAAATCTAAAAATACCTTAAGAGGCCACGTAGCCTTTTAGGGGAACATCATTCATTCTTTTTTTTGTAATTTTATGAGTCTTAATTATTGATGATTTTATCAATTTTTCATATACATTTCAGTGACATATATAGTTTTTAATTTGGTGAGATGTAAAAATTCTAAATACCCACCTTTAAGTTTTAACTTCAGACAATATTGAACTATCTCGGCAAAGATTTCATAATAAGCACACCCTATTTATTCAGACCATCCAAAACTGTCCAGATAGAATGGATGACAGCCTATTTCAGATACACTGCTTATTTCATAATAAAACTTGAATGATGATGGATACAAGTCCCGTCTTATTCAGCTACACCCTGCCTGTGTCTAAAAGGTTGAGTAGGCTCAATGATGAGGCGCTACGGTCTTTTTTTTTTCATATATGGACATTTGTTTGCACCGTAACCGTACCGTCTCAAGTCCGTCGAAAGTTTTCTCGTAGCCAAGGTAGAGCTCTATACTGCCTTTCTGTTTCGTCGGTTAAATCTGTATTGCAGCGAAATGCAACTAAATAAAAGTTGGTTGGTTGTATTGGGGGTTTAACGCCACTTTAACAGCTAAGGTCATATCATGGCGGTCGGTGACGCACATGTATGTGTTTCCTGACTTTCTCATACTAGTACTAACACAACTTTCTTTCCAAAGCCACCGACTACTTTTCTCAAATGCTTCAGGAGAGGTTAGAGGCGAAAATACGCCGGAAATAAAGTCCGCCTAACCGGGTATCGAACTCACAACCACCAAGTCATGAGTCCGACACGCTCACCACTGAGCCACCCGGGCGGGCCTAACTATAAGTAAATAAAATGACCAAAGGTAGATTGTTAAACCTTTCGTTATCTTAAACGCTTGTAGAAGTCGTTTATGACATATAAATCTGGGAATTTATCGTGCGTTGCGGACATTTTAAGTGTTTTCGGGAATATAAACAACTGGAGTAACAGATGAAATGCACAGTTTTCTCTTATGTTCAGCGAAGGGTTATAAAATACACAAGCAACTTGTATGTTTCAATCCTAATTTTGTGTTCTATTTGCAAAGTTATGAGAGTTCAAACTTGCGCACAAAATCTGTGCCAGAGGCCACCAGGAAAAAAGTAACATCGCCTTTGGGGACAGTTATCTGAACTATGTCAGTCCTTTGGTCTCAAGACCCTAATGGTGTGTAAAAACACCTATGACTCTACATATTCAGAGCCGGTCTGCATATTCAGAGCCCTTCTTTATTTTTATCATTTTTTTGCGTTATTTCTGTTCAGTTCTTTACCAGCAGTGAATATAACATTTCAAGACATAATTTCATGCTTTTAGGACAGCAAGACTCTCTTTTTTTGCCATTAAAATGGCAATAATAGACTGAATATAGGTTCGTGACGTTTTATTTCGGCTATAGTCGACCCACGCCACAAATGATTCAGACAACATCGTACCTTTGTTACAACTTTACACACTGTAGACAACACGTTGAAAGACCAGATTATTGTATGACATTCTCCTTTTTTATTTTAGCTCACCTGACACCTGAGCACAACGTGCTCAAGGGGAGCTTTTAGGATCACCTGGTGTCCGTCGTCCGTCGTCAACATTTCTTTAAACATCAACTCCTCCTAACGTGCTGGGCCAATTTGTACCAAACTTAGCTGGAATGTTCCTTGGGAGAACCTCTTTGAAATTGAGCTCAGAATTTGATTCCATGCCTCAAAAACTCTGGTCGCCATGGCAACCAAATGGAACTTTCTAAGAAATTCTTTAAAAAAGTTCTTCTCTGAAACCGCTAGCCAGATTTTGAAATAATTTCACAGAGATGTTCCTTGACCCTTTTCAAAAACTGTTCGTGAAATTTTGGTCCGTCAAGAAACATGGCTCTGGTGAATGGGGGCTACTAGCACTGAACAGAAATGAAGAAATTCTTGAAAATTCTTCTTTCTCTGAAACCCCTGCTCGGATTTTAAAAGAACTTCTCAGCAATGTTCCTTGGGTGACCCTTTTTAAAACTTGTTCATAAAATTTTGATCCGTCAAGAAACATGGCTCTTGTGAATGGGGGTTACTTGCACTTATATGGAAATAAAGAATTCTTGAAAATTCTTCTTTCTGAAACTGATGGTCAGATTTTGAAATTACTTTTTTCAGGTGACCTTTTGAAAATTGCTTGGCAAAATAATAATTTTGGTTCAAACGTTTCAATACCTCAGAAAAAAATAGGCTGTGGTCATCTCAAAAATTCAGGTGAGCGATCCAGGGCCATCTTGGCCCTCTTGTTTCAATTTCAAAGACATAAAAACACATGATTACAAATAGTGACAAACTCACCTGTTTTTGTTAACTCACCTGAGCACAACCTGCTCAAGGGGAGCTTTAAGGATCACCCAATGTCCGTCGTCCGTCAGTGTGTCGTGCATCAGTACGTCGTGCGTCGTCAACAATTCTTTAAACATCAACTCCTTCTAAATCGCTAAGCCGATTTGGACCAAACTTAGCTGGAGTGCTCTTTGTGAGGACCTTGTTTCAAGTGTATCGGGCATATAAAAGTGGTCTATAAAGTGCACACAAGCTTCTTTAAATATTTAGCCCACAATTTCGAGCTTGCCCGCGATGGCATCAGGACAAAAATCCAACCAAGTTTTATGAGTAGCCTACCTGACACTGTGGCCTATAGAGTGCAAACGAGGTAAATGTTGACGCATGGACGAGAGATGACCGACGACAAACACAGCACGATCACAAAAGCTCACCATGAGCACTTCTTGCTCAGATGAACTAAAAATTAAATAAAAAAATCCAATGCCACAAACGACACAAAAGCCACAAGCACTAGGAGTAAAATGCCTTATGTAATCCTTCAGAACATTCTGGTTTGAATACATTGATAGGATCACGTCACGCGGTATCACCTTACGTAAATTTTGGCCAGTATAAGTTTATCATCATTTATTATATACCTAGCAGTGAAATCCTGGAATTTCCCAGTGTAATAAATTTTGATATCATCACTAGTGACGTTATCAACTTTCACTTTCTGACGTCATTTGGGAACTACCTTTTTTTTCGACTACATTTTTTTCGACTTTCAAACGCAAAATTACAAATAATGATGTTAATAAGGTATTTAATAAATAGAATAATCAACTGGTTATTTTTGATATGAAAAATATCTCACTCGGACGCGTCGTAAGGCGTTAAAAAAACTCGTGCTGCGCACTCGTTTTTTCAACGCCTAACAACGCATCCTCGTGAGATATTTTTCATATCAAAAACAACCAGTTGATTATCCTCTATATATTTCATACAAATGAAATATACTGATTAATACCTAACTTACAGTTTGTCCTACTTTCTAATTGATTGACAGATACGGATAGGTAGAAAGAAACATACAAGAACGACAGAAAGCTCTGTTCCCAACGCCTCTTTGATTTGAGGGTGGATCTGAGTCGTAATACGTCACTATTATCTTGTCCTTGAACTAGTTTCAGGACAATTGTCTGTGGTCATGCCTTTTAAAGCGCTAGATTCAGCAATGGATGCATGCTTTGAGCTGGTTGACGACGATATATTTTTTAAAGAATTCATTTTCCCCGACACAGGCGACGTCTCGCTAACGCAACTGTATATAATAAATACCCAAGACCTGGATTCATTTCCCTCTAAAGTTGCAGGATCACTATCCAGGATCTCTTTCATATTTAACCCATACAACATAAGCTATCTTTTTTACGGCCCTGAGGCAGAAGCATGTGCAAACACTGCGGGTGAAGGAGAAGTTGTTTGTAAGGAAAAATTTCTCCTTTTCTGCAATGTTTTCTTTCTTCCATAGACAAATCCTATAATATGGGCAAGTGCGTATGAGGCCACAATTGAAATATAATCTTTTTTAAGCCAGAGGACACAACAGAAAAGCAATAACATGTTATATGTTGATTTCATTTCTTTGTGTCCATCATGTGGGAATATACGGGGTCTAAGCAAACAATATTTTGTTGTATAGTGTCCAAATTCCTTATTTAAGAACAAAATAAGTTTGAGAAGGGATTCAAGTGACAGTACAGAGTCGTGTCAAGTGACAGTACAAATCAAATATATTGCTTTCTAAGTGACAGTACAAAATTCTGTTGGTACACATGCTGGAATTTCGTCATTTTAATCGCTTTTAAGGTCACAACTTGGAACTTGTTGATGAAAACAGAAAGTAGACACATCGACAGACCTTTTTATCGTAGAAAGAACTCTCTCATGTGCGCTAAAGCGAAAATTCTGCTACTTTTTGTAGTCGAAAATCATTTCAATTTTCTCACATCAAGATGATCAAGACATTAATTCTTATTGCTATAAAGCCGTTGCACATTGCACGATCAGGTGCCTGGCATGTTTTATATATATCAGAAGTACAAGTGGATGGAAAGAATTCAATCAAATATAGGAATAAATGAAAAAAATATTAACTTCACTTACCGTGTAAACACAATTTTCTAGAATCAAGTGACATTTCGCCACTGTACAGACTCCCAAGTGACATACAATCTCAAACACTGTACACTTCCGGTCCTACACTGTGGTATTTATAGCCGTCCGCTGGAATTTGAGGGGTTTTTTTGCAGAGAAAGGTTTACGAAACAAGTAAGCTGTGTAGACTCGGAATCAGATCGTACATTCTGTGAAGCGGCATTTTAAACTATCACGGCGGGGAATCACGTGACACAACAGCGACAAAAATGACCCGACATTTGAAAAAAATTCCCCAACTTGAGGTAAGAAAATCTTCAATAATAGACCATCTGCCAAATTCCGTTACTGACGCGTCACCACGAGTTACTTCCCTTGCGAGTACTCTCCACCGGACAATCTTTTCCAATCTTGAATATGCCGAATAGTGAAAGGGTCATATTTTTTCAATGGAATTCACCCTAAACGCGATAAATAAGACAACAAAAATCTTAAATCGGCCATGCCGGTAGTTTATTATCTTTTTCGAAGACACACACACACACACACACACAAAACTGTTGTTTTGTCAATCTTTCAGTAAACTTCAGAGATTAAAGCGGTATCATAAGCGCTGTCTCCTGTCGGGCGTGTTAATAGAACTTTTTGTATGCAGACTGCATTAACCCTTATGCTGCGAAGCCCAACTCAATGACTTTTTGCAGACAATTTAGATCAAGATCGGACTACGAAAAAAGTGCAGTCTGATCCTAAATCTACACTGTCCGATACGGAGATATTCTACCTGGAGATATTCCGTTGAAATAATATTTGAGTTTTTACCATCGACTTTAAAAGTGTCATTTGATTTATTTAGCAGGATAAGGTTTAATAACTTGAAAACCAAATTCGAAAGGTACGAGTGCAAATATATAAACTGGGACCGGTTAAATCAGGTTACATAATAATGCATTTAAAAAAAAAAAAATGTTCGGACAGAAAAATGCATCTTTAAGGGCCAATGATTAGAACAGACTTACCCCCTGTAACAGATTTAAACAATTCCAAACCTTTACAAGTGATCAACGTCAGACTGAACGTAATAAACAATTAATTATGACACGAGTGTGTTAGTCGGTGCCTAGGAAGAGCATAACAGCTTTTCACATAGATGCACCCACTTTGACGGTGAAATACCGAGATCAAAAGAACACCCAGCTAACCCTTTACTAACTTTTCAATGAAAACAAGTATAGCACGCATTTGCCCACTGAAAATGAATCCCGAACCTCTTTTTTTCTAGAAGGAATGGAATGTTTGAAATTTGAATTGAATTTTGTTATTATGATAGTCAACTGATAAGGTAGTTCAAGCAGGAACATGACAAAACTGCAGCTATAGAAATTCTAAATGTTATTTCAAAGTCAGGATTTTTGCTGTAAATTCAAACTGTATAATGTCACAGTTTTTGGTAAATAGCGTCTGGCTATTTGCAGATACTGGAACGATTTTTTAAAAAGAATTACTATCACTTCAATGGTTTAAATAATTCAAACCACCGACCCCTGGATTTCGAGCCTGTAAGATATAAACTTAGCTACGGAATTCGGCAAACATTAGTTGACCAATCAGACATAAAAATATGAAAGGTCTATTGCAGTTATATAAATGTTATTTTCCCCATTTTTTCGCTATTTTGGATAGCAAAGAAAAAGGAGAAAAGGTTGGTTACCAGAACTTTATCCCTATTTAACATTTTCAAAAGCTATATTTCTCAGGGTCGTAAAAAGCTTGGGTTATGTGGTATAGTATTTTAACCTTTTACCAAACATTTCCTGGTTTTTATGACCGTGGGATAGAAGCCTTTTGCAAATATTGTGGGGAAAAGGAGAAAATGCTGGTAACAAACATTTTCTCCATTTCCCACAATGTTTCATACCCTGCTGGATTCGAATGTCAATTTTTGAGTTACGTTTATTTTGTCATCTGCAAGTGCTTTCAATTTTGTCCAGTCTAAAATTTTGTCGTCTGGTAAAGGGTTAAATAGTTACCGTGAATGTTTTCACCCGATGTCAACACCTTGGACTCGTCCAGATACTTAACATGTAGAGACGACTGAATAAAAGTGGGCCAAATGGTTGTAATTGTCCTTGAAAAAGTAAAAGAATATTGTTGGAACAGAAGAAAGTGCTTGTTGCAAGCCCTTCCTTTCTTTTCCACAATATTTTCTCTCACACTTGGAAAATTCATTTTTCACAGATGTCTCTTAACTGTATATTGATTTTTTTCCCTTTTTTTGGGGGGGGGGGAGGGGTGGGGGTGGGGGGTTAAGGTTGAAGAAGTGAGACAAATAACATAAAGTGGGCAAAATCAGCACGTCTGCCCCTGTTTGCCGGATCCCCAAAACTCGGAATACTTTGGTAAACGGTTAAATAGCTGTCCAGTGTCTTCAGAAAGACAGGCACAGTCCATTTACTGATATTATAGCACTATTATCAAACGTCTTTATTGCACTTTCAGGTATGTTCTTATTGACGAATAACTTCATGTTACAGATCATGAACAAAAGAAACGTGGCTTCAGATCAAATTTTAAACCTTCCATATCTTCTTCACAAAACAATTATTCAAGCTTCATTTTGAGTATATGTATTTGAAAATATGCGTCTAGTGAAGGTTTACAAAAGAAAATGGATGAAGGGTTAACTCGGTGTTCCTTTGATCTCGGTATCGCACTGTGCTGGACAGGGCGGAAGACCTTTAGAACAGCTGTAATGTACTTACTTCTTACAGATTAACACACACGTGTCACATTAAATTGACCCTTCTTATCTTTTGTTTCATATTTATTTACCCGTTTGGTGATCATTAGTGGACGGGATTATGAATTTTATACAGGTTTCAGAGGGTAAGTTCATTCTTACTTTCTACATGCTCTTTATTTGAATACGGTCTCATAAAATGCGTATTTTGTCTATTCCTAATTATTTTTTTCAAAAGCAATGTCATGATATATGAATAAATTGTGTTAGAATTGATTTCATATAGATTTCTTACTATGTCACTTTTTTTTCAGTGGTGAATTTGTCCAAATTTAAAGGATTTGTGAACAGGTCATACGGTATTTGTCATTGGAGAGGTCATCAGACCTCTCCAACAGTGTTGAGTTTAAAAGGCAGACTGCCTCAGAAATTGCTGTCTAAATCCAATCTTTGTAGGGGAATTGTTCCGATACACAGTCTGTTTCGTCATGATTTTATAAAGAAATCGAAGTCTAAAAACTGAAATAGGAAATAGACGTGGTTTGTTTCTATATCACGAATTTCAACAAAATTGTAAGGATTTAATTGCATTTTCCCTTTCCAACAATTTTAATTTTGTATTACAATCTTAAATCTTAAGAAAAAGAAGAAAAAGAAAAAAGAATTTCGTTAAAAATAGAAACGAACACAGCGGAAAAAATCACGTGACCTTAAAACGCGGGAAGAAGGTCGTGTGACTTACATAAATTACAAGGACGGATGAATACGGAATCCTGTTTTTGCCATCCACTTTGATGAATGTGTATTTACAACTGAACAGATTTCAACTACCCGTTTATTGTCTTGCTTGTTTCTTTACATGTACCTAGATTATATTTAACCTAAAAGCATAAAAAGTATTAGAAAAAAATGATGTCGACCTCTCCTGGCTTCTTTTTTAAAGAAGCCACTTGTTGAAATAATGCTTTGATTGTCCGGTGTCACGTGATACTTCCGGTGCGCCGCTTACGATAAAATGGAAATATCGCTTATATCAAATTTAATTGGCAAATCGTCTATTCCGTTAATACATGACCGATTGGAATTTGGTTTGAAGCAGAGAAGGCGGAGGGACTCCAGGGATTTGCTTGATGTGTTGGATTTTTTAAACAACACCCGATAAAAAAGTTATTGTCGAGCAAAAAAATTATCCAGGGTAAAAAATTTGTTTGCTCGTCAATAACTTTTTAATCGGGTGTTGTTCAAAAAATCTAACACATCAAGCAAATCCCTGGAGTCCTTCCACCTTCTCTGCTTCAAACTAAATTCCAATCGGTCATGTATTAGCGGAATTATTGAAGATTTTCTTACCTCAAGTTGGAGAATTTTTTCAAATGGGTCATTTTTGTTGTTGTTGTGTCACGTGATTCCCCGCCGTGAACTATGCCGTCCGCAAACCTCATACCTTTGCAAATGGCGATTTTCAAAGATCAAAACCTTTCTCGGTGATCCCATTCGAATTTCAAGTAGAAAAAGCAGGAAATAATCTTATTTAAAACTAAGATTTTAGTGCTTTGTATTAAAATCAATATCAATGACACTCTTTTGTTGAAATTAATTGAAATCTTTATCAGGAACAGATTAAAAACGTTACATGCACGTCATCTTTTGCCTAGTGTTGTGTTTAGTACTTTGATCCGTCAAGCGTCTAGGAGAA
The DNA here is from genome assembly GCA_943736015.1 of Tridacna crocea. Taxonomy (NCBI): domain Eukaryota; kingdom Metazoa; phylum Mollusca; class Bivalvia; order Cardiida; family Cardiidae; genus Tridacna; species Tridacna crocea. The sequence goes on along the minus strand of OX031064.1, from coordinate 53,619,207 downwards.
ATGATGAAGGGCGGGATCATTATAAGGGAGACTACTCTTGCTTTACTCTTACTCTTAGACAGTACGAGTTTTCTCCCCTAGACCATAATTTTTTTTTAAAAGATCCCCGCTGCGATAGTTTTGCAGTACGAGTCTATGGGCATCATTTATTGGGTTGATTGATAAAAGATATAATTCGATATTGTAATTAAACTGTATCTAATTGAGAAAAATGGCTATTTATCTATTTTTTTTACGTCATATATGAATTAAGGAAAATCATATTTGCACATAATTATGTAGACTACACCATAGCTTATTTAAATCAATGAAAATTTTTGTCAAACAGTATGCTTGTATATGACTCTTTCTTATACATTTTAATCAAATAATTCTCGTGCAATTTAGCCCTTTACAAGACAGTCCCGATACTTAGTGACACTGTTTAGGCTTTTGGAAAACATAATGAGAATCTTGAGGTAAACTGCTGGTTGCATGCTATTAATTTTTTCTTTTGCCACAATAATTTCATATCCTTTGCAAAGTCCTTCTTTTGAGAAACTTTTGATCAAACACTATCTGTAAATGTTATTAATACTAAATAGTACAGAACTTTTATAGTTTGGCAGATTTGTTTGTTTAAAATTCAACCCTTATCTTACTAAGTAACAGATGAAACCTTCAAACTGATAGTAAAAAACAAAATCTGGCTGTTTCAAAGGTATTTTTTTCAGGATCAGACATCCCCTTATAGGACAGTGTAGATCAAAGATCAGACTATATGTTCTGTGCAGTCTGATCTTGATCAACAATGTCTGCAAAAGGTCCTTGAGTTGCACTTAACAGCCTAAGAGTTGATACTGTTCAAATATATTTAATGATATCACAGCTGCAGCCACTTCACCTATCTATGCTTTCCCAGCATTTCTTTTCCAGCACTTCTCACTATGTTCTTCCCAATCCATTGGCTGCTGTCCCACATAACCATCTAGGGCATTATACACAGGTTATTCAGAAGCAAGATAGGAAAGTATCCTGTTGCAATGACCATCATAAATTCTCTGAGAAAAATTGGCAAGCTGGAATTTTGTACGTGTACCAGCAACATGCTTGCTCAAATGTTGTTACCAGCTGAGCTACAGAGCATTTTCATCTTTTTCCACAATGTTTTCAAAAGCTGTCGATTTCTCAGAAGAATTCTCCTTCTCTGGTCACAAGCGTTTTCTTTTTTTCCAACAATGTTTTCAAAAGCCATCTCTTTATCTGAAAGACTTCTCTTCTGGTCACCAGCATTTTCTTCTTTTCCCACAATGTTTTCAAAAACCTCCAATATTTCAACTCTTTACCAGACGACAAAGTTTTGACCTTGCCCAACTTGAAAGTATTTGCAGACAACAATTTAAATGCGACTCAAATAATGAAATTTGATCCTGATAGGGTAGAAAACACTGTGGGAAAAAGAGAAAACGCTGGTTACCAGCATTTTCTCCTTTTCCCACAGTGCTTTCAAAAGGCTTCTTCCTCAAGGGTGTTAAAAGTCGTTATTGAGTGGTAAAGGGTTAAAAAGCCTTCTTTTTCTTCAAAGGCATCCTGTCTGGTTACCAACATTTTTTTCTTTTCCTACAATGTTTTAGAAAGCCTACAGTGTTTTCAAAAGCCTTCTCTACTTGGGGTGTTAAAACTCAGGATTGAGTGGAATGGGGTAAAAGGAATGACAAGATAAAAAGATGGAAAATCATAAAACAAATCTTATTTATTTAACAATGCAGTTCTGTGCATATACATGTGTATATACATGTATTTTACAAAAATATTCAGTTCTCTGGGTGTAATTACTAAACTCTTTACCAACAACAAAATTTTAGACTGGTCCAAATTGAAAGCACTTGCAGACGACAATATAGAATTAACTGGAAATTTGAAATTTGTTTCCAGCAGGGTAGAAAACATTGTGGGAAAAGGAGAAAATGCTGGTTACCAGCATTTTCTCCTTTTCCCACAATGTTTTCAAAAGGCTTCTTCCTCAGCGTCATAAAAACCAGGGATTGTACAGTAAAAGGTTAAGAATTATCATTAAAACAGTGAAGTCAGTAATTGATATTCCTGTTTAAACCTTGACCACAAAATCCCAACTTTTAACAACTCTGTGAAAGAAGCAGTTTTAAAACATTATGGGAGAAGGAGAAAATGCTGATGACCAGTATTTTCTCCTTTTCCCACAATGTTTGCTACCCTGCTGAAAACAAATTTCAATTTTTGAGTTACATTTATTTTGTTGTCTGCAAAAGCTTTCAACTTGGACAAATATAAAATTATGTAATTTGGTAAAGATTTAAAAATTTAAATCAGTGTTTACATTCTCACTATTTCCTGAACCTGAAGCTAATACTTTAACAAACAATACTGAAAGCATTTGCAACTGACAAATATAGGTCAAGGGATGGTTACTGTTTTGAGTTGTTAAAAAAAAACCTTGGGGGAAAAACATGTAGGTCATCTACATTTTCCTCTTTTCCCATAATCTTTTCAAAAGCTTTATACCTAAGGGAAGTCAAGCCCTGGTAGCTCATTTGGTAGCACGCAGGACTTGGGAACAAAAGGTCGTGGGCTCGATCTCTGGCTTGACCAATTTCTTTTAGGGGATTGCTGATAGCCATTGCCACAGGAATCATCATTCTCCCAACACTGGCTATTGTCCTGACAATGGTTATGTGGGAAAGCAGCCAGTGGTTTGGAAAAGAAAACTGTGTAGAGCACTGATAAAAGAGACTCCAGGAAAGCATGAATAGGTGAACTGGCCACTGTGACATAACTGAAATAATACTGAAAGTGGCTCTAAACACCATACAATAAAAACAATCAATTGTACCAGCAGGTATTAAACTTTTACCACATAATCTCCTGTTTTATTAACCCTGAGGATGGAGGCTTTAGAAAATAATGAGGAAAAGGGAGAGAAACACTGGTAATTAGCATTTTGTGCTTTTCTCACAATGTTTTCTATCCATTCCAAGACATATCTCAACATTTGGTTGACATTTAATTTGTTGTCTGCGAATGATTTCAATATGTACTGGTCTAAGAGGCAGTATTCTCTCATTTTCCCACAGTGTTTTCTATCCTTTCAAAGAAAACTTTTCTACTCTGTGCACCATGTGATTCGTCTTCTGCAAATGCTTTCAGTTTTGACCATCCTTTATTTTTTTTTCATTGTAAAGAGCTAAAAGAAACTACCGGTATTAACCTCAGTGAATACCTACTGTAATACTTTTCCTGTTTTCCTTTCAGTCATTATTTGCCTTTTCCCTACTCAAATATTCCTTTAGCCACAAATTGTTAATTTGCAATATATCTTAACTCTTTACCAGATTACAAAATTTATGACTAGTCCAACTTGAAAGCATTTGCAGACGACATAATAAGCATGATTCAAAAACTGAAATTTCATATGGAAAGGGTAGAAAACATTGTGGGAAAAGGAGAAAATGTCGGTAACCAGCATTTTCTCCTTTTCCCACAAGGTTTTTAAAGGTTTTCTTTCTCGGGGTCGTCAAGTCGGGATCGTGTGGTAAAGAATTAATCCAAGTCAGTCATCCATAATTTAATTCTTCATCAAACAACAAAATTCTAGACTTGTCCAAACTGAAAGCATTTGCAAATAACAAAATAAACAAATCTCAAAAACTGAAATCTGTTTTCAGCAGGGTAGGAAACACTGTGGGAAAAGAGAACATGCTGGTTACCAGCATTTTCTTCTTTTCCCACAACATTTTCAGAAGCCTTCTGTATCAGAATTGTTAAACGTCGGGATGGCTTGGTATTCTGTTAAAGCAGTTAAAGAGGACAGTTTGAATTTAGCTTCATGTTTTGAGATTTGAAAATACTGAACGATGAAAAGGAGAAAAAGCTTAGATACCAGCATTTCCTCCTTTTCCATCAGTGTTTTCTGCTTTCTTAAATCATGAATCTCATAACTTAAGCTATATGTAATTTACAGAATGCAAAACCTTTTAACCCTTTGCCAGACAAAAAAATTTTAGTCTTTGTCCAAATTGAAAGCAACTGTGCAAATTTTCTTTGATAGGGTAGAAAACATTGTGGGAAAAGGAGAAAATATGTGGTTACCAGCATTTTCTCCTTTTCCCACGTTTTCCAAAGGCTTCTTTTCCAGGAGGATCAAAAGTCGGCATTTTGTGTTAAAGGGTTAACCTGGACAATTTTGTAGTCTCAGTTATCATGAGTTAACCCTATTCCAAAGGACAAAATTTTAGACTGGTCCAAATTGAAAGCACTTGCAGACCACAAAATAAAAACCTAATTGAAAAATTGAAATATGTTTCCAGCAAGGTAGAAAACAGAGTGGGAAAAGGAGAAAATGCTGGTAACCAGCCTTTTCTCCTTTTCCCATAATGTGTTCAAAAGGCTTCTATCTCAGGGTTGTACAAACGAGGGACTGTTTGGTAAAGGGTTAGGCATTTTGTTCGTTTGTTACAGAATCAAAATACTGAGTTTCAACACATAGTAGTTATCTTCTTATGAGAGGGACATACCACTAGCTGGTTCTGTTTCTTTATAAATGAGTTCACAACGGTTCTATAATATGGTAGACGTCTGAATTCTGTTTCTTCAGTGTTCGACATGTTTCTTCTTGAACGTTCGTGAAGTTTAAGTGCTGCAAAAATTACTGGACAACCATTAACTCCCCAAGCAATTCTGTACTGAAAATCTGAAATGAAAAAAGAAATTTTCAAACCTTTCACACACTGTATCAGTAAAAAAAACACTCATGAGGTAGAGGGTTTTTTTTGGAAGGTAACTGAATGCACTGGCATTTGACCTACTTCTTTGTACATACTCAGATAGAACAAATAGATTTTAATTTGCGATTTGTAAAAAATATTCACACACTTATTTGCAGGCCCTTGCCGCCATATTTTCTTGAACATTTATGAAACCATCATTTATGAGCACTGAGCATCACCCAATAGATATACATGTACTGCTTTTCAACAAAACAAAACAACGGTGATGATAAAAAGGTAATTTGCTTGCCAGGTTACTTTTCATTATCTTACTTCATTTTGAGCCATAAAAGAATTTCAATGTTTCTATTTAACTTATTACTATACGACAATGTATTAGGCTTGTCCAAATCGAAAGCATTTGAAGACAACAAGATAAAAGTGACTTAAAATTTGAAATTTGTTTTGTGAGGGGTAGAAAACATTGTGGGAAAAGGAGAAAATGCTGGTAATGATTATCAGCATTTTCTCCTTTTCCCACAATGTTTTCTAAAGGCTTCTTTCTCAGGGTTGTCAAAAGTAGGGATTGTGTGGTAATGGGTTAAGTATCTTGTACGCAACAAGCCATCGTTTTTGAAGACATTCATTGTTTTCAAACCACCATAATAAATGGCATTTTCTCCTTTTCCAACAAGGTTTTTCTGCCCTTTTTATGGCAAATTTCATCATTCCAACCACATTGTATTTTACACATAAAGAAATCATCTACACATATCCATGGGCTGACAATGCTTCAGAACCCTGTGGCCAAAACGAAACATACAAAATGTTTTCTTCAGTCTGACAGTATGGTTTGATATCATGTTATAGAACTGACTTTAGATTTGTTGGTCAATAAGAAAAGGATCTATGTACAAAGCCTACATTCGATCCAAAGGGGAGCTTCGATGCCATTTTTTTAAAATGGTTCTCCTCTCTGAGACCCAATTACAAAATGACACCTGGGAAATTCTTCAGTCTACAGGTATATACAAAGCCTAGTGGTTGCATGCTTGCTCCAGTGCTATTTTTGTTATTTGGTCTCCACAGCAGAGACTAAATAACAACAACAGCATCGGAGCAAGCCTTCAGTGTTGGACTGAAGGTACACAGTCCCCAGCTTAGGTACACAGTCCCCAGCTTCAAAATATATATTCTTGAGAACTCTATGTTCTTTTGAAACCACTATAGAAATAGGATGAAATACTATTATCCATAATTTTCTAGTTTTTTCTATCATTTAATTTTTCCTATCCTATCAAGGACAGAAATCATCTTTTGACCAACTTTTAGATTTGTCGTCTGCTAAATTGCTTCCGATTTGATGCAGGCCTAAAGTTTTTCATCTTCTAAATAGTTAAATGTTTACCAAACTTTTCCTCCATTTTTTGTTTTACTTATTTTTCAAAACTTAAATGAAGTCTTTTAAGAACAGAACTTTTACACTCCTTCTACAAAACCAAACTTTTATCCGAATATATGTATATATAACAACACGAACACTGTGAAAATAAAACACGTCAATGATTCCAGTATTTTGTGGATTGTTTTACGGTTTATATGTGAAATTACACTCGATTTTTTTGTGTTAGATTATGAAATGTACAACTAAACAACAAGAAGCACCCGTCAAATCACAAGAAATCAAGGAAAACTATCTCGTCTCCTTCTGTTTATTTCCGGTTCCTTCATGAATGTCGTTTCAACTGACATTTGTTAAAACATTATCAGGTATTTTTTGTCCATTGTTTTATTTACTTTCTTGCTCCCTCCCTTCCATTTTACCTGCGCTTGTGTTTGGTATTTTGTTCTAAACTGATTTTCTTTCACAATTTAAGGCCATTGCGATAGAATGATGAACTACCAATGGTCAATGGAGACAACTCGTACAAAATTTTGTTATTAGTAATGTCGGAGTTGCTTCCCTTATTGAAGAGGAAGGGGCTTATTTCTGACTGCTTCACGTCGTTCCCTTTGAAGATAGGCCTACAAGAGACAGGCTCCACCCAAAGCCTCGCTTAGGCTTTTCCCGGTAGTGCTAAATGACTGCGGCTACAGTACATGAATGGTAGAAGCAGTAGGCGGGACATGGAACCTCCTCTTCATGCCTGTGGTCCTTATATGCCTGTGCACCTTACAAAAAATGCCAGCAAAGAGAAAGCGTAAAACCGAGGACGAATAAACACGGTAACGTCTGTAGAGACGATCGGTTTGACAAGCGGTAATTTTTCATGTAGCTGTACATAACGACTTTGAATCAGTTTGTATGGTAAAATTGTTAATTTTAATTATTCTAAAAATGACATGCCACCCGTCAGAAAATAATTCAGTAAGACATATTATATGTCAAAACAGGCGGTAGGTAGGCTCCCTTTTATTTCATGACAACTTATAACGCCAATATTTGAATTTGGAATTAAGGTAAGATTTCACTAGAATAACAATGCATCATTTGGCAACATATCTCTGAGGTAACAGATATTGATAAATGAAATTAGAGAGTATATGATATCACAATGGTAACTAAAGGCACATTTACCAACAAAAATATGTTTTCATTTATGGACAATGTCTACAGATACCGCTTAATATTGAAACGTTATCTTATAAACTAGTTCAAAACAAAACTTCTGGTTTGTAGAAATATGAGGTAGATTCAAAATTGAGCCCTAAAGCTGTCCCCTATACTGACAACTATCTAGGGCGTCAAATAAACCCAACAGAAATGTTGAGTCTAGAATCTTCTCCCAAACAGTTACATTATCAAGGTTAATTGCTTTTGTGAAGAATGTCTAATCAAAGCGGACAGTGTAGATCAAGACCAGACTGAACGTTCTGTGCAATCTGATCTTAATCTACACCGGTTGATTACTGTATACGGCGCTTTGAAATTTTTTCGCGCCTACATGTGGACCTCTTTCGATGGTTTAAATATATAGACTCTACAGTCCATTAAATGTATCTTGTAGAGATTTTAACACTACATAGGTTCAACAAAACAAGCGGACTATGTAAATAGAGAATCAGATCGTACATTCTATGGAGTATGATACTGAATGCCGTCCGCAAATATCGTAACTTTGCAAATGGCGATTTTCCAGATGGCGATTTTCCAGGATTCAAACCTTTCTCGGTGATTCCATTCGAATTTCAAGAAATAAAGCAGGAAATGTTCTTTCTTAAAAATTAGATTCTAGCGTTATTGTATCGAAATCAATGTCAATGAAGCTGTCTTGTTAAAATTAATTGAAATCTTCATTAAAAACAGATTAAAACCGACATATGCATGTCACTTTTTCCCCAGTGTTGTGTTTAGTACTTTGATCCGTCAAGCGTCTAGGAGAAATGATGAAAGGGGAGGAGGCAGATCATTATAAGGGAGATTACTCTTGGTTTTCTCTTACTCTTAGGCACAGTACGAGTTTTCTCCCCTAGACCACAATTTTTAAAAAAAAAATCCCACCTGCGATAGTTTTGCATTACGGGTCTATAGGCTTCATTTATTGGATCGATTGGTAAAGGATATAATTCGATATCGTAAATAAACTGTATCCAATTAAGAAAAATTACTATTTATCCATTTTTTTTCGTCATATGTGAATCAAGGAAAATCATATTTACACATAATTATGTAGATTACGCCGTAGCTTTAAATCAATAGTACTTATGCTTGTATATGATTATATTTCTTATACATTTTTTTATCGAATAATTCTCATGCAATGTAACCCTTCACGTGACAGTCCGGATAATTAGGGACACTACTTAGGCTTTTGGAAAACATGTTGGGAATCTTGAGGAAAACTGCTGGTTACAAGCAATTTTCCTTCTGCCACAACGATTTCATATCCTTCGCAAAGTCCTTCTTTTGAGAAACATTTGATCAAACAGTAGATCCCATCTACCACTCTCTTGCACTCCGGATCATTACATTTATGTATGTGAGGTAACGAACGACAACTCTGCTCGGAGATTGCCCATCTACTGCAAATTTTCTACTCGTTTGACATATGATTCTAATATCATTTCTTTGAAAAGTGAATGTTTTTGTGTTACCTTTGGTTAGCAATGTATTAAGATTTTTATTTCGGTTCACAAGTATGCCATTTACCCAATAATTTGCATGTATGTGTACTCAACTGATACAAACATGTACTTTACTAGAGTCATCCCGATAGAGGTCGAACTGGTAAGTTTATGAAAATGAAACTAAGTTCAGGAAAACCCAAGATACCGAAAGTGAAAGTAGATATTTTCTCTCCGAAGGAAAAATTAAAAAAAAAAAGACAGATATACATCATGGTTTGGAAGTATTAAGCATCAATTTTTTTCTATTTTAGGACGAGATTTCTATTTTAGGAAGAGATATTTTTTTCTCTGTTATGTTGATCTGGAGTTGAAAAAAGAAAACTGTTCGCACAGTCATCTCTGGAATTTTCTCATGACGTCATCGAGCGATGTTTCGGAAATTCACCGCTCAGTGAAGAAAGCACTAGTAAGCTCAACAGGTATAGATCTATTTCCAATCATTTCGTTTTAATTTCATACTTAGTTTATAGACTTATGCTCTTAATATTTTCATTTATAACATTAGTAATTTTCTAAGTAAATTTCTCTGTTTATTCAATTGAGTTTTTTTTGTATGAATATTGACAAGTTTAGATCTGTTTTGAATAATTAGGACGAATGACTGATTCACTGTAAGGAAAACTTTTGTGTACGTGTGTGTGCTTTAATTGCTTCAAATTTAGAACACTTACAAATACCACCAGGTTCTGAGTAGATGTGTGTAAGCCCTATGTTTTTGAATTTCAATCTAGTTCACTCTTCCCACTTCACCTACCTTCAGTCTGAAGGTGTCTGCTCCGATGCTATTTTTGTGACTGGTCTTCGTATTCGTATGCGAAGAACAGTAACAAAAATAGCATCGGAGTAGACACCTTCACACTGAATTAAGGTACACTTTACCAAACTCGGGAAATTTTTGACTTGTCAATATTAAGAGCACTTGCTGACCACAAATTGAATGTGGTTCATATGGAAAAGGTATGTAAGAAAGAGAAAGAAAACCATTGAGGAAAATGGAGAAAATGTTTGTTACTAGCATTTTTGCCTTTTCCCCCAATGTTTTCAACAGCCTTCTATGTAATGTAGGGTCGTTAACAATAGGTATAAGTTTTAAAAGGTTAACTCTATCGAACCATGAAATTTAGGGCTGTTACAAATTGAAAGGATTTGCTTACAGTAAACAGAATGTCAATCAAATGATGGGACATGTCTTTGAAAGGCTTTTACCCATCACCACACAATCCTTACTTTTAATGACCCTGTGAAAGAAGCCATTTGAAAACATTGTAGGAAAAGGAGAAAATACTTGTAACCAGCATTTTCTCCTTTTCTCACAATATTTTTTCTTCCCTTCCCAAAACAAATTTCAATTCTTTGGTCACATTTATTTCGTCATCAGCAAATTTTTCAATTTGGGCCAGTCAAAAATTTTGTCGTTCGGTAAAGAGTTAAAGATGCCCGTTAGTACAGATAACTGTCCCCAAAGGGGATTTTACTTTTTGACTGGTCGCCTCTGGGTACAGAGACTATCCGTACAAAATCAGTTGAAATTTCCGCACAGATTTTGTGCGCAAGTTTGACCTCTTATAATTTCCCAAATTGAGCACAAAACTAGGATTTAAACATATCTGTTGCTTGCGTATTCAATATTCTTTCAATTCAAAAGCTGATCGTGAGAAAATACCATGTATTTCATCAGTGGCTCGAACTGTTTACGTTCCCGAAAACATTCAAAATGACCGCCACGCACGATAAATTTCGTCCTTGATTTTTCCGAGATAAACATGTTGTAATTGACTTCTACAAGCTTTTTATGTTATGAATGGTTTAACAATTTGTTTTTGGTCATGATTAGTACTAAAATTTAATTGCATTTCACTGCAATACAGATAAAACCGACGAAACCAAAAGTCGGTATAGCGCTCTACATTTGCTACCGGAAAATTTACGATGGACTTGAGACGGTGCAGTGTACAGTAAATGTCCAAATACATGTATGAAAAAGATCACCGGGGCGTCTCATTATTGAGACTAAGATGCCCATATACTCATTTAAGTCGAATGAAGAAATGTGTTGAAATCAATAAATTAGCAATATCTATAGCCCAAAAAAATGAAAACAAGTTGTAGATGTGTTATTTGAAATGGATTTTGATTGGGAGAAAATAACGTCAGGTAAAAATTGTAAAGAATGGAGGAGTGTCACTCCAGTCATTTATTCTGATTGGGAGAAAATAACGTCAGGTAAAAATTGTAAACAATAGGAAAGTGTCACCACAGTCATTTACACATCCTCATTTAAAGAAATTAAAAAGGATAGATTACCTGTTTCAACACGGGAAATGGCACACTTATCTGTTTATAGGATCATGGGTTTTCCCCTTCTTTCAGCAATCTGAAATCACAAAACATTAATGTACACATACAAAATTCACATTTCTTACCTCTTTATTTATCATTCCACTGCACTCTTGAAATAAAATTCTGACATCCTTGAGTAAATTGCTGTTGGGTTCTTGCGACATAGATTGTTGTGGAAGTATACATGTACGTAGTGTATCTCGGTTCCACTTTCTTGACATTTACATGAATGCAAGGCAAATGTCGCAGACACATGACAAGCATAATGTGGTATCCTGGATTGAATCGGCAGATAAGAGCATTTCTATCCATTGTAATCTATGCAATCCCGCAAAGTTCTCTTGAGTGTACCTTGTCATGAAGCTACAAGAGTGACTATAGTTTGATAAAATATTGAAGAAAATGTTTATATTTAGCTTAACCCATTACCACACACCAAAACTTTAGACCTATCCAAATTGAAAGCATTTGCAGATGACAAAGTAAAGAGTCACTGAAAAATAGAAATTTGTTCTGGGAAGGGTAGAAAACACTGTGGGAAAAGGAGAAAATGCTGGTTACCAGCATTTTCTCCTTTTCCCAGTGTTTTCAAAAGGTGTCTTTCTCAGGGGCGTCAAAAGTAGCGATTGTGTGGTAATGGGTTAAAATGAGTAAATTGGTATTTGTAACCCCTTACAGAAAATCCCAGATTTTTAGACCCAGAGGAAGAGTCCTTCTAAAAACATTGCGGGAGAAGGAGAAAATGTTGATAACCAGAATTTTTTTTCTTTTCCCATGATGTTTTCTACTCTTCAAATATCAGTTTTTAATTTTTTTACTGGGGTTTATTTATTTGTCTGCAAATGCTTTCAATTTGGACAAATCCTAAATTTTGTTGTTGGGTAAAAAGTTAAGACAATACGGGAAAAAGGAGAGAATGCTGCTACTAGCATGGTCTCCTTTTCTCACAATGTTTTATTAAAAGCCTTCATAATTTTGTGTTTCAAACTGGGGGTGGTTTGGTTATGGATTTATCCATTGGTCCTTTTGTGGACTATTAAGGATAAGGCTTCATGAAGAATGCACCCTTGTTTCATCCTCACTATTTTTTATCAATCATTCTGTACATATTCAGATGTTATGTGTTGCATACAAGCAGACTGGTAATTTAACCCTTTACGAAACAATCCCCAATTTTCATGATCCAGTTAAAGAGGTTTTTTCCAAACATTGTGGGAAAAGGAGAAAATGATGGTAACCAGCATTTTCTCCATTTCCCACAATGTTTTCTACTCTATTAGAGACAAAATCCATCTCTTAACCCTTTACCCCATAAGGCATTTCTATAGCATCTCTAACTGACCCTAAATAATAGCAAGGATGAAGCAGTTTCTTTTGTGTATATGACATCTTTTGATAGCATAGAAAACATTGTGACAAAAGGTGAAATTGCTCGTCACGAGCAATTTCACCTTTTGCCACAATGTTTTCCAAAGGCTCCAACAAGCAGTGTGTAGAAATGAGTATCTATGGAGTAAAGCGTTAAGCTATGTTTAACTCTACCAAACGAAAAAATCTTAGACTTGCCAAAATTGAGAGCATTTGCAGATGATGAAATAAATATGGCTCAAAAATGGAAATTTGTTTTGGGAAGGGTACAAAACATTGTTGGAAAAGGAGAAAATGCTGGTTACCAGCATTTTCTCCTTTTCCTAAATTGTTTTAAAAGGCTTTTTCTCTTAAGGTCTTTTAAAGTCTGGATTTGGTGTGGTAATGAGTTAAATTATCATATGCAAATGCTTTCGATTTTCACAAGTCTATTATTTGCTTGTGTGGTAAAGAGTTAGGAATCTGTTTCAGAATAATTAAGAGTGACATGGCATCAGTAGCAGAGTCTAAACGATACAGTCCTGTGGGAAAAGAATATGAGCCAGAAAAAAAAGAGCAGGAAATCAAATATCATGTGGAGGTTTTCCATGACATCCTTATCAGAAATGTTGATCATGTAAAGCTATTGATGTACTACCCATTTTTTTCACCAGGTAAGTAAAGTGTAAATAGTCTGTGATAGACATGTAGACACTGTAGCAGGGTTTGAAATTTCCATGTATGTACTCGCAAAATCCGAGTCAGAGTTGGAAAATATAAGCTAAAATATCAAGCACTCAAAAAAAACAGAGTGAGTATTTTTGAATTTGAGTTACCGAAATGTACCATTGAAGCCTCTAAGTTGTTGTTTGTTGTCTGAGTTATATGAGTCAAGTATATTTGTCTGCACTCATGACCAATAGTATGATTTTGCATTTCTTATATGAAAAAAAAAAAATGGTATGCAGATTCAGTCTCTGATTATAAAACGAAACTATTTGTCAATATTTTCTGAAAAGAAAAATCTCATGCACAAATATAACAATGGGAATCAAGTTGGAAATGGTATATCAGTTATCTGAGATGGGATACATCCCTAATGCTCATGAACAAAACCATCCTCTGTTTTAAATCTTAAACCTGGTTTGAGAACAGATGTAAAATTGGATAGAATTAATTGGTTAATTTATGGTTTAATGTTCATCAAAATTCTTCTTGTATTGTTTGGTTGTTGTCTCTAGTCAACAGGTAAAGTAATAGATTTGGTTGTATTGGGGTTTAACGCCACTTTAACAGCTAAGGTCATATCATGGCGGTCCGTGACGCACATGTGTTTCCTGGCTTTCTCACACCGGTACTTACACTACTTTCTTTCCAAAGCCACTGGCTACTTTTCTCACATGCTTCAGTAGAGGTGAGAGGCGAAAATACGCCGGAAAGAAAGTTCGCCTCAACCGGGTATCGAACTCACAACCACCAGGTCATGAGTCCGACACGCTCACCACTGAGCCACCCGGGCGGGCGTAAAGTAATAGAAAAGAATTGAACAGTTTATACTGGCACTCTATTCTCAAACCATTGGTAGGCATGCAGCACTTCAAAAAAAAAAATGCTTGTTCCATTTTAATTTTGCAAGTGGTAAAAAAGCCACTCTCCAAAATTTGCCAATGGACAAAAAAGAAATGTATCCTGGGTCCATATTCACCAACCATTCTTAAGAACATTCTTAGTCTTATTCTTCATAATTTGTCAATGTGAAAGTAACAGAACTTTGATTGGCTAAACCAAATGGTTTAGCCAATCAGAAGTTCTGTTACTTTCACAGTTGGGAAATCTTGAAGAATAAGACCAAGAACCTTCTTAAGGATGGTTGGTGAATACGGACCCAGGTGTAGTTCAGAGATCAGATGCAATCTGCTCTTTAGCTACATTGTCTGCAGAAGCTTTTTATATCATCTATGGTCAGGTGAACATTAAGTACCAGTTCTTTGTAGTCGGCTACAAACAATACACAGAAGTTACACAAATAGGTCAGTCAAAATGGATGTGCAAATCTAGTGATGGAAACTTAATTAACCCATTACCACACAATACCTACTTTTGACGACCCTGAGAAAGAAGCCTTTAGAAAACATTGTGGGAAAAGGAGAAAATGCTGGTAACCAGCATTTTTTCCTTTTCCCACAATTTTTTCTACCCTTCACAAAACAAATTTCAAATTCTCAGTCACTTTTATTTTGTCGTCTGCAAAAGATTTCGATTTGGACAAAAATATTGTCGCTTGGTAATAAGTTAAGCTATTTTTATATCTTTGGTTAGAGGGTTTCCGTGGTTTAAAGCCAACAGTAGATTTCCAATTCTCCCATTTTAATTTTAGAGCAAAGGAAAGAGCTGAATAGAATGGGTAAAAATTGTAATCGCACTGAAGAAATCATAGCTACAGGTCTGGAGATGATAGACAGGTTGGAAAATCAGCCAAAAAAGTATTGGGGGTTAATTGAGGCACTTCAAGATGCAGGTATGCCATAATATGTGGTTTATTAGTAGCGTACCTTGTTGTCCTCTGAATGTCTATAATCCGAACTAAAGTTGCTTTTCCAATTATTGTAGCTCAAGTCCATATTGCGAAGCATATAATGATTCTTAACTCATTACCAAACAAGAATATTTTAGGCTTGTGGAAATCGAAAGCATTTGCAGACAACCACATAAAAGTGACTGAAAATTTTAAATTTGTTTTATAAAGAATAGAAAACATTGGGGGGAAAGGAGAAAATGCTGGTAACCAGCATTTTCTCCTTTTCCCACAATGTTTTCTAAAGGCTTCTTTCTCAGGGTTGTCAAAAGTAGGGATTGTGTGGTAATGGGTTAATCTACAATGTATGTTTTCTGGTGAGATATCCTTTCTTACCTTGACCGTTCTGATGGCAAGATGTTCAGATTTTGTGTAACAACAAAAGAACTGTTGATGAATAATGTTCCTTGGAAAATATTCTGCTTGCATTAATTAAATTAATACAAGCAGAATATTTTCCATTAATTAATTTTGTTTTGAAAACAATGTAATCGTAGTTGAAAGAATTTAATTTTATTTGCCAATAAGTGTGAGGATATTGGAAAGACGATTTGGGCGCCTTTTTTTGTATTCTTTGAAAGCATCAATATAAACAAGTAACAGTTAATGTTTTAACACAAAACAGTTTATGCTGTAAACTGTGGTATGAAATTCCTGTTTTATAGAATAATTATGTAGAATTCAGTGCTACATGTTGATAGACAGGAAAGCTTACACCTTTTTTGTGGTTCCAATTTTTCTTCTGCCAACATCAGTCTATCTTGTATCTCTGTGCTAAACTTTTTGTTGTACACTGCATATGAAATGAAGTCCACAATTGTTGAACTGATCTTTTGAAACATGCTTTCTTTTTTTGACTCAATTTATTTTTTTTAATTGCACATAGTTATATTATCAAAACTTTGAGCCATGATTTAAATGTGAAGAAAATTTGATACTTACCAAAAGGTGCAGCTTGAAATGGTTCACTCTTTACCAAACAACAAAATTTTAGGTATAATCAGACTTAACTCTTTACCACACGACAAAATTTTAGACTGGTTCAAATTGAAAGCAATTGCAGACGACAAAATAGAAGTGACTGAAAATTTGAAATTTGTTTTGTGAAGAGTAGAAAACATTGTGGGAAAAGGAGAAAATGCTGGTTACCAGCATTTTCTCCTTTTCCCACAATGTTTTCCAAAGGCTTCTTTCTCAGGGTCGTCAAAAGTAGGGATTGTGTGGTAATGGGTTAAAGCATTTGAAGATGACAAAATAACTGATACTCAAAATTTTATCTTTTAAAGGTGGCCCTTCAGAATTTGGGACGAAAATTTTACAGAAATACAAAAATATCATCCTTATACTCCCAAAGCCTTATAATCGTCATTCATAAAACCCCAGTAGTCAAAAACCATCCGACAACACAAGAAATTAGAGATTTACTATGGCCAAGGTTGACATCGACGGGAAACACGTTCTATTTTTACATGAACAACTCGCTCATCAACATACTCGAAATACACAGACGAAGCTTCAAACATAGCGTCCGAAGAAGATATTATGAAAAATAATTACATTGTTGTCATGTAATGGAATTTAAGCGTCATTAGTCATGTGCCAGTCACTTAACATTCCCACAATGCATTTTTTTATTTTTGGCGCGAAATCTGAAAATAGGTTAAGAGGCTACGTGGCCTTTTAAGGGAATACCATCAAAAAAAATTTGGGGCAATTTTATGATTCTTAATTATTGGTGATTTGTATTGTTTTTTTCATATAAATTTCAGTGATATATATATTTTTTTATATTTGGTGTAATGTGAAATTTCTAAGTACCCACCTTTAAGGGAAGGAAACATTGTGAGGCAAAAAGGAAATGCTAGTTACCACTCTGTTTCCCAAAGCCTTTTTCCTCAGGGTTGCTAGATAATAAGGATTGTTTGGTAAAGGTTTAATTCTTATTGATTTTCATTTCCTAGGCTATAGAAAAATTGTGGACATTTTGACTGGACAAATCATTCCTGTCAATGAGAAAAATAGAGACAGCATCAACAATCAATTCTCCTTCATATGTAAGAATGTTAATCCCATTGAAATTCTGCCAAAACTCGTGCAACACGGTGTTATTGGTGATAAAGACTGTCAATATGTCAGACAAGTATCAACACAGGCCAGTGCCATAGAAGGCATGGTGGAACTGCTTTTTGTCATCCCTACTATGACGCAACACTGGTTCCAGATTTTTATGGAAGCACTGATTGATGTTGGATCAGATAAAATTGCTGAGAGGATTGACAAAAAAGTTTGTGGAGGTAAAGATTTTTGTTGTTTTTCCAGAGTTCAAATTATATCAATCCTTTACCATACAATCCCTGGTTTTTACGACCCTGAGACAGAATCCTTTTGAAAACATTTTTGGAAAAGGAGAAAATGCTGGTAACCAGCATTTACTCCTTTTCCCGCAATGTTTTCTACCCTGCTGGAAACTAATTTCAATTTTTGAGTTATGTTTATTTTGTCGTCTGAGTTACTTTTATTTTGTCGTCTGCAAGTGCTTTCAATTCGGACCAGTTTAAAATTTTGTTGTTTGGTAAAGAGTTAAATATCTTTCTTCCTTATGATGGTTTTGTCATGCTGCAAATCATGTTTGCAAAAGCATTACGGTAAAAATGAGTAAATGCTACAACACAATTTTAGTCTTCTCAGAATTGAAAACGATTGAAGAAAGTTACGCTTCAGAATGCGGGCTTTGTCTTGGACAGTGTAGAAAAATGCTGAATACTAGCATATTTTTCTTTTCCCATGATGCTTTCAAAAGTTTTCTGTTTCAGTGATTGTTTTGTAAGGGGTATAGCATTTTTAATGATTGGTCCCTGAGCCAGAACTTTCTAGATTTAAAAGTAACACAACTTTTAGTTTGCTAAACCAAATTTCCTATGTAGTTACAATATATCTTTGTAAATATGTACCAGTATATACAGTCATGTAGCTGTTTTGTACATGTGTTTGAAATCAAACTATATAACGCAGTGTGCTTTCAAAAACAGTTTAAGTGATCACTTTTGAGTTCATGGATCACATGATTGAGTCAGCTGTAGGTAACTTTATTAACCCTTTACCACACATTAAATCTCTACTTTTGACAATCCTGAGAAAGAAGCCTTTAGAAATCATTGTGGGAAAAGGAGAAAATGCTGGTAGCCAGCATTTTCTCCTTTTCCCACAATGATTTCTACTCTTCACAAAACAAATTTCAAATTTTCATTCACTTTTATTTTGGACAAGCGTAAAACATTGTTGTTTGGTAATGAGTTAACAGAAACAAACAATAAACAAAGACAGGCCATAGACAATATACAGACTGATGTCAGTTGTCAATTCAAATCATAGGTTACAGGTATTAAATTCATTTTGTGTAGCCCAATGAATTGGATTGAATTGAGACAATCTGAATAATTGTTTCGATTACTTTACACTCTTATTATGTCCTTTTTTCTTTCCAGAGATAAAAGGAATGAAGGAGAGAGGTATTCCTAGCCAGTATTTGGCTGATGACTATACTTCGTGCATAGCCATTAACAACAATCAACCCATACAAGGTTTGTAAGGGACTTCAGTGAGGCTAGATTAGACTGCTGCTTTGGTTTATTCATCTTTTTTCTTAACCCATTACCACACAATCCCTACTTTTGATGCCCCTGAGAAAGAAGCCTTAAGAAAACATTGTGGGAAAAGCAGAAAATGCTGGTAACCAGCATTTTCTCCTTTTCCCACAATGTTTTCTACCCTTCACAAAACAAAATTCAAATTTTCAGGCATTTTTGTTTTGTCGTCTGTAAATGCTTTCAATTTGGACCAGTCTAAAATATTGTTGTTTGGTAATGGGTTAATAACCAAAGTTTAGACTGTTCAAGATTGAAAGCATGTGCTGACAGCAAATTGAATGTAGCACACATGATGGGATTTGTCTTTGGAGGGGTTGAAAACGTGGGAAAAGTAGAAAATGTTGGTCATCAGCATTTGTAGTAGACCATAGTTTTTAACAAGGAAATTATTCAGGTTGCAAATGCTTCATATTTTATAATGTTTTGGAAGCTTTACCCCTTTTACTCTTAACCAAAAATCCCAACTATAAATGTTCCTAACTAGAAAGACTTTCGAAAATGTTGTGAGTAGAGGACAAAATGTTCCTCTCTCAATGTGTTTTGCTCCAGCAAATATGGAAATCATCATAAATTTGAGGTGCCTGTCTTTTGTTGGCTGCAACTGCTTTCAGTTTCGGTGAGACAAAATTTTGTTATTTGATAAAGAGTTAACAAAGGATCCAGAGATTTTACTACTGTTATGTCCAAGGGACAATTAATAGATAGACTTCTAGATACTCACTGACAACTCTCGTAGAATATATAATAATGGTACATGGCAATATAGATGATAGCATGATACACATCGTTTACTCCTTACACTACAACTGCCATAAGAAATAAGGAGTGTGGTAGTTAATAAGCCGTTTAGAGTACTTCATTATTTTAAAGTGTTCCCTTGCAGTGGAATGATAGCAGTAGGTGGATATGCAATAGAAATTGAAAAGTACTTGTAAATTACCCTAATTCATAAATTTTCATTTTTAAGCCAGATCTCTCTCCTTGATTTAAAATCTTAATTTTCATCAATTTGTTAAATTTGATTTTGTCAAGGTTCCAGTATTGGCCATATAATAAATGATTTTTTAGACGGTGCTGCTGTAACTCCTTATCAGACAAGAAATTTCAGACTTACCTAAAATGAAAGCATTTGCATACAACAAATAAAGTACCATGATGACTCAGATGTTTGGAATTGACCTTGAAAGAGTAGTAAACAATCTTGGAAAAGAGGATGCTTGTTACTAGCATTTTCTCTTTTTTTTGTATATTTTTTAGCTTACCCGAGAACAGAATGCTCAAGGGGAGCTTTTGGGATCACCTTGTTTCTGTCCTCCATACAATTCTTTAGACATGATCTCCTCCTAAACCACTGGTCCAATGCCAACCAAATTTGGCAGAAATGTTCATATGGAGGTCCTCTTTTAAATTGTTTACAGAATTTGATTCCATGCAAAACTGTGGTTGCCATGGCAACTGATTGGAATTCTCAAGGAAAATCTTTAAAACCTTTTCCGCTGAAACTGCTTTTCAGATTTTGAAATTATTTCACAGGAATGTTTCATGGGGGTCAATTAATTTTAATTTTCATCAAAAGACTCTATCCTGGTGAGAAATGCCGATAAATAAAAGAGCAACCCACACAACAAAGGCAGATAACTCTAAAGTCATTTTGTCCAAATTATGCCCCTTTTTCGAATAAAATATTTATCTTACTATGAATCAACAAACAGCCAATCATTGGCACCTTCATGCTGTACATCTTGTTCCCACTATTACGCATGTGCTCTTGTTCAAGAAATTGCTCATGGGTGGCCTATTCCAAAATGTATATGCAGAATTTTAATTTGTCAAAAATATTGCTGTTGTTGATGATTGCAGGGGTGGTGACAGATTTTGAAATGATTGCTACAGGTGACCTTTTTCAAAATTGCTTGGCAAAATAATGATTTTGTATCCAAACTTTCAGTACTTCATTAAAAATTGGTCACAGTCCTCTCAAAAGTTCAAGTGAGCGATCAGGGGCCATCTTGGCCCTCTTGTATCAGAATCTTCCCCATGGTGGTTAGATCATGCATTTGATTGGTGATGAAGTTTATGAAGCTTTATTTCATTATTTCAGTAGAAAAACCCACTAGACAGACATCATGTAACAGTTATGTTTCAGGCACAACAATAGAACATGTGCTTACAGGTAAGTTGTTGCTAAGGTGCACTTAGGTTATCTCTTTACCAAACAGTCTCAGGTTTTCATGACTCTATGAAAAAAAAGCCTTTTGAAAACATTGTGGGAAAAGGAGAAGATTTTAGTAATTAGCATTTTCTCCCTTTCCCACAAAGTTTTCCAACCTTCCTGAAACAAATCTCAATTTTTGAGTCATAAATTTTGCTGTCTACAAATGCTTCCAATTTTGACCAGTCTGAATTTTTGTCATTTGGTAAAGAGTTAACTCATTACCAAACAACAAAAATTCAGGTTTGTCCAAATCGAAAGCATTTGCTGACAACAAAATAAAAGTGACCGAAAATTTGAATTTTGTTTTGTAAAGGGTAGAAAACATTGTGGGAAAAGGAGAAAATGCTGGTTACCAGCATTTTCTCCTTTTCCTACAACGTTTTCCAAAGGCTTCTTTCTCTGGGGCGTCAAAAGTAGGGATTGTGTGGTAATGGGTTAACTCTTCATTCTAACATTACATGCAAATTTGGCTCTATAAACACAGTGCAAGGAAAGCGGGGTAAAATCTACGACATTCCATGCAGAGTGACGTCATTCTATGTCATGTGACGTCATTCTGTATAAAGTAAGTTAGTGAGTTAGTTAACCCTTTCCCATACAATCCCTGGTTTTCACGACCCTGAAAATAAAGCCTTCTGAAAAACATTGTGGGAAAAGGAGAAAATGCTGGTAACCAGCATTTTCTCCTTTTCCCGCAATGTTTTCTTCTCTTTCCAAATCAATTATCAATTCTTTAGTCACATTAGATTTGTCGTCTGCAAATGCTTCCATTTTGGACTTGTCTGAAATTATGTCGTTTGGTAAAGAGTTAATGGAATATAATCTTCATCTGCATTTTCACTCTTAGGATTAAATTGTTCTCTTTTCATAAAGAGTTGGTCATAAAGGAATCTAAATTATCTTCAACCATGGTTTATCATTCAATAAACCATGTTGTGAGTTATGAAGTACAATGAATAAACCACTTGGGTTATCTCCCTCATGGATTATTTATTGTGCCTCATAACTCACAACTGTGCTTTGTTGAACAATAAACCACATTATTGTAATCTTTGATAGTGTCCCCATGTATTTTGCACTGGATGAAAGTATGCAATATTTCTCCATTTTGCATCCATTGATCATATTACATAGTTTAGAGCTTTTTTAGCTCTACTGGCTGAAAGCCAGCAGAGCTTATGTCATGGCGGGGTTTCCGTCGTCCGTCTGTCTGTCTGTCTGTCCGTTAGTCTTTTTCTTGTTTACGCAATAAAGTCTGCATTTGATGTCCGATTTTTGTGAAACTTGCACAGTTTGTTTATCTCATCAATAGCTTCAACCCTATTGATTTTGAGAAAAATCCAACAAACAGTATGGGAAAAGTAGCCATTTCAAGTTGAAAATTTCAAATTCTTGTTTACGCAATAAAGTCTTCATTTGTTGTCAGATTTATATGAAACTTGCACAGTTTGTTAATCTAATCAATAGCTTCAACCCTATTAATTTTGAGAAAAATCCAACAAACAGTATGGGAAAAGTAGCCATTTCAGGTTGAAAGTTTCATATTCTTGTTTACGCGATAAAGTCTTCATTTGTTGTCAGATTTTTGTGAATCTTGCACAGTTTGTTTATCTCATCAATAACTTCAACCCTATTGTTTTTGAGAAAAATGCAACAAACAGTATGGGAAAAGTAGCCATTTCAAGTTGAAAATTTCCAGTTCTTGTTTACGCGATAAAGTCTTCATTTGTTGTCAGATTTTTCGTGAACCTTGCACAGTTTGTTAATCTAATCAATAGCTTCAACCCTATTAATTTTGAGAAAAATGCAACAAACAGTATAGGAAAAGTAGCCATTTCAAGTTGAAAGTTTCCAATTCTTGTTTATGCGATAAAGTCTGCATTTGTTTTCAGATTTTTGTGAAACTTGCACAGTTTGTTAATCTAATCAATAGCTTCAACCCTATTAGTTTTGAGAAAAATCCAACAAACGGTATGGGAAAAGTAGCCATTTCAATTGAAAACTTTCAAATTCTGGTTTATGCAATATAGTCTTCATTTGTTGGCAGATTTTCATGAAACTTGCACAGTTTGTTTATCTCATCAATAGCTTCAACCCTATTGATTTTGAGAAAAATCCAACAAACAGTATTGGAAAAGAAGCCATTTCAAGCTGAAAATTTCAAATTCTTGTTGACAGTGTAAAGTCTGCATTTGTTGTCAGATTTTCGTGAAAGTTGCACAGTTTGTTTATCTAATCAATAGCTTCAACCCTCTTGATTTCGAAAATAATCTAGGAAAAAGAGAAAATGCTGTTAACTCTTTACCAAACCACAAATTTATGTATGGGGCCAAATTCAAAGCATTCGCAGACAACAAATTAAATTTTAGTTCTATGCTGATTTTTGACTTTAACTCATTACCACATGACAAAATTTTAGACTGGTCCAAATTGAAAGCATTTGCAGACGACAAAATAAAGGTGATTGAAAAATTGAAATTTGTTCTGGGAAGGGCAGAAAACACTGTGGGAAAAGGAGAAAATGCTGGTAAATCAGTTAAGATGCAGATTTATTTTCACCCACAGATGTGTTCACTGTATCATTCTATACTTATACTATCTAGTAAAACTGAAAGTATTCAAATCATTCACATGTGGGACTTTGGGAAAATGGAGATCTGGTATGTCTCTGTGATGCTATAGAATCCCTGATGCATTATACCAAGCAAGTCACCAAATAATTACAGAACCATACGATCAATTTGTCCGACAGTTGACTTAATCAGGAGGTAGAATGGTCATTTGATAAGCAAAAATGTTACAAATAGCAAAAAGTTTCAACCCATGTCCAAAGGGGTGAGTAGTTTTACCCATAGACTATATACTATAATCAAGGGATTTAACTCTATTCAGCCCGTTACTCTTGCCAAATTACAAAAAAAAAGCAATGTATCTTTTCTTTATTAATAGTTATTCTTCTTATTCTTTGGATAACCAAGAGCTAAACATTTTTCTACCAGATAAACACAACTGGTTGTCAGTTGCTAATATAGTCTGGCTGCTACAGTTCCTCGAAAATCCTCCCTTAAAAATCTGTGCCATTGACAAGGGTTTGTAGATGCGACTTTTGAGATACAAAATACACTTTAGATCCAATAAAACACAATATTAGCGGCAAACACCCATTAAACATTTTTATAAATATCACCTACCTGTAGTCTTTGTGTTCAACAAGATCGAATCGCCTCAGAATCCGTGGATTTTTTATCAAGATGCAAATTTCAATCAGCTGCTAACATCTTGTGTCACCTGACATTGTTTGGAATGAGAAACTTCATTGGTTGACATGTACTTACAGTTATGCATTGAATCAATGGAATTTCAAACAGCTGCTCACACCTTTTACCATGTGACACTGTTTGGAACGAGACATGTGGGACTGGCAGTATCGAATGAACAAACTCTTATCAATGGCAGAGATTTTTGAGCAAATTTGCAAGATCGAAGGACTGAAGAAGCCAGACTGCATTAACCACTGACAAACAGTCATGTTTTTCTAGAAAACAAATGATTTAGCTATCAGTTGGCTAAAGAATAAGGAGAATACCTGTACATTATTTTTTTTGTAACTGGGGGTGAGTAATGAGCTGCATACAGTTAAATCCCTTGATTATACTATATAGTCTATGGATGACAGGATTTTAACTACGGACCCCTATGCCCATGTCAGCCTGCACAGAATGCGCAGGCTGACCTGAATTGATATTTTTTGCGGAAGCATGTAACTAGCTTTTCACAGAGTAAGGTTGGTACTATAATTATTATTTTTAGATTCCCATGAGCCTTCAATGCACGCCAACAATTTGAGTGCACCAGACAAACTTCCAGAAGGAGAATTATTGCCCAGTACTCCAGACTTTAAAGAAATATTAAGTGATCATGACAACATTGATCAAGAGTCAGTCTACCAGTCTGTTCCTGGCAGACCAGACTATCCCGAGACTTCATTTCGGAGAACCAGTCTACAACTGAGTGTGGACCATGATGGATACCAACCTAAATCACTGAATTTTAATAGTTTACTCTTTGATAATCCAGTTCAGCATTCTGGAAGTTCAAATTCCCCAGAGAATTCATCTAAACAAGAAAGCTTGCGGAACCCAGGAGTAAGTCAAACTTTTATCAAAGTCCAACTTTTTTAGCAGTAACTTATTTTAGCAGTAGCTTGAATTTAACCATTCACCACAGGATCCTGAATGATCTTTAACTCTTTACCAAACAATAAAGTTTTAGACTGGTCCAAATTGAGAGTATTTGCAGATGACAAAATAAAAGTGACTGAAAATTTTGAATTTGTTTTGTGAAGAGTAGAAAACATTGTGGGAATAGGAGAAAATTGTAACCAGCATTTTCTCCTTTTCAGACGATGTTTTCTAAAGGCTTCTTCTTCAGGGTTGCTAAAAGTCAGCATTGTGTTGTAGCAAGGCTTAATGAAACAAACCTGCATTTATAATCCTGTATTCTGTGCATAGTTTTTGTTAAATGAAAAAGTTAAGTTCAAAGCTCTGCTTTAATTTTAAATGTTTTGGTTGGTATTGTCTGGAAACAACTTGTGCAGTTATCCATTAACCATCTTACTCTACATGCATGAAATGCTTGTGTTCCACTTAACCCATTACCACATGATCCCTACTTTTGACGCCCCTGAGAAAGAAGCCTTTTGAAAACCCTGTGGGAAAAGGAGAAAATGTTGGTAACCAGCATTTTCTCCTTTTCCCACAGTGTTTTCTACCCTTCCCAGAACAAATTTCAATTTTTCAGTCACCTTTATTTTGTCGTCTGCAAATGCTTTCAATTTGGATCAGTAATTTTTTCTCGTGTGGTAATGGGTTAAACCCTATACCACATAATCCCAATGATCCTGATGAATAAAGATTTGAAAATAATTGTGGTAAAAGCATATTCTCCTTTTCCAAAAATGTTTCCTGCAAAAAACGCAAATCCAGCCATATTTGAATTGTCGTCTGAAAATGATGTCAATTCGGACAACTCCAAAATTTTGTTATTTGGTTAAAAGTTCAGAAAACACATGATTTGCTAGGTTCTAGTATAATGTAGTTTATGAATATCTTTTAATGCTCTAGATGTTTTAATAAATGTATTCAAACCTTTACCACACAATAACAACTTTTAATGACCCGAAGGTAGAAGCCTCTTGAAAACATTGTGAGAAAAGGAGAAAATGCTGGTAACCAGCATTTTTCTCCTTATCCCACAATGTTTTCTACCCTTCCCAAATCAAATTTCAATTTTTCAGTCATATTTTTGTTGTCGTCTGCAAATGCTTTCAATTTTGACCAGTCTATAAATTTGTCGTTTGGTAAAGAGTTTTCAGAAACAGGCTAAAAGGCAGTTTTTTTGTTTTACAGTTAAGTTCATTCACAAGAGATCTAGGAGATGGTGGAACTACAATCAATACGACCAGCTTTGAGTCCAACGGAACTTTTTTCCAAACAGCACAGGAAGAATCAAATGAAGCAGCAGTTGGAAAACTAAATGTTTCAGATGACGAACAAACCTCACTGAAAGCAATCAGTATCGAATCTAATGACAGAGTTCCTCAAACATTTACATCATCTGGAGCTACACATCAAATGCGACAGCAAGTTTCACAGATTTATTCAAGAACATTGAGAGATAATTCACAAAGTCCCACTCTAAAAGTCATGCCTGACAAAAATTTACAGGCAATCAGTGGAAGTGTAACAAAGAATATCAACAGTGAAGGTATGAGATTTACATTAAGACTGATCCAAATTGAAAGCATTCCAGATGATAGTTTTCTTGTGGCTCAAATGTAGAAAATTGTATCAGAAAGGGTAGAAAACATTGTGGGAAAAAGAAGAAAATATTTGAGTAAAAAACTAGAGAGATATTTCTCCTTCAACCCAAAACCACTCCAAGTATGTCAAGAGGTTAGTGCCAGACTGTTGTAAGTGCATATACAATGTTTATGCACTTACAATAGTCTTGCACTAACCCCACAATATGTACTTCTTTTTTCATGATAATGCTAAAGGTATTATTACTTGTGATTTAAGAGATTTTATTTTTTCATAGCAAGCATTTTATCCTTTTCCAGAAATGATTTCTATTCTTTCAAATACAATGCAGGTTATCTAATTTATTACATTTTCTTTTCTGCATTTGGCAAAGGCATTTAGTTTGGACTAGTCGAAAGTTTTTTTGTCTGGCAAAGGGTATATTTATGAATATTGTAGTTACAGCTCAGGAACAGTAAACAAAAAACAGCATTAAAGAATTATAAACTTTTAACATCTATTTTACCATACTCACATAATAATATTGTCTCATTGTCTTCAAATCCAGAGTTTGATACCAGCAATGATGTGAAAGAAGTTGAGGACACAGATATTTCACTGAGGGGATACCAGCAAGAACTAGCAGAACCTGCTCTTCGTGGAAAAAATGTCATTATTGTGGCTCCGACTGGATCTGGAAAAACTAGAGTGGCACTTAGTATTATACAAGTAATGTTATGATTATCCTTTTCTGCACATTTTTCTTTGCACAATTCTGAGTTTTAACAACCCTGAGATTGAGGCTTTTTGAAAACATTTTGGGAAAAGGGGAAAATACTGGTAACCAGTATTTTCCTCTTTTTCCAAAATGTTTTCTACCCTTTCATAGACAATTTGCATCATTTGAGTCACATGTTATTTGTCATCTGCAAATCTTTTTATTATGGATGAGTCCCAAATTTTTTTGTCTGCTAAAGAATGAACACTTTTGAAGACATTGTGGGCAAAGAAGAAAATGCTGGTAACTAGCCACAATGAAATTGTTATCTGCAAATGTTTTCATTTTGATACTTCCATTTTTTTTTTTCAGGCTCTGGAGAATTAAGAATGTAAAGGTTAGATAAATTATGTACTGGTATACATGGAGGTTTTTTTTTCATTAAAAGATCAGAATTTATTTCATCTTGTCAACATCATTTATAATACTTTCATTGTTGAAAATATTACTGATGATGCTCTCTTGATAGAATTAGATAAAATTTTTCATTGAAATAAAAAATTCTGTTGTGGTAATTTTTTTATGGCACACCTTCTCAACAACATGTTACAATGTTACGTAAAGTGCGAGAAATGTAGGGTAACTTACATCACATTTCCATCTGGTTGAATGGCATTCTCTTTTAACCCTTTAACACAGCAAAAATCTTGGACCAATCCAAATTGAAAGCAGTTGTAGATTACAATTTCAGAGTGGCTCAAATGACAATTTTTTTTTCCTTAAAGGATAGAAAACTTTGTGGGAAAAGGAGAAAATGCTAGTTACCAGCATTTTCTTCTTTTCCCACAATGTTTTCAAAAAGTTTCTTCCTCAGGGTCATTAAAAGTCGTCATATTGTGGTAAAAGGTTAACCCAGGCAACTAGTGCTTGTGAACTACTGCTGCCATTTATAGTGGAAAGCATGAAATAAGTAGTTCTTTTTTCTTTTCTTAAACAGGAACATATGAGAAAGAAGCAAGGACACAGTGTGCCAAAAGTCATTTTTCTGGTCAATCAAGTGGCTCTAGCTAAGCAACAAGGGGATGAATGTAGTAAACAGTTGAAACGCTACAGTTCAAAGGTCATCAGTGGAGAAACTCAAAGAGGAAGAAAAGAATACCTGAAAGATTTTATAGACAAGTAAGCCTTTATTTGTCGCTGAAATGGAATTTAATCCATAGTCTGAGTATGATAAAACTGGTTAAAGTTCAATAAAACCAGAAAAAACGTCTTGATGTGCGACAAAAATGACCACAATAATTTAACAAAGCCATAGATTTGTTCTGAGCGTGCACTTCTCAGTATCGGCGACCAAAGTAATCAGCGATGATTATTGGAAAATAATGTCCATAGGGAGGACATGCTTTTCACCCGCTTATTAAAACCCTGTCACAATGCATTTGGCACTTTTGATATATGTCCGTTATAATTATGCGTTGGCTAGGTTAGAAAACTGTGGTTCACTTTAACCTTTACCATACAATGATGACTTTCAACCCCCCTGAAAGAGAAGGCTTTTGAAAACATTGTGGGAAATGGAGAAAATGCTGGTTACCAGCATTTTTTCCTTTTCCCACAACGTTTTCTACCCTATCAAAGAAAACTAATTTCAAATGAGCCCCACTGAAACTGCTAACAATTTGGGCTGGTCTAAAACTTTAGCACGTGTTAAAGAGTTCAAGCATTGCCATACAATGCAGACTTAACATTGCAGACTTAACAACCCTGTGGAAGAAGACTTTTGGAAACAATATAGGAATAGGAGAAGATGTTGACAGTCAGCATTTTCCCCATTTCCTGCAATGTTTTCTACCTATCAATTTGGATTGGTCTAAAATATTGTCGTTTGGTAAAGGATAATCAAAGATGCAGTTGAACATGTTCAGAACAATCCCATGTTCTTTACAACCCTGGGATTATTGGAGCCACTTTTGTTTTACTTTTGAATACTTTGAATTTCATTGGGTCTCTAAATTTCTTGTCTGATAAAGTTAATCAAAGATATTATTGTAAAAACATACACATTGGACTGCCTTAGCAGCTTTAACTTCTTCTCTCACAATGTTTTAAAAAACAATTTTTCCAAAGGACATTTAACTCTTTACCACACCATCCTGATTTTTAACTACCCTGAGAAAGAAAGCTTTTGAAAACATTGTAGGAAAAGGAGAAAATGCTGGTAACCAGCATTTTCCCCTTTTCCCACAATGTTTTCTACCTTTTCTCAAATCGAATTTCAAATTTTGATTCAATTTATTTTGTCGTCTGCAAATGCTTACAATTAATGTGGACCAGTCCAAAATTTTGTTGTTCGGTAAACAGTTAAAGAGATATTTGTATCATAAAAAAATACGACCCAAATAAATGCAATTTCATGGATGCCTTTGTTTACAGTGAGCCAGCGAAGTGGCTAGTGTATATCACAGATCAGGCTGCATGTTTTTTGCAGCCTGATCTTGATCTACACTGCCAACAGAGGCAACTATAGTAGTGAAATGCATCATTATAGTTTAGAAAATAGCAAATGTTCATAGAGAGCAATATCAATTTTACTTTTTCAGACGAGATATCCTAATAGTGACCGCTCAAGTATTGCTCGACTCGCTGGTGCGGAAGGAAATCGAAGGGATTCATATGTTTTCGCTGATGGTGTTTGATGAGTGTCATCACACACATGCAAATCACACGTTTAACCAGATCATGAGCATGTACATGATGCTGAAGTTTTCGAAAAATCCACCTGTCTTACCTCAGGTAACCCTTAACTCTTTACCAAACGACAAAATTTTAGACTTATCCAAATTGAAAGCATTTGCAGACGACCAAATAAATTACACTCAGAATTTGAAAATTGACTTTAGGAGAATAGAAAATATTGTGGGAAAAGGAGAAAATGCTAGTTACCAGTATTTTCTTCTTTTCCCACAATGTTTTGAAAAGCTATTTTACTCAGGGGTCATTGTCGGGACTGTGTGGTAAAGAATTAACTGAACAAAAAAATGTTTAGGTTTGTGCAAATTGAAAGCATTTGCAGATGACAAAGTGAAAGTGACTGAAAATTTAAAATCTGATATGGGAAGGCAAGAAAACATTGTGGGAAAAGGAGAAAATGTGGGTTACCAGCATTTTCTCCTTTTCCCACAATGTTTTCAGAAGACTTCTTTCTGAAGGTCGTTAAAAGTCGGGATTGTGAACGGTAAAGGGCTACAGGTATATTTTGATTTTTTTCCCCTTTGTCAAAGGTTAAATACCTTTGATAGCTTCATTTTGGGTATATATTGCTCAACTTTGCAAAGCTCCTTTTTTAGCTCACCTGAGCACGAAGTGCTCATGGTGAGCTTTTGTGATTGCCCAATGTCCGTCGTCCGTCGTGTGTCGTCCGTCGTGCGTCATCCGTCGTCCACAATTTCTTTAAACCTCTTCTCCTCCTAAACCACTGGGCCAATCTTGATGAAACTTGGCAGGGATGTTCCTTCGGTGAAGGTCTACCAAAGTTGATCAAGAGATTGAATTCCAGCCAGAATTCTTCTTCTCTGAAACTAGAAGGCACAGAGATTTGATATTTGGTATGTAGCATCTCTTAGTGGATCTCTACCAAATTTGTTAATATAATGCCCCTGGGGTCAAAGCTGGCCCCGCCTCGGGGGTCATAAGTTTGAAACATAGGAACAAAGAAGGAAAACTTAAAAAAAAAAATTCTCTGAAACTAGAAGGTGCAGAGCCTTGATATTTGGTATGTAACATCTCTTAGTAGACCTTTACCAAGATTGTTCATATGATGCCCCTGGGATCAAAACTGGCCCTGCCCCCGGGGTCACAAGTTTGAAACATAGGACTAAAGAAGGAAAACTTTGAAATTCTTTTTCTCTGAAACTAGACTGTGCAGAGCTTTGATATTTGGTATGTAGTATCTGCTAGTGACCTTTACCGAGATTGTTCATATGATGTTTACCTGAGGTCAAAACTGGCCCCGCCCTGGGGGGTCACAAGTTTGAAACATAGGAACAAAGAAGGAAAACTTAATTCTTCTTCTCAGAAACTAGGTGGTGCAGAGCTTTGATATTTGGTATGCAGCATCTTTTAGTGGACCTCTGCCAAAATTCTTTATATGATGTCCTTGGGGTCAAAACTGGCCCCGCCCTGGGGATCAAAAATTTGAAACATAGGAACAAAGAAGGAAAACTTTTAATTTTTTATTCTCTGAAACTAGAAGGCATAGAGCATGATATTTGGTATGTAGCATCTCTTAGTGGACTTCTACAAAGTTCTTCATACTATGCCCCTGGAGTCAAAACTTGCCCTGCCCCAGGGTTCACAAGTTTGAAACATAAGAACAAAGAAGGAAAACTTAAAAATTATACTTCTCTGAAACTAGAAGGCATAGAGCTTTGATATTTTGTAAGTAGCATCTCCTAGTGGACCTCTACCAAGTTTTTTCTTAGGATGCCCCTGGAGTCAAAACTGGCCCTACCCAGGGGTCACAAGTTTGATTTTACAGCTTGGTACTCAGGTGAGCGATATAGGACTATCATGGTCCTCTTGTTTTTGTAAAAGTGACCTATACACAATCATATATGTGTGAGGCAATTTTCAGTGACTTTAACTCTTTTGTTACTCAATAAATAAATTCCATTTTCCCAAAGGCTAGTAGATCTAATACAGTTTTGGTGCAAGATCAAGATAGAATTCAGTCAAAACCCAGAATAAAGCAGTGGACAGTGTGGATCAAAGATCAGACTGCACATTCTGTGCAGTTTGATCTTGATCCATATTGTCCACAAAATTGTCTGGTACTGTCTTTGAAATGGAAAAAGTTAATTTATTCTTAATCTCTCTGAGCAGATTGTTGGTTTGACAGCCTCTGTTGGTGTGGGTAAAGCTAGAGATGTAGGTAAAGCTGTGGAGCACATTAAGAAGCTAATGGCAAACTTGGATGCAGAAATGATCTGTACGGTCCAGCAAAATATGCAAGAGTTGAGAGATTATGTAGCATTACCAGATGAAGGTAAATGTCAAGTTTTTTAATTGCAGTTGTGGCTTTCAAGCTATAAGAATACTTGCAAATTTGATACAAACTCTTTTAACCCTTTCCCAAAAGGCAAAATTGTAGACTGATCCAAATTGAAAGCACTTGCAGATGATGAAATAAAGCATAACTCGAAAATTGAAAATTGTTTCCAGCAGGGTAGAAAAAATTGTGGGAAAAGGAGAAAATGGTGGTTACCAGCATTTTCTCCTTTTCCCACAAAGTTTTTAGAAAGCTTCTATCTCAGGGTCGTAAAAACCAGGGATTGTTTGGTAAAGGGTAAATCTTTCATCAGTTACCAACCCAGCAAACTGATCTCTCTCTGTCTGTCTGTCTGTCTGTTGGTAGGCCGACCCATTCTCTCTCTCTCTGTCTCCTTCTCTTGTCATTGTCCCTCTCTCTGTCTCTCTGTCTCTGTCTCAGTCTGTCTGTCTGTCTCTCTTTGTGTGTCTCTCTCTCCAAAGGTAAGTTGCACATTATGAATATAACCATTATTTTTCAGAAACATATACAGTGTCAAAAAGGGAGAATGACATATTTGGAGAATCAGTGAAGAAATTGATGTACACCATAGAGCAACTGATGACAAAGTCATCTGGTGGGTATAAAGCTGTTGTTGTAACTGTATGCTAACATCGCTTTAGAAATAATTTTCTTTCTATTGTGGTTTATCATTCAATAAATAACAGTTGTAAGTTATGAGGCACAAAAAATAATCCATGAGGGCAATAGCCCAAGTAGTTTATTCGTTGCCTCTCATAACTCACTGTATGGTTTATAAACCACTATAGAAAGAAGATTATTTCGATTCTAGTATGGCCAACTCCTGATGAAAGGAAAATAAATTCATACTGAGAGTGAAAACCTGGATGCAGATTATATTCTATTTAAGAAATAATCTTCTTTCTATCGTGGTATATAGTTCAATAAACCACTGTTGTGAGTTATGAAGCTATTGCCCTCGTGGATTATTTATTGTGCCTCATAACTCACAACTGTGGTTTACTGGACGATATACCACGATAGAAAGAAGATTATTTCAATTCTAATTTGGCCAGTTCTTAATGAAAGGAAAACAAGTTTAAACTAAGAGTAAAAACGTGGATGAAGATTATGTTGCATTGAATAACTCACTCATTGTGAAAGCCCTCTGAAAACCTTGTGGGAAAAGGAGAAAATCATGGTTACTAGCATTTTCTCCTTTTTCCACAATGTTTTCTACCTATCCTTAAACAAATTTTAGATTTTAAATCTTATTTACTTTGTCGTCTGCAAATGCTTTCAATTAGGACCTATGTTAAATTTTGCCTTTTGGTAAAGAGTTATCCCATCATGGAATCCTACATGCGGTAGTTAAACTATTATCTCCTCTCATGATTTTGAGACTTCTATGCAAAGGACTTTTACACTGTTTATAGGTAAAAACTAAATA
Organism: Tridacna crocea; assembly: GCA_943736015.1. Lineage (NCBI taxonomy): Eukaryota > Metazoa > Mollusca > Bivalvia > Cardiida > Cardiidae > Tridacna > Tridacna crocea. The sequence continues at coordinate 53,585,218 of OX031064.1, read as the reverse complement.
TATGTACATGTACATACACATCTATCCTTTCTGAAGATAAAGCAAGAATAGTTGATTTTCTTGGTATCCCAAATTTGAATTGACAGGTTTCACTAAAACTGTAGCTTGATTAATCTCTGCAGTATTTTTAAGTACCTGCAGAGTACATTTATTGAAGGCTCTGTAAGAAAAGGAAAAAAAAATGTATGTAAGAAATAACATCTCCTGTTTTCTTTTCCATTAGACTTTTTTTCAGAACATAATTGTAGTATTATAAGTAATTCTTTACTGTTTTTTTCACTCATGAAAAAAACCTGACCTCTCTTTCACAGGACCAGTGTTGGTTTAACCCTTTACCGAACAATCCCTGGTTTATATGACCCTTAGATACATGTAGAAGCCTTTTGAAAACATTGTAGGAAAAGGAGACAATGCTAGTTACCAGCATTTTCTCCTTTTTCCACAATGTTTTCGACCGTATAAAAGCAAGACTGCATCACTTGAACCACACTGAAATTGTTGTTTGGAAATGCTTTCAGTTTAGACAAGGCTAACATACTGTCGTCTGGTAAAGAGTTCAAATCTGTATGAGTAGAGAAACATTGAGTGAATAAAAGAAAAGTTGAGGAAAGAATGATAAAAAATGTATATTGAACTTGCCCATGAGTGCCAAGTATGTAAATAAATTGATATCATTATTTTAAAAAAAAAGCCCCAGTTCTTGCAATTTGGACAAAATGATTGAGGCAATATTGGCCAGTGTAAAAACAATATCTGATCACATTCTTTATAGGTGCTAAAAAGGATTGTTCCGCTCGGAAATAGTGAACAGTAGAATCACAATTTTTACTATATATGCTTTTATCACAACAATTTCAGACTTGCCCAGATTTCAAAAGATTTGGAGATGGAAACTTAAATGTAGTTAGGGTTGTGGAATTTGACAATTTAAGGATTAAAAGCATTGTGGGAAAAGAAGAAAATGCAGTTAACCAGTACTTTCTTCATTTCCCACACTGTTTTCAAAGGCTATCCTCTCAAGGTATGTGAAATCTTTGGATTTTTTGTTTTAACCATTGAACAAACAATCTGTGGTTTTGATAACCATGAGATAGATGCCTTTTGAAAACAATGTGGGAAAAGGAGAAAATGCTGGTAATTGGCATTTCATCCTTTTCCCACAGTGTTTTTTTACCCTGCTGGAAACAATTTAAATTTTTGAGTTACATTTATTTTGTCATCTGCAAGTGCTTTTAATTTGGACCTGTCTAAAATTTTGTTGTTTTGTATAGAGTTAACCCTTTCCCAAACGACAAACTTTTGGACTAGAGCAAATTGAAAGCATTTGCAGACGACAATTCAACTCTTGCTGAAAAGAAGATTTCTGTCTATAATAGGGTAGAAAACAATGTGGGAAAAGGAGAAAATGCTGGTTACCAGCATTTTCTCCTTTTCCCACAACGTTTTCAAAAGGTTACTATTCCAGACCCGTAACAACCAGGGATTGTTTGGTACAGAGTTAAAGAGCTAAGGCAGCATATTTAATACCTTCTTCACTTCTAAAAGTTGTCAAAGAAATGGCAGAAGCCCAACAGTTTGAAAAGGTGATGAAGCCGCCTGCAGAAAAAGGCTCAGCCCAATATACACAATGGGTCAGCAAGCTGTGGAAAGAATCAGCCAAGATACAAAGTTCTGAGGCCCGTAGATTCCTCTATCCCTGCAGAATACATCTAGAAGTATGTATATAAAACATTAGAAATGTTTTCAGTCCTGACCAAACTAGAATGTTGTCATGTGGTAAAAGTATGTACATATAATTCAATAGTAGTTGTTTTCACAAACATTGGCGAGTTCTGATTGGCTGAAAAAAAATTTTCATAGCTGCATGAAAAAAAATTTCAGCAGTGCTGAGAGCACATTTACAGTAAAGTAAAGTAAATAAACATGTATACGAGATTTCATAATTATGGTCTTCTTTCTGATCTTTGCCGAGTCCGAAGTTGAACTTGCTAGCTGAATTTATTTTCTCTAAATATTGATAAAAATATCCAACAGTAAATTCAACGAGAGAGCTGAAAACTCATTGTCACTTTGCTGGGTTCTTATTTTCAACTGAGTTCTAGCATATTGAACTTCTAATAATGAAGCCACTGAACCTGCAAATGTTCATTACTATAATGACGTCACGAATTTACGTGATTGTTATGTCATGAACCAGCAGTTTTACCACGCTATGAGTTATGAATGAAATGGACATTATATAAATACGCAATGTTAGATTTTCAATGAAAAAGCAGTTAGAAATTTTCAAGTGCATACTTGTTGTCTGTGATATTGAATTACCGGTATAAGAAATGTAGAAATTTTTTTTGTTTTCATGGAGGTATGAAAAAAAAACCCTAATCACACTTTTGTATGAAAACGCTTCACGTTTTCATACAGTGTGATTATTATTTTTTTTTGATACCTCCATGAAAACAAAAATATTCTCTTCATTCCTAAACCCATTACCACACAATCCCTACTTTTGACGCCCCTGAGAAAGAAGCCTGTTGAAAACACTGTGGGAAAAGAAGAAAATGCTGGTAACCAGCATTTTCTCCTTTTCCCACAGTGTTTTCTACCCTTCCCAGAACAAATTTCAATTTTTCAGTCACCTTTATATTGTTGTCTGCAAATGCTTTCAATTTTGACCAGTCTAAATTTTCTTGTGTGGTAAAGAGTTAAATGTAATACAGATGAAAATGCTTTCAGTTCAGACAAACCTCCAGAGTTTTGTCATTCAGTAAAATTTCAGAATCCCAAACCCTTGATGACCCTGAAGGGTCTTTTAATTTTCTTTTGAAAATACTGTGAGAGAAGGAGAAATTTTCTCCTTTTCCCACAATTTTTTCATCCTTTTTAAAGTTGAAGTTCACCATTTGAGCCACACTTCAATGTGTTGTCTACAAGTACTTTCAATTTGGACTTGCCTAAGATTATGGCATCTGGTAAACAGTTAACACATAATTATGTACCTAGGGTTTTTTTAGTCATCATTATGAGGCTGGTTGAATTGCTTGCACTGTTTACCTATAGGTAAAAAATGCATGGGAACACCTCTTTCTGCCTTCAATTGAAGAGAAAATGTTGAAATGAGTATTTTTCAATTGTTGTTACTATAAAATATCAAGCCATAATTCACCATTACCTCCTAATTAGTAAACTACCACAATTTATGAAATAAACACAATTTTTGTATGTATTTCAGCATTACAACAATGCACTGATTATTCACAATGATGCACGTGTGCAGGACGCTTTAATCTATCTTGATAGGGAGATGAAGATATGGAGAGATCAGGCAAAAAGCATGAACCAAACTGAAAAGAAATTGGAAAGTGCCTTTCAAAGTAAATATTTCCTTGTTTCTAGATACTTTCTGTGTTTTGCTATCATGACACCCTGTCCCCACTGCAATCTGGTCGTTTGCTCCTTCTCCTTTTTGTGCTCCCCCAAAGGGAGAGCATATAGTCACAGATTTGTCTGTGCATCTGTCCAAAGCCATTTCTCCAACCCCTTGACCAAAGTGGATGACGCTTCACATATGAACTCTAAACCCATTACCTAACAACAATATTTAGAACTGGTCCAAATTGAAAGCATTTGCAGACGACAAAATAAAAATGACTGAAAATTTGAAATTTGTTTTGTGAAGGGTAGAAAACATTGTGGGAAAAGGAGAAAATGCTGATTACCAGCATTTTTTCCTATTCCCACAATGTTTTCTAAAGGCTTGTTTCTCAGGGTTATCAAAAGTAGAGATTGTGTGGTAATAGGTTAAGGATATTGCCCTGATGTATTTTTCCCGGTTTTCCAATTTGTTGCTGTGTATTGCTGTGTCATGGGAAAAGGGGGTTAATGTATATTTCACCTGTAACCAACCATTTACCCGTAACCTTCACTTTCCTTAAAAAAAAAAAAAATCCTTGCTAGGGGAGCATAATCTGTCTACAACGGCTCCTTTCGGACAATGTTTTTTTCTCTTTCAAAGCCAGAAGTCATCGTTTTGAGTGACTTTTGTCACCTGCAGTCGCTACTAATTTGGATAAATGTATAATGTTGTCATTTTGGAAAGAGTTAACACGTCCAAAATCAGTTAAGTTGCGCCAATGACTTAATTTCCAGTCACAGTCAAATGAAAAGATAATTTAGGCCCTTCAGTCTACTTTTGTATGTTACACATAGTCCAAATGATATTGCCAAAAATATAAATGTACAACTCCCAAGATCTGAACACTTTGAATTTGAAAATTTGAAGCTGATTGTAGACATATACTAACAAAAAGCCATGTCACAAACAAAAGGTTATATCAACGGAAAATATTGCACAAACATAAACCACATAGTATGTATAAGGTACAGTTCATTTTATTCGTAAATGCCAAACAATGAGGCACAAAGTCGAAATAAAGCTTGCAATTTGTTAGTTCTTTTGATATTTTTGTCTGTTTACTGTCCCTTAAATCATAGTGAATTACGTTACACAAAGTAACACCACTGCATTAAAATGAAATACGAAAGGTAGAGCACAAAACTTATCTTTTCTCTTTCTATAAGCATCATATTTAACAGCTAAAATAATGTTTCCGGTTTACCGTAAAAGAAAAACAAACAGCACTTTATTCAAACTAGAATTTTCAATTTTTCACATTTTTAGTGAATTACGTTACACATGTTTTCTAAGATACTAAACGTGGGAAAGGAAATTAAACACCATTATGGGTAGACCATGTCCGCCTTTCTGATATGTCAAGATATCATTTCTCTGTGTTAAGTAATCAGGATTCAAGTTGCATTTTAGACGCGTGTGTGAATTACGTTACAGTGAATTACGATACACTGAATGTAGGATTATCTGAACAAAACACCAAACTGTTCAAATACACGAGTTAATTACGGTGTAAAAACTGACCTCATAGTTACGTCATATGTAAAGGTCATTTACTGGTGCTGTTTATCTTTTTTGACCTTGGTGGATGTGAATACTTTATTGCACAGTAAGGATTATCGGTTTATATCATTTAATTAGTGTGTATCCCTGCTCATAGCATGTGTGATGTTGGATTTTTAAGATTGACATTTGTATTCTTCTATCTTGTCTGAATTAAAGAAATTAAAAGAGATATATTTGAATGTAATGTATGAATTATATGATAACGTAATTCACAAAAACTGTAACGTAATTCACTTTCTTTCACTAATGACCAAGAATACTTTGTATCGTCCATGGTTGATGCAAAAAAATCCTTCAAGTGGCCCGGTAAGCCAGACACAGTCTGGATAACAGCCGGCGCTATATTAATGGCTGTGACCGAACCAATTCGCATTGGAAAAACATATTCAAATTCCGACAGGAAGAAATTAACACCATTGAGCAGTTGTTTGGCCTATAAAAAGTAAACAATAATTGACGAGAGACAATTTGTGTTACACTGAGTTTCTTTAATTCTTTATCAGACAATCCCGACTTTTAACGACCCTGACAAAGAGGCTTTTTGAACACAGTCCTGGAAAAGGAGAAAATGCTGGTAACCAGCATTTTCTCCCTTTCCCACGCTGTTTTCTACTCTTCCCATAACCAAATTCATTTTATAAGTCAGATTCATTTTGTTGTCTGCAGTCTTTCAAATTGGACTGGTCTTAAATTTTGTTGTTTGGTAAAGAGTTAACCCTTTCCCAAACAAGCCCTAGTTTTTACGTGTCTGCAGTAACGTGTTACAAGTATTTTGAAAAATTGTTGGAAAAGGAGAAATTGCTCGTAACGAGCAATTTCTCCTTCTCCCGTAGTGTTTTCTACCCTTTTATAGACCATTCTGCCATTTTTATCAAATTTGAAATTATCGTCTGCAAACGCTTTCAGTTTGGAGAAGTCTAAAATTTGTTAAGGGTTAAAAGTAATTTGATTTATTTTCCAAATAAATAAGTCACTGAAGTATAAGTGAATTACGTTATAGCTTTGACTTGAATTACATTACAACATTTTCATCATATAGTGAACAATCAGTATTCATGTTTGGTTATAATTTATAACTGGAACATTCTATAGCCTATTAGGAAATAGTAGACTTTTGCATTTTATTCGCTTTTTATTCCCTGCACATAGTACATTTTGTAGTGTTTGTAAAGTTGTGTCTAAACCTGACGCAAATTGCTGCTGTTGAATCTCAAAAATGTTATTATTCATTTCTTACAGTTTTAAAGGTCCATTTATTTTCAGTTTGCTACAGTATTCTTACAGGATTTGATTTTTTTTAGTTTCATAAAAGGAGGTTCATTTTTTAAATATTAGTTCATTTTAATTTTCTTCTATATGTGAATTACGTTGCAAGTTACCACTCCATAGTACAAGCCGACCACAGTAAAATAGTTGCTTTCATCCATACCAAGTAAGCATTCATATAATGCAGGATAACATAGCTTCCTAATAAGCTATAAATAATCGTCAATTTCTTTCACACAGATCCACGACAATTCCCTTATTTCTTAGAACTCGATGCGATTAAGATTTGCAACCAAAGATTTCATCACATGTTCAAATCAAAGAGATACTGCTTTCTCATTATGCAATATATGACCAAAATTTGACGCTTGTTCATTTTAAAGACACATATGCAGTGTTCAGATTTACACATGAAAGTAATATATCGTATCATGTTCATAGTAGATATTAATTTTATCAAGTCACGGTTTTGTAACGTAATTCACGGCTGTTTTTGACCCACTTCTAATGGGTCTGATTTTTGTGCTTAAAAAATCCAATGCATACACTTTAAGTATCAAATCTGTATGTCAAAAGGTTGAAAGCCTACAAAAAACGAGGTTGAATCAAATTCTGTGTTCCAAATATTATGGCCGAAATTACAGTGTAAATGGCGCAACTTAACTGATTTTGGACGAACAGTATTTCAACTCTCAAACAAACTGTAAAATTTTAGGCCTATTGGAACTCAAAACATTTGCAGGCAACAAATTAAATGTAACCAAAATGGTGGCAGATTTCAGTGAATGTGTAAAAAACTTAGTTGAAAAAGAAGAAAATGCTGATAATTATCCACATTTCCTGCTTTTCTCATAATTTTTTCAAAAACCTTCTTCCTTCTGGACTTCAAATGTGGTAATTTTGTGGTAAAAGGTCCATATGAAAGAAGCAAAGAAAATACAAAATGGTTCATGCTCTGTGAAAAGAAGCCTTAACTCTTTACCACACGAGAAAATGTAAGACTGGTCCAAATTGAAAGCATTTGCAGACAACAAAATAAAGGTAACTGCAAAAATTGAAATTTGTTCTGGGAAGGGTAGAAAACACTGTGGGAAAAGGAGAAAATGCTGGTTACCAGCATTTTCTCCTTTTCCCACAGTGTTTTCAAACGGCTTCTTTCTCAGGGGTGTCAAAAGTAGGAATTGTGTTGTAATGCGTTAACGCATCTGCGAAAGGTACCAAACCAGGTCAGCTTGCACAGTAGTAGCAGGCTGACATGGTCCAAAAGGTTTCACTTACTGGTCTATCTTCTGTATGTCCAAGAAGTAGTCTACCTCATGATAAATCGGGTTGTTAATAAATTGAATATTATGGATCCGTAATTATATACTGGTTTGCATGGTACCATAGATCATGGAAATGCAGGAAACCTCATTTTGCAAGAGCATTGCTCAACTCTTTACCACACGACAAAATTTTAGACTGGTCCAAATTGAAAGCATTTGCAGACAACAAAATAAAGGGGACTGAAAAACAGAAATTTGTTCTGGGAAGGGTAGAAAACACTGTGGGAAAAGGAGAAAATGCTGGTTACCAGCATTTTTCTCCTTTTCCCACAGTGTTTTCAAAAGGCTTCTTTCTCAGGGGCGTCAAAAGTAGGGATTGTGTGGTAATGGGTTAACTCTACCAAACTACAAAATCTTAGGTTTGTCCAAATCGAAAGCATTTGCAGATGACAAAAGTGACTCAAAAAAATTCGTTTTGTGAAGGGTAGAAAACATTGTGGGAAAAGAAGAAAATACTGGTTACCAGCATTTTCTCCTTTTTCACAATGCTTTCTAATGGCTTCTTTCTCAGGGTCGTCAAAAGTAGAGATTGTGTGGTAATGGGTTAAATGATTTGGGTGTATTGGTGATGAACGGTTTTAGTTTATTTAACTCTTCACCAAACGACAAAATCTGAGACTGGTCCAGATTGAAAGCACTTGCAGACGACAAAATAACTAAAAATTTGAAATTTGTTTCTAGTTTGGTTGAAAACAATATGGGAAAAGGAGAAAACACTGGTAACCACAATTCTTTCAGTCTATCTCAGGGTCGTAAAAACTATGAATTGTTTGATAAAAGGGTTAACTCCTAAGTATTGGTTTTAACTTAAGGTAGCAATACATTTAATTTTGGTCTATTTTCTCAATGAAAGTGTTTATTTCATTAATTCAGCTCTCATAGGGTTAACTATATTTTCCTTTGGTTTCTGAGAGAAAATATATTTTCAGAGCTACGAGCATTCAAGTTTGACCAGTGTAGTGCTAATCCCAAGCTTCAAAAGTTACGTGAGATGATCAACAAGGCTTATCAAAGGAACCCTGAGAATTCACGTGGAATTGTCTTTGTACGAACAAGAGAATTAGCTAAAGCAGTCTGTAGCTGGATGAAAGAGACTGACGGTTTAAAAGAGTTGAACCCCATACCATTTCTCGGGCAACACCCTCATGCTGACAAGGGAGGTAAGTCAATTTTTATTTTTAACTCTTTACCAAATGACAATATTTTCAAACTTGTCCAAATTGAAAGCATTTGCAGTCAGCAAAATAAATGTGACTCATACATTGAAACTTGACTTTAGAAGAGTAGAAAACATTGTGGGAAAAGGAGAAAATGCTGGCTACCAGCATTTTCTCCTTTTCCCACAATGTTTTCAGAAGGCTTCCTGCTCATGGTCGTTGAAACCAGCGAGTTTTTGGTAAAGGGTTAAAACATTTACTAAATTGTATTTAGAAATCTGATTAGGAAAGCTTTGAAGAACATTGTGTGAAAATGATTTGTGGTAAAACAGTATTTACTCCTTTTCTTACGATGTTTGTTACCCTTTCAAAGATAAGTCCAATGATTTTAGGCACATTTACAAGTAAGTAATAATATGTCATCTGCTTTTCTTATGAACATGTCAAAAAATTCTGTTGGATTGACTCTTTACTAAACAACAAAATTTTAGACTTTTTCAAATTGAAAGCATTTGCAGACGACAAATATTACTAAAGACTTGAAATTTGTCTTTCAGATGAAATGAAAACACTGCTTTTAACCCTTTACTCCATAGATACTCATTTCTACACATTGCTTGTAGGAGCCTTTGGAAAACATCTTGATGAGCAATTTCACCTTTTGTCACAATGTTTTCTGTGGTGTTAAAAGGTGTCATTCACACACAAGGAACGGCTTCATCCTTGCAGTTATTTAGGGTCAATGGGGTAAAGGGTTAAAAGGCTTCTACCTCAGGGTTGTTAAAACCCGGGATTGTTTGGTAAAGGTTTACGACACATAGAATTTATCTTTTGATATATGTTTTGATTGACTCTCAATTACTGTTGTCTCATAAAGAGTTATTGGTAAGCCAATTTTTATTCTGTTTAAGGTATGACAAAAGCTGAGCAAGATGATGTTTTGAAGTATTTCAAGGATGGAAAACATAAACTGATTGTAGCTACATCTGTGGCTGAGGAAGGCTTGGACATCAGTAAATGTAACCTTGTAATCCGATATGATCATGTGACCAATGAAATTGCGATGGTACAATCCAGAGGTGATTTAAGTTTGTTAGTTTGTTTGTTTTGAGAATTTAAAGCCATTTTAATGTGTAAGGCCATATCATGGCAGTCAGTGTACCTATGCATGTGTTTACTAGCTTTCTCATACCAGTACTGACACAACTTTCTTTCCAAGCCACTGACTCCTTTTCTTACATTCATCTGAGGTGAGAAGAGGAAATTTCAGTTTTTCTGTCTTCATCAATAAAGTGCTTTAAACAGTTGAATGATATTTTACTATTAACCCTTGGAGTGCCAAAACCCAAAAGGCCACTTCCATTTTAGAAATAAGACCCAAGTAATCACAGTTTCAAGGTTGTTCTGTTCCAGAATTCTCAGAAGAGTGGACAGAGTAGATCTGGCTGCAAAGAACATGCAGCCTGATCTGCATCTACACCAGTTGTAAAAGCAATTATAGTCATGAAAAGAACTTTTAGGGTTAGGCTCACCAAATATATTTGGTAGAATGTACTCAACTTAGTACCAAACGACAATATTTTAGGCTCAACCAAATGGAAAGCATTTACAGACAACAAAATAAAAGTGACTGAAAATTAGAAATTTGTTTTGTGAAGAGTAGAAAACATTGAAAGTAAAAGGAGAAAATGCTGGTTACCAGCATTTTCTCCTTTTCCCACAATGTTTTCTAAAGGGTTCTTCCTCAGGGTCATCATAAGTAGGGGTTGTGTGATAATGGGTTAATTCATCTGTTCTGTTTGTCAATCCTCTGTTTTTATACGCCCGAAGGGTTGTATTATGTTATACCTCCAGTCGTCCGTCCGTCCGTTAGCAGCCACAATGAATCTCCATGATGTTTAGTTGTGCACCATAACTTCCATACCGTAAAAGTTATCAAATTGAAACTACATACACTGATAGAACTCATCATGGAGAAGTGCAGTGCACATGAAACATAACTCTGCCACTTTTATTTTTTGAGTTATTGCCTTTTGTTAATTTTCAGTTTGAATTTTTGTCCAGGTGATAACTTCTGAACTACAAAAGCTAATGACTTGCAACTTCATACGCTGATAGAACCTATAATGGAGAAGTGCAGTGCACATGAACCATAACTCTGCCACTTTTATTTTTTGAGTTATTGTCCTTTGTTAATTTTCAGTTTGAATTTTTGTCAAGGCCATAACTTCAAAACTATAAAAGCTTATAACTTGCAACTTCATACGCTGATAGAACACATTATGGAGAAGTGCAGTGCATATGGACCATAACTCTGTGACCTTTATTTTTTCAGTTATTGCCCTTTGTTAATTTTCAGTTTGAATTTTTGTCAAGGCCATAACTTCAAAACTATAATAGCTAATAACCTGCAACTTCACACGCTGATAGAACACATTATGGAGAAGTACATTGCACATGAACCATAACTCTGCTGCCTTTATTTTTTCAGTTATTGCCCTTTGTTAATTTTCAGTTTGAATTTTTGTCCAGGCCATAACTCCCAAACTTTAAAACATATCATCTTGAAACTTCAAAGACTAATAGAACACATTATGAAGAAGTGCACTGCACAAGAACCATAACTATGCCATCCTTCTTTTTTAGTTATTGCCCTTTGTTAGTTTTCTCCTTGAATTTTCTTCTGGGCCATAATTTCTAAAATATAAAAGCTATGATCTTGAACCTTTCAAGACTGATTGAGCACCTTGTGGAGAACAGCAATTTACAAAATTTGTAACTGTGCCACCCTCCTTTTTTTAGCTATTGCCCTTTAATATTTTTCACATATCATGGCGATTAACTACACTTTAATCATGGCCCTTCCATCATTTCAACTCATTTCACTGACAAGCCCCTTTGGGCATATATGCGCTGCTTTGCGAAGCTCTTGTTCTGTCTGTTGGTCTACATTTTCACATGGCTGTTCCTGAACGAAACTCCACTCATCCATTTGTTTAAACTTCATTAAAGTGATGACAATATAGGGAGTTTTGAACAAGACACATTTGAGTCATGTACCAATGAACATACTATTATGCAACTTAATTCTTTTCATTGCATAGTAGGTCGACATTGACATACCAGTTACAGGATTAAAACTCATGTCACTGCAATTCACTGTGAGGCCAAACTTTATTATTACCATGCTTGGACTTAAATACCATTAAAACTTTACCAGACAACAAAATTTTAGCTTTGCCCAAATTGAAATCATTTGCAGAGTCAAAGATCTCTTAAGGAAATTAACCCATTACTGTACACAATTCTTTTGGGGCATCTGCTATGGAATTCCTTTTGACATATCATGGGAAAAGAAGAAATTGGCTGTTACAAACAATTGCTCTTCTTCCCATAATGTTTTGTCATACTTATGAAAAAGTGGGTTTTTTTGCCTTTTTTTCCCCTCATTTTTTCAAAAATAAATTCATTGTTTTATTGATATGCTAAGATTTTTTAGGTAGCTTTTAAAAAGGTCTATATAGTGAAAGGTTGATTACTTTCTTTGTCTAAATCAATAGGTAGAGGCAGAGCTAAAGACAGCAAATATTATGTGATCGCTGAAGAAGGTACTGGAGTGGCAGAAAAGGAAGAGCTCAATATGATCAGAGAAATCATGATGAGAAAAGCCATACTAAATCTGCAGGTAAAAGTTTACCTTTAATTATTCTAACATGACACATGAATAGGCTCTATAAACAATGCTACAAAATCGTGTGAAAATCTCATATATAGAGTGACATTATTCTATATAGAGTTTTTCATCATTCTGTATAAAGTCCATAAGTAAGATCTTTCCTTAATAAGATATAATCTTCATCTGGACTTTTACTCCTAAGTATGAACTTGTTCTTCTTTCATTAAAAGTTAATCATGTTGGAATGGAAATAATCTTTTTTCTGTTTATTGTTCAATAAACCATGTTGAGAATTATGAGGTGAAATGAATAAACAACTTCGGCTATCACTCTCGTCAATTATTTATTGTTGTTCCACATAGCTCTCAACTGTGGTTTATTTGAGAAGTAATCTTCTATCGTGGCTTATCATCCAGTGAACCACAGTTGTGAGTTATGAGGCATAGTTAATAATCCTTGAGGGCGATAGCTAGCCCAATTAGTTTATTCATTGCACCTCATAACTCACATCATGGTTTATTGAATGATAAAGCACAAAATGTGCAGTCTTTGATGCATCATTCTGGATATAAGCAACTGTGAAAAATGCAATTGATTAGGTCATTTTGTCTGCATTGAAAATGTCTCTTTTGTTGATGTGTCCCTCAATGGGTTTACCTGAACTATTCAACCCATTACCACTCTATCCCTACTTTTGGTGACCAGCATTTTCTCCTTTTCCCACAATGTTTTCTACTCTTCACAAAACAAATTTCAAATTTTCGGTCATGTTTATGTTGTCGTCTGCAAATGATTTCAATTTGGACAAGAATCAAATTTTGTTGTTTGGTAAAAAGGTAACTCTTTACCAAATGACAAATTTATATCACCGATTAGTTGCCTTTGAACCATAAGTCCTCTTGCAATTCCTATGACAAGGATTTTAACACACTGTAGGGAAATGAGAAAATTCTTGAATTGGTTTGGCAAACGATCCCTTGTTTTAACTGCTCTAGTCTGGAGAAAGAAAAAATAAAGAAAAAATAAATTTCTGGTAATAAGCATTCCCTTTGAACTCTTTACAGAACAAAAGAAGCCTTTTGAAAAGATTCAGGGAAAAGGAGAAAATGTTGGTACCCAGCATTTTCTCCTTTTTCCACAATATTTTCTACTCCATCAGGGATGAATTCTGGCATTTGAGCCATGTTCAATTTGCCTTTTAAAATTTTGTTATTCAGTAAAAGAATTAAAAAAAAAAAACTTGTTATTTGAGTCAAATTTTGTTTGTCAATTAATTCTTTCCCAAACAATGAATTTTGGACTCTTCCGAACTGAAAGAGTTTGCAGACCACAATTTTAGATTTGGACAAAATGGCTAAAAGTTCTTAAAAACGGTAGAAAACACTGTGGGAAAAGGAGAAATTGCTGGTTACTAGCAATTTCTCCTTTCCCACAGTGTTTTCAAAAGACTTTTACTGCAGACACATTAAAAACCAGGGCTTGTTTGGGAAGTGTTTTCTGCACATGCTTTCAATATAGATGAGTTTAAAATTTTGTTGTGTGGTAAAAAGTTAATGATTTTCTTTCTATTTTCCATGTCAGAAGGAGATTCGTGTACAGCCAGAAAAATTCAAGAAAGATCTACATGATCTGCAGGATGAAGCCAATCTTCATCATCAACTGAAGACACATGGAATTCGACGTATTTTACCCAGAGCCGGTAACTTTGAACTTCGGTGTCAGAAATGCAACCAGTTCATTTGTATGTCCGAAGACCTGAAAAAGATAAAAGATGCTCATCATGTTATTGTAGATGAACGATTACAGGAAAATGTTGATTTTGTGAAGAATGAGACAGAAGAATGTGCAGTTGAGGCCAATCAACCTATTGGTAGATTGAGCTGCAAGTGTGGTGAAAAACTCGGGGTCATCACCATTTATCGTGGACTGGAATTTCCTGTACCAAGAATTGAGAAATTCTTGATCGTTGATCATAATGGTAGGCAGATTACGAAGAAACAGTGGAAAGATGTCCCGCTGATGATATCAGAGTTAAATAATGATGATTTCAGAAATATTCTGGAAACTCGCAAACAGAATGGAACTCTACATGACGTTTTAGGATCAGTATAAGGACTCCAGTTACATCACAAAGGGGACTTAATAACACATTATCCAAAGTTTTTACAACCTTTAGGCACGTGCATGGCTCTATAGAACATCATAATGGAGAAAATGGAAAATGGAGAAAAAAAACATTCTTTCTCTCCCTTCCCATTAATGTTTCCTAGTCTTATAACCCTATTCAGCACATCTTGAGTTTTAACGACCCTGAGGAGAAAAGGAGGTGATAGATGGTAACAAAATTAAAAGCTTTGTTTTTGCTTTTCCCACAATGTTTTCTACACTATTTAAGAAAAATTCCATCATTAAGTAACTCATTACCAAATGACAATATTTTAGGCTTGTCCAAATTGAAAGCATTTGCAGACAACAAAATAAAAGTGACTGAAAATTTGAAATATGTTTTGTGCAGAGTAGAAAACATTGTGGGAAAAGGAGAAAATGCTGGTTACCAGAATTTTCTCCTTTTCCTACAATGTTTTCTAAAGGCTTCTTTATCAGGGTTGTCAAAACAAGGGATTGTGTGGTAATGGGGTAAGCCACAGTCCCCACCTTTGACGACCCTGAGGAAGAAGCCGTTAGAAAACATTGTCGGAAAAGGAGAAAATGCTGGTAACCAGCATTTTCTCCTTTTCCCACAAAGTTTTCTACTCTGCACAAAACATATTTCAAATTTATAGCAGCAGTAACATTCTCTGCTCCTGTTCCTTTTTGCATATTTTTTTTGATAATTTTTTTCAAAGAAAAAAAAGGATTGCCTACCTGCAATGCCGTTTCTTGATATGGACTTGATATGATTAAATGGCCAAGCTTGGCAATCATACAGAAGTCATAGCAGTACCTATTTAGATCAGTGATATCAAAGAGAGTGGATAATCTGAAAAAAAAAATTCATCCTTCACTTTATATTTGAATGAACAGAGAGAGAGAGAGAGAGAGAGAGAGAGAGAGTTAGATAATCCATATTGAACTAATAAAGGTATTCACAGAAGTCTGTTGCAAAATACTGATTTCAAGAGAAAAGCCCTAGCCTAATACAGGTGAGACACGGGAAATGCATTTCAACATGTGAACTTTATCTGTGACTGGCTAAATTACTGTTAACCCTTAACTCTTTACCAGACGACAAAATTTTAGCCTTGTCCAAATTGAAAGCATTTGCAGATGACAATTTCAGTGTGGCTTAAATGGTGTAATTTTTCCTTGATAAAGTTGAAAATATTGTGGGAAAAGGAGAAAATGCTGGTTACCAGCATTTTCTCCTTTTCCCACAATGTTTTCAAAAGGCTTCTTTTCCAGGGACGTCAAAAGTCGGCATTGTGTGGTAAAGGGTTAAAGTGCTGAATTTATACAAAAGACATTTTTATATGAAAACCATCTGAAATATTGCTGTACCAAGGTTTTTTTGGCCAGAATATGAAACAAAATAGTGGACAATGTAGATCCAAGATCAGACTGCATGTTCTATGCAGTCTGATCTTGATCTACACTAGCCACAAAAACAAGTTAATTTGCTTCCAGCTCTTTAAGGGTTAACAGCTAGCTACTATTCTGTTTTAATAGAGGATGAAATTTTTAGACTCCTTGATAGTGAAAGCAATTAACAGGAGATGAAAAATCGAATGTAGCTCAAATAACAAAAGTTGTCTTTTAAGGGTAGAAAACAGTGTTGGAAAAGGAGAAAATGCTAGTACATGATGTATCAGCATAGTCTCCTTTTCCGACCATGTTCAGGAAAGCTTCTTTCCCTTGTTCATCATATATGCAGGATAATTTTCTACAGGATAAAAGCCTATTCAAACAAATCTAACCTACCTATAGATCTGTTGAACATTGTTGACAGTAAGTTCTATCTTCCCCAAGTATACAAACTTCATAAACAAATAGACATTCTCGTACAATATATCTAGGGGTAACTCTAATTGTATTTCATCTGTGTATTTGTGATCTCTGTTAAAAAAATCAGGACTTACTGCTGACATTACCACTCTGTGAAACTGGAAAGTAAGAGTAAAGGTTTTCTTGAGGGACGCTTTCTTTTTTTTTAACCCTTTACCAAACAACAAAATTTTAGCCATGTCCAAAGTTAACCCATTACCACACAATCCATACTTTTGACGCCCCTGAGAAGGAAGCCTTTAGAAAACATTGTGGGAAAAGGAGAAATGCTGGTAACCAGCATTTACTCCTTTTCCCACAAAGTTTTCTTCCCTATCGAAGCAAAATTGCACCATTTAAGCCACTTTTAAATTGGCGTCTGCAAATGGTCACCAGCATTTTCTCCTTTTCTCACAATGTTTTCAAAAGGCTTCTTTCCAGAGGTCATCAAAAGTCGTCATTGTGTGGAAAAGTGTTAATTCAATCACAAGTCACACTTCACCACTGACCTCTTCAAATGGAATATATAATGAAAGACGAGCTTCGAAAAGCTGTAACAAGATTAACATTTGATAGCCTTTTGGAGCACGCAAGGCTTTTGAAAACAAACTGATACCCTAATAATCATTTCCCACAATTGTTATGTCAATTTGTTTTTTTACATTCCTGATGTAAACAGCTATGCAACTACAATGCTGAAGGTAATATGCGTATTAAGTCATAATTATGTGGCAGCTAACATACACTCATACATGTAATTCTAATTTCCTACACCTTCATATTACTATATTTTCAATGAAAGAGCATTTAAAACCCTTAACCATACAATGACGACTTCTGATGACCTTTGGAAAGAAGTCTTTTGAAAACATTGTGGGAAAAGGAGAAAATGCTGGTAACCAGCATTTTCTCCTTTTCCCACAATGTTTTATACCCTTTAAAGCACCGTTTGAGCCACACTGAAATTGTCTGCAAATGCTATAAATTTGGACAGAGCATTTTTTTTTGTCTAGGAAAGGGTTAAAGGATCTCTAGTGAAACTTTTTTTCAAACGAACTGAACATAAGTTTCCTTAAACTTTTCCGTCTTGCAGTGAAATAAAGCGTCACAAGAAAGACCTTCCTCTCTCAGTCTCCACTGCTCTTCTGTCACTCTGTTGCTCCATTTAAGATTCGAATATTCCTTCTGGATTATAACTTTTACTGGTATCATAGTTGAGTAAATCCCAGTGACTTTGGGAACAGCATCAGAAGTAACCCCAGGCTGGGTTGACTCAAATTCAGCCATATCTTTCGCAGACTCCTTGTAATATTTTTGATTTATTGTTTTATGGTTTCCTGCTATCTGACTGTCTGTGTAATGGTCTTTATTTTGAAGCTGTTGCTCAAGTTGACTCAGAGCCAGCCCGACATTCACGCTAGGCTGAACAATTGTATAGGGGTATGATTCCTGGTTAATGCTGGTGCCAGCAGATGTTGGCATTCTAAATTGTCGCTCAGATTTGTCCATCTGAGGTTTATCCAGCAATACATCTTTCTTTTTAAGAAAAAATTTACTTCTATCATGACTCTCTTTCTTCACTGGTTTATTAAGGGTAGCTTCTTGATCAGAATTTTGATTCATTGGATTCATCTGATTCTCCTGATCTGTATAAATGTTGACCTGTGGTTTAGTTTCAACAGTTGGAAAAATTCTTAAAGCATCTAAATCTGCAATATCGGAAATTAAAAGTTTCTTGAGGGTGCCTTGTACAAGCTTGGAACTGTTGTTAGAACTGGCAGTCATTCCTGCATTTTGATTCTGTTCAACAGCTTTCTCCAACTTAGATTTGTAAACTGGGCTTGTCAAAGCATTGGACGTTTGTGTGTTTCTTGAAGTTTCAAAAGCTGTAAATGATGAAGGTCTTCCCATACTATTTGCACTTGAATGCACACTAATCTGATTAATTGGTACTGTAGTGCTTAAATTGATAGGTATATAGGTGGAGTCCCATCTGGGAATGTCTGTTGTTTGAGTTTGTACAGAGAAAGTGTTGCCAAGATTTTGGCCACTGCTTGAGAGGCCTGTTTTAGTCACTCCTGCAATACTTGAAGACCTAGCAAGCTTGATGGGAAAGATTGAAGCAACAGAGTTCTCGATCTTATCAGGAGTAAATATGGGTGCTACAGACTCGTTGATTTCATCTTCTCTTGAAAATGTGTCAGTTCTTTGCTGTAGAGAATGTTGCTGAAGCCATTTTCCACTTGTAAGTTTGGGTTGCCAGGATGACAAGTCCTTCTCAGTCCAAACACTGCTAGACTGATTTACTCTAGTTGCTGTAGATAGCAATGGTTTATTGACACTAGACT
The DNA here is from genome assembly GCA_943736015.1 of Tridacna crocea. Lineage (NCBI taxonomy): Eukaryota > Metazoa > Mollusca > Bivalvia > Cardiida > Cardiidae > Tridacna > Tridacna crocea. The sequence continues at coordinate 53,566,490 of OX031064.1, read as the reverse complement.
GATATTGGCTGGAATGGCCTTGACTCTGACCTTGTTGATACTGACCTTGACCCTGACCTTGCTGAAACTGACCTTGACCTTGATCTCGTTGGTACTGACTACATTTGGGTAGATACTGACCAGTAAGCTGGACATTGGTCTGGTACTGGTTTGAAACTTGTGGACTGGGCTGGTAAGTGCTTTTAAGATGTTGGTGAATATTTGATTGATTTTGAACATTGCCAAGTGTGTAAACTCTCCTGATTCTGACTGTGAACAGACAAGCAGAAATACGGACATAAATGGGACATGCTCTGTGAAAAAACCAATACACAAGTCAATAAATAAGAATCATAAAATTACAGAAAAAAAGTTTTTTTGATGGTGTTCCCTTAAAAGGCTATACAGCCTCTTAAGCTACTGTATTTTTAGATTTCGCACCAGAAATCAGAAAAGCAATTTGGGAATGTCAAGTGACAGGCATGCGACTAATATTGCTTAAATTCCATAAAAAAACAAGTAATTATTTTCCATAATGTCTTTTTCGGATGCAATGTTTGAAGCTTTGTATATTTCTGGTATGTAAATGAGCGAGCTGCTCATGTAAAAATAGAATATGTTTCCCATTGGTGTCGACCTGGGCCATAGTTAATATCCAATTTCTCTTGTTGTTGGATGGTTTTCGACTACTGGGGTCTTGGGAGTGTAAGTATGAATTTTTTTGTATTTAACCCTTTGCCACACAATGACGATTCTTAATAACCCTGGGAAAGAATCCTTTTGAAAACATTGTGGGAAAAGGACAAAATGCTGGTAACCAGCATTTTCTCCTTTTCCCACATTGTTTTCTACCCCATCGAAAAATCATTGCAATATCTTAAGACAGTATGAAACTGTCGTCTGCAAATGCTTTGAATCTGGACATGGCTAAAATTTTGTCGTCTGGTAAAGGGTTAAGTAAAATTTTTGTCCTAAAATCTGAAGGGCCAGCTTTAAATGCTTTACCAAACAATTCCATGTTAAATGACCCTGGTAAATTAGAGCTGTTGAAAACATTGTGAGAAAAGGAGAAAAAGCTGGTGACCAAAATTATCTCCTTTTCCCTCAATGTTTTCTATCCTATCAGATACAAGCTTCTCCATTTCAACCATGTTTAGTCTGTCATCTGCAGATACTTTCAATTTTGGCCAGTGTAAACATTTGTTGCTCGGTTAGGGGGTGACAAAAAGTATTCACGGTTACCTTGGTTTTACACGTGGTTCTTCCTGTATGCTTGATCAGTCTTACGTACAAGCCCAAAATCAGCCTCAAATTTGAGGCTACGGTACTTTTGGATACTGTTATGCTAATGGCTTGATAATGACTGTAATGGGCCATAAATGTCATGGTCAGCCCCTAATCCAAACAGTTCTGTGTGTCTGACCCCAGCTCCTCCAAGATCCCTAGAGATAAGATGAACAACTCTGGGTCCTGGCATAACTGCATTGTCAGACCCTTTTTTACCTGTAAAACTTCTCCCTGTCTCTAACGGTTTTGAAACACACAAAAAAGTAAGATTGACAAGACAGGCGATTAAAAATTGAGCTATAAAACAACTTTTTTTACATTTTTGTAATATCTGATTAAAGAGTACCAAGTATTCAATTAAAAATACATTTTGATAAAGAAATTAATGCTTTTTATAATCAGCATCATTCTCTTTGCATCTTTTTTTTTTTTAATATCATAGGACTGAAAGTCTTGATAAGCGTGTTGTCAGAATGCCTCAAATTACGCTATGACCATTCATTTTTGTGCTAGATTTAACTATGGCTCCACTAATGTACAAACATTTACTGTACTCATAAGTAAAAGTACTTGTAGAGATACTTCTGGCACAAATCCTTGCCAACGTAAGTGTATTTTCACTACCTCTGAAGGCTATGCGAACATATTTTTACTTAAAAAACATATGTTTTGCTCAATGAGCAAAGTATGTTCTAAGAAAAAATCAAACCTTTACAAATTAACCCATTACCACACAATCCAGACTTTTAACGACCCTGAGAGATAAGCCTTATGAAAACATTGTGGGAAAAGGAGAAAATGCTGGTGACACTTACCCTGATGAAACTAGGGAAATATTTTGGGTAATACTAGATGTCATCTAGTTATAAGTGCTGAGCAAATCTTTTTTACTACACCTTTCCAGTCATCAGCCCTATCATCCAGTATCGATTATCAAAAAATATTTGGTCAGATGTGTGACAAATCCTTTGTTCTGATACTTTTAACAACAAACTTTTCATACATTATCACTGTGTCTCCTTGATACCAACTTTGTAATAAGCCTATGTATAGCCAAAAGCAATGAAACTAAGTAAAATTTATATTTTATACATCATCACAATTGGCAGTAGCTAGATATATGAAAGACTTGGTTGTTGGGTTAAAGTTCAGTTTGATTATCATTTTGTCTTTGTTTCCCTTATAATGCTTCTGTCTTGAATGAACTTTCACGCCAGTCTCCCTTATGAATGCCTGGTTTACTGCTCCATCAGTAACTGTTATCTAAGGCTAGGCCATAATTTCAAACCATTGTTAATTTAGAATCATTACGAAACTTTGTCTGAATCTGACATAATCCAGGCCTAAATGAGATACAAGACTTCAGTAGCCCCCATACCCTAAGAAAGCATCATTTGATCAAATGAACGGTCATATAGTTTCTGATGACACAGCAATGTATATCATTTTACAAAGTCCATTTTCAAACTTTCCTAGTAGAGTTTACTTGCCAGTTGTCAAAGATCAACTTTCCCTCTCATGTAGAAACAAGAGGGCCATGATGGCCCTGTATCGCTCCACTGGCTAATAAGTCAAAACCTTCCAAGCCAAACATTACAATACAGTGTGCTTGTCCAATCGGTTTTGAACTAGAAGACATACAAAATTGTCTTCTATAAAAGCCTACAAGAAAGTTATGACCAGGGCCCCCACCTCACCCCATTTTTGGCCATAAAGCTACAATTATTTGAATCCTGAAGGAGGTCCATAAGATACAGCCCCATACCAATAAAAGCCCCTGTAAAACAAGTTTGGTCACTATTTGGCCCTGTAAAACATGAGACCCATGAGACAGGTTAGCACTAGGTCTTATGATTAGTCACAAGAATATTTTAAAGTTATCACTATAAAAGCCCTTGTAAAACTTGTGACCTATGGGGTTGGACCAAACTTATCCCCAAGGTTTTAATTCAGGCCCTCTTGGTAGAGACCCACTAGATAAAGCTACAATATGCAAAATTTGGTAGCCCAAGGCCTTCTGGCTACGTACCAGTAGATTATAAATTTTCCCTACATAAGCCCAAGTAAAACTTGTGACTTTCCGTGGCAGGGCCAAATTTGACCCCAGAGCGATGATTTAAGCATCCTTGGTAGAGACTTAGTAGATAAAGCTACATGCCAAATTTGATAGCCCTAGGCCTAATGCCTAGATGCAAGAAGATTTTGAAGTTTTATCCTATATAGGCCAATATAAAACTTGTGACCCCCAGGGCAGGACAATTTGACCCCTGGACTATAATTTGGTAGAGGTCCACTAGGTACATGCCATATTTGGTAGCCCTAGGCCCTATGGCTAGACAGAAGAAGAATTTTAAAGTTCTCCCTATATGAGCCCATATAAAACTGTGACCCCCAGGGCTGGGCAAACTTTGACCCCATGGCTATAATTTGAAGAAACTTGGTAGAGGTCCAGTAGATACAGGCTAGAAGATTTTCAAAGATTTTCAAAATTTTTCAGTTTTGTTGCCATGGCAACCACAGTTTTTGAAGGAATCAGATTCTTCCCACAAATTCTGTACAGGACCATGTCAGGATCATTTCTGTGAAGTTTCATTAAAATTGGATGGGTCATTTCAGAGAAGATGTTTGAAATAAAATTGAACACACACATGGACGGACGAATGCATGACAGACACCAGGCCATGACACAAGCCCGCTGGCCTTCGCCCAGTGGAGCTGAAAACCCAGAAGTTTTTTAGAATAGGGTTTTATGCCAGTTTCAACACTATTTTTGTCCATATCCATGTTGGAAATGGTTATTGTAAACTAAACATTTTACATGTTTCAACCCCCAACTGTAAGATTCAAACAAAAGGTGCAATTTTGGTTGTTTAAAATAATGGGATGGTCTTTGTACAATTGGAAACTTTGTCTCTTTTTGTTGCATCAGATATGACTTTCCTTTTATCTTTTCAATGTTTTAGAATAAACAGTGGTGATTGTGAGTCCGGTGAATGAGAAAAAGAGTGTAATGGTCCTAAGAAGGCATCATATAAATCAGAAATATATTTATCATGGTTATATGTGTAATGAACAAAAAGTATCACTTGATAAGTTTCCTTATTTTCAAACTTTTGTTATTTCTAATTGGGTAGTTTACCTGAGGAACTCACAAAGATCTGCTTTTTCTTTTCATTTACAATTCCTAATAATCTTCTGGAACGCTGTTTTCAGTATTATCTAAGCCCTATCACTGACAATGGCTTACTTATTCAAATCTTTTCTTTGGTCCTACAGCAATAGGCTGAGGCTCTGGTGCATTGCCAAAGGACACAGCTACTGAATTCAACCAGAAAGGATCAGACATAGAATCCATGTTTGAAAATCAAAGGTCCTGACCACTGTGCCACTATAGCGTTCCCCAATTACAATCAAGATTTTTAGAATTGTGCACACAGAAAATATTTGCAGATGACCAATTTTGTTTGGCCAGAATATCTCTGCATTGCATATTTCTGTGCAGACTGATCTTGGCCTAATCTTGCCACAAAAGCAAAGTTCTAAAAGTGGAAGTCACACTTGTGTCATGTAGAAGGATATATAATTTTAAAGGTTTATTTTAATCCTTACCACAAAGTCTGACTTTTAAGTACCCTGAGAAAGAAAGATTTCGAACACATTGTGGTAAACACCATTTTCTCCATTTCCCACAATGTTTTCTACCGTGTCTGATTTGGATGACAGATTTCCTCATCTGAGTTGCATTTAAATTGTCATCTTCAAAATTATTTCTTACAATGTTGGCAAATCTTTACTTTTCTCATGTACTAAAGGGTTAACTCAGAAAATGTAGTACTTTATCTATATTTTTCTTAATTTCCTTTAGTCCTTTCAAAAATAATCATGCATTACAATGCATAACAAAAATGCATTTTAAGTACATGCACTTTTTCTTGGGTCCCCAAAACCTCTGCAAAAAATCCCAAACTTCACACTCCATAACAACAAACTACAAAAGTTTGTGACATATAAATATTATCGATACATCTACCAGCTCACACCCCTCTAACCAAGGAAATTGAAACAGGAAAATTGTTCCCTGGAAGTGGACACAGACTCACAGAATGCAAGATTCTCGAGGGCTTATCAATTTTAGGATCAAGTTTCACACAATGACCCAGAGAACAGAGTTTCTGGTCAGACCAGTTGGGACTAATTACATGCAATAAATTATACTGTCTTATCAAGGTGGTTGACAGGGTAACTGTTCCACTAGAAACTGGGATTTTCAGAGAAAGTGGGCTTGTACGTACGACTGTGATGGAAAAAGTAATGTGACTTCATTGTTATCCTCTGTGCTAATGATCTTCAATAGTCTTTGACCGTCCATTACACTATGTTGTCAGTTATCCTACAAAATACATACTCACTGACTGTATGACGTTTTCAACATTATTTCAGTTATATGATAGTGGCCTGGAGTTTCTTTAACCCATTACCACACAATCCCTACTTTTGACACCCCTGAGAAAGAATTTAAGCCTTTTGAAAACACTGTGGCAAAGAGGAGAAAATGCTGGTAACCAGCATTTTCTCCTTTTCCCACAGTGTTTTCTACCCTTCGCAGAGCAAATTTCAATATTTCATTCACCTTTGTCGTCTACAAATGCTTTCAATTTGAACCAGTCCAAAACTTTGTTGTGTGGTAAAGAGTTAAGCATTATTCATCAAAATTATGCCTGCTGTCCAAAATGGCTGTGCTTGCAGATGGCAATTTTAGTACAGCCAAGTTGATGACATGTGTATTTCAAAGGTTAGAATATATTGTGGGAAAAAAAGACAATGCCACTTCAGAGGGCCAGATAAGAAGGAGTGATGGCATTCTAAATCCATTATTTCTCTTCCAAACCCTATGTTGTGGGTACTAATTAGATCTAATGAGTGGCCACAACATAGGGTTTGACAGAGAATAATTAATATTTTTAATTTTGAAATCAAAATCACTCCCTTTATCTTCAGCTCTGGGCCACTTTATACCAGCATTGTCCTTTTGTCCCTTTGTCCAAGGGTAATAATGAACTCTTTTCCCAGGCAAAATAATTCCAGAAACGCCCAAATTTAGAGCGTTCTCAGGCAACTTATCAAATGTAGCTCAAATAATCAGATATGTCTCTGATAATAAAGGTAACATTGCGGATAAAGGAGAAAATGCTAATAAACAAAGTTTTCTCCTTTTCCCATTCATTGCTTCCAAAAGCTCCCTTCAGGTCATAAAACATATTTCTTCCTAGAGTATGCATTCCTTTAAAGGTGGGTATTTAGAATTTTCATATCACACCAAATTAAAAAATATATATGTCACTGAAATTTATATGAAAAAACAATACAAATCATCAGTAATTAAGAATCATAAAATTACAAAAAAAAATTTTTTTGGTGGTATTCCCTTAAAAGGCTACGTAGCCTTTTAAGCTATTTTTAGATTTCCCGCCAAAATCAAAAAAGCATAGTGGGAATGTTAAGTGACTTGCACGTGACTTATGACTATTAAATTCCATAACATAACAAACATTTTATTATTTTCCATAATGTCTAGAACTTCGGATGCTATGTTTGAAGCTTCGTCTGTATATTTCCAGTGTGTAAATGAGCGAGTTGCTCATGTAAAAATAGACCATGTTTCCCTTCAGTGTCGACCTGGGCTGTAGTAAATCTCTAATTTATCTAGCTGTTGGATGGTTTTTGACCACTTAATTAATGAAAATTATAGGGCTTTGGGGGTACAAGGATGATTTTTTTGTATTTTTTGTAAAATTTTGTCCCAAAATCTGAAGGGCCACCTTTAACTCTTTACCGCACAATCCCGACTTATAAAGACCCTGAGAAAGAACCCTTTTGAAAACATTGTAGGAAAAGGAGAAAATGCTGGTAACCAGCATTTTCTCCTTTTCCTACAATGTTTTCTACGCTTCCCAACACAAATTTCAATTTTTGAGCCATATTTGGGTTTGTTGTCTGCAAATGCTTTCAATTTGGAGTAGTGTACAAGTTTGTTGCTTGGTAAAGGGTTAACCCACAGACTAAGGAAGTCAGTTCTGCTAAGCCATTAGCTCGGTTGGTAGAGTACATGACTTGAGAATAGGGGGTCTCTGGTTTGATCCACGTTTGATCTGGTTTGGCTAATTTCTTTCCAAGGATTGATGATACAGATAGTCATTGCGCCAAAAGGATTCATTCCCCTCTCCCTGCTGATTATCCATTCAGTTAACCCATTACCACATAATCCCTACTTTTGACGACCCTGAGAAAGATTAAGCCTTGAGGAAAACATTGAAGGAAAGGAAGAAAATGCTGGTAACCTATGGGACAGTTCAGATCCATGATCATCGTACTGCACCTTCTATGCAGTGTGATCTTATTCTACACTGTCTGCGATATTTCAAGTCTTGCTTCGCAGCATTAGGGTTAATGTTTTTTTCCTTCTATTACAAATACCAACCTATCATTTGTGCTGCATTAATTTAGTTTGTCATCTAAATGCTGCTAATTTACCTTTACCAAACACAGGTTTTAACAATCCTAGAGAAGAGCCACCTTTCGAAAACATTGGGAGAAAAGAAGAAAATGCTGATAACAAGCATGTTTGCTTTTCCCCACATGTTTTAACCTGTTCAAGGCAAACCTCATACACAGGCGCGTAGCCAGGCGGAAGCCTTGAAGCCCAGGCTTCAATATAATTTTTTCAAGTATCGTCTTTCCGAGAAAAAATTAAGAAAGAAAATAAAAATGACCATGATTGCTTTTCTTAATACACGAATTCAAGTATTTATTGGCTTGATCAATTTCTCCTCCAGTTTTCACAAAATAATTATCTAAAAATCTTCAAAATCTTGATCGCAACACACCCATTCAGACATCCCCAGATGCCACCAAATCGCACCAAATTTTCAAAATTTTCTCGGGGGAGATCGAACCCCCCTTACGAGAGGCGGGCTCTGCCCCCCTTTTGTGCTCTCCCCCCTGCTCGTGCCTTCAGCACTCGCCCAACGCCTATGGCGTTGGCTTCAACATAACAAATATCCTGGCTACGCCCCTGATACATATTTGTTTCCTGCAATTAATTTGGTTTACAGTCAAAACGTACCCAAACCAAAACGTACCCAAGTCAAAACGTACCCAAGTGGAGTCAAAACGTACCCAACTGAAGTCAAAACGTACCCAAGTGGAGTCAAAACGTACCCAATATGAAATCAAAATGTACCCATGATTTTTATCGTGTTTTTATCTTCCATCTTTCCACAAATTAATAGAAATATTGTTTTCACCATCTTGATGATAATAATTTTTCATTCTGCTTTATTTCAAATTTGCCTTACATGATTAAAACAAATAATGAAGCATATCACAGAGCATGTAGCTAAGTCTATCAAACGCTTCATTCTAAAATTACAGTGTATCTCTCTTCTTATGCAAATACAATTAACATTAGGGAAAAAGCATCACATACCTTGATATCGTTATCCATCATTATTAATATATATTTTATCAATTAAAAAAAAATCGGAAAAAAAATTTCATAAGAATTAGTAGATCTACTTTCATAAAAATGAGATACGTTAATTACATTGTTTTGATAACAAAAGGTGCAATTTTCACACCCAAAAAGTGTGTAATAAACTATAATAATGGTGGCGAATAAATTAATTATTCATAGTGGTATTAAAGCTGCTGTATATTGCCTGATTATATATTTGAATGCTTTGTAAATATTGATGATTTGAGAGACAGTTTACTTTAAATAGATGAAAAACTGAAGGGTTGATTTTTCTTTTTTTGTAAATTCATTTAATGCTCTTATATAATTTTTTTTTATATTTTCCTAAGTTCTTGTTTGTAACATTTTTATCATCAGGAAATTCCCTAACTATGGATGTTAAGTAAAAGATTTTGTTGTCTATGAGTGGTGACTCGGTTACACCTTCTTATCATTACAAGTATAAATATTTACACATTTTTTCAGTTGATTAAAACTTTAACATTTAGAGGGCGAATATTATAAGACATGCATATTCTGCACTGAAAATATTGTAAACTTAACTCTTTACCAATCAATAAAATCTTGGACTCTTCCAGATTGAAAACATTTGCAAACAACCATTATAATATAAGTCTTCGAAGGGTAAAAACATTGTGAGAAACGGGAGGAATTTGTTATAATGTTGTAAAAAGCTATTTTTCAGAAGGATTGTAAATACTACAGATTGTGTAATTAAGGTAGTCCATGCTTTTTGTGGGTGAAAAAAAAAAAAAAAACATGTTCAACAAAATATCATTCAACATTTTCATTTTAAACTTAAATTGGCTAGATCCAACTTATTTTTTGTTAACTTTGAAAAGGGGCTGGGTGGTGAATATAATTAATACTATGTTGCATTGTGTACAAGTGTTTGTAAATCATCTTTTATGAAAATAAAACTGTTAATGACAACTAGTTTGTTACACCTGATTAGTCTTGACATAAACACATCACCCAGAATTGAATGTAACGTAGGATTGAAAACATGCATCATTTTTAAAGAATTAAAAGGATATAAAGTGAGTCAGGAGTAAAAACATCCTTAAAAGGTAAGATACATGAAGTTATTAATCTATAACTAACACTGAAATTATTTCAATGAAAAATTTACTTTGGTACGTTTTGACTTAAATTTTGGGTACGTTTTGACTAAACTTTTGGGTACGTTTTGACTTAATTTCTGGGTACGTTTTGGTTTGGGTACGTTTTGACCGCATCCCATTAATTTTGTCTAAAATTCTGTCATTTGGAAAAGAGTTAACCCTTTACCATACAATCATGACTTATTAACACTGAAAAACAAGCCTGAAAATATTATGGGAAAAGGAGAAAATGCTGGTAACCAGCTTCCCCATTATGTTTTCTCCCTTTCCCAAATCAAATTTCAAATTTTAAAACTTTTATTTTGACGCCTGCAAATCCTTTCAGCTTGGACCAGTTTAAATTTCTTTCGTCTGGCAAAGGGTTAAACAAATCTAAAATTTTGTCAATCTACTTGAAAATATGAGAAAAGGTTATAGATCAGACAGCTGAAGCTATATTCTGTATCACTGAACTTTTTTTCAATACATGGACCATTTTCTTTTTTAAATCATTACTGGGTCCTCTACTAAGAAGATCTAATTGGACTTCAGAAAACTAGATAATATGCCTAATACCAACATACTAACAGTATGAATTCAGAACGAGCATAGCAATATATTTCTTCAGCTCATGTCGCCCTCTAATTGCCCATAATTGGGGACAAAATCAAAGCGCTGAAGGCACTGTTGTGGCGGTTGTCCGGTTGATCTTGAGTTTTTGATCAGACAGACAAGCTGACTCCTTTTATACCGCCCAATCATAATGTGGGGGATATAAGTTTAAGACAAAAATTCCATCTGATTATCAACAAATGGCAATAACACAAAAAACATGAATGGCAGTTTTGGTTCTTATGCACTGCACTTCTCCATAATGTGTTCTGCCAATGTATGAAGTTTCAAGTTGATAGCTTTTATAGTTTGAAAGCCCGGGTGAAAAATTCGAGGTGAAACGATAGACAGACTGATGGACAAGGTGACCCCAGCATTACCCCCTAAAACTTTGCTTGCTGTGGGTATTACAAAACAGGTAAAACAGTTTTGCTTATCACCTGGTACATGTATTTATTTAAATGTAAACTATACAGTAACAAATGTCAGAAATATTACCCCCATGACTATAATTTTTTTTCAAGTTCAACTTCACCGAGCACAAAACTTCAAATAATAGTAATAATAAAAAAAAACCCAGAAAATTAGACATTATTATTTCCAGTTAATCCATAACACATTCACTGGACCTAAGCTCAGTCAGTCTGTTTAACCAGATGTGTCAACACTAACAAAAAACAACTGCATATTCCAAGCAAAATTGCATTTTTGTCCATATTTTCATTTAGGCCTAATAATCTTGGATATTTCTTCAAGGTAATCATGCATATTCCTACCAAAATTGCATTTTTGTCAATGTGTTCACCTGAATGATCCTGAACATATTTTTAAGGTAATCAGTAACACATTTATTGAATCTAAACTTCATCATTCTGCTTAACTCTTTACTAAACGACAAAATTTTAAACCAGTCTGTGTTGAAATACTTTGCAGACAACAAAATAAATGTGACTTAAATATTCAACTTTTTTTTGGAAAGGGTAGCATTTTACCAGCATTTTCTCCTTTTCCTGCAATGTTTTCAAAAGGCTTCTTTGTTAACATCTTTAAATGTCGGGATTGTGTGGTAAAGAGTTAAAAATGTATCGACACAAATAAAAAACAACTGTATATTACAAGCAAATTTGATTTTTTGTCAATGTTTCCATCTTAAATTTGAGACAGATGATTGTCAAATTCTTCACAAGAACATAGTTCTTCACGATATGCATATTAAGTCATCAGCAAAAATTTTACTGATGTACATCCAAGTAAACATTGTGTCGTTGAGTTTGGAAAACAAATTGTTTCATTAGCCTGATAACATGTATCATGAAATATACATGGAGGTGCTTACTGAACAATACTACTGTAAGTGTAAACAATCCCTGGTTTTTACAACCTTGAAATAGAAGTCTTTTGAAAGCATTTTGAGAATGGAGAATAAGCCAGTAACCAGCATTTTCTCATTTCCCCACAATGTTTTCTACCCTGCTGGAAACGAATTTCAATTATTTAGCAACATTTACTTTGTTGTCTGCAAGTGCTTTGAATTTGGACCATCTAAACTTTTGTTGTTTGGTAAAGGATTAATTATTCGCCTACGATAGTCGTGCAATAACCTGTTGGCATGTAAAAGAGCTACTAAACAAAATATCCAGCTTTAAGACTGAACAACTTTAAAACAGTATGTCCCTGATCTATCGACCAAATGGCATTAACTAACTACTCAATGATCATCATGCTGTTAGTAAATTAAATAATCTGTATATACACATAAGGAATACAATGGTAAATACCCATTGATTTAAAGTACTCAAGACCAACTCTGAGCCTTGTAATTACACAAATCTGTCAAAACAAACTACAGGTCTCAGTAGTTTTTTTTTGTTCTCCGATCTATGCTTTTTACTATCAGGTGACATATGTCAACGTGAGCAACAAAAAGTAACAGCATATTCCATGCTAAACTGCATTTCTGTCCATGTTTTCACCTGAATAATTTTATCACCTACAATTTTACAAATTTTGGCAAAAACGCAGCTTTTTACTTATGCTTTCCAATTTGGTAAAGACATCAATGTAGACTAAAATCTCACACGATCAAATATGTACAGACTAATTTGCAAATATCTGCAGAAATTGCTGAATATGTGATCTGCTTGACCTACTCGAAGGATTTTAAGAATAACATCAGCTCGCTGAAGCTTCCCTCTTTGATTAAAACTTATAACAAGACAAAAATTAGACACTATTGCTTTCTGGTAATCAATGACCCATTTACTGAATCTAAGCTCAGTCATTCTGTTTAAAAGATATGTCAACAGTAACAAAAAGCAACTGCATATTTCAAGCAAAATTGCATTTTTGTAAATGTTTCCACCTTGATAATCCTGATATATTTTTCCATGTAATCAATAATGCATCTACTGAATCTAGGCCCAGTCTTTCTGTTTTAACAGATATGTCTGACACTAACAAAAAGGAACTGCATATTTTTAGCAAAATTGCATTTTTGTCAATGTTTTCAGTAAATAATCTTGATAGATTTTTTTCGAGGTGGTCAATAATGCATGTACTGAGTCTATGCTCATTGAAACAATCTGTTTGAAAAAAATGTAAACACTAACAAAAAACACTGCATATTCCAAGTAATTTTCTTTTTGTCATTGTCTTCACCTAGAAATCTTGAGACATATGATTTGGAAAATCTTCACAATAATATAGTTCTTCACGTTACCCTTGTTTAGTTATCAGCAAAAATTTAATCCTATGTACATTTAAGGAAACATTGTATTGTTGAGTTTGGAAAACCAGTTGCTTCATTAGCCTCAGTACATGTATCATGAAATATACACAGAGATATTTGTCTCTGATGTTTCCACAAAAATATATAAAAACTGTTACCTAAAATCAATCTTCAATTCTTAAGTTCAAAACACACCACTTAGTATCTCCGTAAACTATTTATTGATAAGTTAATCTTAATTAGTGCTTAGAGATTTATATTTACAATTTAAACCAGTCAAGTGAAACCACAGGATTTTGTCCATTTCACTGTGGTACACAAGCATTTCAGTCAAGAAAAGATGCATACTGAAATCACTCAGAAGAAACACAAAGTAAAATGTTTTTAAGACTGTTTAACTCATTACCACACGACAAAATTTTAGGTTTGTCCAAATTGAAACCATTTGCACACAATGAAATTAATGTGACTGAAAATTTGAAATTTGTTTTGTTACCAGCATTTTCTCCTTATCCCACAATGTTTTCAAAAAGATTTCTTTTCCAGGGTTGTCAAAAGTAGGGATTGTGTAGTAATGGGTTAACATACAAATCTTTGTGCACAATATCAGTAATGCTGCAGAAAGTTTTTAACAAGACAAGCATGCAAAGCTGACTTCCCAGCATACATGGTAGGCGAAAGTAAATACTGGCAGATAACTCTCAACTGAGACAAACTTTTTTGCATAACAATGACAGGCTGAAAGTTCCTAGTCATATTAAGACACGGAGAAATCTAAAATTAACAAAGACCAGAAACTGGCCTTTAGATTAATAACAATATGTAAGATTAAATAATTATTTTTTCATACACGGTTATATAGCAAGCAACCCTGGGGAATACTACTGTAGCTTAACCGATTACCATACAATAAGTATTTGTCAGCTGCAAATGCTCTAAATTTGGGAAAGTCATAGGTTTGTAATTGTTAAATGAGTCAAAGAATTCTTAATTATTGGGCACAAACATTCATGAACACTTTTTGCACAGCAAAGCCTCCAATGAATCACACTGGAGTATGATTCGAATACTCTGGTAACCATAGATTAACCCATTACCACACAATCCCTACTTTTAACGACCCTGAAGAAAGAAGCCTTAGAAAACATTGTGGGAAAAGGAGAAAATGCTGCTAACCAGCATTTTCTCCTTTCCCACAATGTTTTCTACCCCTCTCAAAACAAATTTCATATTTTCAGTCACTTTTATTTTGTCGTCTGCAAATACTTTTGATTTTGACAAGTCTAAAATATTATCGTTTGGTAACGAGTTAAATGACTGAAAACAGTTCATGTCCACTTGAAAATATTTAACCCATTACCACACAATCCTTACTTTTGACACCCCTGAAAGAAGCCTTTTTGAAAACATTGTGGGAAAAGGAGGTAACCAGCATTTTCTCCGTTTCCCACAGTGTTTTCTGCCCTTCGCAAAACAGATTTGAAATTTTCAGTCACTTTTATTTTGTCATCTGCAAATGCTTTCGATTTGGACAAAGTTAAAATTTTGTCGTTTGGTAATGAGTTAATATGAAAGCATTGTGGAAAAAAAAAAAGCATTTGCTCAGACAACCAAATCATGTTTCCTGTCATGTTTCCGGCTTTAATTACAAAAATATAAAAATACAACAAAAGTGGGACTTACCAATATGAAAAATTACAATGCTTACTGCAGTCTAAGTATTGTTTCAAATGGATAACTTCTTATTCATAATATGACAACATTTGAAAAAATATTTAGAAGAAAGACAATATCATCTATAAATACATGTACTAATAAAACACTATTGTACAAAAAGCATTCTATACATCTTTTTAATCTGATTTTGGTATGGTCTTTCTGGTCTGATCCTCTTTCTATACCATTTCACCTGTTTCCAAACAGCAGCTTGAATCTGTTTGGTATCCACAATGTCATGTTGATCATAGCCAATACCTGTGAATATGTACATGTATTATTGAGCCATGCTCTATAAAAAAAAAAGGAGCTGCAACTGCAAAAAGAATAGACCCAGGTCAGCCTGTGTAGTCTGCCCAGGCTGACATGGGCCCACAATGTTTGCCGTTTGAATATCTTCTGTATTTCCATGGACCAGTCTACTTCATGATTCAGTTGAATGTTAGACAAAATGGAGTTTATAGATCCATAATTATTTGATGCCTTGCTTGGTATAATAGATCAAAGAAATGCATTAAGTCTCTTTTTCATACAGCATGGCCCATATTTTGACAAATATTTATCTTTTTGTGTTTATGCCATGTGGTGAAACAGTGCCAGATTACTAAATGAGTGTATGTGATATTAATGATTTTCACAATTTGAAATGAAATGCTCATTATTATCTACTTCATTTAACCTGACCCAGGTAACAATCATTTACATAAATCAATATTCTATTTTTATCCTCAGCATTGCTCGGCATAATTATTATGTCCAGAATGGTCAAGGAAATATTTCACACAGTTTACGCAAATCAAACCTTTACCTACTAGATATGTTGATCTAAAACTTTCAGTGCAGGACACTTTCTCATTTTTCACACCATATTTTAATACCATGAAAAGTAAAATCATCAGCCTATGAGTATGGCATTTCAAGTTATGTCCTGCATATATTTCCAGTTCAGAAGAACCTATAATTTCAAGTTGCTAATGAATGAATATTTTTCCTGTGCAGAAGGCAAAACCTATTTTCGACTTGTACAAACAAAAAGTTACAATAAGTCATGCTATTAGTCACTTTGTAAATAGGTGTTTATAACGAAGAGTAGTCACAATTTTAAGCAAAGTTTACCTGATATAAGACATCTGAATTGTCATCTGCAAATGCTTTCAATTTGAAAAAGACAATTTCGAATTGTGTGGTAAAGGGTTAAAAAATACAACATGCATCTAATTTACATAATTCAAGGGTTTAGAAAAATTAATCTAATAATTCCTTATAGCCAAAAAATCAAGACAGCTGATCATTTTGAATTTCAATTTCATTTTGCCTCCCTATCTCAGAGCATTAATTACTATTTTCATGAAATAAAGGTTTAAAAATATAAAACCTTCAGTATTTTGCCATGTATGCCTGCTTAGCTGCTATCTGGGTTGATTTCCTTAGAAAGTAATTCAATTGCACCTCCCAAATTGCTCTTCCATATTCTTTATATTTGCATCACTAGTGGCTTCAAAAAGCAGCCAGGAAGTTGTCCAACCAGGTTATCTGTAAAAAAAATGTTTTATACAAATACAGTTCATTGCATTACAATGTATTAGAATTATCTACCATACAGTGAAAAAATTCAAATTTCAGTCTTTGGTCATAAAGACAATGAAAATAACAAATTATATATTATGATCCACCAGTCTGCCCAGAAATTCTGTAATTGTTCTATGTTACTTGTAAACACTTGTGAAAATATTCCACCAAAATTGCAAATTTTCCATAGAATGGGTTTTGTTGCCATTTTCAAATGTAGCTTGCAGACCTTTGAATTGGTATGTTGTTTCACAGTCACAAACAAGAAGTAGATGGAATTCTGAGGAGAATTTGCAATTTACAAGGGCCCGATTTAGTTTTTAGAATTTAGTTTTTATTGAATTTATCCAATCAAACTGATCCTGCAACTTCAATAAAACAATTGCCACAGTACATATTTTCTATATTTTGATGTTTCCCCACCCAAAATGGTTTGTAACAAGACCCTCTTTAACCCATTACCACACAATCCCTACTTTTGACGTCCCTGAGAAAGAAGCCTTTTGAAAACACTGTAGGAAAAGGTGAAAATGCTGGTAACCAGCATTTTCTCCTTTTTCCACAGTGTTTTCATCCTTCCCAAAACAAATTTCAATTTTTCAGTCACCTTTATTTTGTCGTCTGCAAATGCTTTCAATTTGAACCAGTGTAAGATTTTGTCCTTTGGTAATGAGTTAACTATAACCAGAAGA
Organism: Tridacna crocea; assembly: GCA_943736015.1. Classification (NCBI taxonomy): domain Eukaryota; kingdom Metazoa; phylum Mollusca; class Bivalvia; order Cardiida; family Cardiidae; genus Tridacna; species Tridacna crocea. Next base: position 53,549,270 of record OX031064.1, on the reverse strand, counting down.
CAAAATTTTTATAACTGGTCATAATCGAAAGATGTTGCAGACAACATAATAAATCTTCAAATTAGTAAAACTTGTATCAAAAAGGGTAGAAATTATTGTGTAAAACAAAGAAAATGCAGGATACTATTATTTTCTTCTTTTCCCACAATGTTTTTCATAGCTTTTTTTCTTTAAAGCCCTAAAATGCAGGACTGAATGGTAATTGTTAAAAACTTCTCTTCACCGTAACAGAATCAGGCCTGAGTTAATTAGGTAAAATTTGGGAAAGAGTAGAGAAATATATTTTATTGCAGAAAAAGTGAGTCAGACACATGTACATGGATTGGTACTTTCTACAAAACGACAAAATGTTAGGTTTGTCCAAATCTAAAGTATTTGCACATGACAAAATAAATGTGACTGAAAATTTCAAATTTGTTTTGTGAAGGGCAGAAAACATTGTGAGAAAATGCTGGTAACCAGCATTTTCTCCTCTTTCCATAATGGTTTCTAAAGGCTTCTTTCTCAGTGGCGTCAAAATTAGGGATTGTGTGGTAATGGGTTAAGCAAATAACTCAGGTATAACAAAATTTACAAAGATAAAAAGAAAATATGATAGATCTTAATTACCTGAACTCAGTTCCATCCTTCTTGACGTGGTGGGTCATATGGGTCACATTATTTATCATAACAAAATTCACATTTCACATACAAGTATCAACCGTGTCCTTTCTATATTTCTCCAAACAACGCTGTCGTAAGAGAAGGAAACAGGCCAGAGAAGGCAAAATTGACACGCCCTCATTGTTTTCGAAAGAACATCGAATTTAACCTACGTCGGCCAACCTTCAAACTATAACCTGTCGAGGCAACTTCAACATGATCACAAGCCTGAGGCAAACGATCCACAAGCATAGTTATGCCAGTCAAAACTTATCTCGGGGTAAGACTGGGCAGCCTTTCTTTCTGTTTTGCGTGAATCGGCCTTAATTGTAGAGTCGCGAAATTGCATGACAATCTTCTGCACCGGAAGTCTCAATCTCCGAGCAGAGTTGTCGTTCGTTACTCTCACCGTACGAGAGAGTGCGGAAGTCTTAGAAAAAAAATCGTTTCTTTTTTTTTTTAGATCTATCGGTTACATTAATCGACAAAACACCTATAAAATATTTATATTCCTCATAAAGTATCATTGTATATTAAAACGAAATAATGCTAAAGATGATTTAATCATGCCGTGTCCGACGTGAATGCCCGACAATTCTCTGCAGCTTACCGAGGCAATTCGATTGTTACAAGTACGTAGTATACCGACATTAGCCGATGTTTCAGAATGCAATAACAGTTGGCCAACCTTACCTGTCTCTTAGAATGCATTTTTAAGCATAAAATCAATCACTATCAACATTTCTTTAATCAGTAAAATTAATTTAAGCCGTCTTCTTTAGAAGCTGTAGCTTATTTGGTGGACTACTTTTTATGGAGTTAACTGAAATTTTATGCCGGTTATTAGGTATGTTCTTAACCGAATCATAGGCAATGAGTTTGGTTTTTAGACTTATTTATTTTTCGAATTTTGTTTCGAATTTTGGATTTTTTTTTCGAATTTTGGAATTTTCGTTGACTCTGTGGCGACAACCGCCACAACAAAAACTCTGGATCTAGATATATAGACTATAGCCGTATAGGTGACCTTGTGCGAAGGCAAATACCGGATATACAGCTACGGTTTGACACTTTAATTGCATAAAACTCCTTGATCATTTTTTTTGTGTGTGGTTTTGCAGAGCTAATGTGCGTATAGCTTGTGTTTGGACGTGCATTCAGCGAGTTTTATATATGACAATACAAACCAAAATGGCTCCACTATTCGTCAATTTTTTCTGACAGTTAATGTCGCTTGTAAAATCATGAAAGCGACCAGGTAGAATTCCATACAGCTTTGAGGTATAATACTTACCGTCACTTTAATGCTATGACAATTGTATTGATGAAGAGCTTGAATCATATCGAAGTTTTGGATTTATTATGGTTTAGTTCAACTTTCTCCATTGTGGAAAATAACGTAATGAGGTCAAGGCCGAAGTTACAGGCGATGACTATTCGGCAAATCTCGGACGAACTAGTGATGTATTTACGGAATTGGCCGAGCTGAGACGAGTGGGAATATCCGCCAAAATTCTATTTGTCTACATGACATTCTTATTTGTGCAAATTACATGCTGATTTGTTTTCTTTCTTACATCTTACTTGTATATTACATTTCATGCGTCATTATTGCTAGTTCATGATTCTGATGCTAATTCTATTTGTCTTCTTTGAGTGTTAAAGGACAATTAATTTCTCACAAACATGCACTAAGCACTTGGAAGAATATCAAATTCGATAACGGAGTAGGAAATAACAAGGAAGAGTCAACAATTAATAATCAACACAAACACAATTTAGCCAGTATCAAGTTGCAATAATCATGCAGGCAGTAGGAAGATAGAAACATGAAATTGTCACAAAACAGTATGCAGTAGCAATAATGAAATATTAAATACAATATTCATACAAGATGTAAGAAAGAAAACAAATGAACTTGTAATAATCACAAATAAGAATGTCATGTAGACAAATGGAATGGAGGGAATATCCGCCAAAATTCTATTTGTCTACATGACATTCTTATTTGTGCAAATTACATGCTGATTTGTTTTTTTTCTTACATCTTACTTGTATATTACATTTCATGCGTCATTATTGCTAGTTCATGATTTTGATGCTAATTCTATTTGTCTTCTTTGAGTGTGTATTTTAGTTATACGTGCTTCTTATTGATTTTGTCCTTCTTGACAATATGAATTTCATTCGTCTTACTTCTTTATTCTGAAAATTCTTTTTGTTTCCTATGTCTGTTTTGCTTATCATTAGAATGCTGCATTCTTCTTGTTTGTTCATATTCTGGCAAAAACTAGGCGGTTTTGTGATAATACTGAGGTGAAACTCTGTTACGTAGTTGAAGTAAGACGAAGGAAGTAGTCACTATCAAGAATAGCATTTACATGCATACGACAAGTCATATTATGATACCAGAGGGCGCTTTTATAATAATAGTTTCTCCCTTTGAGTATGTAATTCTCGCGATATGTGTAATTCTCACGATATAATTTTAGGTATACAACGGTGGCCAGTTCACCAGACAGAGTGCTTTCTAGAGGACTGTTCTTGACTGCCTGTGTACAGCGCAGGACAAATAGCATAAGAGGCCCTCAGGCATTTTTGCATATTGATGGAGATCAGAATTTATAGGTAAACCTGACAAGCAACATTATTATAAATCATTTTCTATTCTTTAATCTCTCTTCTCTCGACATAAATTTGCATGTAACTCATTTCCAAACAACAATATTTTAGGCTTGTCCAAATTGAAAGCATGGTTGCTAGAGAACTGGTACCCTGGAGAACTCGTACTCTGGAGAACTCGTACCACAAATTGAAGGGTACGAGTTCTCTGGAGAACTCGTACCCTTGGTACGAATTCTCCAGAGAACTCGTACCCTAGATATATTTTAGGGGATGAATTTGTATATATCATTCAGATTTTGGTGAACTGATGACGATTTTCATTTTATCTTTTGTGAAATGAGTAAGTTATACAATAATCAAGCATTGGTAATGGGTATTTGTAGTAAAATATCAGTTTTGTTACCGGATTTTTCATGAATTAAAATGAAAAGGAAGTAAGGTAAATGGGAAGGTAAATTCAAGAAAGATAAAATTATCAGTTAGATCTACAAAATCTGGATTCATCTAATGATTCGAAGATAGATTTTTTTAAAAGCTTGTTTAGATATTTTTAGGTTCGTTAATGGAGTATGCCAATCTTTTTTAAAGTCGTCAAAGGTGTCAGGTACAATGAAGTCACATATCAGGTGTGATAAACATGATATTGTGCACACTTGCCATTTACCAGCATTTAAACCTGTATACTAGTAGTTCTTCACAAGGACTCTTAACCCTTTACCAATTAATCACATAGTTTTACGAGGAATAAGATTTATATAAACATTGTTGGAAAAGGATTAAATGATTATAACCGGTTCTTTATTATGTAGCATAAAAAGAAGAAATCTAACTCTTTGAATCTTGGTGGATCCAAATAATGCAGAGTTGCTAAATACCACCTTGTGGGAGATAGCTTTTGAAAATGTTGTTGGAAAAAAGGGGGAGGGTGCTTATTTTCCCACAATTTTTGCCACCCTTTGAGTCGGATAAATAAATACGTCTGTACCAAAATTTAATTTGTTGTATGCAGATATATACAATTTTGAAGAGACTATGAGTTCACATATAGCAATATTTGCATTTTCTCTCTCTCTGTATCTACACCAGTTGTAAAAGCAACTATGGTCATGAAAGGGACTTTTAGGATTAGGCTCACCAAATATATTTGGTAGAATGTACTCAACTTAGTACCAAACGACAATATTTTAGTCTTGTCCAAATCGAAAGCATTTACAGAGAACAGAATAAAAGTGACTGAAAATTTGAAATTAGTGAAGAGTAGAAAACATTGTGGTAAAAGGAGAAAATGCTGGTTACCAGCATTTTCTCTTTTTCCCACAGTGTTTTCTAAAGGCTTCATTCACATGGTCGTCAAAAGTAGGAATTGTGTGGTAATGGTTAAATTCATCTGTTCTGTTTGTCAGTCCTCTGTTTTCCTGCCTGTTGGTCTACATTATTTACAGTGGCTGTTGCTGAACAAAACTCCACTCATCTATTTGTTCAAACTTCATAAAAGTAATGACAATAAAGGGAGTTTTGAACAAGACACATTTGAGTCATATACAAATGAACAAACCATAGGCGTAACCAGGAAAAAGTGAATTATAATTATGCACGCCGAAGTTGGCCATTTTTGAGGCAGGTGACGAGAGTAATTCGGAATCAGCCAAATGGAATCAGAGCTGTAAATCAAGATATTTCTGATCTTGGCTGTTTTAGAAAACGTCCAAACTGAAAAATACGCGAAAAGAGGCAACCTACAACCTATTCTGGATTTTTTTTTTTTTTACATTACGCACGTGCGTGGTGTGCATAATAGAAGTTACGCCTATGCAAACTATTATGTAACTTAATTCTTTTCAGTGAATAGTAGGTCAACATTGACACACCAGTTACAGGATCAAAACTCATGTCACTGCAATTCACTGTGAGGCCAAACTTTATTATTGCCATGCTTGGACTGAAATACCGTTAACCCTTTACCAGACAACAAAATTTTAGCCTTGTCCTAATTGAAATCATTTGCAGAGGACAATTTCAGTGTGGCTCAAATGGTGTAATTTTTCTTTGATAGAGCGTAAAACATTGTTGGAAAAGGAGAAAATGCTGGTGACCAGCATTTTCTTCTTTTCCCACAATGTTTTTAAAAGGCTTCTTTTCCAGGAGCATCAAAAGTCGGCATTGTGTGGTGAAGGGTTAAAAGCCTCATAAACCACCATTATATAACAAGACAAACAAGGTTAAAATGTTGTTTTCTTTGTAAAAGCTCTCTTAAGGAAATTAACCCATTACTGTACACAATTCTTTTGGGGCATCTGCTGTGGAATTCCTTTGACATATCATGGGAAAAGAAGAAATTGGCTGTTTCAAACAATTGCTCTTCTTCCCTTAGTGTTTTGTCATACTTATGAAAAAGTGGGGGTTTTTTACTCTTTTTTTTCCTCATTTTTTCCAAAATAAATTCATTGTTTTATTAATATGCTAAGATTTTTTTGGTAGCTTTGAAAAAGGTCTATATAGTGAAGGGTTGATTACTTTCTTTGACATTTCAAGTTTTTGTCTAAATCAATAGGTAGAGGCAGAGCTAAAGACAGCAAATATTATGTGATTGCTGAAGAAGGTACTGGAGTGGCAGAGAAGGAAGAGCTCAATATGATCAGAGAAATCATGATGAGAAAAGCCATACTAGAACTGCAGGTAAAAGTTAACCTTTATTCTTACATGACAGGTGAATTTGGCTCTGTAAACACAGTGCTACGAAATCATGGTAAAATCTGTATCAGTCTCGTATATATAGAGTGACGTCATTCTATATAGAGTGGCATCATTCTGTCAGTAAGTAAATTATTTAATGGAATATAATCTTCATCTGGATTTTTACTCGGAAGTATGAACTTGTTCCCCTTTCATTAAAAGTTGCTCATGGCAGAATCAAAATAATCTTCTTTCTACGGTGGTTTATTATTCAATAAACCATATTGTGAATTATGAGGCGCAATGAATAAACGACTCTGGCTATGAACCTCATAGATTATTTAAGAAATAATCTTCTTTCTATCGTGGTATATCGTTCAATAAACCACAGTTGTGAGTTTTGAGGCACAATAAATAATCCACAAGGGCGATAGCCCGAGTGGGTTATTCATTGCGCCTCATAACTCACAGCGTGGTTTATTGAACGATACACCACGATAGAAAGAAGATTATTTCGATTCTAACATGGCCAATTCTTAATGAAAGGAAAACAAGTTCAAACTGAGAGTAAAACGCGGATGAAGATTATGTTCCATTGAATAACTCACTCATTGAATGACGTCACTCGATATAGGATGACGTCACTCTACATGGATTGTCGCAGATTTTACCACGTTTTCCTTGCACTGTGTTTATAGAGCCAAAGTCGCGTGTCATGTTAGAATTATTGTTCCTCATAACTCAATAACTCACAGGAGTGGTTTATTGAACCCTTTACCAAACGACAATATTTTAGTCTCGTCCAAATCGAAAGCATTTGCAGACGACAAAATAAAAGTGACTGAAAATTTGAAATTTGTTTTGTGAAGGGTAGAAAACATTGTAGGAAAAGGAGAAAATGCTGGTTACCAGCATTTTCTCCTTTTCCCACAATGTTTTCTAAAGGCTTCGTTCTCAGGGGCGTCAAAAGTAGGGATTGTGTGGTAATGGGTTAAGAAAAAACATTTTTTCTATCATGGCTTATCTTTCATTAACCCATTACCACACAATCCCTACTTTTGAGGCCCCCGAGAAAGAAGCCTTTAGAAAAGATTGTGGGTAAAGGAGAAAATGCTGGTAACCAGCATTTTCTCATTTTCCCACAATGTTTTCTACCCTTCACAAAACAAATTTCAAATTTTCGGTCACTTTCATTTTGTCGTCTGCAAATGCTTTCGATTCGGACAAACCTAAAATCTTGTCGTTTGGTAATGAGTTAAACCATAGTTGTGAGTTAAGAGGCACAATAAATTATCCATGAGGGCAATAGCTAGCCAGAGTGGTTTATTCATTGTGCCTCATTTCTCACAACATGGTTTTTTGAGCGATGAGCCACAAAATGTGCAGACTTTGATGTGTCATTCTGGATAATAGCAACTGCGAAAAATGCATTTTTTAGGTCATTTTTTCTAAAATTTTGTTGTTTAGTAAAAAATTAAAGAAAAAAACTTAACATTTGAGTCAAATTTTGTTTGTCAATTAACCCTTTACCCCATAAGGCATTTCTGTAGTATCTCTAATTGACCCTAAATAACAGCAAGGATGAAGCTGTTTCTTATGTGTATATGACACCTTTTGATAGTGTAGAAAACATTGTGACAAAAGGTGAAATTGCTTGTCACGAGCAATTTCACCTTTTGCCACAATGTTTTCCAAAGGCTCCTACAAGTAATGCATAGAAATGAGTATCTATGGAGTAAAGGGTTAATTGCACATGCTTTCAATTTAGAAGACTTTAAAATTTTGTTTTGTGGTAAAAAGTTATAAAATGATTTTCTATTTTCCATATCAGGAGGAGATTCGTGTACAGCCACAAAAATTCAAGAGAGATCTACATGATCTGCAGGACGAAGCCGATCTTCATTATCAGCTGAAGAAACATGGAATTCGACGTATTTTACCCAGAGCCGGTAACTTTGAACTTCGGTGTCAGAAATGCAACCAGTTCATTTGTATGTCCCAAGACCTGAAAAAGATAAAAGGTGCTCATCATGTTATTGTAGATGAACGATTACAGGAAAATGTTGATTTTGTGAAGAATGAGACAGAAGAATGTGCAGTTGAGGCCAACCAACCTATTGGTAGATTGAGCTGCAAGTGTGGTGAAAAACTTGGGGTCATCTCCATTTATCATGGACTGGAATTTCCTGTACCAAGAATTGAGAAATTCTTGATTGTTGATCATAATGGTCGGCAGATTACGAAGAAACAGTGGAAGGATGTCCCGCTGATGATATCAGAGTTGAATAATGATGATTTCAGAAATATTCTGGAAACTCGCAAACAGAATGGAACTCTACATGACGTTTTAGGATCACTATAAGGACCCCTGTTACATCACAAAGCAGACTTAACACCACACTATCCAAAGTTTTTACAATCTTGAGGCAGATGACTTTATAGAACGTCATAATGGAGAAAATGGGAGAAATAGAAAATGGAGAAAAAAACATTCTTTTTCTCCCTTCCCCATGTTTCCTAGTCTTTTAACCCTATTCAGCACAATCTTGAGTATTAACCCATTACCACACAATCCCTACTTTTGACGCCCTCGTAAAAGAAGCCTTTTGAAAACACTGTAGAAAAAGGAGAAATTGATAGTAACCAGCATTTTCTCCTTTTCCCACAGTGTTTTCTACCCTTCCCAGAACAAATTTCAATTTTTCAGTCACCTTTATTTTGTCGTCTGCAAATGCTTTCAATTTGAACCAGTCTAAAATTTTGTCGTGTGGTAAAGACTTAACGACCCTGAGGAAGAAAGGAGATGATAGATGGTAACAAAATTATAAGCTTTGTTTTTGCTTTTCCCATAATGTTTTCTACCCTATTTAAGAAAAATTCCATCATTTAACTCATTACCAAACGACAATATTTTAGGCTTGTCAGTCCACTTTTATTTTGTCGTCTGCAAGTGCTTTCAATTTGGACCAGTCTATAAATTTGTCATTTGGTAAAGAGTTAAAGGGTGATTTGGTAAGAAATTGTGATGATAATTTAGTAAAAAATGAATGTACTGAAAATTCTTGCATTGTTTGAAATTATCATCATTATTATCCCCCGCAGAGGAAGGAGGGATATAGTGTAAGCATTGTCCTTCCGTCTGTCCATCCATCCATCTGTATCTGTCAGTGCAGATGTCTCCAACACCTTTAGACGGAATTTCGTGAAACTTTATACACGTGAACAAGCATTCCTCCAATAATCTTTTTTTCATTTTTTGATTCGATGAAAAATGGCCAACTGGAAGTGATTTTAACCCTTTCCCAAATGACAAACTTTTGGACTAGATCAAATTAAAAGCATTTGCAGAGGACTATTCAACTCTTGCTGAAAAGATGATTTCTGTCTATGATAGGGTAGAAAACATTGTGGGAAAAGGAGAAAATGCTTGTTACCAGCATTTTCTCCTTTTCCCACTATGTTTTCAAAAGGCTACTATTCCAGACCCGTAAAAACCAGGGATTGTTTGGGAAAGGGTTAAGGTCAGTAAATTTTTCTGCGGGGGATATCATTTAAACAAAATTGCTTATTATTATTATATTATTTTATTATTATTATTACTGTTGTTTCATTATGGTAAAATTATGACTTACGTTCTTATGCAAATGATTTGGTTATACATTGCAATTAAGTTAACTTAACTTCATTATAAATTGATAGAGAAGTATTTGAATAAACAGAAAGTTAATTACTGATGGTGTTTTTTTTTTCTTCATATTTTGAAACTTATCCACTTGCAAGCGGAGATCACCCTTCAGTGAAAATGTCCTGAAACCGAAATGTGAAATAATGCTTACAATTTATGTTTCCAGAGTGTTTTCAAAAGCTTTCTCCACAATGTCTCTATCAAAGAATCCCCAGATTTAACCACCATTAGAGAGGAAACTTTTGAAAGCATTGAAAAAAAAGGAGAAAATGCTGGTATCAGCATATTAGACCAGTCCAAATTTAAACCAATAGCAGATGACATAAATAAATGTGACTGAAAAATTGAAATTTGGTTTGGGAAGGGTAGAAAACATTGTGGGAAAAGGAGAAAATGCTGGTTGCCAGCATTTTTTCCTTTTCCCACAATGTTTTCTAAAGGCTTTTTCTCAGGGTCTTTAGAAGTCAGGATTGTGTGGCAAAGAATTAAATATAACAGAAGTACTATAGCTAGAACTTTACCACACAACAAAATGTAGACTTTTCAAATTAAAATCTCTAGTAGACAACAATTAAAGTGTGGCATATATGATGATTTTTGTCTTTAGTAGAATATAAAATATTGTGGAAAAAGGAGAACATGCTGGTTATCAGCATTTCTCAGGGTTGTTAAAGCTTGGGATGTGTGATACAGGGTTGATTAAATGTTAGAATTTTTGTTCATGAAAGGATTGAAAACATTATGAGAAAAAGGGAGAATACTTCATGACCATCATTTTCTTCTGTTTCTGCTCACCCTCTCAAAAAGTAACCCATTACCACACAATCCCTACTTTTGACAACCCAGAGAAACAGGCCTTTAGAAAACATTTTGGGAAAAGGTGAAAATGCTGGTAACCAGCATTTTCTCCTTTTCCCACAATGTTATCTACCCTTCACAAAACAAATTTCAAATTTTTAGTCACTTTTGTCGTCTGCAAATGCTTTCGATTTGGACTAGCCCAAAATATTGTCGTTTGGTAATGAGTTAATCAACAATGTGGTTGTACATCATACATTTTTAGAACAAGATTGATGAAAGAGAATTTTGAAGGCTTACTAGACAAGAATTTTGTCCAGCCCTGGTAGATGAGTCTGTATGGCACAGGACTTGAGAAGAGGCATTGCTGGTTTGATCCCCGGCTCAGCAATATTCTTTTTGATGATAGTCATTATACGCCCTGCAAAACAAATATGTTTTTGGGTGTATACTGGAATCAGCGTGTCTGTCTGTGTGTCCGTCTGTGAGTTTGTCTGTGTACAAAATACTAGTAATATTGTGTCACGAACTCCTCCTACAGTTTTCCTGCGATTGTATTGAAACTTTGCACTTATATACTGATCATATATTGAACGTTTGCAATATGCAATTTTCAAGTGTCAACTCTTCCTGGTTGAGGAATTATTTCACCTTGAACTTGACACTTTTTTCTGTCAAAGCATTGGTGGGGGTATTAAGTCACATTCAGTGACGGCTCTAATTGCAACAGGATTCATTCCTCTCTCAAAACTGACCATTGTTTCAATGATGGTTATGTGGGAAAGCAGCCAGTGGCTCAGAAAGAATATTGTGAGGAGCATTGGTGGAGGAGCATTGGTAAAAGAAAATCCAGGAAAACCTGGATGGGTGAAGTGTCTGCTGTGATAATACTGAAATAGCATTGAAAACTGTGTTAACTCTTTACCAAACAATGCCAATTTATAACGGCCCTTAGGACGAAATCTTTTGAAAAAATTGTGGGAAAAGGAGATAATTTATGCTGGTAACCAGCATTTTCTCCTTTTCCCACAATGTTTTCTGTCATATCAAAGAAATAGAGGATATAAAATTTGGGGTTTGTTTTTTAGTGGTAATGGCTTAACCCATTACCACACAATCCCTACTTTCGACGCCCCTGAGAAAGAAGCCTTTTGAAAACACTGTGGGAAAAGGAGAAAATGCTGGTAACCAGCATTTTCTCCTTTTCCCACAGTGTTTTCTATCCTTTCCAGAACAAATTTCTATTTTTCAGTCTCCTTTATTTTGTCGTCTGCAAATGCTTTCAATTTGGACCAGTATAAAATTTTCTTGTGTGGTAAAGAGTTAAATGCATCCCCCTGTTGCATTATCCCTTTCCCAAACAAACCTTATTTTTTACGATACTAGGAAAGAAGGCTTTTGAAAACACCATAAGAAAAGTAAAAAATGCTGGTAACCAGCACTTCAATGTTCACTTACCCTTTCTTAGACAAAAATAATCATTTGTATAACATCTGTCATCTGCAAAAGCTCCTAATTTGGTCTAGTCCAACATTTTGTCATTTGCGAAAAGGGTTATACTAGCAAGTCGTCACATAATTATGGATCCATAAAATCTACTTAGTGTAATAAACAACCGAATCTGGAAGTAGAATGATCCTTTAACATGCGACATATTGACTTATTACAAATTATTTCTACCCAGGTCAGTATAAATCAAGATTTTTGGTTTGCAATCCCTGCTGTAAGGTGCATGTATCTCAAGGTGTATTTTAACCCATTAGGTCACCACGCAATCCCTACTTTTGACGACCCTTAGAAAGAAGCCTTCAGAAAACCATGTGGGAAAAGGAGAAAATGCTGGTAACCAGCATTTTCTCCTTTTCCCACAATGTTTTATACTTCACAACACAAATTCCAAATATTCAGTCACTTTTATTTTGATGTCTGCAAATGTTTTTTTATTTGGACAAATATTGTCATTTGGTAAAGGTTTTAATTCCAACAATTTTTTACATTTAGATTTAGATCTACATACGGAAGCCTTTGTTTTTTCAATAACTTTAATCTTGAAAATCCTAGGTTGTAAGAGGCGAAAAGTTTATTAACTCTTTACCACACAATCCCGACTTTTAACGACCCTGAATTAAATACCTTTTGAAAACCCTGCTGTAAACAAATTTCAATTTTTGAGTTACCTTTATTTTGTCGTCTGCAAGTGCTTTCAAATTGGACCAGTCTAAAATTTTTTCGTTTGGTAAAGAGTTAAAGTTTTTCCATGCCAGAGACGACATACCCCAGAAGCTTTTGTGCACAGTGTTGGTCAAGATTGACTGCACAGAATATGCAATCTGATCTCTGATCTACAACGTCCACTGATATAGATCTACCATAGATTATGACAGAACTTTCTGTTGATTTACAGAGGAAAGGTATTTTTAGCCTTTGAGAAAATGCAATTATTTATTCAGTAGTGAAAGATTTTCGGTCGGATTGCTAAAGTAGCGAAACTTACGCAACAACAACAACATATCATTGCTCTCCAACCTCCTTGACTTTCTGAGAAAAACTTAACAAATTGAAAGAAAAATTCGCGCGCTTACATATCTCGATTCAAGAAACAAAATGCCACGAACTGAGATCATAAGTAGTGAGGAGGAGGACAGCGTTTGGGAATACAGATCACAGGCAAAAAAGATTAAACTAACTCCGGTGAGTTTCGTCTGTGAAATCTAAAGAAACACAAGGAATGCACGCCTTGATTAGCACAGGGATCATTATTCATACATAACATGTGTTTAGAATCCCTGATTAGCAGCAACACAACATATACTCGGGTGCCCAAACTGCGCCACTCTAAGCTTTATCTGGGAACTAAAACATAGATCTATATAGGGATGAAAACAAATGCAGAAGTCAAATGACGAAATGTGTTCTTTTTCCATCCAGTTCAACCTCCATCAAAATTCACGTGCTACAATAATTAGCTTCAAAAACTTGATAAAACTTGTTGTGCAAGGTATGGCCTTTTCTCATTTCTCCGTTCATCCTCGTTTCTCCGTTCATGTACTAAAGCAGAAGGAATAAGCGCTCGTGACGTTTTGTTCCACCCTGGTTCTATTCTACTCAGTCAAATATTATGCATAACATCCTATCCTACATCTAAAGTATTTTTCTATCAAATAAGACGCAAGAATGCAACAAAAGAGAGTAATTTTCATAGTTCGAAAGAAAATTTTTCATTAGATACAATAAAAAGCAAAATTTCAATGTTTTTCAACATTATATATGCCTAAATGAGTTGTGTTTACCCTTTACTATGAATAAGGTAGTCCGTCTGAACTAGAGTGTAGAATATTCATCAGTCATTAGCGACCGGCCTTGACATTCAATCAAATAATGGAAAAATGAGAAAGTGGCCCTACTACCCAGGTTGGTGAGGTTGGTTTGAAAAAATCCTCGGATCGAACCTTTTGATGCAAGTTGTAGTGACTGTCTTCACTTACAAGTTTGATTCTGATTTTATATTTGATCATTACACAAAAATTTTGATTCCTTGACCGAAAATGTGAATTTTGTGAGCACATTTACGCCTAGGTGAACGGAGAAAGGAGAACACAGTATACATTAAATCACAGGAATTTGACATTCTATAATCAAAATAAATGATCAAATACGAAAAAAAGTCTCCCTTAAATAATATAAACACAAGGAATGTAACGTTTCGATTGCAAAATCACCCACGAAACAAACATTGATCATAATTTCCTTTAGCCTAGCGATAGACAACAGAAAAATGTATGTGGACATTTGGCGATTCCTCAGTAGACACGTTTTAACCGGAGATATCTGTCATGTTTTACTTTTTTTTTTTAAATTTCTATTCATCGAGGAGGCCATTCGCTGACGTCACGCATAGAGCCAGGAAGTGTATTTTCGAATTACATGTACGTATAGAGTCAAATATCTTTTCTTTAAAAGAGAATACGGTCAAATACTTTTGTTAGTTACTTCTAAAAAAAAACTTAAGTATCATGTGATGTCTATAGATATATCTACATGTAAAACGAAAAAAATAATAGTAATACATTATCCGAAAATGCGCTGCCTGGCTCTGCCCGAGACGTCGGCGAATGGCCTCCTCGATGAATAGAAATTCGCAGGTACATTTTTCTGTTGTCTATCACTAGGCTGAAGGAAATTATGATCAATGTTTGTTTCGTGGGTGATTTTGGGTCGGAAAGGCTGTCCTGTGCTAGCGCCGGCAATCAAGACATTGCATTCCTTGTCTTTAGGCCTGCCCTCCACTACAACCCCGATTGCTTGTCGAAGGGTTGCAGATGAAAAATGGCTAATTTCGGGGAGCTTTCGGGATGAAAATGGGCGGAGCTTGGCAAACGGGGCTCGTTCGGCAGTGATACGTGGAACAGTATATGAAAGGTTGCCAAAATCTTACCGAAGTATACGGATCCAGTACAGAAAAGTACCGATCGGTCCAGGATTGTTGACCGAGTGCTTCCCGATCATGCAGAATAGCTGCAGTCTACTTGCAAAACATACAGAAGCGTTTAAGAATCATTGCAGACATGTTGGTGATGTGAATGCCAAGGTACATGTATATATAGGCGAGTAATCTTTTCTGAACTGCTCGGGGTGACACAGTGAATAATAAACCTAGCCGAATGCTGCCGGATTATGCGCGATGTGTTTCAGAACGTCCGGAATGATCGCTGAAGGTTCCCCGAAGGGATGCCGACGGTCCCGACGCTTCCCCGAACTCAACGATCGGCGTCCAAATTTTAACTTTCAAAATTTGGATCCCGAAGCTTTTTTGATCCCGAATCTGCCTCAACACACTAAGAATGTTTCCAGATGGGTTTAAGAATCACCAAGAACGGTTCCTGATCATTGTGAAGATGTGCCGAAGCATCCAGTTTCTGTCATTTTTACGATCGGGCACCTTTCTGGGTCCTAGTGGAGGGCCGGTCTTATGCAGGGCTACCGCTGTCGATCACCAGTGGCGCCAAATGCGAAAATTTAGAAAAAATGGCACCAAAAATGAAGCACTGGCGAATGTATTGGTGACAAGTAAATGTCTGTAAACTATCGTCTGACATACACAGTATGTATCAAGTGTAAAGGAAGCCCGCATAATTGTTTATCACCTTATCAGGCTGGCATTCATTAACGGTCTTGTCTAAATTACACACCATACAAGTTTGCATACACACCACTGCTAAACAATCAAATATCAATATTTCGTCACGCCCCTTTGAGCACCCTATATCAAACCAATCAGTCATCAGATACAAGATTTAGTCACCGCCCATAATTTCTAAAGCCACGCCTTCAGTATGCCATACCTGGTTACCTAGTCTACATCTTTTCACTGGCTAGAAATTAATCGTGTGTATTTATCGATGTTGTTAATGAAAAACATGATAATGGTATTGATCTGCTTATCTAGCGTAAAAATGACAGATTTTGGAGTTAGTTGCTACATATACGAAAAATTTATGCATAATAATGCCGAAAACAATTTCTGAAAATTAACTGATATGAAAAAAATGGATCGTCGAAAAAGCGTGAAAACCCATGACAGAACATGTTAGTTTGACGTTGTCCGATCAAAAGCATTTCAGTCTGTCTTTAGCTTTGATGGTGACTTTAAACAGTAAGTTTACACAAATATATGTATAAAACTCTAAAGTAGGTGCCAAAATATGTCTTATAATGAGGAAAAACACGGATGAATGCTGAATGAATGGGGGGGGATTACACTTTGTAGGCCACTTTGTCTCAGTGATAGTACAGGAACAAGTAACTATATAGGACACTCATACTGAGAGAAAAGACCAGAATAAAAGGACCTTTTAAAAAAATAAACTTTAAAAAATAATGATGTTGTGACCCTTCACCACACAATCCCAAATTTCTTCTGAATTTCTTAAAAACTGACGGAATTCCAACAGATTGGCAGCCATAGAATTAAGGAGCTGTATTAATTTTAAAATACAAATTCCATGTCCCTGCAGCTCAAAACCTTGAAACCATTGGGGAAAAAGAAACATAAGTAAGCTTGTACAGTACTATTGAGCAATGTATTTAGAAGCTTTAGCATTGGCCAATAAACTGAAGTATCTAAAGCACTATGTGGCTACCTCAGTTGGCTCCTACTGGCCCCAATTTTTATGAAGTGGCGAATTTGATGGCGCAAAAATTAAAACTTGCAGGGGAAGCCCTGTTATGTTATATAGGGGAGATTTTTTTTTCATATTTGATCATTTATTTTGGTTATAGAATGTCAAATTCCTGTGATTAAATATATACATGTAGCGACCCTGTTAACTGGCATGTTCTTTTCTTAATGTTGGATTGTGGACAATGCTGCTGTCATTTTTTTAGCTCACCTGAGCACAAAGTGCTCATGGTGAGCTACTGTGATCGTGCTATCTCCGTCGTCAACTTTTTACCTTGTGTACGCTCTAGAGGCCACTTTTTCGGTCTGATACTCATGAAAGTTGGTCAGGATGTTTGCCTCGATGAAATCTCGGACTAGTTCGAAAATGGGTCATGTTGGGTCAAAAACTAGGTCACTAGGTCAAATCTTAGAAAAACCTTGTGTATGCTCTAGAGGCCACATTTTCAGTTGGATACACATGAAAGTTGGTCAGGATGCTTGTCTGGATATCTCGAACGAGTTCGAAAATGGGTCATGTGGGGTCAAAAACTAGGTCACTAGGTCAAATTTTAGAAAAAACCTTGTGTACACTCTAGAGGCCACATTTTTAGTCGGATACTCATGAAAGTTGGTCAGGATGTTTGTCTGGATGATATCTCGGACGAGTTCGTAAATGGGTCATGTTGGGTCAAAAACTAGGTCACTAATTCAAATCTTAGAAAAATCTTGTGTACGCTCAAGAGGCCACATTTTCAGTCGAAAACTTTTGAAAGTTCCTCAGAATGTTTGTCTTGATGATATCTCGGACAAGTTTGAAAATGGGTCATGTGGGGTCAAAAACTTGGTCACTTGGTCAAATTTTAGAAAAACCTTGTGTACGCTCTAGAGGCCACATTTTCAGTCCAATACTCCTGAAAGTTGGTCAGGATGTTTGCCTGGATGATATCTTGGACGAGTTTGAAAATGGGTCATGTTGGGTCAAAAACTAAGTCACAAGGTCAAATCTTAGAAAAACCTTGTGTACGCTCTAGAGGCCACATTTTCAGTTGAAAACTCTTGAAAGTTGGTCAGAATGTTTGTTTTGATTATATCTCGGACAAGTCCGAAAATGGTTCATGTCAGGTCAAAAACTAGGTCACTAGGTCAAATCTTAGAAAAACCTTGTGTACGTGCTAGAGGCCACATTTTCAGTCCGATACTCATGAAAGTTGGACAGGATGTTTGCCTCGATGAACTCTAGGATGAGTTTGAAAATGGGTCATGCCAGTTCAAAAACTAGGTCACTAGGTCAAATCTTAGAAAAACCTTGTGTAAGCTCTAAAGGCCACATTTTCAGTTGGATACTCATGAAAATTGGTCTGGATGTTTGCCTAGATGATATCTCGAACAAGATTGAAAAGTGATGATTGCATAAAAAAGCCAAATCAACTTTGTCCAATTTTGGACTGGTCCAAATTGTAAGCAAAATTGAAATTTGTTTCCAGCAGGGTAGAAAACATTGTGGGAAAAGGAGAAAACGCTGGTTACCAGCATTTTCTCCTTTTCCCACAATGTTTTCAAGAAACTTCTATCTCTGGGTCATTAAATCCAGGGATTGTTTGGTAAAGAGTTTTGTTTGGTAAACTGCCTGCTTTATACAACGGTAAAAATTCAGACATGATGTTTTGTTACCTAAGCCTACAGAAGATATCTATTGAAGCTGTATTGTAATGTTGATGAATAGATCATGTAGATCTACAATGTTCATTTTTTGTGTGATTTATCCTGCTGATATTTGGAATTTGGATTATACATTCAACAAATAGATGACATTCAGACAAAATGTACTTACATGTAGTACAAGGTCCATGAAATAAATGGGACTTCTGTTTAACCCTTTACCACACAATCCCGAATTTTATCGACCCTGAGAAAGAAGCCTTTTTAAAACATTGTGGAAAAAGGAGAAAATGCTGTAACCAGCATTTTCTCCTTTTCCTACAATGTTTTCTACTCTTCCCAAAGCAAGTTCCAAATTTTCAGTCACTTTTATGTTGTCATCTGCAAATGCCTTTGATTTGGACAAGTCTAAAATTTTGTCGCTTGGTAAATATCAGACTGCAAATTGAATGTACATTAGCTGTCAGTGCACATGATTAGACTACACAGAATAAGCACTCTGATCTTTATAAATTTGAATGGACAGAATCACTCTGGAGTAGACTCTTGATAGATCTAACCACTGCACTGAATCATACTGTATAGTGGAATCTTGATAGATCTGACTGCTTATTATGGGCAGACTAATTATGATCAATGTGTACATCTACATTGACTGCAAAAGTGCATTAACCCTTTATCAAACAATCCCTGGTTTTTACGACCCTGAGATAGAGATCTTTTGAAAACATTATGGGAAAGGAGAAAATGCTAGTAACCAGCATTTTCTCCTTTTCCCACAATGTTTTTGACCCTGCAGGAAACAAATTTCAAATTTTGAATAACGTTAGTTTGTTGTCTTCAAGTGCTTTCAATTTGGACAGGTCCAAAATTTTGTAGTTTGGTAAAGGGTTTAGTTACTCCAGCTTTCAAAAGGTTTCCTCATTGCCAACAATGTTTTTAAAAGTTACATTACAGGGGCATAAATTTTTGGTAAATAAATTTTGTACCATGTTATGGTTGAAGTTATATAGATATTGAAATTTTAGGATTCAAGGTTTACAAGTATCAAATCAGAGAGAGAAAATTTGACCCAAACAACAAAGCCTAGACAGAGGACACGAAAGATTGCAAGAAAAGACAGTTACAGTCAGCTCAAATCCTTACCAGTATTAAATGGTAGTAACAGGTTGTCTAAAACTTGCACAGAGGATGGCCAAGATGATTTCAAACCATATATATCTATAACACAGCCCAGTGTTGTAAAAAAAGAGCCCTTAAACAGAAAGTCAGTGTGTGTGAAGGATGATCCAGACAAAAGTCAAATCATGAAGAAGGCAAAATCAAAAAGGCGTACTGTCCGAAAGATAAAATGTAAGATAGAGGAACAGGCTACCCCAAATGAGAAGATACGAAGTGGCCGATGTCGTGTATGTCAGTTCCCTTTCTCAGCACTGAGTCGAGTTGAAACACCATCATGGCATGAAGAAGTCTGCCTAGAGGTTCCTTATTCAAGCAAGGAACGTATGTGAAACCTTCTTGTATTATCGTTTTTAGCAAATCAAAGTTGATTTGACTCTTTACCACACAACTACATGTAAATTATGAAACTTCAACAGGTAGAAAACATTTGCAGATGCCACAATAAATGTAAGTCTAATGATGATTTCTGTTTTTGACAGGGTAGAAAATATTGTAGGAAAGGATAAATGCCAGTTACCCACATTTTTTCTTCCCTTCCCCCTTCCCAACCACCATGTTTTCAAGAACAGCTTTCTTCATGTTTGTTAAAACTTGGGATTGTGTGGTGAAGGGTTAATCACAGAAGTCAAACTTTCATTTTCTCAAAATTCGCAGTTTTTTAAAAGTCTTTACCAAACAACAAAATTTTGGACTAGTCCAAATTTAAAAGTATTTGTAGGTGAAAAAAAAGATATGACTGAAGAATTGAAATTGAAGGGTAGAAAACATTGTGGGAAAAGGAGAAAATGCTGGTTACCAGCATTTTCTCCTTTTCCCACAGTGTTTTCAAAAGGCTTCTACCTCAGGGTCGTCAAAGTCTAAATTGTGTGGTAAAGGGTTAAAGAAGGGAGACCTTATTCATCCATGGATCTACATTTTTAGCAGTTAGCAAACTGCAATACAGCCCTAGGATAAAGTTAAGCGCAGTCTTATCAAATTGTCACTGAAAAGGCTGTTTTGATTTAAACAGTAGAAAACAATATGGGAAAAGGAGAATATGCTGGTTACCAGCATTTTCTCCCTTACCCACATTGTCTTTAAAAGTCTTTTGCCTCAAGATTGTTAAAATTCAGGATTTTGTGGTAAAGAGTACAACTTTACTAGATAACGTAATTCTTAACTTTTGAGGAGGATTTGCAGATATATTTCTGTACATGTATGAAGTCAAATGTGTTGCAGTCATATGTAGTTTGAAAGTTGTCAAAACATGGTGACAAATGGAGAGATAAAAGGTAGGATTGTGAAAATATTGGATAGGTAGTTACCTCTTTTATACTAAACGACAAAATTTTAGACTGGTCCAAATTCAAAGCACTTGCAGACTACAAAATAAGCGTAACCCAAAAATTGAATTTTTTTTCCAGCAGGGTAGAAAACATTTTGGGAAAAGGAGAAAATGCTGGTTACCAGCATTTTCTCCTTTTTCCACAATGTTTTCAAAAGGGATTCTATCTCACGGTCGTTGGTAGAGTTAAAGGGATGACATACTGACAGCTGTTGTATTTTAATGTTCATTTTAGAATGTTCCTCTGGAGTAAACTGTTGTAGCACAATAGCCAGTCATTACAAGAAGTTCAGACATACAGCTCTATCCAGATCACAGCATAAGTATGACAAAACAAGACCAGTGGCTACAAGTGGTATGTATTTTTTGGATGCCTGGGCGAAGCCCAGGAGGAGCTATTGCACTACCCCCAAGCATTGGCATTGGACTCAGTGTGGCAGCGTACCTATAATTATATCCTTTAACACTGCAGCATCCCCATATCTGTTAACTCTTTACCACACAACATAACTTTAGACTAGTCCAATTTGGAAGCATTTGCTGATAACAAAATTGATGTTACTCCAAATTTGAAATTTGTTTTGGAAAGGATAGAAAACATTGTGGGAAAAGCAGAAAATGCTGGTTACCAGCATTTTCTCCTTTTCCCGCAATGATTTCGGAAGGTTTCCCTCTCAGTTTCGTTAAGTCGGGATTGTGTGGTAAAGACTTAGACAGTTTTTAAGAGCTGTCATTTTCCATGCCACGACTTGGATTTGGTTCATTTGTGATATGACGATAGATATGGGTGAGGTTAATAGTTTCTTTCATCAATATCATAAGGTCAGGTTAGTAGACTTTGATATTTTACATCATAGTTTTATGTTAAAGTCTTGTAAAAGCCCATACTGTCCAAACGAAAATTATTCACTTGTTTCATACTTGGCTCAGTGATAGATTTAAACTTTCCTAGAGCAATATCGTGTCCATGCTCGTGATCTTCATTTCAAGGCCACATATTTTTGAGCCATGCTCTGGCAAAAGGGGGCTTACTGCATCTTACTGCGTTATACCAAGCGAACAATCAGGTAATAATTGATCAAAATTTGTCACATTTTTTAATATCTGCCTTAATTTTGAGGTACACTGTTCCTTGGACATATAAAAAATTGACCGCTAGCAAAAAGGTTTTGGCCAAGATCAGCATGTGCAGACTGCGCAAGCTGACCTGGGTTGATAACTTTTTGCAGATGCATTAACTCTTTACCACTCAATCCCGACTTTTAACGACCCGGATAAAGAAAACTTTGATAACATTGTGGGAAAAGGAAAAAAATACTGGTAACCAGTATTTTCTCCTTTTCCCACAATGTTTTCTACCCTTCCCAAATCAAATTTCAATTTTTTATTCACATTTAGTTTGTCATCTGCAAATGTTTTCACTTTGGACTAGTCTTAAATTTTGTCGTGTGGTAAGGAGTTAGCGCCCTTTTCACAGAGCATTTCTCATTTAAATTTCATGATAAAGCTCCTGTTTTTCAGATTCAATGATTAAAACAGACCTTTTTAGAGTAGAAATAAAGTCAAAACAACTACAGAATCAAGGTAGCTTTTGTCCTGTTTGTCTTTGCAAAGCACTAAAGCAGACACTGCAAACAGAAGATTAGACGGCATGTTCAGTTTGATCTTGAACTACTCAAGTTGCAAATGCAACTTCATCCCTATACCAAACAATCTCAAGTTTAATCCATTACCACACAATCCTTACTTTTAACGACCCTGAGAAAGAAGTCTTTGGAAATCATTGAGGGAAAAGGAGAAAATGCTGGTAACCAGCATTTTCTCCTTTTCCCACAATGTTTTCTACCCTTCACAAAACAAATTTCAAATTTTGAGTCACTTTTATTTTGTTGTCTGCAAATGCTTTCAATTTGGGCAAACCTAAAACATTGTGGTTTGGTAATGAGTTAAACAAGCCTGGAGAAGCAAGGTTTTCTTAACTCGTTACCAAATAAAAAACTTCATGTTAGAATATGTGAAAAAGGGTTAAAAATTATGATAAGAATATGTGATAAAGGATTAAAAATTATTGGAAAAGGAGAAAAGACTTGCAAGGTATATTTGCTCCTTTTCCTACTTCTTTTTCCCCACCCTTTTCTAGAACATACCTAATATTTTGAGATGCATTGAATTTACTGTCTGTAAATGCTTGCAAGTTTGACCAGTCTAAAATTTTGTTGTAAGGTAAAGAGTTTTGATAGAACTTTAATCATGCGACTACATAATTTTAGCCTTGTACAAGTTGAAGGTATTTTGGTACAAAAACAAATGAGCGGCTCAGATGAAGAAAAAAAAGGCTTTGTTATCCCTTTACCTGATATGCCAATTTGAGGCTTTTCCGTTTCAGCAGCAAATAAAGATATGATGTCAAAAATATGGACAAATGAGGATACGAATATTTGATTTGAGTGGAAAAAATTTTGAGAAAAGGAGAAATTATTCGTTATGAGCAATTTCTCCTTTTCCCACAATGTTTTCAAAAGCTGTCTGTTGTTGATATGTCAAAATGAGTATCTATGGAGTAAAGGGTTAACCCTTTACCAAATAACAAAACTTTAGACTGATCCAAATTTAAAGCCCTTGCAGACAACAAAATAAACATTACTCAGAAATTGATATTTGTTTCTGGCAGGGTAGCCAGCATTTTCTCCTTTTCCCACAATGTTTTCTCCCCTTTCCAAATCAAATTCCAAATTTTGATTGACATTTATTTTGTCATCTGGAAATGCTTTTAATTTGGACTGGTCCAAAATTTTGTCGTTTGGTAAAGAGTTAAAGCACTAAATTGTTTGGCAAAAAAAAAACTGGATTTAGATTTCAGTTTATATTCTAGTTTTGAGTTCATTTCCATGCTTAACCGTTTCCCAAACAATCCCTGTTTTTTACGGGTCTGGAATAGTAGCCTTTTGAAAACATTGTGGGAAAAGGAGAAAATGCTGGTAACCAGCATTTTCTCCTTTTCCCACAATGTTTTCTACCCTCTCATAGACAGAAATCATTTTTTCAGCAAGAGTTGAATTGTCATCTGCGAATGCTTTTAATTTGGTCTAATCCAAAAGTTTGTTGTTTGGGAAAGGGTTAAAATAGTAATTTTATTGTTTTTTCCCTCCCATTTTTCAGTTGATATACAGAATGCGAAGATGAAGCTAGAATTTGATGCAAAGCCAGCCGACAGTTCCATTGTTCTCAAAGTACCCAGCTCTACACTGGACTGTATAATTGAGCTTGAAGACTCAAGTGAAGAAAATAATGAGACCATTAATGAGTCTCATACTGAATGTATGGAAACAAAGGATAGACTGTCTCAATCAGAAAATTCTTTGGTGGCTAAAAAAAGATATGACCAAGTGAAAAGAAATAGTTTAAAAACATTGATGAGGCAGAACATGAAAACTATAATGAAACAGCTAGAGTCTCCAGAGGTTCAGGACAAGATGACTGTTGGTAAAAAGAGTTCAGCCAGTATTACTTCTACAAATTCTGCCATTAAAACTGAAAAAGGATACAATTCTAAATGTAGTGAAGCTGATGGATTATTATCTTCAAAGAGTTGTGGAAAATCTGAAATAGTAAATCAGTCTAGGTACCAAACATTAACACTTAAATCTGAAAAACGTGATGATGGGGAGGTGAATTTCACCAATGAGTTAAAGGATGGAGATGATTTATTTGAAGAGGATATGGCTTCAGAGAAATGTCTGACGAAAGTGAGTGTTCTAGATTTGCTCGAGACTGAATCATCTAACAGTGTTCAAGATATAGATAATGTCACAGATAACTCTAGAAGTATTACAGAAATGTTAAAAGATGTGTTTGGTGAAAATGACGCTGAAGACACAGATAAACAGATTACAGATACAGGTAAAGACCCATGCATTATGTTTGAAGATGAATTTAGTAATGGATCTAGCAATGATACAGACATACTACAAACTGGTATTCCTTTTTCCCAGTTGCCAAAATCCTCTTCTTTCATACCAGAGGCCTGTCCTTCTCAGAAACATGAAAGCGATAGTTCCAAAAATTTTGTCCAGAACGATTTCAGTGTTATTTCAGATTCTTTATTTGAAAATTCAGTGAAAGGCTGTAATCAGACCACTAAAAGCCCTGAAATTGACAAGGAGTGTAAAGCGTCATCTAAGTTGGTGAAAGCAGCCAGTGTTACATATGAATCCTTAGATGATACATGTAGTAGAGATAGTACCAAAGGATTTTTTGCAAGAAAGCAAGAAGAAATCAAGCTTAAGAAATCTGGACCAGGCACTTCTGGAAATTTTCAGGAGCCCAAAGCAACAACTAGCAATAGTATCGATGTTACAGATAAACAGTCTTGTCTTGAAAGTGATCTAGGAGAAAGATTTATAGTTGAAGCGAACAAAGAGAACGATACAAAACTGACAATTAAGAGAGTAATGGATGAGCCTGCGTGTCAAGTGTTGCTTAAGATCGTTAAATCTTTGAGGAAAAACAAAAAAACTGGTAGATCTGACAAACAAGATCAAAATGACCTGAATGACAAAAAGATACCTGAAACAAATATTTCAACAGTAATGAGTGACTTAAAGGACAGAAACATACCCCAAGCAACAGTTGAAAGTGAGTTAAATGATGGAAACATTACTGAAACAAAAACTTCAAAGAAATCTGCTTACAAATCACCTTTTCAGAGAGAAATTGAAGCAATCACCAATGCACGAATTGAATGTGTTACAGTGGAAACTGACAGTAGTGATGATGAAAAAATGATTTCCAAGCACATTGAAAAAAAATGTGTAACTTCTGAAAAAAACAGAAAAGAAACAAGTAATGTTTGTAAAAATAAAAAGATAGATAAACCTAGCCAAAAAGCTAGTAGCTTTGCAAAGTCAAGAGGTAACACTCACCAGCAAAAATCATCTTCAAAGGAGAAATTGGTAAACGGCTGCACATCAGAAAATGAAAAAACAACTACCTCTAGAGTTGAGTCTCATAAAGACAAATCTATCACCTGTGCTGAATCATCCTCACAAAAATCTCAAGTATGTGGTGGTGCAACACTAGATACAGGCAAATCTATCACCACAGCCGACTCATCTTTACAAAAATCTCATGTATGTGTTGATTCAATACCAAAACCTCCAGTTACTAATGTTAGAACTGTAGAAGAAGATGGCAACTTACTAGCTGGATTCTTTAGTGAAGAAACAGATGATATGTTTGATAATGATGGTGATGATGATACTCAAAACTTTGCACCAGGAAATTTTTCTGAATGTGAAGAGGATGTTGTAGACCATGATTTGTGTACAGAAGCTGATAACCAACAAACTGGAGCTCTCTCCAGCAACAAAAGTTGTACCACAAACTTTGTTTACCAAGATGACGAGAATAGAATATGCTCTAGCAATCAAACATTTGATTCAAACAATTTTTGTTCAAATAATTGTGAAAGTTCAGCAGATTCTGCTGACATTTTTGATGTTGTTGCTGAAAAAGTGAAAGAAATACAAAAGAATGCCCTTGAAATCCTCATGCAAACCAGTAAAGCTCTGCAGAAAAAAAGCATGAAAAGTGAAATGACAAGAATAGCCCCAAAAGATGTTCCAAAGTCTACATGTAGTCGTAATGTGAATGAATTCCTCATGTCAAACAGAGGTAAAAGTTCAAATACTTCAACTAGGTCAAGAGAGAAAGTTGAATCTGTACCTTCACCCAGAAATGTGGAAGAGAATTTGAATGAACCCACCACCACATACCAAAGAAAGTGCCCATTTTACAAGAAAATTCCAGGTAATACAACTGGCCAGAAATCTTAACCAGACAACAAAGTTTTGATTTGTTGATTTTTTACCTTTTACCCCTTAAGGCATTTCTATGGCATCTCTAATTGGTAGCATAGAAAACTTTGTGGCAAAACGTGAAATTGCTCGTCACGAGCAATTTTACCTTTTGCCACAATGTTTTCCAAAGCCTCCTACAGTCAATACGTAGAAAAGAGTATCTATGGAGTAAAGGGTTAAGGTTTTTCCAGACTACAAATTATATTGAGAGACTGACTGTCTTTGAAAGTGTAGAAATTGTATAGAAAAATTTGAAAGTCTTTTTGATACAAGCTTTTCAAAAGCCTTCTTGTTAGGCTCTTTAAAAAAAATGATTTGTTTGTTAAAGGCTACATGTACCACTCGGGAACAAGATTTTTAGGCCCTTGGGGCAGACACAGCTTTAATTCTTTATCACACAATCTGGAACTTATAATGACCCAGAGGAATATAGCTGTTGAAAACATTTTGGGGAAAAGGCTTTCAGTTTGGACAAGTCTGAAATATTATCGTTTAATAAAGAGTTGAAAAAAGCTTTGTGAGTTAAAAACAACAAGTTTCTCTCATTTTTTTTTTATGACAGAATTCTAGAATTCTTCAAAGCGTTTGCTAATGACAAAATTACCTTGACCAAACTATAAGATTTTAGACCAGTCCAAAATTAAAGCCTTTGCAGATAACAAATGTGAATCCAGAACATGAATTTTGTTTTGAGACTGATAGAAAATATTGTGGGAAAAGTAGAAAGTGCTGATTAACAGTATTTTCTCCTTTCCCCCCACAAAGTTGTTGAAAGTGTTCCTTCTGAGGGTTGTTAAAAGTCGGAATTGTGTGTTAAAGGGCTAACTGAAATGGGATTTGTCTTGAAAGGGGTAGAAAACATTGTGGGAAAGGGATAAAATGCCGGTTTACGGCATTTTCTTCTTTTACCATGATATTTTCAGAAGTTGTCTTATCCTGGGTCGTTAAAACTCAGAATTGTGTGGTGAAGGAATAAATCAGTTCCTCCCTTTCTCATGATGTTTTTCTTACATTTTTAGGAACTTCTCCAAAAGTCAGATACAGGGATTTTCCTATCTTTAAATTTTTCCAAATAAATTCTAGACCCTGTCCCAAATTGTTATGGGTACAAATAGGCATAGAGTTTCTGATAGGGTAGAAAACATTGTGGGAAAAGGAGAAGATGCTGTTCACCAGCATTTTCTCCTTTTCGCCACAATGTTTTCAAAAGCTATTCCCTCCACATTTATCTAAACTGAATCGTTGGGTAAGAGTTAATCCTTTACTCCATAGATACTCATTTTGACATATCAACAACAGACAGCTTTTGAAAACATTGTGGGAAAAGGAGAAATTGCTCGTAACAAGCAATTTCTTCTTTTCCCACAATATTTTCCAATTAATCAAATATCTGTACCCTCATTTGTCCATATTTTTTACATCATATCTTTATTTGCTGATGAAATGCAAGAGCCTCAAATTGGCATATCAGGTAAAGGGTTAACCCATTACCACTCAATCCCTACTTTTGACGCCCCTGAGAAAGAAGCCTTTTGAAAACACTGTGGGAAAAGGAGAAAATGCTGGTAACCAGCATTTTCTCCTTTTCCCACAGTGTTTTCTACCCTTCCCAGAACAAATTTCTATTTTTCATTCACCTTTATTTTGTCGTCTGCAAATGCTTTCAATTTGGACCAGTCCAAAATTTTCTCGTGTGGTAATGAGTTAAGCAGTGACTTCATGTTTATTTTTTTCTGTTTTAGCTGTATTAAGTTTTGTTTCATTAAAAGAATGGGTAGAAAATTGATATTGAAATTGAGGCTGAATTTTGATTTTGTAGGTACCAGTTTGACTGTAGATGCTTTCAAGTATGGCAATATCCCAGATTGTAAAGCTTACATTTTGTCACACTTTCACTACGATCACTATGTAGGACTTAACAAATCATTTTGCCATCCCTTATATTGTAGTCAGGTATGTACACATTAACACATGCAGGTGTCATGCTTTCCTGCAGCAGCAAATGTTTTATGGCCAAGGGACTTATTGGTCATAAATAATTTCTGCTTTTGCCAAAATATATCTAGACAGTTTCATATATATATATTTAACTTAAATACAAACTGGTTAACAGTATTTCATAGTGCTTCCAAAGTGTCTGTAATAAATTTGTTGAAGTGTTTCATGAGTTAACCTTTTACCCCTCTTCTCCAATTGTTAACAATTCTGACTAATTAATGCATTTGAAAACATTGCTTGAAAAAAGAGAATATTCCGGTAACCAGCATTTCTCCTTTTTCCACAGTTTTTTCCTACCTTTTACTATACAACTTTTGTCACTAGAACCATATTTTACTTGTCTGCAAATGCTTTTTTTGGAAAATATTAGATTTTCTTCATTTGGCTGAATAGCATCCAACCAAGACCTTGCAATATCAAGCTCAACTTGAAAGTACAATATCAATCTCTACTGGCCAAAGGCCAAAAGAGCTTGTGTCATACTGTTTTGTCCAATGTTTGTTAAGTAAACTGTTGTATTATTCACACATTTTTCTCAAACATTTTCAACTTGTGTCATCAATAGCTAAAAATCATTTAAAATGGAGGACATTAGACAATTATCAAAGGAAAAGTAGCCAGTCATTCATGTTACTGTATGGCAAAATATAGTCCAAATTTGCAAAATGAAAATGTAATGGGACTAGAAATTATCTGGCTAGAAATCATTGAGATGTTTTTCATGAACTCCTGATGACCTTTTCAATCCAGAGTCTAAATGATGGTGCCAACATAGACTTTACATAAACTGTATACTGCTTTCAGATTACTGGAAATTTGGTGATAAAGAAGATTGGAGTCAAACAGCAGTATGTCCACACACTGCCTTTAAATACACCAACAGTCATTGAGGATGTGGAAATAACACTTCTAGAAGCCAATCAGTGAGAGTGATTTATTATGATAATCATTCAACAAACAAATGATTCATTATGATGTGCTGCTGGCAGAGCTCCAGGTAGATGGAGTGATTTTGATTTCAAAATTAAAAATATTAATAATTCTTCACTAAACCCTATGTTATGAGTGCTCATTAGAATCATCTCATTGTACCCACAACATAGGGTTTGGAAGGGAAATGATGGATTTAGAATGCCATCACTCCCTCTTATCTGGAGCTCTGCTGCTGCCATGTGACCTTGTGCTAAACTGGTGGAAACTTGTGGAAAAATGGTTTTGAAAAAAAAGAAATATGAAAACAAGAAAAGATGATAACCAGCAATTCCTCCTTTCCTGCATTATTATCTACTATGTATTTCCAAGACAGAAATTGTCTTTTGAGCTACATGTATATTGATTTTATTTCTGCAAATGCTTTTAACTCATTACCAAACAACAATATTTTAGGCTTGTCCAAATTGAAAGCATTTGCAGACAACAAAATAAAAGTGACTGAAAATTTGAAATTTGTTTTGTGAAGGGCAGAAAACATTGTGGGAAAAGGAGAAAATGCTGGTTACCAGCATTTTCTCCTTTTCCCACAATGTTTTCTAAAGTTTTCTTTCTCAGGGGCGTCAAAAGTAGGGATTGTGTGGTAATGGGTTAATTTGGATGAGTCTGAAACCTGTCAATTTAAAAAGCTTTGCCTCGCCATACCAGCTCGTGACGAGCAATTTCTTCTTTTGTCACAATGTTTTTCATGCCATCAAAAGGTGTTATTTACACATAAGAAACAGCTTCAACCTTGCTATTATTTAGGGTCAATTAGAGATTCCATAGAAATGCCTTATGGGGTAAAGGGTTAACAGTGTAAATCATGTCAGACTTTGCATGTCAACATGCAAAATATCAGTTCTATCTTTTTCTCCGTTTTCATTTCAGTTGTCCAGGTGCTGTTCTCATACTGTTTAAACTGAGGACAGGCAAGGTTTTCCTTCATACTGGTGACTTTAGAGCGTGTGAAGAGATGGAAGCTTATCCAGAGCTGCAAAACCTTCGAATCCATTCCTTATATTTGGATACTACGTAAGCTTTTAAGTTTAAACCTTGCCTTATCTATAATTTATATGATTACTTTTTTAAAGAAAGACATATTTATGGTGCCTCCAGATGCTAAAAAGATTATGTATTAAAACTTAAAACCTAATTTTTTCATTTTCCTATAATTACAGTAAAACCTTGACATTCGAGAACCCGGCATATTTCGAGGTATTCCTAGAGTCCCGGCAAAAACTCTACTTTATTGAACCAAAAGTAGCTCGGTAATTTCAAGTCTCGATAAGCCGATAATTCGAACACGGATGCTGGTCCCTGTAATTATTTTCCTTCTTTAAATTGATTGTTCATTCGAATACAATAGTTTCGCACCTCTCCAACGATATTCACACCTTTCCAAGCAAAGGATTTCATCTCGCCAGCCTGTCTACGGTGTGGCGCAAGTTTTACAAACTGCCGATTACTACGGGGTATTCATACCACAATATTATTTGAGAAGGTGTTGACGTTAATTAATGATGAGAGGCTACTTGTGACAACAGCCCTTTAAATTCATTGTTGATCCTGAAAAGTCAGTTTAGTAACAGCAATTGTGATCGGAGGACGCCATATTTTTATCAGTTTTTGTGTCAAATCAATTTATAGCATCAGGTTTTTCCCAGTCGCATCGCCACAGATTAGGACCCGTTTGATCACATAAATTTTATCTGTTTTGTTACGCTGACGTCGTACTTCGGGTTTGTGTGAATATCAGGATCAGAATTCTGATTCGGTGTGATTATCATTGGTACCTTTTAATGTCGTAGTAGAAATTTACCTTCGACACAGGTAAATGTGATTTTCACGGGTTGTGTAGATATTCTGATGTTTTCGTGTTGAAGACATTGGTAATGAGAAAAGTCGAAATTCTGTTTTTATCGCTCATTAGCTCAGCATTATAACTTCAGTTATATACCCTTCTATGACCATTCCAACAGCGCCGAAATCAAACGGTACCATTTGTGATTCAAAATTTGGCCGTCTTTCTCGACATATAAAAGGGCAGATTTTACGATTTTGTTAAAATTACAGAACACGACTTTTCCAGAAACTATCGAAAGAAATGCCAGATTATTTAGAATATTTAATTAAAAAATCCATACTCATAGGATCAAAACAGGAAAATTCACAGAAAATAACCCTTTTGATACTATATGGTTCAAATGCTGTAAATGAATTAATCAAATATGGACAGATACAAAGTTACACTGCTCGGAGAGAAGACTTTGATCCTCGATCTCGAACACACTTATTTTTTTCCCCAAGGACATTTTGGATGATTCGAGCACCGCGAAAACTCGAGCATTTTCCTCGTCCCCTTGGGACCTCGAATTATCGAGGTTTTACTGTACATGTATTTTTTTTTTTTTTTGTGACATGATAAGGTATATTCAAGATGCCTAATAGTTATGGGTATATCCAGGCTCAG
Source organism: Tridacna crocea (assembly GCA_943736015.1). NCBI lineage: Eukaryota > Metazoa > Mollusca > Bivalvia > Cardiida > Cardiidae > Tridacna > Tridacna crocea. Next base: position 53,517,224 of record OX031064.1, on the reverse strand, counting down.
CCTGTACGTTTTTAGTACAGTCGAATCTCTGTACCTCGAAGTTCGGGGGACATTCGTAAAAACTTCGTCTTATAGAAAGTTCAACGTGTAGATATCGGAGTTTTGGGTACGAATTATTTAGATGGCGAAATACCGGAAGTAAGGCATCATTTGATTTGTCTTCATTTGACTAATCGAATACAAAATACGATAAAATCGAATACAAAAAAAGATAAAATAAGTTATTATTATTGTTTATTTATTTTTTTATTAAGAAACAGTGTTTTTAGCTCACCTGAGCACAACGTGCTCAAGGGGAGCTTTTAGGATCACCCGGTGTCCGTCGTCCGTCGTGCGTCAGTGCGTCGTCCGTCGTCAACAATTCTTTAAACATCAACTCCTCCTAAACCGCTGGGCGGATTTGGACCAAACTTGGCTGGAATGTTCCTTGGGAGGTCCTCTTTAAAAATTGTTCACAGAATTTGATTCTGTCAAAAACTCTGGTTGCCATGGCAACGAAATGGAATTTTTTAGCAAATTCTTTAAAAATCTTCTTCTCTGAAACCGCTGGCCAGATTTTAAAATAATTTCACACAGATGTTCCTTGGGTGACCCTTTTCAAAAATTGTTCGTGAAATTTTGATCCGTCAAGAAACATGGCTCTGGTGAATGGGGGCTTCTTGCACTATACAGAAATGATGAAATTCTTAAAAATTCTTCTTCTCTGAAACCGCTGGCCAGATTTTAAAATAATTTCACACAGATGTTCCTTAGGTGACCCTTTTCAAAAAATGTTCGTGAAATTTTGATCCGTCAAGAAACATGGCTCTGGTGAATGGGGGCTTCTTGCACTGTACAGAAATGAAGAAATTCTTAAAAATTCTTCTTCTCTGTAACCGCTGGTCAGATTTTAAAATAATTTCACAGAGATGTTCCTTGGATGACCCTTTTCAAAAATTGTTTGCGAAAGTTTGATCTGTCAAGAAACATGGCTCTGGTGAATGGGGGCTTCTTGCACTATACAGAAATGAAGAAATTCTTAAAAATTCTTCTTCTCAGAAACCGCTGGTTAGATTTTGAAATAATTTCACAGACTTGTTCCTTGGGTTACCCTTTTCAAAAATTGTTCGCAAAATTTTGATTGGTCAAGAAACATTGCTCTGGTGAATGGGGGCTACTTGCACTATATAGAAACGAAGAAATTCTTGAAAATTCTTCTTCTCTGAAATGGCTGGACAGATTTTGAAATAATTTCACAGAGATGTTCCTTAGGTGACCCTTTTCTAAAATTGTTCGCAAAATTTTGATAGGCCAAGAAACATGGCTCTAGTGAATGGGGGCTACTTGCACTATATGGAAATGAAGAAATTCTTGAAAATTCTTCTTCTCTGAAACCTGTGGTCAGATTTTAAAATAATTTGACAGAGATGTTCCTTGGATGACCCTTTCCAAAAGCTGTACATATAATTTTGATCCATCAAGAAACATGGTCTTGTGAATGGGGGCTACTTGCACTATATGGACATGATGAAATTCTTTAAAATTCTCTTTCTCTAAAACCCCTGGTCAGATTTTGAAATTATTTCAGAGAGATGTTCCTTGGGTGACCCTTTTCAAAACTTGTTTGTAAATTTTGATCCATCAAGAAACATGGCTCTCATGGATGGGGGCTACTTGCTCTTATACAGAAATGAAGAATTCTTAAAAATTCTTCTTTTTGAAACTGATGGTCAGATTTCGAAATGATTTTTACAGGTGACCTTTTGAAAATTGCTTGGCAAAATTATAAATTTGGTTTCAATGTTTCAATACCTAAAAAAAAAGATAGACTATGGTCATCTCAAAAATTCAGGTGAGCGATCCAGGGCCATCTTGGCCCTCTTGTTATACAAATACTACAACTAATATGAACAATAAACATAAAAATCGCATATTGACCGGGTCCTTCACCAAACAAGTTCTTTATGGAATTAGCGTTGGGTTCTTCAATCGTCAAAGTAAATTACAAAACCACTTTTCTGACCCTTTTTCTTTAAAACAAGAAATCACTCAAACTTTGAAGTTTTAATTTCACAGTCAAAAAGTCAATCCAAAATCAAACAAACAACCGATAATCAATACTGTAATACACTTGTTAATTACCGGAGTTGACAAGTCGAAAGGTGTGAAAATCTGATTGACAGCAAATATCGTCCTTTACAAATTAACTTCGAGATAAAGATGTGTGAATACGTTCAAACAATGGTGATTGGACCTTGAAATTCATTCGACGTATGGATAAATTTCGAGGTACAGATAACGACGTATGGAGGTTGAATTATATTGAAATAAAGAGCAATGAGATTGGGACCTGGAAAAAACTTCGACGTAGGGATAAGTTCGACAAAGGGACGTTCGAGCTAAGGATATTCGACTGTAGTTGTATTTTTAATTTATGGTCCAATATTTTCAAAACATGATATCCTCTTCTTGAGAAATGTAACTTTTAATTATGATAATGTACAGGAGCTTACGGTGGTACAACCACCTTCTTTAAGTGTGATCCTGTGATACAATTGTACCGCCGAAAGCTCATGTACACTATTATAATTTAAAGTCCAATATTTTGTTAGATATTGTGAAAATTACTTCTTAAATTGCCTTATCTTGATCACTTTTGTTTCATTTTCTGAACTTTGCAATTTATTTAGCATTCTAAAAGCCAGCCTTTGATGTATTGGCAGTTTTTAAAGAAAATTTCAAAGTATTGTCATATTGGGAACACTTAATTTAAAAAGCTGTCATTAGTTGAAGGTCTGTTGTCCTGTATATTACTGTGGAAAAGGGTTGACATAGTTAATGGCAAGGTACTTGGAAACATACTGCAAAGAAATTTCTCATGATCTGATTGCTTAACATGCCGGGAAGATATATGTCATGTTCCCTGGCAAAACCACATAAAGCCAGTTTCCCTATTGAGTCCTCCATAAACATCACTACATGTGCAACACAACATACAAAATGGCGGTGTGGATCAATCTAACACCAGACTGCATGTTTATGCACTAAACTGCACGTTTTAGTGACGTCATTTTCCAGTGATGTCAGTTTTCATTGAATTGGGGCACTCAGAGGGCAATTTCACTTTCGTCAGCATACTCAATTCTCGAGATTGTAAATCAAGAAAATTTCACTTAGCGTGCTTTGAAAGGGTAAAATTTTGCACTATAATAAATTCAAAGTATGGTCAGGTGGCAGGGGACTTAGAAACTTGTTCGCTACTGTGTCGAATTATGTGGCCACCTCGCCTTTGGCTCGGGACAACATGATTCACTACAGCCGTTAACAAGTTTCCAAGTCCTGTGCCAAGTGACTGTACAATTAATATTGTTTATGGCTGATGCAAATCTAGTCGCCCTGAGCCGAAGGCAAGGTGGCGACATGATTTGCCACAGTGATGAACAAGTTTCCAAGTTCCCTGCCACCTGACTGTACAAGTGTACAGGTGTACTGTAGAAAACATGGGAAAAGGGGAAAACATTGGTTACACAATGTTTTCCAAAGGCTTCTTTCTCAGGGTCATCAAAAGTAGGGATTGTGTGGTAATGGGTTAAACAGTTAATTCTTTACCACACAATCCCTACTTTTGACGACCCTGAGAAAGAAGCCTTTAGAAAACAGTGTGGGAAAAGGAGAAAATGCTGGTAACCAGCATTTTCTCCTTTTCCCCAAAATGTTTTCTACACTATCAAGGTAAAAAATCATCATTTGGGGTTCAATGAATTTGTCATGTGCAAATGCCTTCAATTTGGTCCAGTCTAAAAAATTGTCATTTGGTAAAGAGTTCAGCCCTCTTCTTTGAGAATTTTAACTGAAAAGAAACTACTGCTGAGATCTGACACTGGCATGCAGTGCCTTTGTTGCTTTATTTGAAGTTTTAACACACTTGTTTTTCATTTCAGTTACTGTGATCCTCAATATGATTTTCCTTCTCAAAAAGAAGTTGTAAAATACGCCATCAAGGTTGCAGTGGATGCTGTCAGGAATAATCCAAGTACATTGATAGTTTGTGGCTCTTATACCATTGGGAAAGAAAGAATTTTTAGAGGTGAGTCAGCAGTAAATGCTTTGAATTTTGATTTTGTGATATTGAAAAGTGAAATCATGTATAGCAACTGGATTTTTTTTTTTTGTCTGAAAATGAATAAAACTGTGACATGTTGAAATTACCACGAAAATACCAAAAAAGCAGCGCTATATAAACTGTGTAATACCCAATGATTAATTGTGGTAGGGAGAAAAAGTGTGTAGGAGAAAAAAAAGTCGTATTTGATTTGCTTTTATCTTTTTTTATAGGAATTGCAGAAGAGCTTGATTGTAAAATATGTGTGACGAGGGATAAGAAATCAGTGATAGACTGCCTTGAAGATGGATGGCTGAAAGCAAGAACTAGCCTGGTTTGGAATGAATCACAACTGCATGTTTTACCAATGGCTAAACTTAATTTCATGGTATGAAGGCTGTTGCTTATTCAACTTTTCACTCATTACCAAACAACATAATTTTAGGTTTGTCCAAATTGAAAGAATTTGCAGACGCCAAAATGAAAGTGACTGAAAATTTGAAATTTGTTTTATGAAGGGTAGAAAACATTGTGGGAAAAGGAGAAAATGCCGGTTACCAACATTTTCTCCTTTTCCCACAATGTTTTCAGAAGGCTTCTTTCTCAGGGTCGTTAAAAGTCGGGATTGTGTGGTAAAGAGTTAACCCTTTATGCGATATGCACAATTTATACAGCTTTTGCTTGTAGTGTCTAGCAAGATCATACTACAGGGATTGTGCAGTCTAATCTATCTCTACATTGCTCTTTCAAAACACTTTTGATCTTGGCCTAATAATCCTGTAGCCTTTTAAAAACATTCTGGTTACTGTTCTCAATCTTATTTTGACCCAAATTTAAACTTACACTACACAGATTGGGCAGTCTAATCTATCTCTACATCGCTAGTTCAACACATACTTTTCATCTTGACCTAATAATCCTGTAGCCTTTTGAAAACATTCTGGTAACTATTCTCAATCTTATTTTGACCCAAATGTAAACTTGTGTTTATTTGTCAAATTTAGACTGATCTACATTTCTATACGCCTGAAGAGTCGTATTTTGTTATTGCCCTGGTTGTCCATCTATGATGTGTAGTTTGGCATGTTTTTATATGCCTGAAGGGTTGAATTTTGTTATGTGTATTTTGGCAAGTGACTTTTAAAACTTGGATATGTGCGGGCATTCTAGATTTTAACCCTTTTTACTTACAAGCCCTTTCGGTAGGGGCATATATGCCACTTTTGCTGTCATGTAGTAAAGAGTTAATTCAGTATAATTATCAGACGTTCATACAAGAAATTGGCATCAGTGTAGATACAAGAATTACAAGAAAATGCTTAAAAAATGAAGTCCATAATCTGTACCACATTTGATATGTAAGTATTCAAAGGTTTTCAGTATAGGCAGGTCAAGACCTTTGCCACCTGGTGAAAAGCTGATGTCCCCATGCAGGGATGCCCTGTTGCAGGGCATATTACCTCGTCTAAGGCTGAAAAGGAACCGGTCAATATGATCTGGATTTAATGTCAACTAACTCATGTAACATGATTAACTCTTTCCTAAACAAGCCCTGGGTTTTACGTGCCTGCAGTACAAGTTTAAAGAAAGCACTGTGGGAAAAGGAGAAATTGCTCATTACGAGCAATTTCTCCTTTTACCACAGTGTTTGCTAGCCTATTGGAAAGCTTTCTGCCATTCTCATCAAATTCAAAATTGTCATCTGCAAACACTGTGCTTGGGACAGTCTAAAATTTGTCATTCGGGAAAGGGTTAAAAACCGTCTTTTCTTTTTTCGCAGGGTCTGAAAGAACATCTTCAGAAGAATGGTAAAAAGTGTAATGCCGTATTGGGTATTAAACCCACAGGCTGGACCTACAATAAAAAACTGATCTCCCTGGATCATATCAAACCAGAAGTGAACAAGGAGAATGTAAAAGTTTTTGGTAAGGTGCTTTTTCTCCACGCTGTCTTGGTAGTTGTTAAAAACCAGCCGTAGCAGCTAATTTACCTGTGAAACATGTTAGAATAAGGTTATTTGGCCTATGGAAAGGTTGTTTAAACCTTTACCAAGCAATCCCATTGTTGAATGTTCATGAAAATGTAACAGGAAAAGAAGAAACACTGGTTGCCAGTATTTTCTTCTTCTGGCACTATCTTTTCCATCCCATCAGAGAAGTAAATGTCATCTGTATCGATTTCTAAAATATCTTCTTCAGTGCTTTCAATGTTAAAGGATATCAAATTTGGATTTTTGTTTCTTTTTAGCTCACCTGAGCACGAAGTGCTCATGGTGAGCTATTGTGATCGTGCTGTGTCCGTCGTCCGTCGTCCGTCGTCAACTTTTTACCTTGTGTACGCTCTACAGGCCACAGTTTTGGTCGGATACTCATGAAAGTTGGTCAGGATGTTTGTCTCAATGAAATCTCGGACGAGTTCGAAAATGGGTCATGTGGGGTCAAAAACTAGGTCACTAGGTCAAATCTTAGAAAAACCTTGTGTACGCGCTAGAGGCCACATTTTCAGTCGGATACTCATGAAAGTTGGTCAGGATGTTTGTCTCGATGATATCTCGGACGAGTTCGAAAATGGGTCACGTGGGGTCAAAAACTAGGTCACTAGGTCAAATCTTAGAAAAACCTTGTGTACGCTCTAGAGGCCGCATTTTGAGTCCGATACTCATGAAAGTTGGTCAGGATGTTTGTCTTGATGATATCTCGGACGAGTTCGAAAATGGGTCAGGTGGGGTCAAAAACTAGGTCACCAGGTCAAATCTTAGAAAAACCTTGTGTACGCTCTAGAGGCCGCATTTTCAGTTGGATACTCATGAAAGTTGGTCAGGATGTTTGTCTTGATGATATCTCGGACGAGTTCAAAAGTGGGTCACGTGGGGTCAAAAACTAGGTCACCAGGTCAAATCTTAGAAAAACCTTGTGTACGCTCTAGAGGCCACATTTTCAGTCGGATACTCATGAAAGTTGGTCAGGATGTTTGTCTGGATGATATCTCGGACGAGTTCGAAAGTGGGTCACGTGGGGTCAAAAACTAGGTCACCAGTTCAAATCTTAGAAAACTCTTTTGTACGCTCTAGAGGCCACATTTTCAGTCGGATACTCATGAAAGTTGGTCAGGATGTTTGTCTGGATAATATCTCGGACGAGTTCGAAAGTGGGTCACGTGGGGTCAAAAACTAGGTCACCAGTTCAAATCTTAGAAAAACCTTTTGTACGCTCTAGAGGCCACATTTTCAGTCAGATACTCATGAAAGTTGGTCAGGATGTTTGTCTGGATGATATCTCGGATGAGTCTGAAAATGGGTCACGTGGGGTCAAAAACTAGGTCACTAGGTCAAATCTTAGAAAAACCTTTTGTACGCTCTGGAGGCCACATTTTCAGTTGGATACTCATGAAAGTTGGTCAGGATGTTTGTCTGGATGATATCTTGGACAAGTTTGAAAATGGGTCATGTGGGGTCAAAAACTAGGTCACTAGGTCAAATCTTAGAAAAACCTTTTGTACGCTCTAGAGGCCACATTTTCAGTTGGATACTCATGAAAATTGGTCAGGATGTTTGTCTTGATGATATCTCGGATGAGTTTGAAAATGGGTCACGTGGGGTCAAAAACTAGGTCACTAGGTCAAATCTTAGAAAAACCTTTTGTACGCTCTAGAGGCCACATTTTCAGTTGGATACTCATGAAAGTTGGTCAGGATGTTTGCCTGGATGATATCTCGGACAAGAACGAAAATGGGTCATGTGGGGTCAAAAACTAGGTCACTAGGTCAAATGTTAGAAAAACCTTTTGTACGCTATAGAGGCCACATTTTCAGTCCGAAACTCTTGTTAGTTGGTCAGAATGTTTGTCTTGATGATATCTCAGACAGGTTTGAAAATGGGTCATTGGGGGTTAAAAACTAGGTCACCAGGTCAAATCTTAGAAAAACCTTGTATATGCTCTGGATGCCACATTTTCAGTCCAACACTCTTGAAAATTAGTCAGAATGTTTGCCTTTATAATATCTTGGATGAGTTTGAAAATGGGTCATGTTGGGTCAAAAACTGGGTCAATAGGTCAAATGTTATAAACACCTTTTGTATGCTCTGGAGGACACATTTTCAGTCTGATACTCCTAAAACTTGTTCATAATATTTGTCCTGGTGATACCTTGAATGAGTTTGAAAATGGGTCATGTGGAGTCAAAAACTAGGTCAATGGGTCAAATATTAGAAAAACCTTGTGTACACTCCAGAGGCTACATTTTCTGCCTGATACTCTTCAGACTTGGTCAGAATGTTTGTTTTGGTGATGTCTCAAAAGAGTTTGATAATGGGTATTTGTCGGGTCCAAAACTAGGTCACTTGATGAAATCTTAGAAAAACCTTTTGTACACTGTAGAGGCCACATTTTCAGTCCAATACTCATGAAACTTGGCCAGAATGTTTGTCTTACTGATATCTCAAAAGTGTTTGATGATGGGTAATGTCTGATAAAAAACTAGGTCACTGGGAAACTAGATAGTGCATGTTTGGTCAATAAACTCAGGTGAGCGATTTCAGGGCCATCATGGCCCTCTTGTTTTTTGTTGGGGGGGGGGGTTGGAGGAGGGGCAGCAGCGAGGTTTAACACTTTACACATTTTAAACTCATCTGTTTAAAAGCATTTTAATACAACAAATTATATTGCTCAAATGATAAAGTTTGTCTTTGCAAAGGTGGAAACATTGTCCTTAAAGAAGAAAATGGTTGGTACCAGCATTTTCTTCTTTTCTCACAATGTTTTCATAAGAGGTCAAAGCTAGGATTGTTTTAACTTGGGATTGTGTGCCTAAGAGTTAACCCGTTACCATACAATCCCTACTTTTGACGCCCCTGAGAAAGAATCCTTTAGAAAACATTGTGAGAAAAGGAGAAAATGCTGGTAACCAGCATTTTGTCCTTTTCCCATAGTGTTTTCTACCCTTCCCAGAACAAATTTCTATTTTTTAATCAACTTTATTTTGTCGTCAGCAAATGCTTTCAATTTAGACCCGTCTTAAATTTCCTTATGTGGTAAAGAGTTAAAAGGGTATAACTGCCTGAATGAGTATACAGAGTACTGTTTCTTGGAAGCTTTATAAACCAACACTTCAATATTTACCCATCTTTTGATGTTGCAGGGGATAATTTTTAAAAACACTGAAGAAAACTTAAAAGAAAATTTTTGTTTTGATACACAATTTTTAACCTACATTGTATTTATTTTTTGACATCCAGGAATTTTCTGCATTGCCATGCAAAAAGTTGAGGTAGAAAGGTACTCTAGCAAATGAGCCAGAATTATTTTGCCATCTAGAAATGCTTGTATGGACAAGTCTAAATTTTTATACCCTCGCAAAACAAATGTTTTCAGGGGTATACTGGAATCAGCTTGTCTGTCTGTGTGTCTGTCCATCTGTGAGTCCATCCATGTGTCCGTCTGTGTACAAAATACTCCTACAGTTTTCCTTCAATTCTATTGAAGCTTTGCACATATACTGACCATATATCAAGGATTTGCAAGACACAATTTTCAGTGTCAACTCTTCCTGGTTGAGGAATTATCTCCCCTTGAACTTGACACTTTTTTTCTGTCAAAGCGCTGGCAGGGGGTATCAAGTCACATTCAGTGACAGCTCTAGTTGTCACTCTGGTATGGACGTGACCTCTTATCTCACAATCCTGAGTTTTAATGACCCAGAAGAGTAAAACTTTTGAAAACAATGTAGGAAAAGTAGAAAATGCTGGTAACCAGCATTTTCTCCTTTTCCCACAATATTTTCTTCTCTTTTAGATAAAAATTGAATCATTAGAGCCACATTTAATCTGTGGTGTGCAAATGCTTCCAATTGGAATAGTCCAAAACCTAAGCTTATTACAGTTTCTCATTCTTTCATTATGATTCAGGTCTTCCATATAGTGAACACAGCAGTTTTCTGGAGCTGAAGCGGTTTGTCCAGTTTACAAAGCCAGATAAAATACTGCCAACAGTCAATAATGGAAATTATCACAGCAGAAAGAAAATGGAGGCTATTTTTGAGGCCTGGATGGAGGAAGTAAGGGGTGGTAGACCTTCTACTAGCCACACCCAGCCGTCTGTGTCTCTCTGGACTGTCTGAGGCCATGGAGTTCTCATATCACAGGCATATGTCTATCTCCACAAACTCCATTTTGAAAAACTTTTAACTTTACATGTATTTTTATGCTTAACTCTTTACCTCACAATCTGGACTTTTGACAGCCCGGAAAAAAAAAGCCTATTGAAAACATTGTGGGAAAGGAGAAAATGTTGGTAAGCAGCATTTTCTCCTTTTCCCAGAATGTTTTCTACCTTTACTAAAACAAATTTCAAATTTTTAGTCACTTTTATCAGTCTTAAATAAATGCTTTCAATATGGACCAATCTAAAATGTTGTTGTTTTGTAAAGAGTTAATTCTTTACCTAATGACAAAATTTTAGTGTTGTCCAAATGAAAATCATTTGCAGACTACCAAATAAAAAAATAAATTACAAATTGAAAATGTGTTTGGAACAGTAGAAAACATTTTTGGAAAAGGAGAAAATGCTGGTTGATGTTCTCAGAATGCTTCTTTCTCAAGGTTGTTAAATGTTGGGATTTTGTTTTGAAGAGTTAAGTTTATTGCTTTGGAGAATATAATAGGAAAAGAAGCTGTTCCTGTTATCAAGCAATCATGTTTTTTGCTCCACTGGCGGAAGGCCAGCAGGCTTATGTTATGGCACAGTGTCTGTCGTGCTTACATCCGTGCGTGAGTTAACTTTTATTTCGAACACCTCTGAAACTACCCTTCCAAATTTGATGAAACCTCACAGAAATGATCCTGCCATGGTCCTCTTCAGAATTTCTTGAAAGAATTTGATTCCTTCAAAAACTCTGGTTGCCATTGCAACAAAACTAAAAAAAAAAATGAACATTTTTAAAAATCATCTTCTCTGAAACCACAAGGCTCAGGGCTACTGAATTTGGCATGTAGCTTTATCTAATGGACCTTGAACAAGTTTTTCTTCATATTATAAGCCTGGGGTCAAAATTCGCTTTATTCCAGGGATCACAAGTTTAACATGGGCTTCAAAATACATTCATTTAGATTTAAACATTAATTAAGGAAAGTAACTCGTTGTAAAGGAGAAAGTTTGTTACTATTTACTTACCTTGATTATCAAACTGCAGTGATACATGATTGGTGCTAGATATTAAGTTTTTTGATAGAAAATATTCTGTTTTCAGGGAGAGTGATTCATTTTGATGCTAATAGTTATGCTCACATGATTGGAATATTAAATTCATAGTAAGATTTCTATCATTTAGGTTTTGTTTTTTCCAAGAACTTGACCTAACATGCCAATGAATGAACCTGTTGATATGTGCTTATATTGCCTGACAGAGTTCACTGTTTTCCAAGGCCCTCTTTTTCAGGGTCATGAACGCTTTGTGTGGTAAAGGGTTAAAACGCCAGTGGAGCGATACAGGGCCATCATGCCCCTCTTGTTTCACATTGTTTTTTTTATTCCTTGAAAATTGTTCCTTTCATCCTATCGCATCTTCTTTTTTTGTAGTCTGTATATTTGTTGGTTAGATCTAAAACAAACTGCACAGTGTCTTAGCATCCTCGGATACCCCGGGGTCTCCCTATTTGCTATGCTACGTCGATGTAGCGTAGCAAATAGGGAGACCCTGGGGTATCCGAGGATCTTGTCTTAGAGGCACAGTTGAAATATCATTCCAATCTGTGAAACATGTTATTTGATTACCTCTGGGCAAGGTTTCAAGAAAAAACTTTAGTCTCTTGTTTTGCTTACATCTGCCAGTGGACTCATTTTCTCACTTGAGTTTGTCATTTAATACACTTTTCACCTGTTCTAACAATCTTTAGTGACATTTTCACATACTGAGTTGAAACAACATTGCAGACTCAACTCGGCAAATAAACAGGTTAAACTCGAGTTGAGTGTTAATTGTTGTGTCAACACAGGTACTTGAGAATTTTACTTAGCTAATTACCAAATGACAAAATCTTTGGCTTGTCGAAATTGAGGGTATTTGAAGACGACAAAATAAAAGTGACTGAAAATTTGAAATTTGTTTTGTGAAGGGTAGAACACCTGAGAAAAGGGTAGAACACCTGAGAAAAGGAGAAAATGCTGGTTACCAGCATTTTCTCCTTTTGAAACAGTGTTTTCTAACGACTTCTTTCTCAGCGTTGTCAAAAGTAGGCATTGTATGGTAATGGGGTAAGTCTGTACATGTTAGCTAACCCTTTACCAAACAATCCCTAGTATTTACAATCCTGAATAAGACGCCTTTTGAAAACATTGTAGAAAAGGAGAAAATGCTGGTAAGCAGCATTCTTTTTTCCCACAATGTTTTCTACCATGCTGGGAAAAAAAGACAAATTTTTAGTTATGTTAATTTTGTTGTCTGCAAGTGCTTTCAATGTGGACTAGTCTTAAATTTTGTGGTTTGGTAAAGAGTTAACAGACTTAAAGTTTTTTCATGAAACAGGGCCCAGGGTCCGTATTCACCAATCATTCTAAAGAACATTTTTTTATTTTTTTCTCGAAAATTTTCTGAATTTGAAAGGAATACAAATATTGATTGGCTAAACCAAATGATAATTTCAAATTATGATTCGTTCAAAAAGAAAGCTGAGAACATTCTTTGAAATGGTTGGTGAGCATGGATTCCGATTGTATTCTGAAATGATTTCATACATTTGAGCCAACCTCTGGCAAAAGGGGGCTTGTTGCATCTCTATGATCCATGGCACAAAGCTATCCATCACAACATATAGATCTATAATATCCATTTTTTTTTTGTAACAAACAACTTTTTCATGAGGTAGACTGGTCCTTGGACATAAAATGAAAAAAAAAAAAGTTTTGGCCCAGGTCAGCCTGCACAGACTGATGCTTTGATGCTTTTCGCAGATGTATAAAGCCCCCTTTTCACAAAGTATATCTCATGTTTATATACCTAGATGAGATTACACACAGAGCCAGAGTTAAGATCCCAGGCTCCAGGACTAGAGCACAGCTGGGGGGGGGGGGGGGTCACATGCTACGAGCTTTTTATAGCTCCCTTCAGGAGTACATAGTCCCTGCAGGAATCTAGACAGTTGTAGAAGACGAGAAAATTAATATCCTGCTCTTATAAATTGTTTTTTTTTTCACAATCAACTTTTCATCTTTTCTAGCATGCCAAATGATGTGTTCAAACTATTAGGATTATAAATAAAATATAAAGTGATATCTAGTGCTAAAAGTGCCTTATATGGTATACTGGTCTGTACAAAATATTTATGAAACGTACAAGTGTTGCATGTTTGAATTCCTATCTATGCATGTTTATGTTACTGTTTGTAATGATTAAATGAACAAAATTCTTTTTGGTTTTCTGTTAGTTCTTGATTGACAAATCTAGGGATCCTATATGTAGAGTGTATATGATGATTGATAAAGTGGTATTTCACACTGCATTCAGCAGAAATAGCTTGGCTGTTGTTAAAGAAAATGTCGAGGTATGAAGCTCGAAACGAGTAGTTTTATACACTTGATGAAACATTGCTATTGAAAAAGCAGAAACTACATCTAACTGGAGGGTAAAATGTCCGTCATTAGAAAGCCATGTCGATTTGTAAGAAAGTTTATGGAAAGGAAGTGTAAAAGTCTTCAAGGTTAATGGCACAGCAAGGAGTCAAAGGTCCCATACTTTTAAATCGTCACTGTTCTGTGTCTCTAGAGACCTATGGTCTAGAAAATATTTAAGACATGGATACAGCATGATGAAAATTTATGCAGAGGCCAAGGTCAAGGTCACAACAGGGTCAAAGGCCACACGCATGCACTTTAATGGTGTCCCCTTAACACCTCTTGAACCTTGGATACAATTATGAAAATATTTCACAAGTGTGGGTTGTGATGAACAGTATGCCGAGAGCAGATGTTTTGAGCATGTGATCAAAGTTAAGGTCACAGCAGGGAATGCCGTGGATCAAAGATCATATTCTCTTAAATTACCAGTATGTCCACTCCATATCTCTGAAACTCCTGTTCTAGAATTATGCATATTGCACATAAGCGAACACTTTAATGGAAAGGATGTGCAATTTAGAGGTTGCAAAGCACGGGCTTAAAGGTCAGAGTCGCAGTAGAGGATTCAAGTGTTTCATGTTCTTCAAGTGTCTGCTCTGTGTCCTTTGAACACCTGCCTTTCTATTTACCAGCCACACTTATGAACATTCTTGGTCTTTCCTCCAGAATTTCACAATTTTGAAAGTAAGATAACTTCTGATTGGCTTAACCATTTGGTTAAGCCAATCAAACGCTCTCTTACTTTTTAATTTAGAAAATCCTTGATACAAAGCCTGAGAATGCCCCTGAGAATTGTTGGTGAATGGGGACCTTGGTTTGGTTTTGAAAAAAATTATGTCCTTCATATGTTATATGTACCTTTACATGAATTGCAGAGCCCAGGTTCCAAGGTTGTCACAACAGAGGCCAAAGGTCAAATGCTCTCCAATTATGTCCACCAATTAGCTTTTTTTAACACCTAGTCTGATTCTGGGTATATTTCACATGGGTGCACCTGGGAGCGTATTCACCAAGCATTCTCAAGAATATTATTGGTCTTATTTGCCAAGATTTTCTAAATTTGAAAGTAGCGCAATATCTGATTAGCTAAACCATTTGGTTTAGCCAAGCAGAGGTTGCGTTTCTTTCAAATTTAGAAAATTCCACAGAACAAGACTGAGAATGTTCTTGAGAATGCTTGGTGAATACGGTCCCTGGAGGGATATGTGTGTAGCAGAGGTTACAGGCCCCAAGATCATAGTTACGGCAGGGAGATCGAAGGTTGGGTATACGTATTCTTTGCGTTCATATCTCATGAATCACTGGTCTGATGTTGGATATACAATGTATGTTAGAGGTGGGTGCACCTTGGCGTAAGAATGTGCAGAAGAGGGGTTTAGAGCCAGGGCCCCATGGTCAAGGTCACAGGAAATATAAAAAAAATCACTTGCAATTTGATGTGACAATGTAAAGGGTGGTTTCAGAAACGGGAATCCAGATTCAGGGTTATAGCGCGATGGGAGTGAGGAGTCGGTCAAAGGTTGTATGTTTTTAAATGTTTTTACTCCAAATCGCTTGAAACTCTGGCCTGATTTAGAGAATATTCCACACTTGTGTGCATACTGAGACAATGTGCAGACTATGCTGTCTGTCCATCTGTCTGTCTGTCATCTTGTTTTTTTTCTCTCAAACCTTTCCTCAACTGTGTGGCTTGTATTGGTTAAGAGTTGATCTAAAATAAATCCGTATCATTAAAGGTTACCTTTGCAAGATAAATGTAAAGATCCCTGTAATCTCTACATCGAATGCGTTGCCAGAGGGAAATAGCAATTTGTTTATTTTCATGGGTAAACACAGTTTTCATTGTCTTAACTGATTCGAGAAGTTAATCTACAATAAACAGATCGATGAATGAGTGAAGTAGCTTTGCGAATTCTCAAATATGTGTCAACTAGAATGTTCTGAGAATTCTGAGTAATTTCAACTTACTAATTGAAAAAAGCTATCTTGTAAAACGTGTAAAATGCGGCATTATATAGTTAAGAGATCACCTAGTATTAAAAAAACTTGGCATCAAACTGTGATAGGAATTTGACTAACTATTGTGAAAAGTGGGACGAAAGTGAGTCTTTGGATGTTAAATGAGTGTTTCTTCTCCAAAAGGTTTGTTTCCTCTGAATAGAATTAGGCACAACAGGCTAACATGAATCAAAACATTTTGCTACATGTATTTGTAAATTTTCTGTCCATTGTTAGACTACATACATGTAGATTTTTAATCCTTTCCCAAGTGACAAATTTTAGACTGCCCACACTCAAAGTGTTTGCAGATGACAATTTTGAATTTGATGAGAATGGCAGAAAGTTTTCCGATAGGCTAGAAAACACTGTGAGAAAAGGAGAAATTGCTCGTAACGAGCAATTTCTCCTTTTCCCACAGTGTTTTCTAAGACTTGTACTGCAGACACATAAAAACCAGGGCTTATTTGGGAAGGAGTTAAACACTTACGTAGTAGTGACAGTCATGTTGTTATGCTTTTATTGTCTCCACAAATGGTCTCTTATAGATGAAATCTTCACCACCAGGTCAAACACTCCACACCTGTTTGCACACCCTCTAGTTTCCCTATAGTTTTCTTTCTTTCACTGTTCTTTCTTCTTAACCTTGAAATATCATAATTTATACATGCAATAACCGGAAATTGGAGAGCAACTCTATAAGCTTTGCTTCCATTACCTCCTGCTAGATGGCATTCTATAAATACTCATCTATCTAAGTTGGGCATCCTGGGTACAGAGCCGAACCTCTTTCCTACGCGACAAACGTCATTTTGAATTTCAAACTAAAATAAACGCTACCTCGTGCAATTTACACAGCTATGATCAGCAGTTTAGAGAAATCTGGAACTAAAGCAGGTCTCATTTCTCCTCAAAGGTATTGATGAAAGCTACTTTCTACATTGCTACTTTATAGAGCGTAATATTACAATGTGCCGGTGTCATATTAGACAGGTCGAATCTTCGAAGAATATGACATGCGCAGACACCGGCTTTGCTTCCGTTCCGATCCATTCCTGCAGGATTATTCTTGTCAACTAGTTAAATGTATTTGTATAATTCATGTACATGTAAATTGTATTTCTGTAGTTTAAATATGTTTAAATTAATGTAAGACCTGTGTAGTAGAAAACAGCAATTTCCACTAAAATATCATCCTGCAAAAGTAGCTATAGTTAAAAATGAGTATTATTGAACTACTCTCACCGATTCATTTTTTTCCTTTTTTTCATTCTTTGAATTATCAATTACAAATCTACAAACACTATTATTCTCAATTCAAAAAGAGATAATAATTACCTCCCTTTTCAGAAAACTAACTAAAGTCTCAAAAAACAATTTCAAGATAGACATAAAGGGAATTCCTGATCCGTCAGAAATGTACAAAAATATTATTTCTGCTTAAATCCTTATTTATACTTTTTTTTCAACCAATTAGAATTTTTACTCTATGTTCACCGGAAGTGCATTACACAGGTCTTACCTTAAAAAGATTTTTATAGATCCATAATTATCTTGGTAAAAATTGCTTGATATAATGCATGAAGATGATGCAATAAATCCCCCATATTATATTTCATGTCTATCTTTTAAAAAAAATATTATGGGTAAAGAAATGTTGTAATTTAATTGCGGAGGGGGCAGGGAAATTATATTCCCGTCACAGTGAATATTTTCCTCCTGCCGAAAATCTGGAACTACTTTTTTTGAAAATACCTGTAATCCGGCTAATAGACTTGAGATCACTAGTTTTTAAAGTTGCGTTCATTGACAAAATAATCAGAGGAGATATGATATATAATGAATTTCATCAGCTTGTGGTTAATATGGGGGAAATATTTGCCGAAAAAGGGAAAGGTTCGCGAAAATAACGAGTGCCTTACGGCACTCGTTATTTTCGCATACCTTTCCCTTTTTCGGCACGGCACTCGTTATTTTCGTGAACCTTTCCCTTTTTCGGTAAATATTTCCCCATATTAACCACAAGCTGATGCGGCACTCGTTATTTTCGCGAACCTTTCCCTTTTTCGGCAAATATTTCCCCATATTAACCACAAGCTGATGAAATAAACTCTATTTCGCCAGAACACGATTAAAACCTTTGAAAAAAAAAAACGTAGAAGAAATTCTTGCGTTGATAACTCGACACCACTGACAAACAAGCACCATCAATCCTCCAACAAACGACCCTAGTATTTTTACTGCAATAAAAAAGACGGCTTTTTCAAAAATGTCATGGAAAAAAAATGAACAATATTTTCCCCGTTTTTTTTCACAATACTTTATTTTCACTTTATAAGTGCTCTACATCGCTTCATTGAGGCTACATTTTTCTTCATCTGCCGATATATTCAATATGGCGTGCAAAATGCGAAAAGGGCTATTCGAACATTAGCGTAAAGTGTCTCCTAGGATCCACCTGCACAGTCCACGCAGGCTGATCCGAGATGACACTTTCAGATCGTGTGTGATTTTCTGTTTCACACAAGTTTACTGTAGGTTAAAATCTAATGCTGACGTAAAGTGCAGTCTCGGATCAGCCTGCGCAGTTCGCTCAGGCTGATCCGAGACGACACTTTACGCAAATGTCCGCATGTTCCCGGTTAAAATCTAATGTTGACATAAAGTGCAGTCTCGGATCAGCCTGCGCAGTCCGCGCAGGCTGATCCGAGACGACACTTTACGTAAATGTCCGAATGCCCCCGGGTTTTCGCGAGTTGCAAGTGAAATTACAGCCATGCCTAGAATTTAATGTTTGATAGTGAGTTATCATTTCATCAAGGCAGGGACACATGGATAGATATATTGCATCCCCCAGGGACATTGAACTAAAACTGTGCACTTTAATGAACATTTTTATGATGAAATTGATAACATATCAAAGTTGTTTCCGACAAACAAATAGTAAATCTACGTTAAGTACATTTTGATAACATCTAACTTTATAACATTTAACCCTTTCCCAAACAAGCCTTGGTTTTTACGTACAAGTCTTTTGAAAACACCGTGGGAAAAGGAGAAATTGCTCGAAACGAGCAATTTCTCCTTTTACCACAGTGTTTTCTACTAGTCCAGTCAAATTGTGAGAAGACCCAAAACTAATTGCAACACAAACACTTTTTCCGTTTTCAACATCCTTAGGGACACCTTTTTAACATATGTAAAGTAGGACGAAATCGGAGGATATGAAATTTGATTTTTTCAGCTTTTTTGAATTCATATGAATTTGGCCATTTTAAACTTTATTACGGCTCATCTCGCAAGGTTTACATGTCATTCCTACTTGATTTTTCTCTTGAAAGTAACAGTAAAACCCACTAGCAACTTGTTACAACCTGCCCGCCATGATTTACATATAAGGCAGCATCCCTTCTGTCAATTTAGTTCTACACTGGAGTTGGTTTACCCCACCCACCAATACAAAGGGCGGGACCACTGTATATATACAGTAAACTAAAGTTGGACAGTTGAAATAGTAAACTTACATTTTTATTGTGAATAAATTTTGCTTGTTGAAATACTGATTAGTACTTCAGACCATATTTTTCTCTTTAAATGCACAGAAACTTGTCGGCAACACTTTGTTAAGGTACATGTAGAGGACCCGTAATACTTCTAATGCAGCATGGCATAAAATTTCTTGACCGTTGATAAAGACAGATTTATATAGATATAATACTTTTGCACATTTTTAACTGACCAGAAATTCCTTTGATGTCTATCTTCATATTATCTGTTGATACTTTTGTTAGTCTCCAGAAAAGGGAGGTAATTATCACATCTCTATGTAATGAGAATAGAGTGCTTTTAGATTTATAAACGATAATTCCGGGAAGGACAAAAATGAAAAAGTGGCTCGGTGAAAGTAGTACAATAATACTCATTTTTAATATTAGCAAATTCTGTAGGATAATAATATAGTGGAAATAGCTGTTTCTATTAAGGGTCCACTACGTTAAGTGGTATAAATTTAGTGTTGAAGAAGCGAGAAGGTAGTTTTGCGGTCCGAATATAATATACTTATTTGACTGCCATTCCACATAATTGTTGCAAGCTAATGATCATGTGACATTCCAACTTGCATTTGCAAATTAGCATGAAAACTAGATTTACAATAAATCATATGCTACGTATCCGTGTAAGACAATATCGCAAGAGACCTCTTTTTCGTATTCTTCCTACAAATGGATACGTTAACAGATACTGTCTTACTCTTTACAGATATTAAGTACAGATACACTGGGGATATTTCCATTTATGTTGCATATAAAATTATCATCAAAATAATATATAAATCTTTTTATATTTAAGCATTGTATGTTAAAAAAAAAAACTTGTAGAAATACTGAACTTGTGTATTCTACTCTTCTTCAGGGGCCTAAAGTTAAGTGAACCCTACATGGATAATTTAACTTTTCAGGATTTTTTCCCATCATCTCCACCTGCCATTCATGGTGGTAACGTAAAAAAATTCACCCATTTTGTAACCATTCTGAAATTCCGCAGAACACCCCTGTCCGAGTTCAGATCCTCCGCCCTCTGTCCTGTTCACAGGACAGAGGGCCCAGGATCTAAACTTGCACTGACCTTACTCGTATACATGTATATAATCCATCAGAATCCAATATACATGTACATAGCATTTTCCTATTTCCAAAGAGAGAGTGCACATGGTTCATGGACCGTTTCTAATGGCACGGTCACAAATCAGGAACTGCCAACGGACAGTTCGCCTTTAGCCGGAATCGGGGCAGAATGGGATTGCACCAGCCTAGCGACAGTTGCAAATGAACAAGAACAGCTGAAAATTTTGTCAGTAGACAGAGTTTGTTGGATGTTAAGGTACAACTTAACAGTTAACGGCAACAACAACAACAAAACTCATGTCATCCGGGCATCTTTTCAAATAGGCACTGCCTTTTACTTATTGTCAGGGTATCGACGATTTCTGTGCAGGCAGCAGGCAGTAGAAGTCTTGTCTGACTGGAGCCGCCCGGCTTACATGTAACTAATGAAAGTTGAGATTCCAAATTCTCTCTTGTCGGGATTTTGTTTGCATTATAATCAGAAGAAACATTCTTTTGAAATGGAGGCTGTGTGGAGCGTTTCTTCAGCAAAGAAGAAACGAGCGTTTCTTCAGCAAAGAAGAAACATGCTTGTTGCCTTAGCAGTTTACATTGGGAAAGCTGGAGAAGCCCACGAATAAAGCACTGTTTAAGTGAAAGTCTTGCTCTAATGTGGGAATCATGAGTAGATTCCAAGTCATAACTTCACCTGAAACTGGATAAGATTCTTGAGGTTCTCGAAAGGTTGGCGCCTGGTTTAAACTGGCCAAGAATCTGCGCTTCTTGGCAAATCATATTCTTACTGCAGTCTTGCTATTGGCTTTACCTTGTCCTTCTTTGCTGGCAATTTTATCATTAGTAGTCGATATAAAACTACACTGTTGCAGATATTAACGTACCTCTGTAGACACTCTGCTTTCATAACGTCAGCTTGAATGCAGATGTACTTTAGTTTGTAACTTATCAATTAGTCTTTTCTATGTATAAGATACGTCCAAGGCATGTGTCTACTGGTTGGCTAGGGAACATTTTACCATAGTGCACACCTAAATTCAAAAGATGCGGTAGAACCTTAATTATTTTCAAAAAATGCCCGATGTGATTCAGTTATCATAAAAGACCTGCTGGCATTTTTTATCAACAGTACATTTTGGACAACCCTTGCTTATGGCTTTTGCACACATGTATGCGAATATCATTTGCTTAACTTGGAAAGTGAGTCCCTTATCAAGTTTGACAGATACCAATCACAAAACCAGTATTGTGGCTTTTTCGTAACTTAAATGGCAACGAATTGGATAAAAAATTGCTGCTTGAATTCAAAATAAGAAAAAGAACATTATATGGTTGAATAACGAAACCTTACAAAGTTGGAACTTTGTATGTGTGGGTTACAAATCTAAGTTGTTAGACTTACAATCATTGGTTCATATGACAGCTTTGCTTGAATACATCTATGGGAGTACTTGTGTTTAACCTTTAAATGACTTAATATGCCCTTGCAGTTGATAGCGGTATGTTACCTTTTATTAAAATGGTGGTTCAAGGTTTGCTTATTCATAGAAAAAGCAATAGGGTAAGTATATAAGACCAAAAAGATGTTGTAAATCTTTTGATTATCATAGGTTGAATTATTACCTGCATCTTGTCAAAAACATCCAAACACAATTTTCTAAACTTAAAATACAATGATTCAAGTTTATTCCTATGTTTTTAGTGAGAGTGTTGTTTGGCAGGATACTTCAGATCCCAAGCCTACTGCTGGTGAAACTAAAGAAATACACCAATATGTGAAATGTCACAGTGGTATGACTGAAACCAAGCTGATTGTTGCATAAAAAATCATTCAACCAAACATTCAAGTTTATTCATAAACAATTTTGTTGTTTCACAAAATCTATGATAAGACCCAGGTTCGGCATTCACGATTCCATCACAAGACATTGTGCCAGACTTTATCGAATGGCAGCCATTGAAAGAATGTGTGTAGGCTTTTAATAAGCAATTATTATCATATAGGGAATGATCACTCACATAGCAGTTCACTTCCCCCCAAAAAATTGACCCTGAAAATCTAATACAAAAAGTAGTGGGTGGGGTAAGTTGATATTGCATCTTTCATTATTTTAAGTAAAAAACCAGAAAGAAGAAAGAACAATATTTCAAATAACTAGATAATTCACTACCAGAGTTATCAGAAAATGTTACATGCAATATAGAAAGGTCAAAACAGTTCGTAGAATGTAAAATTTACACATAAGCTACTATTTGTACACAAAGTTGCGGCTGGAAACAAAACGCGCGAAAAAATCGAATTTCATATCTTCCGATTTCGTCCTACTTTTTATATATTGTTTAGGGAGGGTAACCCCTCATAAGAATCAAAGAATGACTTGTGTTGCAATTAGTTTTGGGTTAAGCCCTTTTTTTCATTATTTTGACTGGACTATACTCTCAGGAGAACTTTCTACCATTTTCATCAAATTTAAAATTATCGTCTGCAGACTCTTTCAGTTTGGAAGAGTCTAAAATTTGTCGTTTGTGAAAGGGTTAAATGATGACGTTATTTGGTCTGAAGAGAACAGGGACCGTATATACCAACAGTTCATAGTCTTATTCTACTAGGTTTTCTAAATTTAAAAGTAACGCAACCTCTGATTGGCTAAAGCTAATAGTTTAGCCTATTAGAAGTTCATCAAATTTAGTAAATTCTTCAGAATAACATAAGGTGGTGAATTCAAGTCCTGTCTCATGCGCGGATTCAGATATTTTTCTGAGGGGGGGGGGGGGGGGGGGGGGGAGGTCCCACCGAAAACGCACTCGTCTTATTATATGATTCTTTGATTTCCAGATTTCAGTGGATGTTAGCCGTTTACAAGTAAAAACAGTGTTTCCAGTCTAACCATGAGAAGGTCTCCACATTTAGAACTTTTTATTATTATTATTATTTTTTAATTTTCACGAATTCGACAACCACATTTTGTTAACATTCTTGGGAGGGGGGTCCGCGGACCCCCGGTTCCCCATCTCCCCCCACCCCCCCGCCCCCATCTGGATCAGCGCATGTGTCTTCAGACTAGGTTTACCTTCCAATCGCTTTACCATTCTCGTTAGTCGACTTTATCAACTTGTTTCTTGCCCTAGATGATATGGGTCTCCAAAAATACTCTTTAACGCTTTCGTTACTAAGTGCGACTTACTGACCTTTTTCGGACAGTCTAGACCAAGATCAGACTGCACAGAACTTGCAGTCTAATCATGGATCTTCACTGTCCGATAAGAAGATATATTATTTCTACTTAAAATACCTTTAACTCATTACTAAACGACAATATTTTAGACTGGTCCAAATTGAAAGCATATGCAGACGACGAAATAAAAGTGACTGAAAATTTGAAATTTGTTTTGTGAAGGGTAGAAAAAATTGTGGGAAAAGGAGAAAATGCTGGTAACCAGCATTTTCTCCTTTATCCACAATGTTTTCTAAAGGCTACTTTCTCAGGGGCATCAAAAGTAGGGATTATGTGGTAATGGGTTAAAATGTCAAAATTTGGGTTTTTTACTATCTGCTTTATAGCTTCATGTTAGTTATTCAGTAAAATAAGCCTTAAAAAAACGGACAATAATTGAATTTGTCGAAATTGAGAGTATTTAAAGTTAAAAATGTAACTCTGTACCAAACGTCAAAATTATAGACTGGTGCAATTCGAAAGCACTTGCAGACGACAAATTAAACGTAACTCAAAAATTGGAAGTTTGTTTCCAGCAGGATAAAAAAAAACATTGTGGAAAAAGGAGAAAATGCTGGTTACCAGCATTTTCTCCTTTTCCCACAATGTTTTCAAAAGGCTTCTATGCCAGGGTCGTAAAAACCAGGGATTGTTTGGGAGAGGGATAAACGATTTTTTAATGTGGAAAAGGAGAAAGTGTTTGTCATTCTTTTTCGCTTTTCTCCACATTGTTTCAAAAGCGCTCTTCACAAGGTTCGTAAAGCATACGATTTTTTGGCAAAAGGCCTAGAGGCCTATCACATACAAGTGACCATGTTTGACTAGGTGAATCATGATTATATGGCTTAGAACGTAGTTTGATCATGTGGCCTACAATTTAACCAACCAACCAATCAACCAAACTTCTAACCAACCAACCTTACAGTCAACCAACCAATTCCTTATCTTTCTTCCATGGCCGAAGTATTTTAATGATTAAAGAATTGAGACAACTGTTTCCGAAATGTCACATTTCATGGTCCAATCTAGTATATGATTGTCATTTTCGATAACGTGTTGGAGGTTTTAATGTATTCAATAATATACAATAGTTAAAGACACACGGCAAAATAAATTTTAATTAAGTTGTTATGTCCGGAGGGGTACGGCGGGATAGGTAAGTGATGCAAATATAGATTGCTATTGGTCATTTTGAAGAATTAGTATCATTAATTTTCGAACGACAGACTAATATTGAAAGTTCGTTTTGTACATATTCGGTTTCCTGCCCAAGCCACCCGCAATCCAAAAAAATCGAGACCAGTCTTTTTGAGAGAAAAAAAGTAGAACACACATATTTGCATGTATTGTTGTACGGTGTGATCTTGGGCTGCTGTCTTCAAAACTCATTCGACTATTTAACTCATTACAAAACGACAAACTCTTAGGCTTGTCCAAATCAAAAGCATTTGCAGACGTCAAAGTAAAAGTCACTGAAAAATTGAAATTTATTTTGTGAAGGGTAGAAAACATTGTAGGAAAAAGAGAAAATGCTGGTAACCAGCATTTTTTCCTTTTCCCACAATGTTTTCTTAAGACTTCTTTCTCAGGGTCGTCAAAAGTATGGATTGTGTGATAATGGGTTAACCCTTTTCACACACAACCAAATTTTATACTTGTAACGTTTTAAATTAGTGAAAGTGACGTACCAATAAGTATAATTTGACCAAAATTGAAAGCTTTTGCAGACTACATACTAAATATCGCTCAAAGGATGATTTCTGTCTTTGATATGGTACAAAAATGTGATATTTCCTAATAAGTCATAAACCCTTTACCAAACAATCCCTGGTTTTTACGACCCTGAGATAGAAGCCTTTTGAAAACATGGGAAAACGAGAAAATGCTGGTAACCAGCATTTTCTCCTTTTAATGTTTTTTTATCCTGTTGGAAACAAATTTCAATTTTTGGTTATGTTTACCTTGTCGCCTGCAGGTACTTTCAATTTGGACTAGTCTAAAATTTTGTCGTTTGGTAGGGTTATGTTTCAGAGGGTAATTTCGTTCTTAGTCTCTACATGCTCTTTATTTCAATACGATCTCATTAAATGCATATTTTGTCTGTTTGTGATTTTTTTTCTTCAAAAACAATATCATGAAATATGTTTGAATCGTATTAGAATTGATTTCCTCTAGATTTATTGCTATGTCATTTTCTTTTCAGTAATGATGTGATTTAAAGGACATGCGAACGGGACATACGGTATTTGTTATTGAAATAATGCTTTGTTTGTCCGGTGACACGTGGTACTTCTTGTGCGCCGCTTATGATAAAATGGAAATATCGCTTATATCAAATCTAATTGGCAAATTGACAAAATTTTGGACTGGTCCAAATTCAAAGCATTTGCAGACGACAAAATGAATGTGAATCAAATGCCTAAAATTGAATTGGAAAGAGTAAAAAGCATTGTGGGAAAGAGAGAAAATGCTGGCTACCAGCACTTTCTCCTTTTCCCACCATGTTTTCAAAGGCTTCTTTCTCAGGGTTGTTAAAAGTTGGGTTTATGTGGTAAAGAGTTACATAGGTCTTCACATAATGTTTGTTAGTGAAAACTTGTACGTTTAACGACCTTGTAGAAGAAAACTTGAGACCATCAGGAAGAATACACTCTGGAAAAAAAAAATAATGTCGTTAGGCAGCATTTTCTCGTTTTCCCATGTGCGATATTTTCTACTCTTTTGAAAGTCGAGTCCCATCACACTCATCATAACTCGGCCGATTCTGTATCTACATTTAACGTCGTCCGTTCATTTCAACTGAGAATTACGTGATTCCATATAAAGCGCCACTGACAGCCGTTTAGCAACGACATAAACAAACTCAATGAAGTCATTCACATCTTCCATTTGTCGGCGAAAACTTCAATCGGAATTGATTACCCACGTTAAAAAATGAATGCACGAACTTATTGTCAACTGAAATATAGTAAAAAAGACTTTGAAACTCAAGTTTTCGTTTAAAAGAGGAGCCTTACAGTTTTCAGAACGGTAAACCGGCGTATTACCGGGCGATTAATGTACCGATCTGCAACATACCAATCCGCCAGTTAGAGCCGAGGGATTTGATGGCTTCCATCACCCGAGGCATGCCGAATGGTCCAATCATTGAAGCCATGTTTAATCCGTCATAGCCCGGCCGGGTATCCGTCAGTGGTTAGCGCATCTGACTCGTGACCTGGTGGTTGTGAATTGGATGCCCGGCTTTGGCAAACTTTCTTTCCGGCATTTTTTTTGCCTCTCACCTCTGATGCCTGTGAGAATAGTCGTCAGTTACTTAGAAAGATAGCTCGGCCAATTTGTTTCGAGGATTGATGATAGTCACTGAGACAAGATTCATTCCTCTCCCACCGTTGACCATTGTTTCGACGATGATCATGTGGAAAAGCAGCCAGTGGCGTGAAAAGAAAATTGTGCGAAGTACTGGTAAAAGAAAACTACAGAAACGCATGGAAAGGTGCAATGGCAGCCGCGATAAAATTGAAATGATATTGAAAACGGCGTTAAACACCATACAATCAATCAATCAATACTTAGACAGAAAGTTGTTTCAGTGCTGGTGTGAAACCAGGAAGCCAGGAAACACATGCGTAGGTGCACTGACCGTCGTGATTTGACCTAACTGTTAACCCTTTCCCAAACGACAAACTTTTGGACTAGACCAAATTGAAAGCATTTGCAGACGACAATTCAACTCTTGCTGAAAAGATGATTTCTGTCTGTGATAGGGTAGAAAACATTGTGGGAAAAGGAGAAAATGCTGGTTACCAGCATTTTCTCCTTTTCCCACGATGTTTTCAAAAGGCTACTATTCCAGGCCCGTAAAAACCAGGGATTGTTTGGGAAAGGGTTAAAGCGGCGTTTAACTCCGAAACGAACGAACAAACAAACAAAATTCGTCCCATGTATATCCTCTAGATCTACCCAGGTGACCTTGAAATATACTTCCACAGTGAATAGGTCAAAATTCAGGAAACAATGCAATCAGTTCAAACAAAGATAATATTGGGAAACATAGTTTGACTGAATTAATCTAGTAGCAAAATATCCTGAGGAAATAGATGCTAAATCCTGTATATAAATTTGCGTATTAACCCTTTACCAAACAATCCCCGGTTTTTACGACTCTGAGATAGAAGCCTTTTGAAAACATTGTGGGGAAAAAGGAGAAAATGCTGGTAACCAGCATTTTCTCCTTTTTTCCCACATTGTTTTCTACCCTCCCGGAAACAAATTTCAATTTCTGAGTTAGGTTTATTTTGTAGTCTGCAAGTGCTTTCAATTTGGACATGTCTAAATTTTTGTGGTTTGTTAAAGAGTTAACTCTTTTCCTGTTGAATAAATGAAAGAAAATTTTCAAGACGATGGTAATATCCCGATTGATGATCATTCCATTTTTTTTTTTTGTGGGAAAATATTCCCTTAGCGGACATTGTTAGATAACAGATCAGACTGCACGTTTAAAATATGCCTGTGAAAACTGAATCAAAATCCTGTTTTTTCTGAAGATGCAACGATTCGGAAATTTTTAAAAAATCTATTTCGAAGCACTCGACGGTCAGCTTAATCACGCGAATTAATCGGTTATTATATGACGTCAATCAAAGATGTATTCCAATGCACATTATAACATAATCTTGATCTCTCAAAACCATAATATTATACATGTACCGATTAGATTAACCTTTTTTTTTCCAAGGCGTACGAATACATTGTCGAATATTACCGAACAACTATCGTTACCATTGACGTCATCGATAACTGATGACGCCATTGGCCATGCATCCCACATTTTGATTGGATGATTTCTTTTTCTTTCTACCTTGACTTTAATTTGACATAAAAATACATGCAAACTTAGTTTGTATGATTACATATAACTTTAGATTTTGAACTAGTCAATTAAAAAAAAAGATCGAGGACCAAAAAGTAAAGGATATTCATGAAAAATGCTTGTCATTTCTTTAGTTTACGTCGAAAACCTCGTAACTACAGCTTGGTTATGGGGTTTTGGAAGTAAACCGACGATTTGATGTATGGTTCAAGAGATTGACCAAAGGTCAGAGTGACCCACAATTTTGTGATGACGATGTGATTAACCTCTTTCATGATCAGACCAGAAATATTGAAAATATCCATACTGGACGAATGTGTGGACGACAAGTAGATATAGATCTAGATCTGTTTACGTCTTTTTTTTTACAATATTTTGTCTTCGATAGATTTGAAAAAAGGAGGGGTAGGGGGGAGAAAATGGGGTTCACAGGCATTTTACCTTTTCCCACAATGTTTTCAAAAGCCGTCTTGCTTAGGGTTGATAAAGCTCGGGATGCTTTGGTCAATGGTATTAAAAGCTAATTATTGCGCAAGACCGAAGGGCCAAAGCCGCAAAATCAAGATATCAACCCTTTTCTCGCCTAATAACTAAAATTAATTTTTCTCATGCAGTTACAAAAGATACAAAATATTGAAAATCAGAGGCTGTTTGTGCTGGAATACTTCACGGTTGCCAAGCCCCAGTAGCGTACAGGACTTGAGAACACGGGGTCGGGGTTCGATCACTGGCTACGGCCCCTGGCTCGGCCAATTTCTTTCCTAGGATTGATGACAGTCACTGCGACAGGATTCATTCCTCTCTCACCGCTGACCATTTTTCCGACGGCGATCATGTGGGAAAGCAGCCAATGGCTTGAAAAGAAAATTGTGCGAAGTACTGGTAAAAGAAACTCCAGGAAGGCATTGATAGATAGGTGCACTGGCCGCCGCGATATAACTGAAATAATGTTGAAAACGGCGATAAACACCATACAATCAATCAACTTCACGGTTGAAATATTAAAGAATGAACGTTTAACCTTTTCCGAAACGGCAAATTTTGGACCAGACCAAATTCAAAGCATTTTGCAGATGACAAATTAACAGTTGCTAAAAAGAATAATTTCTCTATATGATAGGATAGAAAACATTGTGGGAAAAGGAGAAAATGCTGGTTACCAGCATTTTCTCCTTTTCCCACAATGTTTTCAAAAGGCTTCTATTCCTGACTGACCCGTAAAAACCAGGGATTGTTTGGGAAGGGGTTAAGATCCGACTATATGTCCTGTGCAGTCTAATCTTTATTTACGGTTTACTAGATTTTATATGTAGTCAAAGTATAAGTGTTGCCCGAGGCTCAGTCCTTCAACCTGAATCCTTTACCTCGACTTTTGACGACCATGAGAAAGAAGCCTTTTGAAAACATTGTGGGAAAAGGGAAATTTTCCCACAATGTTTTCTGCTCTTTCACAGACAAATTCCGTACCTTTAACCGCATTCAATTTGTCGTCTGCAAATGCTTTCAATTTGGACCAATCTAAGATTTTGTCTTCTGGTAAAGAGTTCAATTTTGTTGTCTGGTGAAGAGTTTATAATAACTGTTATGACGCTTCATTCCCTTAACTCATTACCAAACGACAAAATTTTTAGGCTTGTCCAAATCCAAAATATTTGCAGACGACAAAATAAAAGTGACCAAAAATTTGAAATTTGTTTTGTGATGGGTAGAAAAAATTGTGGGAAAAGGAGAAAATGCTGGTTACCAGCATTTTCTCCTTTTCCCACAATGTTTTCTATGGGCTTCTTTCTCAAGGTCGTCAAAAGTAAGGATTGTGTGGTAAAGGGTTAATCTCTGAAAAGTCAAAGAATGGAAATGCAATTCGTACGCCTTACTTTGCTGTATTTCTAGACGTAAATTGATCAGATAGCGAGGGTCTACTTTTTTACCAAAGAGCCAGCAAAATATATTTGATACAAGATAGATATTTTTCAGTCCAAACCGGGTAAAACAGCCTGTGGCATAAATGAAATATGGTAAATGCAATACAAATTATAAAAGTGTTAGAGGTAATTAATCCAATCTATTGTCAAGTGACCAGGTGAAAGCTCTCGGGTTTTACGAAGAGCCAACAGACATAGATTTCATTTCGTTTATTTCAGGCCATTGGTGAAGATGGTCCGAAACGTGTTTCTGTTGAGCGGACTTCTGTTCCTCGGATTTCTTCGTGAAATAAATGGGCAAGGTAAAAAACCGCGACTGTCGGACTTCAACGATGAATGAAGACTATTGCTTATCATGTTTGCTTCAATTTCAATACTTATTTAGGGAATATCTTGTTTCGAATCATTCCGTATCGTCCTACAACGTCTTGCTTTAAATCTCTGACAGACGGAAAGTTGTTTAATGTCCAAACGGAAAGTATTTGCAGAAAAGAGTAAATGCTTATAAATTAAATTTGTTATTTTTGC
Source organism: Tridacna crocea (assembly GCA_943736015.1). NCBI lineage: Eukaryota > Metazoa > Mollusca > Bivalvia > Cardiida > Cardiidae > Tridacna > Tridacna crocea. Next base: position 53,486,383 of record OX031064.1, on the reverse strand, counting down.
TTACTTTTAGCGACAAATGATCTTTTCTTACGATTTTTTTAGAGGACAGTGAGGATTTAAGATCAGACTGTTTGTTATGAGAAGTCTGATCTTGATATTCACTGTCTAAAAACGCAAATTCTGTAACGCTTAGACTGAACCTGCATGATTTACATAACATTGTTCTTTTCAGACTATAAGCGGGTATGTTACTATTCGAACTGGTCCCAATACAGACCCGGTATGGGTCGGTTTATGCCGACCGACATAGACCCATTTCTGTGCACTCATCTAGTCTTCTCTTTCGCTCAAATGCCGACCGAGATATATGAACTGCAAACAGTTGAATGGAATGACCTTACACTGTAAGTATATAGAGGAAGTTAGCAGATGGATGGATAGATAGATGGAAGGGTGATGGATGGATGGATGGATGGATGGATGGATGGATGGATGGATGAATGGATGGATGGGTAGATGGATGGACAGACGGAAGGACGGATGGACAGACGGACAGACGGACGGACGTCTGGTCTTACGAGATGGACCTTGTGGGGTCAAATTGCTCTTTATTCAGTGCAATCTGATGCAACCCCACGAGAGCATTTTTTAACCCCACTAGCCCTTACCCTAACCCCATACCTACCAGATGGACGGAATGAACCCCATAGAGACTAAATGTACACTTACCCCTTACCTCACAATGTCGGGCTCGTAAGGACGGACGGACAGATGGATGGACGGACGGACAAATGGGTTGATTGATGGATAAGTTGATAAATGGATGGATAAGAGGATAAATGGATGGATGGATGGATCATATTGTAAGTGATAATCTTATTCTTATGTTAACCGTGCATAATTAAATATTTTTTCGTTACCCTATAAACCCCTATAAACCATTATTCACACTCTACATTTATTTTCAGACACATTGTTTTATCGGCTGCTCCTTTTCCAACGATAAGTTTGAACAAATTTGTTTCTTGAAAAACATATCTAATTGAAAATTTCAGTTTCCAACAATATTCAGTAGACAAGAAGGAAGTAGCTGGTGTGATTAACTTTTCAGTGTTTTTCTCCATATTGAACCACAAAAGAGTTTTAATATTTGAGCCAAGCTCTGACAAAAAGGGTTTATTGCCTGATCTATGATACCAAGCAAGTTATCATGGGTCAAGAAAATCCATTTCGTCTGACAACCAGCCGAATCGTAAGGCACACTGGTCTTCTACCATGCAGAAAATCGATTGATAGCAAAAAGATTCGACTCATGTCAGCCTGCGCAGTCCGCGCAGGCTGACCTGAGTCGATACTTTTTGCAATTGCCCTAAAGCTCCCCCCTTCGTACAAAGTATGTCTTATTCACAAATCTGTAATACCTACGCCGACTAAAATTTCTTTAAAATTATCCTTTTTTTTCTGTGTTTCATGAATCGAACAGCTACTCACAGTTTAATGATCTGAAAACGGCTAACCCAGCCCTGAAAACCCTTCTCGCCGTTGGAGGATGGAGTGCAGGTAGCGAAAGGTTCTCCAATATGTCTCTAGACTCGAGTTTACGGTTAAACTTTGCACAAACGACAGCCAACTTTCTTCGCACGTTCGGTTTTGACGGCTTCGATTTGGACTGGGAGTACCCGGTTCTACGTGGTGGACGTCCAGATGATAAAGTGAACTTTGTTCTCCTTCTGAAGGTATGTAACTTGAAAATAATTTTGACCGGTGTTTGATGAGTACACTGTCATGAAAAATGAACTTGTGCTGATGATTCAGTCTTGCGTCCAACGTTCGATGGATTAGCCATGGGATCAACAATTAATAAATATCTACTTTTACGATCAAAGATCGATTTCTAAACAGTCCTACGATCAATAGTCGACGATTGCACGGCGGGGAAATCACGTGACACAACAACAACAACAATGACCAAAATTTGAAAAAATTCCCCGACCTCAGGTAAGAAAATCTTCAATAATTCCTTTAATACATGACCGATTGGAATTTGGTTTGAAGCAGAGAAGGTGAAAGGACTCCAGGGATTTGCTTGATGTGTGAGAATTTTTAAACAACACCTGATAAAAAAGTTATTGACGAGCAAACAAATTATTCAGGGTAAAAAATTTGTTTGCTCGTCAATAACTTTTTTATCAGGTGTTGTTTAAAAAATCTAACACATCAAGCAAATCCCTGAACTCCTTCCGCCTTCTCTGCTTCAAACCAAATTCCAATCGGTCATGTATTAAAGGAATTATTAAAGATTTTCTTACCTGAAGTCGGGGAATTTTTTTCAAATATCGGTCATTGTTGTTGTTGTTGTGTCATGTGATTCCCCGCCGTGGATTGTATACTCTAACGTCATTCGACATACCTCGGGTGATGGTAGACTGGTTACCGCCCCTGATACTACTACGTGTATAGGCGGTATACAACGGTGGCCAGTTCTGGGTGATGGGAGCCATCAAATCCCACAGTGTATCTGGTGGATTGATATGTACCAGCACTCGTCACAATTCGGCCAATTCCGTACCTATATCCAACCTCGTCCTTATAATGGTCGTTTCCATTAGCACTGTGAGTCACGTGATCTTACATACGAGGCGCGCCACTGTCAGTCGTTTAGCAACGACATAAACAACCTCGATGAACTCGATGAACTTATTCAGATATGTTTATCTATCGATGAAAACTTCAATCAAAATTGATAAACATTGTTAAATAATGAGTATACGAACTGTTTGTGAACTCAAATGAAATATAGAAAGATTTCGATAGAAAATTGAAACTCAAGTTTTTTTTTAAGAGGAGCCTTACAATTTTCAGAACGGTAAACCGGCGTATTTTTCCGGGTATATACTGTTCTGGTGCATATCAATCCACCCGATACAGCCGAGGGATTTGATGGCTCCCATCACCCAAAGTATGCAGAATGATGCACGACGAGGTTAGACATAGATACGGAATCGGACGAGTTGTGACGAGTGCTCTAACGGCTAAAACGACAGGCGGTTGTTTAAGGTTGTTAACACTCTGACTATATTGCAGGACCTGATGGAAGAATTCCAAAGAGAAGCAGACCAGTCCGGCCAAGACAGACTTTTGCTGTCGGTTGCCGTCCCGGCTGGTAAATACAACATTGACACCGGATATGACGTCGCCGAGATGCATAAGTAAGTTCAGGAACCATACATATGAAACCTGAGTTCATACTCAAAATAGTGTTTTCACCTAAGCTTTAACACTTTTCAAAACCAACTGACCAACCAACCGTCCGACCAAACCGAATGAACGAACGAACGTATGAACGAAAGAACGAACCGACAAACAATTAGAAATGCCCAAAAAGGCTTCCCCGTCAAGTCGTTGAAGCCCGGGACTTTGTGATAAAGGGCTTAACAATTAAAACAAAAAATAAATAAATTTCTTTCAATGAAAGAGAAGAAAGGAAAATACAAACAACCTAAAACACGACAACCAGTCTGAGGATTTAAGAAAGAAAATGAAAAAATCAGGTAACCTGTTGGCATACTAAAAGTGTTTGGAGATATATTTATGTGCATATACATATATATTTAAGAATTTAATCGTACATGTATGTTTAGGAATGAGACTGAATATTGTAGCTGAGCAATGGTAGCAATAGTAGCACAGTCGATAGCCTGCAGGACTCGACAACAAGGGGTTGCTGTCGAATCCTCATCTTTGCAAGCCAAGGATGACGATTGATCGTAACCTTGGCTCGCGAATATGTCGAAATCTCAGCTCTGTAGATTTCTTTGCGATGATGTAATTATAGTCATTGCGACATGATTGATTGCTCTCTCATCGCTGGTCCTTTTCTCGATTATTGTTATGTTATGTGGGAAAGCAACCAGTAGCTTTGGAAGAATAAAGAGCGAAGTACTGGTAAAAGAAACAAACGGTCTCGAGTTAACCAACCATTCTTATGAACATTCCTTTACTTGTTATCCGAAATTTTCTTAATTTGAAAGTAACATAACTATTTCTGATTGGCTAAACCAAATTGGCTTAACCCTTTCCCAAACGACAAACTTGTGGACTAGATCAAATTGAAAGCATTTGCAGATGACAATTCAACTCTTGCTGAAAGAATGAGTTCTGTCTATGATAGGACAGAAAACATTGTGGGAAAAGGAGAAAATGCTGGTTACCAGCATTTTCTCCTTTTCCCACAATGTTTTCAAAAGGCTACTATTCAAGACCCGTAAAAACCAGAGATTGTTTGGGAAAGGGCTAAAGAATCAACCGGTCTCGAGTTAACCAACCATTTTTATGAACATTTTTTTTCTCGTTCTCCGAAATTTTCTTGATTTGAAAGTAACATAATTATTTCTGATTGGCTAAACCGAATTGGCTAAAACATTTGGTTTAGCCAATCAGAAAAAGTTGTGTCATTTTTAAAACCAGAAAATCTTAGAGAATAGGACTACAGGCAAAGATCTCTTAAGAATGGTTGGTCCTAAAATACGGACCTAAAATAAATGGATAGGTAAACTGTCTGCTGCGATATAACTGAAAATAAAGTCGAAAATGGCGTGAAACACCATGCAGGCAATCAATCTGTATACTGTAATATTCCAGGTATCTCGATTTTATAAACCTCATGTCTTATGACCTTCATGGACACTGGGAAAATAGCGTGGGACATAACAGTCCGTTATTCCAACGAACAGACGAATTCGGTGAACAGGCGTATCTAAATATGGTAAAGATTTGTTTTCTAACGCTATACCAGACGATAAATGACAGAATTTGACTTGGATATGGTAGAGAACATTTTAGGAAAAGGAGATAATACTAATTTTCTGTAAAGTCTGTTCTATTTTTCATCATTGTTTTTTAAATCCCTTTATCTTGATGATAGTATTTGATTGCACAGTTAGGGGTCAACAATGAAAAATGCCGCAACATAACTGACATAATGTTGAAACGGCGTTAAACACCATACAACGAATCAGTTAATCATTAACGAATCGACCATCTCTTATATATCACCGTGATACCGACTCTATCATGAGGTAGAATGGTCCTCTGACAATCGAAAAATTGACCAATAGCGAAAAGTTCTGCGGAGATCAGCCTGTGCGAATTGCGCAGGCTGGCCTGGGCCGAAACTTTTCGCTGATGCATAAAGCCCCCTTTACACATAGTTCGGTTCATATATTTTATATGTCACATACAGGCTTGGTCAGCTAATTATTGGGTTCAGCGGGGAACTCCGAGAGAAAAACTGATAGTCGGACTCGCAACCTACGGAAGAGGGTTTACACTCACCAACCCATCTCAATATCAGCCCGGAAGTTCGGCGAGGGGAGCCTCGCCTCAAGGAGATTATACATCAGAAGCTGGATTTTATTCATACTATGAGGTAAGTCTTAGAACAAGGGATATGTCTACTTTAATCATTTCTAGTTTCATTCTAATTCTAGATTTAAGAAAGTAACAGAGCTTATAGATTCGTATTTATTTACCAATTATTCTTGAGACCATTAGTAGGAATATTCTTTAAGATTTCCTGAAGTTTAAAGTAACGCAAGATTTTCTGAATTTGAAAATAAACCAACTTCTGATGGCCTAAACCATTTGGTTTAGCCAAACAGATGTTACTTTACTTTTAGACTTAGAAAGTTCTGAAGAATGAGACAAAAATCATTCGATAACCAAATATTATTGAGAACTTTCTTAGTATTATTCTTTGAAATTGTCTCAGTTTGAAAGTAACACAGCTTTTGAATAGCAAAACCACTTGGTTTATTCAATCAGAAGTTGTGTTTCTTTCAAATCTAGAAAATTCTGGAGAATAAAACTGAAAACGTTCATAGGAATGTTTGGTGAATGCGGACACTGATTTGCTAAACCACTTGGTTCATTTAATCATAAGTTGTGTTACTTTCAAATAGAAACCAGGGTCGATATTCACCAACTATATTTCTAAGAGCATTATCAGTGTAATTCTCTATACATTTCTTGATTTGAAAGAAACACAACTTTTGATTGGCTTAACTATTTGTTTTCGCCAATCAGAAGTTGTGTTACCTACAAACTTTGAAAATCTTGGAGAATCAGACGAACATTAGTCTTAATTCTTTCCCAAATAATCCCTGTTTTTTTACGGGTCTGGAACAGTAGCCTTTTGAAAGCATTGTGGGAAAAGGAGAAAATGCTGGTAACCAGCATTTTCTCCTTTTCCCACAATTTTTTCTACCCTATCATAGACAGAAATCATCTTTTCAGCAAGAGTTGGATTGTCGCCTGCAAATGCTTTCAATTTAGTCTAGTCCAAAAGTTTGTCGTTTGGGATAGGGTTAAGAATGGTTGGTGAATACGAACCCAGAATGTGGGCTCTCCGTTATTACGGAATCGGCCAAGTCTAGACAAGTTTGTTTAGACCGTAACGGACACTGTAAGATAAGAGTATTTTTGCTTCGTCGTTGGTTTTATATACAATTTATATCCTTCAGATTGTAAATTTTTTAGGTACACAATAAAAGTGAATGATATGTTACAGATATGTACACTGAGTGGTACCCGCTACTGGATGCAGGATGCCCAGGTACCTTACTTTGTGACCGATGATGGACTGTGGATCGGTTATGATGACGAACAGAGTTTTACTGTCAAGGTATCTCTCTTTTTCTCTGTTTAAACCCTTTACCACACAATCCCAAGTTTTAACGACGGTTAAGGAAGAGGCTTTTTGGACAACTTTATTTTCTACCCTTGCATCAACAAAGTTTAATTTTTGAGTCACTTTTGTTTTGTTGTCTGCAATTGCTTTACCAGACGACAAAAGTTAAAGTCCATATCGAAAGCTTTTGCAGACGACAATTCAAACGTTGTTTTAACGACAGGATTTGCCAATAAAGGAGCGAAGATATAGTGGAAAAAAGAGAACTGTTGGATAGGAGCATTTTCTTATTATGCCACACTATTTTCAAAATTCTTCTTCGTTAGAGTCTTTTAAAATACTGGATTGTGTAGTTAAGGCCTAATTTGCTGTTTGTATCTGTCCATTTTTATCATTGTCAGCCAAAAGGATTTTGATGACAATAGGCCCCATTAAACAGTGTAGGTCAAGAATAGATTCTACAAAACACATCTGTACTGTCTAATATCGTCGGTTTACTTCAAAAAGCTTGTAACTACAGCTTGAAACAAGCTGTAGATACGAGGTTTTTGTAGTAAACCGACGATATAACATATTGAAATATCTGGATTCAAACAAGTATCACTGATATCAGAATAAATACATTTAGTTGTAAAAACCTCTGTAAAGGTCAGTGAAAAAGCCCATGTTATAAAACATCAATAAGAAAAAAGGATATTTAAAAAGACAAACCCCCCCCCCCCAAAAAAAAAACTGATTACTCGTATGAGCAACCAATTTGATTCTATAGGCCTGTATTTTTTCTGTCAAGATTACAGTAGTCTCCCTAAAACTGAATAATTGAATATTTTTATAAGTAACTGTTTGTTAGAAAATGTTATTTTACTGTCCTTATCTGAAGCTTGAATGGATAAAGTCCGAACAATTCGGAGGCGCCATGATTTGGAACATCGATCTAGACGACTTCAGAGGGACTTGTCCCCAGTCCACCAGACCTTATCCACTCATGAGTCTGATGAGAGAAGTCCTTGGCCCCAACGAGCCCCAGCCGACCAACACTCCACCAGTCACAGGTCCAACCCAGGCAAACACCGGAAATACAGTGACAGCAAGTCAGGACCCAACAACAACGGCAGCAGCTAACCAACCCGCTGGTGAGGAGTAGAATCTTTTTGTACTTTACTTTTTCTGTTGTTCGAATTGACATTGCAAATGGTCACAACTGGCCGGTTAATATTTGGCGGTCGGTCAGTAAACTAGCATTCAATCAACTGACCGTTCAACAACAATATAATGATAATAAATGACAGAGACACATTAAGGTAATCAATATAGCTACATGTATTTTCTATAAAATGGTCGTTTTCTTTCTCTTGAGTTCGCCATCTTTGAATTAGATACTATACAGCGTCCGACTCACTGCGAATGTAGTTTATAGTCAGCAAGGGAGATAAATCACTCTCCGAAAATGGCTGTATAAACCGGCTAAAATAAATTATTGGACGACCGACCGACAAACAAACGAAAGGGAGACACCAGAAAGAACTGACAGACCGACCGGCGAACTGACGGAGTTAGAGACTGACAGACAAACAGACAAACCGACAAACCAACAATCGGCAAGTAAATCAACCAGCCAAACACTCAACCTACCAACCGAGTGACAAGCCTGCTGATTGGCCGGCTCACCAGCCAACCAATCAATCACGAATAACAACCAAACAGCCAAACAACAAAATCCTGAACTCGACCAAACTGAAAGCAGACGACAAATTAAATTTTTGCTGCTATCTAAGTGGCGATTTCTGTCTTTGACAGATTAGAAAACATTGTGAGAAAAGGAGAAAATGCTGGTCATCTTTTCCCACAATGTTTTCAAAAGTCTTCTACTTCAGGGTCATTAAAACTCGGGATTTTGTGATAAAAGTTTTTTATACTCGTATTTCCCATTTCTCTCCAGAAGTCAAATGTGCTGGATTAGGCGCCGAGTTTCACCGTGACCCTGTCGACTGTAACAAGTACTATCACTGCTGGCACGGCACTCCCCATCATAAGTCCTGTCAGGCAGGGCTCGTCTGGAACCAAGGATGTCCGTGTTGCGATTTTCCGGCTAACGTGGACTGCAGGTACGGTTTTGTTGTAAACTTCTTCGAAATGAATTTAACAGTGGCTATATAATAATGAAGCTCTCCGTCAGTCTGTCGGTCCGTACACAGTATTGTGGGGGACACACAGATTGGTACTTTTGTATCAATATTTAACTCCTCTGGAGACCGAACCGGGTTGAAAGTTTCTGCAGATGCATTAAACAACGTTTTTTTTTTTTTTCACACAATGACTAATAATTTATGTTTGCAGCATTAAGACTAGAACAGTGATCAACTAAATCAATGAACAGTAGGCCTATTAAAATTTGCTAAAATCCTAATTCATTTTTTTTTTCTGCCTGCTAATCTCATGTTAGAGTTATTTTCCTTGGAAATTTCTGAACTTACATACTCGCCATGGACCACATAAACGATCTTTAGCTGGCTGTAAAATCTTTAGCTCTTGCAAGGTGGTAAATATAATAGTAGTTAACAAATTGTTTAGCCAACTTGGAATTGTATTATTTTCTGAATCTAGAAAATTATTGAAATATGAACTAAGAACGATATATAAGACTAATCGGTGAATTTAGATCTCATGATATTTCAATTACAAAGACTTTTACAACAATTTTATGCTGCGTCAAACATTTTCGGATCGATGCCATGTTTTAAGCCATATGCTACTAAAAGCTGTAAGAGGTAAAGGGATAAAAAGTCATTTTCTTCCAAAAATTATCTTTAACCCTTTACTCCATAGATACTCATTTCCACACATTGCTTGTAGGAGCCTTTAGAAAACAATGTGGCAAAAGGTGAAATTGCTCGTGACGAGCAATTTCACCTTTTGTCACAGTGTTTTCTATGATATCAAAAGGTGACATATACACTTAAGAAACGGCTTCATCCTTGCTGTTATTTAGGGTCAATTTGAGATACCTTAGAAATGCCTTATGGGGTAAAAGGTTAAAGAAGCAAAGTCGGTTCTGTAACGTTATTATTTACTTGAAAATTTATGTATTTTTTATCACTTACTTAGCTGGGTAAAAGTTAAGGTTATATTGTAAACGATGGTGGTGATGATAATGCTTCCTTAAGCTTAGTAATTTACATCAGTTTTTGCATTAAACAGTGCAACAGATGCTCCCCAAACAGATGCCCCGACCCAGGCCCCGACACAGGCTCCTACAGAGGCCCCATCAGGAGTACCCACAGTGACGTCACTTCCGGACGATGGGGATAGTAATGGCGACGAGGACAGTAATGGCGACGAAAATGGTAAGCGTTTCTAAAGACTTCCGATCTCTTTCTTCATAAACTGATATAAAAACCTAACACTGTAAATAATACAAGTTTGAAGCAGAAATTGAGATGAGGAGAAAGAGGCCATGGTAGTATTTCCTTTAACCATTACACTGCTAAATAACTAAAATGAAATTTTCAGTTAGACAGTAAAAACCAAAATGTTGCTATTTCAATGTCACGTCTTGGGGATAATATCTCCTTATCGGACAGTGTAGACTCAAGATCAGACTGCACGTTCTGTGCAGTCTGATATTGATCTACACTGTCCGCAAAAGGTCAGTTAGTTGAGCAAAGAGCCTAGGGGTTAAGATCAGTTGCTTTAAAAAAGAAAACCTCGAGATACATATCTGTTATCGTCAGCATCGTCATGGTGTGAGAAGTACGACATTTTCTGACGTTTTTGTCTTTACTGACGATATTTGCTTCAAAATTCTAAAGGTATTGGATAATTTTACAAAATATCTTCTTAAAAAATGACATTTTTAACACATAAAATAAAGAAAAAAAATCTGCAAAGTACAAATTAAAAGAAGCCCCAGTGATGAAGATTGTCTTTGAACAGGTGAAAAAGGTGAAAATGCTGGCAACCAGAATTTTGTACTGTTCCCAGATTGTTTTCAGAACGAAAGGTGCCATAGTTAAGGAAATGTTTTAAATGTTCTCTTCGTTGAAGTAACGGTGACCCATCTGCTGTCAATATTACAGGTTATAAAAGGGTGTGTTACTATTCCAATTGGTCACAACACAGACAAGGCACAGCTCAGTTTGTACCAGCTGATATAGACCCTTTTTTGTGTACCCATCTGGTGTTTTCGTTTGCCGAGTTACCATTCGGAACTTTTGAGTTGACAAAGTGGGAAAATAACGACTTTGAGCTGTAAGTTGTGACTACTTTTTGTCTTATTTCTTTTCTAAAACACAGCCCACGTGCTCTTTTTGTAGCCTTTTTCTCTTCCTAAGGATGTTTGATCTATTCATTATCATTGATTTCTTATCTTTTTCAATTTTTTTCTTCAAAACAAGCATAAAACATGCTATATACTAACGCTTTAGCACATTTAGCAAACTTGCGACCTGTAATATTCAAAATCTCAATGTATAACATAGAAATCAACAAGTAAATACATCTAAATTGCAGTTACCAACAATTTCAAAATCTGAAGACGAGAAATCCATCTCTCAAAACGCTTCTTGCTGTCGGAGGTTGGACTGCCGGAAGTAAAAGGTTTTCAGATATGGTAGCAGTTTCGAGTCGCCGCCTGAATTTTGCTCTTACGTCTATATCGTATTTACGACAACACGGATTTGACGGCCTTGACCTGGATTGGGAGTACCCGACTCTGAGGGGCGGGGCTGCTGCTGATAAACAGAATTTTGTTCGCCTTTTGAAGGTATGTTTCGATTGAACGAGATGATCCAAATGTTGTTGCAGCTAGTAAATATGACCCATCACGTAAAATGGGGCCTTCTTGGATCTGCAAAAAGTGTCAACCCAGGTCAGACTGCGCGAATTGCGCAGGCTGACCAGGGTTGACACTTTTGGCTATAATGCCATTTTCTGTATGAAAAGTGGTCATTGTACCTTTTTAAGTTTTTAGACAATCTTTTTTGAATAATTAGCTTAAACTGACCTGCACTATCATTGATTTGTTTTCATCTAATTGATGCACAGAATTCCCAGATGGGCCCTTTTTACACAATAGGTCACAAATATAAGTTTCTCACTGATAAATTAAAAAAAAGATTCACTTTTTTCATTTTTTTCCGTGGGATATTCTTCACTATATCAAACTGTGTAGATTCATAATCAGTATCCACAATCTGTACAGCCTGGGCCCGTATTCACCAATCATTCTTAAGAACGTACTTGGTCTCAGTCCCCAGAATTTCTAAATTTGAAAATAACCGGATGGTTTAGCCAATCAGAAGTTGTGGAAACTTCCGAAATTTAAAAAAATTATGTAGAGTTAGACTTGGAATATTCTTGAGAATGGTTGGTGAATACAGGCCCTGATCTCGATTTTAAATGTCCGAAAAAGCACATCAGGCTAGTGGCGAGACATTTTTAAACAGGAGCATGTTTTGCATGCTTGTTTCTTTTTGAATTTTGAACATCTTTATTTTCTTATTCTTAACCACATCTCACGTATTTGAAAATTTCGTCGACTTTGGGTAGTAATACTTAGCGAAACTAGACTGCACAAAACGTACAATACATTATTTTCACCCCTTTTACTGCTAGGAACTTCTTGAAGAATTCCAAAAAGAAGCTGCCGACACAGGCCGAGATAGACTTCTGTTAACCGCCGCTGTACCGGCTGGTAAATGGAATGTTGACAGTGGCTATAACGTTCGAGAGATACAAAAGTGAGTGTTGTGTTCATAGTACAGGCGAACCATGCTTTGTTTCAAGGTAGCTTTATACATCTGCAAAAAGTATCGACCCATGTCAGCCTGAGCAATTCGCTAACCTGGGCCGAAACTTTTTGCCCTGGTCAATTTTCTGATGTCCAAGGACCATCTATCTCATAATTCAGTTGGTTGCTGGGCAAATATTGATTTAATGACTCAAAAGCAATGTGACAAATTGTTGTACTCTGTGGTCATAATCATACCAATTGCTTGTGACATCAAATGAGTAGTATAAGGGTTCCCAGGGCGCCACCTATTGTTTAAGTGTTTTTCGATAGCGCCACTCATCTTTAAGTGCTTTTCAAATATTAGTGATTGGTACTAAATCCGCCTAGCGATACTTAAAGGTACTTGAAGACTGATTGAAGAGTGATTTGATTGTGTCTAAACTTTAAATTGAAGACAATGTATAAACATAATTCAGAAACGATCAAGATCAGACTTCACAGACCATGTAAGTTGATCTTTGTTGCGGATAGTGTAGATTCTGATAAGAACATGCGGCACGACCCCTTCTATTATTATCAATTTTTTGGCTGAGGTCGTGCCGCTATCGGCGCTACTTAAACGGTAGGTGGCGCCCGAGGAACCCTTCAAGCGAAAAAAGGTACTTGGTTAGAAATTATGCGTGCGTCCTTTTGACAATATATTGGTTATTCTCTGTGAAAAAGGGTTTTTTTAATACATTTGCGAAAAGTATGGAATCTTGTTTTGCTTTGGCATGAATTATTAAATGTTATGAAACCATTTTTTTAAAACCTATACAACAGGTTACGGCCCTATCACGTCATTAGTTGTTCAGTACTTTTGTTGTACTCTGTGGTCAGAATCAGGTCAGAAGTATAGGGGTTTATTCCTGATGGCGACAATGGTCGTCTTGAATGTTTTAGATCAAGGAACCTTATGGCTCAGACCCATTGCTTGTGACATCAAATGAGTAGTATAAGGGTTCCCAGGGCGCCACCTACTGTTTAAGTGTTTTTGGATAGCGCCACTCATCTTTAAGTGCTTTTTAAATATTAGTGAGTAGTACTAAGTCCGCCTAACGATACTTAAAGGTACTTGAAGACTGATTGAAGAGTGATTTGATTGTGGCTAATACTTTAAAGTGAAAACAATGTAGGTACATAATTTAGAAACCTCAAGATCTTTGTTACGGATAGTGTAGATTCTGATCAGATTACGCAGAACATGCCGCACGACCCCTTCTATTATTATTAACCTTTTGGCTGAGGTCGTGCCGCTATCGGCGCTACTTAAACGGTAGGTGGCGCCCTAGGAACCCTTATACTACTCAAACGAAAAAAAGTACTGCTTGTGTCCTTTTGACAATATATGGCTTATTCTCTGTGAAAAAGGGGTTTTATACATTTGCAGAAAGTATGGAATCTTGTTTTGCTTTGGCATGAATTATTAATTGTTATTAAACCATTATCTCTTAAACCTATACGCCAGGTTACGCCCCTTTCCCCCACCTTCCACCCCCTTCATGTGTGTATTGGACTGCACCATGGATTCTTCGTTAATAAGAAATTATAAATAGCTTGTAAATCTATACAAATCTTCGTGGTACGAATATGCCGTATCAGCGTTATATTTCCTTAATATTGTTTTATTGTCAATACCTTTTCTTTTCTATCTCTTTTTCAAGGTATCTAGATTTCATCAACTTGATGTCTTATGACTTGCACGGCGCCTGGGAGTGGAAAACAGGGCATAATAGTCCGTTGTTTAGCAGGGCCGGAGAATCATGGAGCGAGGCACAACTCAATATAGTAGGAACTTTTATATGAGTTTCCTATTTAGTAGAGTGTGTAGATTAAGATCAAACTGCGCGTTTTGCGCAGTCTGACCATAATCTAAACCCCCCACACCCACAATTATCATTGTAGCGGATCTTTTGATACGAACATATACCAAGCGGCGAACATGACACAATCGCTCTTTATTTAGCAATCATGGGGCGAGGAACAGCCCAGTATAGTTGGAATTTTTTTACGATTTTCATATCTAGACTGTGTAGATCAAGATCAGACCGTACAATTTATGAAGACTGATCTTGATCTGCAAGGCCACAATATAATTTTTTTTACAATATACACAATTTGCGCGTAGTCACAAACTGTGTAGTCTGATCATCGCTGATCTTGATAGTCTGCTGTTCTATTAATTTGCAATCAATTTGCTCTTGTTATTTGACTAAATGTGTCCCTAAAGTTATCAAATTGTCTAAGGGTTAATGTTTTTCTTTATCTGCCAAAGAAAACTAGAGTAAAAATATCTTATTTTCATATCTGCAGGCATGGGCAGCAAATTATTGGCACCAGCAAGGCACCCCAAAGAATAAGCTGATTGTCGGACTTGCGACTTATGGTAGAGGGTTCAGGCTTTCTAGCGTATCTCAGAGTTCGCCGGGAAGTCCATCAGCCGGAGCCTCGCCAGCCGGTCAGTACACCGGAGAAGCCGGGTTTTATGCATATTATGAAGTAAGTTTCTACAGTTATTTTTTGTTGGAAATTATGAATCTAGAGAAGTGTTTTTTTCGGCTTTGAGAATATTAATTTTTTAAGTTTATTACTGAAATATTTGCCATACGTACATTATAAGCATTGTATTACGCTGTCTGTATACTTACTGGAATGAGCCATGTTATATGAAAAGGAGGTTAATTGATTTCCGTGATACTTTACACCATGCAAGTTATCATATATTCTGATTATGCATCCATTAAAACCCTTGTTGTGTAACAAGTAATTTAATTTGAGATAGATTGGTCGTTTTACTTGCAGAATTTTGACTAGTGGTAAAAATTATCGACCTAAGACAGCCTGCGCGGACTGTATTGTTTTATAGAAAATATTGTGGGAAAAGGATTGTGGATTGAAGCAACTGAACCTATTAACAAACAAAACTCATTTCGGACTCTTCTTTTACTACAGATATGCAACATGTCTGGTATCCGATATTGGATGGATGACAGCAAGGTTCCTTATTTCGTGACGACAGATGGCGTATGGATCGGCTACGACGATGTGGAGAGCTTTACTATCAAAGTATGTATAAAGTTTATCTGAATAATTTTGGACCACCCTGCATAGTTCAGTTGGTAGGACTCGTGATCATGAGGGTGTGGGTTCGATCCCCACGGCTGGCCATCTAAAATAACTATTAGTCTTTCGGATGAGACGTTAAACCGAGGACCCGTATAACGGTGCTATACACCGAGCCCGTTAAAGAACCAGGCGAAACTAAAGATGGGTTTCGTCTTGTATCTGCACTATTCCCCTTAACAATACCAACAGCCTTCGGGGAGAGGGAGTGGCTATATGGGCAACCGGTGGCGACCATAAATAAACCCAAATTCAATGAATCTGAATAATTAATTCACTGCCTAAGGACAAATCGGGGTGGTCCGGTGAAAGGTCAATTTTACAACGAGCAGGGCGTTGGCAATAAGGGTTTATTATACCAAGCAAGTTTTTTTCATAAGGCCTGCAACACGCAGAAAAGAGTTTTCGGACATTTGCGTAAAGTATAGTCCAGGATCAACCCCAAGATGGCGCTTTACGTCAACATTAGATTTTGTACTACAGGAGACTTGCGCAAAACGGAAAATTACAAAAGCACGGAAAGTTTCGTCCCGGATTAGCCTGTGCGGACTGCGCAGGCTGATCCGAGATGACATTTTATGCAAATGTCTGACTGCATTTTTTGCGCGTTGGAGGCCATATAATTATGGGTCCATAAAAATCATTTTGTAATGCAACCGTTTAAATCATTGTGTGGTGTCCGTGGCTGTGAGGTAGAGCGTCGTAAACATAAGGTTCTGAGTTCGATATCCGGTAGCGGGTGTCAACTTTGGGATTTTTCATCGGCCCACACATTCGGCGCGAGTACTGGTATAATTTCCAGGAAGCAGAATCGAGAGAGATTAGTCCAAGTTGTAAGAACTTGTTTCTCAATCGATGTAAAATAAATAAGTTTAACTCTTTACCAAACGACAAAATTTTAGACCAGTCCAAATTGAAAGCACTTGCAGACGACAAAATAAAAGTGACTGAAAATTTGAAATTTGTTTTGTGATGGATGGAAAACAGCATGGGAAAAAAAGAAAATGCTGGTTACCAGCATTTTCTCCTTTTCCCACAATGTTTTCTAAAGGCTTCTTTCTGAAGGGCGTCAAAAATAGGGATTTTGTGGTAATGGGTTAACTCATTGCTTCACGTACTTTAGTAGTTTAAATTATCTTGAACTGTAATCTATTCATCAAGCATTCTAGAATGTTTGTCTCATTTCCAACCCCATTCTAGAAATACATCGTATACTTAATTAGAAAAAACACATAGGGTTAGCTGAGTTTTTCCTAGACGTTTCAAGTATATGATTTACTAATAGCATGAATTTTTATACATTTTCAGAACGATTTTAAATTGTGAGATAAACACAAACTTGTACAAAAATCGTTTCAGCTGGAGTGGATCAAGGAGCAAGAGTATGGCGGGGCAATGATTTGGAACATCGATTTAGACGATTTCAATGAAGTCTGTAGCTCTTCAACCCGCCGCTATCCGCTTATGAGTCTCATGAGAGAAATTTTGGGCTCTAACGACGTGATTCCGCCAACTTCAGTCGCAGCACCAACCACAGATACAAATCCGGTGACGTCATCAAACACACCACGTGACACGACTGTCCAACCAATCACTACGCCCACAGTCAGTGATACAAATCCGGTGACGTCATCAAACACACCACGTGACACGACTGTCCAACCAATCACTACACCCACAGTCGGTGATACAACTTTTAGGCCGACAACTACTGCACCAGAAGGTAAAACCTCGTTGCCACAAAGTCATCTTTACCAGACGACAAAATTTTATGCCTTTCCAAATTAAAAACATTTGCAGACTGAAGATTCGATAGGGCTCAAATGATTGAATATACATGTATGCAAAAAGATAGGAATATTGTGAGAAGGCGGTCTTCGTAACCTGATCTTGGTATATGACACCGGTAAAATTAGTCTTTACAAAAGACATAATGTGGCTATGTGCATGGTATTGGTTATTCAAAACTTAGGTTCTCTCATGTCGAAACTTCTGTGTTCGAGTCCCTTGATGAGTGGCGTCAACTTTTGGAACTACGCCTCAGAGTAAGAACAGTAAAAGATGTCAAGATAGCAGTCAGCGATTAGTCTTAGTCGTAAGAACATTATTAGTTGTAAGGTCAGGTGGCAGGGGACTTGGAAACTTGTTCACGGCTGTGGTGAATCATGTCGCCCTGAACCGAAGTAGTATGCTGACGAAACAGAAATTCCCTTCTGAATGCCCCAATTCAATGAAAACTGATGTCACTGGAAACTGACGTCATTTAAACGCAAGGTTTGGTGCATAAACGTGCAGTCTGCTGATCGATCGACGCCAGACGTTGTGTTGCAAGTGTAATGATGTTTACGGGGCACTCCAAAGGGAAACTGGCTTTACGTGGTTACGTGGTTTTGCCAGGGTACATGATATATATGTTCCAGGCAAGGCACGTTAACCAATCAGATTACGAGATTTTTTTGCAGTGAAATAAGTTTAGATGTAAAATAAATTTCGATCTTTCACTGTAAAGAAAGACATTGTATTTATTTCAAGCTTCTAACCTTTTCTCTTTTTTTTTTTGGGGGGGGGGGGGGAAAGGGGGGAGAAGCAGATTTTAGTCAAAATCCAGTACAGCTATTTTCGCTAATCCACCTTGACGTACTCCATCCACAAAATAATGAATTACAATATCAGTAAAGTGCGAAATAATTAGTGAAGAGCGAGATAATGTTGGGTAATTGTGCGTAAATCCCGTCATATTTCTGCCTGGCTGAATGGCACGCTCCGTCTGCTTAGGTGAACTTAATGCGCGTGAACTATTATTTCCACCTTCAATAAATATTGAAGAATTAGGAAATATGAAATCGGTATTTCTCTGGTGTAACCATGACATATTAAATCATTATACACCATTATATGTCGATAAAAGACCGAAAACCATAGAATAAATAGGATCTTTAACCCTTTTCCAAACGATAAAATTTTAGACTGGTCCAAATTGAAAGCGTTTGCAGACGCCACAATCAATGCGACTAAAGAAATCAAATTTGTTTTCGGAATGAAAGAAAACATTTTGGGAAAAGGAGAAAATGCTGGTTACCAGCATTTTTTTTCCTTTTCCCATAATGTTTTCTAAAGGCTTCCCCCTCAGGGTATTCAAAAGTCTTCATTGTGTGGTAAAAGGTTAACTAACCCAGATTGATTTCTTTTTCCACAGTGTTTACCTGCGCTGGTAAGTCAGGAAGATATTTTAAAGACGAGGGCAACTGTAACATGTTTTACGAGTGCTGGGCGGGCATCCCGTACCATCGATCATGTCAACATGGCTTAAAGTGGAACGTCAACTGCAATTGTTGCGATTATCCTGTGAATGTTAACTGTGGGTAGGTAATCGAAGGAGTGTATTGATTATGGACGTATTCCTTTCGCTACTCCGAACACTCCGAACATGTTCTTGGTCAATGGAGTATTTTGGAAAACTGTGTTGTGTTCTTCAGAACATGTTCTGACTGTTCTATTATGATCGAGGTGTAGCGCACCTGCTGAACGGTTGCTAGGTGATACAAGATGGCTGAATGACGGGCAATTCTTCATGGCCAAACTTGTTATTGTCTTTTTATACGATAATAAAGTGATAAAAACGGGCAGAGTAGACTCTCCTTTTCGGCAGCTAATGATATCCTCAACTAACACAGCTAAGACGGTAGCTGTTGCAACAACCGTCATGGCAATGCAGATTCATTTCGATATGGTTTAGAACAGTACTCCAACCATGCTATGCTCCATTAACAACATACTTCCGGAACAGTGTATTGCGTTCTGATATATTCCTTTTGCACATTCTAGAACAGCATTCCAGAACACAGAACATTGTGCCAGACCAAGTGAAAGGAATACGCCCATGAATGAAAGATTATCTACTCTTGGAGGTGGGGGGGGGATAGCAAAATAGCAAATATGGATGGATGGATGAATGAATGGATGGATAGATGTTTGGTAGGTGAGAAAAAGGATAGGGTAATTGGATGTGTGTGGGAGAATGGATGGGTGGATGAATGATTGTATAAATGGATGCATAGACTGTTTAATTGGTGGATGGATACATGGATGAATGAGTGATTAAGGGATAGATTGATGGATGGATGTATGGGAGGATGGGTTGATCGGTGAACAATTGATTTTGTTGAGACCTACAATTAATTACATTACACAAAGAACTTATAAACTATCTGGTCCCAACACCATTTCACAAGAAACATAAGTTATTTCTATCTAAACGCTGAAGGTCTTAATCCATATCGTTCCAGGGCCGAATCAGACCCGATCACAACTACCGCGCCGACGACTACCGAAGTAGTGACAGCGCCCCCTAACGCCCCAACAACAACGACAACAGCGCCATCGCCAACCGCTACACAGACAGTTGCGCCCACTGATGCCCCAACAACAACGGCAGGCAGCGTTACAATAGATTTAAGTATGTATTCAATAAGCTAATACAACGTAGAAGGTCGTGTCATACTTTCACTGCACGTGATAACTTAGGCAGCTATTGTGAACAGGGTAGATTTAAGATCAGACTACACAAAACATGCAGTCTGATCGTGGATATAGGCCTACAATGTATACTACTATATAAATCAAACTAAAATTGTATCTGGCTCCATTTGAAAGCTATCTCTGGACTTTGGGGTAAATTTCTAATTTACTAAGTCTGCATTTAAAAAAAAATTGGCCATGATTGTGAGAACTCGAGCGAAATGCTAACTCGTAGGAACTCATAGATATTGTAAATTAAATTCTGTTTTTGTTAACTTGTATCCCAAAATGTCGACCACTGAGGATTCAAGATTTAGCTGCATTTTCTTTGCAGTCTCATCTGAATCTACTCGCCCCCTTAACCGTTTTTTTATATACATATATTTTTTACAATGTTACTTTCCTATTTAGAAAATTCTTTAGATGAAGACTTGGATTGCATTTAACCCTTTCCCAAACAATCCCTGGTTTTTACGGGTTTGGAATAGTAGCGTTTTGAAAACATCGTGGGAAAAGGAGAAAATGCTGGTAACCAGCATTTACTCCTTTTCCCACAATGTTTTCTACCCCATCATAGACAGAAATCATCTTTTCAGCAAGAGTTGAATTGTCGTCTGCAAATGCTTTCAATTTGGTCGAGTCCAAAACTTTGTCGTTTGGGAATGGGTTAAATTGGTGAATACGAAGCCTGAATGAGAATGACATGATGAATGACATCACCACAAAAATGATATCATCAGTATCACTGATCTCATTTTCTATTGCAGATTTTTGTAGATCGAAAGCTGACGGAGTTCATCCGAACGCTTATGTTTGTTCCATGTACTACAGCTGTGGGGCAGGCCAGACTTATGTTTATACCTGTCCTCCCGGCACGTCGTTTAGCCTAGATTATTGGTTCTGTGACCACACCAGAAATGTAGACTGTACCGGAAGAGGAGGTAATTTGTCTATTTATTTATACGGCTTGCAATTCGTGGAAAGGGACATTCGGACTTTTGCGTAAAGTGTCGTCTCGGATCAGCCTGCGCAGGCTTATCCGAGATGATACTTTACGTCTTCATTAGATTTTGTGCTATACAGTAGACTTTCGCAAAACGGGGCCTGTATTCACCAACCATTCTTAAGAACGTCCTTTGTCTTATTCTCCAAGATTTTCCAGCTTTAAAAGTAAAACAACCTCTGATTGGCTAAACCATCATTGCTAAACCAGATGGTTTAGCCAATCAGAAGCTGTGTTACTTTCAAACATAGAAAATTTTGGTGAATAAGACAAAGAATGTTCTTAAGAATGGTTGGTGAATACGGGCCCAGAATAGATACATGAAAGCGGAAAGTGTCGTATCGGATTAGCCTGCGCGGACTGCGCAGGCTGATCCGAGACGACATTTTACGCAAACGTCCGAATGCCCCTTTGCGCAAGTTACAGGCCATACATGAGCCATGCTCTGACAAAAAGGGGTTTAACGCATCTCTGTGATACACTTTACGAAGCAAGTCGCCCGCCCGGGTGGCTCAGTGGTTAGCGTGTCAGACTCACGACCTGGTGGTTGTGAGTTCGATATCCGGTCGAGGCAAACTTTCTCTCCGGCGTATTTTCGCCTCTCACCTCTGCTGAAGCATATGAGAAAAGTAGTCGGTGGCTTTGGAAAGAAAGATGTGTAAGTATCGGTGTAAGAAAGCCAGGAAACACATGTGCGTCACCGACCGCCATGATATGACCTTAGCTTTTAAAATGGCGTTAAACTCCAATACAACCAACCAACCAACAAGCAAGTCGTCACGTAATTATACATGTATATCGATAACATCCATATTGTCTCAGAACCGACTGAGTTATGAGGCAGACTGGTCCTCGGACATGCGAACAATCGACCTATAGAGAAAAGTGTTGGCTCGGTCAGTCTGCGAAGACTGCACAGGCTGACCTGCATCGTTTTTTTTTTTTCTGCAGGTGCATGAGGCCTCTATTTCACAGAGCATCGCTAAATTATAGCCTAATGTGAATTTGGCTGGTACATGTATATAGTGAGAGCCTTGCTCTGTGAAAAGGAAGCTTAAAGCATCTGCGAAAAGTATGGGCCGAAACTTTTCTTCTTTGGACTACTTTCTGTATGTCAAAGGACCAGTCTAATACTTGATTAAGTCGGATGTTTAAAAAAGTGGGTCCCATGGATCCAAAATTATTTGATGAAATCAAAATTATTCGTGCATCACTGAAATGAATGAACATTTCATGTCCTCTTTTTTATATATATATATATTTTTTTACTTCTATCCCCCGAGAGCTGGTACTTGGTACAATTACTCATTTTATTTTCCTTTTACGGCGTGGCAATAATTTTCAATAACTGTTTGATAAATTATCAATGTTATTTTTTATTTCCTTTTTACCTTCATGAGTATAATTCTGGTTTTGCGTATGTAGTACTTAATGAGATAATCATTTGTTACGTGATGGTGTGTAATCCAGAGAAATGACCCTCCCCTACAAAAATGAACCATGGGCCATTTTTGTACGTAGAGGAATGACCCGGGCCATTCCTCTACGTACTAAGATGACTTCTGGGGTCTCCTCTACGTAGTTAAATGATTTCTGGGGTCATTTATCTACGTAGAATAATGGCCCGGGTCTTTTTGTATGTGAGGGTCATTTCTCTGATTACACCGGCAAATTTGAACCCGTAAAATGCTAAGCGCGATACAGCGCCCTTCTGTGGACTGTTTAGATCAAAATCAGACTGCACAGAAAGTACAATCCGATCTTTGATATACACTGACCAATATAATGGAGATTTTTCCTAGAGAAACGTGTTGGTTTATTTCTAAAGCATATGAAAAGTATAAAAAAAGTATCAGTGCTACGGAAATTTGTATTTAACCCTTAACCAGACGACAAAATTTTAGTGCAGTCCTAATTGAGAGCAATTGCAGACGACAATTTCAATGTGGCTTTAATCGGGAAGTCTTTCTTGGTAGGGTAGAAAACATTGTGGGAAAAGGAGAAAATGCTGGTTACCAGCATTTTCTCCTTTTCCCACAATGTTTTCAAAAGGCTTCTTTGCCAAGGTCGTTAAAAGTGGGCATCAGACGGTACAAGTTTAACTTGAATAGTTTTTATATGTAGATCTATACCTTTTACTTTCCTTTCTTTTTCAGGTTAGTTGGCCAGTGTGGGAAAAACCAACATTATCTGCGCTTGAGGGAAAAAAATCAAACAATACAGATACTGTTTACTCATAACCCATTACTA
The DNA here is from genome assembly GCA_943736015.1 of Tridacna crocea. NCBI lineage: Eukaryota > Metazoa > Mollusca > Bivalvia > Cardiida > Cardiidae > Tridacna > Tridacna crocea. Next base: position 53,463,091 of record OX031064.1, on the reverse strand, counting down.
CACAATCCCTACTTTTGACGACCCAGAGAAAAATGCCTATATAAAACATTGAGGGAAAAGGAGAAAATACTGGCAACCAGCATTTTCTCCATTTCCCACAATGTTTTCTACCCTTCACAAAACAAATTTCAATTTTTTATTTTGTCGTCTGCAAATGCTTTCGATTTGGACAAGCCTAAGACATTGTCGTTTGGTAATGAGTTAAGATGGTAGCCTCTTTTTACTGTTTGTAAATTTCCTGCCAGCCAGATTGTCAAAGGACCATTTTGCCTCACAATTCAATAGGTTTTTAGACAATAGGGGTTTTATGGGTTCTTATTAATGCTATGATTTGCATTGTACGTTACTATTTTACCAGCGTGGATTTTCTTTAAATTATTTAAGGTAAGACCTGTGTAATGGAAAGCAGCTTTTTCCACTAAAATATCATCCTGCAAAATTAGCTATAATCAAAAATGAGTATTATTGAAATACTTTCACCTCTTCATTTTTCCATATTTTCCTTCTTCGAATTATCATCTATAAATCTAAAACCACTATATTCTCAAATCAAAAAGAGATAATGATTACCTCCCTATTCAGAAAACTAACAAAAGTATCAAGAAATAATTTCAAGATAGACATAAACGGAATTTCTGATCTGTTAGAAATGTGCAAAAATGTTATTTCTGCATAAATCCTTATTTATCCTTATTTATCAACCAATTAGGATTTTCATCGGAAGTGCATTACACAGGTCTTACCTAAATGGCCTTCAAGACACTTCTTCGAAAATTTGTATAATAGACATGGAGCAAAAACTTTGTCATTATTTTTATTGATCTGAAAGAAATCCAATTTCCGCAAAAAAGAATATATATTTTACTATGTGTTGGCTTATTTATTGTTTGACCGGTCCACAAGTTCATCTGTAAACGGAACTGACGATAGACAGGCTTGTTCGAGCCATAAATCAAAGGATAGAAAGTACTGAAAAGCGTTTTTCATGATGTAGTATTCAGCAATGGTATGGAGGAATGAAATACATATACTTTCATGAAATTATTTGATGGAACAAGAATAAAAAGGAATATTAAAGTCATATCTGATTAGCTCAGCCAGCTAACTGATTTTATTGGTTATGATGTTGCCCTTTGAAGTTGTTAACTGGGCCAGTAATCACTAACCATACCTTAGAACGTTACCAAACAATGGTTTTTACGGCCCTGAGATGGAAGCCTTTTGAAAACATTTTTGGAAAAGGAGAAAATGCTGGTAACCAGCATTTTCTCCTTTTCCAAAAATGTTTTCTATCCTTCCCAAATCAAATTTCAACTTTTCAGTCAAATTTATTTTGTCAGTCTGTAATTTTGTCGTTTGGTAAAGACTTAACCCATTACCACACAATCCCTACTTTTGACGCCCCTGAGAAAGAAACCTTTTGAAAACACTATGTGAAAAGGAGAAAATGCTGGTTACCAGCATTTTCTCCTTTTCCCACAGTGTTTTCTACCCTTCCCAGAACAAATTTCTATTTTGTGGTCACCTTTATTTTGTCGTCTGAAAATGCTTTCAATTTGGACCAGTCTAAAATTTTCTCGTGTGGTAATGAGTTAAGAGGACTAATGATGGTAATTGCAAGGAAACCTTGTACACAGATACGAATTGCATTCATGATAATAACGATGACCTCTCCAATAAGGTCGGTTTCGTTTAACAACCGATTTACTCATTAGGCATAATAGACCTTGGACATGCAATGATTAAAATTAGCAAAAAATTTCGCGAGCTGACATTGTCGATACTTTTTAACTGATGCATTAAACTCCTTTTTCACAGAGCATAGCTTATATGTAAGTTTTTCAAATCAGTTTGTCACTCATTCTGCAGAAAACCCTAAAACTAGCCTTTTGATTGGCTGAACAAATCAGATAGCGGACAGTCTTGCAACTCAAATTGATCCGACTGGCATGTAAACTCAGTGAAATGAAAGCAAAAGGATTGCAAGGTTGTTCCTACCCAAAATGCCTTAGCAAAGCGGCCATTGTAGATCAAAGATCGGAATGCACGTTTTATGCAGCCTGATTATGTTCAAAAGATCACAAAGGGAATGATATTTTTTTGAAAGGCGCATAAAGCGTTAAATTTAAATGGTAAATATTATGACCATAGCAACCCGCTGTTTTTTTAAGAAAGCCTTACAATACCTTAGTCTCCCTGTGATTGATTGAACTGTTTGTCAAACAATCACAGGTTTTAACGACCCTATGAGAGAAGCCTTTTGAAAGCATTGTGAGAAAAAGGAGAAAATGCTGGTAACCAGCATTTTCTCCTTTTCCCACAATGTTTTCTACTCTATCAAATATAAATTCTGCTATTTGAGCCACCTTTAATTTGTCATCTGCAAATGCTTTCAATTTGGACCAGTCTTAAATTTGGTCGTTTGGTAAAGAGTTAATACTCTGAGTAATCATTGCAAGTAATCAATATCAATGAAATATTGATTCCCAATCGATAGAATATGCTTGATATTTGGTCTGAGGATTTTATCAATAAAGGGAGCTTGCTATTGGCTAAATCAATCGTAAAAATCTACAGCAGGCCGCAATTGGACGGACGTTTCAATATAGACTGTCACCTACTTTTCAAAACACTATTTTACTAATTTCGCAGGAAAATTTTGACAGTCAAATTAAAGTTATGAACTCTAGTGGAAATTTTGATCACTGAAAAATAAATTTCACTTAAAACTTAACGACTGTGTTACGAAATTATCTGGTCCATTTGAAAAGAGAGATTTCTTTTGTGATTATTTGCAAAACTGTTCTAGTGTGACAATTGTCGCTCAGTACAGTATTTGTAATGATTCGTAGCTGAGTGGAAAGTTGAGTTCATTTGACAGATAACTTGTCGTGTGTAAAACGTATTCCATAAACATGAAGGAGTATTTCGGTGCCGTCGACTTTCTTGTGTTTATTAGCACATTGACCATTTCTTTCTCGATCGGACTTTTATTTGCTCTATGGGACAGAAAGAAAAAGAGGAACTCTCCGGATGATTACTTCCTTGCTGGCCGTAAATCAAGCACATTTCCAGTTGCGTTGTCATTCATCGTGACGTTCCAGTCATCACTGCTCATTCTTGCCACCCCTGTCGAGGTTTATGCCTATAGTATGATGTTTGCCTACAACATTGCAGGGATTATCCTTAGTTATATATTTGCTGGCTTGGTCATTGTTCCCGTGTTTTATCCGCTGAGAATTACAAGTGTCAATAAATACTTCAATCTCAGATACGGGGACAATCTGGTTCGCTACTTGGCAGTGTTCACGTGCGTCGCTTTCAATATATTCTACATGGGAACGGTTATATACGGAACTTGCGTCGCTGCTGAAGTCATTATTGGTATCCCGTATTGGGGAACGGTGCTAATCTATACGATTGTAACGACAATTTATACCTCAATCGGTGGAATTAAAGCCGTCATTTGGACAGATGTGTTCCAGTTATTCATCATGGTGCTCGGTATTATAGCAGTCCTGGTGAAAACGACCGTTGACGTTGGTAGTGTATCTAGAGTGACGCAACTGGCACGTGACCAGCTGAACATGGGAGAAATAAGTTTTGACCCTACAGTGCGATATACTGTTTGGAATGTTTCATGTGGAACTTTCACCATGTTTTTGTACTTATGTTTAACACAATCTGGAATCCAACGCATCAATTCAACACCAAATATACGTTCAGCAAGGCGAATCTACATACTCTCAGCACCAATCTATTCGCTGTTTTTCTTTATGACCGCCTACGAGGGAGTGACAATCTTTGCCTACCATGCGTCCAAAGGCTGTGATATCTTTAACGGCGGACTGATAGACAATATAAATGAAATACTACCTGTGACAGTAATCCAACTGTTTCAAAACACTCCAGGTCTCCAAGGCTTGTTCATTGCTTCTCTGTCTAGTGCTGCATTAAGCACCCTGTCCTCGTGCCTTTCTAGTCTCTCAGCGATAACATACGAAGACGTCATACGTGTTATCTACCCTGATATGGATGATATCAAAGCTACTAACCTCTCTAAAATAGTTGTACTGATATACGGATTTCTGGGTATGACAATGACTTTCTTGATTGCCAGGATACCCGGATCAGTGACCAACATCTTCCAGGGTTTCATGGGATGTCTAGATGGTCCAACGACAGCCGTATTCTTGTTATCAATTTTTTTCCGGCGAGGAACCAGCAAAGGCGTTTTTATCGGTGCAGTTTGTGGTATGTGCGTATCTTTCTGGCTGATAATTGGTAAAACGTTCTCTGAACTTCCTGCAGACCCTAAATTGCCATCTGGGCCTGTGGACAACTGCTCCGTGTACGCCAACAGTACCTATTTGTCGGCAGAGAAATATCTCCAATTTGATACAAGTGTGGAAATGCAGAGCCTCGTACCAAATGCCTCTGTGCACAAGGAACCTGAGTTCTCGGACTTGTCAATTTTTGAGAAATTATACACTATATCATATATTCTGTACTCTTTGATCGGATTTCTTGTCGCTGTCATTATCAGCGTTATCATCAGCTTATTTACAACTCCTCCAGAGCACGTCGACAAAAAGTACATGTTTAGTTTTAGGAGGCATATTGTTGAAGACTTGTTCAGATCTTCCAAACCAGTTACGGTCAAGTCTGAAGATGACGTTGAACCATCTGATGACGACAGCAACGAATTGACGAATTTAAATAATGCATGATTTCTAGATTTGAAATCAACGATTTCAAAGAACTCAAAATTCCAGCTCAATCTTGTCGTGTAACCTAACACTACACTAATTTGAAATGGGGCGATTATTCATTAATTCCTTACCAGAAAGCAATATTTTAGGTAATGTCCAGATTAAAACAATATGCAGCATAAAGATACAATGTATTCATAGCGATATTGAAGTTTACATTGTGAAATGTAAACTTCAATATCGCGATGAATATATTGAGTTGATGTGATTGGCTTGTGAAACTTACCGACTGGCTTTTGAAATAGCGATCTACGAAAGAGCTGCTAAAAATAGTATATTGGTCAAAGAAATTCATTCAATAAATTAATCGTAGTATTTGAATATATGATATAATATAATATTTGAATGCACCGGGAAATTTTTTTTTTCCCATGGTGTTGTCAATGGCTTTTAGTTCAAAACTACATGTTTTCTTTAAACACTAGTTTTGCATCAAGTTCTTGAAACTTAAACACTGTATTTCAGATGCGTGTGTTTCCGGAGTTTCAGCAATACTAGGCAATACTAGGCTCTAGGGTGTCGTTTGGTTTGCAAGGGAATCCCCTCTATGTGAGCGTAGGTCTCTGTCTTTTGGTCTAGCTAGCGATATCGAAATTTTCATAATCGGACACCGTTACCATGAATAGCACCTTAACCCTTTCTCAAATAACAAATTTTAGACTCTTCCAAACTGAAAGAGTTTGCAGACGACAATTTTAAGTTTCATAACAATGGCAGAAATTACCGGATGGGCAGAAAACACTTTGGGAGAAGGAGAAATTGCTCGTTACGAGCAATTTCTCCTTTTCCCACAGTGTTTTCAAAAGACTTGTACTGCAGACACGTAAAAACAAGGGCTTGTTTGGGAAACGGTTAAGTAGGGACTCTCCATATCGTATAAAGGTTTATTTTTCCATTTTAGGTTAAATATTGTCTCTGAAAGAGGACTGGGATCAGTTTTTTTTTCCAATACTAAGAAGCCGATTGATAATGTTTCAATTTCTGTTTTGTTCTTATTTTTCTTTTTTGAGAAAATATCTTCCTATCGGACACTATAGATCCAAGATCACGCTGCAAGTTCTGTGCAGTCTGATCTTGATTCTACACTACCCGTAAAAGGTCAGTGAGTCGAGCTTAGCAACCTAAGGGTTAAATGACAGGGAAGAAAAAGTAGAAAATATTGTGGGCGATGGAGGAAACGATGGTTAACAACATTTTCTCCTATTCCAACAATGATTTAAACAAAGCTTTTCGTCCAGAGTCTTTTAACCCTTTCCCAAACAATCCCTGGTTTTTACGGGTCGGGAATAGAAGCCTTTTGAAAGCATTGTGAGAAAAGGAGAAAATGCCGGTAACCAGCATTTTCTCCTTTTCCCACAATGTTTTCTACCCTGCCATATACAAAAATCATCTTTTCAGCAACTGTTCATTTTTCACCTGCAAAATGCTTTCAATTTGGTCTGGTCCAAAATTTGCCGTTTGGGAAAGGGTTTAATATGCCACTGTTTGGTTAAATATTAAAGGTTTTTCTAATTGTTTTAAAACAGCAATCTTATTTGCAGGGTCCAAGCAGGGTGAAACCCTGGAAACCTTTGAAAGCCGTCTCTCCACGTTAAAGCTTAACCCTTCACCAAACGATCCCTGGTTTTTTCCGACCCGGAGGAAGAAGCCTTCTGAAAACATTGGGTAAAAGGAGACAAAGCTGGTATTTTCTGCAGTAGGTTAGTAGTATCTAACATTCAAACTTGAAACTGATTTTCAAATTTCTTATTTATTGTCGCACATTTTCAACGCTTAAATAACCTGACTATAAAAAACAACATTTTATGTTGCACTGATTGCAATTTTGATAAAATGATTTTATTGTGCATATCTGCATATTTGCACTGAAGCAGAACAAATCGAAGATGAAATTATTAAAGTTGAAAAGTAAAAGTTTGAATGAATAGTTCCAAAAAGGACATGCCAATTTTCAATATAGTATTTTTTCATTGGAAACACACATCCATGATCACGGCGGGGAATCACGTGACACAACAACAACAACAATGGCCGATAGTTGAAGAAATTCCCCCACTTCAGGTAAGAAAACCTTCAATTGCCGGCGCGAGCACAGGACAGCCTTTCCCACCCAAAACCACCCACGAAACAAACATTGATTATAATTTCCTTTAGCCTATCGATAGACAACACGAAAATTGTACCTGCGACATTCGTCGATTCCTCTGTAGTCACCTTTTAACCGGAGATATCCGTCATGTTTTACAATTTTTTTGAAAATTTCTACTCATCAAGGAGGCCATTCGCTGACGTCACGGGATTCCCAGGAAAAGCCAGGAAGTGAATTTTCGAATTGCGTATTGGAATCAATATCTTTTCTTTAAAAGAGAATATGGTCAAATACCTTTGTTAGTTAATTCTAGAAAAATCTTAAGTATCATGTGATGTCCACACATATATATTAAAAACGAAAAAAAAAAAGTAATACGTAATCCGAAAATACGCTTTCTGGCTCTTCCCGTGACGTCAGCGAATGGCCTCCTCGATGAATCAAAATTGTCAAAAAAAAATTGTAAAACATGACGGATATCTCCGGTTGAAAGGTGTCTACAGAGGTATCGCCGAATGTCTCAGGTACATTTGTGTGTTGTCTATCGCTAGGCTAAAGGAAATTATGATCAATGTTTGTTTCGTGGGTGATTTTGGTTGGGATAGGCTGTCGGATGCTAGCGCCAGCAATCGGGACGTTGCATTCCTTGTGTTTATATTATATAGGGAAGTTTTTTTCGTCATATTTCATCATTTATCTTGGTAACAGAATGTCAAATCCCTGTGGTTGAATACACATTAAGAATATCTTGTGTGTTCTGTTAATAAATACGGTATTAATTCCCTTGTTTCACTCGTCGAGCAGGTTGATTTGTAATTCCAAATTTCCTGTAATATACAAAGTGAATCTTATTGAAATTTAAACATGTAGTAAGAAATAACCAATAAAACAAGTATTTATAGTAATTTACTCGTTGTAGTTTAGCTGGAAAGCTCTGACAAGGAAATTCTCCCATGGCGAGTCAAAACTACATAGTCCCCGATATTCGTGTGTAAAGGAAGACAAGTTTCATTGTAATTATGGTATATTACGTATTGAGATTGAACCACAGTAGAAATGTAGCATTTTTACACAATGATAATAATTTTTTGTCCTTTTCAATCGATATATTATTGCTCGGGCGAGCAAAGTTTCATATCTCATACTTATGTCATAAGGGCTGTCTCCCATTTTTATTTATCAAAATTTCAAAGGCAAACGTCTTGCAAAATATATATCGATGAAACACTAGTATGTGATGTAAAATGCATTTATCAATATATTCTGCTAGACTAGTGAATATATAATTTCACTTCTATGGAACAGCTGTGGCATGCAAAAACTCCCATGGTGTATCCATGGCGTATAAATTCTCCATGGCGTATTTTAGTAGGACCCCAACGCGTAATCAGTACTAAATAAGAATACATTTTGTACATGCTTTAAAGGTGGCCCTTCAGATTTTGCGACCAAACTTTTACAAAAGTGCAAAAAAAATCATCCTTATAATCCCAGAGCCTTTTAATTTTCATTCATAAAAACCCTGTAGTCGAAAAGCGTCCGACAACACGAGAAATTAGAGATTTGCTATAGCCCAGGTTGACACCAACGGGAGACACGTTCTATTTTTAGATGATCAATTCGCCCATTTACTTACAGGAATACACAGAAGGAGCTTCAAACATAGTGTCCGAAGAAGACATTATGGAAAATAATTATTACATGTTTGTTATGATAGGAAATTTAAGCGTTATGAGTCACGTGCCAGTCACTTGACATTCCCACAATGCTTTATTGATTTTTGGCGCGAAATCTGAAAATACCTTAAGAGGCTACGTAGCCTTTTAAGGGAATACCATCAAAAATTTTTTTTTCGTAATTTTATGAATTTTAATTACTGAAGATTTGTATTATTTTTTTCAAATGGATTTCAGTGATATATATATTTTTTAATTTGGTGAGATGTAAAAATTCTAAATACCCACCTTTAAACAACTACACACAACACGTAACACTTTTAAATATGACTAAAATCAAGACAATTTCATAATTTTAAGTATGCATCACCATGATATTCAAGACACAATGATAAAATATATATAATTATTCTATATTGTACTTATGACGTGAACGTTATCATAAAACTTTCCTGACGTGAACTATATCATTTTAGAAAATAACGTTGTTTACCTAGAAAATCATCGTATTCAAATAAAAAAGTATTGATAGTGACAACACTTTTTATTCATGCTCTCCACATTTTATGCATACGGAAACACGATAAGCACTAAAAGAAGAAATCTGGCCTGTTTGTGTGTTTTATTTGTTTTTGACGTGAACGTTACCCAGAGTAAAAATTTGTTTGCTCCCCAATTCCTTTTTTATCAGGTGTTGTTTAAAAGATCTAACACATCAAGCAAATCCCTGGCGTTCTTCCGCCTTCTCTGCTTTAAACCAAATTCAAATCGGTCACGTATTAACGGATTTATTGAAGATTTTCTTACCTGAAGTGGAGGAATTTCTTCAAATGTCGGCCATTGTTGTTGTTGTTGTGTCACGTGATTCATTCCCCGCCGTGATGATTGTACGGTGTACGTTGATGATAAAAAATAAGGAGTATCTGTATGTTAATAATAATAGGATAACTAATGTTGAATCACAAAAGCTTCTTGGGGTTTACATAGATAAAAACTTAACATGGAAATTACACATGGACAAAACATGTAAGAAATTGTTTCAAAGTTATTTCTTCTCAAAAGGATTCAGTATTTTCTTACACCTGATGTTAAGCAGTTGTTCCACAACGCATACATTACACCAGTATTTGACTATGGTTGTGTAATATGGAGTAAAGCAAACACGCTTGATATTAACCTTTTCCCAAACGACAAATTTTAGACTCTTCTAAACTCAAAGAGTTTGCAGACGAAAATGTCGAATTTAATAAAAATGGCAGAAATTCTCCAAATGGGTAGAAAATAGTGTGGGAAAAGGAAAAATTGCTCATTATGAGTAATTTCTCCTTTTCCCACAGTGTTTTCAAAAGACTTGTACTGCAGACACGTAAAAACAAGGGCTTGTTTGGGAAAGGGTTAATGGAAATTACCAAATTACAAACACGAGCAGCTAGAGTACTGTTAAATGAATACAGAGATAAATCAACATACGAAATGCTCAGAACTCTGAATTGGTTGGCATTTCCAGTCCGATCCAAATATTTTATATGCTTATTAATTTTCAGAGCCATTAATAACCGAACATATTCTTATATTTTATAAGGTTAATTTACGTTTTTGAGCTCGTTAACATTCGCAGAGGCCCGAAAAATGCTTTAAGTATTTTGAGGGCCTCTGCGATTGTTAACAACCGAAAAAAGAAACGTGAATTAACGCTATTATTGCATAAAGTAAAGGTATTTTAACAATTATTTGCAAAGATAGCAAAAATATTTCCATAGAAATGCAAATAAGCGAACTTCAAATGTACTGTACGTAAATGGGTCAAAACGGCGAAGAAGTTTTTGTTACGAATAGGGAAGGGCCGGTAGTCCTGTATGCCAGTTTTGATTCTCTTGGTGTAAATACACTTCTATTGATTTTATGATACAAAGTAGACTTATATGTGGGATAAACTTGCACACGTTTGGACGATTACAACTAGAATTAATGAGTGGATGTAACTTTCTGTAACTGAAGGCGATAGAGGGTTCGATCTACATCAAGCGAGGCGGACCGATCACGTTAAAAAGTGGGTGGGATGTAGCTGGTTTAGAGTACATTTCACGGGTGAATTTTTGTTCAGATCTCGATCAAACTGAGATTCTGTGCAAAGGTTTGTTTGTGGTGTACTAATATCATCAAAGACATGCCATGAAAAGGATCGAATATAGTACGAATTCCTAAAGTTTGATGGTCAGAATCTAGGGAAAATCTGACAAGGATAAACGTTGTTTACAAGATAGGCCCGAATCGAGGATATTGGTAGTACAAAGCCGGGCGTTAACAGCGCGTGAATTTACTGATGAATACCCGTTTTCTCCCGTTAATCGCCCGATTTTTATCAGTTAATGCATGATTATAATGGCCCGAAAAGGCACGTTTTATGCAATAATTGACCTTATTACATTCCCATAAAATAATACATATGTTTAAACGGTCAATAACTAAAAGGGATATTTCACACAATGAAACCAATACAAACTATATCAAAAAGACTTTTAGCTATTCCAGTATGGAAATATGGAATTGAATATCAACAAAAATTAGAAACTCTCAAGAAAAGTCAACGTTTCCATTTTTAACCACGAGGAGGCCTCCACATTTAAACGACCTCATAGAAAAGCGCTTTTTAGAACATTGTTTTAAACGGAGAAAAGGCTGGTAACAAGAATTTCCTGCTTTTCCCATAACTGTTTTGCGCTTTCTACCAAAAGTTGTTGTTTTTTTTAATTTGTGCAACATTTAAATTGTCGTATGCCCAATCTTTCAATTTATACCAGTCTAAACTTTTGAAGTTTTGTAAAGGGTTGGGGTCGAAGTGATATGGTACCACTTTATAAAACTGTTAGAAAAACTAGGTTACTTTTTACCTTCAATATAAACGTTAGAAACCGAAAAATCTGAACAGTTTGGTCTGTGTTTAGAGGGACCGACTTTCGATCGTTAAATACCATATAAAGTTTTATACTTTAGACGTATTTCTAAAAGAAAAGGGTGATGTTTGTTAAAGTTCGTGTCTTCATTGCTTTTGCCATACCGGCACTCTGCAATGGATTTATTCTTGGAAGAAACCGTAAGTTTTTCTTTTGACTGTAATGCTAAACTTAAAGATCCAGTTTCAGTAAAAATGAAAATTGAAAAAATAGAAAGGTAATCGAAATATCGTCGGTTTACTTCGAAAACCTCGTAAAGCGTACAGCTTGTTAGAAGCTGTAGTTACCAGGTTTTCGAAGTAAACCGACGAATTGTTGATGACTTAGGACGTCATTTTACTTCAAATACGAAAATTGAAACTCTGTATTGAGAAAAATAATAAAAAGCAATGGCGTAAGCAACTGCCTCTCTTTCCATAATATTGGAAAGTGTAAGTTTGAATCAAATATATTTTAAAGATAAGCTGACAATTCAACTCATCGTTGAGGTAAAGAGCCGTTGCTGGTAAAAATGGTGGGCCTAAAAATACATAAAGACTACACAGCACTTAACCCTTTACCACGCAATCCCGACTTTTAACAACTCTGAAAGGAAAGGGTTTGGAAAACATTGTGGGAAAAGGAGAAAATGCTGGTAACCAGCATTTTCTCCTTTTCCCACAATTGTTTTCTACTACTCTATCAAAGGCAGAAATGATAATTTGAGCAGCATCTTATTTGTGGTCTGCAGGTGCTTTCGAAATGGGCAAAGTCCAGAATTTTGTTGTGTGGTAAAGGGTTAATGGGCTACAGGGTAATGCATAAAAAAGACATCAGCGTACATGTAGCTCAGAAAAAAAGGGGCTTAACGCATCTCTGTAATCCAGTATACCAAGCAAACCATCACATACTCACGGATCCAAAACATCCACTTTTTTCAAACGACTGACTTATTCATGAGGTAGACTGGTCCTTTGACATACAGAAAACTGACCAATAGCTAAAAGTTTCGACCCAGGTCAGCCTGCGCAGGCTGACCTGGGCCGATACTTTTCGCAGATCCATCAAGCCCCCTTTTCATAGAGCATGGCCCGTATATAATTGCCAATCAGTTCAAGAAAAGGATTTTCCGCCATTGCGTATGTGTGAATAAGAGCCAAGGGGTACGATTACAGGTGGCTATTCAGATTCTGGGACGAAAATTCTACAAAAATACCAAAAAAAAAATTATCCTTATACTCCCAAAGTTTTGACTCATAACATGTCAGAGATGTTTCTCTTCAGCAGTTTTCAAACGCAGGCCTGTTTGGAGAAATGTTTAAGACAACTGCTTGTGTAAATATCAATATTTCGAGCTCGTAATATCGTTTTCTACCGCATTGTCATTCAATTCCCACTTTGCTGCAGATGAAATAGTTGTGAGTAACATTTTCTTTTTGTCTCATAACATTTCAGAGATATTTTTCTTCAGCATTTTTCAAACGCAGGCCTGTTAGGAAAAATGTTTAAGATATCTGCTTGTGTAAATATAAATATTTCGAGCTCGTAAAAATATCTTTTTCTTCCGTATTTTTTCATTCAATTCCCATATTGCTGTAGATGAAATCTTCCTACGGAGAAATCCCCCCTTCCATTCAAATTACGGACGCTTTCTCTAGTGGACAATTTCTCCAGCATTTTGCTCATTTATTTCAGAATCAGATTGGAATGGACTTAAAGGTATGGTTTTTATTTTTGCCATCTTCATGCATCTACTAATCTTGATCATACCTAGAATTCTTTCACAAACGATGCCTCGAGTTCAGTTTTTTTCAGTAAAGAGTGAGACAGAGGTGCACAGGGATAATTTGCATAGCACTTGCTCTTCCCACATTTTTTAATTCTTTTAAAGATTGGTCTCAAAATTGGACATGATTCACTTGTCGTCTGCAAATTCTGTCAATCTAGACAAGCCTCAAAGCCATGCTTCAGGTAAACAAAAAATGACCATGGCGCTTTTCTACAGAGTTAATTTTTGCCATTTAAAATACAGACGATCTTAGAATAGAGTGTGGCAGCCGTTCTGCTTGCTGATACACTGTTTCTCAAGACACGTCTCTTAAATAAAACTCGAATTAAGTATGTTTGAAAAATCGACATTTTCATTATTGAGTCTTACCAGTACGAACACGATCTACAAGGCTCGGTTGCATACTATCCTGAAAGAAAATGCAATTTTTTACTTGTCCAAATTTCAAAGTGTTACAGGACAGCAAATTATGCGTGGGTCGATGATAATTTTTGTCTTTAACCCTTCACCAAACGACTAAATTTAAGACTGGTCCAAATTTAAAGTACTTGCAGATGACAAAACCAACTTAACCCTTTACTCCATAGATACTCATTTCTACGCATTGTTTGTAGTAGCCTTTGGAAAACATTGTGACAAAAGGTGTCATATACACATAAAAACAGCTTCATCAGTGCTGTTATTTAGGGCCAATTAGAGATACCATTGAAATGTTTCATGGGGTAGAGGGTTAACTCAAAAATTTGAATTTGTTTCCAACAGGGTAGAAAATATTGTGGGAAAAGGAGAAATGCTGGTTACCAGCATTTTCTCCTTTTCCTATAATATTTTCAAAGGGCTTCTATCTCAGGGTCGTGAAAAACAGGGATTGTTTGGCAAAGGGTGAAAAAATGTAGGAAAACACTGATTAAAAAAGGAAGACATCCTGGTTAACCAAATCTCATGATTAGAGTCAATATGTAAATTGTCGAAAGCAAACGCTTTTATTTTTTTTTTTGGAGGTTTTGCATATTTTCGTGTGATAAAGAATTAAAGGGGTAGAGAAAAACGTAAACGTGCAAATTTATGACGAAGATCGTAGATCAAGATTACTTCGCATGGACGTAGAAGCTGATCTTTAACACTTTTCGTTGCAGACATAAGAAGACGCAATTAGCAGAATATTGGATAATTTAAAAAAAAGAAATGTTAATTGTAGAATTACGTGATTGGAACTATCCACAATCATGAATAATTGAACGGTCATCCTTTCGTTTTCGAAAAATTCATTAAACTACTAATCCCTATATGGGTTGCAACACGCGAAATGGTGCATTCGGACATTTGCGTTAAGTGTCGTCTCGGATCAGCCTGTGCAGTCAGCTCAGGCTCATCCAAAACGATACTTTCCGTAATTATGTAATTTTCTGTTTAGCGCAAGTCTACTGTAGCACAGAATCTAATGTAGTCGTAAAGTGTCGTCTCGGATCAGCCTGCGCGGACTGCGCAAGCTGATCTGAGACGACACTTAACGCAAATGTCCGAATGCCCCTTTTCACGTTTTATGAGCCATATAGCATGATTAGCTCCTACAACCTGTTCAAAAGTTATATGAAACCTGTAAGCAGATAGCATAAACACAAGTTTCTTTTTGGAAAAAAAAATCCTAATCGGACAGTGTAGATCGACGATCAGACTGCACACTGCACAGAATGAGCAGTCTGATTTTGATCTACACTGCAAAAGGTCCGAGAGTCGAGCTTTGCAGAGTAAGGGCTACATATTGAGACAAAATTTTGTTTTTAGCAAAGTGGGGCGACTTTCAAGCATTACCACGAACGAGACTGGATGCCGAAGCTCAAGGATGGGTCAATATGAGGCAGGGCCAACCTGGCTGCGGAGGTATACAGAACTATTTTTTAATGATAGCTTACATAACTTAATTATCAAGGTTAATTATCTTAATTATCAAGCTTAATTATCAAGGTTCACTCGAAAGGGACTGGTGCCATGATTAGCAAATTTTCATACATATATCCGTCCTATGCATGTTGTCCGTAAACTCATGACTCTATTATTACTCGAACAAAATGATATGAAATATATGACTTCTTTTACCATGTTCTATTCGCTTGAATTATTGTACGAACTTAGCTTCGGCTATTGCCGTCCGCATGCGGAACTATTTGGACGACTTTCAACTCTTTAGGCAACTAACAGATTTATAACGTCTTCAAAGAAGTACTTAAACATTATTCTTTGCCAAACAATCCTTGTTTTTTACGACCCTTAGAGGCTTTTTAAAAAATTGAGGGAAAAGGAGAAAATGCTGGTAACCAGCATTTTCTCCTTTTCCCACAATGATTTCTTCCCCGCTGGAAACAAATTTCTATTTTTGAGTTATGTTTATTTTGTTGTCTGCAAGTGCTTCCAATTTCGACCAGTCTAAAATTTTGTGGTTTGGTAAAGGGTTAGATAGGTAACAGGTGACGGGTTACATAGATCTAAGATGCACTTTCTGAACATTAAGATCATGATCTATGCCATCCGCAAAGGCTTGGAACTTTTTTGACTATAACACTGAAAGGGTCAATTCCTACATTTACCCTAGAGTTTCTGTAAACGGTAAATGTAGGTTTATACCCGATTATACAATTATTCACTCTTGAGTTTTTCTTTGCATCAATGCCAATTTCAGGTCAATTTATTCCACTAACATATTGTTCTCATAATGTACGGTTTGTTCTATGGGTGTCCAAAACGTTGCGATTTGGCCAAGGTACATTTAGGCAGTTAGTTTGCAACAGATTCTACTGATTTTTTTTTCAATAACAAGCACCAGGATTGACTATCAAAGGATTAAATGCAATATTTACAAGTGAAGCTAGTGTTATCAAAAGACAGCCTTTTTTTCACTGTGGACCAAATCACGGTGTAGGTTTTAAATACTTCCTTACTCAGGTCGTCTTATAAATAAACACATGACTTCCGCTATTATTTTCCTTCAAGCAGAACATTTTAAAACGTTCCAGTTCCAGCATCAGGGAAAACGCCATTTATGAGCGAATGTATTTTTCGACTGTAAAAATGTTTTCGGTTTTCGCTTTGTACGAACCTGAGTTTACCAGTGCGGATTATCTTTTTTCCCCAAAGTTGTTTTTGCTATAGAGTACCGGAGTGTGGCAGCGAGTGTAGATTCAGGACTTGATTACACAAAAGGTATACATGGTCTGATGCAAACACTATCCGCAAAAGTGACATATAAATATTGAGCTGAGCACTGTATACGGTTAATACTTTTCTCCCGAAAGATCATCTGTACAGTTAAATGACCTAGGTTTCACACAATTATATAGCTAGCAACTTAGCAGACCTCCAGATTGATTTTGATTTCTATTTATCTTTATATAGGTGACAACAAGTTTCTTGGTACACGTTACTGGAAAGACGCCGATACCGGTGTAATACTGATCTATGACAAGGCTGGGTATATAGCTGGTATACAAGCAGGGGTAAACAATAAAGTTTGGCCTTTGAAAAATATTAAATAAACGAACGAAAAGTGGAGAGTATCTTTTTTTTCTTTTTTATGTATAAAGTGCATCAAAGATAGAAAATCTGATTGTTTTTCCAAACTTTACCTTCAAAACCACTTTGATCTATGGGATTGTGGTCAATTTCTATTGTATCTTTCAAATGATGTAATTAATAACAGATATTGTGAGTTACATGTAACAATATTTGAGCACTGTATATGTGCTAATGAAAATGTTTGTTTTATTTGACTGAGTATGATTTTACACTACTTTCATCAGTATTGCCGTCATATAACGAAGACAGCTGACAGGGTCTTTCATACTTTATACCCATACCTATCGGGGAACCTGACACAGCAGACAAAAATGTTAATATTTACTGATAATTACTGCTGCAAGATAGAGAAAGCCGTCTGCATACGGTATTATGACAATAGTATCAACAAACTATAGCAGCAGGTGTACTGCACATCGTTTTTGAGCATGGTGCACCCCATCAAACAAACAAACCAGCAATAACAACAACGTTGGCCTGGGGTTCTTAATCAGGTTATCATTGAGCAAAAAGGTATCTGCCTTGATTTCATGTTTTCCGGTAGGATGTCGAGAAATAGCAGTGAAAATGTATTTCGATCTTGCACTGGTACCACCAGTGAAAATACCGATTTTCATGTTCTTGTTGCCTAGGTTAATTGCGCGTGCCTCACAACGAGATGGAAATATGACGTCATTTACCTTACTTTTCTCGGGCTTGACGTAATATTGTAAACTACAATTACTTTACTTCTTTCAGTTCCGAAAAGACTACAGTGACAATCCGAATAACTTTCCGTATCCCGAACTGCAAAACAAGCCTATGATACTGGATGGTGACAGCTTTTATATAACTGCATATTTTGTGGATCCAGGTATCTGATAGATCTACTTAGTCATTACTTTTAGCCGACCCACTGGAACTCTTGGTAACGCTTTGATGTAGAAACCATGGGATTGCAAGTGATCCCATTGCATGGGATGGCGAAGTGAACTACTTTTGAGAAAATTCATAAATTCCATCTTCTAGATTGCTCTCTTTAGTACTTGGGCAACCATATTTTGACCAAACGACCATATTTAAGGTTTGTCCAAATCCAGTTCATTTGCAGACAACAAAATAAAAGGGACTGAAAATTTTAAATTTGTTTTCTGAAGGGTAGAAAACATTGTGGGAAAAGTGGAAAATGCTGATTACCAGCATCTTTTTTTCCCACAACGTTTTCTAAAGGCTTCTTTCTCAGAGTTGTCAAAAGTAGGGTTTGTGTGGTAATGGGTTAAATGTTTGCGGGTAACAAAACTATAGAGGTGCATAGATAGATGAAGTCGTTGTTCTAAGATATCCGAATAACCGTTAAAAAAAGGCACCAATACAAAAAAGAAATAGAGAAATTAATTAAGGGGGAAAGATATTTTTAATGTTATTCAGCTGTAAATGATATTGCATTATAATAGTGAGCGATCCTCTGTTAAATAGAGTTTATTTCATCAGCTTGTGGTCAATATGGGGAAATATTTGCCGAAAAAGGGAAAAGTATGCTAAAATAACGAGTGCCGTAGGCACGAGTTATTTTCTCATACCTTTCCCTTTTGAGGTAACCAGCATTTTCTCCTTTTCCCACAATATTTTCTACCCTGTAATAATCATAGAAAAATCATCTTTTTAGGAACTGTTAATTTGTCAACTGCAAAATGGTTCCAGTTTGGTCTGGTCCAAAATTTGCTGTTTGGGAAAAGGTTAAGGCACAATAGAAGCGCATTAATCCCCCTTTTGTTATACCATGCCTCACATATTTTACTTGCATTTCTATGAAATCTCGCTTTCCACAGTTCTTTCCACTTACCATTGTGAACTATTTTCAGCTACCATATGTAGTGGTCGTTCTGAGGCCGAGTTCGATCAGCAAGGAACTGGAAATGGTCTGTGGATACAAAACGGCTCGAACCCTGTCTCGGGATCCGTACGGATGCCATCCACCCAAGCTGAGGCGGACAGCAGCTTATGGACAAAGGGCTCCTGCTTCGTTACCATGGGTATATTATAACATTATCTTTAATTTTCAGGAAGACATCATCTGAAGTTCTAGAGAGTGGTACGCCATTATAGCTAATGGATATCGTTCATTATACCTTAGTTTCTCAGCTACCATTTGTTTCTTCAATATTTGTCACACTGTACACATATTTAAGGTAAGATCTGTGTAATGGAAAATAGCTATTTCCACTTAAATATCATCCTGCAAAATTAGCTATAATTAAGAATGAGTATTATTGAACTACTTTCACCTCTTCATTTTTTCCATTTTTTCCTTCTTTGAATTATCATTTAAAAATCTAAAACCACCATATTCTTAATACAAAAAGAGATAATAATTACCTTCCTTTTCAGAAAACTAACAAAAGTATCAAAAAATAATTTCAAGATAAACATAAACGAAATTTCTGATCCGTTAGAAATGTACAAAAATATTTTTTCTGCATAAATCCTCATTTATCTTTATTTATCAACCAATTCGAATTTTCGCCGGAATTGCATTGAATTCAAAGCATTTCCGAAGGTAGCACAAAATCTATTATTATACTGCAAAGAAATTTCTCGTGATCTGTTTGGTTAACATGCCGGTAACATATATGATGTTCCCTGGCAAAAACCACGTAAAACCAGCTTCCCTTTTGAGTGCCTCGTAAACATCACTACAAGCGCAACACAACATCCAAAATGGCGGCGGCGATCGATCACCAAATTGCACATTTATGCACCAAACTGCACGTTTTAGTGACGCTTTTCAGTGACGCCAGTTTTCATTGAATTGGGGCACTCAGAAGGGAATTTTTATTTCGTCAGCATACTCGATTGATGAGATTATAAAACAGGTTAATTTCGCTTAACGCGCTTTGAAAGGGTAAAACTTTGCAGTATCATAAATTCGTTGTACAGTCAGGTGGCAGGGGACTTGGAAACTTCTTCACAGCTGTGGTGAATCATGTCGCCACCTTGCCTTCGGCACGGAGCGACATGATTAACCACAGCCATGAACAAGTTTCCACGTCCCCTGCCACCTGACCGTACAACTAATAATGTAGACGTTTAGTGCCGTCTCGGATAAGCTTGCACGGACTGCGCAGGCTGATCCGTGATGACACCTTACGCAAATGTCCGAATGCCTCTTTTGGTATGATGCAAGCCAATTATTGTCTAAGTGTTAATTTTGTAAAATGTAGGCGTCCACTACTGGTACAACATTGACTTGAACATGAGTTGTAACAACTTCTATCCCGTATTTTTAATGTACAACAAGGGCGTTCTGAATGCATTTGGTTGGGCTCTACAGATAAATCTAAGGAACTCCAAACATTTTGAACATCCGGCGCAGACAGTCTACGGTGTAAGTGTGTGTACTTTAATCAACGTATTAATTCCGGTGTAACGCAGAGAAATGACCCTCCCCTACAAAATGACCCATGGGTCATTTTTGTGGTATTTGTCGAAGACAATACCACTATGAGTTCAAGATTGAATTTTGATAACCATGTATTTTATGTTATGCAAAGCCAAAGGAGACAAACCCAGTTAAACTAAATTTTTCTCAGGCAAATGAGTTTTTCGGTAGCACTCAGATATGTAATTTGAAATAGCATGTTAAAATACATTGGGCGAGGCCATCGATCGTTGAGATACTTATTTTTTATTGAAAATAGCTTCTTTCGCTCATAGCCTTTTATTGGCGCAATGATACAAATTTGCCTGCTTTTTCGTTCGATCGTGAATACTTATAGATAGAAGTAATTGATTGTAATGTTGGAAATTAAATGTAAAAGGCTAAATTCATATTATAAAATTATAGTTTTAAGGTACATGAGCACTCTCCCTTCAACCGAAAAGGTATTCGTTTGCTTAGTGGGTTGACTTTTAAGGCAATATTTGAACAATAAATTATGTCTCTTTGTCTTTCAAACTATTAATTCCACATAATGGATTTCCTTGACAAATACCACTTCAGCGTTCTCAACGCTTTGATTTTACGTAGAGGAATGACCCGAGTCATTATTCTACATGGTAAAATGGCTTATGGAGTCATTTCTGTACGTAGAATAATGACCGGGTCATTTTGTAGAGGATGGTCATTTCTCTGCATTACACAGGCATGAGTACTTGTTTCGTCTTAAAGCAGGCAACTTTAGAAAGTTTTGTGTCAAACGGAGAAATTGCTTGTTACAAGCAAATCCTTCCATTTGGCACTTCTTTTTTTTCAATTTCCATGTATTTGAGGTTTTTTTATTTCGTTATTTGTTTGTAAGAAAGTGTTTCCAAAGTCGCATAGAACTTGTTTCATCAACGTAAATAAAAGAAAATATTATCAGTCATTAAGTAAATCATCAAAATGAATGAATGAATGAATGAATGAATGAATGAATGAATGCATGAATGCATGAATGAATGAATGAATAAATAAATGAATGAATCAGTCAGTCAATTAACCCATTACCACACAATCCCTACTTTGGACGACCCTTAGAAAGAAATCTTTAGAAAACATTGTGGGAAAAAGAGAAAATGCTGGTAACCAGCATTTTCTCCTTTTCCCACATTGTTTTCTACCCTTCACAAAACTAATTTCAAATTTTCAATCACCTATATTTTGTCGTCTGCAAATGCTTTCGATTTGGACAGGCCTAAAATATTGTCGTTTGGAAATGAGTTAATCGACGAATCAATCAATAAAAAATGTCAAATATAGCTCGAAAGACAAATAGTTCGATCATCATCATCATCATCATCATCACCATCATCATAATTTTTTCTTTGTTTCAGCAATTCATGAATCCCGTACCGAAGTGTCTATCTAGTCTTGGCACATTAACAACACTTCACATTTATATGACTGACAGTCCTCAAGCTGATGCCTGCTAACATTTACACCTATGTGGCTGCACAAATCCGACTCTTTACAACTCTAGAAATCAAATCTGATTGAGAAAGAGTGAGAGGAACAATTGTTTGCAAACAGAAGCTATTTTTTTTTTCTTCTGAAAATGTTTTAAAATAAAGTTGGCCAAAAATACTCTTTTTTGCTACATCATGAGCCATATATGTGATAATCAGCCTCTCTTTTCCCATAGGTTTTTCTTTTTTTATAAATATCCATTTCAGGAACATGAAAAGTAGGGTATTGATACGAAGATCAAACCTGAAATGATAAAGGACATCTTAACCCATTACCACACAATCCCTACTTTTGACGCCCCCTGAGAAAGAAGCCTTTTGAAAATATTGTGGGAAAATGAGAAAATGCTGGTAACCAGCATTTTCTCCTTTTCCCACAATGTTTTCTACCCTTCACAAAACAAGTTTTAAAGTTTGTCGTCTGCAAATGCCTTCAATTTGGACCGGTCTAAAATATGGTCGTGTGGTAATGGGTTAAAGTAAACTTTATTCAACCTCCACAAGCTGAAGTAGTGAAATGAATATTTTGCGTCAATCGTTAAAAAAAACCGAATTATACATGTTGCTATTTCAACCGTATCCTTTTGGAAAATATATCTGGTTATCGAACAGTAAAGATCCAAGATCAGACTGCACGTTCTGTGCAGTCTGATCTTGATCTACACTGGCCGCAAAAAAGTCAGTGAGTCGCGTTTAGCAGGTAAGGGGTGTGTGTGTGTTTTTTTTTTCGTTTGAGAAGAATAAGTTCAAATGAATGTTATCAACTCAAACTCTAGTTTTGATATTTACTGTTCTACCAGTGCTTGAACGTTGGTCAACTGCACTTCAACCTTCAGCTGCCAAAAAAATAAACAAAAGATTCTAAGCCAATGGTGAAAACCAACATTTTACCATTTAGAAAAGTTTTGTCTGTTAGAGAAATCTCAGCATATCGGACTGTGTACACCCAAGATCAGACTACATGTTCTGTGAAGTCTGTTATTAATCTACACTATCTGCAAGCGCCCTCACAGTCGCACTTAGTAGCTCTAACCAGACCTTCAAATTCACTATAAATCCTCTACTTTTACATAGTAGGACCGAAATTTATCAGTATTTCATACATAACGTATATTATCTCCCGCTAGATGGCATTCTACAAATACTCTAATTTGGGCATCATGGGCACAGAACCGAATCACTTTCCTACGCGACAAGCGTTACTTTGAATTTCAAACTAAAATAAACGTTTACTCAATAAAACGCTACCAGCTGCGATTCATTCAGCTATGAACAGCAGTTTAGAGAAATCTGGGGCTAAAACAGGTCTCATTTTTCCTCAGACGTATTGATAAAAGCCATTTTCTCCATTGCTACTTTATAACGCGTAATACTTCATTCTCCCCGATAGCGGGGACAGTGATGCGTCATTTCAGACAGGACGAATCTTCGAAGAATATGACATGCGCAGACAACGACATAATGTCATAATTTTTTATATGTACATGTCCGCTTCAACAGGTCCTTAAGGGAGTTAACTCTATCAATGTATTCAAGATGCACTTATATAAGTTGTCGATCTTAATTTAACCAATATTTATTTTACTTCAATTAACCCTTTACCAAACAATCCCTGGTTTTTACGACACTGAGGAAGAAGCCTTCTGAAAACATTGTGGTTTAAAGGAGAAAATGCTGGTAACCACCATTTTCTCCTTTTCCCGCATTGTTTTCTACTCTTCTAAGATGAAGTTTCAATTTTTGAATCACGTTTATTTTGCCGTCTGCAAATGCTTTCAGTGTCGATAATTCTTAAATTTTGTCGTTCGGGAAAGAGTTTAGAAACAAGTTCTTTCAACTCGAACTAATCTCTCTCGCGCCGAATGTGTTGGCCAGTAAACAACCCCAAAGTTGATATCCGCTTCCGGTTATCAAACTGGTTACTAGGCCGACGCTTTATCTCACAACCACGAAACCATTCATCTTCAATTTCGTGTGTCTTAGAGAGAGAGAGAGAGAAAGAGAGGCAGACAGACAGACAGAGAGGTAGCGAGACAGACAGACAGAGAGGTGGATGTCGGGAACGTGGGAAAGTTTAGCGCGTTGACGTAGCGTTAACCTTTCACTAATTATGTCACTTTTGTTAGTAAAATGAATCGATAGTAAACGGATGTACGTCGAGTCTACTCTCTCGGGATCGGACCGTCAATCCCGATCTCAACCGCCCCACGACATTGGTGTTTATCCTCAGTTGAGCGAGACTCTAGTTTCCGTCATGGGACATTCGCTTTTTTTGTATATCCACAGAAAATAATGAATTAGAAGCAGGCTATTAAAGTTTGAGATTTAATCTATGTCGACATAACTTTTAATAAACTTCATACTTATATTAAGATTTTAACAGATAAAGTTTTGACAGGTAACAATTAAAAAACATCATTTACCATGCAAATAAAATGCAAAAGGCTCCATTTAATACTTAGGCTGCTGAAGGCGACTACATGGCATTTTGCAGACAGTGAAAATCAAGATCAGACTGCACAGAATGTACAGTCTAATCTTAGATCTTCACTGTCTGGTAAAAAGGATATTCTACCCCCCCCCCAAAAAAAAAAAAAAAAAGAATACGACTTGTTTTTAAAAATCTTTATTTCTAAAGATTGTTAAACAATTGATTGTGTGATAAGGTGTTGATATGAATTTGCGAAAAAAAAAAAACAGTGTCATTATGGTAACAAAAACGAATTTCATAACACAAAAAAAAAAGAAACCCAATCTCTATTTACTTGTCGGCAGGTTATGCAAAATATCGAAGGCGTTTGCTGACATTTTGAATAATGATCTGCCTACGTCCTGTGATAAAAGAGAGCTTAAAGGTGGCCCTTCAGATTTTGGGACGAAAATTTTACAAAAGTTCAAAACAATCATCCTTATACTCCCAAAGCCTTTTGATTTTCATTCATAAAACCCCAGTAGTCGAAAACCGTCCGACAACACGAGAAATTAGAGATTTACTACGGCCCAGGTTAACATCAATGGGAGACACATTCTATTTTTAGATGATCAATTCGCTCATTTACTGACAGGAATACACAGAAGAAGCTTCAAACATAGCATCTGAAGAAGACATGGAAATAATTATTACATGTTTATTATGATAAGGAATTTAAGCGTTATGAGTCACATGCCAGTCGCTTGACATTCCCACAATGCTTTATTGATTTTTTGCGCGAAATCTAAAAGTAGCTTAAGAGGCTACGTAGCCTTTTAAGGGAATACCACCAAAAACAATTTTTTTTTGTAATTTTATGAATCTTAATTATTGATGATTTGTAATATTTTTTTTCATATGAATTTCAGTGATATATATATTTTTCAATTTGGTGAAATGTAAAAATTCTAAATACCCACCTTTAATGGATTTGCTCAACGCATCACATTAAGTAATCATCACGTAGTCAGGGATCAACAAAATCAAAATTATTTCTGATGAAGAATTGTTTTGGGGTAGAATGGCCCTTTGACATGCAGAAAACTGACTGAAAGTAAAAAAAGTTCCGACCAGGTCGATTCCTTTTTTTCAAATCTCCGATCTTTTTGTCTATGATCTGGTCCAAACAGTGGTAAAAATATAATATTGTCGGTGTTTCAATCCCGTCCGATATTGCCTGTAGTATTATTCAGTGCATCTGGAAAACGGTATCAACCCAGGTCGGCCTGCGTAGTCCTTGCATGCAGACCTGAGTCGAGCTTTTTTTTTCTTTTGATGGATTTGTATCCCGCTAGATGGCATTCTACAAATGCACATCTTCATGTCTAATTTGGGCATTCTGGGTACAGAACTGGAGAAGTTCCCAAAACAGCCGTTACTTCGAATTTCAAATGAATGTTCAAAATGAAACAAATGTTTACTCTAAAAAACACTACTTGTTGCGATTCATTCAGCTATGATCGGCTAGCATGTTACCTATGCATCGTTCATTTATTAAAACAATTCCTACATGCTTTGATTAAAAAATAAAAAAAAAAACTGTTGAACAAAATTCATTTTTTTTTTACAAAAAAAAAACCAACTTACCTGCATTTAACCCTTTCCCAAATAATCCCTGATTTTCACGCCCCTGAGAAAGAATCCTTCTGAAAACAGTGTGGAAAAAGGAGGACATGTTGGTAACCAGCATGTCCTCCTTTTTCCACAATGTTTTCTACTCTTTCATTTCATTGACAAATTTCATAAATCGAGACACCTTTAATTTGTCGTCTGCAAATGCTTTCAATATGGACCAGTCTAATATTTTGTAGTTCGGTAAAGAGTTAATTGCAGTTATGTTGTTGCCGCCTTTGGAAGAGCAGAGAGTGTACACTAAAACTTGCTTGCACATGCGTGCAGTCTGAATTTGGTCTACAATCTACAAAAAATACTGACATGGCCGCGTAATCTTGATATGATAAAGGTTAAAAGCCTTAATTTGCAATATAAGCATTTCAACTTCGTCCATGTCGCTTGACTGAAGTTCGGAATCAACTTGGAGTAAAGAAGAACAATTTCCACATTTCGTCAGCTTACTTCAAAAACCTCGTAATTACAACTTATTTCAAGCTGTAGTTACGAGGTTTTTGAAGTAAACCGACGGTTTATACATGTCGCTCGAGGTAAGTTCGATCAGAATAATGACGTCACCTATCTGAAGCTCAGCAATATATACAGGAAATGTTATGTATATTTAGAACAACGTTGCTCAAACAAATCATTTATAAAAATGACCATATATTTTAGAACCATTTGTTTGCATAAGAAAACCTGTTCGCCCAATATATTTACGCATACAAAGTAAACCCTGGCCTCACTGCTTCCGCCCCAACGTAAACTCGGGTAAATAAATGCCTTAGAAATGATATAACCTCGAAAACAGTATAGTGCCCTTGTTCATACAATTGTTTATTTGCATATCTTTTTCTATGGTCCTATAGTTTACACAAAAAAACTGCCACAGGTGTAATTTGGCTGCTGTCTGAAAACTCTTATCTTTCTCTCAAATATACCAATTTACTTTCCTACAAACATGAGAGTTCGCAAAAAATGCATAATTGAAATACAAACCGCATCTGGAGTGATCGGAGCCTATGGCGGACAAATGGTTATACACCCGTTTGATTTCTTAACTGTATATTACTTTTCGTTTTTTTTTCCCCTTATTATTCTGATGCAATTTGTTGTAATGCTCTCCAATTTCGCGGACAAACAATGAAATAGATGTAGAGGAACCGCAGACAGACATCTGTACAGTTTTTCCAAACACGAAGGGCACTAGATACCAGGAAGCAATCAATTAGGCTAATAAGTAAACAAACACGGAGACGAAAAAGGACATTTCCGACAGGTTGTAGACAGATGTACGGTTAAAAAATAATTATATACGAGAGAAAAACCGGCAATTACTACCATACGATACTCACTCGATCTTCACTAATCATACATTTAACAAATGCGATAATTATAGACCAAGTTCGTACGGCGTTGACAACGAATATCACTCTCTATTTGCATGTCGGGGTTAAATTTCGGTTTTCAGCCCCATTTGATAACCCTTCACAAAGCAACCAAAAGATTTAATGACCTAAGAAGGCTTCTGAAAACCTTGTTGGAAAAGAAGAAAATGCTGGTGACCAGCATTTTCTCCTTTTCCCACAATGTTTTCTATCCCGCAAAGACATCTCGTATTCCATTAACTGAGCAACATTAACATATCTTTTGCGAGTGCTCTCAGTATGGCCAAATCGAAAACGTTTTTGTCTAGTAAGGAGTTAAAATGAGGAGATACATTCAGTTATGTCTCTCAAATTTTGGTTATCTATACATATTAAGGCACATTTTGAGCATGAGAAAATGCACTTTTAAGTTTTCACAGCATCTGGTTTCATCACGTCACCTCTGATTCTCAATGATAACTACTCTCTTTAACAATTCAACCCTTTATCAAATAATCCCGAGTTTTAATGACCCTGGAAAATAAGACTTATGAAAATATTGCAGGTAAAGCAGAAAATGCTGGTGAACAGCATTTTCTTTCTTTTCCCACAATTTTTTTTAACCTTTCAACGACAAACTGAATCATTTAGAGCACATATCAATTGATGTCTGCAAATACGTTCAGTTTGGACTTGCCTAATTTTATTTGTGTGGTGAAGAGGATACAGCCGGAATTTCAGACATGTCCAATTCTAAAACATTTTCAACGGAATAACATATTAGATGTGGCTCCAACGGTTTGATTCGTCTTTGTTAGGTAAGGAAATATTGTAATAAAAGAGGGAAATCATTTGTTGAAAAGCAACATTCCCCAGGGTCGTTAGAACTGGGGACCGTTTGGTACAGGGTAAGTCCACTGCTGAAAAAATACGAGTTTTTACTTCCTTTTTAACTCCTTACCAAACAACAAAATTTAAGGCTTATCAAAATTGAAAGGATTTGCAGGCGAAACATCAAATGCAGTTTAAACTATTGATAATTTGCACTTTTTCAACAATAAAAAGGGATGTTGTACTTGTACTTATTTACATTGAAGGTGGGTGTTGAACTTGTTAACATTGAAGTAGGGATGTTATATTGTTGTAGTATACATTGAAGGAGGATGTTGAATTGTTCTAATAATACACTAAAGTAGGGATGCTGTTCTTATTTACATTGAATTAGGGATATTGCACTTGTACTAATATACACTGAAGTAGGGATGTTGGACTTGTACTTGTTAACATTACAGTAAGACTGTTGTACTTTTTTCTAATGTACATTGAAGTAGTAAAGTTGCGATCCTTCTTGTTATTATAGAAGTAGTGATGAGTTACCTGTTCTTGTTAACTACTTATTTATTTAAAGTAGGGGTGTTGTACTTGTTCTAAGATACAGTCAAGTAGAAATGTTGTATTTCTACTTGTTAACATTGAAAAAGGGATGTTGTGCTTGGTCTCATATACATTGAAGTAGGGATATTGTACGTATATTTGCTAACATTTCCTTTGGATGCTTGTTCGAACATATATTGAAGTAGAAATGTTGCGATTCTTCTTGTTATTACAGAAATAGGAATGTGGTCCTTTACTTGTTAACATTGAAGTAGGAATGTTGTACTTGTTCTAATATATATGGAATTAGGGATTTCGTACTTGTTCTAACATACATTGAAGAAAAGGATGAGTACTTGTATATGTACACATTGCAGTAGGCATGTTGTACTTGTTTTTAAATATAATTAAGGATGAATTTTGAGCTTGCACTCTTTTACATTGAAGTAGGGATGTTGTACTTGTTTACATTTAAGCAGATGTGTATTACTTGTTCTTATATACATTGAAGTAGAAATGTTGAACTTGTACTTGTTTAAAATGAAGTTTGAATGGTGGGCTTGTTCTTTTATATATCTAAGAATAGAAAGAGTACTTGTAATTGTACACATTGAAGTGAGGCTGCTGTGCCTTTAATTCTGTAGATAGGAGTATATTGAACTTCTTCATATTGAAATAGGAATGTAGAATCTGTTCTTATTTACATTTATGCAAGAATGTTGAACTGCTGCTTTTTTTATATTGAAATAGGAATGTAACACTTGTTCTTGAATACAATGAAAGAGGGAAAGAGTAGTTGTATCTGTATACATTGAAGTTGGGTGATGGTGATCTTTATTTCATGCTTTCCGGTAGGATATCGAGAAATAGCAGTGAAAGTAATTTTCGATCTTACACTGGTACCACCAGTGAAAATATCGATTTTCACGTTCTTGTTGCCTAGGTAAATTACGCGTGCCTCACAACCAGATGGGAAATATGACGTCATATACCTTACATTTCTCGCGCTTGACGTAAAATTGTAATGCGTTGCTATGCGGAAGAGGTACGGCACGGGGAATAAGGGAAAAGAATTGCATTGGATTTTGATAAAGCTCCTCCCAGAAGGGATTAAAAGCATGAAATAAATGGGATATTTGTTTTTTACGGTGAAAGATCGAAATCTATTTCATCTCGTGAACACCATCGGTAATATTTTCACTCGTGGCTGCGCCACTCGTGAAAATATTACCGATGGTGTCCACTCGATGAAATAAATTTCGATCTTTCACCGTAAAAAGCAAATATCCTTTATATCTTTATTTTTATAGATCGGAGTTGCAATTTTGTACGTTCATATTGATTTAGGAGTTTTGAATTTATACTTGTTTACATTAAATTGAAATGTTGTCTTTGTACTTGTTTATATTACAGTTGGGATGCTGTACTTGATAACGCTGAAGACGGAATGACTTACATACAATATACTTGAGTACATTGAATTTTGGATGTTGGAATTAATTTTGTTTACGAACTTGTAAAGTAAATCAAAGTAGTGATAACTTGCAAAAAGATAGTGAATGGTTTGATTTAGAACTTTTTAAAACATCTTGTCTTTGTCTATCGCCACCCAAATTGAAAGGTTGCCTATGAAACAGGTACCTTTTTTTCGACGGAATTTCCGGAAAATGTTCCCTTTCTCGCTAGGAAGAATATTGTGATTGAATGAAAAAATAACGAGAGAAGGAAATACTTAAACAAGTAGTAAAATAGGTAGTAGACATGGAGTGCTTATGATTTGATTGCTAATATATAAACACACCACCCATAACTGATACGTTTTTACTCAGCTCAGTAAATATTTGCTTCAACAATGTCTAACATTAAACGCCATTGTTTATACAAAGGACGACCTATTTCATCCGGGTCACCGCCGGAAGTAGGATACAATCAAAGCACTGCGGTCAGATGTTACTCGCTGTGGGTAAATATGATACCTGGACATATTTCTTAAAGCAAACAAATACTCATTACTGCTGAATCGTGTTTAAAAAAAAGATTAATTTCTGCCCTTTCTTGGTGCAGCAACTGAGAATTATCAGTTTTTGTTTGAAATAACATACAAAAAGCTACAGTGTCATCAATGACTATTACCATATAGCAAAGAATAGACCTTTTGCAGAATCTCATTGCGGTATTACCATCCTAACACTTTCAGTGCAACATGGAATGATTTTTTTCATTGGATGATGAATAAAGATTTGTACTGATACAATACTTTTGCAAATTTCTAACCGAGCAGAAATTCCTTTGATGTCTATCTTGAAATTATTTGTTGATACTTTTGTTAATTACTTTTGTTATTATCTTCATTTGTAATGAGAATAATAGTGGTTTTAGATTTTTAAATGCTAATTCTAAGAAGGAAAAAAGAAAGGAAAACGTGGCTTGGTCAAATAGTACAATAATACTCATTTCTAATCATAGCAAATTTCATAGGATATTGTTATAGTGAAAATAGCTGTTCTCCATTAGAAGGGTACTACATTAAGAATCAAAAAGAGTGAAACTTGACTGTATGAAAAGTCTTATGTCTCGAAAAGTATCAGGTCAAACGATTAATAATTCGAATGAATGCATTGGTCCCTCCTTTACTCGAATAACTGAGGTTTTATCGTACATAATATATATCAAAATTATAAACACAAATGACGGATAAGGCAACTAAGCTATCCCATTTATTTCACAGACTTCCTGTCTCAAAAAGTGACAGAAACATTTAAACGTCAAGTTAGGCCTCTGAAGTAGAAGACACGAGTCAGATAGCATGATAAAGTAACAATTTTAGTGGTGTTTTTATTGGCCTGGAATTCGATGCTTATCAGCTCTAGCCCTATACATAGTCGTTCATCTAGTCATTAATTTCTACTTAAACAAGACAGTTATGTTGGACTGGTGATATTTGGCGATGTGAATGCTTCTTTAAAAAGACAGGAAAAAATTGAAACTCGTCCATGTTTTAATCCATATTGTGCTAAGCTACTGCTCTTGACCTTTGGCAGACAATGTAGATCACGATCAGACTGCACAGAACATGCAGTCTGATCTTAGATCTACATTGTCCGATAAGGACATATTATACTTCCCCTAAATACCTTTGAATTAAGAAAATTTGGTTTCTATAACCATCGGCTTCATCTCTTATCATCACTTATTTAGCAGGCTAATGGTTCATGATTCGCAAACAACAACTATCTCGTGGTTAAAATGTTGGATGTCCTCAATTAGAGAGATGAATATATTGTGGAAAGAAGAAAATATTCACCAATGTATCCTAGCCTTGGGGCAAATGCGATGCGACTGAGGCATAACTAACAGCCACGTGCAAAAGTGAACAGTTTTCAAGAACCTATAATGTTCAATTCTAACAATATTCACTGTAAGACCTGCTTTCTGATTGGATCTAACTTTTGTTTCAGCCAATCAGAAGGCAATTTCTGGAACGTACATTTATGTAAGTTGTTTATGTTTATCACTGTTATATTGTATAATCATGACCAGATACTCGTACTATTTAAATCAATGAAATCTATCTATCTATCTATCTATCTATCTATCTATCTGTCTGTCTGTCTCCGTCTGTATGTATGTGTATGTATGTATGTATGTATCTATCTATCTATCTATCTATCTATCTATCTATCTATGAATGGAATGATACTAAAGAATCTATTGACTTGCTCAAAACCAGGTAGTGTAATTATTGCGATAATCCAAAATCGACTAAAATCTTATTTTCAACATTAACTCTTTACCAAGTGACAAAATTTTAGACTGGTCCAAATTGAAAACATTTGCAGACGACAAAATACTGGTCACGCAAAAATTGAAATTCGTTTCCTGCAGGGTAGAAAACATTGTGGAAAAAGGAGAAAATGCTGGTTATCAGCATTTTCTCCTTTTCACACAATGTTTTCAAAAGGCTTTAGCAGTAAATTCCAGACAGATGGGGAACATGCCTGCAGCCTTGCAGCCCCTGCAGCGTCACACATAATTCCCCAAAACAAAGGAATCATTCACGCGTGACTGCCCAAGAACATTGGGGTATTATTCTGGGAACAATGGGATATTATTGCAGAGAACAAGGACCGGAAATTCCACTGCCAATCCTGGATGACGCCATACCACGGTGTCTGCGAGGCTGCGATGCCTGCAATGCCCAAGGCTTTAGTAGTAGTGTCAAGACAGATGGGGAACATGCCTGCAGCCTTGCAGCCACACACAGTACTGCCTAAAAACGATGAAATCGTGCACGCTTGACAGCCCAAGAACAATTGGGTAGTATTCTAAGAACAATAGGATTATTTTTTCGAGAACAATAGGGTAGGTTTTCGATTATAACTATCACTCCCGTATGATGTCACGGGATATTTCATACCAAAGAACAATGGGTAAGTGTCGTATGTCTGCCTTGAAACAGTGCCATCATACTACAGTCCCATGACTCATACCACGGAAGGATAGCACCATTTATGAGAATCCGCACCAGGTCCGGTTGCAAATGTAAACTCCATTGTTTCTCACACAGTAACCCTTATTTTCGCCGAAAGCGGGGTTTTCCGGTGGTCAAAACTTCCATGAATATGTTAAGAGGGTCTTTGACCAGTAGCTTGGAGACCCATCTGCAGCTATATTTTAGATCCTAGTACGTGTTCTTCACTAGGTAGGTTTTAGAACACAGACCAATCATTTTATTCCCTTCGTATTCCATTTTGAAGAGACCGGGCACTCTTTTGTCGAATTTGGGGTGATTCCAACAGCATTCCCAGGGCAACCTGCAGTTTCCAACTGGATTGTACTGATCATTGCATAACCTCGTGAGACCACGCTAGTAATCCGCCAGTTTCTCGGGTTTCACGACTTCCCAGGGACTCGACGCCGACAAAGTCATATAAGCAAAGTCCTGAAAAAAAAAGAACAATGCTTTATTAGCGTTCGTTATCATTTAAATGCGTAAACATCTTAACATATCATTTAGAGAATAAGTTTCTTAAAAACATGGAAATAGTCAACGAACCGTATCCATTTCCAAATATTCAAAGTTGGATCGTCCACGTATTGGTCCAGAAAGTCATAACAGAACTGCAGCATTCGTAATTTGGCATACTGCAGTATAAAGAAACCCAGCTGTACGGGGAGGTCGAATTTGATGCGTCGCTAGGCCGGCTCAACCTCAAGATATTGGTCTTGTTCGTCTAAACACGTAATTTGCCTGGACTGGGGCTTATTGACCTCGAGTCTGCTTGATTTTTGCCCTCTACGTAACATATCTGACTATGCTTCGCCTTATCCGTGATAAGAGAGTCATACCTTAATTGGAAGAAATAAAGATATAGTAAAACCTACTAATTTTTCATGTTAACAACAAATTAAAAACAACAACTCAACAAAATTATTTTTAAAATGAAATTTAGAAGAAAAAGAAATTAAAAGCCAATCAAATTATTACTATTAGGTGGACAAGTAAAATAAAACTTAAAGAACAAAACAGTAGAAAAATGAAAATAAAAATTTATATTATTGGAAAAGTACCATAAAAGCAAACTGCAGCAACAGCACCCTTTAACACGGACTGCAGCGACAGCATCACACACGCGAACTACACCGAAGGCACCATATGCGCGGACTGCAACGACAGCACCATAAACGCGAACTGCATTGAAGGCACAATAAACGCGAACTGCATTGAAGGCACCATAAACGCGAACTGCAACGAAGGCAACATAAACGCGAACTGCAGCGACAGCACCATATGCGCGGACTGCAGAGACAGCACCATAAACGCGAACTGCATCGAAGGCACCATAAACGCGAACTGCAACGAAGGCACCATGAACGCGAACTGCATCGAGGGCACCATAAACGCGAACTGAATCGAAGGCACCATAAACGCGAACTGCATCGAAAGCACCATATGCGCGGACTGCAGAGACAGCACCATAAATGCGAACTGCAGAGAAAGCACCAAATATGGGACTGTAGAGAAAGCACCATGATCACAGACTGTACAGAAAGCAGCTCAAGAGAGTCGGTGCAAGAAAAGTACCTCGTGTGAGGATTTCGAAAGTACAGGGCAAGAGCACACCTGATTGAATGCAATCTGACCTTAGATACCTAGCCAGTGCATTCTGCACAAGTCGAGTACAAATTGAATGAATGTTATGAAGAAATCAACATCGAACTAACATAAATAAGAAGTGAACGAACGATTCAATCCCTAAATGGATACTATAACTGGTTGTTCGTAGTCGGCTAGGTCAAGACACTGGTAACAGTCGTGGAGTTAATAATCTGGCCATATAATCTTATCGCACAAGTCAGGCTGCCTTCCTCCATAGCGGCATTCTGAAATGAAAATCAAGCACATTTCCATCTCTGAATGATTAGATCTAACTTTTGAGGTTTTTCGAAACGCAGGCCAGCAGACAAATACCACCTCGACCGATGAACCAAGGAATTATATCGATGGAAACGAATAAATCGGCTTTACGAAATTGTCCCTCGATAGTTATAGAGCCTGTGACACCTGTAGAAAGGATCGTCGAACTAGCAAAGAGTGAATTACGCCGGCTGGGTGCCACTTTTTAACAACCTGCGAAAGTGCAGACTCAAAAGAGAAAACGAGAAGAAGAAGATTTGCCAGTTTAGGCAAAACTGCAAAGACGTGAGGAACGCTCTGACAAGAAAGACTCAGCATTTCGACCAAGGCGAAATTATATAGACAAATCTGGGTTTTTCTCTCAGTTCTTCATTGACGGTCCCGTCGTCATTGGCCCAAGGCTCCTGAGCCAGTTGAAAGGTCAGGATGTCCACCAACTCCTGATCATCAAATGTATCGCATCCATGTCGTTTTCCCGTCTTATGTACATGTAGACATCGAATTCGAGCAGTTCCTATTTCTTGACGGGAACGTAACATGGGGTCTCAAACGTATAGTCCCATTTTCCTTGACTATTTTTTTTCCACTCGTCTTAGAAGGGGGCGCTCCTGTCCGTATACCCATTGTCACCTGGCACGGTAGTAATCCTGTGGTGAAATTAAGAAGTGGACGGAAATTACCTATATCTATTGTTCTCGCATCTTTGATCCCAATATAGGTTACCTATCACATTGTTCTCGAAATAATAATCCTAATGTTTTCTGGTATGAGTCATGGACTGTAGCAGGGAGTCTTGTAGTATGACAGCACTTACCCCATTGTTCTTTGGTATGAGAAATATCCCGTGACGTAATTAGGGAGTGGTAGATATGATCGAAACTACCCTATTGTTCTCGAAATAATAATCCTGTTGTTCTTAGAATACTATGTCATTGTTCTTGGGCTGTCACGCGTGCACGGATCCATTGTTGTTGGCCATTGCAGGCATCGCAGCCTCGCAGACACCGGGGTATGACTTCATCCAGGATTGGTATTGGAATTTCCGGTCCTTGTTCTATGGAATAACAACTCATTGTTCCCAGAATAATACCCCATTGTTTGTGGGCAGTCATGCGTGAGTGATTCCATTGTTTTTGGGCAATTATGTGTGACGGTGCAGGGGCTGCAAGGCTGCAGGCATGTTCCGAATCTGTCTGGACATCACTACTGGCTTTTTCTCAGGATCGTAAAAACCAGGCATTGTTACGTAAAGGATAAACAACATCATTGGCTGAGGCAACAGTATCAATCAAATAAACAGCTTGTCTTGAAATTTCGAACAGAGTTTCGAGCAGTTGATAAAATAGGGCCAGCAGTATTTGAAAATTAAAATGCACGTGCATAAATGCTGGATTATTAAAGATAAATAAGCCATGTGCAGACTGGTTCTTTCTCGGAAAATTAATTGCTTGCATGTGTCAGCGTTTCTTTTTACTCACGAGAAGTAGCGAGAAGTAACGTTCTGAGAGAACATTCTCAGGATGCCAATAAACATATTGTAGATACATTTATCTGCAAAACGGGCACACGTGTGCACATGATAATTTGTTAACCCTCATTTTTCAATTGTTTCCATTGATAACGATAGAAAATAGAGAAAATACTGGTTACTTGTATTTTCTTTTCTTCGCGGTGTTTTTAAAATCCGTGGACCACTGGGTGGTTAATGCTCAGGATTGTCTGTTAAATTTATGAAAATTAAGACACACTCCTTACATAATTATGAAGCTTTGTATCAAAAATCATTTCAAACTAAATCATGATTTTTATTTCTAAAACTCGTCGTCTGATAGGCTGCCTTCAGCCTCTCAGAGATAAGGTTGTGTGTGTATGTGTGTGTTCTTTTAACCCATAACCACACAATCCCTACTTTTGATCAACCCATTACCACACAATCCCTACTTTTGACGACCCTCAGAAAGAAGCCTTAAGAAAACATTGTGGGAAAAGGAGAAAATGCTGGTCACCAGCATTTTCTCTTTTTTTTTTTTTAAATGTTTTCTACCCTTCACAAAACAAATTTCAGATTTTCAGTCACTTTTATTTTGTTTTCTGCTAATGCTTTCGATTTGGAAAAGCTTAAGATATTGTCGTTTGGTAATGAGTTAATTAAATAATTCGGACAATAAAGATTTCCTAAAATAGACTACTACCCCCTTTCCCCACCACCACCCCTCCCCATCACAAAACTTTAGCAAAAGAGAGTTTAATACAATGCTTCGCGATGCACTGTACCAAATAAGTCTTTACATAATAATAAACTATATACACTATAAAATCTACCTTTTTAAACAATTGACGTACACGGGAAATAATCGTCCTTTGACGTGTAAAAAAATTAAAGATAGCATAAAGCTTCGGCTCAGGTCGGCCTGTGTAATGCAGAGAAATCACCCTCCCCTACAAAATGACCCGGGTCATTTTTTTAACTAGAGAAATGACCCCAGAAGTCATTTCACTACATAGAGGAATGACCCGGGTCATTATTCTACGTAGAGAAATGACCAATAGGTCATTCTCTACATAGAATAATGACCCGGGTCTTTCCTCTGTGTATAGAAATGACCAATGGGTCATTCCTCTACCTAGAGAAATAATCCATGGATCATTTTGTAGGGGAGGATCATTTCTATGCATTACACCGGCGTGGATTGCGCAGTCTGACACAAGCCGATCGATACTCTTTACAATGAATTAAGCCTTCTCTCTTTTCCGTGGACAACACCTCGTTTTTGTCTACATATTCATTGTCTTTTCTTTTTTTAACTGTATCATGATTCCTTAAAAGTTTATTGTAACAATGTAGTGGAGGCCTTTATTCAACGCTATGACTGAATATCAAGTTGTTCTAAGAACTAATCTTTTCTTTTTATACATATAAATTGTGATGCACTTTAAGACAAAGAGCCTGTTTGTTTTCCTGGTGAATTATAAAAACGCTGTGTATACTTCCAGCATTTTGATAGATTTTGGCATCTAGGTATTTCTGAATATAACATTTCGTCAAATTAACACCTGTAATAGTATTAACAGTCAGTATGTATTACTGTATCTGGCAGAAAGATTGAACTTTTTTACCAGATAAAACATTTGATTTTAGCGATTGTCTGATTTGACTTTTTTTTTTCATTCTTTACCACTGGACCAAAATGTTAGACTATTCCAAATTCAAAACATTTGCAGGCGACAAACTGATTGTTGCTGAAATCATAAAATTTGTCTTTGACTGGATAGAAACATTGTGGATAAAGGATAAAATGCTGGATAGAAGTATTTTTTTTCCTATTCCAACAATGTTTTAAACACATTTTCAGGCAAGTCTATCTTTTTTTCTCAGTAAACTAGTTTTTTTGCGTGTGTTTTTAGATAGATAGATTTATTGGTATGTTCAGGCCACCGGCCCATTATACATATATACAAAGTGTACAATATGTAAACATAGTTATCGTTACATATGCAAACTTAACATTTTACATGGAAAATATACACAAATCTCAAATTTACCAAATAAACCCTGACTGTATGGCCCTGAGTGTTGATTCTGATCATTTAGCTTTTCCTACATGAATGTTTTCTACAGGATTATTTCCCTTCGTTTCAGCCACAGTTAATTTGTCGTCTGCAAATACTTTCAATCTGGACCAGATCAATGTTTAATGTTTCTGAATCAGTATATACATTTCTCAATGATATAGTCAAAATAAATTCACATATGATGGGAAAGAAAGGAGGAAGCTGAAGAAGAAGGAGAAGAAGAAGGAGAAAATGATGATAACAATAAATGCATAAATGTGTGTGGCTAACTTCATATTGTTTTTTTTTAGTATTATGTTCATGTTGGACATTTTTTTTTTAAATAAATTAATATCATTATTGCGCTGGGCCGATGGTCTTCATGTACTGCAAATGGATAGATATATCCTGATATGATTGGTTATCAAATAGGGACTGTTTGGTAAAGGTTTTTTTTTTTTTATAAAATTCACCCATAAAATGGCAAAAACTATTAGCATTTGAAATGTTGTATTTTGTATGTTAGGCCGCTGGCCTCAATGTACATTGATATTAAAATTGAAATTGAAATATTAACCCTTTCCCAAACGACAAATTTTAGACTCTTCCAAACTAAGAGTGTCTACAGACGACAAATTTGGAATTGGGTACAAATGGAGCTTAAGTCTCTCATAGGGTAGAAAACATTGAGGGAAAAGGAAAAAATGCTGGTTACCAGCATTTTATCCTTTTCCCTCAATGTTTTCAAAAGCTTTCATTCCCAGTGTCGTGACAAAAAGAGGGATTGTTTGGTAAAGAGTTAATATTTCCCATTTAACCCTTCACCACACAATGACGACTTTTAACGACCCTGAGGAAGAAGCCTTGTGAAAACATTGTGGTAAAAAGGAGAAAAATACTGGTAACCACCAATTTCTCCTTTTCCCATAAAGTTTTCTTTTCTATCGGAGCAAAATTGCGCCTTTTACGCCACTTTGAAATTGTCGTCTGCAAATGGTTTCAATTTGGATAGGTCTAAAATTTTGCTGTGTTGTAATGGGTTAACCCTTTCCCAAACAATCCCTGGTTTTTACGACCCTGATATAAAAGCCATGCCTTTGAAAACGTGGGAAATGGAGAAAATGCTGGTAACCAGCATTTTCTCCTTTTTCCCACAATGTTTTCCACCCTGTTGCAAACAAATTTCAATTTTTGAGTCAGATTTATTTTGTCGTCTGCAAGTGCTTTGGTTTGGACCAGTCTAAAATTTTGTCGTTTGGCAAAGGATTAAGCAATGTTATTGTTATACGGAATCCCTGATATTGACACCGGAATCTGACATTCATTGTGAATTCTGAAAATGTCGACCAAATGGTTTGTGTCGCGCTAAGATAATCCGCGAAAAAATCTCGTTAGTGAGGCATTAATAGATAGTTCTTTTATTGTCTAGGGAACGGTGGAATTCGCAGATTCAATACAATCTATACCGAGTAATTTCTCTGTGATCGTAAACTTTGAAATTAACTTCTTCACGAACTTCTTCATCGATTCCACATGCTGGAGGTCCGTATTTACCTACAGATTGACTATTTACAGGGAACTGTAGATTGCGGAAAAAACGTTACAACGGCTATTTACAGAGAATGGTCAACAGCCAAAACTCGTACAGTTCATCACGTACAGTGTACCGTAAATAGCCATTTTGGCATCTTTTGGCTATTGACGTTTTATTTTTTTGAACACCAAAGGTGACACCGATAAAAACATACTTGAGGTCCGTATTGACTAATAGAGCGGCTACTTACAGTGAAGCCAAGTTGGTAGAATTCATCGTTTACTGACGGTCTATTTTATCTATCCCTTATTCTTAGTCTAAACCCAAAAGAAAACTTCATGTCTGAAACCATTAGGCCTAAGGCTACAGAATTTGGCATGTAACTTTATCTAGTAGACCTTTACCAAGATTCTTCATATTATAGCCC
This sequence comes from Tridacna crocea, assembly GCA_943736015.1. Classification (NCBI taxonomy): domain Eukaryota; kingdom Metazoa; phylum Mollusca; class Bivalvia; order Cardiida; family Cardiidae; genus Tridacna; species Tridacna crocea. The sequence continues at coordinate 53,422,586 of OX031064.1, read as the reverse complement.
TGGGGTCAAATTTGGCCTTGTCCCGGAGTCACAAGTTTAATATAAGCTTCTACAGGGAAACTTAAAAAGTATTCTGATACCTAGCCATAGGGCATAGAGTAACCAAATTCGGCAGGTAGCTTTATCAAGTGGGCATCTACCAAGAGTGCCCAACTTGTAGCCCTGGGGTGAAATTTGGCCTCGCCAAGGGGATTACAACTTTTACATGTGCTTATATAAGAAAAACTTTTTAAACCTATTCTTACCTAGCCATGAGACCTATGGCTACAAAATTTTGCCTGTAGCTTTATTCAGTGGATGTTTGCCAAGGGTCCCAAATTATACCCCTGGGTTCCAATTTGGCCCCAACCTGGGTGTCACAAGTTTTACATGGGTAAATAAAGGGAAAATTTTAAAAATCTACTTAAAATGTACTTAGCCGTAAGATCTGCATGTAGCTGTATAAAGCTGGTGGGTACCAAGAGTGCCCAACTTATAGCATTTTGGGTTAAGTTTCTCCCCAGTCAAGTGACCACAAGCTTTATCTGGGCTTTCATGGTAAAAAAAATAAAAACTATGAGATCTAGTGATACTAATTTTAGCCCTGTCTCAAAGGCTTCATGTTTTGCAGAATCTTTTTTTTTTTAAACTTTGGACAATCTTCTTGTTTCTATACACAAATTCTACCTCTGTATTATATGGTATGGGGCTTTATCATGTGGACCTCTACCAGGATGCAAGTAATTATAGCTTTGTGGTCAAAAATTGCTTTGCCCTGGGGCCGTTATCTTCTGATAGGAATTTATAGAAAAAAAATGTATATCTTCTAGTTTGAAACCAGTTGGCCAAGTATTGCAATGTTTGGCCAGTAGTATTTTTACTTTTTAGCCAAAGGAGCCATACAGGGCCATCTTGGCCCTCTTGTTTTGTAAAGAATGGCCAGGATTATTAAAGAGGTTATTTTTCTATCTGGCAAATCCTGAGTGGCAGCTGGGAATCCTATTCCGGTTCCAGAAATACAAATGAATACATGTATTTAGATACTTTTTTTTTCAAAAGTGAAACAGATTAAGAGAGAGACAGGAAATAAAACACCCCTTTTTTAGCCTGGGTTCAAACACACAACTCTTATATTATTGGGTCACTTATATGCCTGAAGTACGCATGCCAGTGGCTATAACAATGAAAGTATGGACAATTCGAACATACCATCTGCAGATTATTTAGATATGTAATTTAAATCAAAGGTTTAATTTCTTAGAATTACCGCAGTTTATTCATCCCTTGGGTTGAATTTCCAAATGGTTGATGGTAACAAGGGAAATACACTTTTCGAATTAACACTTTACCAAACAATCTCTGTTTTTACGACCCAGAGAAAGAACCCTTCTGAAAGCATCGCGGGAAAAGGAGAAAATGCTGGTAACCAGCATTTTCTCCTTTTCCCACAATGCTTTCTACTCTTCCAAAGCTAAGTTTCAATTTTTGAGTCACGTTGAATTTGTCGACAGCAAATGATTTCAGTTTGGACCTGTCTAGAATTTTGCCTTTTGGTAAAGAGTGAAAGAACATTTTATAGAATCAATATAATTACGAATATTCTTTACTTTGTCTTATGCTCTGGAATTTTCTATGTGTGAAATTAATACGATTTCCTTCTAATTGTATAAACTATTTGGTTCAGCCAATCAAAAGTTGTGTTACTTTAAAATAAAAAAATCAGCAGGAAATAAAGAAAAGTATTAAGAGTGGGTTGTAAAATTCGACTATAAACCCGTGTTCACCAATTATTCCTAAGATAGTTCTAGGTCTTGTTCTCCAGAATTTTCTAAATTACAACTTATGCAACTGTTGATTGGTTAAAGCATTTGGTTTAACGAGCACGAAGTTTTGTCAGTTTCAAATTTAGAAAAAAATGGAGGATAAAACAACGATGTGCTCTCAGAATTTTTTTTCGTTTACCCTTTCCCAAACAACGAATTTCAAACTCCTTCAAATTCAAAACATCTGCAGACAATGAACTCAGATTGACAGAACTTAGTTTTTGCTCTATGATAGGGTAGAAAACATTGGGGGAAAAGGGAGAAAATGCTGTTTACCAGCAATTCTTCCTTTTTTCTCATAAGCCTTCTGTCCTAGGGTTGTGAAAACCAGGGATTGTTTGATAAAGGGTTATGCGACACTAGCTGCCTAAAGGCAGAAAACCAATCTACAAGTATAAACAGGGGTCTCAAAGAACTGACATATGTCTTGTTTCAATGGTCAACCGTTATTGCTGGCACCAAAAGGTTTATATCAATGTACCCAATGATGACCCATACCATGGCCCCCACAGACAGAAACAAAGGAAACAGTACGGGAATGGAGGGACTCGTGAAACATTATATTCCGTTGACTTCAGTGTACTATCTTCGCTGCCCATTCGCTGTCCATCTACATATGATTTATGCCCTGTAAAAAGGGGGCTTACCGTTTTTGTAAAAAAGGGGGTTATCGTTTTTGTAAAAAGTTTCGAACAATGTAAGCCTGTACAGTGCGCGCAGGCTGACCTGGGTCTAACTTTTTGGTACAGGTCAACTCTTTTTGCTTAACAAGGGAACAGCTATGATACCATGGTCCGGTCGATTGTTAGACAAATTTGATTTCACGGACCCAAATTTATGATTAATTGATGGATTGATTGATTGATGAATGGATTGATTTATTGATTGATACATTGATTGTATGGTGTTTAATGCTGTTTTCAACATTATATCAATTATATCGCGTTGGCCAGTGCACCTATCCATGCTTTTGTTGAGTTTCTGTTACCAGTTCTCCGCACAATATTCTTTCCAAGCCACTGGCTGCTTTCCCACATAACAATCGTTGAAAAAATGATCAGCAGTGAGAGAGGACTGAATCCTGTCGTAATAGCTATCATTAATCCTCGGAAAGAAATTTGCCCAGCCAGGGATCCAACTCACAACCCCTAGTTCTCAAGTCCTGTACGCTATTGACTGAGCTATCGGGGCTCGGTCAAAACTAAAACCGTAGGAGACGATCTACTTGTCTTAACCCTTTACCCCATGAGGCATTTCTATGATATTTCTAATTGACCCTAGATAACAGCAAGGATAAAACCGTTTCTTATGTGTGTATGACACCTTTTGATAGCATAGAAAACATTGTGACAAAAGGTGAAATTGCTCATCATGAGCAATTTCACCTTTTGCCACAATGTTTTCCAAAGGCTCCTATAAGCAATGTGTAGAAATGAGTATCTATGGAGTAAAGGGTATCTCGGAGATGTATTAGGCCCCGTTATCCCATGGCGCCACTCAAATTCAGTACACTGTTTGTCCTTTGTCTCCCGCGGCTTTGTCCTCCCTAACTTAACGTCTGTTTACAGAAGGTGCAGTCAGATCTTGAATCTACACTGTCCATTAACTTATTACCAAACAACAAAATTTTAGGTTTGTCCAAATCGAAAGCATTTGCAGACGACAAAATAAAAATTACTGAAACTTAGAAATTTATCTTACGAAGGGTAGAAAACATTGTGGGAAAAGGAGAAAATGCTGGTTACCAGCATTTTCTCCTTTTCCGTCAATGTTTTCTAAAGGCTTCTTTCTTAGGGTCGTCAAAAGTATAGGGATTGTGTGGTAATGGGTTAAACGGTTGGAAACGTAAAAAGAGGAAAATTCAAGTTACCAGTATTTTCTTTCTCTTTTCCATTGTCCTTAAAACTCCCTTTTTGTGGGCCCATAAACCCATAGGCTGATAAAGCACAAAGACCTTTTGCGGAAAGCGCAGATCAAGATCAGACTGCACAGAACATGCAGTCTGATCTTGGATCTACACTGTCCGTTAAGGAGAGATTATTCTCCAAAACATATCTTTGAAACAGCAAACATTTGGGCATATACTTTCGGTTTGAAAATTCAATTTTAATTATTTATAGAGATAAAGGTTAAACATAGATTGTTCCGAAAAGGACAGAAAAGAGAGGGTGTTCAACAGAGCGTGTATTAACGTAATTCCGTCTCGCTCCTCCAGTCAAAATATTCCACAGACGTCAATCAGGGTTTTCTCTGATTCGTATGTCCTCGTATTTCTTCCTCGCACAGATTTATTGGCATCCATTACGACTAGGTCTATCCCTGGTTCACCGCATTCTGGCTAATATTGTGATAATTAGTCTATTTTCTTGAAATATACACCAAAGGCCGATTTCTTTTGATATCTTCTAAGCCATTTTCGAGTAAACCCTTGATAACACATTGTGCTTTTGAGACAGAATATTGCTTAAAGTTGTCAGAATATACGTCTTTATTTCGTGTTTTCCGGTAGGATATCGAGAAACAGCAGTGAAAATATTTTTCGATGTTACACTGGTACCACCAGTGAAAATACCGATTTTCATGTTCTTTTTGCCTATGTTTATTTCTCGTGCCTCGCAAGCAGATGGAAATATGATGTCATTTACCTTACATTTCTCGAGCTTGACGTAATATTGTAATACGTTGCTATGCGGGAGGGGTACGCCACGGGAAATAACGGAAAAGAACTGTGCTAGATTTTGATAAAGTTCCTCCCAAAAAGGGTTAAAAGCATGAAATAAATAGAATATTTGAATTTTTTTTTTCGGTGAAAGATCGAAATTTATTTCATCTCGTGAACACCATCGGCAATACTTTAACGAGTGGCTGCGCCACTCGTGAAAATATTACCGATGGTGTCCACCCGATGAAATAAATTTCGATTTTTCACCGAAAAAAACAAATAACCTCTATTCATGGGAAAGTCGCCAGAAATGTCAAAACTTTCAGTATATATACATAGATATATCAGGATTGGTATTTACCAACCATTCACAAGGACAGTCTTTGTCGTACTCTTCAAGATTGTCCAAGTTTGAAAGTTACATAGCTTCTGATCGGCTAAACCAGTCAGAAGCTGTGTTACATAGACACTTTCTGGAAAATAAGACTGACAATGTTCTTAAGAACTGTTGATGAATACAAGCCCAGGTTACTAAATTTTCTCAGAAGCGTGAGCCACACCATCTCTCTCTCTCTCTCTCTCTCTCTCTCTCTCTCTCTCTCTCTCTCTCTCTCTCTCCTTCTCTCTCTCTCTCTCAATGTAAAACAGGCATTACGCAAGGCAAGAAGCGAAATTAGTCGTGTTTTCTTTCCCTCTAGTTGAAATGTTCCAAAGAGAATATCATTAAAGAATTCTTTTTATCGTAAGTTTCAGGTCTATATACTTTTATCATGAAATGCAGGTTTACTATCATCGCGAATTACAGATTTATTTCCATCGCGGAGGCATAATTATTACATAAGCATATTGAGCGTGATTCGTCTTGTACTTCCGCTTCAACACTGCCGAAATATGTTGGTCCATGTCCCGTCTGTAACCGGTTCAGTCAAGCTCTGGTAATTTAAAGGGGATCAAATACACCTGTGGTGTCCGTGGTTATCGGCCTCGTAACCATTAGGTTCTGAGTTTGATACCCGGGAGCGAGTGTCAACTTTGGGATTTCTCATTTGCCCACACATTAGGCGCGAGTACTGGGCCTGTATTCACCAACCATTCTTGAGAATATTCTTAGTCTTATTCGCCAAAGTTTTCTACATTTGTAAGTAACACAACATCTGATTGGCTAAACCGAATGGTTTAGCCAATCAGAAGTTGTGTTACTTACAAATGTAGAAGATTCTGGAGAATAAGACAAAGAAAATTCTTAAGAATGGTTGGTGAATACGGGCCCAGGTGTAATTCCCAGGAAGCAGAATCGAGAGAGGTTTGTTACAACGCATTTTGTAATAAACCTGCAAAATGTAATAAGTATTACAAAATGTGTTGTAATTACATAAAATGTAATAAAAAGTTATGCAACGCGTTTTGCAATAAATTGCAAAATGTAATAAGTATTACAAAATGCGTTGTGATTACATAAAATGTAATAAAAAGTTATGCAACGCGTTTTGCAATAAACTTGCAAAATGTAATAATCTTTGTTCCCTGGGCCCCGTTCTAACATGTTGAATAGAAGGACAGACTTCTTTTAACTTTAATAGATTAAGGTTTTGTAGGGGTACGGACAAAACCTCTCTAGGACAAAACCCCCATGGATAAAACCCCCATGAACAAAACCCCCATACCCTTAACTGAAAAGTGGACAAAACCCCCATGGTTTTAAAATGATTCTTTTTGTACAACCATGTTGAATATGCTTAATAACTTCGATCACACTAAAACTCATTGAACATTTATTTTCTTTCATTATCATGTATACTAGCTATGATCGAATGAAGAATATCTAATATCAAAATGCGTTGTAATAGAGGTTAATAGAAGTTGTAAGAACTTGTTTCTCAATCGTTCTAAAATAAATATGTTTAAACAAAATACACATCTTTGATACTTAATGCCAATCAAGCCATCAAAAAGTCATGGATCCATATTAGCCTTTCTTTATAACAAAATACTTAATCATGAACTAGACTGGTCCTTGGACAAACGAAAAAAGAAAGACCAATAGCGAAAAGTATCGACCCAGGTCAGCCTGCGCAGACTGCGCAGGCTGACCCTGGGTCGATACTTTTCGCAGATGCATTAAGCCCTGTTTCAGAGTACATGGCTTTTTTTTTCTTATTTTTCTTCTTGTTACAAGCAGTTGTTTTATTTAGTAACAAGGTACAAAAAGAAAGCAAAAGATTCCCCTATCTTCTTTCCACCTCAAACAGCGAAGGGTCAAAGAATCACCGTAGAGTGTTTATTACATTATAATAGCTTACAGTCGCTTTGGCATTTTCCAGGTGTACGCCAAAGAGTTTGTTAATGTAAATAGACAAAGCTCTATCAAAAGGGGTTCTAATGCATCGGCAAAAATATCGACCCATGTCTGCCACCGCAGTCCGCGCTGGTTGACATGGGTCGAAACTTTTTGCCCGTTGTGAATTTTCTTCTAATCCAGGGACCACATTTTATCCCATGATTAAGTCGGTTGCTAGGCTACTGGATTCTATGACATCATTTGCTTGATGCAGTGCATAACGAAAATGCATTGAACTCCCTTTCGTTAGAGCATAGTTCAAATAGATAAAACAGAGAGAAGATTAGCGAAACCTACGAAAACGAAAGCGAACTAAATGATTGAAAATGCGACCCATCACCCAAGAAGGAATTCTGTACATCATTTAGATGAAAACAGATCAACGATAGTGCAGGTCAGTTAAAGTTGATAATTCAAAATGATTGTATAACAAGGTACAGTGACCACTTTTCATACAGAAAATATCATTCAAGCGAAAAGTGTCAACTCTGGTCAGCCTGCGCAATCCGCGCAGTCTGACCAGGGTCGACACTTTTCGCAGTTCCCATAAGGTCCCTTTTTGCGTGTTGGGTCACATTAATAGATATATGGAACAATAACAATGGCTTGACTTGCTTGATGTTGTGCATAACAGAAATGTATTAAACTCCCTTTCGTTAGAGCATGGTTTCAAATAGATAAAACAGGGAGAAGATCAGCGAAACATAGAGACAAAACCGAACCGAATGATTGAAAATGTGAACATGGGGCGTGTCTGCAATAGAAAGGCATGGATAGGATATTATTATAACAGGCTTGCATCATGCAAAAAGTGGCATTTAGGCATTTGCGTAGTGTGTCATGTCGGATCAGCATGCACTGTCCGGATCAGCATGCACGTGGATTGCACAGGCTGAGATGGGTCGATACTTTTTGCAGATGCATTAAGGTAAGACCTGTGTAATGGAAAACGGCTATTTCCACTAAAATATCATCCTGCAAAATTAGCTGTAATTAAAATTTAAAAATGAGTATTATTGTACTACTTTCACCATTTAATTTTTTCCATTTTTTTCCTTCTTTGAATAATCATTTATAAATCTAAAACCGCTATATCTCAATTAAAAAAGAGACAATAATTACCTTCCTTTTCAGAAAACTAACAAAAGTATCAAAAAATAATTTCAAGATAGACATAAACGGAATTTCTGATCCGTTAGAACTGTGCAAAAATATCAATATCATTTCTGCATAAATCCTTATTTATTCCTATTTATCAACCACTTAGAATTTTCACCGGAAGTGCATGACACAGGTCTTACCTTAAGGCCCCTTTTCACAGAGCATGGGTTATTTTTTCGTGTTTTGAGCACGAAACGTTTTTGACATCCTCTTTGTGTACAAAATGTCACATTTTTATTTTAAATATCAAAAGATATTGTCATTGACACCTTCGCGTTTTTTTAAGCTTTTTTATAAGTATGCAAATTTGGTTTATTTGCTTGTTTGCCTGAATGGCGTTTTGTCAAGATTTTTATCAGTATTTCAGTCACAAAACGCCGACATCTCGCTTACAGGTATGTCTTTCCTGATCCATTTGTTAGAATAAAGCTTGGTGTCTGCAATGTCTTACTCATGGGCCTGTCTCACAAAACATGCGTCTTTTAAAAGGGATCGAACCAGGCTTACTGTTTACAAGGTTAACATGCGTCACAGTGGATCTCTATCGTAAATATGATAGAGCTTTCAACTGCTCTTCACTTGGTTTGTATGACATTTTCCTATTTGTTGGTTTGCTATTCAAAGCTTCGCTAATTTTATTTCAATTATCCAATGAAAAAACGCTACTGACATATTTTGCATGGATATTGTCACGTGTTAGATTCGGAACGTTTCCAATCTGTTGGAATTCAGGTTACATCTCTTACTGATATTTGACATTCAGGAGAAGCCCAATATCATGGAATGTTTGGTATAACTAGCTCGAGATTTGAGCCCTAGGTTTGTATTCACCAACCATTCTTAAGAACATTCTTAGTCTTATTCCTCGAGATTTTTGTCATTGTGAAAGTTACAGAACATCTGATTGGCTAAACCAAATGGTTTAGCCAATGAGATGTTCTGTTATACTTTCACAGTCAGAAAATCTTGAAGAATTAGGAAAAAGTATATTCTTAAGAATGGTTGGTAATACGAACCCTGAACATAGCTCTGTCCCCTTGACCGCCTAAGCATTGTTTTAGAGTTTTGTTTTTTTTTATTAGAAAATTGAAGCTATACACATAGCTCTAGATAGAGGGAGTGATTTTTTTTTATTTCAAAATTGTAAATATCAATTATTCTCAACTAAACCCTATGTTGTGGGTACTCATTAGAATCGTCTCGCCGAGACGATTCTAATGAGTACCCACAACATAGGGTTTGGAGGAGAAGTAATGGATTTAGAATACCATTACTCCCTCTTATCTGGAGCACTGTATACAAATCTAACTAACAAGCCATGGAACTTCCTTACATGTAAAAAAGATATAGATAGATGAAAGAAAAAAAAAAATACTCGTACTTGCAAAAGAAAGGAACAAAGGTATATATCGTCGGTTGACTTCAAAAACCTCGTAACTACAGCTTGAAGCAAGCTTTAGTTACGAGGTTTTTGAAGTAAATCGACGATATATCCTTTCAAAGTGTAAATCTGATTTATTCATTGGCATGCGCGATAAGTGTGCCCGATTCTTTTGAAGTTTTGTGGTCACTTGATATATATCTAACACTCACAAAAACCGTAAATAACGTTAGATGTCTTTGTTGATCAAGATCAGATTGCATAAATCTTGCATTCTCATCTTGTTTTTACACCTCTAAATAAGTCTGAAGATAATCCTTATGAATGAACTGTATAGATATTTCAATTCTTTAATTACTGTCCACAAGGGAAAATATTTGTTACCTTTATTTATCAGTTTAACCCTTTCCCAAACGACCAATTTTGGACTCTTCCAAACCAAAAGAGTTTGCAGACGACAATTTTAGATTTGGAGAAAACGCCAGAAAGTTCTCAAAAAGGGTAGAAAACACTGTGGGAAAAGGAGAAATTGCTCGTTACGAGCAATTTCTCCTTTTCCCACAGTGTTTTCAAAAGACTTTTACTGTAGACACGTAAAAACCAGGGCTTGTTTGGGAAAGGGTTAAGGGTTAAAATTTAATTTGTAAGAAATTTCACGTTATGAAAAAGTAGGCACAAGCACGCACCTGTGATTAGACGATGTAAAACCGGATTAGGCTTCTTCAAAAAAGAATATATATAATGCTTATTTTGTGCGGTTGCAGCCGGTTGAATAGATAAATAATAAGACAAGCGTGATGTTTGGGTGTGGGGGAGGTAATAACATTGTGTTATTTAAATTGCTAAGTGCGAAATAATGCTCTTTTGCGGACAATGTAGATCAAGATCAGACTGCACAGAACGTGCAGTCTGATCTTGATCAACACAGTCCGTTTTTTATCGATATAGTATGGAAAAAAAGCATCTACAACTCGGAAAATTTTGATTGTTTTTCTCTTAAGAAAATGCCCGGTTTTTATTGATATGGAAATTTTATCTTTAAATTGGAACTGATTGACTTTTTTTTTTAAATATAAAAATGTCCAAACAATTTGTTTAGCAATGTTAGGATTAATGTCGTTGTTTCAATACTTTGATGTTGTTTATGATGCTTTGTAAATGTATATGCTAAGACAGGGAAGGATCAAAGCCCTGAGAGTACTGGAAATGTGCCAATCTTCATACTCTTACTTGCAGTGATCACAGATTGTAACTATGGCAGAAGTGTAGAAGCTCTTTCTCACAGGTTAAAATTTAAAAAATACTAAATTGTTGACAACTAAAGGACAGGCTAAATATAGTAACTTTTATCCTTCATCAGACGACAAATATTTTCTCGTTCATGTTAACTCTTTTTACCCGACGAAAACTTGCAGATTAGTCCGAATTGAAGAGATCTGCAGACGAAAAATTGGAGGTGTCTAAAATATTTTGATTTGTCTTTGAAACACAAAAAGAAATTCTTGGAAAAGGAGAACGTTCTGGTAACTAGCATTTCCCCGTTTCCCATAATGTTCAGAAAAACTTTCCTCTTCTTAAACGTCGAGATTCTGTTAAAGGCTAAAGAAATTTTGAAGACTCTAACTTTACCCTTTACCAAACAACAAATTGTTGACACATTGAAAAAATACATGTAACTGCAGACAACATATTTGAAATTGATAAAAATGATCTGTATCAAAGAAATGGCGCATGCTCCGAACGCAGGGGCTTAAAAGTCTTCTTTTGATATATCATGTCAGGCAAATTATCACATAAATATCATGAATCATAGAAAACCTTTTTTTTTTTTCTATAACAATCTACTGGATCTGAAGATCAAATGTTCCTTTGCCATGCATAAAAGTGACAGACGGCAGAAATTTTCCATCCATCCATGGCACCCTGCACACACTATGCAGGCTGACATGGATGGACACTTTCTGCAGACGCATTAGGCTCCCTTTTCACAGCGATCGACTCAAACATTTTCGGTATTTTATTATTAAGACGTAAAGGTTTGAAGTGAAAGAACAAAATTGAACTAATTGCGTCATCATGTTCGAAAAATATGTAATATCCAAACAAGTTATACACTCGATTAGGTTTCAAAAGATGACTCGAGACACTGACAAAGTGAAACCTTTAATTTCAAATCTAAATAAAAAAAATGAAAAATGATAATCGTTGCAGACGGTATTACATAGCTCAAAATCGGCTTGAATTTCGCTAATATCGAATTCTGAATTCCTTCACTATTGAGGATGATTGAATAGTCTCCAATTTCATTCTTATATTTAGAAATATTAAATTTATGAAATCAGGCTTTGGGTTTCATTTCAATAAATAGAATCACATTCCTCCAAAAAGTCTTCACATTGGACTTAGTTTGACGATCTCTTTTTTTCAGCAACTAATATAAACCCGTTGTCTGCGCATGTCATAGTCTTCGAAGATTCGACCTGTCTGCTATGACGCATCACCCATCCCTCGTATACCTGGAGAAAGTAGGACTTATATCGATCCTATTAACCTATCACACAAGCATGTGGGGGGCGATTTAATAAATGGCCGGTGCATAGGTTACATGCTAGCCGGTCGTAGCTAAATGACATCAAGGCCTGTATTCACCAACCATTCTTGAGAATATTCTTAGTCTTATTCTTCAGAATTTTGTCAATGTGAAAGTAACAGAGCTTCTGTTTGGCTAAACCATTTGGTTTAGCCAATTAGAAGTTCTGTTACTTTCACAGTTCTGTTACTTTCACAGTTAGAAAGTCTTGAAGAACAAGACAAAGGATGTTCTTAAGAATGGTTGGTGAATACGAACCCATTTTGCGTTTTACTGAGTAAATGTTTATTTCATTTTGAAATTCTAAGTAACTGTTATTCTTCTAGAAAAATTACTCCGCGTCTGTTACCAGAATGCCTAAATTAGATAGATTTGTAGTTGAAGAATGCCATCTAGCGGGAGATAATGATATAAACCCGACTTCAACGATGGTTGAAAATTCAATTCGATGAGACCCAGAAAGATCGTGATCTTAGAGGCCTGACAAAAAAAGCAAACGGAATAAATCCATGATCAGACTGCATGTTCTGTGCAGTCCGATCTTGATCTTTGCTGCTCACAAAAGCCTATATTTTCACTTTTGATCCTCAATGGGTTAAATCATATCTCTAGACAAAAATTGTCTCTTTGAATGTCAACTGCTCCGTCAATGATACGATCTAATCATAGAAAGATCTCTAAAAAAAACACATACAAAAAAATTGTATCTTTGATGACGCCTTGCCTCAGTTGTTCTCAATGAAATGTAAAATCTTCTATTCTTACACATTTTCTTTTAAACCACTAAATTGACAAAATTATGTCTGACGATTGATATATCAATTATTGTAAACCAATTTAAGCCTTTACCACACAATCCCTGTGACAGAAGCCTTTTGAAAACATTGTGGGAAAGGGAGAAAATGCTGGTAACCAGCATTTTCTCCCTTTCCCACAATTTTTTCTAACCTTTCCAAACCATATTTCAAATTTTTCGTCGCATTTCTATCGTCTTCAAATGCATCTAATTTGGACCAGTCTTAATTTTTTGTTATATAGTAAAGTATGAAGTCAATGTATTTTTGGTTCAAGAATTTTAATACCTCTTCAAAACCTGGATAATGGCTGAATTGTGTCGTTTTGGGTTTTTTTTTTTTTAATGTTACTCAAGAGTGACATGTACTGTAGAGTCACTTTAATCGTAACATGACGCGATTTTACTATGTTAATGCCTTGGATGAAATTATTACGCACAATCTAAGATGCACTGACGATAGACAAGTCACAAGTTTTTCGTAACAACCGAAATGGAGCTAATGCGGCATTGTCAGTTTTCGCTATTTTCTATATTGTTGTGATTTTAAAGTGTAGCCATCGAACTTTGCTAAGATAAAACTTTCATCATGGTAAAAAGCTGCTCTTTGAATTTATAATGTGAACATTACTCGAACGATACTAGTAACCAGAATGTTGAAGATGCTCCAAGATCGACGTTGCAACGCGCTTCTCTTGCAGGTAGTTGTAACAAACAACAACCATGCATGTCGTGTTCTTACCTCTCAAATCTGTACAGGTTCCTCTGATTACAGGTCCGATCGGGTAGCCCAGTGGTAAGCATATCCAACTCGTGACCTGGTGGCTCTGAATTCGTGACCTTATTGACGCAGACTTTCTTTCCAACCAAAGCGTCATTTCAGTGGTACTACCACTTATAGCATTATTTTTGTGGCCACACATCCTAGAGCATCATGTTTGGGACGAAACACCTTTAGAGAAGCATCATTTCTCTGCTATGACGCCATATTGCATCATTTTTGTGGAAAAGCGTCATTTCTGTGCTATGACGCCATATTGCATCATTTTTGTGGAAAAGCGTCATTTCTGTGCTATGACGCCATATTGCATCATTTTTGTGCTGTGACGCCATATTGCATCATTTTTGTGGAAAAGCGTCATGTCTCTGCTATGACGCCAAATTGCATCATTTTTGTGGAAAAGCGTCATTTCTGTGCTATGACGTCATATAGCATCATTTTTGTGGCAATACATCCAAAAGCATCTTTTCTACAGCAAGACAGCTAGGAGTAGGCCTATTATTTTAAAGCAAGACAGATTGGAGCATCATTTCTATGGCGAGACACCTTAAGGCATCATTTTGTGGCGAAACACTTTAGAGCATCACCAGGTCGATAATATGCGGATTTATCATGTTGTCTGTGTCTTTTAGGCATGTTTCCATAAAACGTTTGTCATGTATGTTGTCTAAATGACCATTGCCATCGATAAAACTACTGTCTAATTTAAAATGATTTATAAGAATTTGGGTTTCAAACATAAGTAGTCTACACAGAGAATGTTGTAGCAAAAGAATAACCCGTTACTTTTACTTTCAAAAGTAGCTTGACCTATGACGAAGAAGAAGAAAGTCGTATGCGGGTATCTGTAGGTTAAACTTCAAGGTTTAATGGGAAAGAACTTCACAGGTAACGTGCATCATTGAGGGGAAAATGAAAACCTTAACCTTTTTACCGGCTATAAACAATTCTGGAGTAAATGAGTTTGACAGTTATTTGTAAAGATGAATAAACGATAAGTGTATATGGTACCATAAATTATTCAGAAGAAGAAAAACAGAACTCACTTATTCGTGTGGAATCATGGTTTTTTTTTTCTTGTTTTCTAATTCACAATAAACCAAAATGTCATTACCACAAAATGATTCCATCACTTAACCCTTGCCTTTATTTGTCAAGTGTACGCTTTTCGAAACACATTTTAAAATGTCGTCTGCAAATGCTTTCAATTTGGTCAAGTGTATTGTCGTGTAGTAAAGAGTTTACCCTTTCCTCCATAGATACTCATTTCTACGCATTGCTTGTAGGGGCCTTTGGAAAACATTGTGGCAAAAGGTGAAATTGCTCGTGACGAGCAATTTCACATTTTGTCACAATGTTTTCTATGCTATCAAAAAGTATCATATACACACAAGAAATGGCTTCATCCTTGCTGTTATTTAGGGTCAATTAGAGGTACCATAGAAATGCCTTATGGGGTAAAGGGTTAAAGGGGCATCAGATCAGACTCACTTTTACAAGTTTTTAAGAAATTCTCAACATTGAATGCTACTTTTCCGTCGCATGCAAAGATGGCTTTAGAATTTGAAAAGAAAGATAAAAAAGTCTGTAAAACAATTAAACATGAGGTATTGCCAAGATGTGTATGTATGTTTACTGAAATATTCTTATTCATTTCGTTTGCCACATATCCGTTATTGCATTAAAGAGGTCATTATTCCATTACAAAAACCGTTATCGCATCACAGGAGATAAGTACACATCTTAAAACGGTATTTTCCACCAGGTAAAAAAGACATAACCTTTTGATTTTTCCTTACAAAAGCAAAAAAAAATATCTCTACCCTCATCCCCACCCCCCAAAAGGTCAA
This sequence comes from Tridacna crocea, assembly GCA_943736015.1. Classification (NCBI taxonomy): domain Eukaryota; kingdom Metazoa; phylum Mollusca; class Bivalvia; order Cardiida; family Cardiidae; genus Tridacna; species Tridacna crocea. The sequence continues at coordinate 53,407,228 of OX031064.1, read as the reverse complement.
ATAAGTCTTGTTCCATGCCATCGTGAATAGATTAACAAAAAGTTCAATTACAATAAAGCATTATGATCTGACGCCTAGCCTCTGTCGGTGATACCAGCCACTCATACAAATAAAAACGAACGAACGAACGAATTACTTTAATGACAAAAACTTACATAGTTTTATAGTCATATACAAATATGAAAAATACGCAATATAAAGATCATCATGCTGTAGCTAGAGAAAAAAATATAAGGAAATAGCTTATAGGTTGTTGCCAAACAGGAGTACATGATTGATAAAGACATCAAGTTAACTACATAGAAAATTGTACGAGAGGAAAAAATAAATGAAAATTTAAGAGGGAAAAAAATTGAACTCTAGCCGTGATGGTGATTTGACTAAAACAATGTTGAAAGCGGAGTTGATCAGATTTCAATGAATGGATGAATATAAAATAGAAGATACTGTGGTTGTTCCAGGATCACCAAGAACGCTGAACGTTGTGGTATGATCCACGACAGCCAGCAAGAGGTATCGAAATATTTTCTCATTGGTAGTTATCAGCTTAGAACAACATTGCCGCCGTCAGACGACTGTTTTGGCTGGACAATCCACGTTGAAAACACTGAGGGAAAAGGAGAAGATGTTGGTAACCAGCATTTTCTCCTTTTCCCACAATGTTTCCAAAAGCCTTATTCCTCAGAGTCTTTGAAACATGTGACTGTATGGTTAAGGTTGGTTTAACCCATTATCACACAATCCCTACTTTTGACACCTCTGAGAATGAAGCCGTTAGAAAACATTGTGGGAAAAGGAGAAAATGCTGGTAACCAGCATTTTCTCCTTTTCCCACAATGTTTTCTACCCTTCACAAAAGAAATTTCAAATTTTCGGTCACTTTTATCTTGACGTCTGCAAATGCTTTAATTCGATTTGGACAAACCTAAAATTTTGGTGCTTGGTAATGAGTTAATTAATTACATCGATTGAGAAACAAGTTCTAACAACTTACATGTATATACTAATCTCTCTTGATTCTGCTTCCTGGGAACTACACCAGCAGTCGTGCCGAATGTGTGGGTCAGTGAAAAATTCCAAAGTTGACAACCGCTCCTGGGTATCGAACTCAGGACCTTATGGTTACGAGGCTGAAGCTCTACCCCATAGCCACGGACACCACTAAGGTTAAGGTTAAATCAAGTGTTAACTTAACGGATTGGTAATTATTTTTTTTTCAATTATCGAACCAAATTACATGTATAGGTTTCTATTTTATCTACAGATATCTAGATAAAAAGGACAAAGGTCAAAGCTTCATGATGATACCCAATCGTTCAGGTAGATGATATTTATCTTGTCTAACAATAGGAAGGCTCGAGCTCTCCCATATTTCGTGTCTCCGAATGCAGCTAAACGCATTATTGCCTGTTTACTGGACTGTCCATGCGTGTGATCCATTGTCAGGGTCAAGTAACCAACCGTTAGGATTGATAATGGCGACCCTTTGATTATATGCATGAGTCTATCAGACTTAACGAAATGCTCAGCGGTTATCCGGTCGAAACACGCGAAGTTAGTTATCTATAGGCTGTGAGCTCGAATTCTTTCTTGTCTACCCGCTAAGCATACTACAGTTAACTGTCTTCACAAAACGACAAAATTTATGACTTATCAAAATTGAAAGCATTTGCAGCCGTTGACCTTTTCCCAAATGACAAATTTAAAACTGTCCCAAACTCAAAGTGTTTGCAGATGAAAATTTTTAATTTGATGAGAATGGCAGAAAGTTTCCCGATAGGCTAGAAAACACTGTGGGTAAAAGGAGAAATTGCTCGTAACGAGCAATTTCTCCTTTTCCCACAGAGTTTTCTAAAGACTTGTACTGCAGACACGTAAAAACCAGGACTTGTTCTGGAAAGAGTTAAATTAAAGTGGCTCAAATCGGTGAGATTTGTCTCTGAAAGCTATAAAAGATCATTGGAAAAGAAAAACCACGATGCTGGTCAATGTCATTTTCTGCTATACAATCATGATTTTCAAAATACTTCTTCCCTAGGGTCGTTTAAAGACTTGATTTTTTTTTTGTTAGGCACAAATGTTAGCCTTCTTTAACTCCTTTTTTGTTCTATCCTCTCAAACTGCTTTTTCAGTGCACCAATAGTATTTTACCATCATGTGCAAGAAATAAAACCATAGGTACATGACAAAAGCATATGCGCAGTTGGATGCGCGCGAACATTTGTAATATGCGTCTTTAATATATGTATAGAAAGACATACGAAGCAGCTGTATACTATTGTTAGCGAAACAAATTAAGACTAACTTCTCACAATTGCCCCTGAATTGTGGGGATGTTTATTTTTAATCACACTATTTTTGTTTGACATATATGTGTTAGAAAAATATGTGGCTGTTTTATAATAGTGGATACGATACCCGTCGCATCGACGGAATGCTAAATATGATTTAAGACTTTTTTCGTCTTTTTATTGACAGTCTGATCTTATTTTATTGACAGTCTGATCTTAGATCACTATATGTTTTGTTTTATTTTGTTTCCCACCAATTTTCTTCCCTAGATATAACTATATCTAAGAATCATTCACAGCTTTACAGAGAAGAACAGAACAGAACAAATATTTTATCAGACAATAGACATAGTCAAAATCGCATGATATGCCTATATGCAATAAAAGAATTGTGATCCTCACTCTGTCTCTCTGTCTCTCTCTCTCTCTCTTTCTCCATCTATCTATCTATCTATATATCTATCTATCTATCTATCTGTCTATCTATCTATCTATCTATCTATCTATCTATCTATCTAAAGGAGAAAATGCCGATTAATTAGCATTTTCTCCTTTCAGTGAAATGTTTTCTGCCCTCTCAAAGACAAACTTAATAGAACCATGTTCTGGCAAAAGGGGGCTTTAAGGCTGCAGATAATGTCACAATAAACAGTACCTTGAATTTAGACATCTAAGGTTTTTATTCTTTGTTTTAACGACCGAATTATGTTCATTTCATATAACTTGTATACTAAAAATAGATTTCTCAGATTTAACAAGAATATACCGAAAACAAATTGACCAATCGGGAAGCTGCCGCTCAGCATACTCTAAACAGCTTTTCTTTCTCGCTAAAATAATTTCCCGATACGAAGATTATACAGGGTCTTTCCTTCCATTCTTTATTAAAGAACAGACGACGTAAACTTCATTGTTGGCTTTTTTTCCCCCAAATCATTTTGTTAGATAAATTATACGTTTAAATCTCTGGGGTTATATTTTTGTCACGGTTCCCGCAGCTTTGATTTTTTTTTTTTCGTATTTATAAACTTATGATTTTTAAGTGTGTGTCAATTTAGACGTTTGTTACTTATTTCTGTGATTATTTGAGGGAATTTTAACCTGTATACGGCGATTGGAGAAATTTAATTCTTTTTGTCGAGTTTGGATAATCAGTTGCATGTACATAGATCGATAGAGAACTGATATAAGGTGAGTGCAGTGTAATCTTATTTGAGCCATGCTCTGTGATAAGGGAGCTTAATTCATCCACGAAAAGTATCGACCCAGGTCAGCCTGCGCGGACTGCGCAGGCTGACCTGGGCCGAAACCTTTTGCAATTGGTCAATTTTCTGTTTGTCAAAGGATCAGACTACCTCATGATTAAGTCGATCATTTAAAAAAAAGTGGCTCTTTGGGATCCATAATTATGTGATGACTTTGGGTGGTATCACATATCACAGATATGCATTAAGCCCCCTTTTGCCAGAGCATGGCTCATTTGATATTGAATCACGTCGCTAACCCTTTACCACATAACAAAATTTTAGACTTTTCTAAATTGAAGGCTTTTGCAGACGACGATATCAGTGTGGCGAAAACGATACACTTTTCTCTTTGATAGGGTACAAAACGTTGTGGGAAAAGGAGAAAATGCTGGTTACCAGCATTTTCTCCTTTTCTCACAATGTTTTCAAAGGTTTCTTCTTCAAGGTCGTTAAAAGTCGGCATTGCGTGGTAAAGGGTTAAGGATCATAGTACAAATACAACTGGTGAGAGCTGTTTAAAAAAAGATATATGGAAAAGGAGAAGTTGCTCGTCGTCACTCTATGCTTATACATATGAGCTATTTTCTGGCTAAATGGACCTCCAAACAGATTGTCAGATAGGTATGGATTCATAACATCCTTTTTGTCTACGAACCGGTTGAAACATAAGGTAGAATGGTCCTTTGACCTGCAGAAAATTGGCTAATAGCAAAAGGTATCGACCCAGGATAGCCTGTGCGGACTATGCTGGCTTTCCTGGGTCGATACCTTTTGTAGATTTGTAGATGCATGAAGGCCCTTTTTCAGAGAGTATGGCTGGCTTATATGAATTTGAAAAGAGAGAGAGAAGGAGAGAGTGAAAGGGAGACAGGGAGAGGAGGGGAGAGAGAGAGAGGAAGAGAGACAGAGAGAGACAGAAAGAGACAGAGAGAGACAGACAGACAGATAGAGAGAGAGAGAGAGGCAGAGAGAAAGAAAGACGGAGAGGCAGAGAGAAAGAGAGAGGGTTTGAAAGAGAACAGAAAGACTGTATTAGACTGGTCACATATGGATTAATAATGATTGATTTTTACCTATCCGTATCGAAATTATTAGGTGCAGTTCAAACCACATCAAAACTTCTGCTGGCTTTTAAAGATTAACCTCTATATCCTGTATATATTGGCTCTGCTGTGTAAAAAGGGGGCTTAATGAAAGATCGAGGGAAAATAAGAAAGAACAATAGAGTGAGTTGTATCAGACTGGTCAAACATGGATTAGCAATGGTCGATTTTTACCAACAGGAATCGAACTTATTCAGTGCAGTTCAAACCACATCAGAATTTCTACTGGTTTTCAAAGATTAACCTCTATACTCTGTACATATGGCCTGTACTGTGTAAAAAGGGGGCTTTATGAGAGATCGACTGAAAATAAGAAAGAGTAACAGAGAGAGTTGTATCAGATTGGTCAAATATGGATTAATAATAATCGATTTTTACCTATAGGTATCGAACCTATTGGGTGGATTTAGAACCACATTAAAACTACTGGCTTTCAAAAGATTAAACTCTATATCATGTGCATATGGGCTCTGCTGTGTAAAAAAGGGGCCTAATGCACTTGCAAAAAGTTTCGACCCAGGTCAGCCTGCGCAGTTCGCGCAGGCTGACCTGAGTCGAAACGTTTTGCAATCGTTAAATTTTCTGCCTTTCTAAGGACCGGTGTACCTTATGATTCAATCGGTTGTTAAGGAAAAAGGATTTAACCCCTTACGCTGCTAAGCGCGACTCACTGACCTTTTCTGCGGACAGTGTAGGTCAAGATCAGAGTGCACAGAACGTGCAGTCTGATCTTTGATCTATACTGTCCGAGAATGAGATATTTTTCCTCAAAATAAAACTTTGAAATATCAAATATCTGGGTTTTCACTACAGAAATAATAACTTTATTCTAGTTATTTAGCAGGAGAAGAGTTGATAAAAGTCATAATTATATACTACTCAAAATTTGCTAGGGATCATCCTAAAAGATTCACCCTAAATCTATGTGTGGAATGTATCATGTATGGATTTACAATATGTTACATTGCCACACTGATCAATAAAATGACCAGTGGAAATGAATCTTTAAGCCTTTACCTCACAAGATCAACTGTTAAAGACTGTAGAAAACATTGCTGGAAAAGGAGAAAATGCTGGATACCAGCATTTTCTCCTTTTCCAACGATGTTTTCTATCCTATGACAGACAACATAGTGCGCGTTACATATAGTTTTTAGTCAGCAAATGCTTTCAACTTGGACAAATCTAGAATTTTACAGTATGGTAAAAAGTTTATGCAAAACTGTTTTAACATATAAACCCATACAGAAATAAAGTATGTAAGTGATCCCTATCAAAGTTTGAGTAGTATATGATGACTTACTACGTATAGTGCATAACGGATCTGCATCAAGCCCCCTTTTGTCTGAAAATTGCTCATATCAAAAAAGTTTCATACAAAATATAATCCTTCATAAAAAGGATAAAAAGGAAATACATCCTAATCTTCAATAAAAAGGGATAAAACCATATATGCCGACCAAGCGTAACAACCAAAAGAAGAGATGAAAAATGCGTTCAGTAGCAGACGACTTTAAGTTTACATTTTCGTTTCTGCAGACCAAAGCTTCGCTCCGTGATGGATCCTTTTGAATTTCGTCTCTACACCTGTTTACGATCATTTCGACGAGCGAATTTTTCGGTTGTCTGATATTTATTATACAGAGGCGGTTAACAGTTGTGAATGCGAGGAATTATTTTATTGCTGAATTTGAAATTCATGGCATTAATGGGGACTTTAGCGAGAAATTTTCTGGATTTTATTGCAGGTATTTTTTTTTTATTTCCTATTTATAAAATTTGTACATGTTTGTTGAAACATTAAAAATGTGAGCAGGAAATTGAAATGAATGAATTTGTTCTATTTGCTCTTGAATATTTATTTGATGTGAAGAGTGGGAGATTTGGGGAGATAGAAAAGATGAAAAATAAAATATTTAGTTGATCAGAAAGAAGTTAGAGAAAAATAGAAGAGAGAAACACAGAGAGCGACAGAGGGAAAAGGGCAGAGAGAGAGGGGAAGAGGGAGAGAGGGTGAGAGAGGGAGAGAGGGGGTAGAGGGCGAGAGGAGAGAGAGAGAGAGAGGGTGAGAGAGGGGGAGAAGGCGAGAGGAGAGAGAGAGAGAGAGAGAGAGAGATAGAGAGAGAGAGAGAGAGAGAGAGAGAGAGAGAGAGAGAGAATTCAGAACAATCCAGGGAGACAGAACTAAGAGCTCAAATCTTAGAAAGAGAGAGAGAGAGAGAGAGAGAGAGAGAGAGAGAGAGAGAGAAAGAGAGAGACAGACAGACAGACAGACAGACAGACAGACAGAGAGTGGGGGGGAAGAACTCAGAACTCAAGGGGAGAGAGATATGATGCAGGAAATTCCGGGATAACATTAATATAGGTTTCAGAGATGTTTATATTGAGCTCTAAATCAGGCATGATTATATCGTCTACGACAGCAGAACGGTCAAGTCGAAATCTCTTCCTGAGCCTAAAGAGATCAACTAGTTTATCAATGATTCTTAACCATACAGCAAGATTTTAGACTCTTTCACACTAACCCTTTCCCAAACGACAAACTTTTGGACTAGACCAAATTGAAAGCATTTGCAGACGACAATTCAACTCTTGTTGAAAAGATGATTTCTGTCTATGATAGGATAGAAAACATTGTGGGAAAAGGAGAAAATGCTGGTTACCAGCATTTTCTCCTTTTCCCACAATGTTTTCAAAAGACTACTATTCCAGACCCGTAAAAACCAGGGATTGTTTGAGAAAGGGTTAAAGAAATTTACAGACGACAATTCAAACATTTTTATACTTTCCTATTTTAATAGGTGTAAAAACACCGTGATAAAAGGATGAAATGCTGATTACTAGCATTTCTTCCATTTCCCATTATGTTTTCAAAATCCTTCTTTTACAGCGTCGATAAAATTCGGAATTATGTAGTAAAGGATTATTTTATGTTCATTGCAATATTTTCAATTTTTCAACCTCGCTATAAAATTACTTTGAACAGCAGAGGGACAGGTTCGCACAGGGTATATCGCTCTATCATACTTGGCATCTTCGTAAGCCAAGGTGACGATCACCGCCTGTAGAATCCACGAAGTGATTGTCACCATTTGCGTATAGATATATACTCGGATACTTCGTATGGTTGGGTAATTCAACATTTATCCCATGCTCTATGAAAAAGGGGGCTTAATGCATCTGCAAAAAAAGTATCGTTTCAGGTCAGCCTGCGCAGTCCGCGCAGGCTGATCTGAATCGAAACTTTTTTGCTTTCGGTAAATTTTCTACATGTCAAAGGACCAGTGTGCCGCATGATTCAGAAGGTTGTTAAATGAATTTTATAAATCCGTAATCACGTGATGACTTGCTTGGTATCATACACTCTGAATTTGGCATTAAAGGTGGGTATCTAGAATTTTTACATCTCTCACCAAATAAAAATATATATATATCACTGAAATTCATATGAAAAAAATAATACAAATAATCAATAATTAATATTTATGAAATTACGAAAAAAAAAAAAAAAATGATTTCTGATGGTGTTCCCTTAAAAGGCTACGTAGCCTCTAAAGCTATTTTTAGATTTCGCGCCAAAAATTAATAAAGCATTGTGGGAATGTCAAGTAACTTGCACGTGACTCATAACGCTTAAATTCAATTACATAACAAACATGTAATAACTATTTTCCATAATGTCTTCTTCGGACGCTATGTTTGAAACTTCGTCTGTGTATTCCTGTATGTAGATGAGCGAATTGATCATCTAAAATTAGAATGTGTCTCCCGTTGGTGTCAACCTGCGCCGTAGTAAATCTTTAATTCCTTGTGTTGTCTGGTGGTTTTAGATTACTGAGGTTTTATGAATGAAAATTAAACGGCTTTGGGAATATAAGGATGACTTTTTTTTTGCATTTTTGTAAAATTTTCGTCCCAAAATCTGAAGAGCCACCTTTTAATCCCTATTTGCAATAATTTAGCTCAATTATATTTTTTTCTTTTTGAAGTAGTTGTGAAAATTCATCTTTCCTACTCCGTATTTTGAACAAGGGCAGAACTGTTGTTGAGGAAATTTGGTCAATGGTCTCATCACATTTGAATGGCATATGCACTGGTTTATTTATTTTTAATGTCTATCAGCAAGAGTTCTACTTATCTCATAATTTTTAAACAATTTTCAAGTCTCATAATTTTAAACAGGAGGGCAATAATACTTCAAGATGAGAAGAATAAAATTGAGGGGAAAAAACTGGATAATAACAATTTTGAAAACTTAAAAAAAAACACATCCGTTCTATCTGATCTCTGTTGTACTTACCCATTTCATCGAATGATGTTCAAGATCTCTATCAATTGATTGAGTCTGTTTACTGTCTGTCTTTTCTTTATTTGCCAGGTTTTTTTTTCAACACTTATCCCATTACCACACGATCCTTACTTTTCACGACCCTGAGAAAGGAGCCTTTGGAAAACATGGTGGTAAAAGGAGAAAAATGCTGGCAACAAGCATTTTCTCCTTTTCCCACAATGTTTTCTTCCCTTTACAAAACAAATGTTAAATATTCAGTCACTTTTATTTTATCGTCTGCAAATGCTTTCGATTTGGACAAACTTAATTTTTTTTCCTTTGGTAATGAGTTATTCTACAATATGCGATTGCTGTTCTATTTTAACCCATTAGGATGCTGAGCGTAACGCAGATACCTTTTGCGGACTGTATAGATCAAGATCAGACTGCACAGAACCTGTCCGATTTTTTTTTTTTACACAATCAGTTTTGAAGTCGCAAAATTTTTGTTTTCAATACTGAGTGGAAATTTTCCTTTTTATTATCTTGCAGCAAAATGATTAAACTGGCAAAGATAACTACAGTTGTGGGGACTACTTCGAGCCTAGGCTCCCAAGTATGATTCAGTGATCTTTTGCAGACAGTGTAGATCAAGATCAGACTGCACAGAACGTGCAGTCTGATCTTGATCCACACTGTCCGATTAGAAAATATCTCTGCCCAAAATACAGGTCTGAAATAAAATCTCTGTTTTTACTATCAGCTTGAAAATCTCATTTCGAGTACTTAGTCTGACCCGCTGACCTTTTGCGGACAGTGTAGATTAAGATCAGACTGCACAGAACGTGCAGCCTAATCTTGATCCACACTGTCCGATTAGAAGACATATCTTCCCAAAATATAGGTCTGAAATAACAAAATCTGTCTTTTTACTATCAGTTTGAAAATCTCATTTCGAGCACTTAACGATATAAAGGTTAGTGACATAGGCACTCGATTTCCCTGTCTTTTACTATTGTATATTACCTTTTCTATTTCTGCACATTAAAACTACTAGAAAGTTTCGCAGCGGCTATGTTTTAAATCAATGGAAGTCCTTGATCAGGTTTCGATTTACTCTGGTTCCTGAATCGTCATCAACGCGCTGGCCAATACGGGTACAATGATGGTATAAACAAGACGTGCTATTTTAAGCATAACCCTGGTGCTCGTATTCGCTTGCGCATTATACATGATTCGGGAGCCAGTGTAGAAGAAAACCTGATCAAGGACTTCCGTTGCTTCAAAACGAGGCCGCTACGAAACCCTCTAGTATGTAAGATATCTATGTACAGAAATAAATGTTAAGTTGCGAAAGTCATGGAAACCAAGTGCCTGTGGTTAGTAATAAAAAACCCCGCAAACCTTAGAAAGGGTTTACTTTGTGTTGACAAATTACGCTGGGAGATCGTGGGGGACATTTCAATAATTGGATGATTTCTGTAATAACTGTGATTGTGTGTGCACTGTCGCGATAATTGTTTTCGGTAGATACTCGAGAAGAAATGAAATAAAAAATATAGGAAAATATGTGAACATTACCACAGAGAGAACGAGAGAGGGAGGGGGCGAACGAACGAACGAACGAACAAGCGCTTAGCGGCCCAAGAGTTAACTACTAGGGTAGTAGACCCGTAACACTTTTAACTCTCTACCACACGAGAAAATTTTAGACTGGTCCAAATTGAAAGCATTTGCAGACGACAAAATAAAGGTGACTAAAAAATAGAAATTTGTGCTGGGAAGGGTACAAAACACTGTGGGAAAAGGAGAAAATGCTGGTTACCAGCATTTTCTTCTTTTCCCATAGTGTTTTCAAAAGGCCTCTTTCTTAGGGGCGTCAAAAGTAGGGATTGTGTGGTAATGGGTTAATGCAACATGGCATAAAATTTCTTGATAGTTGATAAATACGAATTTATACAGAAATAATACTTTTGCACATTTTTGACCTATCAAAAATTTCTTTGGTGCCTATCTAGAAATTATTCTGATACTTTTGTGAGTTTCCTAAAAGGGGAGGTAATTGTAATCTCCCTTTATAATTAAAAATATAGTGGTGTTACATTTATAAATTATAATTCTAAGAAGGAAAAAAAGGAAGGAAAAAGTGGCTCGGTTAAAGTAGTGCAATTGTACTCATTTTTAATCATAGCAAATTTTGTAGGATAATATTATACTGGAAATAGTTGTTTTGTACTACGGGAACACTACCTTATACGTTTTCATACATCCGGAATTTTGGCCTGTTTCTTCCGCACAGACAACTTGATATAGATAGCACTTGACGCCTTAATATCTAAAAATAAAACAGTTTAAAGTATCTTATCTCGAAATTATGTAATATAATACCTTAACTTTAGCTTGATTAAATTTGATCATGTCGGGCTTAAACACATTATATGACCTGTAACACGCTAAAAAGGGGCATTTGAACATTTGTGTAAAGTGTCGTTTCGGATCAGCCTGCGCATTCCGCGCAGGCTAATCCGAAACGACACTTTCCTTTTTTTATGTAATTCTGTTTCACGCAAGGCTTGTTTAGCACAAAATCTAATGTAGTCGTAAAGCACAGTCTCGTATTAGCTTGCACGGACTGCGCAGGCTCATCCGAGACGAAACATTGCGCAAATGTCCGAATGCCCCATTTCGCTTGTTACAGGCCATGAGCTTTTAAGTCTTTGCCAAACGAAAATATTTTAGACTGGTCCAAATTGAAAGCATTTGCCGACGACAAAATAAAAGTGACTGAAAATTCGAAATTTGTTTGGTGAAGGGTAGAAAACATTGTGGGAAAATGAGAAAATGCTGATTACCAGCATTTTCTCCTTTTCCCACAATGTTTTACGGGCTTCTTTCTCAGGGGTGTCAAAAGTGGGGATTGTGTGGTAATGGGTTAATATAGATCAGAGTGCACGGAACTTTCCGTCTGATCTCGGATCTATAAGGCCCTATGTGCAAAAATACTTTTTTCCAGAAAAAAGGACGGTTTAATCGAAACATTTCGGCTTCTGTCTACGGCTACCAACTTATATTCTATTCATTTTCAACGTTAATACATGATAAGCGATCGACCCACCCAGTTCCCCCCCCCCTTTTTTTTCGGTGTGCAACAGACTAAGTTCAAAAACATTGTGACAAAAAGACAGATTGCTCTTAAAAAGAAAAGGAAATTCATTTTGTGCCAATATTTGTGACACTTTGTTTGTTCTATTATCTTGCTGATTTTTTGCAAATCTGACATGAAATAATGACACCGAAATGGAGAGAAAAGAACGAGACAAAGGGATGTAATTTTCTGATAGACAAAAATAAGCCTAGATCGACAGATATCGCTGAACATGTTCTAGGTTATGAAGATTTAATTCTCTCTAAACACTTAAATAGATAAAGTTATATCCACAACTTCATTACTTTTTCATCGCAATATCATCAATAATTCAACCCTACGTCTCACAATCCCGTTTTGAACGACCCTACGGAGGGTGAATTTAGAAAACATTGCGGAAAAAGGAGAAAATGCTGGTAACCAGCATTTTCTCCTTTTTCAACAATGTTTTATACTCTATCAACGCTTAACCACGCAATCCTAAATTTTAATGGCCCTGAAAGGCTTTTGAAAACATGATAGGAAAAGTAGTGAATGCTCGTAACCAGCATTTTCTCACTTTCCTTACTTTTCTCACAATGTTTTTTTTTTACCCAAGCTCTTAGCCTGCTAATTAAGTAAAGTGAAACTTTCAGTTCGATAAAAAAAAAACTCAAATATTGCTATTTCTAAGTTTTGATTTGAACAATATCTCCTTATCGGATAGTGTAGAGCAAGATCAGACTACACGTTCTGTGCAGTCTGATCTTGATCTACACTGTCAGCAAAAGGTCAGTGAGTCGCGCTTAGAGCTAGTTAGGACAGATATCATAATGTGAGCGAAATTTTGATTTATAATTTGCAAATGCTTTGAATTTTGTTTCAGTAGGGCCCAAATTTTAATCGCATGGTAAAGTATTTAAGAATTAAATTTTATAATAGCGAATGTCGATTTTGTCGATTGCATATCGTAGAAAATATTACATTCTATCAAATAGCCTTAAAGTTGTAAGTAAAACCACAAAGGTTTTTTATGTTGCCTTGTGATGCCCTTGAAAAAGACAGAACGAAGGAATGGATATATTTCTTGTATGCAGCACTGATCTAATCCTTTGTTTTTTTTTTATCTATAGTTCAGGACCCCTTTTTTACCAAAATACAATTTCACCGTATACCAAACAATCTCAAATTTTAACGATCTGAGTGGAAAATGCTCTCGAAAACATTGTGACAAAAGAAGGAAATGCTGGTATCTGTGCATCTATGCACGCATGTAAAGTATAAGAATCTGTAATCACAAACCATTCTTAAGATCATTCTTAAACTAAATCTATAGAATTTTCCTCATTTGAAAGTAACGCAACGCCTAAGTGGGTAAACGATTGTATTTGAATTTGAAAGTAACACAACTCCTGATTGGCTAAACCATTTGATCAGTAGTTGTGTTACTTTCAAATAAGAAAATTTTGGGGAATAAGACTAAAATGTTCTTTAAAATGCTTGGTGGATAGGGACTGACATCCAATTTTCTCAACCAAAAGAAAAGAAGCGCCCAATGTTAGTGTCAAATTACCTAAAACTATACAGTATTCATAATACACAAATCATAGTATTTATTAAAATGGTGGACATTCCTGCCGGCAGACGGATCAGATTGCGTCCTTATCCTTTTATATGCTAACATGGAGGATTACCCCTTTACCAAACAATCCCTGATTTTTACGACCCTGAGATGGAAAACTTTTGAAAACATTGAAGGGAAAGGAGAAAATGCTGGTGACCAGCATTTTCTCCTTTCCCCACAATGTTTTATACCCTGCAGGAAACAAATTTCATCTTTTTGAGTTACGTTTGTTTTGTCGTCTGGAAGTGCTTTCAATTTGGACTAGTCTAAAATTGCGTCGTGTGGACAAGGGTTAAAAGCGAACGTTCAAATAACGATAGTGATGCGTTTAAAGTAAAATAGATTAAAAATCTCTGTTTTAACTAGAAATTCCCTATTAGCGAAGAAAACACGTATAGATCGCTTCTCATCTCCTTTATCATTGCATATCGAAATATTCAGGTTGTAGTATTGAACGAAAAAAGGGTAGAGTTTGCTTTCCCACGCCTCTCAAAATCACGGGACAATTTGGGTAGAAAAAAACATCCGTATCATCATGCAGTACGGCAACGGGGCGACGCTTTACATTGCAAATTTTAATTCACCATAACATTTTTGTCTAACTGACTTGGATAAATATAGGAGCATTGGCGAGACGAAGCCTTCACCCTTATTTTGCTTGATAAAAGAAATGAAGATTTCAAGCCAGCAGTTAACTCATTACCAAACGACAATATTTTAGGCTTGTCCAAATCGAAAGCATTTGCAGACGACGAAATAAAAGTGAATGAAAATTTGAAATTTGTTTTCTATGATGAAGGGTAGAAAACATTGTGTGAAAATGAGAAAATGCTGGTTACCAGCATTTTCTCCTTTTCCCACAATGTTTTTTCTAAAGGCTTCTTTCTCAGGGACGTCAAAAGTAGGGATTGTGTGGTAATTGGTTAAAGGTACCCAGAATGCCAAATTAGATGGATGTGTATTTGTAGAATGCCATCTAGCGGGAGTTAATAAATTGCTTGGTATGGTGCCTTATCTCTGGAGCTAAATCTGGAGCTACAGCAGGTCTCATTTCTCCTCAAACGTATTTTCTATACATAGCTACTTTATAGAGTGTAATGTTACAGTCTGCCCGCTTTCGGGGCTAGTGATACGTCATATAAGACAGTCAAATCTTCGAAGAATATGACATGCGCAGATAACGGGTATGGTACGCCACGGCCATACGCCCCCAACCCCCAACCCCTCTTTTTTTATAGAGCAATACCTAGTTCTCCCAGCGCCAAATATTGACATGATCTAAGTACGAATAGATTTCTATCCCCCTATACAAAATAGACCTTAACTCATTACCAAAGGAGAATATTTTAGGCTTGTCCAAATCGAAAGCATTTGCAGACGACAAAATAAAAGTGACCAAAAATTTGAAATTTGTTTTGTAAAGAGTAGAAGTAGAGTCACCGGCATTTTCTCCTTTTTCCACAATGTTATCTAAAGGCTTCTTTCTCAGGGGCGTCAAAAGTAGGGATTGTGTTGTAATGGGTTAATCAAGTGGACAAATTAAGCAATATCATTAACAGGTGTTAGTTACGCAGATTTCGTGAGGTTAGGCAGATGATGTTAAAGAAAAAGGTCGGTTCATTAGGTGATTTTCCAGTAGGATAAGTCAAATCGCAGTAAATAAACCCTGAACTGTCAGGTCTCATTGTTGTATTGTCTTCTACAAGGATATGTAAGTCTCTTCTTTTACTGGAGAGGTCTCCACTGTGGTGAGTCTAATAGGCAGACTGTCTCAGAAAATTGCTGTCTAAATCCATTTTCTACGCGCCTTTGTTCTGATACACAGTCTGTTTCGGTATGGTTTTATAAATAAACCGAAATCAAAAAAAGTGAAATAGGAAATAGAAGTCGTTTGTTTTTATCTGACGGATTTCAAAAGAGATTTGTTCTATCTATTTGATTGCAAATGTCCTCTCTCATAGTTGTATTTTTTTCATTAAGCTCTTTGAGGACAAAAGGGGAAAAAAATCTTTTCCTCTTTACCACACGAGAATATCTTAGACTGATCCAAATTCAAATCATTTGCAGATGACAAAATAAAGATGACTGAAACATTAAAATTTGGATTTGGAAGGGTAGAAAACACTGTGGGAAAAGGAATACACGTTATGTACAATCTGATCTTGATCTTTTACGTCCGGAAATGCTTTTCAAAGAAAAGGTTATCAATATATATTTTTTTGTAGTAGAGAGAATGCTTCAGGCTGCGAATGACGCAGAATCATACTACACGTGTTGTGCAATCTGATCTTGATCTTTCACGCCCGGAAATGCTATTTTTAATAAAAAAGGTTATTAACCCTTTACCCCATAAGGAATTTCTAGGGTATCTCTAATTGACCCTAAATAACAGCAAGGATGAAGCAGTTTCTTATGCGCATATGACACCTTTTGATAGCATAGAAAACATGGTGATAAAAGGTGAAATTGCTCGTCACGAGCAATTTCACCTTTTACCACAATGCTTTCCAAAGGCTCCCACAAGCAATGCGTATAGAAATGAGTATCTGTGGAGTAAAGGGTTGAAATAATGTATAATTGTAGTAAAAGGGTTTCTTCTAGGCTGTACCTTGCACTGAATCTATAATTCACTTACCTTCGAAGCCGGAGAATTTTTAAGACTTAGAGAAGATCGCCTTTGAAAACATTATGACAAAAGGAGAAATCGCTTGTAACCTATTGCAGAAGCCTTGATAGTGCTTCGTTCAGCCACAATAAACTGTTGATGGGAGGCCCGAGTCATTTATGTTTGAAAGTTATACAAATATATTTCCCTTTTGTATAAACATTATCTGACAATTTATATGCAAACTTTTTTTTTACGAAATATCCTAACATAATAAACGATCTT
This sequence comes from Tridacna crocea, assembly GCA_943736015.1. Taxonomy (NCBI): domain Eukaryota; kingdom Metazoa; phylum Mollusca; class Bivalvia; order Cardiida; family Cardiidae; genus Tridacna; species Tridacna crocea. The sequence continues at coordinate 53,390,679 of OX031064.1, read as the reverse complement.
TAAGTTGTGTTTATATTATAAACGTAACCATAGTAACGGCTTCATTTGAATTTTTTATTGCACTTTGATACCATGACGAGGTAATATATGACTTCAGTCTCATCAAATGTAGATTTTTTTTTTGTGAAAACAAAATTAATTTTTCGTGTCATCTTTGGGCAATTTGGGGCGGAGGATATCTGTAAGACCAAGGCCCGTATTCGCAGCCATTCCTCCAAATATTCTTTTATAACTCAAGTGAATTTTCTTAATTTCAAAGTACATGTATTTAACGGAATTTCTGGCTGAACCAATTGCTCTAGCAGATCAGACATTGTGTTACTTTCTAGAATGCGTTATGAGATTAATATTTTGAGTCGTTTGTTTTGCGATTTTGGATGGAGGGGACAAGGGATCGTACATGATTATAATGATGATGATGATGATGATGATGGTGGTGGTGGTGGTGATGATGATGATGATGATGATGATGATGGTGGTGGTGTTGGTGGTGATGATGATGATGATGACAATGACGATTATGATGGTGATGATAATGATGATGATGATGGTGGTGGTGGTGGTGATGATGATGATGATGATGATGATTATGATGATTATGATGATGATTTTGATGATGATTTTGATGATGATATTTGATCCCTGTTTAGACCAAGGCCCATCTTTAACATCGATTCTTTCATCTTTTTAAATCTATATCTAGCGACATTTCTAAAAGTCAAAGTTTCGCTATTTCTGATTGGCTTAGCCAATAGGTTTAGCCAATCAGACTTTAAAATTTCTTTCTTCAATGGGTTACTTTTATGAATCGATGAAACTGGTTTTTAGAATCTATCCAAAGTCTATAGTCCTTTATTTTTAAGAGAGCATTTTGAATTCAGGATGTCGGGCAACTCATCCCAACAACATAAAACTTAATTATGGAACTTCAGAGTAGGAGATCCATGTTGTTAAGCCCTTTCCCAAACAAGCCCTGGTTTTTTACGTGTCTGCAGTAAAAGTCTTTTGAAAACACCGTGGGAAAAGGAGAAATTGCTCATAATGAGCAATTTCTCCTTTTCCCACAGTGTTTTCTACCTTTTTTGAGAACTTTCTGCCATTTTCTCCAAATCTAGAATGGTCTCTTGCAAACTCTTTCGTTTTGGAAGAGTCCATAATTTGTCGTTTGGGAAAGGGTTAAGCCCTTTGCTAGACAATCTCTAGTTTTTACGACCCTGACATGGAAGTCTTTTGAAAACATTGCGGGAAAAGGAGAAAATGCTGGTAACCAGCATTTTCTCCTTTTCCCACAATGTTTTCTACCCTGCCGGAAACAAATTTCAATTTTTGAGTTACGTTTATTTTGTCGTCTGCAAGTGCTTTCAATTTGGAGTAGTCTAAAATTTGTTGTCTGGTTAAAGAGTTAAATTTTTACCTTCTAAATAAATGAAATGGAACTCCCAAGCCGGATGATAAAAACCTATAGATAATTGCTATTTTAATGTTATTTTTGCGAAACAAAAATCTCTTATCATACAGTGTAGATCCAAGATCAGACTGCACATTCTGTGCAGTCTGATCTTGATCTACAATGTCCGCCAAAGGATATTTGAGTCGTCTCAGTAGTCTTAATCAGACGACAATTTTTTTGCCTTGTTCAAATTGAAACTATTTGCAGACGACAATTTCAGTCTGGTTCAAATGGTGTAACTTTTTCTCAGATGAAGTAGAAAACATTGTGGGAAAAGAAGAAAATGCTGGTTACCAGCATTTTCTTCTTTTCCCACAATGCTTTGGAAAGGCTTCTTTTCCAGGAGCGTCAAAAATCAGCATTGTGTGGTAAAGGGTTAAAAGACAAGTGCACGCATTTGTTCCCTCTAGCGGTACGAAATAACCTGATTTAGTGCAAATATAATATTGACGAACATTACATAAGATGTCTCTAGCCTTTGATCAATCATAACGATCTTTAGTCTAACATCGCAGGACATGGTGGCCTTCAAAATGCTGATTTTATTATCTGACGTCTCTTGTGTAGACTAAGATCAGACTGCAGTTATGCTCAGTCTGATATTGATCTTCATTCTTCAGAACTTATCTATAAATGTGCTACTTTTCAATATGCATATTTAGTGAATTATTAAATACTGAACGGTGCTTAGTTCCATTGCGTTACGTATATTTTGGTCCAGCGGGGTAGAGTTTTATACTTCATGTCAATATTCAGATAGCTTTCTGCGTTTTAAATGATGCTTTGCAGTCTTTTAAGTGAAAATTGTTGCAGAAATAATCATTTGTGAGTTGGCTGACTTACATTGCATGGTATTGAAACACAGAGTGTAATGCAATGTAAACATGGAATTCGAATTCGGTCATTTTTTTTCTCCTCCATGTATGTAAGGAGATTTAATTATCTATCATACAACCAAACATACCTTGACCAAAACTTTTCGCTATTGGTAAATTTTCTGCATACACAAGGACCAGTCTACCTCATGATTAAGTCGGTTATTAAAAGAAGTGGCTATTATGAATCTATAAGTGCCCTTTTTATCATGAATCACAGTGATGCAGTAGGCCCTTTTGCCGGAGCATGGCTCAAATGTAATGTATGGAAGCATAATATAACTCTGAATAATCTTGGGAAACGTCAGCGATTGGTCCAATTCTAACAGGTTCTAGTAGATGTTTTAATTTTGACCCAGATAAAATATCGTTTGGCTTTCAACACGCAGTAAAGGGCATTCGGACATTTGCGTAAAGTGTCGTATCGGGTCAGCCTGCGCAGTCCGCGCAGGCTGATCCGAAACGACACTTTCCGTTTTTATGTAATTTTCTGCTCGGTGCATGTCTACTAAAGGACAAAATGTAATGTAGTCGTAGAGTACCATCTCGGATTAGACTGGGCAGATTGCGCAGCCTAACCCGAGACGACATTTTACGCATATGTTCGAATACCCCTTTTCGCGCGTTGCATGCGATTTTCTATGATTTTTATATAGATCTATATCTTTTTTTAATTTTTTGTATCTATTACTTTGCTGGAAGGTAAAGCGTAACGCATAAATTGGAAGTTTATACATATAACCAACTATATTTTATATGTAGATGTTTGGAAGAGTGAGTTTCTATCGTAAGCAAATAACAAGGAAATAAGCAGGACAAATTGGTGACATGTATAAGTCATGAAGATGTTTCTTTGTTACTGAGAAATACAGCATAAAGGATGGATTATACTACGTCATATAAATCAGAGAATTTTGATTACATGGAATGTTTCGCTTCGGTAATACTGTTGCTAACAACGTCCATAAATCGCCTGTCAGCCCTCGTGCCAGTTTTTCTATAATACAGTACTAAAAAGAACAGTTGTTTCTGCTATTGCGTCATAAATCCACGTAATCAGAATATCTACATGTACAGTTATATTGCGATACTGACATCCGTGTCAAGCTACAAACTGTCTACTCAGAAATGATGGTGAAATACCTGATATACAAGGGTCAGACTCCCAGCCTAGTTTTCCTGCCACTAATATCAATCTTAAATTTTACACACAATCCCAACTTTTAACGGCCTTATAGAAAACCCTTGGCAAGGAGAAAATGCTGGTAAACGACGTTTTCTCCCTATTCCCATAATGCTTTCTAATTTTTGAAAAAAAAAGTTTTAGATTTTGGGCAACTTTTGATTTCTCGCATAAAAAAATACTCTCATTTTGGGCAGGTGTAAAACTCATTGTGTGGTAAAAGGTCAAAAGCGCCTTAAAGATATTTAAGAGAAAATAGAATACATGTACTCATACCGTGACTTGCCGTGTAGAATAGATGAAGAAAAAGACTACATTAACTCTTTACCACACGACAAAATTTTAGACTGGCTCAAATTGAAAGCATTTGCAGACGACAAAATAAAGATGAGTCAAAAATTGAAATTTGTTCTGAGAAGGATAGAAAACACTGTGGGAAAAGGAGAAAATGCTGGTTACCAGCATTTTCTCCTTTTCCTACAGTTTTTCAAAAGGCTTCTTTCTCAGGGGCGTCAAAAGTAGGGATTGTGTGGTAATGGGTTAAGGAACATCGTAAGTCTCGAAAATCGCTTTCAGTTTTGGGATCCTGTTTAACTCTTCGCCAAATCAACATGTAGTGTACGGCCAGGGGGGTATTTTTGATACTATAACAGAAAAAATAACTTTCCAACAATATCTTCTACCGTCGTTAAAGCTATATAGAATGATAAAATGTCATTGCCAGGTGCTTTTAAGTTGGATAAGTCAAAAGTTTGGTAAAGAGTTAAGCTGACATCGTTCTTGATGGTGACATTCAATTTAATATAATTGTCAATTACTGCAAGAAATATTCAATTAAAACATTGACAAACTTCACGTAATTCCAAATAACGATAACTTTCAATCATTTACAGTAATGTACAGGAACTATTTTTTGTTGGTAACAGATGGTTGAAGAACACTTAATGTCGGCGTAATTCGGTTATGGTGATTGATTTAGGGTTTTTGAGACGATGATTTTTCTCTTTCCCACTTCAATCCACAAAAGTCTACATGTCTGAGTTCACCAGTCTTTTAGATGATATTGCCTGAAAAGAGTGTCTAGTATAATGTTTTTAGACCATTCCGTATTGAAAGCATTAGCACCAAACGAGTTTACTCTTTACCTAATGACGAAATTATAGACTTGTCCGAATTGAAAGCGTTTGCAGACGTCAAAATAAAAGTGACTGAAAAAGTGAAATTTGTATCGAAAATGGGAGAAAAACATAGTGGGAAAAGGAGAAGATGCTGGTTACCAGCATTTTCTCCTTTTCTCACAATGTTTTCAAAAGGCTTCTATCTCAGGGTCGTAAAATCCAAGGATTGTTTTGCAAAGGATTAACCTGCTAAATAAGTCAAATTGAACTTTCAATCCGACAGTAAAAACTCCAAATATATTGCCAACTTAAAGCTAAGTTTAAGGGAGGGAAATATTTCCTTATCGGACAGTGTAGAATCAAGATCAGACTGCACGTTCTGTGCAGTCTGATCTTGATCAACACTGTCCGCAAAAGTTCCTCGAGTTTAGCATAGCAACCAAAGGATTAAGTTTTGTGCAATATAAAATGCATTTGCCCCATTCTATCTTAAATTTTCCGCAGACTGGTTGGATTAGATTCCAATACAATACGTATAAATATAATGAAATTACTGTAAGCCCAGAAGGAGATTCAAGGGAAAGCATGAATAGGTGAACTGGTCAGGGAAAGCATGAATAGGTAAACTTGTCGCTGAAATAATTGAAATACTGAAGTAAAATGGCATTAAATACCCACCAAGCAAGTATCCCTTGACAAGGATACACTGTGAGAAGTACATCAGCAGGTAATCACGTGTCAATAAAGAGGAAACGTAACTTTCGTTTTCATGTCTGTTGCTATGATACCTGCTATCTGCCTGAGAATAAAAAACTATTTCTGCATGGTTAATGCATGTAAAATGCGCACAACTGTCTGTTAGTAGTGAGTATGGGCTTATCAAGACGAATCTGGCTTTTATGATAATGAAAAAGCTCAAGTTGTCAGTAGAAACGGTTTTCTTGTTCGTTCTTAAACAATTACGATTTGATAAGTTAAATGCGGCCCGCCATTGTAATCCTGTCCAACCGGAAGTTTGGGTCGCATCACCGTTGCTAAATTTAACCTTTGATTAGAAAGTAGATCGATGATTTTACATGCCTTTATAATCAGCTCTTATCAATCAAACACCAGTAAAGCTTAAAAATGAAAACGAAACCTTTAAATCGATAGTAAAAATCAAAGAAGTGCTATTTTATAGTAGTTTCTTGTGAAAATATTTCCTAATCGGATAGTGTTGATCTACACTATGGTGTCCGAGGTTGTGAGATAGTATGTCGGTCTCGTAGCCAAAAAGTCCCGAGTTCGATACCCGGGAATTTCTTTAACTTAGGGATCGTTCATTGGCCCAAAACATTCTGCGAAAGTACTGGTGGAGTTCCCAGGAAGCATGATATAGAGAGACTAGTATACATGTACATGTAAGTTGTAAGAAATTATGTACGATGTAAAACAAATATTTTTAACCCATTACCACACAATCTCTACTTTTTACGACCCTGAGAAAGAAGCCTTTAGAAAACATTGTGAGAAAAGGAGAAAATGCTGGTTACCAGCATTTTCTCCTTTTCCCGCAATGTTTTCTACTCTTTCCAAAACAAATTTCATTTTTTGAACAAATGTTTATTTTGTCGTCTGCAAATGCTTTGAATTTGGACCAGCCTAAAATTTTGTCTTTAGGTAAAGAGTTAAACAAATATGTTTAAACTAAACTACACCGTCCGCGAAAAGGTCCATAGGTCGCGCTTAGCAACCTGAGGGTTAAACAATTGCAATTTCAAGATGGTTTTGTTCTGAATTCCTCAACAAAGCTGAAAGTGTAGATCAAGACCATACTGCAAGTGTTACAAAAGTTACAAGAAAAAAATGTTTACAGTATAAGTTGGTCAGCGTTATTTTCACAATCGTCAGCACTGTTGCATCTTTTCTGCAAGTCTCGTTCAATATCTATTCTCGCGTCATTGTAGTAAAAAGCGGGAGTTCTTGGCTTGTATGTATTATTGGTTGTGTACGTTGTGTAGGTATAACTACAACATTTTAATTATTGATAGGAAAAGCATTGCTAAGAAATTCTATAGAAAATAAAGTTGCTAAATTAAGATTTAGGAAGTTAAGTGTGGAGCTGAGATTAGCAGTCTCGCGGACAATGTATATCAAGATTAGGTCAGCATTTTACTCGGGATTTTGAAAGCATTTTACTCAAGATTGTTTGTTAAGAGATTGATTTGAAATGAGCCATTCTCTGTGAAAAAGGGACTTAACGTATCTGCGAAAAGTATCGACCCAGGTCAGCCTAGCATCGTCGCAGGATGACAAGGGTAGAAAATTACTGCTATTTACATTTGATCAATTTCCTGGATGTCAAAGCATCATTCGATTCATTCGGTTGTTAGTGGAAAGGGATTTTAGAGATACATAGGCACATAAAGACCTGCATGGTATGATGCAATATAGAGATGCGTTAAACTCATTACCAAATGATAATGTTAAAGGCTTGTTCAAATCGTAAGCAGTTCAGTGCAGAAAACAAAATAAAAGTGACTGAAAGTTTGAAATCTATTTTATGAGGAACAGAAAACATTGTGGGAAAAGGAGAAAATGCTGGTTAACAGCATTTTCTCCTTTTCCCATAATGTTTTCTGAAGGCTTCTTTTTCAGGGTCGTCAAAAGTAGGGATTGTATGGTAATGGGTTAAACAGCAGTTACTAGAATGTGCCTGATCTTTTTTCTTTTATTTCATTTCAGCCAATGAAAAGTTGACAAAGCTGGATTGCTGAAGAAGACATCTTTATAACAAATGGCTAGATATGTGATATAAAAGAGACGTTTATACCAGTTGGGGATTCACAGTCTTATTGTATTTTAGAACTATGTGTGGAATTTCTAACTGAAAGAGACAGTATTAGAAATTGTGATAATTAGCACGGGAGAAAAGGAGGTGGCTTTGTGACCAGGGTTTAGGATTGGAGTTTACGTTGGGCTCGGTTTGAGTTCTCTCATGTCACTCATAGTAACTATGTTAGTGTTTTAAGCTTTTGTCTTTAGCCGAGGATTGGAGTCTGAAGACAAGAAGAACAAAAAAAAAACCAACATTTTGTTGAAAGGAATTCATTAGAGAGAGTGGTACTTGGCACTGGAAAAAAAAAGTCGAATTTACTTTGTGACCAGGAGCAAAGATTGGAATTAACGTTGTGCAGAGTTGTGTTCTTGTTAGCCCTGGGTAAGTAATTTTTTCTTGTCTTATTGATTATCATAAATCCTTGGAGGATAGAATTCGACTGAGCTAGGAATCGAATAAGCTAGTCCCTGGTTTTAACCCTTAGGCGTGCTGAGCGGGACTCAATGGCCTTTGTAAGACAGTGTAGATTAAGATCATACTGCACAGTACGTTGTAAATACACTTAGTTTTGGATCTTTGATCTGCATTCTTCCTTGTTAGATAAGAAGATAGTTTACTCCCCAAAAGATTCTCCTAAAATGAAAAATTATGGCTTTTAACCCTTTCATATCGGCTTTAACCCTTTACCACACAATGAAAACTTTTGATACCCTTGAGGAAGAAGCCTTCTGAAAGCATTGTGGGAAAAGGAGAAAATGCTGGTAACCAGCATTTTCTCCTTTTCCCACAAAGCTTTCTTACACTTTCACAGGCAATTACAATCATTTCAACTAAATTTGAAGTGTCGCTAGTACAGATAACTGTCCCCAAAGGCGATGTTACTTTTTGACTGGTCGCCTCGGTGTACAGTGAATGTCCAAATATGAAAAAGATCACCGGAGCATCTCATTATTAAGACTGGAAGTGTCGCCTGCAAATGCTTTCAGTTTGGACCAGTCTAAAATTTTGTCGTTTGGTAAAGATTAGCATGTTAAGAGTTAAACTTTGTTCGCTACCAACCTAGCGACAGGATTCGACAATTGATGGTCAAAGCAGCAAGCTTCAGTTTGAGACTTAAGATTAAAAATTGAAAAAATAAAAAGTCTGTTATCACAGTTAACCCCTCGGTTGAATTTTTTTTTTTTTGGGGGGGGGGGGCGGGGGAGGTAACTTTTATCACCACATGTATAGTAGGTATACATGTTTCGACTCTCAGGCTTTTGTTGTCAGGAGTTGGAGGTTTGAATCTTTAAGAAATAACATTTGTTGGTAGATTATTATATAAATCTTAGAACTGGCCCAACTGGGGTATATTGTGTAACTTTGTAATCAATTCGTTGTCTCAAACATCGTTAAGAAATTTTGGTGAGAAGAAACAAAGTGTTCGAGAGGTTACGTTTGAAGAGTCTTGCACTAAAACTTGGCATGTGTTTATTTTCGAAGATGTCTATTTGGTGCCATTCGTCTTTCGTCGCTGTTCCGCGTTAATTATCATACAATTGTTTCACTAATCATGGGCGAGTGTACTGTTTCTTGTTTAACTCTTTACCAAACGACAAAATTGTAGACTGGTCCAAATTAAAAGCATTTGCAGACGAAAAAAAATAAACGTAATTCAAAATTTGAAATTTGTTTCCAGCAGGGTAGAAAACATTGTGGGAAAAGGAGAAAATGCTGGTTACCAGCATTTTCTCTTTTTTTCCCACAATGTTTTCAAAGGGCCTCTATCTCAGGGTCGTACAAACCAGGGATTGTTTGGTATAGGGTTAAAGCTGACCTTTCTTTTTTTTCTTTCTTATTTTTCTTTCTTTCTTTCTTTCTTTCTTTCTTCCTTCCTTCCGTCCTTTCTTTCTTTCTTTCTTTCTTTCTTTCTTCCTTCCTTCCTTCCTTCCTTCCTTCCTTCCTTCCTTCCTTCCTTTCTTTCTTTCTTTCTTTCTTTCTTTCTTTCTGCACCGGTTGGTTTTAGCTTAAGGTCATCGGCCCTTTACTTTCATCTCAAAAGACGCAAAGTGCCGAGATTGGCCGAATAACATTTACGAAACGTCGATAGTACACGATATTACTGACGAGCTGGTGAGTCTACAGCCCTTAACTCTCAACCCTTTACCACACAATGCCGACTTTTGACGTTCCTGAAAAAGAAGCCTTTTGAAAACATTATTGGAAAAGAATAAAATACTGGTAACCAGCATTTTCTTCTTTTCCCACAATGATTTCTATTCTGTCGACGAAAAATTGCACCATTTGAGCCACACTGAAATTGTCGTCTGCGAATGCTTTCAATTTGAACAAAGCCAAAATCTAGTCGTCTGGAAGAGGGAAGGGACTGAAAGCTGTCGAGATCTGCCGAATAGCCTTTACACAAACGCCGATGGTACACGGTATTTACCGATGATTTAGGGATCGTTGACCTTTAAAGATAATTATTACAATTTAGGCGAAAGAAAGTGAATGAAATGCACAGTCGCTGTAGAAGAATGGAAAACGTCGACGGAAAAGGAGCAATAGCTCGAAACATCTGACAAAGTGGGAAAAGATGTGGGGGAGGGGGGTTGTAAGACAAAGGATTAACGAGGTCGCACTTAATCCATACAGGTAAACAAGTCAATGTGAACAGAACGAGCTGGTGCTTGTTACAATAAATAACTATGGAAACCGTCATAAAGATCATCACTGTCTCTTTTTTTCTATCTTTACGTTTTTAAGGGTTGGCATATCAGGTCGGAGGCTGCCAAGTTTTTGTCATTACTAATGAACCTGGAATAACTATTCTAATATAACTGCGACTTTTTACAACTTTTGTTGTCATTACCCTTTTCTCCTATCTTTCTATTTTATCGTTAACCTCTGCGTACTGGTACTATATTTGGTGAGGTTAACTTTGAAAGCATTAAAATTTTGTGGACGAAAAAATCATTGTGACTCAAGAGTTAAAATTGAAATTTGAGAAAGTAGAAAATAGTGTGGGAAAAGGAGAAAATGCTGGTTACCAGCATTTTCTCCTTTTTCCACAATATTTTCAAAAGTCTTTTTCTTTAAGTTTGTTAAAAGTCGGGATTGTGTGATAATGGGGAATAGCCCGTTATCTTGCTAGATGAGTGAATTGAAACGTTCGAAACCGACAATGAACACTATTTTTTTACTATTCAAAAGGTATATTTTGGAAGATAATATCTCCTTAGCCGACAGTGTAGATTCAAGATCAGACTGTACGATCTGTGCAGTCTGATCTTGATCCACACTGTTCGTTGGTTGTATTGGGGTTTAACGCCACTTTAACAGCTAAGGTCATATCATGGCGGTCGGTGACGCACATGATTGTGTTTCCTGGTTTTCTCACACCAGTGCTAACACAACTTTCTTTCCAAAGCCACCGACTACTTTTCTCACATGCTTCAGCAGAGGTTAGAGGCTAAAATACTCCGGAAAGAAAGTTCACCTCAACCGGGTATCGAACTCACAACCACCAGGTCATGAGTTCGACACGCTCACCACTGAGCCACCCGGGCGGGCTACACTGTTCGCAAAAGGTCGTCGAGTCGCGCTTCGCAACATTAGGATTAACCCTTTCCAAAACAAACACTGGTTTTTACGTGTCTGCAGTAAAAGTCTTTTGAAAACACTGTGGGAAAAGGAGAAATTGCTCGTAACGAGCAATTTCTCCTTTTCCCACAGTCTTTTCTACCCTTTTTGAGAACTTTCTGCCATTTTCTCCAATCTAAAATTGTTATCTGCAAATTTCTTTGGTTTGGAAGACTCCAAAATGTGTCGTTTGGGAAAGGGTTAAGACGCCTTTCGTAACGACACGACCTGATCGATTTTCCTGCACCGCAATTTTATGTCTATCCATCTGTTATCGATGGTCAATCTAAGACACTCCCCAGGAACCCTTTGATAAAATAGCCATCAAACGTCCACCGTTTAATTGGGCTCCGACCATTTATTCCTATAAAACTTAGAACGCGGAGATACCGACATTCTCTAACGTGCAACATGTAGTTCATATCACAGCATAATTTGTTACAATTTCGGCCGCGTTCTCGGTATGAATTCAACCATAGCGAGGCGGCCAACATTCGACCAGCCTGTATAGCTCAGTTGGTAGAGTAAGACTCGTGATCATAAAGGTATGGGTTCGATCCCCACGGTTGGCCATGCAAATTACTAATACTCCTTCGGATGAGGCGTTAAACCACGCGTTGGTTTAATTCCAATCATAAGTGCTTTGTACAATCCATTCACTTAGCCACTGGCTGCTTTTCCACATAAACATCATCGAAACAATAGTTTACAAGCATTCGAGGATATACCTAACCATACACACGAAGGTGATAACTGATTGATTAGAAGCAGTTCTGCTCTATCACTTGGACAGCTTCTCAAACCTCAATTGTTTCCTTAGTTTTACAATCACTGAGCAGCAACTTTGAAGTACCTTGCCCAAGAGACCTCTTTGTAAGGTACTGACAGTGCTGCATATATGAAAAAGTACAGGGAGGGAGCAGCCATTGTTTGCAACAATTGACAGCTAGGGTACCAAGAAACTTTGTCCACCACCAAACTGAAGGTATTGTTCAAGTTCGGAGTTGGACAATCACTGTATTTTTCTAACTGGCTATTACAAGAGGATAAAAAAAAATGTCCAAAAATGTATTCCATTCTGCATAACTTCCCATTCCTTCAAATGCCTTATATGCGTTTGGTTTGTGACTTATGCATTTTGTCAACACCTCAGCCGACCATCTTCGTGATATCTACCCGAAAGTATGGGACGTACAACTGTCAAAAAAGCATATGCATTCGCGATAAAAAGTAGATCTGTGCCTTTTCGTGGGATTGCAATCCTTTTTACGGTGTTTCAGGGCACAGAGAGAAAACAACAAAGTAAATCCTTCTATACAATAGACGACAACAGAGGGTTTGTGAGAAGTGAAAATCAGAATCAGATTGCATAGAACGTGCAGTCTGATCTTTGATCCTCACTATCCACTAACCGAACTATCTCTTAAATTTTGCAAAGGAAATGTATTCTTGGCCTTTGAGAATATTATGGGTTTACTTCAAAAACCTTGTAACTACAGCTTGTTTTAAGCTGTAGTTACGAGGTTTTCGAAGTAAACCGACGATGTGCAATTTATATATTCATCTGCATAAGAGTTAATTTCTTTTATCAGTTATTTTTTTCTTCTTCCACAATGTTTTCTATTGAGATATGAGATACGGTCTTTGGTTGTGGAAATACGAAAACATCTGTTTCGGTATACACGTATATTGTATCGCCGGTTTACTTCAACGACCTCGTAACTACAGCTTGTATCAAGCTGTAGTTATGAGGTTTTAGAAGTCAACCGACGATATTTCATTTTGACGACTCAGTTTAAGGATGACTTAGTGTTTTGAAACATGACAGTGGATATGATACCAAGATATACGTGACATCCGGGCTATATGATTACGGGCATTGGATCTCTAGTGGCCTTTCGCCTCATGCGCACAAGTATACTCTTGCAAAAGGAGGCTTAACGTATTTCCATGATACATGTACATCATACAGATTTAACCCATTACCACACAATCCCTACTTTTGACGCCCCTGAGAAAGAAGCCTTTGAAAACACTGTAGGAAAAGGAGAAAATGCTGGTTACCAGCATTTTCTCCTTTTTCCTACAGTGTTTTCTACCCTTCCCAGATCAAATTTCAATTTTTCGGTCACCTTTTTTTTATCGTCTGCAGATGCTTTCAATTCGAACCAGTCTAAAATTTTGTCGTTTGGTAAAGAGTTAAATCTTCATATGATTATGAATCTATAGTATCCGTATTGTCTATCAACATGGCCGAGTAATGAGGTAGAATGGCCTTTGAACAATCAGAAAATAGACCAAAAGCAACTATTTCGAAATTTATCAGTCCTCCGACTCCTTCTCTTTCCCTCCTCTTCCTCCTTCTCCTTCTCATCATAATCATTATCATGGTCGTCATCATCACTGTCATATTTCTTCTCCTTCTTTGTCTTTTTTGTCTTTACTATATAGTCTTCTTCCTAAATCCACCCTTTTCTTCTTCTTAATTTCATCCTCCTCCTCCTCTTCGCCTTCTTCTTCTACTTCTTCTACTTCTTCTTCTTCTTCTTCTTCTTCTTCTTCTTTTCCTCCTAATTTACCTCCTTTCCCTTCTTCTTCTTCTTCCTTATAATGGTGATGATCACTATTTAAGAGTATGCCTCTTAAATCTGAACTCAAACCACCTCATTATGCTTGTCTGTAAAGAATGGAAATGAAACATAAACCGAAAGTTCATAAATCAAGTTTTTATCTACAATATTTATAACTTTCCTATACAAATTTCACTCCACCGTTTCAATTTAAAGTCATTTAAGGATAACCAAGATAGAGAGATACTTTTACTATATAGATATAGAGATAAATCTGTTTGTGCGGTAGACAGACATTATTAAAAAAAATTACCCTTTCCCGGACGACAATATTAGTTGTACGGTCAGGTGGCAAGGGACCTGGAAACTTGTTCACGGCCTCGGCGAGGTGGCGACATGATTCACCACAGCCGTGAACAAGTTTCCAAGTCCCCTGCCACCTGAAAGCAAAACGAATTTATTATACTGCAAAGTTTTACCCTTTCAAAGCGAGTTGAGCGAAATTTTCCTGTTTTATGATTTTAATTTTAATTTCACGAATAGAGTATGCTGACGAAATAGAAATTCCCTTCTGAGTGCTCGAATTCAATGAAAACTGACGTCACTGGAAACTGACGTCACTAAAACGTGCAGTGGACGCCTCCATTTTGGATGTTGTGTTGCACGTGTAGTGATGTTTACGGGGCACTCAAAAGGGATACTGGTTTTACGGGGTTTTTGCCAGGGAACATGATATATGTTCCCGGCATGTTAACCAATCAGATCACGAGAAATTTCTTTGCAGTATAATAATATAAGTTGTAGGGTCAGGTGGCAAGGGACTTGGAAACTTGTTCACGGTTGTAGTGAATCATGTCGCCCCGAGCCGAAGGCCCAAAAAACATTTTTGAAATATCTGTAGGCTAGCTCTCTTTGGCAGTCTACCATCCGTTTAAAGTTATAACTGTCCTCCATTTCTCAATCTCTGCTTTCCTGCTTATTTGACATCGTGTTTCTCTTTCGTCTTTAAGTGATGAAAAAAAAATCATTGAAGAAGTTCTTCTGCGAAAGCTTATGCGATAGAAAAAGTTGACCTTTTTATACATGGAAGAAATGTTCTATTTACAATACGGAAACTTGATTCAAGCACGTATCGTATATTACATAATTTATGATCCCTGTTCAAAGAAAATAATGGCATCATGTATGCTTGTTGCTGTCGAAATACAACCGCACAATATAATATATCGTCGGTTTACTTCAAAAACCTCGTTACTACAGCTTGAAACAAGCTGTAGTTACGAGGTTTTTTATGTAAATCGACAATATATATAATGCACAGAAAACGAAACGAGCAGGATGATTACGGAAACTTAAAAAAGCTATTTCCAGTAATTCAATTGGCAGAGAGTATAGTTCGAGATAAACCAGTATATACGTGCAGCCTTCTCAAAGTGCTCCGCTTTTCCAAATTAGTTTAACCCATTACCAAACGACAATATTTTAGACTGGTCCAAATTAAAAGCATTTGCAGACTACAAAATTAAAGTGACTGAAAATTTGAAATTTGTTTTGTGAAGGGTAGAAAACATTGTGGGAAAAGGAGAAAATGCTGGTTACCAGCATTTTCTCCTTTTCCCACAATGTTTTCTAAAGCCTACTTTCTCAGGGGCGTCAAAACTAGGAATTGTGTGGTAATGGGTTAAGTCATACTTATCCATAAAATACAAATAAATTTAACGAAAAATGTTTCTACGATTATTGACAAAATTAAATACTTTAGGATATAGAAATACGACAGACAGACAGACAGAAAAGTTTATTCATCAGACTTGTACAATGTACATCGTCAAAATACAAAGTTGTTTTCATTAAATATATACATGTGTTTGCTCAACTAGATCGGAAAAAAAAGTACATCTAATTTCTATTATAGGATGCTCACCTATTGGAGGTGAGAGAGAGAGAGAGAGAGAGAGAGAGAGAGCGATAAAATCAATACAACAAGAAAAATTCTCAATAAACATATTCCAGTTAAACATTGATCGATATTTAACTAATATATAAACATATACATTAAAAACTGCTCGTTGTCAAGTTAGTTCAATTCTGAGGATGAACTGGCGTAATTGCAGTATTTAGTCATGTAATTTCAGATTATTAAATCATTTCATAATGTGTTAGTATCCCATTATAATTTGCATCTATTAAACACTCAATTTCTCACAGTTTGAAATACAATAAAATGTAGTTCAATATAACTATTCAACAACAACAACAACAAAAAAAATACGGATTAACATTTATGGGGACCCAACAAAAAAAAAAGGTCCTTGATTTATTTTGTAGTCTAATGGAGCAAATCAGTTTACGTTAGTATTTTTCCCGACAACACATTTTCGTCACGACACTATTCAGAATCAATTTGCTTTAAAATTCATTGGATTTGCACATTGGAGAAAATAGAGCTGTTGACCGAAGGGAATATTTTTCTCGTATTTCATGTTTCACTTAGTATTTATCCGACAGTGTTAATTCCGGGATATAATGTGTTGCAAAATGAATTGTTATGCTATCTGGTAACGGACGATCTGATATTTTTGTCTTGAGCATTAGATACAAGCCCAAAAGTGTGCACAACTGGGATAGATCTGGGCCAGGTTTTACTGTTAACACTTTACCCCATAAGGCATTTCTATGGTATTTCTAATTGACCTTAAATAACAGCAAGGATGAAGCCGTTTCTTATGTGTTGTATATGAAGCCTTTTGATAGCATAGAAAACGTTGTGACAAAAGGTGAAATTGCTCGTGACGAGCAATTTCACCTTCTGTCACAATGTTTTCCCAAGGCTCCTACAAGCAATGCATAGAAATGAGTATCTATGGAGTAAAGGGTTGAGATATACTTCAGTTATGGTGAGGACCAGTAATTGCCAAGAATTACGAATTTAGCTCTTTTACCAACATGTAAAGTCAAGCTTAGGTTCCCGACTGGTGAGAAAGTTTCTGTTTCAGCCGATGGGATGTCTTACTTGCAACTTCTCATTACTCACAGAACCAAATAGAAATACATGCATGGCAAGTAAACTTTCTACCAGGCAAATGGCAACGTAATGCAATAGCAAGATTTCTGAAGTTGGCTTAAGCATGTGGTTAAGCAAATTAGACGTTATGTTTCTTTCAATTTTATAAAATACTTCAGAAAAACACTAATAACTTTCTTTAGAATGGTTGTTAAATAAGGACCAAGGAGTATAGGGAGTCATTTATGATATAATGAACTCCACGTATTCTCAAATATTGAAATTACATTAGCTATAGTTGATAAACAGCATGGCTGATACACGGAATTCAATTTAATAAAATGGCGTGGTGCGATTCTTGTTTGAAGAGATAGAAGATCAAGTTTTTCAAAGTTTTAAAAATATTAAAACCGGAAGATACAACTGTCAGAAACGAACAACAATTTTAATGCATCATTACTGGTTCCCACTGTTCCACAAATAGCAATTGCAGCAGCGGAAACACGGAAACGCTTTCGGTAATGGTTTAGACAGCCATAAGTTGTTGCCAGAACGAGGCAATTACCGTTCACGCAGCTTCCGGTTGAATTACCGGAAACTAGTGAAACAGACGCAAGTTGCAAATTACATAATCCGGGCAGGTTTTGACATCACGGGGCATTTTGATATAACACGCACTTAACTCTTTACCAAGGTCAAAACTGTAGATTCGGCCAAATTCAAAGCTTTTGCAGACGACAATTTGCAGGTGACTCAAACGATGGGGGTTTGTCTTTGAAAGCCTCTATGGAAAGAATTGTAGGAAAAAATAAGAAAATGATTAATGCCAGCGTTTTCTCCTTTTCCCACATTGCATTCAAAGGCGTTTTTTTTTTTCATTGGGGTCGTACAAACTCAGGCATGTGTGATGATGGCTTAAATGAACGCAGGTCTGGTAGTTTAAACTGCGTGTGGTTGTAAACCCTTCAAATGGAAGAGTTTGACTAAAGGATTCTCTGCAGAATGGTATCTCTAAATGACCCTAAATAACAGCAAGGGTGAAGCCGTTTCTTATATGTCGTCATGAACAATTTCACCTTTTGCCACAATGTTTTCCAAAGGGCTCCTGCAAGCTATGCGTAGAAATGAGTATCTATGGCGTAAAGGATTTTAAATGGAGGTGTCGCTGTCTATCAAAAATAGCAAGATATTACATATTTTCTGATCTTGATCTTTACGATCCGCGAAAGGTTTTTGAGTCGAACCTATAGAAGCCAAGGAGTTAATACCTGTGGTGCCAGACAAATTAACGGCTACAATAAGCTGTTAAGTTTTAATTGTCTGTGTAAGAGCATATTTCGCTAACGGGCTAAACAAATAGAGCAGTGGTTAGCTGATGTTTTATAAACAACTTAAAACTTTCTTTATACTGTGCGGATCTTTCCCCATGTCAGAGTGATTCATGTGTGTGGTTTGTAGTCAGGAAAATCCTAATTCGATCAATACTGGCTCACTGTGGGGGGGGGGGGGGGGGGGGGAGGTATTCTTGGGTACTGCAGTACACAAGCCCTGTCTTGTACTGGTGAAACTTTGGTCTGTATTTACGTACATTTCTTTATTTCATTCTTACTTTCGATTTAGAAAGTAAGACAACTTCTGATTGGCCAAACCATTTGGTTTAGCCAATAGCAGCAGTAGGGTTAAAGATGGACGCCTTCGTATACAGTATGAGTTACTACAGATGGACGCCTTCCCATTGAGTAATTGTTACGGTATTTCACGTATTCACACCTATGACTGTATCTAACCAAGCCAGTTTTTTCCGGATTCAAGTAGACACGAAAATAACAAATTGTATTGGCAACATAATGATTAACAATTATTGGCAAATGGTATACAGCTTAGCATTTCAAAATAAGAAGAAAGAAGATTTGGCTTCCATGCAAAAGTTCAATTTAACCTAAGGTTGCCAAGTACGACTTGATGACCTTTTCTTGCTGTCATTGTAGATCCAAGGTACAGTCTGATCTTGGATCTGCAGTGTCCGATAAGATTCTCCACCTCCCCACCCCCCGACACACACACACTTCCTCGAAGAAAATCTTTGAAAATAGCAATACTTTAGAATGCTTAGGTTTTTGTTCTCTGTTTGAAAGTATCATTCGACTCTTTAAGCAGATTAAGGGTACATCAAAATCCTACATCAAAAGTTAAATGAATTTCTAGAACAGAAAGAACAGTTGGGATAGAACGCCTCCTTGTCTTACAAACATCTTTTCATTTACTCTTTACCAAAAGGCAAACTTTTCAGATGTTTCCATGTTGAAACACTTGCAGAAATATTACTCAAATGACTGGATTCGTCTTCAAAGTAGATAAATTATTATACGGCAAAGAAATTTCCTGTGATCGGATTGGTTAACATCATGTTCCCTGGCAAAAACCACGTAAAGCCTGTTTCCCTTTTGAGTGCCCGTAAACATCACTACACGTGCAACACAACATCTAAAATGGCGGCGTCGATCGATCACCAGACTGCACATTTATGCATAAAACTGTACGTTTTAGTGACGTCAGGTTCCAGTGACGTCAGTTTTTATTGAATTTGGGTACCCAGAAGGGATTCTTTATTTCGTCGACATACTCGATTTGTGAGATTATAATACAGGAAAATTTCGCTTAACGCGCTTTGAAAGGGTAAAACTGCAGTATAATAAATTCGTTGTACGGTTTCCAAGTCCCCTGCCACCTGACCGTACAACTATTAATATTATCAAACGTGTATTTTCTGAGAGACGTTAAATTTTTTACCACACAATCCAGGCTTTTAAAGACCCTGAGAAAGAAGCCTTTTGAAATCATTGTGAGAAAAGGAGAAAATGCTGGTAACCAGCATTTTCTCCTTTTCCCACAATGTTTTCTATCCCTACCCAAACAAAATTTCAATTTCTCCCTGTGATAGATCTATATTCTGACACCTGCAAATACTTTCAATTTTGACTTGTCTAAAATTTTCTTGTGTGGTAGCGAGTTAAACACGGATTGTTTGGTATCGGGCTAAACTGTAGTGTAGCCAAGCAAAAGAAATGGACTTTTTCAGTTCAGTTCTGAAATAATAACTAAATTGCATTTCATAGACTGTTTCTTTTTTTGTCGGAAGTTAACTAAACAACGAACAGTGTAGATCAAAGACCAAACTGGCATTCTGTGCAGTCTGATCTTGATCTACGATGATCACGAAAATCAACTTGAATAGTGAAAGGCGCCATGCAAATTAGAAGCACAAATTTCATTGCGTGTTAAAACGCTTTAGTCTGTGTTTCACGTAATGGTATGCATCGTCTATGACGACGAAATTAGGTAACGTCACGAAATCTAGCCCTTTTTTTTTTTTCTTTACATATATTTTTGATTTTTGAGACGTCACTACTCGTACAAAGCAGTTTTTGAAATTTTGCCCTAGAACACGATAAATTTATCTATTCTGGTGGATGATGGAAAAAAAGAACAAAGGCTTTTACTGTATGTCTGTCGTTTCCTCTGTCTGTCTGTCTGTCTGTCTGTCTCTCAAGGGCTTTTACTCTTTCTATGTCTGTCGTTTCCTCTGTCTGTCCGTCCGTCCGTCCCTCTCTCTCTCTCTCTCTCTCTCTCTCTCTCTCTCTCTCTCTCTCTCTCTCTCTCTCTCTTAATGCTTTTAAAATATAGCTATTCATTTTACACAAGATTACGTTTAGAGGTAAAAATTGAGAGATATAAGAAAACTGGCAACCACTTGCTCCGGAAATCTGAGGCATCTGCATTTTAAGTTATCAGCCGAAAATTCCTGAAGTTTTACTAATTTTATCGAGTTCTATAAACAAAAAAAAACAGACAGATCAATTATTCATTTTTAAAACACGTTGCCAAAAGTACTTTCAGACTACTGATAAGCCATTTGACATTTATTTTCCGACAGTCTGTGGAAAAAAACAAAGCATCTTCTATAGTGTTCACAATGATAGCAAACCTTTTATTTCAAGATTTTTTTTTTTGGTTTGACATTTGGCATTTACTTCTATATGTTTTGTTTAGCCTATTACCACACAATTCCTACTTTTGACGACCTTGAGAAAGAAGCCTTTAAAAAACATTGTAGGAAAAGGAGAAAATGCTGCTAACCAGCATTTTCTCCTTTTCCCACAATGTTTTCTACCCTTCACAAAACAATTTTCAGTTACTATTCTGTCGTCTGCAAATGCTTGCGATTTGAACAAGTAAAAAAATTGTCGTTTGGTAAAGAGTTTAACAGTTTAGTCAACGCTTAACCTTATATCGTCAGTTTACTTCAAAAACTTCGTAACTACAGCTTGAAAGAAGCTGTAGTTACGAGGTTTTTGAAGTAAATCGACGATATACAAATTACAGTTCTTCGACTGGGGTAAAATTCTTTGATTCTAGTAAACATTGGTGATACATATGTACTAGAGTCTGCATGGATGTCATTAAAGCTTTGACAGTTTTTCTCCGAAAGGAATAAAGGCCCTTTAGTCGAGAAGAAATTTCAAATCTGAGAATTTATTGTAAAATGACCTATCATTCATTTGCTACACTGTCTGGAAAAGTAAATTTAGGTCTAAATTGAATTTTAACCCTTTCCCAAACGGCAATTTTTGGATCAGACCAACTTGAAAGCATTTTACAGGTGACAAATTAACACTTGCTAAAAAGATGATCTTTCTATATGACAGGGTAGAAAACATTGTGGGAAAAGGCGAAAATGCTGGTTACCAGCATTTTCTCCTTTTCCCACAATGTTTTCAAAAGTCTTCTATTCCGGACCCGTAAAAACCAGGGATTGTTTGGGAAAGGGTTAAAAGTTCTATTTCTCGAGATCTTTGTTATAAAATTGTTTTGTTTTTATTTATTCGGTCTCTGTCTATAAATACGTGAAAGAACCTTCATCTTTTAAGTAAAAAGATAACACGGAAATGATCATTTCGAAATATCGGTGCAGTATATTTGAATAATCTGAGTCATTCGGGACATCTGTCTTCGTCTAAAGAATATGTATGCGTATTTTACAGGTTATTTGGTATTCATACCAAAGAAAAATATGACTACCATCATAACTGCCAGACAATGAGAACTACTGCTTTGCTTTTTCTATAAGAATTTTCAGGATTTGACTAACCGACGTATCACTGATTTTAAAAGCAACCGTTTTCGTACAAAGACGAACTTCAACTTTATAGTTCACTCGAAGCACCGTTTTTTTTTTCCAGTTGCGTAAATTTACGTCAAAACTACTAGATCTTTTAGATTATATTGCTGATAAGCTCGTTAGGCTGGGACGGTGATATATTGGATCTGAAATGCTAAGAATGCAGAGGAATTAGTCAATATGTATATGCGTTGCATTCCGATCTATCGATGTACAAATCTAAGCATGTAACAGACTAACTGAGGAGAGTGATTGAAATTATTTAGCCAGCAATGAGAGATGTTTTGACTCATGCGCTGAATGAAGGGCAGAGAGAGAGAGAGAGAGAGAGAGAGAGAGAGAGAGAGAGTCAGAGAGAGAAAGAGAGAAAGAGAGAGGGAGGTTATCAAAAGCCTTCAGTTAGGGTCGTCTAAATAGTCCTTTACAAGGCCACAATCATTTGCAGAGAACAAAATCAATGTGATTCAAAACTTGAAGTTTGTTTTTGGTAGGGGTAGAAAACATTGAGAGAAAAGGAGAAAATGCTGGTTACCAGCATTTTCCCCTTTTCCCACAGTGTTTTCAAAAGGCTTCTTTCCTCAGGGTTGTTAAAACCAGGGATTGTTTAGTAAAGAGTTAAAGTAATTGGAGGGAAGGACGGAGGGACGGAGGGAGACGAAAACCATATAAACACGCATAAAAGAAAAGTACCCACAGACCATAAATAACGTTTAGTTTGTTTCGTTAATACCTGATTATATCAGGGATGGTTGATCTACTCTATTTTTTTTTTCCAAGATAGATACGCCGGACAGATACAATAAATCGAATGTCACAAATAACTAAAAGCCAGGGAGGATTTTCAAGTTGTTCTTGTTTCCATGGTAACTAATCTGTAACAAAGAATTTTGGAGAGAAAAACCTCGAAATAAAAATGTCCAGTCAACATTGATGTTTGTGATCCCTGTTGTTGCTAAGGATGAAAATATTTGTTTATGCAGATGGAGTAGATCAGGATCAGACTCTGAGAAGTTAGAAGAAGACAAGACTGTTATTGCGAGTGGCGGTGGAATAGGGACTCAGATGCGAAACAAATAATTGGACCGTCTCCCTGATAATGTCTGAAATTTTGTTGAATAAAGCGTAAAACCGAATTTAACCCTCTACCAAACAATCCCTGGATTTTACGACTCTGGGAGAAAGAAGCCTTTTGAAAACAATGTGGGAAAAGGAGAAAATGCTGGTAACCAGCATTTTCTCCTTTTCCCACAATGTTTTCTATCCAGCTGGAAGCAAATTTCATTTTCTGAGTTTTGTTTATTTTGTTGTCTGCAAGTGCCTTGAATGTGGATTAGTCTAAAATCTCGTCGTTTGCTAAAGGGTTAAGTAAAAGCCTTCTGGCAAAAAAGGGATGTAATGCGTTTTAGTAAGTGATTGATTGACTGATGGATAGTCTGCTGTTTAACGCTGTTTTCATCATTATTTCAGTTATATCACAGCTGCCAGTGCACCTATCCATTTTTTCCTGGAGTCTCTTTTACCAGTAAGTTCCGCATAGTTTTCATTCCAAACCACCGACTGCTTTCCCACATAACCATCATTGAAACAATGGGATTGTTTGTTAAAGGTTTGAATAGAGATATTTATGTATGTGTGTCTGTATGTACTGTACTGTACTGTACTGTACTGTACTGTACTGTACTGTACTGTACTTGTACATGTATGTATGTATGTATGTATGTATGTATGTACTTGTACTTGTACTTGTATGTATGTATGTATGTATGTATGTATGTATGTATGTATATACTTGTACATGTATGTATGTATGTATGTATGTATGTATGTATGTAAACTTGTACATGTATGTATGTATGTATGTATGTATGTATGTATATACGTGTACATGTATGTATGTATGTATGTATGTACTTGTACATATGTATGTATGTACGTACGTATGTATGTATGTATGTATGTATGTATGAATGTATGTATGTTGAAAGTTCTATTCGATAAAATCTTATTTAGCTGTGTTTGCTCGTAATATAGCAGAATTGTAGAGTGAAAAAAATGTTTTAGTAGATCGTAGTTTTAGTTTAACCTGCAAAAGTTAAAAAAGAAAAAGGGTCACTCTTTTCATGACACGATATATCTACAATAAAAATGACAAGTACAAAAATGTTCGCCGATTTGTAAATACATCTATTTGCTAACGTATTGTTCGGCGAAGGTAAATTTCCGCCAAGTGAAACTTTATTGTTGAAAATCAATGACTAAAGGTCCGCCCCCTACCCTCTTCAAATAATGATTGTAATGACATAGCGATTCGAAAATCCAGCCCCATTTCACCAACCCTTTTCCCCTTCTCTTGTAGTCTATTATGGCCTGCAACACGCGAGAAGACGTATTTGGACATTTGCGTAAAAGCGTCGTATCGGATCAGCCTGCGCAGTTCGCGCAGGCTGATCCGAAACGACACTTTCCGTTTTTATGTAATTTTCTGTTTTGCGCAAGTCTACTATAGCGCAAAATCTAATGCCGTCGTAAAGTGTCGTCTCGGATTAGCCTGCGCGGACTGCGCAGGCTGATCCGATACGACACTTTACGCAAATATCTGGAAGGCCCTTTTCGAGTGTTGTAAGCCATATATATATATCCTTCTGATTGCCAAGCACATTTTTTCTCCTGTTAATGATAGTATAGATACAGATCAATCCGCAGAAAGAGCGCGATCGGGATTATCTTCGATCAAATTTTTAGAGTTATTCACACAGCGTTTTTAGAAAGTGCAATACGAAGGGAACTTTCTGATGGCCGAATTTTTTATTTCCAAATATTTTTTATTCAATATGGTATATCTGAGGGCAGCTTGAGGAAGATATTCTCCACCACGTCAGCATGTCCAACGGTACACTTGCGCGAAACAGAAAACCACTCACGATCGGAAAGTGTAGACTCAAATCAGCCTGCACGGACATCGCTGATCCTGGACGACACTGCACGGAAATGTCCGAATGCCCTGTTCGCGTGCTGCAAGTCAATCATAATTTCACAAATCGAGATATCACCCACTTCCCAGTTGAGTAACTATATAGTGATAGGTACAGACAGTAAAACTATAAAACTTTTACATTTTAGTCTGAAATTAAATAATTCATAGCTCCAGATAGAGGGAGTGATTTTGATTTCAAAATTGAAAATATAAATTATTATCCACTAAACCCTATGTTGTGGGTACTCATTAGAATCAATCGTCTCATCGAGACGATTCTAATGAGTACCCACAACATAGGGTTTCAAGGAGAAATAAAGGATTTTGGATACCATCAGTCCGTCTTATCTGGGACTCTGATTTCATGTTATGATTTTTTTTTAAATTTTGAATTAGTAAAGATTTTATCAGATCTAGAGGTTGGGTCAATAAAATAACTTAAGATAGCACAGAATTGCTTCGCAAAAGGCTGAAATTCGTCGTATGGGAGAGTTACTCACTCACTCTCTAATATTAACCCTTTACCAAACAATCCCTGGTTTTCACGACACTGAGGTTGAAGCCTTCTGAAAACACTCTGTGAAAAGGAGAAAATGCTGGTAACCAGCATTTTCTCCTTTTCCCACAATGTTTTCTACCCCGATGGAAACAAATTTCGATTTTTTTCGGTAACGTTTATTTTGTCGTCTGCAAGTGCTTTCAATTTGGACCAGTCTACAACGTTGTCGTTTGGTAAAGAGACAAGGCAAACATTAAAGGGTTTTCACAGGTCCGGTTACCAACCATTTTTGACCGGCACCATTAAGAAATTTAAACATAATTATCGCGCCTCTATTTCTACATTTATCAATCGAGGACAAAAGATTCTATAGCAAGTGTCCAAGTTGTCTATTGTAGCTTAAAGTAATTACAGAATTATTTATTAAATGGAAAGAAATCTATAACAACACGTATAAGCTTCATTGGAATTTCTATACTATACTATCAATGTTTTCGTTTTGGCTTCGCCTCCATCAGGAACAGATACTGTATTTCTAAACGGAATTACCTGTGAAATGAGTTATATTATTTAATTCTTGTTGTTGTTGTTGTTGTTGTTGTTGTTGTTGTTGTTCTTCTTCTTCTTCTTCTTCTTCTTCTTCTTCTTCTTCTTCCTGCTCCTCTTCTTCTAAACCCACTCTCCCTCCCCATCCCCCTCCTTCCCTTTCCTTCCTCTTCTCTTTCTTCTTTTCTTTCATCATCATCATCATCATCATTATCATCATCATCATCATCATCATCATCATCATCATCAACAACATCATCATCATTATCACCATCATCATATCATCATCATCATCATCATCATTGCCTTCTTCTTCTTCTTCTTCTTCTTCTTCTCCTTCTTCTTTGTCATCATCATCTTCTTCTTCCTTCTTCTTTGTTGTCATTGGCGTCGTCGTTTTCATGACATAACGCATACAACTTTAATAAGACTGCATATCACAGACAATGCTGTATATGATTTAACAATTTCAAGAATTTTCTACTAGAGTACCTTAATTACAGTCTGATTTTTATCAACACATCACCCATACTTTCTCCTGGTGTTTCTAGGTAAGTTTTAACCGCTTCTGTTTCGAAAAGATATATGTGAAAAAAGAATTTTCATACGCTAAAATGAATGTTATTGCTGTTATAGGCTGATATACTGCCAAATGACTTACTTTACTCCAACTGTGAGGGATTTTGGCACATGGACAAAACTTTGCATCTCTGCATGTTTCTCATAAAATACGTTCGCTTTTCTGTGTGTATTTGAGTCACGTGCTGGCAAAAGGGGGCGTCATGTATCACAGAATTACCCTTTACCGAGTAGTTCATCATGCAAGTGCCGTGCCCCGGTTGCTCTGCTGGTAGCGTGCTTGTAGCGGACTTGAGAACAAGTGGTGGTGAGTTCAATCTCTGACTCGGCCAATTTCTTATATTTCCGAGGATTGATGAAGGTCATTCCGACAGGATTCCTTCCTCTCTCATCGCTGACCGTTGTTTCGATGATGGTTTATGTGGAAAAGCAGCCGGTGGCTTGGAAAGAAAATTGTCTGGATCACTGGTTAAAGGACTGCAGGAAAGCATAAATAGGTGCACTGGCCGCCACGATTAACAGAAATAATGTTGAAAACGGAGTTAAACACTATAATTTATTAGCGGTCAATCATTATTTTAATAGAGATCCATAGGATCAATATAGTTTTATGACTGACTTAAGTAGACCGGTCCTTTGGCACGCAGGAAAGAGCAGGTGTATTAAAGGTGGGTATTTATTTATTTTTTATTTTTTTGTTTCATCTCACCAAATTAAAAAAAATATAATATTTTATCACTGAAATTCATATGAAAAAATAATACAAATCATCAATAATTAAGATTCATAGAATACAAAAAAAAATTTATGGTGTTCCCTTAAAAGGCTACGTAGCCTCTGAAGGTATTTATAGATTTCACGCCAAAAATCAATAAAGCATTGTGGGATTGTCAAGTGACTGGCACGTGACTAATAACGTTTAAGTTCCATTACATAACAAACATGTAATAATCATTTTCCATAATGTCTTCTTCGGACGCTATGTTTGAAACTTCGTCTGAGTATTCCTGTATGTAAATGAGAAAATTTATCATCTAAAAATAGAACGTGTCTCCCGTTGGTGTCAACCTGGGCCGTAGTAAATCTCTAAACTCTCGTGTTGTCGGATGGTTTTCGACTACTGGGGTTTTATGAATGAAAATTAAAAGGCTTTGGGAGTATAAGGATGATTTTTTTGCATTTTTGTAAAATGCTCGTACCAAAATCTGAAGGGCCACCTTTAAGTCCACTTTTCATACAACGGGGCGCATTTTATTGCGATGAGCTCGCGAACAGACTGAGGGATTTATTATCTTATCTGTGTTATTATAGGTGCATTTAAACTCTTTTCAAAGTTCTCACAGAATTGGTTGTCCTTGCGGGACAGAGCATACCAAGATCAGGTTATACAGAACGTGCAGTCTGATCACCGATGTACAGTCCGGACTGCTTTGCCAAGACATTGTAGACAAAAACAGCATTGACATTTTAATTATTTTTATTTTATTTCTAGGATTAAAAAGTCTTTCTGGTTTATTCGGCGCTTTAACCCTTTCTCACACAATCCTGTATTATAACGACCTTGAAAGAGAAGGCTTTTGAAAACATCGTGGGAAAAGGAGAAAATGCTGGTAACCAGCATTTTCTCCTTTTTCCACAATATTTTCTGCCCTGTCAAAGAAACTTTTCGTCTGAAACTCGGTTGAGTTCAACCTCTTGTCGTTTGATAAATAGTTAAGGGACAAATCTTTTAGGAGCCTACCAATTTATATTAACTCGAATTCTTTCAACAGCTGCAGTTTCTGCATTCCACTGAAACTCAGACTTTTTTCTCTTTTTTATATCCTAAATGACATTACGGAGAGAAAGAAACTACATTAGGGAGAGAAAGAAAGTATATTAGGGTGAGAAAGAAGCTACATGTCTCTCCTTTCCGGACAGTGTAGATTCAAGATCGGACTGCACGTTCTGTGCAGTCTGATCTTAATCTGTTCTGTTCGTGAAAGCGCCTTGAGTTGTGTTTAACAGTCTAGGGGTTTAACACTGGGCTTTGTCGAAACAATTACCTTAACCTTCAGGCTGCGATGGGCGTTTCACTGACCTTTTGCGGACAGTATAGATCAAGATCAGACTGCACAGAACGTGCAGTCTGATCTTTGATCTACACTGTCCGATACGGAGATATTATTCCCCAGAACATAATTTTGAAATGGTAATATATGAGTTTGACCATCGAATTGAAAGTTTCACGTTAGCTATGTAGCAGGATATGACTGTGTTAACCCAAACGACAAATTTTAGAATCTTCGAAACTGAAAGAGTTTACAGACGACAATTTCAAATTTGATAAAAATGGCAGAAAATTGTCCAAATGGGTAAAAAACACTGTGGGAAAAGGAGAAATTTCTCGTTACGAGCAATTTCTCCTTTTCCCACAGTGTTTTCAAAAGAGTTGTACTGCAGACACGTAAAAACAAGGGCTTGTTTGGGAAAGGGTTAATGAATCAGCACATGTTTGCATCTTCCACACAATGCACATATTTCAACACTTAAGATGTTTCGGTGTATGACTTTCAGCGCTTCCTGTATTAGCACCCAGCGTGTGATTTCTCAAGGTATTCGACCCCCAAAATATTTTGATTGATCCAGTGCAGTTTGTTTTCATGTAGAAATAATTAGTTAGCAGATTATAATACACGGCTGGGTGTAACCTTTTTGTAGAGTGGGGGCCTTTCTTATCGACAACAGATCCATCGATGTCTCTAGTTTATCGAATCGACGAAAAAAAAAAACAACATAAAAGCCATGCTCCGTATAAAGGGGGCTTAATGTATTTGCGAAAACTATCGATTCATGTCAGCCTGTGCAGTCCGCGCAGGCTGACATGAACCGAAACTTTCTGCTATTGCTTAATTTTCTGTATGTTCAAGGACCATTCTAACTCATTATTAAGTCGGTTGTTAAAAAAATGGCTATTTATGAATCCCTTATTATGTCATGACTTAATAGGAATAAAGCATCAAAGAGATACATTAAGCCCCCTTTTGCAAGAGCATGGCTCATATAGAAGACCTTTCACTTTGTTTCAAGCTCCACCCCCTCTCTCGTCTCTCTCTCCTCTCTCTGTCTCTGCCTCTCTCTGTCTGTCTGTCTGTCGCTCTCTCTGCCTCATCTCTCTCTCTCTATCTTATCCCTCTCTCTCTCTCTCTCTCTCGTCTCTCTCTCTCTCTCTCTCTCTCTCTTTCGTCTCTTGTCTCGTCTCGTCTCTCTCTCTCCTTCATCTCTCCCTCATCTCTCTCTCCCTCGTCTCTCTCTCTCTCGTCTTTCTGGTCACTCTCATATCTCTCGTCTCTCGCCTTCCACCTCTCTCTCTCTCTCTCTTTCTCTCTTACGAGGAATTTAGAAACCTAATGAGCGATCTGTCAAACGTTATCAACGTGTAATCCGCAAAGGGACAGGTGGCTTTCTGTTTTTTGTCTCGTAAATAACAAGTTGGACATACGCCATGATGGCGTAATTATCCTTCTTTGATGGAAAAAGAGTTTTCCTGTTACAAGCATTCTTTCAAAACAGCAATTCAATTTTGTAACGCGAAATTTAATACTTGTATGACTCATTAACTTTATAACGTACGAAAGGAGAAGCTTTGATATATGGCTTAAAAAACGATAAGGCGCATTCGGACATTTGCGTAAAGTGTCGTCCCGGATTAGCCTGCGCAGTCCGCGCAGGCTAATCCGAGACGGCACTTTACGACTACATGAGATTTTGTGCTATAGTAGACTTGCGCAAAACAGAAAATTACATAAAAACTGAAAGTGTCGTTTTCGATTAGCCTGTGCGGATTGCGTAGGCTAATCCGGGACGACATTTTACAAAAATATTCGAATGCCCCTTTTAGCGTATTGCCGGTGTAATGCAGAGAAATGACCCCCATTACAAAATGACCCACGGGTCATTTCTCGACGTAGAGGAATGACCCATGTGTCATTTCGCTACGTCGAGAAATGACCGTGGATCATTTTGTATTGGGGGTCATTTCTCTGCATTATACCGGCTAAATGTTCAAACAATGTTGATAAATTCAGTTTTACAAACTACAAAGTTTAAGACTGATCAAAATTCAAAGCATTTTTAGATGCCAATTAAAACGTGTCTGAATGCTAAAATTTACCTTTTAAAAAGGGTTAAAAACAGTAAGGAAAGGAGAAAAACTATGTGCTGGTTATTAGCATTTTTCCCTTTTCTGACTGTTTTCAAAACGTTTCTTACCTCGGGTGGCTAAAACAAGAAATTGTTTGGTCAAGGGTTAAATTATATTTTTTTCAACATGATTAGAAACAAGCAGCGTTTACACCAGTTAACTCTTTAACCAAACCACAAAATTTTGGACCAATCGAAATTGAAAGCATTTGCAGACAGCAAAATAAATGTGACATAAAAATAGCAATTTGATTTGGGAAGGGTATAAAACATTGTGGGAAAAGGAGAAAATGCTGGTAACCAGCATTTTCCCCTTTTCCCACAATGTTTTCAAAAGGCTTCGTGCATAGGGTTATTAAAATCGAGATTGTGAGGTAAACGGTTAAATGTTACAATGACTAGTTCTGTTTGAATTAGAATCAAAGTGCTGACAGCACTGTAATCGGTCGACACTGAAAAACCACAATGGTTTGAAATTACCAATCAAATTTTAATTTGTCTGAACTATGTATAGGATTTAAATCCTATACCTTGTTACAGAGCCACGTAGGAACCCCCTTTTTAAATTTTCTTCACAAATTAGTAGTTTAATGGAATGCAACAGATATATGTTTGCCGGTTAACAGCAATAGAACGTTAGATATAAGTGACAATTCTGATCAGAAGTACCCATCATCAAGCTTTAGAAATAACCCATCCTAAATAACATTACCATCAACCTTTTAAACAAGTTTAACAATATACTATCAACCTATTAAACAAGTTTAACAATATACATATACCAATATTCTTTTCTGTAATTGCTGCAACTTTGATAGCTGTACAGTAATATGAACATTGTCAGATATTATCAGTAATATCCATACTTTAAAATGGTATGAATTATACGTATACAATATGCATGTTCTATAACACAAATTGTTTACATTTTGCTGCCTGTAGGCTTTGAACTTTTTCTATTTTTAAGTAGCAATCGTGTTTGTCTAGAAAAATTGTCCTACCTAATTTTTTCTACTGGCTAAATTGATCAGGGCAAGATCGTTCTTTCCAAAACATTGGCTGGTCAATTTCTTCTACATTTGTATCAAAGAATCTAATAATATTCCCAACCTGCACCCCTTTTACAAATAATGTTATTTTAGACTTGTCCAAATCGAAAGAATCTGCACATACGATTCAAATGTAGACCAACTAATGATCTGAATCGTGGAAAGATAATTTATGTGTTGGAATCGTTTTGTTTTTAGGGAAAAATGCTTTTAACTGCAATTCTAATTGCTCTCGTTATTTTGTTATTTTGTTCGGGGTGTAAAACAAGACAAAAACACCATGAAGTTTATGTGTCTGTACATTTTCTATCAGTGGAATCCAAGGTAATTTGTGCAGCAGAAATAATTGGAAGGGATAGATCATAAAACATAGGTTGTTTATATACAGCTTTCAGACGTGGGCAATAAGATAAGACCAGTTATTTTTGGCGGCCTGTTAACTCTTTACCAAACGACAAAAATTTAGACTGGTTCAATTCAAAGCACTTGCAGACGACAAATCAAAGGTAACTCAGAAATTGAAATTTGTTTCCATTTCAGACTGGTCCAAATTCAAAGCACTTGCAGACGACAAAATAAATGTAACTCAAAAATTGAAATTTGTTTCCGGTAGAGTAGAAAACATTGTGGAAAAGGGTAAAATGCTGGTTACCAGCATTTTCTCCTTTTCCCTCAATGTTTTCAAAAGGCTTCCATCTCGGGATCGTAAAAACCAGGGATTGTTTGGTAAAAGGGTTAAAATGTTTTAGGGCTCTGAAACCTTAAGCTGGTAGGTTCTTGAGCATGACAACAGGTGCTTTTGCAGACACAATAAATCAAGATCAGGCTGTATGGAGCTACAGTCTGATTTGTAATGTACACGGTCTAGAAATATTTTAGACGTTTTCTTAAAACGAACAAGAAGTCGCAATAGGATTGTCATCTCGCTAAAATTTCGAATATAACTTTAATTAATAATCAATTAATTGATTTGAAAATACTTTGCTAAAGATTCTACAAATATCAGCTGCATTCCTGAATGAGTTAAAACCCTTCCCAAACAATCCCTGGTTTTCACGACCCTGAAAAAGAAGGCTTCTGAAAACATAGTGGGTAAAGGAGAAAATGCTGGTAACCAGCATTTTCTCCTTTTTCCCACAATGTTTTCTACCTTTCAAGAGAAAAAAAATACTTTTGAGTAACGTTAGTTTTGTCGTCTGTACATGCTTTGAGTTTGGACCAGTCTAAAATTTTGTCGTTTGGTAAAGAGTTAAAGAGACATTTTCAGGCAATAACATAAACCTAAACATAGTATTTTTTGTGGTGTTGGAAAGTACATATTGTGGATAAAGATCAGACTGAACCGTCTGTGCAGTCTGACCGTAATCTGCTCTGACTGTAAACTTCAGAGTACACCGAGTGGAAATAAGCAGAGTGAGTTTTATTTGGCTATCGGTGAACGTCGACCTAGATCAGATTGCAAGCTTTGCCGACTCGGAGGGCTGGTCCTTACGAAAGCTCTATGTAAAGGTCCCGATATATTTATTGTGTTTGATTTATTTTAACTTTTTACTAAACGACAAAATTTAAGACAGGTCCAAATTGAAATGAATTTTAGACGGAAAAAATTAGTGACACAAAATTTGAAACTTGTTCAAAGAGGTTTAGAAAACATCGTGGGAAAAGGAGAAAATGCTGGTGACCATGCAGCATTTTCTCCTTTTCCAACAATGTTTTCAAAAGGCTTCTTTTTTCCGGGGTCGTGAAATCCAGGGATTGTTTGAGAAAGGGTTAAGGCCCTTTGATCTGCCAGTTTCGCTCACGACTTGATCGGAAGCACATGTCTTGTAATAATAGCAGTAAATACTATCAGTACTATCAATGATGCTTTATAGGTTATTCATTGTAGAATATATTTGAGCATTCTCTGTGAAAAAGGAGGCTTAATGCATCGGCAAAACAGTATCGACCCATATCAGCCTTTAACACCTTTTTCACATAGTGTGTGTCACTTAGTTTGTTGTGTATATTTACCGGAGCAGATTTAGAGGGTGGGGTAACAGATAGGACGAGAGACCCAGATAGACAGAGAAAAACTGTCAGTCTGCTCGTCTGGTTTTTTGTGTGTTCCTCTCTCTCTCTCTCTCTCTCTCTCTCTCTCTCTCTCTGTCTCTCCATCTCTCTCCCCCCTCTCTCCCCCCCTATCCCTCTCCCCCCATCGCTCTCTCTGTCTGATAATAGTCATTGCGACAGGATTCATTCCTCTCCAACCGCTGACCATCGTGATGGACATGTGGCAAAGCAGCCAGTGGCACGGAAAGAAAATTGTGTGGAGTACTGTTAAAAGAGACAACAGGAAAGCATGGATAGGTGCACTGGCCGCCGCGATATAAATAAAATAATGATGTAAACGGCGACAGTTGATCAATCAATCTCAGTGTGGGAAAGCAGCCAGTGGGTTGGAAAGAGGATTGTGCAGAGTACTGGTAAAAGAAACTCCAGGAGAGTATGGATAGGTGCACTGGCCGCCGCGATATAACTGAAATAATGTTGAAAACGGCGACAATCAATCAATCAAAAAACTAAATCTCTCTCTCTCTCTCTCTCTCTCTCTCTCTCTCCTCTCTCTCTCTCTCATAAAGAGCTGGATTAAGGACGAAAGGACAGCAAATCAAATGTAGATATAAAGCAGATTTTTTTCAATGTCCTCAAAGAGCCATTACTTACACGCGTCACAACACCTTTCGCACCTAGTTACGTAGCGTCGGGCAACAGTTTCGCTCCTTTAGCTATTTCTTTGATGGCAACATCCCTTTGATTGCGGATAAAATCGATTACATCTGTATAATATGATAAGTAAGGAACGTGCGGTTGCCAGATGACGAAGTCAATGACAGAGCGAGAGATTGGACTTAATCAATTATGCGAACTCTATTTATTCAACCGATCTTTTATCACAAACCCCCTATACATCATAAAGAGAGGAACATTCTGTAACAGTTCAACGTAAATTATCGTAAATTTGCATGTGAACGATGCTCTGTGAAAAGGGGGGTTTGATGTATGTTCAAAACATATAGACTCAGATCAACCTGCCCAGATCAGCAGGCACACTGTGGTCGAAAGTTTTTGCTATTGGTCAATTGCTACAAGTCAAAGGACCAGTTTACCTCACGATTGAGTCGCTTTTTAGATCAAAATGATTTAATAATTGGCCTGCAATATGTGAAAAAGATCATTCCCACATTTGCGTAAAGTGTCGTCTCCGATCAGCCTGCGCAGTCCGCGCAGACTGATCCGAAACGATACTTTCCGCTTTTATGTAATTTTCTGTTTCACGCAGGTCTATTTTAGGAAAAAATCTACAATATAAAATCATAAAGCGCCGTCTAGGAGTAGCTTGCGCGGACTGCACAGGCTGATTCGAGACGACACTTTACGCAAATGTTTGAATGCCCCGATCCAAAACAAATAACGTCATTTCAGTTGCAATTACATGTAGTTTGTTGTCTGTAAATCCTTTCAATTTGGACCAGTCTAAATTTTTGACGTTTGCTAAAGAGTAAAATTCCCGTAGATTTTCTGTAGTTACAAAGATATTTTCAAAGCCTTTGGTAGCAAATATGGCGGTTTAACCCTTTACCCCATAAGGCATTTCCATGGTATCTCTAATTTACCCTAAATAACAGCAAGGATGAAGCCTTTTCTTATGTGTATATGACACCTTTTGATAGCATAGAAAACATTGTGACAAAAGGTGAAATTGCTCGTCACGAGCAATTTCACCTTTTGCCACAATGTTTTTTAAAGGCTCCTACAAGCAATGCGTAGAAATGAGTATCTATGGAGGAAAGGGTTAAGAGTAGAAAATGAAGGATCGGCTTCACTATTACACGATTACAACAACTGTAACAGGGAGAAGTGAGCCAACTATGTGATTATTGTGTAAACTGTTGATTAAAAACCAATGATGATTTTGGCATTCGAACTACTTAATTGATAAAAGTATCCAAGTTTCTGAATTTGCTCTAAGATAAAAGTTTACAGATTTCTTTTATTCGGAATACAGTTGGCGAGGGATATAAAAAGCGTCGACTTTTTACGCCAAGATTTTAC
This sequence comes from Tridacna crocea, assembly GCA_943736015.1. Classification (NCBI taxonomy): domain Eukaryota; kingdom Metazoa; phylum Mollusca; class Bivalvia; order Cardiida; family Cardiidae; genus Tridacna; species Tridacna crocea. The sequence goes on along the minus strand of OX031064.1, from coordinate 53,354,937 downwards.
ATTAAGATTTCGAGTCGTATTTTGTTTCTTTGTTTTATGTTTAAAGGTGGCCCTTCAGATTCTGGGACGAAAATTTTACAAAAATAAAAAAAAAATCATCCTTATACTCTCAAAGCCTTATAATTCTCATTCATAAAACCCCAGTAGTCGAAAACCATCCGATAACAAGAGAAATTAGAGATTTACTACATCCCAGGTCGACACTGAAGGGAAACACAGTCTATTTTTACATCAGCAACTCGCTCATTCACATACCGGAAATATACAGACGAAGCTTCAAACACAGCATCCGAAGTTCCAGACAGTATGGAAAATAATTACATGTTTGTTATGGTTTGGAATTTAAGCGTCATTAGTCACGTGCCAATCACTTAACATTCCCACAATGCTGTTTTGATTTTTGGAGGGAAATCTAAAAATAGCTTTAGAGGCTACGTAGCCTTTTAAGGGAATACCACAATTTTTTTTTTAATCTGATGATTCTTAGTTATTGACGATTTATATTGTATTTTCATATAAATTTCATTGATATATATTTCTTTTAATGTGGTGTGATGCGAAAAATCTAAATAACCACCTTTAAGGCCGTTTTCAACATTATGTCAACGTTGATGTTGTTCAATGGCCCACGCATTCGGTATAAGTCCAGTAATGGCTTAGTTTTCAGGAAGCGAAACCGAGAAAGATGAGTGCTTGTTTCTCAGACGATGAAAAATGAATATGTTTAACCCTGTACAACACAACGCTGACTTTTGACGCTCCTAGAAAAGAAGCCTTTTGAAAACATCGTGGGAAAAGAAGAAAATGCTGGTAACCAGCATTTTCTCCTTTTCCCACAACGTTTTCTACTTTTGCACGTTCTGTGCAGTCTGATCATGATCTAAACAGACTGTAAAGACAACTTTTATTGTATATGGCACTTTGAAGTTTTCGTTTTTACGGCCCTTAGACATCGAACCTCTGTCGACGATTTGAACAGTCTACAAGAACATCAAAGCAAAATTGCACCATTTGAGCCACACTGAAATTGTCGTCTGCAAATACCTTCAATTTGGACAAGGCTAAAATTTTGTCGTCTGGAAAAAGCTTAATTTAAAGATTACAGCAGATAGTGAAATTTTATTGTTCTGCATGCTTGATAAGTTTATCAATTTCGGCAGGTGCAAATCTACATATAAGATCAGACTGCACATCCAGTTTGATCTGATCTGATTCCCACTGCTCGTACATACACTTTAAGTTGCGCTTAGCGGCGCCGAAGAGTTAAACCAACGCCTTGTTTCAAAATAAATAATAAAACAACTTTTTAACCCATTACTACACAATCCCTACTTGTGACGACCTTGAAAAAGAAACCTCTAGAAAACATTGTAGGAAAGAAGAAAATGTTGGTAACCAGCATTTTCTCCTTTTCCCACAATGTTTTCTACCCTTCAGCAAACAAATTTCAAAATTAATTTTCAGTTACTTTCATTTTGTCGTCTGCAAATGCTTTGAATTTGGACAAACCTAAAATTTCGTCGTTTGGTAAAGAGTTTTAAGACAACAGAAGGATAAAAGATGAAGGCAAAACATAACACATGATAACTAAGTAACGCCTTTAATTAAACGAACAGACCCAGCTAGCATTTGCAATGTAAGCAAAAAATCGCCAGACTGCAAGATCCGGGGATTTAATACCAATCTCTATAAATAACAGTGTACCCTTGTGCCAAGTGCAGCATTAAGAGGCTTTTATGGACTCTATAGATCAAGATCAGATTGGACATAGCTTGTAAACAACTTACAGACTGATCATTGATCTGTGTTTACTGCCTGACGTATCTGGTAACCCTTTGGCTACTAAGCGCGACTCACTGGCCTCTTGCTGACAGTGTAGGTCAAGATCAGACTGCACAGAACGTGCAGTCTGATCTTTGATCTACACTGTCCGATAAGGAGATGTCATTCCCCGAAACATATTATCTTTGAAGTACGTATGCACATCCACACATAAATCAGTCTCAAAAAAAGAAATAGCTCTGCTTGGGTTTTTTAATTTCCTTGAAAAATAGCGTGAAAAATGGAAAAAGATCTATGTCCTCAGTTCAGCAGCCTTAAATAACTGTGTGGAAAAAAAAAGAAAAATCTATGTCCTCAATTCAGCAGGTTTAACTCAATACCAAACGGAAAAAAAAAAAGGTTTGTCTAAATCGAAAGCATTAATTTTGCTGACGACAAAATAAGAATGACTGAAAATTTGAAATTTGTTTTGTGAAGGGTTGAAAACATTGTGGGAAAAGGAGAAAATGCTGGTAACCAGCATTTTCTCCTTTTCCCACAATGTTTGCTAAAGGCCTTTTTCTCAGGGTCGTCAAAAGTAGGGATTGTGTTGTAATGGGTTAAGGAGTATAAAAACACTAACTGAAGCAACGATTACAATGTGGGCAAAACGTCGCAGCGTGCAACGTTAGCAAAATAGCAAAAAAATCGCCAGACTGCAAAATCCGGAGGAATCTAATGCCTATCACATAAATAACTCTACCTAAAATGTTTACCAGAGCGTAATTCTCTCTTTTCTGTTCGTAAAAGTGCTCGCTTATCCAAGAGAAAAATTAATATAGTCATTTTCCAGCTTGGCTTCAATTTCTTAGAGTTTAACTCTTTATCAAACGACAAAATTTTAGACTTGTCCAAATAGAAAGCATTTGCAGACGACAAAATAAAAGTGACTCAAATTTTGAAATTTGTTTTGTGAAGGGGAGAAAACATTGTGAGAAAAGGAGAAAAACCACCAAGCTTCTGTGAGAGTGATAGTTCATTGTGGCGCCGCATATGCGGCGGCACTGTATTTTAAAATTTTTGATAAGTGCATTTGGAGGCAGCCATACTGTTTACTCGGCTTTAATTCATTTCGTAACTAGGTCATTTCGTACCTAATCCATTTCGTACAACTTGTATCATTTCGTACCCGCCTATTCTTCTAATTTTGGTCATTTCGTACTCGCCTCGATCATTTCGTACCAACTTTGGTAATTTCATATCCGGTTTTTAATATCAATTTGGTAATTTTGAACCTACTTTTAATACTATTTTCTTCTGTTGTTTCTCGAATGACTACTGCTTTTGTACATACATGTAGTTCCAATTGAAATTATGTTAAATTTCGCCGAAGAGTGGCTATGATTGTGTCTTACCATTATTATTATTTTATTTTATTTGCGTTCTAAGGATTGTTTAGTACTTTTCAATTCATTTCTCAACGAATTCTGCAACAATTTACTTTGGCCAATTTGAAATGCTATTATGTGCCTCATTTCAGAAACAACTAATTTGCGGCGCCATAGATGTTATGCGTCAATATTTTTCTTGTTATAGTCTATTATAAAGTAATGTAAAACCTTACATAGAAGAGATAGGAAAAGATATACTGGTAGATTGTCGGTATCCCATGGCGGGCCGTCACTTATCCAATCAGATTCTAATTGATTAGCCCAATTACTTGCCCGTCCCCGGGGTAAAGGTGAATACTAAATAGATATTACCTGCTGTTATGTATAGTATACCTGTAGCAGTTGACCCTATATCTCATATATAAAAAGAAGTTTTGGTCCATTCGAGGTAGAATAAGACTGCAGAAAATCTTTAAAAGACGTCAAACATTTCGTTGACAGATACAATGTATGATGGTGCAAAGGAGAAACCACTCATAATGAGGAACTTCTCCATGGCACTTATCATAAAGTTAAGAGAATTATTCTGTTTTTTTTTTCTTAGATTTACGTCTTCGCCTTGATAAACAAGTTAAGCAGTATAACTGCAAAAAAAAAAACACATGCATATATAAGTCATTGGCCATAAACATAAATCAAAGCTTATATATGAGCAGGATTGGATGTGAAAATATTGTGACAAAATGAGACATCGTTCGTCATGTGCCGTTTCTCACTTGTCCACAATGTTTTCGGCGAAGGTCGACTGCAAGACAAAGAAAGTCCTTTGCAGGTGGAAATATATGTGAATCCTTCATTGCCAAAAGAGTTACTAGAGACCGAAAATATTCCAACCGATGGTAAAAAACCTCCGACTCTGGAATTGATTTTCTATGAAAAAAAAGAACGCCTTATCGAAGAGGTAGTTCAATGATCAGACTGCACGTTCTGTGAAGTCTGATCTTGATGTACACTTTCCGCAATAGCGATTGAGTCGAGGTGAGCAGTCTGCAGAGTGAAGTAATAAGGGTGAGGCGGCTAACTCAATTAGCGAGGTGTACCACGTCAGTTGGTTTCCAGCTTCGAACGATTGTCTTAACTCTTAGACTATTAAGCACGACTTAAAGACCTCTTGCCGACAGTGTAGATCAAGATCAGACTGCACAGAACGTGCAGTCTGATCTTGGAACTACACTGTCCGATAATGTAATATTTCCAGTAACCTCCTTCCAAAATTTGAATATTTACTATCGGTTTCATTTCGCCACCTTACCAGGTTAAGGGTTAACTGTTTTGCTTCCAAGGAGTCATTGTTATAATGTGAGGATGATTCGTTATTCGGAATAATACTGCAGTGCCTTGCTTTAGATATACTGTGTAAACACTTTGTCAGACTTTATAATTTTAGACTTGTCTGAACATAAAGGTATTTTTCTGCTTGGAATAATAGTGCAATGTTCTAGATAATTATAGTGGGCTTATTCTATCAGAGACGATAGAATTTAACCCATTATCAAACGACAATATTTTAGACTGGTCCAAAATGAAAGCATTTGCAGACGACAAAAGAAAAGTGACTGAAAATTTGAAATTTGTTTTGTGAAGGGTAGAAAACATTGTTGGAAAAGGAGAAAATGCTGGAGAAAATGCTGATTACCAGCTTTTTCTTCTTTTCCCACAATGTTTTCTAAAGGCTTCTTTCTCAGGGGCGTCAAAAGTACGGCTTGTGTGGTAATGGGTTAAGAGGTAAATCTCCTCTTACTATCTGTCTGTCTGTCTGTCTGTCTGTACTTGTGTATACCGAATTTCTATCGACATTAATGATGGGTGGTGTTCTAAGTGACTGCTTCGCTTTTTCATAACGAGTTCTATTTCTGGATTTGATAACCATTCTCATGATAAGGAGGAAGCTTCATGGATTTAACTTGCAGAAATTCTGACATTAATTATAGAGCCTGATGACTGCGGGGGAGTCGATAGGATGAAAAGTACACTCTAAGTATGTAAAACAAAATTTAAGTTTCATATGTGACCCGTCACACAAAAAGAGACCATCTGGGAATTTCGTACATCAATGAAAACAGATCTTAGATAGTGTAGTTCGATTAAAGCTGATAGTTCAAAAATGACTGTATAGTAAGGTAGAATGACCACTTTTCATACAGAAAATATCACAATGGCGAAAAGTGTCGACCCGAGTCAGCCTGCGCAATCTGGGCAGTCTGACCAGGGTCGATACTTTTCGAAGTTCCCAGATGGTCCCTTTTTGCGTGACGGGTCACATATTTAGTTCAGAGTACATTAAGGGCTTCATGGACTTACCATTCTGAATAGCATCCTTGGTTTTATTTTAGGTTAAGAAAATAACGCCATTTCTGATTGGCTGAACCAAATGGTTCAGCCAATCAGAAATGACGTTACTTTCAACTTCAAAAAATTCTTGAGAACTAGACTAGGTAATGTAATGTAAGTTGGTTGGTGCACAATGGCCGTTTTCAGGGTGCAAGAAGCACTGACTTTGAGAAGAAGAGTGATGACTGCGGGGGAGTAGACAAGACTTGTAAAATGGTAGGATGGAAAGCACTAATGGGATTGCTAATGAGGACAGTTCAGATCTCTGGGTGCAGTCTAATGTTTGATCTATACTGTCTGATTTTGTATGAGATAACCTGACATCAATGATTAAGGCTGATGACTCTTTTTTTGGCGCCTCAACTTGCATGATACCGTTTGTTTAATTGCACTCTGTGCACCTTCCATAAATGTCCGGTAGTTCTTTAACCTCTCCTCCACTGTCTGTCTATCTGTCTGTCTCTCTCTCTCACCCTCACCCTCTCTCTCTGTCTCTCTCGCTCTCACTCTCTCTCTCTCTCTCTCTGTCTCTGTCTCTCTGTCTCTCTCTGTCTATCTCTCTTCATACTTTTCTGTCATACTGTTTCCAAGTAATAACACTTTTCGTATTTCGTATCTTCAGACAAATCAATGTCAGGCAGGGAGACAACCTTGTTCTTTCACCATTGAGTTACATAACACACGACAATGTTAAAGTCCAAATATTTTGTTTGCTACAAAGCCCGAACATTGGACCAGTGATAATTACAAGTTAGTATCGGAAGCTTGATTAAAGCTTTTCGACGATAATCATGTGTCACGGAATGATTTTGGACTGCAATTAAACTCTCACTGTTTCTCGGTTTTTACGAGATCAAACCTCGTTTTGATTACACTCATTCCATTTACAGTCCTTGAATTATAAAAGTTTACACTTGTTTTCTTTAAAAGATGTCACAATCTCTTGTCACTGCACTTGCGCAGTGCCTAAGTATGCAGAGGCCTATACACGAGGCCTATAAAAGTTAATTTTACATTTTCTTTCTTAACTCTGCACAACCTCTGATTTTTTTTTTTTACATTATTCCTCATTTTTCACCGTTACTCTTTAAATTTTTCACTGTCAGTTCATTATTTTGGTGTCTTTATTTATTTTTGTTTACTGTAATTGTTATACCACGTGATTTTCTTTAGGGAGAGGAACTATATAAGTTTTGATGCTTTCGTTCTAATCCTATTCGCAATATGTTGTTGTACATGAATAATATCTGTAATTATATTGAATAAAATATGTTTAAATTAAGTATGCAGAATTTACATTCACGCGGATTTAGAAATGTCTTTTGTGCCTAAGACGGACCCGTACATTCAGCATTTCAGCGTCAAGGCTTTTCTGTACTGCATAAATCAAGATCAGACTGCATAGAACTCATTATCTCCCGCTAGATGGCACTCTATAAATACTCGTTTATCTAATTTGGGCATCCTGGTTACAGAACCGAACCACTTTCCTACGCGACAACCGTCACTTTGAATTTCAAACTAAAATAAACGTTTAATCAATAAAATGCTACCTCGTGCAATTCACTCAGCTATGATCAGCAGTTTAGAGAAATCTGGAGCTAGTTCTAGCTGTCCATTTTTCCTCAACGTATTGATAAAAGGTATTTTCTACATTGGTACTTTATAGAGCGTAATATTACAGTCAGCCCGCTTTTGGGGCTAGTGATGCGTCATATAAGACAGTCGAATCTTCGAAGAATATAACATGCGCAGACAACGGCATAGAACTTACAGTTATGATAATGGATAAAGGATTCAAGAAACGTTCTAGCATTTAGTACATCTAGTAGATTACTGTACTTCTTTTATCAAAAATTAAAAGAATTCCATAGATTTTTAATCAAGTAATCCTACAAAAAAAACACGTATCCTTTTTTCGTTCAATGATGCATTGGTGTATTATGGCAGTACAGTACCATGGTAACTCCAATCTATTTAACTCTTTGGCTACCAAGCGCGACTAGCTGACCTCTTGCGGACAGTGTAGATCAAAGATCAAACTGCACAGAACGTGCAGTTTGATCTTTGATCTATACTGTCCGATAAGAAGTTATTATTTCCCAAAAAATAATTTTTTTACAACAATATTTGGGTTATTTATATGGAATTGAAAATCAAATTTTGCTTTAAAAGCAGGATAAGGGTTAACTCTTTGGCTGCCAAGCACGACTGAAGGCACTTTTGCAGCCGGTGTAGGCCGAGATCAGACTGCACACACCGTGCAGTCTGATCTGGGATCTATTCTGTCCGATAAGGGAATATTTTTCTCCAAATTGGATTTAAAATTGCAACATTTAGTTGTTTACCATTAGCTGAAAGGTTTCTCTCAGCTTATTTAGAAGGTTAACCCATTACCAAACGACAATATGTTAAACTGGTCCAAATTGAAAGCATTAGCAGACGACAAAATAAAAGTGACTGAAAATTTGGAATTTGTTTTGTGAAGGGTAGAAAACATTGTGGGAAAGGAGAAAATGCTGGTTACCAGCATTTTCTCCTTTTCCCACAATGTTTTCTAAAGGTATCTTTTTCAGGGGCGTCAAAAGTAGGGATCGTGTTGTATTGGGTTAAGAGTTAACTTTAAAGTTTTCATTAACGTGTTTTTATATCGAATTTCAGGGCATTCCGACATCTAGGGGAGAAACGAGGAAGTTGATGGTTACCGTAGTTCCGCACCGACCCACAATAAATGAACTCAAATATGTGAACGACTTTCAACCGGGAATTTCTCACGCCTCTAAGGGAATAATTCATTTGGAATACCGCTAGCATTTGGAACTTGAGTTTGTTGTGAAAACTATAGACAGTCCAAGATGGTGGAACTAGCTAGAAGGACGTTCAGCTTGAATTCATTATGGTCGGTTGTGTATTGTCTGCTAGTTCTAGCTGTCCATTCCTTTGTGACCTATCTCGGGGTTTCCAAGTACCGCAGGTTAAACAAGGACGAATTATGGGGTGGGGACACGCCCTCGGAACTCAGGGCTTACATCGCCTTGATAGTGCTTGCGATATTGTTTCTTCCTTTGTTCGTATTTACGTCATTGTTGAAGATTGGTAACAGTGCCAACGATGGGACGAAGCTGGGTAGAGACCACGCCCTCGATTCAACAACGAATACCTTTGGAGCAATGATATTGCATGACTTAATACGTCATGTGTTTGAAAATTTCCCGCCTTTTTCATCCGTCTTCCATATTCTCTGTGCGTTTCTGGTTTTGATACCGGAAACGATCCTTACAGCTGGGGAAGTCAAATATGGAGTAACTCCTTCAGGTATGTACACATTGATTTAACTTTATCCTGCTACATGTATGTAACTAAAAGTAAATTTTCAATTAGATACAGTATTAAGGTAAGACCTGTGTAATGCACTTCCGGTGAACATTGGGCAAAAATTCTAATTGGTTGTTAAATAAGGATAAATAAGGATTTATGCCGAAATGATATTTTTGCACATTTCTAACGGATCAGAAATTCCGTTTATGTCTATCTTGAAATTTTTTTTTGATACTTTTGTTTGTTTTCTAAAAAGGGAGGTAATTGTTATCTCTTTTTCAATTGAGAATATAACGGTTTTAGATTTATAAATGATAATTCAAAGAAGGAAAAAATGGAAAAAATGAAAAGGTGAAAGTAGTTCAATAATACTCATTTTTAATTATAGCTAATTTTGCAGGATGATATTTTAGTGGAAATAGCTGTTTTTCATTACACAGGTCTTACCTTAATAACCCAAATATTGCTGCCTCAAAGTTATATTTTTGGGAATAATATTTCCTAATCGGACAGTGTAGATCAAAGATCAGACTGCACGTTCTGTGCAGTCTGATCTTTGATCTACACTGTCCGCAAAAGGTCAGCGAGTCGCCCTTAGCAGCCAAGGAGTTAATAAACGAGACATGCTCTGGCAAAAGTGGGCATAATGCATTTCTGTGATGAATTATAACATACAAGTCATCACATAATGATAATCCTAAATAACCACTTAGTCTAAAAGCCGGCTAAAACCTCGAGTAAAATAATCTTTGGACATCCATAAAATTTTCCAAAAAACCAAACAATTTAGACTTCAGCCAGCAAGCACGGACATCGCAAGTTAACATTGGTCTACACTCCTAGCAGATGCACCAACCCATTATTCATAGAGCAGCATGGCTCCAATATTTTTCAACGTTTACCAGTTTTTTTTTTTTTTAACTATTAACTCCAAAGTAATGAAAACAATATTGGATTTAGAAACTGAACAAAGTTGTAAAAGAATCTTAGCAAATAAAGTCAATTTTTCCATGAGAAATTTTGATATTCCTGTTGCAGCCCGTCTTTATTTTGTAATTACATGTCTTCAAACGTACTCGTTAAACCTAAAATTTTCTTTATAAATTTATGCATGCAAACAAACGCTTTCTAGGTTTCATTCTTCATTCTTCGATGTTTATTCAGATAAGAAATTGCATGTTTGGGACAAACATTTACTGTTGGGGTGCCAATTGAATAAAATAGGCCTTTTCACACTGTAAAAAAACGCTTATATATTTACAAGACTTTGTTCCATACTGTAAAACCATTTTTTAGAACATTTTTAGGTTTTATTTCTGAGATTTTCTTAATTTGAAAGTAACACATCTTCTGATTGGCTAAATCAAATGATTTAGCCAATCATTAGTTATATTACGTTTAAATTTAGAAAAAATCTGGAGAAAGACACTTAGAATGTTCTTCTTAAGAATGGTTCACTCTGTGAAAAACACTAATATATTTACAACACTTGGTTCTGTATTTACCAGCCATTCTTTAAAAACATTCTTAGGTTTTATTTCTGAGATTTTCTAAATTTGAAAGTAACGCAACTTCTAATTGGCTAAATCAAATGATTTAATGGTTTGGGAAGAAAACTGTGCGAAGTGATTGTAACAAAATCTTTACAAAGCATGGATAGACCTATCGCGATATTGTCTCAGCCAGTCAGTCAGTCTGTCAATCAAACGACCGATCGATCAATCAATCAATCAATCAATCAATCAATCAATCTACCAGACTACAAAGTTTTATCATTCCTCAACATTGAAATCATTTAGAGACGGCAGGTTTATAATACATGTGTGTCGCAAATAACTTGATTTGTGTTGTAATTGGCTTGCAACATGCCAAAGGGGGCATTCGGACATTTGCGTAAAGTGTCGTCTCGTCTGGTTAGAGACACCCATTACGCGCAGGCTAATCCAAAACGACAGATTTCGTTTTTATGTAATTTTCTTTTTTGTGGAAGCTTATTACAGATCAAAATCTAATGCAGACGTAAAGTGTCGTCTCGGATTAGCCTGCGCGGACTGCGCAGGCTGATCCGAGACGACACTTTATGCAAATGTCCGAATGCCCCTTTTCACATGGTGTAATCCATATAGGATAAAAAACATGGGACTTTGAGGAATGTTGGTTACAAGCATTTTCTCCATCAGCCGCAATATTTTTAAAGGCCTTCACATCAATTTTACGTTTTAGCACATTGTTTTCAAAAACCTTCACTTTTAGGGTCGTAAGGAAGGAAACTGTTGATTTTGCAAACTGCAACAAAATGATATCGCAAATGAACAATAGTTACATGAGCAAGTCTTTGACTTTGACTTTGTAAGTTTGTGGAGATAAAATAAAATGCCTGGATTAAGTCAAGTGCAGGGTAAATTAAATCAGTGTTTCTTTCTGGGTCTTCGATCGTTTATCTATTATGTCTGGCTGGCTTGCTGGTTTACTGGCCGGATTCCACAGTTATTCTCTCTGCTTATTTTGTTCCTCTCGCTGTCTTCGTTTTTGTGGTATTTGTCAAAGACAATACCACTATAAAGTCAGTATTGAATTTTGAAGACCATGTTTCGTATTTGTGTGCAAAACCGAAGGAAATAAACCCAACTAAACTCATTTTTTCAGTCAAATGAGTTTTCCGGTAGCGCACAGATATATTATTTGAAAAGGGATATTAAAATACGCTGGATTAGGCAATTGATCGTGAAAATACTAATTTTGATAGAAAATAGCTTCAATCGCGTATAGCCTTCTATTGGCACAATAATACAAAGTTTGTCTACCGAACTTTTGGTTCTTGGCCTTTTCGCTACGAAACCAATTCGTCCCATGGCTTGTTCATCCCATGATTGCGAGCTACTTTATTTTATTAGGCATGCATATTTACAGATCGAAATAATTGATTGTGATATTTGGAATTTATTAATTCTAAACAATGGCTTCCTGGACAAATACCACGTCAGCGTTTTCAACGCTTTGATTCGCTTTCTTCCGCTGTCTCCAGGTGTTAGGCAGTCTGGACTGTTCGCAAAAAATACCGAAAATCGTAACTTAACTTTGGTAACTTAATGGTTTATTTCGGAGCTTAAAAATAAGAATTGTTCTCCACAAAATTAGAACTGTCCTTTTTTCTTCATTTTCCTTCAGACAATGTGTCCTAAGATAATTCTACGGCTAGAAAGGAGCTTGTTCATTCCCAGAAATAACAGCAGCTACGGGATAACACGGATTTAACCCATTATCTCAACTTTTGATGAGCCTTAGAAAGAAGCTTTGGGAAAACATTGTGGGAAAAGGAGAAAATGCTGGTAACCAGCATTTTCTCCTTTTCCCACCATGTTTTCTACCCTTCACAATACAAATTTCAAATTTTCAGTCGCTTTTATTTTGTTGTCCGTAAATGCTTTCGATTTGGACAAACCTAGACTTTTGTCGTTTGGTAATGAGTTAAGATCAGAATGCACGTTTCCCGCAGTCTGATCTTGAACCTAGGCCGTCTGTAAAAGCCACGTACGTCACTCCTATCGTATAAAGGGTTATCCTTTTTTTGCCACTAAACTTAAACTTGCTAAAGAAGCTAAATGAAATTTTAAAACCAATAGAAAGAAAAACCCTAATAATGCTATTATAACATTATTTTTGGATTGAAAAAAGTATCTCCTTATCGGAGAGTGTAGATCAAAGATCAGACTGCAAGTTCTGTGCAGTCTGATCTTGATCTGCACTGTCCGCTAAAGGTCAGTGAGTCAGTCGCGCTTAGCAGTTTAACCCTTTCCTTCATAGATACTCATTTCTACGCATTGCTTGTAGGAGCCTTTGGAAAACATTGTGGCAAAAGGTGAAATTGCTCGTGACGAGCAATTTCACCTTTTGCCACAATGTTTTCTACACTATCAAAAGGTGTCATATACACATAAGAAACAGCTTCATTCTTGCTGTTATTTAGGTCAATTAGAGATACCATAGAAATGTCATATGGGGTAAAGGGTTAACCCATTACCACACAATCCCTACTTTTGACGACCCTGAGAAAGAAGCCTATAGAAAACATTGTGGGAAAAGGAGAAAATGCTGGTAACCAGCATTTTCTTCTTTTCCCACAATGCATTCTACTCTTCCCAAAACAAATTTCAATTTTTCAGTCACATTTATTTTGTCGTCTGCAAGTGCTTTGAATTTGGACCAGTCTATAATTTTGTCGTTTGGTAACGAGTTAAGAGTTAACGTACTAATTTGGTGTTGCATTTCATTGAATAGATGGATGTTTAATAAGTAAAACCCAATTCTAATAAGTAAATCGAATTTCGGATCAGGTTTTTATTTAACTAGTAGATCGTTCGCGTTAATAGTTACTTCGTACTCATTAATTCTCGATCAATTTTATGCTGTATTGTATATATGGGACTTGCATTGAGTTCTCGTTTTTCCTACTGAATCCTTTTCGCTTTTGCATATAAATTGAAGAAGGTGATTAATTCCATGCAGTCTTCACAACATAACTACATTCATAAGGCTCGCTATATTAGATTTTTTTACTCTAATGTAGTTTGATGATTAGGAATGTAATTTATGATGATAACCTGTACAGGTTAAGTCAATAAAATGTTCTGTTCTGTTCTATATTTCTGCTAACTTTAATACATTGCAGAATTATTTGTTGACATTAAATTTTTGCACATATCTTAACAAAAGAATATGTGTGCGGGCTTGAAAAAAAAATAGTAGAGCTTATTTGTGGTCAAAAGACTGATTTTCGGGGCTAAGGAATTTCGCAAAGGCCGTCCTCTTCTTGAAACTGACCATTTTCTTTTCTTGCGAGCTAGCGAGTCAGGTTTTTCTGAAAGAGAGAGAGAGAGAGGGAGAGAGAGAGAGGAGAGAGAGGAGAGAGAGAGAGAGAGAGAGAGGGAGGGAGAATGATCGAAAGACAAAAGTACGTCTTTAAAAATATTTAGTCATCATTCAAATTTTAGGAAATGTTGCCACTTTGATTTCGGAATTGATTTCAATTGAATTATCATGCTTTGTTCGTAATATCTATTTTAGCTTTCAACTCGTTGCTGTACAAGCATGATCTTTTCCCATTCTGCCGCATAAAAAGTGATATTTCGAACATAAGAACGAATGGTTCTTGCTGGTAAATTACGTTTCGTGTTTAAGAGTCATTAAAAATACGTAGCAGAACTGCTCTGTGAAAAGCAGTTTAACCCTAAAGCTGCTTAGCGCGACTTCATGACCTTTTGCGGACAGTGTAGATCCAAGATCAGACTGCACAGAACGTGAAGTCTGAACTTGAATCTATACTGTCCGTGAAGGAGGAGGAGGTATATCTCCCCTCCCCCCGCCCCCCTACCCCCGCCCCCCTACCCCCGCCCCCCTTCCCCCCCCCAAAAAAAAAAGTAGTCTTGAAATAGCAAAGCTTAGGTTTTTACTGTCGCGTTGACTGTTTCATGTGAAGTTATTTAGCGGGATAAGAGTTAATGTGTCTGTTAATTAACCCATTACCACACAATCCCTAAAAAATTTGACGACCCTGAGAAAGACGCCTTTTGAAAACATTGTGTGAAAAGGAGAAAATGCTGGTAACCAGCATTTTCTCCTTTTCCCACAATGTTTTCTACTCTTCACAAAACAAATTAGAAATTTTCAGTCAATTTTATTTTGTCGTCTGCAAATGCTTTCGATTTTGATATACATCGAATTGTGTTGTTTGATAATGAGTAACTCGTAATGGGTAACCAGCATTTTCTCCTGTTCCCACAATGTTTTCTAACCTTGCCAAATCAAATTTCAATTTTGATTCACATTTATTTTGTCATCTGCAAATTCTCTCAATTTTGACTGGTCCAAAATTTTGCCGTTTGGTACAGAGTTAAGTGTAGACTATCGTGGGTTAAGCGTAAAAAGTTTAAATATGGAATTGATTAAAAGTGTATTAAAATCTAATTACAAAGCGAACATCGAAAATCTAATTTACTCCACAAAAGGAACCCCAAACTACACTATTTGACCGTGAATATGAATTTTCCTCAAATACAAAAGAAAAGAAACTTCCATAGAATTATTTTCGTCAGGCTGTCGGGGCTAAAAAACAGGATTGACAGGCTGACCGATATTCAAAGAAGTGGTTAGGGGAAAAATCGAATCAAAGTACGAAAGGGAGGGCACAGTTTTTTTTTTCCTCATGCAGCAAAAAAAAACCTCAATTTAAAACCGGTGACTGGGGTCTACCTGGAAATATGCTTTTATTTAATTCGATAAACAATATAAAGAATGCATTGAAATTCCTCCAAAAATTTTCAGTGATGCCAGCGCCCCCTCTCTGTCTTTCTTCTTCTTTTTTTTTTTTCTTCGCTCTCTCTCTCTTTCTCTCTCTCTCTCTTTCTCTCTTTCTCTCCCACCACAAGCAAAATTATATGATTTTTTTCTTACCTATTTTTAAATAGTAACCAGTCTGCACATGTACTACAGCTATAGAAACCTTTGTAATAGACATCTTACAACATTTATAAGTTATTATTTATTACACATAATTCATAAAAAAAATCATTCTAGATCTACTCTTCCTTCAAATATTTCCATGCACCGCTCGCACTTGTAAACGGCAAATCTAAAAATTGTCTATATGATTACTGGCACTAGGGACTACTTTATTTCTGATGAGAAAAGACATTATCTCCCGCTAGATGGCATTCTATAAATACTCATCTATCTGATATGGGCATCCTGGGTACAAACCCGAACCACTTTCCTACGTGACAACCGTTACCTTGAATTTAAAACAAACAAAAAAAGGTTTACCCAATAAAACGCTACCTCGTGCAATTCACTCAAATATGATCACCAGTTTAGAGAAATCTGTTGCTAAAGCAGGTCTCATTTCTCCTCAAATGTATTGATACGTAAAAGCTATTTTCAACATTGCTACTTTATAGATCGTAATATTACAGTCAGCCCGCTTTCGGGGCTAGTCGTGATGCGTCATATAAGACGGTCGAATCTTCGAGGAATATGACATGCGCAGACAACGGAGAAAAGATCACACTGGAGAGACCTTACGAACTTGCTCCTGGTCAACGTTACTGTCCCTGTCAATTTTACGTACCCGTTCGAGTAAAAAACATGGCTGCGCCCACAAGATTACACAAGGTAAGCAGAAAAATATACTTCTATAACAACCAGATGAGTAGATGGGCTGTAGATGGTTGTCGCACGGAATGTCTGGGATGTCAGTGCATATTTCTGTATTGTTCCTTTGGTGGTTTGTTATTTGTTAAAGACGTTTAATCCAACAAACTTACGTCAGCGACTGCGATTTCTGAATAATCAACAAACGGAAGTCAGCAAAAAGCTTTTTTAAACATACAAACACAATAATCTGAAGTTTGTGTTGTGTCAAGTGAATCACATATGCGTTATTCACCACAGTTGAAAACAAAAAACTATACGACATCCATTAAAAAGCACTTTCCTGTCAATTTTTGTGGACAACGCTCCACGCTCCAGATCACAATAAAACGATCCAGTTCCTGAATTGAAAGAGAGAACGATATCATAATGTGATTGTGTACGAGTTTAATGATTTTTTCCCCTTTTTTTAATCAATATGTATAACTGTCTACTTGTCCATCTTTCGGTTTTTCTTTCCGTCAAGTTTATTGTCTTTTTGATGCTTTTGAAATGAAATGCCATGATATAGACACAGGAATTTGACATTCTATAACCAAAATAAATGATAAAATATGGAAAGAAAATATCCCCTATATAATATAAACATAATGTAACGTCTCGATTGCAAGTGCCAGCTCAAGACAGCCTTTCCCACCCAAAATCACCCACGAAACAAACAATGATCATAATTTCCTGTAGCATAGCGATAGACAATACAAAAATGTACCTGCGACATTCGGCGATTCCTCAGTAGACACCTTTTAACCGGAGACAATTTCGATTCATCGAGGAGGCCATTCGCTGACGCCACGGGAAGAGCCAGGAAGCGTAATTTCGGATTACGAATTACTATTATTTTTTTCGTTTTTAAGATATATTTAGGGATATAACATTGAATTTAAGATTTTTCTAGAAGTAACTAACAAAAGTATTTGACCGTATTCTCTTTTAAAGACAAGATATTTGTCTCTAATACGTAATCCGAAAATACACTTTCTGGCCCTTTCTGGGAATCCCGTGACGTCAGCGAATGGCCTCCTCGATGGATAGAAATTGTCAAAAAAAAAGTAAAACATGACGGATATTTCCGGTTAAAAGGTGTTTCCTGAGGGATCGCCGAATGTTGCAGGTACATTTTTGTGTTGTCTATCGCTAGGCTAACAGTGATCGGTAAAGAATTTATTTCAATGAGACAATGTCTCCTGTTTTTAAAAAAACCAATGGGACATTTTCAAAAGTAATGAGACATTTTTATCTTCAGATGAGACGTTATAAAGATTTCAAGTAAAACACTTTATTCTGTTTTACTGTTTTAGCACATGAATAATTTAAAACTGTTCGTTTTTCCATATATTATAATTTCCAAACGAGTTAAAAACAAAAAACAATCAGACATATTGAAAGCATTTTAAAACGACGACTTCACCGAGCCCCCCCAACCTGTCTGCTATAGATCTATATTTTTATTTCATAAAACAACATTTTTTCACTCATGAACCCGTAAATTTAGCTTCCAATTATTGTTTTATTCAGAGATTTGTGTAAATTCACTGTTTGAATTCATTATTAAAGATTAGAAGATAGTTTGAAGTCCCCCCAGATCGGACGATGCCATGCTGCTCATTGTATTGTCATGGGTTTTCACGCTTTTTTGGCGATCTACTTTTTCGTGACAATTAATTTTTGGAGAAGTATTGCTACATGATTTGACATCAGTGTGTCAGTTTAAATAGCAAATAACTTAAAAATTTGTAACTTTACACTCTTTACACTAGATAAGAGGAAAAACACCTTTGTTACTCTGTCATAAATGACTCGCCAGCTTCATTATCACCCTTCTGCTATAGATCAATATTTTCATTTAAAAAAAAAAAACATTTTTTTTCACTCATGAACGGAATTTAGCATTCAATTATTGCTTCATTCAGAGATTTGTGTAAATTCACTGTATAAATTCATTATTAAAGATGTGAAGATAATGTGAAGTCCCCCTGATTGGACGATGCCAAGCTGGTCATTGTATTGTCATGGGTTTTCACGCTTTTTTGGCGTTCTATTTTTTCGTGACAATTAATTTTTGGAGAAGTATTGCTACATGATTTGACATCATCCAGTCAGTTTAAATAGCAAATAAATTAAACAAGAGGGCCATGATGGCCCTGTATCGCTCCACTGGCTTTTTAACCCTTTACCACACAAATTGAAGTATTCATGACCATGAAAAAGAGGGCTTTCAAAAACAATGAAGGCTGTCAGGCAGTACAAGCAGGTTAATTCATTAGCATGAAAGGTAAAATCCTTGGAAAAATAAGCTGAATGATAGAAACCTTACTCTGAATTTATTATTCACCTCATGTGAGCATAACTATTAGCATCAAAAAAATGAATAACACTTGAAAACAGAACATTTTCTATCAAAAAACTTAATGTCTAGCACCAATCATGTATCAATGCAGTTTGATAATCAAGGGAGGTAAATAGTACCAAACTTTATCTTTCATAAAAAGAGTTATTTCCCTTGATTAATGTATAAATTAAACTGAGGCCCATGTTAAACTTGTGATCCCTGGATGCAGCCAATTTTGACCCCAGACCTACAATATGAAACTAGAATGTGTGGTTATAAACACGAAGATTTTTTAATCTTGCCATATAAAAAGCCCTGTACAACAAGTTTGCTCAATGAAAGGCCCTGCAAAATATGTGACCCATCAGACAGGTTTATAAAGCCAGTGTAAAACTTGTGACCCCTGGGATGGGGTCAAACTTGACCCCCCAAAGTAAAAATTTTAGCCCTCTTGGTAGAAGCCCATTAGATAAAGCTACATGCAAATTTTGGTAGCCAGAGGCCTTATGGCTATGTACAAGTAGATTATTAAAGTTTCCCTATATAAGCCAATGCAAAACTTGTGATCTCCTGTGATGGGGGCTAAATTTGACCCCAGGGCTATACTTTTGGGCACCCTTGGTAGAGACCCCCTAGATAAAGCTACATGCAAAATTTGATAGCCCTAGTCCTTATAGCTAGGTGCGACAAGATTTTGAAAGTTTTCCCTATATAAGCCCATGTAAAATTTGTTACCCCCCGGGGCTGGGCCAAATTTGACCCCTGGGCTATAAGTTGGAAACCCTTGGTAGAGGTCCACTAGATAAAGCTACATGCCAAATTTGGTAGCCCTAGGCCCTATGGCTAGGTGGAAGAAGAATTTTGAAGTTCTCCCTATATAAGCCCATGTAAAACTTGTTACCCCCGGGGCGGGGCCAATTTTAACCCCAGGGCTATAATTTAGACACTCTTGGTAGAGGTCCACTAAATGAAACAACATCCCAAATTTGGTAGCCCTAGGCCCTATGCCTAGGTAGAAGAGGAGTTTTAAAGTTCTCCCTAAATAAGCCCATGTAAAACTTGTGACCCCCGGGGCGGGGCCAATTTTGACCCCAGGGCTATAATTTGAAGAAACTTGGTAGAGGTCCACTAGATAAAGCTACATGCCAAATTTGGTAGCTCTAGGCCTTACGGTTTCAGACAAGAAGATTTTGAAAGATTTTCAAAATTTTTCAGTTTTGTTGCCATGGCAACCAGAGTTTTTGAAGGAATTAAATTCTTTCAAGAAATTCTGAAGAGGACCATGGCAGGATCATTTCTGTGAAGTTTCATCAAATTGGATGGGTAGTTTCAGAGAAGAAGATGTTTAAAGAAAAAGTTAACGCACGGACGGACGGACGGACGCACGCACGGACGGACGGACGGACGGACGGACGCACGACGGACAACGGGCCATGACATAAGCCCGCTGGCCTTCGGCCAGTGGAGCTAAAAATCTGTCACTTTACACTAGATAAGAGGAATAACACCTGTGTTACTCTGTCATAAATGACTCGACAGCCCCATTATCATCCGCGTGTCCTTCGCATTTTATACCGATCGTGTTTAGCCCAATTTTCTGCCGTATGCGCGCAAGCTAGATTTTATGAAGCTCTAGACCATAATTTCATGCGTCAGATATTTTTCATTGTCAAAGACAGATCATTTCAAATTTCCATGTCTCAAAACCCGGGCTCAGGGATCAAAATGAGAAGCGTGCCGAGTTGTCAAGTTTTGTCAAATAATCCATGGACAAAAATTTCTTTCTCATTTTTCCGGCTAATTTTGATGTTTGTTATCCACTTTTCAATCGAAGATTGTGATTAATAATAATCACAAAACCAAGAATTCAAGTTTAGGCACCAAGCGAGTTCAAGAACCGACTACAATCGATTCCGGGTTTTCTCAATCGATTATCGGAATCGGAAGCCAAAACCAAATTACTTTCGACTATAGTCGATCATCTGCCCACCACTAAGTGATAGATACAAGGACTTCCTGCAATGAGCAGTTTAATTAATGGCTCTGTCCCTATAATTCAAAAACAATATCTCGGATATAAAGTCGCACTTTATCAATGTATTATCGAGTAACATTCCCGAATACCGATGTTAAAATTAGATTCTAACGCATACGATCAATAATAATATTCACAAAATACGAGAATACCTAACTTCACTTTTCTTTTGATTTAGTTTTAGAAGATTTGCAAAAAATATAGACGCAACTTCCGTATTCCTATGAGACAGTTAGGCGCATTTCTAGAATTTTGAATGAGACAATCATTGAGTTCAACGTGTTTTAGAATTGTACTTCCATTCAAGTATTTATTTAACTACACTACGACTGTGACTACGATAATTAATGTATAATTTTGACCAACTTAATAACAAAATTGTTCACTATAACACTAACCCATACGCTTACCGTATTTTCAGCTCAGAAGCTGAATCGTTGTATTGAATTTAGGAGCATCTTACGTTGTAATGTAAAAATGGCAAAATATCCTTAATAACTGCAATTTGATCTTCTATCGGTTTATAGTTCTGAGGATAATCTCTGTATTGGTCATCTGACACGGCACACACTTCAGAATATCGAGTGTATATGTTTTACAAAGGTTTTTGGAGACTCCAAGTAGTGTTTTTCCAGAAATCGTAGTCGCCGACGAAACTTTGTTGGATTAAACGTCTTCAACAAACGATTAACCACCAAAAGAACTAAAGATTAACGTGCACTGACATCCCAGACATTCCGTGCGACAACCTGCAACTGCATATCTATTCAATAACATGTTAAAAAAATTATGTTTTTGTGCTTACCTTGTGTAATCTTGTGGGCGCAGCCATGTTTTTCACTGTAGTGGGTACGTAAAATTGACAGGGGCAGTAACGTTGACCAGGAGCAAGTTCGTAAGGTCTCTCCAGTGTGAAGATTACGACAAACAGATAATCACAGAGCTTGAGATAAGGGGAGTGATTTTTTTTTTTTTTATTTTAAGATTAAAAGTATTAAAAATTTTCCATCAAACCCTATGTTATGGGTACTCATTGAGCCGATTCTAATGAGTACCCACAACATTATGATTTGGAAGATAAATTTGGATTTAGAATGCCATCACTTCCTCTTATCTATAGAGCTCTGTAATCGCTGTCCAGATGAGATTTATTTATTTCATAATGAAGCCAGATTGTCAGATTGTCAGAGATGTGTAGATTATGTGCAGATTTGCACGGTAGGCCCAGGCGGTAATCTGTGCGAGTTTGTATGAAACTGTGATATTAAGCGTGATTGTTTCAATATCTTTGCAGGAATTGGAATTTTATATGCCTTTGTATTTAGTCAGTCTGACTGACTGACTGCAAAGGCATATTAAGTCGGCATATTTAGATCAAGATCAGACTGTACAGAGTGTGCAGTCTGATCGTTGATCTAGATAGGCCATATTCTTAGACTCTGTGAACAAGAGCAACTTTAAAATTGTAATAATTGGAGTTAATTTCTATTGTGGATGATATGTTCAGTACCTTTATTCGGCGCACTAAGGGTTATGATAATCGATATAACAGCCGCTTCAAACATAATTTTCTGGCATTATTTGGTTGATTAGCCCAGGTTCTACCTGCGTTGTAAAAGTTTTCTAATAAAAAATGGAAATTTATGGGAAACCGTGAAACTTCCACAGAAATAAAGTAAATATTACTCCATTTTGTAGCTCACGGCACGTGACAGGAAGTGGAAATATGCACGTGTCAAGTGGCGACACCTGTCGACTAACAATGGTAGAAGCGTGCAGTTTTCCAATAAAGTTTCATGAATCGTAGTTCTAATTGGCGTACTGACAGGCCATTATTTCTTTCTTTTTTGATAGCGTATATCAATGGGTGAGTGCAATACTATTCTAAGTGCCTGTACAACGTACAAGCACTTAGAATAGTATTGCACTCACCTGTCGATATTTGACAGGAAAAAACGTAGTTATGATATGGTACAGCATTTAACATGAATCTACCATGAAAAATTTATTAGTATCGACAACAAAAACGCTGTCAATTAATTCACTGGTTTTAGATTGTACATTTCAAATCCTAGTCAACGCTAAAATGAAATATATGTTTTAACCCATTATCACACAATCTCTACTTTTGACGACCCTGAGAAAGAAGCCTTTAGAAAACATTGTGGGAAAAGGAGAAAATGCTGGTTCCCACAATGTTTTTCTACCTTTCACGAAACAAATTTCAAATTTTCAGCCAGTTTTATTTTGTCGTCTGCAAATGCTTTCGATTGAGAAAAGCCTAAAATTTTGTCGTTTGGTAAAGAGTTAAAGAATTATCGTTTTGGGGATAATTATAAGTAGGCCGTGCTCTTTCATAAGGGGGGTTAATGCATTTAGATCTACGTAAGGCATTATATACTACTCAACATTTGCTAGGGATCACTTAGATATTTACATATGGTTATATTTTGCAACTATGCAGTTTTGTATTAGAAACACCCACTATCATAAGGCAGTATATTTTATCAGTGTAGCAATGTATCATATTGGAAACCATACCTGATACAGGTCACAAACATTTTGGCGGTTAAATTTTATTTGATGATCCTTAGCAAATGTTGAGTAGTATATACTAAGCAAATAATTATATATGGCTATAAATTGATACAGTTTATTTCGTCATGGTCATGATAGAATCATGAAGTAGGATGGTCCTTTCACATATAAACAAACAACTGAAAACAAAAAGTATCGACCCAGGTCAGCCTGCGCAGACTGCGCGTGATAACATGAGTCGATAGCGTTAGACCTCTTTTTTTTTTCAAAGAGCATGGTTTAAATATTTTCAGACGAAAACATCAGGCGTTTTTTGCTGATGCATTTGACCTCTTTCTTCTCCAAAGAGCATGGTTTAAATTATTTTCAGACGAAAAAAAAAACAGGCGTCAAGTTTAAGACGTAAGATTTTGTGCTGTAGTAGACTTGAGTAAAACAGAAAATGACATAAAAAGCGGAAAGTGTCGTTTCGGACCAGCCTGCGCGCACAGCGCAGGCTGATCCGAGACGGCACTTTACGCAAATGTCTGAGTGCCTATTTTAGCGTTTTGCAGGTCATGTTATAGGAGGGAAATAATTAATGGCTGTTTTGTAGGTGCATGTAAGTATTTCCAAGATAGAAAGTGTGGAATCACGTTACAAATTATGATACATCACATGACTTTTAGTTTTTAAGGTATCGTAGTCGAACGAAAATTGTTTTTGAGAGTAGGTTTCTGCTAATGTCACATTTTTCCCCGTATTTCCATGTTTTCAATATTATTCAACAGGGCCATTCCTTTATACGAATTCCTTTGTTATATTTATTTGCCACGGTCACAGGAAAAAATATCCTACTTCTTTCAGCCACGGCTCGTACTTTATAACCAAACTCCGAAACGAAATATATTCTTTTTACACGATAAATACAAGATAGGTAAGAGTTAATAAACTTTAATTGGTGAAAAAAAAACTCTAACGGATACTTTGAAAGGCAAATAAACGGCATGGGAGGTCAATAAAATTCATTGATGAATCCGTCAAGAAACGATAGTGAACTTTACTTTATCTTACGTCTTTTCACACCAAATATTTAAATCCTGCCTCTTTCGACAACAGGGAATGTAATTTTATGAAATTCAGAAAGATTTTTATCTAATAGGCTTGATTTAAGGAGCGAACAGTTTAGATTCAAGATCAGTCTGCAGATGTGCTGTCTGATCTTGACCTATGCAATCTTCAACAGCCCCCTTTTTCGTCTACGTTCTCAGGTTTTATCTACTGCATTGTTTTTGAATGGATTGTACAGATCAATCATGACCAGACTGTACAAAATGTGCTGTCTGATATTGAGTCTAACTGTCTAATAGTCATTTTTAGTTATTATTGCCCAACCTTGGTTATATCATAGGCCCCTGAAACTCCATTGGTCTGTGAAAGGATAACGAAATTTTCGTTGCCGTACGCTGTTACTATAAATAGCACAGGAGGATTCCCTCTGTATTCTACCAGCAGATATAGCTAGGTAGGTAGAGCGTAGGAATCGTGAACACTCGGGTCACTACAGGTTGTAGGGTCCGGGTCCGGGGAGGAGGGGTCCCACCGAAAAAGCATTCGTTTTATAATATGATTTCCGGATTTCAGTGGATTTAAGCCATTTACAAGAAAAATGAACATTTCCAGTTCTAACGATGAGGAGGTTTCCACATTTAGAATTTTTTTTTTTAATTATGTAACTGTATTTTACATAAATGCTGTGCAATATAAGACCAGTCCCACTCACGAATCCGATAACGTCATTTTTGCCAAAATTCCGAGGCGGGGAGGGGGGGGGGGGGGGTCCGGACCCCCGGTCCCCCCCTCTGGATCCGCCCATTGGTTATATCTACAAATATGTTGAACTTTTCCTCTCTGACAATCTATTCATCTTTCAATCAAAAGATTAATTGCGGCAATCTTTTTTTTTTTTATCATAACTGTTTTATTGGTTCAATTAGGCTTAATCCAATATAACTCACTTGGTGCGTGTAATTATTGAGAGGGGGGAGGCGAAATAAACCCTTGACCAACAAACAATTTTAACGACCCACAATACATGTACATGTATTATAAAAAGACTTTTAAAAACATTGTGGGAAAGGAGAAAATGCCGGTAACCTGTGTGATATTAACTATGAACACTTAAGACGCTAAATATGTTAACTTGAGTTTTCGACTGCTGAGGATACAAGTCAGTGAAACTAGGAACGATTCTAATCACATAAGCTTCACTGAATAAACGGACGACATAGATCAAAGATCAGACTGCACGTTCTGTGCAGTCTGATCTTGGTCTATGGCGTGCGCAAAAGCCAATGTTTTGGAGTAAAAGATGATCGTTTGCTAGATTTCTAAATAAATAACCGAGTATATAGGATTAAGAAAAACCTTTTTCAGTCGAAATTGATTTAATCTAAAAGGTGCTTCGAGACTGACCCCCGTGTCCACATTGAAGGGAAGGACACCAAACCATTTGTGAAACGAAGCGAGATAATTAAACTAAGCCAGTCTCGCACCTTTAAAATATGTTTGCCTCGTAAAATGTACGGAATAGGATACTGCCCCATCCGTGTATTTCTTATGGCTTTAATAGAAACTAAACCTGGGTCTGAACTTAACACAAACAACAATCAAACAAACTTAACCTATTACCACACAATCCCTACCTTTGTCGCCCCTGAGAAAGAAGTCCTAAGAAAACACTGTGGGAAAAGGAGAAAATGTTGGTAACCAGCATTTTCTCCTTTTCCCACAATGTTTTCTAGCCTTCAAGAGTCAAATTCAAATTTTCAGTCACTTTTCTTTTCTCGTCTGCAAATGCTTTCAATTTGGACAAGTATATAATATTGTCGATTGGTAATGAGTTAATTGATTTACGCTCTCATAAAAAGGGGCCTATGCATTTTAGTAATTCGAAGGAGGCAAGTTATCACATAAAATGGGTTACTTTTGTCTAAAAGCCAGCCTGAATCACGGCATAGACTAGTCCTTCGAAATGCAAATAATTTGTTAATAACAAAACGTTTCGACACTCGCAAGTCAGCTTGCGCAGAGCGCGCATGCTTACATGGGTAGATACTTTTTGAAGATACATTAGATTCCCTTTGCTCAGAGCATAACCATACGTATTGAAAAGCATTGCATTCTACTAACGTTGCTTTCAACCGTATGTATCACATTTTCACATTTTGTGTAAACGTTCTCCATAACATGGATACCAATTTGGTGAATGGAAATGGGTTAAACGCACAGCAAAATAGTTTAAATAACCCTGTCAGGCTAGAAGGGGAGATTAGATGTATCGTTTACTTCCATTACAAGTTTTCCGTCGATTTTCCGTCGTGTAGTCCTTGTTTGCTTGTCTGTCAAATGGGCTATCATGATGTCAAAAGAAAAAAAAGGTCATTTTTCAAAAGAACCCGGCTTGTGTTTTGCAAGATGACCTTTTTACCTCTTTTAACAAACCTTGGGTTTTTTCATTATGCCCAAAGGCTTTCCAATGTGACCAACAAAACCAACATGGGAAGCATTGAACACTTTTCTGAATATAGAGACCGGTCTTTGAGCTCGGAAGAAAGCTTGTGCCATTCTTAATTGTACTATAGTGCTCATAATGCTTTGAAAACCCGTCTAAACCTTACTTTCGAGGTTCATAATGATTTGAAAACCCGTCTGAAGCTTCGCATCGGGGTCCATAATGATTTGAAACCCGTCTTAAGCTCAGTATAGGGGTCCATAATTATCTGAAAACCTTTCAAAAGCTTCGTATCGGGGTCCATAATGATTTGAAACCCCATCTTAAGCTCAGTATCGGGGTCCATGGTGATTCGAAATCTCGTCTTTGGGCTCAGTATCGGGGTCAACAATGGTCTGAAACCCCGTCTTAAGCTCAGTATTGGGGTCCATACTGACTTGAAACCCCGTCTTAAGCTTAGTATTGGGTTCCATGATGATTCGAAACCCCGCCTTAAGCTCAGTATCGTGGTCCATAATGATTTGAAACACCGTCTTAAGCTCGGAAACGAGGTCTTTACTGACTTGAAACCCC
Organism: Tridacna crocea; assembly: GCA_943736015.1. NCBI lineage: Eukaryota > Metazoa > Mollusca > Bivalvia > Cardiida > Cardiidae > Tridacna > Tridacna crocea. The sequence continues at coordinate 53,327,902 of OX031064.1, read as the reverse complement.
GTCTTAAGCTCGTATCGGGTTCCATAATGATTTGAAACCCCCTCTTAAGCTCAGCATCGTGGTCCAAATTGACTTGAAACACTGTCTAAAGTTTCGTATCGGAGTCCATAATGATTTGAAACACCGTCTTCAGTTCAGTAATGGGGTCCATACTGTCTTGAAACCCTGTTTAAGCTCAGTATCGGGGTCCATAATTATTCGAAACCCCGCTTTAAGCTCTGTATCGTGGTCCTCTATGATCTGAACCCCCGTTTTAAGCTCAGTATCGGGGTCCATTGTGCTTTGAAACCCATTAGGGTCCATAATTATTTGAACACCAGTCTAAAGCTTCGTATCGGGGTCCTGAATGATTTTGAACCCCTCATATCGGATTCCATAATGATTTGAAACCCGTCTTAAGCTTTGTATCGGGTTCCGTAATGATTTGAAACTCCGTTTTTAAGCACTGTATCGGGGTCAATACTGATTTAAAACACCGCCTTAAGCCTCGAGCTCTTTACTGATTTTGAAACCCTGGCTACGCTTGGATCGGGATCCATATTGATTTTTAACCCTGATTTCGTTTGAATTGGGGTCCAAAAATGATTTGATAATCTCGTATGATCTTGCTGAGATTTTTTGTGAGGAGGAAAACAACCAAAGTAGAGTGTTCCAACTTACTTGCTTCTAAAACGTTTTCTTGTTAATCGACTTGAAGAACACTAAGTAAATGTGTTTGTGTGGGCTTATCTGATAGCAACGGTGCATCAGGAGTTTAACCCTTACAATGCTAAGGGCAGTTCTGGATTGCTTCTTTGTGGACAGGGTAGATCCAAGATCAAACTGCACGTTCTGTGCAGTTTGATCTTGAATCTACGCTGTCTGATTTTATGTTAGATTTAGATATTTCGCCACGATGATTGCAGCAACGGGTTTTTTCTATCTCTTGATGGTATGGGTTTATTTTTAACCGTAAAATAAGGATAAAAGCCGAGAAATAATAGAAAGGTCTGGGCGTAAATCTAGGTAGTTCTTAAATAAGATGTCGATGTCAGATAAGGAGAACATTTTATAGAAAATTGATCGTCCAAGGTCCATTCTCATGAGAAATACAGGAACAAGTAAGAGAGAGAGAGAGAGAGAGAGAGAGAGGCAGACAGACAGACTGACTGACTGACTGACAAACTTGAAAAAACAAATTTGAAAAAAAAAGAGAAAACTGACTATAAGACCGGTCTTAACCCTTTACAAAACAATCCCTGGTTTTTTACGACCCTGAGATAGAAGCCTTTAGAAAACATTGTGGGAAAAGGAGAAAATGCTGGTAACCAGCATTTTCTCCTTTTCCCACAATGTTTTCTACCCTGCTGGAAACGAATTTCAATTTTTGAGTTATGTTTATTTTGTCGTCTGCAAGTGCTTTGAATTCAGACCCGTCTAAATTGTTGATGTTTGGTAAAGATTTTTTAACCCTTTAACAGACGACAAAATTTATACCTTGTCCAAATTGAAAGCATTTTCAGACGACAATTTCAGTGCAGCTCAGATTGTGCACTCGTTTATTAACGGGATAGAAAACATTGTTGGAAAAGGAGAAAATGCTGGTTACCCACCAGCATTTTCTCCTTTTCCCACAATGTTTTCTAAAGGTTTCTTTCTTAGGATCATCAAAAGTAGGGATTGTGTGGTAGTGAGTTAAGGCAGAATGTACTGTTTGATCTGAGATCTACATTGTCTGCCACTAGTATTATATAATCCCTTTTCTGGCCAGAATAACATTGAAAGACCTTTATTTCAGCGTTCAAAGGTCTATCTCATAAATTCATCGCTCTAATAGTTAGAATTTCTTGAATTGTACGCCTTGTAAAGATACCGGATGTGAAAATAAATTGGCTGAATTCTTTGGATGCATTGGACGATGTACGATGTTCACGTGTAATAATTTCTCAGTGCGTAGTTTTCGAGAACAAAGTATTCGAAATTACTGATCAAACCCAACGTTAAGCCAAATCTTACACCTAGAACGACCGTTGTTTGATAGTAAACTTTGAGTGAAATGCCATAATTTGCAGGCGGTTATGTGAAACTTTTTTTCATGTGAAGCGGTAACAGACTTTACTCCAAGAGCGCTTTTTATAATACACATTTTCAGTAAAGAGAAAAAAAAAACTTTACTAAACACTTTACCAAACGACAAAATGTTGGACTGGTCCAAATCAAAAGCATTAGCAGATTACAAAATTAAAGTGACTCAAAAACTGAAATTTGTTTTGAAAAGGGTAAGAAACACTGTGGGACATGGAGAAAATGCTGGTTGTCAGCATTTCTCCTTTTCCCACAATGTTTTTAAAAGGCTTCTTTCACAGAGTCGTAAAAACCAGGGATTTTTTGGAAAAGATTTAAGATAGCATTTTTATATTTCCTTTACTTAATACTAGTATATAATAATTAAGATCTAAGATCAGATTGCATGTTCTGTGCAGCCTGATCTTTATCTACACTATCCAAATAAAAAAAAACAGAATTTTTATTTTCTACGTAAGTGTTGAAATGACCTGCCTATTATACTCGCATTTTTTACGCTTACAACTCAATTTGTAAGGGACTCTCGAAAGTAAATATTTATTGCAATGTCATTGTTGAAATTCAACGTTGAAATCACATTCTTGAACGTAAAAATAACAGTAGAACTTCGTAGTTATAGTCTTTTTTTTTTAAATCTTTATTGACATTTTCACCCTTTTCTGATAACCTTTAAAAAAATCTTAAAAGTTCTAAAAAGGAGTCTTTTTAAAACATTATAGAAAAAGGGGAAATTACAGGTAACCAGTCTTTTCTCCTTTTCCCATCATGTTTTCTACCCTTCAACCGACGAATTCCCACATTTCAGCCACATTTCATGAGTCGTCTGCAAATGATTTTGAAATTAACCATTTCCCAAACAATCCCTGGTTTTAACGACCCTGAGATAGAAGCCTTTTGAAAACATTGTGGGAAAAGGAGAAAATGCTGGTTACCAGCATTTTCTCCTTTTCCCATAATGTTTTCTACCTTGCTCGAAACAAATTTCAATTTTTGAGTTATGTTTATTTTGTTGTCTGCAAGAGCTTTCAATTTGAACCAGTGTAAAATTTTGTCGTTTGGTAAAGAGTTTAAGAAGTCTAAATGTTGTCCTCTGGTATAGGGTTAACTCCACAATACCTCCCGCAGACGATTTCTTATTGTTGCTGCTACTGGGCCTTTAATCCTTTATCACACAATATCGACTTCTGACGAACCTTAGAAAGAAACTTTTTTAAAACGTTATGGGAATAGAATTAATGCTGGTAACCAGTATTTTCTCTTTTTTCTGCACTGTGTCTTTTATCTTACCCTAAACAAATTTCATTGCTTGAGACACATTTATATTTTCGTCTACAAATGTTTTCAATTTTGACCTGCCTAAAGAATTTGTCGTTTGGTAAACAGTTTTAAGATTTTTTTTTTTATTTTGCATATGCAGCTGTTTTTCAATCGTCTCTGCGTAACTTAACAGACAACCTGTCGATTCAGTCATTTACATTTTCGATGGTTCGGGGGTACATGTTTGTTTTTCATGCTGCGATGAACCTTACAAACGACCATGATAGGAAAATTGCCATTGTAGTCCTAATCTAGGACTCCTGGTGGTTCATCGTTTATAATACATGTTACGTGATAATTACACAGATTGTGATTTTCTCGACCTTAAAAATGGAGGAATAATTACGTTTAAACTGAAGTTTAGAGTTTTTCAATTAGCTGCTCTACAATAAAACGCGAGTCTCACCGATAATTTAGAAAGGCCATTTACTATTGTTAGTTTAACCCATTACCACACAATCCCTACTTTTGACGCCCCTAAGAAAGAAGCCTTTTGAAAACACTATGGGAAAAGGAGAAAATGCTGGTAACCAGCATTTTCTCCTTTTCCCACAATGTTTTCTACCCTTCCCAGAACAATTTTCTATTTTTTCAGTCACCTTTATTTTGTCGTCGGCAAATGCTTTCAATTTAGACCAGTCTAAAATTTTCTCGTGTGGTAAAGAGTTAAAGATAAACACGAAAATTGTCGGTACGAAACTTTTACCCTTTCGTGGTCTTTGTTGTAACCTAAAATTTATTCCAGATACGGAAGACTTTCGAGTAATGTAACCCTTTGCGTCAACTCGAAGCGTTGCAGGCCTTGAGACCACGGGGTCCGGACTTCGATACCTGGCTACGACCCCTGTTTTGACGATGATCATGTGAGAAAGGGACAAGTGGCTTGGAAAGAAAGTTGTGCGAATTACTGGTGAAAGAAACTCCAGGAACGCATGGATAGGTGCACTTGTCGCTGTGAAATGACTGAATTAATGTTGAAAACGGCTTTAAACACTATGCAATCAATCCTCAAACATCACGTTGTGGATAATTTGAGTGGATAATTTGCATACCTGACAAAAATAAGACTTACGAAAAAGTGAATGACCATGTTTGAGAGGGGGGGGGGGTTGTAAGGCAGAGTACCCGCAATAGAACACAGCTATTTCCACTATGATATTATCTTAAACAATTTGTAATCATTAAAAATGAGTACTATTGTGTTGCTTTAATCTTTTCCTTTTTTTCCTTCTTATAATTATCATTTTTTAAATAAAAAAAACCACTTTATTCTCATTACAAAGTGATATAATAATTACCTCCCTTTTCTGGAAAATGACAAAAGTATCAACAAATAATTTCAAGATAGACATCAAAGGACTTTCTGGTCGGTTAAAAACATGTAAAAGTATTATATCTGTATAATCCTTATTTATCAACAGTCAAGAGATTTTATTCCATATTGCACTAGAAGTGTTACGGGTCTACTACTTTAAGTAAAAGATAGTCCGCCTAACTTCATTCTCTTTTTTTTTCAGACATTTACAAGCTTTCATACTTCAAAATAAAAGACAATTTCCTATTTCCCCGTTTCTTTAAGTCGCTAATTTGAGGGGCATGTGTTAAGTACATGTTTTTAGAGATGAAATCAACTGATAAAGAGTTACTGAACAGATATTCAGAGAAAACCGTAAACATAGATTCGAAATTTCATTGACATTTGTGCAGATTTACGTTCAGAGACGTTACGAGCATTTCTAAATGGACTAGCTTTTGATTGATCCTCTCAGGGATTTCTTCTCTCTCGTCAAAAGTGTCCAAAAAGTGTTTTACACCCAGGCAGATCAAATCAGGACGACTAGAGTCTAAACTGAAAGTAATACCAAATGGTTTAGCTGATCAGAAGTTGTGTAACTTTTAGATTTATAGGACTTAAAACGTTAAAGAACTGTTGTTGAATACAGACCTTGATTACAAATTTGGGCTCATATTCACAAACCATTCTTAAGAACAGTCTTTGTCTTATTTTCCAGAATTTTCTATACATGTACATGTATTTGAAAGTAACACAACTTATGATTGGCTAAACCGAATGATTTAGCCAACCAGAAGTTGTGTTACTTACAAATAAAAGAAATATTGGAGATTAAGACTGAGAATATTCTCAAGAATGGTTGGTGAATACAGGCCCTAGTGCTCAAACCGATGAGCAATGTTGAAACCCGAAGTTTCTGCAATGGCGCCGGTCTGACCGAGTTTTCGAAAAAGGGTTTGCTACAAAAAGTGTCAATAAATTGAACAAGTTACAGAAGTGACAATTTAAATCCCACAAACGTTTTAAAGGGGTGTTATTTAAACTGGAGCAATTTATTTGAACAATCAATTTTGTACATCCTCGCCAATACCTAATTTGGCGCTATTAAATTCTCGTTTGATGTACATTTCCCGCCAAAAACCGCGGGGAACAACATACAAATTAGGGTCAGTCCAACTTGCCCATATCACTCCCCTTCTTGTTCTTTGGGCAGACTTGTTTTTAAAGGTCAACGAAGTCGTCATTCTAGAAGAACTTTTCGATGTCTGGACAATGATTGATACTGTTACTGCTGCCAAAGATTAAATGCAGTATTAACCCTTTACTCCGTAGATACTCATTTCTATGCATTGCTTGTAGGAGCCTTTGGAAAACATTGTGGCAAAAGGTGAAATTGCTCGTGACGAGCAATTTCACCTTTTGTCACAATGTTTTCTGTGCTATCAAAAGGTGTCATTATACCTATAAAAAACGGCTTCATCCTTGCTGTTATTTAGGGTCAATTACTGATACAATATAAATGCCTTATGGGTTAAAGGGTTAATAAACCAAATATTGCAATCCGCGCAGGCTGGCATGTGTCGACAGTTTTTGTTATTGATGAACGGGTCGTGCCCTGGCAAAAGGGGGTTAATGTATCTACGTATATCTGCAATATATCAATCAATTTTTCACAAAATAATGGATCAGTTAAGGTCAGTCTTGTCCTACTAGTAGTAGAATGCTCCTTTGAGATGCAGTAAATTTGAAAATGGCACATATATGTAGTTTCAGCCCATGTCAGTCGGTGCTGAGTGTGCAGGGTGAAATCGGTCGATACTATTCACAGATGCATTAACCCTTTACCACACAATCCCGACTTTTAGCACCCCTGTGAAAGAAGGCATTTGAAAACATTGTGGGAAAAGGAGAAAATGCTGGTTACCAGCATTTTCTCCTTTTCCCACAATTTTTTCTTCCGTTCCCAAAACAAAACTCAATTCTTTAGTCACATTTATTTTGTCGTCTGCAAATGCTTTCAATTTGGACTAGTCTAAAATTTTTTCGTTTGGTAAAGAGCCCCCTTTTCAAGCTCAATATTTTGCATTTCAAGGTACTTGTAGATCCGGTCTATAGACGATTTGCCAATTACATTTGATATAAGCGATATTTCCTCCTTTTCGTAAGCGGTGCACCGGAAGTATCACATGACACCGGACAAACAATGCATTTTTTAAAAGACAAATCCCATGGAATTTATGGAACCCCAATCCTGTAATGGCTTGTTTGGTATGATGCATTGTGCTGACATATCTAACGTTTTTTTTTTTCCCGAGCGATCTAATGTTTTTATCTTTAATTTCAGTTGCTGTCTGGATGTGCGACATGGACTTCTTCTTCGACAGTGACAGAGCCTCAATGAGCAACATCGTCAGCCAGTCCAACGTGACCGTCCTCGCCAACATATCGTATTTCGTGGTCCCGACCCCAAAACCTCCAGTTGGGGGCTGGGCCAGGGAGACTTCTTTACACGCCTCCTTCGTGTATTTTGCAGCTGGGCTGTTTAGTTTTGCCGTCAGATATGCTGCAGTGTTTTGGTTCACGAATAAAGTGTTGAGTATTCTTTTTGCTACCCAGTTGCTTTTTATGACTGTGGAGTCACTTTTTGCCTACTGCGGTGTTTCAGTGCTGTATAAACTGTCTTACAATATCGAGAAATATGAGGAAAATATGTCAGTCATGCTTTCACCCGGTGGAGTAATGTCCCTTTACATATTAGGCGGAATAGTTCTGTTGTTTTCATCCATGATCATCTTTAATTACGGCGCGAACTACTTTCATGAAAAATTTAAAATTATTGACAAACGTCACCACCCAGAGGCTTACAGAAAGCAAACTGTATTTGTAAATGGTAGTTGCCAAGGTTACAAGCCTCACACGACTGCTGTTTTGTCGTTGATTTTATTGGCCTGTTTTCGAGGACCTATCTTGTATGACCTGGTGTCAATATACAGACAGATTAAAGACAACATGATTCTTTCTTGCATTATCATAGATGTGTGTTACATGGTTTTCTGGGTTATTTTGTGGACGATTTTGACCCTAAAGCAGCAATGGCAGTTTCGCATTCTGGATTATGTGCCTTTGGATAAACCTGTGTTTATGATTTCGAATGAGAATATTGTAAAAAGCGCCTCTTATCATGGCGGTTCTGTCGAAATAATTGGGCCGACACAGAGGAAACGCCCAAGTTCCTTGCCAAGTGATTTGACCACGAGTGAGAGTGGTTTTGGAGACGCCAATTCCTCAGAGGACGAGAAGGAGCGTTTCGAATTGACTCTACCGCCATTGGCAGAAGTTCCTGGGAGTTTGGTAAATTCGCGGCGGAAAGGTTCCACACATTCCTTAGACAGAAGGAGCCGGTCGAGGAGAAATGGGCACCAACGGGTCACTTTCCATGAAACGGTAAAGCGTGCGACTTCCACTGACGATGAACTTTACCCAAGTAATAGAATTAGAAGAGATTTCAATATTTCTGCAGATGTTCATAGAAACAGTCCAATTCCTAGACCATTTTCCCCGCAAGATAGGTCAAACAAACCCACAACGTCGATCGAACTGGAGTTGTTACGTGGAAGACAACCTGGTTCCCGGCATTCTATCGGAGCAACCGGATCCGGAAATGGCATTTCAACCATCAATAATAAACTATACAAGCAAAACTCATCTGACGTCGATATTATGGGGCGAAACGTAGATCCAATGGTCAAGGTGAAGGATACAAACGCAAATGAACGGCCAGTGAATTATAATGACCTTACCATCAAAAATGATTATACTGATTCAAGGTCGAATCTGAAATCGACAAATATTCATACACAGACAAATTTGAACAATGTAAGTGCAACTTATGGCAATAGTAACAAACAAATTATTCCAGATGGACGTTCGGGCGAAATGCAAAAGAATGATTCGCCGGCGAAAGACACAAACCGAAGGGTTCCGAATAATCTTAATTTAAAACTCGACGCTTCCGTGTCTCAAAGCAGATTGAGTCCCCGAACAATAGACTTTATCGAGAAGAAACACGAAATAGGAATCAAACGCAGGGATTCAGCGAACTATTCTCTGACGTCATCACAGGATACAGCGTCTAATGAGTCGGATCAGACACATCAGGTGCTCTGTAGTCAAGTATGAAATCGGAATGTCGTTAATAAGCATTTTTTATTTATCATTTGAATGCATCCATTGTTTCCTTTCGCCTTGACAGCTTCCTTTCGTACGGTGGCTTTTCAGTGCCACCTTCTGAGGTGAAAGATTTTCAAGGAAGTTCTTCTTGAAAATCTTTTCCGTTATCATTAAAGTTTTAAAACTGCGTCTAAATTCTTTAAAGACTTTATTAAACGAGATTCACTGTTTTTTGACTAACTCGGACGATTATTAGTTGTTAAAGTATGTTAGAAAAGATATGAGCCGAGCACTGTGAAAAGGGAGCTTGATGCATCTGTGAAAAGTTTTGACCCGGGTCAGCCTGCGCGGACTGCGCAGGCTGACCTGGCCCGAAAATTTTCTCTGCTGGTCAATTTTCCGTTTGTCAAAGAACCAGTCTCTTTCATGACTAAGTCAGTTATTTAAAAAAAAGTAGCTCTTATGGATCCATAACCATTATGATAACTTCTGCCGGTGTCATGTTTAACTGAGATACATTAAAACCCCCTTTTGGGGGCATCGTTCATATTTTTTCTTGATTTTTTAAAACTTGTCTCTCGTCCTCTCTGATTTGTTATTTATGCAAAAGTATGTCAAAAATACGAAATGTTGCAGGAAGCATGTGGAATATACTATAGCAGACTGTCCACTGCTTTCGTGAATTTTATCTTTCCACATCATACCACTGGGAAGCCAGAGATTTTATCTTCACTTTTGCTGATAGGAAAAAAAATCCTTTGAGGAAGCCATGATTTTCATTTGTCCTTAGTCATTATAATTGACTAACTGTAATGCGTAAATGCGTTAATTATCCTTTTCATATTCTTCATCAATTAATACTAGGGATGGCAACGGTTAACCGGTTAACCGGTTAACCGATCGAATGACCGATTAACCGGTTAGGAAATTGGTAACCGGTTAACCAGAAACAAATATAGGCCTATATTATCAAAAGTTTACCAAAATAATCATTATAATAAAGAAATACAAAGTTAACTTTGCCGGTTCTGACAACAAAAACTGCATCATACGCACATCCAATGTCGCCAAAACGCGGCGAAGGTGTGATTATACAGTTTGACATGTCTGTGCAATATTAAACATTGTTAATTCGCTAATTAGTCCCCAGTCTCCGATAATAAACAAACACGTGTCCTCTTTGGATCAAAGGCACTGGCTTATCGTAAATGATTTGCTTGGATTATTTCATTAAGTACCCGCCCCTAAATAAGTATATGCATGGATTGACCAATCAGCGTAAGAGGGATTGAAATTTATAAAGTCAATCAATCTGTGTTTCAAGCAGGCATACCGGTTTCTCTTCGTTCGTTCATTATCACTTCGATAAGTATCTTCGAAAATCAGAGTATAGTGCAGAGGTTTGAATTTGGGAGAGTCTAAAATTAAAACCTGTCATTTGGACGATGGCTAACACCCGATCACTTAGCGATAGCCGCTTCGTTTGACGATCAATAACTATACCATCATCTGTATGATCCTGTTTGTAGATTTTTTGAAGTTGTAAATAGCAGTGATCCCACTAGTTTTTTCTTTCGATGCAGCACTAAAGTCTGTTAGTAATATATCTATGGAAATTTACTGCTTAAAATCATTAAAAGCTAAAAAGACGATCTGAAGTGACTCTGATCGGACAATGTCGAACGGAACATTTTGTTCTGTCATGGGTTTCCGTGTTTCTTGCATCGAGCATTTTTTCATGTCTTTTAATTTATGGATAGGTATTTCCGCCTGATTTGACGATAATTTATCAAAATGGGTAGCAAGTAACTTCAAATCCTGGTATTTTACACAAGTTAAGCAGATACTGTTTTTTTTTTTTCCTTTCCAACGTGAGGTCTCGAGTGAAACCAAACTTTTTTTTACGTGAATTTCAGTTCTATTAGGTTATTTATGCAATAATTTGCGTAGTGGAAACACTTAAATGGCCTGATAATTTCTAGTCCTCTATAGAAAACATTGTGGGAAAATGGTTTTATTGCCGAGAGAGTGAGAGATCGTCGATAGATTGGCCGTCTTTTGCGCTAAAGTACAGAAATAGTTAACATCACGGGAATGCATTACTCACGCACCGGTTGTCAATTTTGACATATCGAACAGGTACCTTCATCTTAAATGTTTTTACATGCTCGTTCGGTTAACCGGTTAACCGATCGAAAGATTGAACGGTTAACCGGTTAGCAAATTTACTAACCGTTGCCATCCCTAATTAATACAGACACGCAATTGCATGTTTTAGCTGAGGATCATGACTGTAACTGTGTTACGACCAAAAAGACAGTTTATTATTCCGTCAAAGTCCATGAATATAATTCCCTTTGCAAAGAACAAATCTGTAGCTGTTTGGCTATAGGCCTACTTTGGAATAAAGTAGCTTCTGTAGGCCTACTTTGGAATGAAGTAGCTTAAGTTAAAAACGAGAATGAAAAAAAGATTCAGTAATGCGTTCTGCGCTGTGTGAGCCTGACGAACGCTGGGTGCAATTTCTATTTTTTGGCCCCACTCCTCTTGTATCCACATTGCCCTCAACCTAGCAGTATTATTGGAAATTTGTTTATTTCAAGTTTGGAAAATGCTGTTTTTGAATTAAAATCGTCGATTATTTTATTTTTTATCTTTAAGTCTCAGTTAAATTAGTACAATAATGCTCTTTTTTAATCACAGCAAGTTTTGTAGAATAAGATTATACTGGAAATAACCATTTTCCATTCGGAGGGTACTACATGTACTTTAACTCATTACCAAACGACAAAAGGTTTAGGTTTGTTCGAATCGAAAGCATTTGCAGACGACAAAATAAAAGTGACTGAAAATTTAAAATTTGTTTTGTGAAGGGTAGAAAACATTGTAGGAAAAGGAGAAAATGCTTGTTACCAGCATTTTCTCCTTTTCCAACAATGTTTTCTAAAAGCTTCTTTCGCAGCGTCGTCAAAAGTAGGGATTGTGTGGTAATGGGTTAACTTTAAAGATTAAGAGCACGGCTTAAAAAATTCTCAGAATGACGCAAATTTACCCTTTCCCAAACAATCCCTGGTTTTTACGACCCTGGGGTAGAAGCCTTTTTGAAAACATTATGGGAAAAGGAGAAAATGCTGGTAACCAGCATTTTCTCCTTTTCCCACAATGTTTTCTACCCTGCTGGAAACAAATTTCAATTTTTTAGTCGCGTTTGTCGTCTGCTATAGCTTTCAATGTGGACCAGTCTAAAATTTTGTCGTTTGGTAAAGCGTTAAATGTACGTACCAGACAACGTTGATACAGACAACCCTGCACGAAACCAGCTACGCGACCTTTAATTGATTTATCACTGTAGTGACAGAACCGTAGTTCACCTTTTTACAAGCTGAAAATATCTTTTTACTTCCAACGATAAAAGTTGACGTTGGCACTCAGGTTATCATATTTGCTATTGTATTGTAGAAAGCTTTGAATTGTTGCATGGATTTATTTTTACGATAAATGTTTTTTTTTTATTATTATTTTGATTTTTATTTATGCAGATGTCCCTTTTTTTAAATACATATGATTTTATGCATCATGGTCATTTGTTGTTTGCTTTGCTCATAGTGGCATTACCATGGCAACCATCTTACTAATAGCCTCTACCCCTTTACCACACATACTATTTTGGATATACCTCTAGCATAGTTGGCTAGATAATTGCAAGGGTAACAACCTACGTCACAGGAAGTGATATCGGACCTGCGCATTTTCGTAACTTATGTCCGCCATATTGAAAAGTAAGTACGATATGAAGATAGAATGAGGCTAGCTGGGTGGATACAAACTGGCTACAAAGACTCTCATGTATTTATCAAAGACATTAGATGAATACATTTGATATTCTGATGTTTTAGACAGGAAGCAGATGTCTATATGCACAAACACTTTGACCAAATATCGAAAAGTGATTGGGTTTTAATAGTTGGTCGAAGTCTATTCCATTATTATAAGTAGTTAACAAAAGTTTTGACAAAAAACAAAGTCCCTAGGCATTGTACGCTTTGGAGGTCTAAAGACTTTTTCAGATCATTTAAAGGAACGATTACAAAAAAACAGTCTTACCAAACACGCACACTGACTTTATAACAAGGGTCCGATATCACTACCTAAGACGTAACACTGACGTACGTTGTGAGGGGTGAATTGGTGGTAAATCCATTACTAAACTCACCCATGTGTCAACGAACCCTAGGGGTCCGTATTGACCAACCATTCTTAAGAACGTTCTTAGTCTTATTCTTCAAAATTTCGTAAATGTGAAAGTAATAGAACTTCTGGTTGGCTAAATCATTTGGTTTAGCCAATCAGAAGTTCCGTTAGTTTCACAGTCAGAAAATCTTGAATAATAAGACAAAGAAAGTTTTTAACTCCAGATAGAGGGAGTGATTTTGATTTCAAAATTGACAAGGTTAATTATTCTCCATTAAACTCTATGTTGTGGGTACTCATTAGAATCGTCTCATTGTGACATAGGGTTTCGAAGAGAAATAATGATTTTGGAATACCATCACTCCCTCTTGTCTCAAACTCCGATATACATTCAATCTCATTTAGTCTTAACTTTTATCGCCTGGAACAGATTTGACGCCGCATTCGACTGTATTTCAGTTATAGAACAGCAATGCCTCATTATTATATTGTAAAGAAATTTCTCGTGACCTGATTGGATAATATGCCCTAAAAATAATTATATATCATGTACACTGGAAAAACCAATGTAAAAGTAGTTTCCCTTTCGGGAGCCCCGTGCACATGACTACCCCATCAACACAACATACAAAATGGCGTCGTCGATCAAGATGAATATCAAGATTATGCGCTAAGCTGCACGTTTTAGCACGTATTACCAAGGTTTAAGTGACGTCAGCTCCCAGTGACGTTAGTTTTTATTGAACTGGGGCACTCAGATGGGAAATTTTATTTCTTCAGCGTACTCAATATTTTAAAACAAAAAACAGGAAAAAATTCGTTTAACAAACTTTGTAATTGTCAAACTTTGCAGTATAATAAATTCGTTGTTCGGTCAGGACAGGTAGCAGTGGACTTGGAAACTTGTTCACAGCTCTGGTGAATCATGTCGCCACCTCGCCTTCGGCTCAGGCGACATGATTCACAACAGCCGTGAACAAGTTTCCAAGTCCCCTGCCACCTGACCGTACAAATAATATTGTATACGTTTGTATGCTTGTTTGGTGTGTGATGATGTATTCAACGTTACGTCAGTTATATTACGGCGGCCAGTACACATATTCATACTTCATTGCAAGTTCATAGAACAATACTTCGCTCAACATTATTTCCAATCATCTGGCTTCTTTCTTGTACAAACGCTGTTCAAACAATTTTCAGCTGTGACAGAAAAGTAGTTCCTGTCATAATGATTATTATCAGCCCTTGGACAGGATTTGGTTGAGTTAGGACTCGAACCAGCGTCCTCTTGGTTTCAAACCTCGTCAAGACAGACTGAACAACCGAACCAAGCAGCGTGTTCACAGAAGCAAAGGATCGGAACTAATTCTCTTAATGTAATATCATTTGAATCGAACATTTCCAACCAGTAATAAACAAAAGCCAGAGCAGTTAAGCGTACAGTGCAAGGTTATCAAGAAGATGAAAATTCGAATCTTCTAAGCATAGCAAAATATCTTTCCGAAGACTAATGAAAGAAATTCAAACAAAACCTCTCTCTCTCTCTCTCTCTCTCTCTCTCTCTCTCTCTCTCTTTCGTTTTAGGAACTGGATATCTTTTGAAAACGACATCTTACAACTGTGGTATAAATTAGGTTCGTTTCGCATTTCTTGTTGGCAAGAACTATTTTGAGATCACTGAACTTTTTGAGATTGTGTAAAAATAAATCGAAACAACGTAACTGTTTCCAAACTTCCGTGTGCTTTCCTCTTTGCACTTAGCTCTACTTTCGTCAGAATAATCATAAATGTAGTATCCTGAAAATAGATCGAGAATAATTTTTATCAGTTATCCAACTTCAGGAATTTTAAATATTTATTGAAGTGGAATATGAGATCTTAACTCTTTACCACAAGAGAAAAATTTAGACTGGTCCAAATTGAAAGCATCTGCAGACGACAAAATAAAGGTGACTGAAAAATTGAAATTTGTTCTGGGAAGGGTAGAAAACACTGTGGGAAAAGGAGAAAATGCTGGTTACCAGCATTTTCTCCTTTTCCCACAGTGTTTTCAAAAGGCTTCTTTCTCGGGGGCGCCAAAAGTAGGGATTGTGTGGTAATGGGTTAATTAACGCATTACCAACAACAATATTTTAGGCATGTCCAAATCGAAAGTATTTGAAGACGACAAAATAAAAGAGACCGAAAATTTTGGAATTTGTTTTGTGAAGGGTAGAAAACATTATGGGAAAAGGAGAAAATGCTGGTTACCAGCATTTTCTCCTTTTCCCACAATGTTTTCTAAGGGTCTCTTTTTCAGGGTCGTCAAAAGTAGAGATTGTGTGGTAATGGATTAAAGCTTTACAAAAGGATCGACAGTGGTTATCTATGAAGAAATATTAAATCGAACGTAAAACGTTTTTTATAGCCACCGTTTCAATTTATGGGGTCTTCTTTTTATGAAGAAATGTAGCATTTTTGAAGCCTAAACCTGCTAATAAAGTAAAATGAAAAACCCTTTAACCCTTTAAACCGTTTAACCCTTTAACAAATAACGCGCCTGGTTTTTACGAGCCTGAGATAGATGCCTTTTGAAAACATTGTGGGAAAAGGAGAAAATGCTGGTTACCAGCATTTTCTCCTTTTCCCACAATGTTTTCTACCCTGATGAAAAAAAAATCAATTGCTGAGTTATGTCTTATTTGTTGTCTGTGTATGCTTTCATTTTGGACAAGTCTAAAATTGTGTTGTGTGGTAACGAGTTACGCCGAAAAAAAACAAGTATTGGTATTTTAGCGATATATTGTGAGTAAAGGTATATATCTATCTCCCTATCAGATAGTGTAGATCCAAGATCAGACTGCCTATTCTGTACAGTCTGATCTGGATCTAGACTGTCCCAAAAAATGTTTTATGTCGCACTTAGCTGCCTATGGGTTCACATTAACGGAATCGACCTAAAGTAAAACTGTGTTTTACAAACTATCATGTAAAACGGAAATTTAACGACCTTGCAACCTAGGTGTATGTCATTGTCATGTCACATCGTTGTCTGCGCATGTCATATTCTTCGAAGATTCGACCTGTCTGCTACGACGCATCACTCTTTCCCCTCCCCCTCCCATTTTTGGTGGTATTGTAGTAATACGCGCTAATCAGTAGCAATGGAGAAATTAGCTATTAACAATACGTTCGAGGAAAAATCAGGACTGTTTTAGCTCCAGATCTCTCCAAACTGAGCTGATCATAGCTGAATGAATCGCACCAGTTGAGTAAACGTTTATTTGAGTTTGAAATTCAAAGTAACGGGTGTCGAGTAGAAAGGTAGTCCGGTTCTGTACCCAGAATGCCCAAATTAGATAGATGCGTATTTGTAGAATGCCACCCAGCGGGAGATAATGCATGTCACATTGATAGACGTTCCTCATTATCTCCCGCTAGATGGCATTCTATAAATACTGTTCTATCTGATATGGGCATCCTGGGTACAGAGCCGAACCACTTTCCTACGCGACAACCGTTACTTTGAATTCAAAACAAAAAAAAGGTTTACCCAATAAAACGCTACCTCGTGCAATTTACTCAACTATGATCACCAGTTTAGAAAAATCTGTTGCTAACGCAGGTCTCATTTCTCCTCAAACGTATTGATACGTAAAAGCTATTTTCAACATTGCTACTTTATAGAGCGTAATATTACAGTCAGCCCGCTTTCGGGGCTAGTAGTGATGCGTCATATAAGACAGTCGAATCTTCGAAGAATATGACATGCGCAGACAACGAGACGTTCCTCTCTAAGAAGCGCCATGAATCGCGCGGAACAATACATAGAAATGTCGTAAGTGCTTAAGTAATCTCTTAACTGCTACACAGCCAAACAAGACATCTTTCAGTTAGTAAATCAAAGAGTTGAGAAAGCTGAAGTGGTATTTGTCAAGGAAATCTATTGCGTAGAATCAACAGTTTGAAAGAAACAGAGACATATTGTTCAAATATTGGCTTAAAAGCAAATGAATACCTTTTCGGTTGAAGGGAGAGTACTCATGTACCTTAAAACTATAATTTTGAGATATCTTTAGCCTTTTACATTTATTTTCAAAAATTACAATCAATTACTTCGATCTATAAATATTCATGAGCTATCAAATAGATTAGCGCGAAATCATAGGACGAACAAGCCATGGAACGAATTGGTTTTGGAACGAAAAAGCGCATGGTCAGTAGGCAAATTTGTATCACTGCGCCAATAAAAGGCTATGAGCGAGAGAAGCTATTTTCAATCAAAAATAAGCATCTCAACGATCCATGGCCTCACCCAATGTATTTTAAAATGCCATCTCAAGTTACATACATGTATCTGTGTGCCACCGAAAAACTCGTTTGCCTGAGAAAGAATGAGTTAAACTGGGTTTATTTCCTTCAGCTTTGCACAAAATAAGATACATGGTTATCAACATTCAATCTTGAACTCATAGTGGTATTGTCTTCGACAAATACCACAAAAATGTTGCAATAATTACACTATTCTAGATTATGACAAGACAAACTGTTTGGCACACTGAATGTGTGGATTCGGACTGCACTAGTATTGCGATCAAGTTCAGAGAGCACAAACCTTGCAGGCTGAATTTAAATCTATATCGTCGGCAACCGTCGGTTGTTACATGAATGCTTTCAAGTAGTATTCTGACTTACTAAGAAACTGTCAGCATTTTATTGCAGAGCTCCAGATAGAGCGAGGATTTTGATTTCAAAAATTGAAAATTTTAGTTATTCTCCACTAAACCCTATGTTATGGGTACTCATTAGAATCGTCTCATCGAGACGATTCTAATGAGTACCCAAACACAGGGTTTGGAAGAGAAATAACATATTTAGAATACCATCACTCCGTCTTATCTGGAGCTCTGATTTTAGGGAGGAAAGTGAGAATACCTGAATATTTGTTCAAGAACTGTGACGATAACAGCCGTGTACATCATTCAGATGTTCATGGGTTTTGACGATTTCTATCAACATGATAGCAGTCCTATCGGTAAAAATAGCATGAAAATATGTAATGTCGAAACCCTCCTTGAAGAAAAGAATTCCAACATTTGCTGATAAAGATCTACTGGCCTTTTAGGTATCAGTTGGATAAAAAAAACTATATTTCACAAACTATTATGAAAAATAATACTCTTAACCCTTTACTCCATAGATATTCATTTTTACGCATTGCTTGTAGGAGCCTTTGGAAAACATTGTGGCAAAAAGTGAAATTGCTCGTGACGAGCAATTTCACCTTTGGTCACAATGTTTTCTATGCTATCAAAAGGTGTCATATACACATAAGAAACAGCTTCATCCTTGCTGTTATTTAGGGTCAATTAGAGATACCATAGAAATGTCTTATGGGGTAATGGGTTAATACCCAATATTCAGGCTATTCCTTTTTCAGGAGTTAGAAACACTTTATAGGCAAGAACATTTCTTAGCGTGTATCATGCTGCCATATTGTTTTTATTAATCAATTTATTGATTAGTATTCTTGGACAAAGCAATTTAGAACTTAAGATGAATCTCTACTGCTGAAGCAAACTAAATAGAGTATAACCAACTGGTTGTTTTTGATATGAGAAATATCTCACGAGGATGCGTTGTTAGGCGTTGAAAAAACGAGTGCGCAGCACGAGTTTTTTTAACGCCTTACGACGCGTCCGAGTGAGATATTTTTCATATCAAAAATAACCAGTTCATTATTCTATTTATTATATACCTTATTAACACAATTATTTGTAATTTTGCGTTTGAAAGTCGAAAAAAATGTAGTCGAAAAAAATAAAGTAGTTCCAAAATTACGCCAGGAAGTGAAAGTGAATGTTGATAACGTCACTAGTGATGATATCAAAATTTATTACACTGGGAAATTCCAGGATTTCACTGCTTGGTATATAATAAAACATGAATAAGCCACATATCGGCATAACAGAAATACTGCTAAAAAAAAAGTCGAATGTTGAGACAAAACAATATCCTCTGTGAAAAGGGGGCCTAATGCATCTGCAAAAAGTAACGACCAATGACAGCCTGTAAAGTCTGTTCAGGCTGACAAGGGCCGAAACTTTTTGCTAGAGGTCAATTTTCAGCATGTCATATGACCCATTCTACCCTAAAATTGAGTGGGTTGTTTAAGAAATGAATTTTATTGATCCATAATGATGTGATGACTTCCTAGATATAAAGCATCGTAGAGATGCAATAAGCCCCCTTTCACCAGAGTATAGCTCAATAATTTTTGTCGCCGCTATTCAATAAGAGCTATACTCTGTGAAAAGATGGCTTCATGCATCTGCGAAAAGTATCGACTCATGTCAGCCTACGCAGTCTGCACAGGCCGACCTGGGCCAAAACCTTTCGCTCTTGCTTAATTTCTGTGTGCATTGTACCTCCTGTTTTGTTCAATTGTTTCAAAGTGTGGCTTCTATAGATCCAGAAGTATGTGATGGCTTGCTTGGTATGATGGATTCATGGGGATATATAAAGCGCCCATTTGTTAGAACATGGTTTAATATAGAATATGTGTCTATTACAGTCCAAACCGTCCAGTTGAAGTCAACGTCGAAACATAACATGATCACATAGATGTCACGTGACCACTACAGCCGCCATCTCAAACAACGGATGGACAGCATTTGCAACGAGAAGTGCACTGATTATTCTGGTTAGTCAGTGAGCTGTTCCTAGTATAACAGATTTTCATCAAAAGAAATAGGGCTATGTTGTGACATTGTTTCCCTATTGTCAACAGCATCAAGAGAATAGATGTGATGGCTTTCTCGATCAATATCACAAATAAATTCGCCAAAGAATTTCATTGTGATACTTTATGGGCGTATTCCTTTCGCTACTCCGAACACTCCGAACATGTTCTAGGTCAATGGATATTTCGGAACACTGTGCCGTGTTCTTTAGAACATGTTCTGACTTCTAATCCAGTCGAGGTGTAGTGCACCTGCTGAACGGTTGCTAGGTGATACAAGATGTCTGAAAGATGTACAATAGTAGATTCGTCTCTACTCTCTCTCTCTCTCTCTCTCTCTCTCTCTCTCTGCAGCTAATCATTTCCTTAACTAACACAGCTATGACAGTAGCTCTTGCAACAGCCATCATGCCAGTACACTTTCATTTTGATATGGTTTAAAACAATGTTCCGAACATGCTTCATTCAGAACATACTTCTGGAACAGCGTATTGTGTTCTGAAATAT
The DNA here is from genome assembly GCA_943736015.1 of Tridacna crocea. Classification (NCBI taxonomy): domain Eukaryota; kingdom Metazoa; phylum Mollusca; class Bivalvia; order Cardiida; family Cardiidae; genus Tridacna; species Tridacna crocea. The sequence continues at coordinate 53,307,638 of OX031064.1, read as the reverse complement.
TCCTTTCGCGCATTCCAGAACAGCAATCCAGAACACAGAACATTGTGCCAGAACATGCGAAAGGAATACGCCCATAGTCTTTTATTTTTGAAAAAGAAGAAAGGAAACGTGGTAAAAGGTCTCTGTACAGGTGTACATGTATACACAACTCGTGCGTTCATGTAAAAAGAAATGGGAATATTATGGTCTACGGCCCCTAACTCATATAATAGAAGACGGAAGCCCCCGAGATTGACAGAATATAGCCTTTACGAAAACGTCGATGTTGCACTATATTTACTAATAAGTGAGTCTGGGGCCCCTAACTCTCATACTGAAAGACGGAAGCTACCGATATTGGCCGAATAACCTTTACGAAAACGTCGATGTTACCCGACATTTACCGTTGAGTGAGGGGCCATAGACCTTGAAAAAATATGTTTTTCCCTGTTCTATGTGTATAACAAACGAATCTAGACAAGCAGCTACATATATTTCATCAAGATCAGTGACTGATTAGTGTTTTGGGGTAAATAACTTTAACCCTTTACCACACAACCGAATTTTAGACCAGTCCGAAACGAGAGCATTTGCAGATCTATGGCAGTTTCAATGTGGTTCATATCAAATGACTTTTCTTTAGTAGGGTAGAAAACATTGTGGGAAAAGGAGAAAATGCTGGTAACCAGCATTTTCTCCTTTACCCATAATGCTTTCAAAAGCTTTCTCTTTCAGGGGCGTTATAAATTGTCATTGTGTTGTAAAGGGTTAATCATGACAGTTATAGACTTGTGACTCTTCATATATTTTAGATATACTTTGTATACTAGTAAGTGCTCGGTGTGTTTTAACAAAATGTAATAAAAGTATAAGAACTTAGAAAATGGCTTTAGTTTTGAAAAGCTTCACAAAAATAGCATCATACCTTTTGTAAACAAAGTCAGCTAGACATGGCAAAAAGTCTATTTGAGCCATTCTCTGGCAAAAGGGGGCTTAACTCTTTACCAAACGACAAAATTCTAGTCTGGTCCAAAATTGAAAGCATTTGGAGGCAACAATATAAAAGTGACTGAAAATTTGAAATTTGTTTTGTGAAGGGTAGAAAACTATGTGGAAAAAGGAGAAAATGCTGGTTACCAGCATTTTCTCCTTTTCCCACAATGTTTTCTAAAGGCTTCTTTCTCGGGGTCGTCAAAAGTAGGGATAATGTGGTATGGGTTAATTAATTTCTGTGATGTATCATACCAAGCAAGTTGATATATAATCATGAATCAATAATGGCTACTTTTTTTTATTGATCAACCAACTTAATCATGAGGTACACTAGTCCTTAGACATGCAGGAAAAAATCAATAAAGAAAAGTTTCCGCTGTGCAGTCTGCACAGACTGACCTGGGTCAATAATTTTCTAAGATGAATTAACCCTTTATCACGCAACAAAATTTTATTCTTGTTGAATTAAAAATACTTACAGAAGAGAAATTGACTATTACTCATTACATGGAATATGTCTATCATAGGAAAGAAAAAATTGTGGGAAAGGGAGAAAATGCTGGTTACCAGCATTTTCTCCTTTTCCAAGAATGTTATCAAAAGTCTTCTTCTTCAGGGTCTTTGTTTCGTTTCGTAAGTAGGTAAAAATGACCCATCTTTATAATGGTCATGACTAAACTGTGACGGTTCACCATCGTTATCTTCATATTCTTCAAGTATTCATTTCAACCTATCTGCTATGACACATCAATCATCTCCCCAGTACTCGGGAAAAGTAGGGCTTATACCAAATGAAATGTAACTGGTAACATTTCATTAAATAAATGTTTATTTCATTTTGTCATTTTTAAAAGTAGTCCGGTTCTCTACCCAAAATGCCCAAATTAGATGTGTATTTGTAGAATGCCATCCAACGGGAGATAATGGGGTTCACCATGTAAATTAAAACGACCCACTTCCATATATAGTGCCGAGACGATCTACTTTAGAATAGTGACATACTATTACTTCAACCAATTCTATCATTGTGCATTTTATGACCACATTATACATATTGTACATATCTATTTTTGAAAAGTTAATTTAATTTCTAGACTTTTGATCTCCATTCTCCCATACTTGTGTGGGTTGTACTTTGCATTTCCGTCTGATATTAGCTCTTTTCCTTTTCCTGCAAAATAACTTAACCTATTACCACACAATCCCTACTTTTTACGACCCTGAAAAAAGAAGCCTTTAGAAAACATTGTGGGAAAAAGAGAAAATGCTGGTAACCAGCATTTTCTCCTTTTCCGGCATTGTTTTCAATCCTTCACAAGATAAATTTCAGATTTTCAATCACTTTTGTTGTCTGCAAATGCATTCGATTTGGAAAAACCGAAAATTTTGTTGTTTGGTAATGAGTTAAATGATACTTTCAAGCCTCTATTAAACACCTGAATTTGTCTATTTCAGTTATTTTTGTGGAGAAATATCCGACTGTGAGGATCAAAGATAAGGTTACACATTCTGTGCAGTCTGATCTTGATCTGCACTGTTCATAAAAGGCACCTAGTAGCCTAAGGGTTCACATTTTGTACTTATCAGTGTTTCCGAATTCCCCGTATTCTTTCCTTATTATAGAGCATTTTTCGAATATGGTAGGTCAGATTGGAATCTAGGTAGATCCGGAATCTGCCAATAGGCAGATCAATTAGAATTCTAATTTGGTCAAAACTGAAATAGAATTCTAGTTTTGTCTAGACAGATGCTAAATCTGCCTGGACCAAATTAGAGTTTAGATTGGCAGATACAGGATCTACAGAGATCAAATTAACTTCAACATTTTTTACATAACTATTACATAACTTGTACACTTCCTATTAGGTTTGGTAGAGACCTGTCCTATTGTTATTGAGAAATAGCTAGGACTAAAAAAAGGCAAGATCTCACTGGATATCATTCAACCCTAATCGAATTACAACATGCACATCATTGTTTTATTCTGACACTTCCGATGCAGTTTGACAGATCTCCATCAAGTAATTATTGAAAATTAGAGCAGACAAAAAATATCATGAAAGGGCCATAACTTATTGGAGAATCATTCAATCAAAATTAAATGATAGCATGCACATCTTTGCTTTATATTGAAACTGCCTATGAGGTCTGACTGAACTCCATCTTGTAGTCACTGAGAAAGAGAGCAGACAAGAAAATTCATGAAAGGAACAAAAACTCCTTTAACCCTTTACCACACAATCCCTTAATTTTATGGGTCTGGAATAGTAGCCTTTTGAAAAAATTGTGGGAAAAGGAGAAAATGCTGGTAACCAGCATTTTCTCCTTTTCCCACAATGTTTTCTACCATATCATAGCCAGAAATAATCTTTTCACCTAGAGTTGAATTGTTGTATGCAAATGCTTTCAATTTGATCTAGTCCAAAAGTTTGCCGTTTGGGAAAGGGTTAAATATCATACAGCCATAACTAAGTTATACTATGTGCATCTTGGCTTCATATAAAAACTTCCTATGAAGTCCGACTGAAATCAGTCCAATAGTAATTTAGATATAGGGAGAAAACAAGAGCTTTTCAGAGTGGCACCTAATCATTATCTTGTCTGCAAGTGCTTTCAGTTTGGACCAGTTTAAATTTCGTTGTTTGGTAAAGAGTTAACTGAAAATGTTGTCTAAAGTATACAAAAGGTTTTCCAAATATTTGACCTAGTAACCTTGTTATTATTCCGACATGACCTATTTTCTAACTTGTACAAGATATCATCAAGACAAATATTCTCTTGTTTTTTAGCTTCACGGAACGAGGGCCAGCAGGCTTATGTCATGGCCCGGTGTCCATTATGCGCCCTTGTGTGCATGCGTGCGTCCGTCTGTGCCTGCATTTGAGTGTGTGTGTTAACTCTTATTTTAACATCTTCTTGTCTGAAAATATGCATCCAATATTTATGAAAGTTCACAGACATGATGCTGCTATGGTCCTCTTCAGAATGTCTTGAAAGAATTTGATTCTTTCAAATAACCTGGTTGCTGTGGCAGCAAAACTCAAAAATACTGGAAATCATTGAAAATCTTCTTGTCTGAAACCATAGGGCCTAGAGCTTCCAAACTCGGCAAGTACCTTTATCTAGTAAAGTTCTGTCAAGTTTCTTCAAACTATACCCCTAGGGTCAAGAATTGGTCCAGCCCCAGGGTTTACAAGTTTTACATGGGCTTGTATACAGAAAAAAATTACCTTAAGTTCAAAACCAATTTGCCAAGTATTGTAATGTATTGTAATTGTATCCTAATTGTAGTCTTTTTACTTATTAGCCAGTGAAGTGATACAAGGCCATATGGGCCCTCTTGTTTTAAGTTTTCCTAGGGACTAGACTAATTATATGCCATTCACTCTCGGAATTTGAAATTTTGAAAGAGTAAGTTGTAAACAAGGTCAAATGAAAGACAAGATCTTTTTTTTTTATTCTTTCATACAAATTATTTCTAAATGTCGACAATAAAATAAAAAGCTAAAAAATCAACAACATAAATTCAACAAGGCAAAAATAATCAAGCTCTTGACTTGAGAACTATTTTTACTCAAACTAATTAGCTCTTTTCCACTTATCAAATTATCCTCTTCTGCTGTTTCCACCAATAGGAAGGGCTTTATTAACAGGTTATACAGTTTTTAGCTGCACCATTGCTATTCTAGATTCAAAAGATACCGGTACTGTTTCACCCTTTACCAAACAATCCCTGGTTTTTATGACCCTGAGATAGAAACCTTTTGAAAACATTGTAGGAAAAGGAGAAAATGCTGGTGACCAGCATTTTCTCCTTTTTCCACAATGTTTTCTATCCTGCTGGAAACAAATTTCAATTTTTGAGTTACGTTTATTTTGTCATCTGCAAGTGCTTTGAATTTGGACCAGTCTAAAATTTTGCCGTTTGGTAAAGGGTTAAATCTTTACCCAATGACAAAATTTCAGACTTGTCATTGTTGAATTTATTTATAGATGACAAATCAAAAGTGGGTCAAATGAAGGGATGGTCCCTTTACCAAACAACCTCTGGCTTTTACGACCCAGTTGAAAAAGCCTTCTGAGAACAAATAAGCAACAGGATCAAAGAAAGAATAACAAAAGGCAAGTTATCAACTGATGACACAAACTAGGATAGCATACGGCAGAAACAATATCTAACAAATACCTCAACAAAGTGGTTGGTGGACTATTCTAGCCCATGCTTTGTGTACTTTTACAGTGTAATAATAATGATAATATAATCATAATACAGTGCAAATATAAACAATAAAATACCAGTCTTGGGTTATGTTCAGCTATGATTAATGCCATCTTCCCATAAAACCTTTAACCACACAGTACAATTTCACCTACCTTGAGAGACAAGCCATTTCAAACCACTGTGGGAAAGGGGGAAATATTGGTTACAAGCATTTCCTCTTTTTCCCATAATGCAATTTTCTCCTTTTCCAACAATGCTTTGCTACCCTATCAAAACCAAACATCACTTTTTCAGCACTATCTACTTTAACATCTTCAAAGGCTTTCAGTTTGAGTAAGTTTACAATTTTATTGAGTGGTAAAGAGGAAGATTGTATCTAATTATACATCTAGTACAACACAAAACCACCCCAAGTAGAAGCCAAAAACTTGGCTACAGTTATCTCTCAAGTGAAAACTATTGAGTTGAAAAATTAAATCAGCATAATGAATGAACTCCTTATCATGTTTTGGATTAGTACAAATCGAAAGCATTTGCAGATGACAAAATAAATGTGAATCAAAAATTGAATTTTTAGTTTGGGGAGGTTTTCAAGAGCTAGAGGGTTTGGGAGGGTTTTCAACAGCTTTCCTTCTCAGGATCATTGAAAGTCTGGATTGTGTGGTAAGGAGTTAAAATATTTTGAGATTCATCTGCCCTGCTAGTACGAGTTCTCCTTTTCATAACATACTCCAAATTTGAAATGGAAGATGGTCATTAATCACAGAGATATGAGACAAAGTCTTTGAAGGACAGACAGACAGACAGACAGACAGACAGACAGACTCTAGCAGTGCAGACAAAGAAGACCACAGCTTTTGACATTTTGGTGAATAGATTAGAAGAAAAGACACCTTGATCTACATAATGAGATGGTATACTTGTCTACAATGTTTTCTGTTCAACCAATTTAAAGTTTGCAGAAAGAGCTATACATAAAAGGAGAGTATAATTCAAAACTTTGATATGGTCACAGCTGATTTAACCCTTTACCAAACAACAAAACTTTAGACTGGTCCAAATTGGAAGCAGTCGCAGCCGACAAAATAAACGTAACTCAAAAATTTAAATGTGTTTTCAGCAGGGTAGAAAACATTGTGGGAAAAGAAGAAAATGCTGATCACTAGCATGTTCTCCTTTTCCCACAATGTTTTCAAAAGGCCTCCATCTCAGGGTCATAAAAACCAGAGATTGTTTGGTAAAGGGTTAAAGATTATCACTTATGCACGCGAGTATACTTCTTATGTACATGAATATAAATTCAACGGAACATTGCTTCAAATTCCTGTTTGAGCCTTTAAAACAAAGAAGAACAGATCATTAAAAATCAATGTTATGAAACAACCAGATCTGCAAACGAAAAAAGGAATACCCTTTGACGAAAAAGAAAGTCAAACAATAGTACAATTAAAATGGACGGACTCATTAAATTACGTATATCATAAATCACAATATCATAAATCACAATACATTTATTTGTATTTTTCCAAAAATATTTTCACCCCTCCCCATCATCCATGAAGAAAACAACATGTTTTATTTACATGTATATGTAATTATATTGCTATGAAGACATAATCAAAACTAACTATGTCTGTGTTCAACTGTCAACATACTGCATGAAGAGTCCGTAATACAATACCATCCAACTACAAGATTAATACCAAAGACAGCATTAGAAAATTTTGTGGGAATAGAAGCAACTACTTGTAAAAAGCAATTCCTTTTTTTCCAAAAACATTTTCAATGACATTCAATTAACTCTTCACAAAACAACAAAATTTTGGACTCGTCGAAATTGAAAGCATTTGCAGACAACAAAATAAATGTGAATCAAAACTTGAAAATTGGAATTAGAAAGGGTAGAAAACACCGTGGGAATAGGAGAAAATGCTGGTTACCAGCATTTTCTCCTTTTCTAACAATGTTTCCAAAGGCTTGCTTTCTCAGAGTCATTAAAAGTGGGGATTGTGTGGTATAAAAGAGTTCAGACATTTTCCAATCTTAAAATATTTTTCCTTTTTGTGGTTTTGTAGTACTTGCTAATATATCTAAAAGTAGAATGTTTTACGTATTGGATAGAAGATTGTCTGTGATGAACTCTTTATCTAAAGACAAAATTTCAGACTGGTCCAAATTGAAAGCATTAGCAGACGATAAAAATTAATGTGCCTCAAAAATTGAAATTTGTTCTGGAAGGGCAAAAAACATTATGGAAAAAGGAGAAAATGCAAGGTAACCAGCATTTTCTCCTTTTTCCCACAATGATTTCAAAAGGCTTCTCCTTCCAGGTCATGAAAACCAGGGATTATTTGGGAAAGGGTTAGAATACAATTTGACTCGGAGAATACTCAACTGACATTACATAAGTGGCAAATCCAGCAGAGAAAAGAATAAAATTTCGGTATTCAAAAATAGAAATCTGTCACAGCAAAAACAATCAAATTTTCTTTTACTAACATGCAAAAAACTGACAATTTTGAGCTTTTTTTTCACTCTTTTTAATGTACATGTATTTCTTATAGGAAAATATTGCATTATGTGTACACACGAGTGCATTAATCAATATTTCTAATTTGGTTTCCAAATGGCCAAAATACACCTTTGCACTGTACAAGGTGCAATACAACAAAAGCAGTAACATTACAGCACTAAACTTAACCCTTTCCCAAATAATCCCTGGTTTTTACGGGTCTTGAATAGTAGCCTTTTGAAAACATTGTGGGAAAAGGAGAAAATGCTGGTAACCAGCATTTTCTCCTTCTCCCACAATGTTTGCTACCCTATCATAGACAGCAATCATCTTTTCAGCAAGAGTTGAATTATCGTCTGCAAATGCTTTCAATTTGGTCTAGTCCAATAGTTTGTCACTTGGGAAAGGGTTAATATATTATGATCCACTCATATATTGGCTTAATCCATTGGATGATATGTAAGTTAAGCCTTTACCAAGCAACAAAATTTTAGACTGGTCCACTGGTCCAACTTGAAAACACTTGCAGACAACAAAATAAAAGTAACTCAAAAATTGAAATTTGTTTCTAGCAGAGTAGAAAACATCGTGGGAAAAGGAGAAAATGCTGGTTACCAGCATTTTCTCCTTTTCCCACAAAATTTTCAAAAGGCCGCTATCTCAGGTTCGTAAAAACCAGGGATTGTTTGGTAAAGGGATTAATGAGGTGACATATACCTAAACAACAAAATAATTATCTAAGGCAAAACGGAAGAAGCAGTTATTGAAGACTGATTGCAAACTTCACAATAATTTCACTGAGCATTTTACTTGTATAACATTTTTTTGAAGTAATGTTAAATGTAGTTACATGCTGCATATATGTACATTGGAAAGATAACTTTGATTAGGAACAGAGTATTTTTGTCTGAAACATCAAATCCTGAAGCAAATTTCAGGAAAAAAATTTTGGAAACATTCTTCATATGTAATCAAATTAAAAATAAGGATTAATATAGAAATACAGATGAAAAAATTGTGGAAAGTGGATACATTGATTTATAAAATTAACGCAAAAAACATCTCCATGTGATAATGATTTCTGATGCAAAATTCAAAATGAAAACAATTCACAAAAATTTGCTGGATAGAACCCAGTATATGTATGCTCATTGCTTTGGTTGGACTTCGTAAAAGGTACTTCTCTTACTGCCTGACATCCTATGTTTTTAACTCTTTACTAGACGACAAAATTTTAGATGTGTCCAAATTCAAAGCATTTCCAGATGACAAAATAAACGTAACTTAAAAACTGAAATTTGTTTCCAGCAGGGTAGAAAATGTTGTGATAGTACAGAGTTAACAGGTTTAGCCCTCTGACACAGAGACAGATTTGTCTCCTGGTTGCTTGATAATATGGATCATTAATCAGACTGTCTTTCCATGCAGTCTGATCTTGATCTAAACTGTCCATGAAACCACCTGTTGTCATCTGTATATTCATGGTGTCAACTAAGTAATCTGTGACATGTTGTTGGATAAAACTCAATTCATAGAAAACAATCTTACAATAAAGAGCTTTTCTTCTCAAATAATCAAAGAAATGCAGAATCGTTTAAAGTAGACAAAAAAGGATAGAATATAAAGATGGTTAGAATTCATAAATAATATAGAATGTACAAAAGCAAAAAACAGGGACTTTACAAAATGTGATATAAAAACAATGTTAATCAACATACCGGTATATATAACCTACAAAATTTGTTATAAAATATTGCTGCCTAAAACAGGCCTATCACAGCATTAATCATACAAGACAAAACAAATTCAAAGTCATATTTTATAGTTCATTAACAAAGTACATATAGTCATCTAAAAATGAATGTACATTCTTCTAGTCACAACGATATGTATGAATGAATTAATCTTTATTGACTTATACATGTTGTACATAGTCAGTTACAACCAAATTAATTTCAAAATGTCTCACATGATACAATTCTCTCTCTTTCTCTTTCTCTCTCTCTCTCTCTCTCTCTCTCTTATTTTCTGTCACTGCTCGTTCGCTCTCAAAAATACATAATAATAATATGTATATCTCTTTTTCACAGTCAAGTAAAGCCAGTGTTTTGTTTGATGGCCACTTCGATATTTGGAGGACTTATTCAAGAAGGGGGTGGTGTGGGTCAGCCTGTATATTCTACCAAATATGCTATAAATATGAGCCGAGCTCTGTGAAAAGGGAGATTAATGCATCTGCAAAAAATATCAACCCATGTCAGCCTGCGCAATCCGCGCAGGCTGACATGGGTTGAAACTTTTTGCTTTTGGAAAATTTTCTTTATGTCCAAGGACTATTCTACCTCATGATTATGTAGGTTGTTAACTCATTACCACACAACAACATTTCAGCTTGTCCAAATTGAAAGCATTTGCAGACGACAAAAAAAAGACTGAAAATTTGAAATTTGTTTTGAGAAGGGTAGAAAACATACTGGTTACAAGCATTTTTTTCTTTTCCCACAATGTTTTCAGGATATCTCTCTCTCAGGGTCATGAAAAGTCGGGATTGTGGGGTAATGCGTTAAACAAAACAGATTTTATGAATTAGGTATTCCTTGATGACTTGCTTGGTATAATGAATACCTCACACAGATACATTCAGCCCCTTTTAGCAAGAGCATAGCCCATATTTGTAGAATTAACCCTTTACCTCATAAGGCATTTCTATGGTATCTCTAGTTGACCCTAAATAACAACAAGGATGAAGTCGTTTCTACTTTTATATGACACCTTTTGAAAGCATAGAAAACAATGTGACAAAAGGTGAAATTGCTCGTTATGAGCAATTTCACCTTTTGCCACAATGTTTTCCAAAGGCTCCTACAAGCAATGCATAGAAATGAGTATCTATGGAGTAAAGGCTTAACCCATTACCACACAATCCCTACTTTTGACGCCCCTGAGAAAGAAGCCTTTAGAAAATACCGTAGGAAAAGGAGAAAATGCTGGTAACCAGCATGTTCTCCTTTTCCCACAGTGTTTTCTACCCTTCCCAGAACAAATTTCAATTTTTCAGTCACCTTTATTTTGTCGTCTGCAAATGCTTTCAATTTGGACCAGTCTAAAATTTTCTTGTGTGGTAAAGAGTTAAGCAATACATTTTTTTTTTCTTCCTATGTAGATCTGGTGCAAATGTTGCAATACCTTTTGAAAGGTCTAAAATGTCTTGCATGTTAAATTTAAACATTTCCTTTAGTTGTCTTGCAAACTTTGGTAAAAATTGTAGTTTTTATAAGAAATATACATATCTATATAAATACTCATATTAATAGTTAAAATCTGTAAAGTAAAAGAATGAAATGTGGTACAAAAATCATGACAGAAATCTCTTAGCTGATCAAAACACATTCAGAAAAGTACTTAATTGCAAAATAATTATTATGTGAATTATGAAAGACTTTCTGAGACATCTAATCAAATATTAAGACATAAAGATAAGATATAAAATAGCTTTGTATAACGGTAAATTGTGTAAGCATAAAAGGCTTTGCCAAAAAAAATTGATGTACATATTTCTAAACAAATATTTTCACCTTTAAACAAATCTTTCTCTCAAAGACTGCATTAAATTTGTGTTCTGATGAGTCTATGCTGCAGGTCTGCAAAAGTTAAAGTTCTTGAAAGCATTGTGGGAAAAGAAAAAAATGCCGGTAACCAGCATTCTCCTTTTCTCATATTGTTTTCTGGATTTTCAAAAACAAATATCAATTTCTGAGTCTTTATTTATTTTGATGCCTGCCAATGCTTTCAATTTGGATAAGTCTTTCTTGTGTGGTTAAGAATTATAATGTACTGACGAAAAAAATAATGTGACTCAAAAATTGAAATTTGTTTTTGGAAGGGAAGAAACATTGTGGGAAAAAGGAGAAAATGCTGGTTGCCAGCCTTTTCTCCTTTTCCCACAACGTTTTTTAAAGGGTTCTTCCTCAGGGTCGTCATAAGTAGGGATTGTGTGGTAATGGATTAATTCTATTCAGTATCACTTGCATTTCTATTATGCTTTTTCTTCTTCTTATTCATCCTTTGCTTCAGTCTATTTCTGAACCCTGTATCATCCTCACTTTCCGAAGAAACATATCTTGCCATGGAACTTGAAGACAACCTACTTATCAGCCCTCGTCTTTTTACTCTAAATCTATCGTCATCTTCTTCATCATCAGAATCTAATGACTCCAATCCTCGTGGAGGGCGCAGCCATCGAGGTGAAACAGGCTTTTCGTCAGTTGTTTTTAAATGAGACTCTCTCTTTGACAAGAAAGGAGAAGCATTATCAGTGGCTGACCCAGAGTCCTCCTTGTTTAAATATGACACACCTTGATCTGAAGGTTTGTGAAACAGTTTGGTACCTGGATCTGGTTTTTCTGGTATACCACCTATATTTGGAGGTAGGTTTATGTTGTTTAACTTTTCTTCATATCCATTCGTTTCTTTCTGCCTGGCATAGCTTGTTATATCAATTTTGTCACTTTCCTCTTGAACATTTCTGATGTCATGTTCTACTGTTTGTTCTGTCATGATATGTGTCTCTCCGAGCTTTTCTTCCTTTTCTTTTTTCTTCTTCTTTTCTTTCTTGTGTTTCTTGTGTTTCTTTTTCTCTTTTCTTTCAGCATCATCTGCATCATTCTAAATTCAAAAAACAAATTATTTTTTTAACCTTCTCAACCAGAGCTGTCACTGAATTCGACTTAATATATACCCCGCCAGTGCTTTGACAGAAAAATGTGTCTAGTTCAAGGGAAGATAATTCCTCAACCAGGAAGAGCTGACACTTGAAAATTGCATCTTGCAAATCTTCAATACATGATCAGTACATGTGCAAAATTTCAATACAATTGAAGGTAAACTGTAAGAGGAGATCATCACACAAACACAAGTGATTTGTACACAGACGAACACAAGGACGAACACACAGGCTGATTCCAGTATACCCCCGAAAACATTTGTTTTGCAGCGGTATAATAATACTACCCACTTTTTGGTAAGCAGGTCACTTTTCCAAACATTGCAGAAAAAAAAACATGCATGCAAGGATAAATTATAAATTTCTTCTTTTGTCAAAACTTTTTCAAATAAGTTTGAAATCTTGATCTATGAATTTTCAAAGTTGTCGAATACAAACTGTTTCATCAGCAAAGAAATACAGCGTCTAAAACTACTGTAAAACCTGTCCTAGTGACCACTTCCAGTAACTCTTACTAAACAAAAAAATTTTAATCCTTTCCCAAACAATCCATGGTTTTCATGGCCCTGAGAAAGAAGCCTTCTGAAGACATTGTGGGAAAAGGAGAAAATGCTGGTAACAAGTATTTACTCCTTTTCCCTAAATGTTTTCTACTCTGCTGGTAACAAATTTTAATTTTTGAGTTACATTCATTCTGTCGTCTATGAATGCTTTCAACCTGGACCAGTCTAAAATTTTGTCTAAATCAAAAGCATTTACAGAAAACTAAATATTGTTCATATCGTTGATTTGTCTTCAAAAGGGCAGAAAACATTGTAGGAAGGGGATAAAAATGGTGGTTACCACAACTTTGTCCACTTCCCGAAAAGTTTTGAAAAGTTTTATTTTGACAGGCAGCTCATACTCGGGAATGCTTGGTACTGGGTAGAGTAAGTAACCTGTATTAACCCTTTATCCCATAAGGCATTTCTATGGTATCTCTAATTGACCCTAAATAACAACAAGGATGAAGCCGTTTTTTTTTGTGTATATGACACCTTTTGATAGCATAAAAAACATTGTAACAAAAGATAAAATTGCTCGTCACGAGCAATTTCACCTTTTAATACAATGTTTTCCAAAGGCTCCTGCAGGCAATGCGTAGAAATGAGTATCTGTGGAGTAAAGGGTTAAATTAGGAATCATTTAAAGTCCAGGGGGAGGCAAATATGTTGAAATGTCGCTGTATCAAGAAAGCATGTTCCTAAGATGTCTGCTTAACCCTCACAGAGGTTTTAAATGACCCAGATAAAGAAGGCCTTTGAAAACATTGTTGGCGCTTCTGTCATTTGATGAAGAATAATTTCATTTGAACTGTATATTTTTACCTGGGTGTTTTGACCTAATTTGGTTTCGATTTGGGTTTGTTGAATGAGTTTTTCAAGCTGTTCCTGAAAGACCATCTTAGAGCTGGCAGTATCGGTAATGCCTACTTGAGCCGGATCTTGGTCTGCTATAACTTCATCTTCAATCAACTTTGTCAGATCATCAACTCTGAAATTCATTGAAATGTAACAATACTATGACCTCAATTTATCCTTTTCTTTCCCTTGGGATGAAAGGAACAATTTAATGCATTACCAAAAGATAAAATTTTAGGTTTGTCAAAATCGAAAGGAATTGCAGACGACAAAATAAAAGTGACTGAAAATTTGAAATTTGTTTTGTGAAGGGTAGAAAACATTGTGGGAAAAGGAGAATGCTGGTTACCAGCATTTTCTCTTTTTCCCACAATGTTTTCTGAAGGGTTCTTTCTCAGGGACGTCAAAAGTAGGGATTGTGTAGTAATGGGTTAACATGTAGGGGCAATTTAGATCAAGATCAGACAGCACAAAAAGTGATTGTCCAACCTTGGATCAACATCTTATCTTGTTCAGATAATCTGAAACAAAAAGACAATAAAATGGCAACAATAAAGTATTGATTGTCAGATAGAAAATCAAATAAAAAAGAACACAATAATCAACAGTCTTAAACTAAAGATTAATATATTACTCTATCATTTAACTCTTTATAATATGACAAAATTTTTTTACTTATCCAATTCAAAGCATGTGCAGATCATAAAATGTCGCTCAGGAGAAATGCTGGTTGCAAGCATTTTCACATTTTTTCACATTTCAAAAAAAAAGGCTGCTTCCTCTGAGTGGTTAAAATAATTTCCATACTTTTAGACCATTACCAAACAACAAAACTTTAGACTGGTCCAAACTCAAAGCCTTTGCAGACGACAAGATAAACGTGACTGGAAATGTAAAATTTGTTTTAGGACGGGAAGAAAACATTGTGGCAAAAGGAGAAAATACTGGTTACCAGCATTTTCTCCTTTTCCGACAATGTTTTCAAAGGCTTCTTTCTCAGGGTGTCTGGGATTGTCTGGTAAAGGGTTAAACGGTACACCTTAAATCTAAATGCATTCTAACTCCTGCATTTTAACTTTTGGGAGCTATCGTTATAAAGGTCTATACAATAACCATTCTTGCTATTTATCAACTAGTTCTAAAGAATAGCTTTGAAGAAAAGAATGTAAAAATATAACCGTACCTTTTTTGAAGTTTATCGACTGTCATCTCTATCCCAGACATTTCCTCTGCCTTCTCCATTCTTAAAAAGTTCATCATCATCTCTTTTTCAAACACTTGAAGATAGTCTAACTGGTATTTAGCATAGACTTGCTCTGTAATATAAAATGTGTATTATTAATCCTTCACTGCACAATCCAGAGTTTTTACAAAGTAAAGCTAGACGCCTCTTGAAAACACTGTGAAAATAGGTGAAAATGTCAGTAACCAGCAATTTTTGCTGTCCCTGAAATGTTTTCTACCAAATCAGTGACAAAAACCATCCCTTGAAGCACATTATTTAGACACCTGCAACTGATTTTAATAGGGACAAGTTTCAGATTTAATCATGTGGTAAAGAGCTAACCCCAAACAATCCCAGGTTTTCATGACCCTAACAAAAAAGCCTTTTAAAAATTTTGTGGGAAAATGCTGGTAACCAGTATCAAGTATGCACTATATCTTATTCAGCAAGGATAAACTCTTTACAAAACAACAAAATTTAGATTAGCCCAATCGCAAATTGAAAGCGTTTGCACACGAAGAAGTAAATGTTACTCAAAAATTGAAATTTAATTTTGGAAGGGAAGAAAACATGGTAGGAAAGAGAGAATTTTCCTACAATGTTTAAAAAAGCTTTCATTGTCAGGGTCGAGATTGTGTGGTACAGAGTTAAGATTTTGTTTAGCAACACAAAAATTGGGTCACATTGAGATCCAAGCAATTGCTTGTTAACCCTTTCAGGCACAATCAAGACTTTAAATGAACCCGAGAAAGAAAGCATATGGAAACCAGCATTTTCCTCTTTTTGCAAAATGTTTCCTACCTTTCCCAAATCAAATTTCAGTTTTTGTTAGTCACATTTATATTTATAATCTGAAAATGCTGTCAACCTGGACTGGTCTAAAATTTTGTAATTTGGTAAAGATCTAAAGGAAATACTACCATTCTATAATGTTCAAAATCGGTATGGGTATTCTTACAAACATTAACCCATCACCACACAATCCCTACTTTTGATGCCCCTGAGAAAAAAGCCTTTAGAAAACATGTGGGAAAAGGAGAAAATGCTGGTAACTAGCATTTTCTCCTTTTTCTACAATGTTTTCTACCCCTCACAAAACCAATTTCAAATTTTCAGTCACATTTATTGTGTCGTCTGCAAATGCTTTCATTTTGAACCAGTCTAAAAGATTCTCATTTGGTAATGGGTTAAAGTTCGCAACAAATGCACAGCTGGTAAACAAGCTGCCTCTGGCGGGATTTGATCCCATGACAGGCAAATATCCTCAGTTTTCAAGGTTAGAAAGACCAATACCATTACCACTGAGCTACAGAGATATCTCCCCTATGCAGTTGTTAGGTATTGTATTTAAATCAGGACGAAGCTATGCATGAAGGAGTGGTCTCCTGTAACATTATTAGTTGTACTTGTTGAAGGCTGTGGTTAATCATGTCGCCCCGAGGTGAACGCAAGGTGGCGACATGATTCACCACAGCCGTGAACAAGTTTCCAAGTCCCCTGCCACCTGACAGTACAATGAATTTATTATACTGCAAAGTTTTATTCTTTCAAAGTATGTTAAGCGAAATTTTCCTGTTTTATAATTCCACAAATGGAGTATGCTGACGAAATAGAAATTCCCTTCTGAGTGCCCCAATTTAACAAAAACTGACGTCACTGGACACTGATATCACTAAAATGTGCAGATTGGTGCATAAATGTGCAGTCTGGTGATCGATCGACTCCGCCATTTTGGATGTTGTGTTGCATGTGTAGTGATGTTTACAGGGCACTCAAAAGCGAAACTTGTTTTACGTGGTTTTTGCCAGGGAACATGATAATATGTTCCCGGCATGTTTACCAGTCAGATCACTAGAAATTTCTTTGCAGTATAATAATACATCTTTCCTTCAAAATGTAAGACTCTTTATAAGGTCAATTTTTCTGATTTTTGACAGAAATTTCTTAGAAAAATGTGACCATCACGCAAAAAGGGACTATCTGGGAATTCTATACATCATTTAGATGAAAACCGATCAAAGATAGTGCAGGTCAATTTAGATAGATAGTTCAAAAAACAGGGTGCGTACCCTGGTCAGCCTGTGCAATCCGTGCAGTCTGATCAGGGTACATAGTTATCACAGTTTCCAGATAGCCCCTTTTAGCGTGACGGTTCACAAATATATTTTGCACTTTTACAGAAATTATATAAACAACCACTTACTGTTTTTCTGTGTCTTACAGCACAGTTGCTGTAAAATCCATCTAATTATGAGGTAGACATGTTGAATTATACTAAACGGTGGCACAAGATGGGTTTTGCAATCATATTCCATTGCTAAAAAGTAACGCTGGTATTTCCAGATCTTGTTTGAATTCTCCTCTACCGTTTGAAAAACATGACTGAAAGAACAGAGTATAATAAGAATTAAGCTTAGGTTGCTAAGCATGATCCACTGACCTATTGCAGAATGTGCAGTGTGATCTTGGATCTATACTGTCTGATAAAGACATATTTTCCTCTAAAAAACTAAGCTTGAAGTAGCATTACTAGATTTGTTTACCATCAGTAAACTGAAAGTTTCATGTATGAATATGAATAGTGTTTTAAGGCCCGTCAACAACTTTGGTCATATTGGGTGCACTTACTTAGTAAACAATAATGTGAGGTGAAAATAACATACATGTCGAACAACACAAGACAAACATAATAAATGAGGAATGGATGAAACACAAAATGATGCCCCTTTTGTCGCCTTTTACGACATGCATGCTGTCACTTTTGTTCCGCCAGATGAAATGGAAGATGTGACGATCGCGGGACTGCAGTGGTTTATTCTTATACCCCCGATTAAACCACATGGGGTCCCACAGGCCAATTGATTCCCATTCCAAACCCTATTTACATGTACATCGAGAAAAAAATATAGGATTTGGAATAAGAACTACCCAGCCTGCTGCAATCCTACGAATTACGAGGAAAGCAGCCGTTTGTCTCTAATTTTAGTTGCCTTCTACGACATGCCATAGAGAAAGGCCAAGGTCCTATTCTATACAGTAAAAACCCCCGGGACCTCACGGGGAGAAAGTTTCATGCAACTCTTTACTAAATAATCCCTGGTTTTTACCAAAGGAATTAACCTTCTGAAAACAATGTGGAAAAAAAGGAGAAAATGCTGGTTACCAAAATGTTTTCTACTCTTCTAAAGTCAATTTTCAAATTTTGAATTGCATACATTTTGCCGTTAACAAATGCTTTCAATTTGGACATGTATGAAATTGAACTTATTGAGCAGGATGAGGGTTTACCTTTTACTGAGCAATCCTGTGTTTGAAGGCCCTGAAGTGTATTATGGTTAGATGACAACTATCTTGAGAACAAGATTTTGATTTGATAAGCTAGTTCCATAAAAGATAAACAGAAATCATATACATGCAACTGGTCTCAGGTCTTCATTACCAAACATCTGCAGAGTTTCAAAGATTATCGAAATAATTTGACTTTTGCAAATTAGTATTTAATACATTTTGATACCATAGGTTTTATCTAGAAAAAAACCAAAAGTCTTTGCTTATGAGCTTAGTATAATACACTGTATTCATCACTTAAAAAGATTTCCTCTGTATTACAAAATACACATCCTCGGATACCCCGGGGTCTCCCTATTTGCTACGCTACATCGACCCCTGGGACAATTAGTTGAATTTCCTCTGTATTACAAAATACACATCCTCGGATACCCCGGGGTCTCCCTATTTGCTACGCTACATCGACCCCTGGGACAATTAGTTGAATTTCCCTCGCTTCACCGCTGGCCCAATGCTGGCTTTTCATTGGTTCCATCATCATTTTGTGATGGGCAAGTGGACTGTACCCTATGACGTTTCGTATCGATTTTGGGCGGCTGATTCAAAGTTTTATAAGTCAATTGTCCCAGGGGTCGATGTAGCGTAGCAAATAGGGAGACCCTGGGGTATCCGAGGATGCAAAAAACAAAATAAATAAATAAACATTCAGCTTTAAAAAGATTGTGGCAAAACAATAATTATACCAAATTTAAAGGAAAACATAGATAGTTACCTAAATATAGCAATGAGCAAGTTCAGCAGCAGTATATTTCCAACCAGCAAATAAAACATAAGGAAAACTGGAACCAGCCAGTGGAATGTTCTACAGTCCTTGGAACCGGAATCACATGTATCATCAGCTAGAATTTCATGAAGACCAATCATACAATATCAAACACCAGTAGACATAGTTATCCCTTAACCCTTTACTCCACAGATACTCATTTTGACGTATCAACAACAAACAGCTTTTGAAAACATTGTGGGAAAAGGAGAAATTGCTCGTAACGAGTAATTTCTCCTTTTCCCACAATGTTTTCCACTCAGTCAGATATTTGTATCCTCATTGGTCCATATTCTTGACATCATATCTTTATTTGCTGCTGAAATGGAAGAGCCTCAAATTGGCATATCAGGTAAAGGGTTAAATTTATTTCATTGAGTGATTGTAACTGATCGTTTCAACAAATAGTTCTTTACCATACAAAGAAAGTATAAATTTGTCCACATGGAAAGCGTGTGCAGATGACAATTAAATGTAGCTGAAATTATGGTTAATATATGTTAACATGTAGAAAACTTTGTGGGGAAAAGATGGACTGTTGGTTATCCATATTTCCTACTTTTCCCAAAACAGTTTCAAAAGGCTATTTCCTCAGGGTAGTTTTAACTTCAGATAGGGTGATAAAGAGTTGACCCTTTAATAAACAAACAAACCATTGTTTCTAAAACTTCAAGGAGGAAAGCTTTTTTTTCTTTTTGCCACAATGCAATTTAATCTTTTAGATCAATAAATTCTACCAGATAATCCTGTGTGTTTTAACAACCCTGAGAAAGACGCATTTTCAAAACATTGTAGGAAAAGGAGAAATGCTGGTAAACCTTCCATTTCCCATAATGTTTTCTACCCTATCAAAGACAAGTTCAATCATTCAAACAACACATAAATGTACAAATGCATTCAATTAGTCAAGTCTAAAATTTTGCATTTAGAAAAGAGTTTAGCAATGGGTTAATTGGGTTCACTTAGCCTTGAGTATATTCAGATTTTCTGCTACAAGGCAAAACCCCTTAACCTATTACCACACAATCCCTACTTTTGACGCCCCTGAGAAAGAAGCCTTTAGAAAACACTGTGGGAAAAGGAGAAAATGCTGGTAACCAGCATTTTTCTCCTTATCCTACAGTGTTTTCTACCCTTCCCAAACCAATTTTTAGTTTTTCATTCACCTTAATTTTTTCGTCTGCAAATGCTTTCAAGTTGGACCGGTCTAAAATTTTCTCGTGAGGTAAAGAGTTAGCTTCATTCCCTGTTCTCAATTTGAGTGCGCTATTCACGTTACTTATACATATATTTATACCTTGCCATTACAATAATGAAATACTAAATCAAAGACATCCAAGAAAACTTTTAACAGTATCTAACAATATGACTCACATAGAAGTGAGTATAATTATTCGCTTACAGATATGAGCCATGCTCTATGAAAAGAGGTTTAATGCATCTGTGAAAAGCATCAATCGAGGTCAGCCTGCACAGTAAGCCAAGCCTAACCTGGGCTGAAACTTTTTGCTTTTAGTCAATTTTCTGTATGTACAGGGACCACTCCAGATTCAGTCATTTACTAAACATATATTATCGATTCCTAATTATACATTAAGCCTCCTTTTGCCAGAGCATGGCTCATTTTGCATGTCACTCAAATCATTTTAAGCCTTTACCAGACGAAAGCAATTTAGCCTTGTCCAAACTGAGAGAATCTGCAGACGAAAATTTCAATATGACTAAAATGGTGCAAAATTTCCTTGATATGGAAGAAAACATTGTGGAAAAAGGAGAAAATGCTGGTTACCAGCATTTTCTCCTTTTCCCACAATGTTTACAAAAGGCTTCTTTCCCAGGGGAGTTTAAAGTCATCATTGTGTGGTAAGAGGCTAAACATTTAAGTACTTACAAGCAATTTCATCTAATTCAATCTCTCCATATAGCTGCCAGTATGGAAAGTAGAGGACATCTTTTAAGATAACCCAGTCTGCACTCCTTTCAAAATACAGCAATCCCTGGCTTGCAACACCATAGGCCAACAGAAATACAATCAGCACCATTATAAACATACGCAGCTCATTTCCCTGAAAAAAAGATATAAAATTGGGAGCCTGATTTAGGCAAGAAACTGAAAATAAAATCCAAAGATCCATGTAATACAAGAGACAGTTAGACGAAGGAAGACAAATAAATAGAATTTAATTGCATTAACTCTTTACTACACAATCCCGACTTTAACAATCCTGAGAAAGAATTTTTTTGAAAATGTTGTAGGAAAAGGAGAAAATGCTGGTAACCAGCATTTTCTCATTTTTCCACAATGTTTTCTATCCTTCCCAAATCAAATTTCAGTTTTGAGTCACATCTATTTTGTCATCTGCAAATGCTTTCAATTTGGACTAATCTAAAGTTTTGTCATTTGGTAAAAAGGTAAACCATTCTCCTGTTGAGTAATGTAAATGAAACTTTCAAGCCGATAACAACAATCCTGATGCTTTTATTTCACAGTTACTTTTTATGGAAAAATATCCCCTAATCAGACAGTGTAAATTCAAGTTAGACTAAATGTTCAGGGTAGCCAAATCTATATCTACATTGTCCACAAGAGGTCCTTGGGTCATGTTTAGCAGCCTTAGGGTTAAAGAACATTTGTACTTAATATAATGAAAACTGGCAATTAAGTTTTCAAAGGAGAAGTACTAGAGAAAAGGTGAATTTTTCTTTTAAATAAAATAGAAAACTGATTACAGGTAACAGTTTCTCTGCTTCAAAACTGTCAAAGAGTATTATTCTATGGCAGGGACTTCAATAGTCAGATCTACAGTTACATTAAAGACTAGAGGAATTAAGGAATAAGTAGCTTGAAAAAAAATTATGTATTTCCAAAAAGGGGTCTTAGCTACAAGAATATGGAAATACCAACCATTTTTCTGATCATGAATATTTTAGGACCAAGCTGTCCATGAGCAACATAGATTTTCAGGATACTCAGGAAAAACAGGACAGTACATACACAGTACATCACTTTGGCAGCTGAAATACATAAATGTACCTATAGAATACAATGAAGGATAAAGCATACAAAAGAATGAAGTCAGCTCTGGTGACTAGCATATTCTCCTTAACTCATTACCGAACAACAAAATTTTAACTTTGTCTGAATTGAAAGCATTTACACACGAAAATATAAAAGTGACTGAAAATTTGAAATTTGTTTTGTAAAGGGCTGAAAACATTGTGGGAAAAGGAGAAAGTGCTGGTTACCAACATTTTCCCCTTTTCCTACAATGTTTTCTGATGGCTTCTTTCTCAGGGTCATCAAAACTAGGGATGTGAGGTAATGGGTTAAATCCCTAACAGGGTCCCCAAAAGCGCCCATACAGCTCAATAATTGGGACGTTTTCCAGTTTTTTCCATTCAAGAATTTCATTAGTTTTCTTATCCCCTCACTACAAAAACCTAAGTTTAAAAAAAAAAACCTTCAGCCCTGCCCCTGTAGCACAGACAGTCGTGTACAAGCTTTAAAAACAGGATTGCTGGTTTGAATTCTACGACTGGCTAATTTCTGTTTGAAGACTGATGATAATGATTGCAACAGGATTCGTTCTCATCTCAACCCTAATCACTGTTTTGATTATAGTTATATAGGAAAGGAGCCTGAGGGTTGGTACAATATTGTTCAAAGTACTAGAGGCAGAGACTCCAAGTAACAGAACTTCTGATATATGGTTTAGCCAATCAGATGGCTTAACCATATGGTTGAGCAAATCAGAAGTTTTGTTACTTTCACTGTCAGAAAATCTTGAAGAATAAGACAAAGAACATTCTTGAGAATGGTTGGTAAATACAGGCCCTGGTAAGCATAGATTGTTACACTGGTCGTCACCTGGAGCAATCAAGCATCTTTACTGTAAAATCATTCTTCAAGACAGCATAATTTAACACATGCAAAAATTTGAAACTTTAAGATGACAGGTATTTGAATTTTACAGATTTCTGGTAAAAGATTGAATTTCTGCTTCAAAAAATTTTCCATGTTAATACAATACAATACAGAGAATCTTTTGAAAAATTGTTAGCCTAAGCATTACACTGTGAAAAAAGGGGGGAGGGGCTTATTGGATCTGCAAAAAGTTTTTACTCGGATCTGCCTGCACAGTCTTGGCAGGCTGACCTAGATCAAAACTTTTTGCTCTTAGTAGTTTTCTGCATGTCAAAGCTCCACAGTGCTCCGTGATTCCATCAGTTGTTATTCTTTCCATGACATATTGTCACATGTTACGTGTATGGGCATCAAAGGTTGGTTGTATGGAGGAAAGTATTCAATCAAACCAATACCTGCAAATATTAACTTTGAAGCAACTAAGAATTACTCACTCTGAATCAAAATAGAAACACTCAAAGCAAAGCAAATTTTTTATCTTAAATCAAGTGGAAAACATTGAGGGAAAAGGAGAAACTGCTTGTTGCAAGCAACTGCTCTTTTTACCATAATAGTTTCTTTAATAGTTATAAGAGCTGTCTTTACTGCAGAACATATCAAAAGACTGTTTTTGTGGTTTAACCCTTTACCAAACAATCCTGGGGTTTTACGATCCTTGTAACCAGCATTTTCTCCTTTTCCCACAGTGTTTTCTACCCTGCTGGAAAAAAAAATTAATTTTTGAATAATGCTTAAATTGTTCTCTGCAAATGCTTTCAATTTGGACCAGTCTAAAATTCTGTCGGTTGTATAATGACTCCACCTACCTGAATAGTAGCCAGCCAAGTGGCCTATGAAACCAGCAAATGCGAGACCATAGTTAACAAACTCCAACCATTTGAAGAAGTCAAACCAATCTCGGATTTTTGCACGGAATGTTGGAGTAGGAAATGCTATAATCTGTGCAGATAAAAAGAATTATGAAAGCATACATTGTATACAACAATTAGTAAAGTGTACACTATGTACACTATACATATATATCTATTTCACTTCATTAACTTTTTTTTCCTGGAAAATAAATGTGGGCATTGCAAGTCACTGAAATGTTGCATCTAGTTGGCTAGAGGTAATTTTCTTGCTTTATAAAATGTACATACAGAGACAGTGGAAGAATGTCTTACTAAGTATCATACTACAAAATTTGAGACTTGCTCAAATTGGAAGCATTTGCAGACAAGAATTCAATATTTCTGTTACAATGAAATTTGCTCATGACAAGGTAAAATGTTACTCCTTAAACTGCTGGAACCGTGCAGTCCGATCTTGATTCTACACTGTCCACTATTTTGTTACAAATTCTGGCCAAAAAAAAGCTTGGTACAGCCATATTTCAGATGTTTTTCCTATTTAAAAATGTCTCTTGTTTTAGCTCATTAAGAGTTTAAGGAAAAGAAGAAAGTGCCTGTGTTCAGCAACTTTTCCCTCACCACTGTTTATTTTTGTATTGAAATCTTCTCACCTTTGCCCTTTACTCCATAGATACTCATTTCTATGCATTGCTTGTAGGAGCCTTTGGAAACATTGTGGCAAAAGGTGAAATTGCTCGTGACGAGCAATTTCACCTTTTGTCACAATGTTTTCTATGCTATCAAAAGGTGTCATATACACATAAGAAACAGCTTCATCCTTGCTGTTATTTAGGGTCACTTAGGGATACCATAGAAATGCCTTATAAGGTAATGGATTAAAAATCACTCTATCTTTTGGAGCAGCTTTATTACAGTCTGTACAAAAACACAAACATTTAAATTTCAAAGTTATTTTAGTACATGTGCTTGTCTAGTATGACAGACTAAACAGACTAGATTTAAGATCAGAGGGAACATCCTGTGCATTCTAATCTTGATCTAAACTCTCTGCCTAAGCAACTTCATTGTTGCTTGTTTGAAATTGGTCCTTGAAGTTATTTCTACTCAACAGGTTCCTTACCGTATGTAGAGAATCAATAAAGAATGTTAACACCCAAATAACAACAATTACTTCTAAGGCTGTCACATGACTCTCTCGATAATCAACCAAAACCAGGTACGAATGTAAGACTAGGAATACACCATACATGATCTGAAATTATTAAAAAAAAAATTGGGTAGTCATAGTCAGAGCTTTAAGTAGAATCTAAAATTTCGATAAATTAACCCTTTACCAGATGAGAAAAACTAGTTTGTTGAAACTGAACATATCTATAGACAACAAGAGTCGTCAGAGACGGGTTATGCTCCCCGAACAAGTGCTTGTCATAAAATATAAGAAATTGATATAAATTCACTTCTTTTATCCTAGAAGAACCTGTTCATGCCCCCCAAAATTTGAAGTGAAAAGGCAATTACTATGTTAGAGATAGCCAACACAAACTTGTAGAGGACAATAAGCCCAATAAGCCCCCTTTGAGCCCCCTTTTCCCATAAGAAATATTGGATCATTGCAAATAAATACAACGGGTGTGTGGTTTGTGGCATTTTTGTTTAATAATTCAAATTTCGAAATTTCATAAAATTTTGAGCAGTCACGTATTAAATATTACATAAAACAATTTTTTACATGAAGCCCCCTTTTTCCGAGACGCAGCCTGAAATTGAGAAAAAGGAAGAAAGGTACCTGGGCAATGTTCCAACAAGTTCAGATTTGAAATTTCACAAAGTTTTGAGCAGTGATAAAGGAAAACCTAGTGAAAAACAATTTTTTCCATGAAGTCCCCTTTTTCCGTGATGCAGCCTTAATTTGAGAAACCAGGAAAGAAGTATATGCGCATTAATAATTCATAGATTGAAAAAAGAAAGGGCACATGTTGAAACTTGTAAAACAAGATATAACCATGAAATGTTGAGAAAAACTGAACAAGATATTAGTAAAAATTGCAATTTTGCATTAGGGCCCCTTTTTCATTTTACAAGAAACCCCCTTTTTCCATGACAGAGGGTCAAATTGAAAAACACATAGAAAAAGAAACAAGAGCACATGGTGAAAGTTTGAAAAAATAACATAACCATGAAGTTCAATGAAATTTTGACCAAAACTGAATGAAAAATTAGTAAAAATTGGAATTTTGCAAGAAGCCCCCCTTTTCCATGACAGAACGTCAACTTAAAAAACGCCCAGGTTAAAAATAGCAAGGGCACATGCTAAAACTATCCATAAACAATATAACCATGAAGTTTCATGATATTCTGACAAAAACTGAATGAGATATTGGTAAAAATTGCAATTTTCCATTAAGCCCCTTTTTTCCATGACACGGGGTCAAATTGAAAATCCGGGAAAACTGTATCTGCACCTTACCCTAAGGAGTTCATATATGAAGTTTTATCCAATTTGGTCCGAGGGTTGTGGAGAAATTGCTTCGGACAGACAGACGGACGGAAGGAAGGACGGACGGACGGACAGACGAAGCGGCGACTATATGCTCACCCTTCGGGGAGCATAATAAATCAAATATTACTTAACTCTTTACCACACAAAAATTTTTTAGACTGGTTCAAATTGAAAGCATTTGCAGACGAAAAAATAAAGGTGACTTAAAAAAAGAAATTTGTTTAGAGACGGGTAGAAAACACTGTGAGAAAAGGAGAAAATGTTGGTTACCAGCATTTTCTTCTTTTCCCACAGTGTTTTCAAAAGGCCTCTTTCTTATGGACATCAAAAGTAGGGATTGTGTGGTAATGGGTTAAATGACAGGCTTTGTCATTAAAGGTATAGAAAATATTGCGAGAAAAGGAAAAAATGTTGGTTACCATCATTTTGTCCTTATCCCAAAAAGTTTTTAAAAAACCCTCTCTGTTCATAACCTCCTTCCTTCCTCCCTCACTCCCTCCCTCTTGCTTGCTCTCTCTCTCTCTCTCTTTCTCTCTCTCTCTCTCTCTCTCTCTCTCTCTCTCTCATTTTTTGTCTTCATCTGAATACCAATAATGCTATTCCTCCATTTCTTCATATAAAGATAGTGGTACACATATTATTCATAATTCCATTTCATTTTCTTAAACTCTTAATAGAATTAAAGTATTTCATGAAGGAAAAATAAAACTATTACAGTGGCTTGAACAGAAAGTTGTGAGGAAGTCAGGTTACACATATAGCTGCATGGACATGATATGACCTAAGCTATTAAAAAGACATTAACCCTTTCCCAAACCACGAACTTTTGTACTACACCAAACTGAAAGCATTTGCAGACGACAATTCAACTCTTGCTGAAAAGATGATTTCTGTCTATGATAGGGTAGAAAACATTGTGGAAAAAGGAGAAAATGCTGGTTACCAGCATTTTCTCCTTTTCCCACAATGTTTTCAAAAGGCTACTAGTCCAGACCAGTAAAAACCAGGGACTTTTTTGGGGAGAGACGTTAAACTCCAATAGAAACAAACAAGATGATGCAATTTAAGATCAACTTACCACTCCGTATGAGAACTTTGACAAAGGAGAGGAATAAAACAGTAGCAGCTTCTGACGTGCTGAAAGCTTCTTTTGGCCAGGATTAAGTATTTCTATACCCCAAATGATAAAAGGTGGGAACAGCATTGCAAGTAGTACCTGAAATTAAGTTTTCAGAATTTATGGCCGGTAGGTATCTAAGGGCTATACATCTACATTTCAGCTTACACTTTTATGGTTTACCATCATAATCATCATCATCATCATCATTGTCATTATTTTTTCTCTTTAATATGTTCTAACTATATGAAAATATAGAAGATTTGCCAAGTTTGGGAAGATTCTTAAACACGTGGAAAATAGTTTATCATAAAAACCACTTAAAAGCCTTCATTAACTTAAAAGGACACAAAATGTTCAGGGAAGGCTACAGCATTACATGTATTGTATAGATTACCTAGCTAAATGTTACGGAGCATCTAAACTGCTATTGCATTGTAATAGTTCTATGATAAGAGAAGTTTAAAGTGGTATTGCATAGTAACTAGGAATTAATATAGTAACTGTTTAACCTGTGTAAACCCAAGATCAGACTGCCCATTTTCATTACCTTAAACCAGCCAGCCATGATTCCTCGTTTCCATGTAACATCAACCGACTGCTGACATGTTACAGTGGACAAAAAGACCTGATTCGTACTTGCAGCCGCAATCTGTAGACACGTCATGTCATTCCAACATGGACTCTTTCTCTCTACAATCATCATGGCTTTCTCTGGGTCACTATGGTGACATTCATTCACAATACAAGTTGCCAGTCTTTCAAACTCTCTGTAAACAGATTTGATTTGTTCATGCCTTAATCTTATACCATTGAGCAAAACGACAGAATTTTTTTAACCCAATATTAGTAGATACATATACTGTAGCTTAATTTGTTGTCCATGATATGGTAGATGTTGTCTTCGCTATGGTAGAGAACACTGTGGGAAAAGAAGAAAAATACTGAATTCCAAAGTTTTCTTAATTTTTCACTTTGTTTTCATCCCTCTTTTTTTTTCAGCAGGGGTCATTAAAAGTAAGGATTTGCTAGTAAAGACTTTAGAAGTTTTTCATCCAATTTCTGAGAGGCAAGAGTTCCTCTTTTCCTGGCAATCTTACTTTAACCCTTTTCCAAATGACAAATTTTGGACTCTTCCAAATTGAAAGACTTTGCAGACGACAATTTTTTATTTTTTAAGAATATGGCAGAAAGTTCTCAAAAAGGGTAGAAAACACTGTTGGAAAAAAAGAAATTGCTCGTTACGAGCAATTTCTCCTTTTCCCACAGTGTTTTCAAAAGACTTACAGCAGACACATAAAAACAGGGCTTGTTTGGGAAAGGGTTAAACAAACCTGAGAAAGAAATTACAAAGGTTTTGAAACAATAGTGAGAACCAGCATTTTCTTCTCTACCAATACTGTTTTCTAACCTTTCAGAAACAAATACATTTTAGCCATACTCTGACAAAAGGGGGCTTAATGCATCTCCATGATGCATGATACCAACCAAGTCATCACATGATTATGGACCCATAATAGTCAATTTTTCAAACAACAGATTTTATTCATGAGGAAGACTGGTCCTTTGACAAACAGAAAATTTACCAATATTGAAAAGTTTCAGCCCAGGTCAGCCTGCGGAGACTGAGCAGGCTGACCTGGGTCGATACTTTTTGTAGATGTTTTAAGCCCCCTTTTCACAGATCATTGCTTCATTATTTGAGCCAGAATTGATATTTCGTCTGCAAAAACTTTCAATATAGACAAGTCAGACATTTTGTCATCTGGTATTGGGTTAATATGTACATGTCATACCCATGTTGGGCAATTCCTTGTACAATGTGCTGTATTTCAACCCTTTACCAGGAGACAAAATTTTAGCCCTGTCTAAATTGAAAGCATTTGCAGGCGACAATTTCAATGTAGCTCAAATGATGCAATATTAACAGGGTAGAAAACATTGTGGGTAAAGGAGAAAATGCTGGTGATCAGCATTTTCTCCTTTTCCCACAATGTTTTCCAAAGGCTTCTTTTTCAGTTTTGTTAAAAGTCGGGACTGTGTGATATAGAGTTAATGGTATAAAGGATTTCTAGTGAATTAATCATATTTTGACTTTAATTAATAGGTTTTCAAAACTAAGTATTAGTGCTGCTTTTTCATTAAGCTGACCTTCTCTTTGACAGGATGAAATTAATGCTGAATGAAACACGCTTCCATCTGCAAAAGCGTTTCACTTCTATTTCGTGATTATTTCATTTGTAACCAACAGCAGTGCATGGTGCTGTCAACACTTGTCTGCAGCACTAGTTGCTTTTTCAGTGAAGGGGCTTAACTGTGTCACAAATACTTGTAGGGTACTCTTATGGTATAAGTTCACCTTTTGCTAATAATCAATTCACCAACCTCTGACAGTTATGACAGAGATATCAAAAAATGGCAAAGTTTTGCATTATAATAATGAAAGCAGTCCATACAATGGGGCAATGACAATACCTTGATGTTTGCTTTGAAAAAAGCCAAATTAAACCTATTAGCAAATATCAAAAAAAAACAGCGATCTACAGAATCTGATCAGCAGCTTGACTCACATCTCAGCTTCCACGAGTTTCTCTTTGATGTTTGACTCAAGTTGTGGCATATTTTTGGCCATGGCATGTACCATCCTTGAGGCCGCAAGAGCACTGGTGACTGGTTCCTCTCCTAACTCCATAAATAACTTGGCCATATCAACTCTATAACGGTAACCAGAAAATATGTTATTATTTTTTTCTTTTTGTCTTAACCCATTACCACACAATCCCTACTTTTGACGATCCTGAGAAAGAAGCCTTTAGAAAACATTGTGGGAAAAGGAGAGATTGCTGGTAACCAGCATTTCCTCCTTTTCCCACAAAGTTTTCTACCTTTCACAAAACAAATTTTAAATTTTCAGTCACTTTTATTTTGTCGTCTGCAAATGCTTTTGATTTGGACAAACCTGACCTACTGTCGTTTGGTAATGAGTTAAAATGAACATAAAAATGTGACAACTTTCGTATTTTCTCATATTGTTTTGAAAAGCTTTTTCACAGAAATATAAAAGTATGAATGAAGCCTAATACAACAAAAACTTCTATTCATATGTTTTAATTAAAGCTGTACTTCAGACGCTCATCATTTGAGATTCCCAATAAATTGAATGGACAGTTACAGTACAGAAAAGTAACAAAATATAACAATTTCAAAGTGGCTTTAATACAAGTGCATGACATAAATTCCAAGACCAGGCTGTTCTCTTTGAGCAGTCATTTTTCACTCATTTTGTATTTAATACTTCTTTCATCAGCATCTAAGTCATATCAAAGCTACTTTCCATGAGTTTCTGATGTTCCTTACCAACATTACATAAAATGGATTTAAAAGTCACTAGAACCTATGTTCTTTACCAACATTACATAAAATGGATTTAAAAGTCACTAGAACCTATGTTCTTTACCAACATTACATAAAATGGATTTAAAAGTCACTAGTAACTATGTTCCTTACCAACATTACATAAAATGGATTTAAAAGTCACTAGAACCTATGTTCTTTACCAACATTACATAAAATGGATTTAAAAGTCACTAGAACCTATGTTCTTTACCAACATTACATAAAATGGATTTAAAAGTCACTCGTAACTATGTTCTTTACCAACATTACTCAGAATGAACTTGAAAGTCACCAACAACTGATGTTCTTTACCAGCATTAATTTAAATGAACTTTTGTCACCAGCAAGTGACGTCCCTTTTATTTAAATGTCACTAGCTATTGATGTTCTTTACCAGCAATTTTTAGAATAATTTAAAAGTCACTAGCAATTTTGATACATTACCAAACTTAAAACAGTATGTAACACTGATATTACAATTATTATTATTTCAACTTAGGTTGAACCATGGTCAGAATTTCAAATTGTGTCATACCCTAGATTGCAAGCTCTATATAATGTGGGGCAAGCAATCAGGGCTCACATGTCAGCTCCCATGAGCCTGTCAACATAAGATTTAGGACTCACCTGCATAAAAGAACAGCCCAGACTAGTAACATTTTATAAGGGCGCTGGAATGTATCCTTCGTAGCACTGTCATCCTCGTCAACTTCCAAACTTTCCCCCACTGTGTCAAATCTATCAAGCAACCTCTTACACAAGGCATAGACATTGTCTAGATGTAATTTTTCGCTTCCAATTAGTTTGTGCATGATCTTTTCCAGATGGCTGTTTTTTGGAATCTGAAAGTGTAACATACATGTGCATTTATACATTTATCAGACTGTCCCATGTTTTTATCACTCTGAGAAAGAAGGCTTTTGCAAACATTGTGGAAATAGAAGAAATTTCTGGTAACTAGCATTTTCTCCTGTTCAAATAACTTTTGCAGAAGATTTCAATTTGGAAAAGTCTACAATATTAATGTTAAACACATGATGTCATATTCAGGTAAATACAATTTTTCACAACCCTACAATGGATAGTTTTAGAAAATATTTTGGAAAGAGTATTTACCTTTAGCAAGTACATGTATGAACTGTGCAAAAAGGAGCAATCTCTTATTTTACTGAGAATATAAAATAGCTTTCTTTCAAAATTTTATATAAAATAAGAAATTTGAAACAGTATTTTTGTTGGGCTAAAGTATGTCATAAATATGATTTTTTATCAAATCCTCATAGTGGCAGTTTTAGAAAGTATGTTGGGAAAACATTCAATATTATTGAAAATAAAATTGCATTCCTTACTTGCAATTGGACTGGTGAAAAATATTATTATTTCAAAACTAAAGCTGTCTGTTTGAAAATAAAAAAAAAAAACAGAGCAAATTCTATCATACCTCATTGTAGAGCATTTGTAGCCTTGACTTTGTCAAATATTCCTTCATGACAAGACTTCCTTGTTGAAGAATCAGATCTACAAATTTGACTTTGTTTGTTACCAATGCCCTGGTCAATGTATCGTCTAAACTCCCTGCAACACAATGAAATATATGATTGTACTATTTTCCCCCTTTTTCCTTCATATCATATTCAGAAATGCTAATGCACTTTTTTTTTTTAAATAAAACTTAAACAGAGAAGTTTTAACACTTTTTTTCGTTCTCTTCATGGGAAAAGTATACTTAATATTTACAAGAATTGTAAATCATTTTCCAGTTTGAACTAATCATTTCACTTCAGCATGCTGAGCATGTATGTAATCTATGTAACATACAAAATGGCTTGCAGCACAGGAAAAAGGTGCATTCTGACATTTGCATAAAGTAACATCTTGGATTCCAGACGGCGCTTTACGACTAAATTAGATTTTGTGTTACAGTAGACTTGTCAAAAACATAAAGTGTCACTTTGGATCAGCCTGCACGAACTGCACAGGCTGATCTGAGAGGACACTTTAAGCAAATGTTTGAATCCTCCTTTCGTGTCTTGTATGCCAAATAGTGTTGTACGACGTGGTGTGGCCTATGTGACATGGTGAATAAGAGCACCACAAGCAGGTTCTGCTGTTGTTTGATTTTCAGTGAATATTCAGTGAATTGTGGCATAATTATATAATGTGCCAAAAAATTCAGTATTTTATACTTAGAACTGAACCCTGAAATCATCATGCAAGATTTTACAATAACATTAGAGACCTACAACTGTGGGTTAAATTATTGACTCAGCAAATTTACCTGGGCTCCATAAAACATCTTCTCTAAAAATCTCTTCCTGTGCAATGTCCACACGGTCCCACATTAAAGCCAAATTTAACTGACTTAACCTCTGTTTTTCATCTGCACCTTTCTTTGCTATAGATTGAAAAAAAAAAGTCAATTTGAGTAGATATGCTGACAAGGGAATGTTTCTGTTACCCCTATTTTATCAGTGATTATATATACTACTCAAACTTTGATAGGGATCACT
Organism: Tridacna crocea; assembly: GCA_943736015.1. NCBI lineage: Eukaryota > Metazoa > Mollusca > Bivalvia > Cardiida > Cardiidae > Tridacna > Tridacna crocea. Next base: position 53,274,174 of record OX031064.1, on the reverse strand, counting down.
TACATATTTCTGTATGGGTTTATAAGTTACAACAGTTTTGCATAAACTCTTTACCATTCCTTAAAACTCTAGATTTGTCAAAGTTGAAAGCTTTTGCTGACCAAAAACTAAATGCAATGTGCACCATGCTGTCTGTAATAGGGTAGAAAACACTGTTGAAAAAGGAGAAAATGCTGGTATCCAGCATTTTCTCCTTTTCCAACCATGTTTTCCAAAGGCTTCTTTCTCAGTGTCTTTAACAGTCAGCATTGTGAGGTAAAGGCTTAAAGATCCATTTTCACTGGTCATTTTATTGCTCAGTGTGGCAATGTCACATACTGTAAAACCATACATGATACAAGCCACACATATATTTAGAGTGAATCTTATAGGGTGATCCCTTGCAAATTTTGAGTAGTATATAATGATAAAATATCTGCAAAAAGAGGGGTGAATGCAAAACTATTCCATCTGCATTTTGGAAAATTTTACAGGCAAGGGAAAAAACTTCTCATTTCTCAGAAAAGCTTTGTTGGATCACCTTTTTAAGAAAAGTTCTGTTGGAATAGGTAAATGAATTCAACACAGCAGATCTAAAAGAGATGGTCTAACAATGTTTTTCAGAGAAATGAGAAGTTTTCTCCCTCACCTGTAAAATTTTTCAAAGTGCAGCTGGAACACTTTCATATTCATCCCTCGGCTGACTGATTATTAATATAATTTTATAGCTCTTCATCGGACCACAAATCCCTAGACTAAGAAGCAATATCCACTGATATAGCATTTGTGGAATACAAAAGACCTATGCTCTGGCAAAAGGGGGTTTAATGCATATCTGTAATGCACTGTTCCAAACAAGTCATCACATAGTTATGGAGACATAAAATCCATTTTATCTAATGACCTTTTGAATCGTGAGATGAAACGGTCCTTCGATACCTAGAAAACTGACCATTAGTAAAAAGTTTTGACCCAAGTCAGTGTGTGAAAGATGATGATTTTGGTAGATATTTTTAGCAAACAATCCCCGATTTTTACGACCCTGAGATAGAAACCTTTTGAAAACACTGAGGGAAAAGGAGAAAATGCTGGTATTCGGCATTTTCTCCTTTTCCCACAATGTTTTCTCCCCTACTAGAAACAAATCTCAATTATTTATTTATGTTTAATTTGTCGTCTGCAAGTGCTTTCAATTGGGACCAGTATAAAATTTTATCGTTCGTAAACAGAAAACTTCCCTTCCACAGAGCATGACACAAACAAAAGTGGCTGAAATAATCAATTTGCCTTTGAAAGAATAGAATGCATGGTACTGAAAGGGAAATACTCTGATTATTCTTGGAGTGGAAAATAAACCAAAGAGAACTTTTCAGTCCATAATAAGGACTCAAATAGATACAATTCAAAGTAACTTTGTTCACATTGTCTTATCAAAGCTAAAAGTCTACATCAACGATTAGACTGCACACTTATTCAGCGCAATCTGATCCTACATCTTTACTGGCATCCTGGGTACCCAGATTTAAGCATTACCTTACTGTCAATGCATTACAGAATAAATCGAAACTGAGTCAACAAGGATGCTTCACTGGCAACAATAGCAACAATGGTTGTGATAGACATTTTGAGTGTTAGCACTACTGACAGTGACTTTACTTATTCAGAAAATCGTATCCCTTTCCCGAGTTAATTTTAGGAACAAAATTCTTTAACTAAAAGAGAAAGTTCTAACTACCTACCTTTCAAGAGGACAGACAAAATGGCAAGATCCAAATCTTCATGCTTATTCATGTAGAAAACTGTCAGCTGAAAGAGTAAGGAGAAGGCATCAGGAAACAACTTAAATCTTTAACCATACAATTCCGACATTTAACGACCCTGAGAAAGAGGCCGTCTGAAAACATTGTGGGAAAAGAAGAAAATGCTGGTAACCAGCATTTTCTCCTTTTCCCACAATGTTTTCTTTCCTTCCAAAAATAAGTTTCAAATTTTCAGTCACTTACATGATATCGTCTGCAAATGCTTTCAATTTGGACCTTTTGTTGTTTTGCAAAATTTTAAACAAGAAAATAACAAAAAGTCATGAGGCTGAACATCTATTATAGATTTATTTCAACAAACCACAACTTCACCAACATTTCTCAAATTCAAGTCAAATTTCAGAACATATAAAACCAGCTGAAAGAAGACAGCAAAGCTTTTCAAATTGGGTACACAATCACAAAATGGGATGAACACTATTTGTACAAAGAAACTTTGATGCTTTAACCCATTACCACATAATCTCGACTTTTAACGACCCTGAGAAAGAAGCCTTCTGAAAAATTATAAATAGGTACAGGAAAAAATGCTGGTAACAAGCATTTTCTCCTTTTCCCATAATGTTTTCTTCTTTTCCCCCACAGAAATTAAAATTTTTAGTCACATTAATTTTGTCGTCTGCAAATGCTTTCTATTTGGACTAGTGTAAAATTTTATTGTTTGATAAAGAGTTAAACGCAAGCAACAAAGTGCCATCCTGCTTGCTATGATGTTTTTCTACCTTTAAAAGACTATTTAAACAATTTAACCCTATCTGATTGTTGTCTGCAAATGCTTTGGATTTCAAAAGGCCCAGAATTTTTATAGCTGGTAAAGAGCTTAGCATGAAAAAGGAAAAGAAAGAAAGAAATGAAAGAAAATATGTGAATGACTGAATTATTTACCAAATCTGGGTTCTGACAGCAAAATGTAACTTTTTCAAAGATCTCAGTTGTTTTATCACTGATCTCCTCCTCTTTCCAGTTCTTTCCATATGCATCATAAATCTTAAACTGCAGTTTGGATTCATGCTTTTCCTTCATTATTCTTTGCCCTCTGAAAAAGTTTAGGGAAAAAGTTGAGCCATGCTCTGGCAAAAGGGGGCTTAATGTGTATCCGAGATACATCATACCTACCACATCATCATATGGCTTGCAACACACGAAAAGGGACATTCGGACATCTGCTTAAAGTGTTGTCTCAGATCAGCCTGCGCAGTCCACGCAGGCTAATCCAAGACGGCACTTTCCGTTTATGTTTTTTTCTGTTCTGCAGAAGTCTACTGAAGGACAAAATCTAATGAAGATGTAAAGTGCCGTCTCGGATTAGCCTGCGCAGACAAAAATCGGTTGAAAGGTTATCATACTATACACATATAAAGTTTCACAAAACTTCGTCCAACCATATTGGAGATATTGTCCAAGATGGACACAAGGATGGATAGACAAACAGACAATACAACCCTCTATGGTGCAGGATAATAAAACCCTATGTAATTGATATGTTATTGGTCATGTAATATTCACACAAGCCAATGTAAAAATCTCGGAAGCCATCAAAAAATAGCTGAGGAGAGTATATATCAAGTAAGGAAATAGAATTGAAAAAAAAAATTCTTTCCCTTGTTTCTTATCTACTGACACCTTGAAAGCTTACTAAATGTAGTGATGAAAGATAAAACTTTCTTGAAGTCTTGAATAATAATAAAAAGAATTGTATTTTATAAGATACTACAATTTATATACAATGATTCTTCTACTACTGTGTTACATTTACCCTGAGGTTTTTGTATGGGTGAATGCATAGGCTATGATATCAGCAGCTCTGCCTGTCCCTGCACACACGACCACAGGGATGTTATGTTCCAGTGATGTTTTAGCATCATTGATTGCATCTGTCCCACCTTCCACAACTACAAGTACAACAGGGATACCTAGGCCATCTTCTGAAAATATAAATACAAATTGTTTTCACATCCAAATGATGCAGTATTTCAACAATCCTAAGGTAAAAGCTTTTAAAAACATGTGTGTGAAAACAATTAGGGAAAAGGAGAAAATGCTGGTTTCCATCCTTCCAAACCAAATTATTTCAGGTATATTCTGAGCTGCTCGTACTAATGTATCGCTAAAAAAGTATCACACTCAATAGCCGCTGATAGACTGCTCTTGCTTAGTCAAAACTCTAAGTTAAAAAGGAGGCATAATTGTCAAAAATATTTTGCGGGTACCTGCCCTTGTTGTATGGGTTCTGCTTTTGATAGGTAAAAACTGTAATAACAGAGATACAAAAAATGTCAGTATGAAAAGTTTTTTGCATGTCAATAACTATGCTAAAGCTTTCTGCATCTATGGACACACAACATAATGAGTGAAAACAGTAAGTTAATCAACAACTAAAACAACAAAAAAGTGTCTGCGAGGTAGAGCGTCGGCCTCATAACCAAAAGGTCCTGAGTTTGATTCCTAGAGCTGGTATCAATTTTGGGATTTTTCATTGGCCCACACATTCGGTGCAAGTACTGGTGTAGTTTTCAGGAAGCAGAACTGAGAGAGATTAGTTTACTAACAAAAAAGTGCGAGATTTCGAATTCTTACTACACCAATTGGCCATTGAAATTCCAATTTGTCTGAAAATAGATCAACTTGCAACAATGAAAGTTTGATTGAAATCAATGATGTAGTGATATTGGACTGGTTACTCGCAATAGAGCCATAAGGATAAAGCTAACTTTGGAAAAGAGGATTGCATTTTAATGGTTTTGAGAAAGAATATTGTTGAAAGGATCATCAGAAATGGAAAAAATACTGGTAGCTAGCATTTTCTCCTTTAGCAAATACCTTTTCACCCTTTCAAAGACTAATTTCATCATTTGAAACACAATTTATCTGTCATTCGTGCAAACTTGTAATAACGAAAAGTCTAGAATTTTGAAGTATGGTAACAGAGGTTCAACATCCCATTTACTTACTACCACTGTCTGATATCTTCTGTTCCAACTTTGCCCTTATTCCTGCCACACCGCCATATCTATTCCTGTAACCATCATCCACAAATATAAAGTGGGTGTGGTCTGGATTTAATGGGACAGGCGAGTCATGGAGAATCACATTGCTTGTGAGATAGTTGGCATAGAATTTTCCCTGAAACAAAATTAGTCTTTCTTAACCCTTTACCTTTTGATGCCGACTTCTAACAACCCGGGAAATAAGCCTTCTGAAAACATTGTGAGAAAAGGAGAAAATGCTGGTAACCAGCATTTTCTCCTTTTCTCACAGTGTTTTCTAACCCCATCAAAGAAAGACTTCCCCATTTGAGCCACATTGAAAATGTCTTCTGCAAATGCTTTCAATTTGGAGTAGGTTAAAATTTTATTGTCTGGTAGAGGATTAATGTCACTATATTAACCCTTTACTCCATAGATACTCATTTCTACACATTGCTTGTAGGAGCCTTTGGAAAACATTGTGGCAAAAGGTGAAATGGCTCGTGACGAGCAATTTCACCTTTTGCCACAATGTTTTCTACACTATCAAAAGGTGTCATATACACATAAGAAACAGCTTCATCCTTGCTGATATTTAGGGTCAATTAGAGATAACATAGAAATGCCTTATGGGGTAAAGGGTTAAGCAATCCCAGGACACCCATATTATATACAAGAAGTTTCTAGTTTTTCTTTGTTATAAATCACCATCTAAAGCAGGGTGTATCAATATCAGTTTGGTTTTCTACTACATGTACATGTGAAATTGACTAAGAACTGTAAAATAGCCAAGAGTGTCTGTTAATTGGTTTACATTAAATCCCAAAAAATATATTACAGCTATACTGCTTGAAATCTATACATGAACCATATAACAGATTTGGCTAAACTGACACCAACCATTTGGTATGTAGTCAGGTGAAAACATTTCTAGATAGCTTTTAGAGACACTTTGCCTAAGCATATGTGCTTTTAATTCTACATTTAATGCAAAAATCTTCTAATAGGATGAGACAAAATATCTCAACCAGACATTAGATATGTCTAAGTTATGTTACAATACAATACAATACAATACAATACAATACTTTTATTCAGTAATTTAGGCTTCCAGCCCACAATACAAATTTTTACAAACATAATTCCTATCATCAAGTTGAGTGACCGATTTACAGAGAATCTGTATTGAACTGCTAGTTCTCGACAAGATTTTAAACTTGTCTGAATTGAAAGCAAATTTGTAGATGTTAAAGTCAAAGTGACCTAAGAAATGAAAAACATTACTTTGAAAGAGTAGAAAACATACAGACCTACTAACATATTAACAAACATTTTCTAGCAATGTTACAAGGTACACAGAAAACATACAGAACACAGGATACTTTCTCACCTGGCCATCAAAACATTCCAGGTCTTTCTTTTTTCGTACATAGCCCCAAGGTGCGATTCCTATACACCTGAGTACATGGACCATACGGTCATTGTCCCAACAAAAGGACTGACCTTGCCGCACTGCCTGCCCAACAGCTTTCATCACCCCCATGTTGAACCCAGAAGTTATGAGCCAAGCAGAGGTGGTCTTTGCAGCCTATATTTAGACAGAAGAGAAATTCTTTAACCATTTCCAAACCAATTCTTAGTTTTTATGACCCTGAGAATGAAGCCTTCTGAAAACATTGCAGGAAAAGAAGAAAATGCTGGCAGCCAGCATTTTCTTCTTTTTCCACAATGTTTTTTGTCCCTTTCCTAAACAAATTTCAAGTTTTGAGTCACATGCATTTTGCAAATGTTTCCAATTTTGACTAGTCTAAAAATATATTGTTTGGTAAAAAGTTATGTTCGATACCTCTCAACCAAAGTTAGCTTAATCCTTCATCAAACAATCCCGAGTTTTAATGAACCTGGGGAAAATGGCTTTTGAAAAGGTAACAAGCATTTTCTCCTTTTCCCACCACGTTTTCAAAAAGCCTCTTCTTCAGGGTCATTTAACCCATTACCACACAATCCCTATTTTTGATGCCCCTGAGAAAGAAGCCTTTAAAAAACATTGTGGGAAAAGAAGAAAATGCTGGTTAACCAGCATTTTCTCCTTTTCCCACAATGTTTTCTACCCTTCACTAAACAAATTTCAAATTTTCAGTCACTTTTGCTTTGTCGTCTGCAATTCCTTTCAATTTTGACAAACCTAAAATTTTGTCGTTTGGTAATGGGTTAAACTTGGGATTGTGTGGTAAAGAGTTAACCTTTTATACACCTGAGAAAGAATCCCTGAAAAACATGTTGAGAACAGGAGAAAGTGCATGTAAGCAGTAACATTCCCTTTCAAAAACAAATGCAATTATTCGAGCCTTCTCTAATTTGTTGTCTGCAAATGCTTTCAATTCAGACAGGTCTCAAATTTTGTTATGTACTTGGTAAAAGATAAAATTGTGCAGTGAAAAATATTACCAAACACAAATATGATAAAACTATTAGAAAATGCTTTGAATAATTGGGATATGGAGAACTTAAAGCATATACATGTACATGTACCACAAATTTTATGAATTCTTGAAAAAAAAAACACTAACACAACATTTCAATATATAAAAGTATATGATCAAAGCAAGGTCTTTAATTCTTTTCTTACTGTTGACTACACCAGAAGCTTTTGTGGACAGCATACATCATGATCAGACTGCAGAGAACCTGCAGTCTGATCTCTGATCTACATTGTCAAATACCTTGTTTTTTATAAAGACATTGCAGTGGCCAACAAAAAAAGAGTGAATTATTTACTTGGTAGTGGAAGTGTTTATTAATGTTGTACCTTTATCAAACCTGTTGCAAAAGTATCCCTATTTCTTCCATCAAGCTTGAAGTTCTTTGCCCCACCAACAACTGATATCACAAGGTTAGGTTTCTCAGGTTCCATTATTTTCCAGTATTCCTTCATTAAGTGTACCAAATTGTCCACATCGTCATCATCTGTCATCCTAATATACTGAAATGAAACAGATGAGATGCCACATGTATCATTTAACCCTTTGCCACACAATCCTGACTTTTAACGACCCTGAGAAAAAAAGCTTTTGAAAACAATGTGAGAAAAGGAGAAAATGCTGGTAACCAGCATTTTCTCCTTTTCCCACATTGTTTTCTTCCTTTCACAAATAAAATTTCTATTTTGGTATCACATTTTTTTTTGTTGTATGCAAATGATTTCAGTTCGGACTAGTCAAAAATTTTGTGGTTTGGTAAAGAGTTAATGCTATATAGCTTTAAACACACAAAAATGAGCATTTGGATGATTGTGTAAAGTGTCACCTAGGATCAGCCTGCACAATCCACGCAGGCTAATCCGAGACAACACTCTGCGACTACATCAGATTCTGTGGTACAGTAGACTTGCAGAAAACAGAAAATTGTATAAAAACAAAAAGTGAAGTTCTGGCACAAATTGTGCAGGCTGATCCAAGACGACACTTTATGTCATTGTCTGAATGCTCCTTTTCACCTGGTGCAGGCCATTTCATAGTTCCAAAGTACATAGATTGTGAAAATATGGAGGGTTAATGCAAAATATGTGGTGACAAGAAATTGCTCTTTTCAAAAATCAGATGTTTTCATCTACAAAAAAACCTGTTTCTCTCCATCAACATGACTCTCCTCTCAATCACTTGTACAAGTGATTGGTATACTTTAACCCTTTACACCATAAGGCATTTCTATGGTATCTCTTATTGACCCTAAATCACAGCAAGGTTGGTGCCATTTCTTATGTGTATATGACACCTTTTGATAGCATAGAAAACATTGTGACGAAAGGGGAAAGTGCTCATCACGAGCAATTTTGCCTTTTGCTACAATGTTTTCCAAAGGCTCCTACAAGCAATTCATAGAAATGAGTATCTATGGAATAAAGGGTTTGAGGTTTTGAGTAAAAAAGGTTCTTCTTGTACAAAAAAAAGAATTTTAGAATCAACATAGCCAATAGTTGACATTTTTTCATCCTGAAGCAGACCAAAAAGAACACCTCTGAAAATGTTATAACAACTGAAGAAAAGTGCTTTTTACAATGCTTTTCTTGGAGACATATATTGAACCTTGTGCAGTTTTTTTACAGTTGATTGCTACAAACTTGTACCAAGTGTAAAAAATTGTGTGATCTATGTAAAATATGGTGGACAATGGGCACAGTAAAGTCTGGTGGACAATGGGCACAGTAAAGTCTGGTGGACAATGGGCACAGTAAAGTCTGGTGGACAATGGGCACTGTAAGGAACTGGTGGACAATGGGCACTGTAAAGTCTGGTGGACAGTGGGCACAGTAAAGTCTGGTGGATAATGGGCACTGTAAAGTCTGGTGGACAATGGGCGCTGTAAATGCTGGTCGACAATGGGCACTGTAAAGTCTGCTGGACAATGGGCACTGTAACGTCTGGTGGACAATGGGCACTGTAAAGTCTGGTGGACAATGGGCACTGTAACGTCTGGTGGACAATGGGCACTGTAAAGTCTGATGGACAATGGGCACTGTAAAGTCTGGTGGACAATGGGCACGGTAACGTCTGGTGGACAATGGGCACTGTAACGTCTGGTGGACAATGGGCACTGAAAAGTCTGGTGGACAATGGGCACTGTAAAGTCTGGTGGATAATGGGCACTGTAAAGCCAAAGCCTTTTATATTTAGATTCTGGATCCCAATGAGGCATTACCTCATGAATAACTGGCATGATATAATTCAGAGGCATGAGTAAACCCTTTTCAAAACAATCAAATTTCAAATTTGTCCAAAGCATTTGCAGACAACAAAATATACATGACTTAAAAATTGAAACTTCTGAAGAATAGAAAACATGGTTGGAAAAGGAGAAAACGCTGGTTACCAGCATTTTCTCCTTTTCTTACAATATTTTTAGAAATTTTCTTCCTTTAAGTTGTAAAAGCCAGATATTGTTTGGTAAAGGGATAATGATAAAAAGGACACTAAATGTCAAGCCCTACAAACAAAAAAATTGAATCTATCACTTACTTTCGCTGGTTTCCTTCCCCCTATATGTTCCATATTCTCGAAATTAATCTTGCCAAAGGTACAATCCCCTAATTTACGTTTGATGTCTGTGGGTTGCCATTTCAATTCAGGAACAGGAGTGTACGTTAATTTCTGTCTTTGACCTTTAGTAAAGTGTTCTCGAATTTCTGAAACAATAAAATTGCCTTTGTCAGTCTGAAAACAAGAGCACCGCACACAGATTTCAAAGCTTGACTGTAGTCATTTGGGAAATTGAAAGTCTTTGTATATGACAAAGTATAAATGTCACCCTTGCGAGGTATAAAACAATGCAGAGAAAGGAGAAAATTGTTATAAGTGCAATCTTCTTTTCCAAAAGTGTTTTCAAAGGCCTTTTTCCTCAAGGTTTTTTTGAAATTCTGGACTATGTGATATAGGGTTGAACACCATCTGCTAAAGAGGTAAAAAATAAAAGACTCTACCTGAAGGTACATAAATATCAAGCTGAGTGGTTTCATCGAAGTTGGGTACATCTGGAGTCATGGTGTAACTTCTGTTAGTACGAGGTGAGATAATTTTGTTCATAGTTAGAGTCTGCATGAAAGCGTGGTCCATCAGTATTTCACCACAACCACATCTACAAACATAATTGACCCATGCTCTGTGAAAAGGGGGCTTAATGCATCTCCATGAATCATGGCACCAAGCAAGCCATTACATCTTTATATATCTATAACAGCCACTTTTTAACAACCGACCAGTCATGAGGTAGACTGAACCTTGGACATACAGACAATTAACAAAATGAGGGCATTTGCAGGAGACAAGATATTATACAAGTCAAAAATTGAAATCTATTTTGGGAGGAGTCTAAAAAACAAGTTTTCAAAAACCTTCTTACTCAGGTTTGTTCAAACTCGGGATTGTGCGGTAAAAAGATATAAAGTAATCCAGGGTTTCGACAACCCTGAGAAGGATTTTTTTTCTGCCACACTGTTTTCAAAAGTGCTCTGTTTCTTCTACCACACTGTTTTTAAAAGTGTTCTGTTAGTTTATTGGAAGACAAAAAATCATAGATGTAAGTTACATGTGACATTGTATTAATATTACAAAAAGAAACACACAAAATGTATTTCAAACGATACCATAGCTATTCTAATTTCTCCATCACCATTCAAATTAATGAAAATGTATCTGTGACTCTTGAGCATTTCAATTTGTAATAATTTTAACATCATGGCTGATTTCTATTAATGACCAGAGAACAAATACAAGACTGGAGATAAAAAAAAGGCAACACTTCTGACTGACTGTACAGCAAAACTAATTAAACCTGGCACAAAACTTCATCAGTATTTTCTCTTTTTCCTACAGTGTTTCCTTGTCCTTGAAACATGATATTGATTACAAAAGAAATGAAAATTAATGTAAACTAAACCCTTTACCACACATCCCTAAGATTCCCAGCCATAACCGAGTCAACTTTTGAAAACACCTTGGGAAAAGGATGATGGAGAAAATGATGGTCCTTTTCCAACTATGTCTTCTGTCAGAACAAAGATATATATCTTGTTATTTACTACAATTAATTTGTCATCTGCAATAACTTAGACTTCGGGCAAATCCGAATTTTTGTCATTCTGTAGACTTAATCCTTTACCACACAATCCCGACTTTTGCCGACCCTGAGAAAGAAAGCATTTGAAAACATTGTGGGAAAAGGAGAAAATGCTGGTAACCAGCATTTTCTCCTTTTCCCACAATCTTTTCTAACCTTCCCAAAACAAATTTTGAGTTTTTAGTCACATTTATTTTGTGATCTGCAAATGCTTTCAATTTGGATCCTCTCTATAAATGTCTTTTGGTGAAGAGTTAAACTAAAATCTTACTTTAAATCTCCATTCCTCTTCACTGCTTTGGGTCCCTCTAGCTGATCAGGCTTTGGCACAAATCTCTCACATTCTTTTTTATGAAAGTTTTTATTAACAAAATCCCGTATCTCTCGCATGTACTGTAGACAAAAAAAACAAAGAAAAATAAGATAAAAGGTTGGAATTTGATAAAAATATCTAATTTTTGTGTAGCAGCATGTAAGAGGTCAAACAAAATTTCACCGCATATGAAAGCTGACAGCTTCACAGAAATGGAAATAAAGTACACATTTGAAAGATAAGCAAACATTATATAATATCATTTTCCACAAGTTTAACCCTTTACCCCATAAGGCATTTCTATGGTATCTCTAACTGACCCTAAATAACAGCAAGGATGAAGCTGTTTCTTATGTGTATGTGTATATGACACCTTTTGATAGCATAGACAACATTGTGGCAAAAGGTGAAATTGCTCGTCACAATGTTTTCCAAAGGCTCCTACAAGCAATGCTGGGAAATGAGTATCTATGGAGTAAAGTGTTAAATACATGCACATTATGTGCATGGATCTGTTTTAATAGATCTTACATAGAACAAAATACACAAGACTGTGTAGTTTTTTTAATTATCTCAGTACAGGTACTTACACTGAAGTAGGGATTCTGTTCTACCTGGCCAGTCTGCCTTGATTTCAATTGATTCTTCATGCCTGGGACCTTTTTCCGGACACCCTGCCATCTTGCTTCTTTCAATGTCAAGACATTGCGGTGAGATTCAAGCTCTTCCTGTGTGAATGATGACATTGCTCCTCCTCGATAGGCTACTGATTCAACCCCTAGCTCAAAGGCCATGGAGCTGTTTGGATATACCCGGCCCGATGCCATTTTTTGTCCTTGTTTGCATGAACTTGAATCAGCCTCTCTTTGTATAAATTACACTGAACCTGTTCATGTCATCTGAAAAAAAGAAGAAAATTAAGAAATATCAAAATTAACCCTTTACTACACAATGGTGACTTTTAATGACTATCAGGAAGAAGCCTTTTGAAAACCTTGTGGGAAAAGGAAAAAATGCTGGTAACCAGCATTTTCTCCTTTTCCCACGAGCTTTTTTACTCTATCAAAGAAATAATGTGTGATTTGTGCCACTACAAAATTATCATCTTCAAATGGTTTCAATCACGATAGGTCTGAAATTCTGCTGTGTAGTAACGAGTTAAAGCCTTTCAGCTCAATAGGTTAAGACAAAACAAGTGCTTTTGCAACTGTCATACATTAAGATCAGACAACAAAGATTGTACATTGTGATACAGGATCTGATTTGCTCACTTGTTTATTCAAGCTTACAGGATAAATTCATTTTGTGAGTTTTAGTAGTATAAATTTTCAGTAGTCTCAATAGTGAGAGATTTATGGTGCTTTTTTTATATTTAGATATATCTATACCTTTGATTTGAACAAAGCAAAATTTTGCCATCCAGCAAAGGGCTAACTGTTTTCCTCATGTAACACTTTTAATTAAATTGAAAACATTAATTTTCAGCATACAGGAAGAGGTCCCTGCAAAAGACAACTTCAGAAAGAAATTTTGAAACAGCAGACATGGCTTGCCCCTCTAACTTGCTTGTTTCCCTAACATGATTGCCATCTTAAGTCTTTAACAAAAGACCCTGACTTTTAGCGACCCTGTAAAAGGATGCTATTGAAAACATTGTGGGCAAAGGAGAAAATGCTGCTAAATATTTTCTCCTATTCCCACAATGTTTCCTACTTGGGCCGAATCTTCTTGGGTCCGAATCTTCTGACTTTAAAAAAAAAAATCCAACTTGTCTTATTTGGAACTTTAAGTTACAGTTAAATTTACCAACTTCGTCTCTCATGTCATTTCTTTACCATAAATTCATGGAAGACAATAGAAACTAGCGAGGCAGGACTACAGTGTGCGGATACCTTGTCGGTTGAATTGACATTTTCCACCTGTCTCAGGCTTTCTTCGCAACCATGGCAAGTTTGTACACTTCCTCTACAAGAAAAACTGAAAGGATAAAATTTATACAAATCCGACAAGGCTATCATTCCTCAGATTTTGCATTGATATTCTTTGAGTATTCCACAAAATAGAAATTATCAACATTTATTTTAGATATTTTTTATCATCTTTATCAAATCATTTATTTTCTATTACAAAAATTTTGAAAAATAACCTCCCCAAAAAGCATCCTCTCATATCCAAGCATTTGACATTATCCATTTAATTTTCATCTAATATCGGTCATCATACATTTTCTACAAAGCATATAAAATACGGAAGTGTCGTGCCGATAAGGACCCTTATCTTTGTCTGCGCTTGTCATATTCTTCGAAGATTCGACTGTCTTATATGACACATCACTAGCCCCGAATGCGGGCTGACTGTAATATTACGCTATATAAAGTAGCAGTGTAGAAAATAGCTGTTATCAATACGTTTGAGGAGAAATGAGACCTGCTTTAGCTCCAGATTTCTCTAAACTGCTGATCATAACTGAGTGATTTACACGAGGTAGCGTTTTTATTGAGTAAACGATTATTTTAGTTTGAAATTCAAAGTAACGGTTGTCGCGTAGGAAAGTGGTTCGGCTCTATACCCAGGATGCCCAAATTAGATAGATGAGTATTTATAGAATGCCATCTAGCGGGAGATAATGGGTCCCTTATTCGCATGACGGCCGTGCCGATAAGGAATGTCTATCGGCACGACAGTCGATAAGGTCTGGTATTCGCACGACGGTCGTTGGCCTTCATCAAGAGCGTGTAAATCATAGTCCTAGGGTCGAAATTATTGCCAAGGGTTTATATAGTGAAATCTTCTTGTTACTATTCATTTTAGCCCTGTCTTAGGCCTAAGGGGTCTTATGTTTTAAACCATTCCCAAGTATTGTAATGTTTGATGTGAAGGGATCTTACGTAGGCCTATCAGCCAGTGGAGCGATATGTACAGGAGTGTTGTGGAACAAATCCAGTAAAGGAAGAAACATTTGAGTTTCATTGGAGCGGAGGAGGAACTTGGGAAAAAAAAAAAAGATACCGGCCCCTGTCAAAGTAGGGGGAAAATTAGCCGGATCACCTACCCTCAATGGTCACAAGTATCCGTACAATCGGTGATATCTTTAGAATTTTGAGAAAAAAAGTAACTGGATAGAAGGGCCGCCGAAAATGAAAAAAAAAAAGCTTTGTAATACACACTGGAGAGACCTTACGAACTTGCTCCTGGTCAACGTTACTGTCCCTGTCAATTTTACGTACCCATTCAAGTAAAAAACATGGCTGCGCCCACAAGATGACACAAGGTAAGCACAAAAACATAATTTTTTTAACATGTTATTGGATAGATATGCAGTTGCAGGTTGTCGCACGGAATGTCTGGGATGTCAGTGCACGTTAATCTCTAGTTCTTTTGGTGGTTAATCGTTTGTTGAAGACGTTTAATCCAACAAAGTTTCGCCGGGGACTACGATTTCTGAAAAAAACACTACTTGGAGTCTCCAAAAACCCTTGTAAAACATATACACTCAATATTCTGAAGTGTGTGCCGTGTCAGATGACCAATACAGTGATTATCCTCAGCACTATAAACCGATGAAAAATCAAATTGCAGTTATTCAGGGATATTTTGCCATTTTTACATTACAGCGTAAGATGCTCCTACAGTCAATACAATGATTCAGCTTGGGAGCTGAAAATACGGTAAGCTTATGGGTTTGTGTTACAGTGAACAATTTTCGGTTATTAAGTTGGTCAAGATTCTATATTAATCATCATAGTCACAATTGTAGTGTAGTTAAATAAATACTTGAATGGAAGTACAATTCTACAACACATTGAACTCTTCTTTCTATCAATAGGCCTAATGTTACTGGGCATGTTCAGGCGATCTCGGGTTCTCTTTTTCTATCCCCAATTTTATTAAGCTGGCAGAATCAGACACCCATCGTGAAGAGAGAGAGAGAGAGGTATCATTAGGTAGACTGGTCCTTGAACATACAGAAAATTGACCTAAAGCGAAAAGTCTTGGTCCACTTCCGCCTGCACGGAATGCACAAGCTGACCTGGGCAGATTCTTTCCGCAGATGCATTAAGCCCCCTTTCCACAGAGTATCGCTGATCAATATTTAAAGCATAGTATTACATATTAATAGTTACTTTTAGGTGTGCCACTTACAAGGCATACGAATGGTTGGTCGTTGATGATCATATTCACAAAAACGAGTTTCTTGATGATGATATCGAAGATAGTATTTATAATAGTTATGGATCTTCTGCAAGATAGTTATGATAGATATCCTTTGCATGATACTGCCTGTCATCAAGCTCTTCATCTATATCACAGGAATTTGACATTCTATAACCAAAATAAATGATCAAATATATAAAAAAAATATCTCCCCTATATAATGTAAACACAAGGACTGCAACGTCTCGATTGTCTCATTCAAAATCCTAGAAATGCGCCCAACTGTCTCATTGGAATACGGAAGTTGCGCCTATATTTTTTGCAAATCTTTCTAAAACTAAAACAAAAGAAAAGTGAAGTTAGGTATTCTCGTATTTTGTGAATGTTATTATTGATTGTATGCGTTAGAATCTAATTTTAACATCGGTATTCGGGAATGTTACTCGATAATACATTGATAAAATGCGACTTTATATCCGAGATATTGTGATGAATCATCGGGACAGAGCCATAAATTAAACTGCTCATTGCAGGAAGTCCTTGTATCTATCACATAGTGGTGGGCAGATGATCGACTATAGTCGAAAGTCATTTGGTTTTGGCTTCCGATTCCTATAATCGATTGAGAAAACCCGGAATCGATTGTAGTCTATTCTTGAACTCGCTTGGTGCCTAAACTTGAATTCTTGGTTTTGTGACTATCATTAATCACAACCTTCGATTGAACAGTAGATAACAAACATCAAAATTGGCCGGAAAAATGAGAAAGAAATTTTTGTCCATGGATTATTTGACAAAACTTGACAACTCGGCACGCTTCTCATTTGATCCCTGAGTCCGGGTTTTGAGACTTGGAAATTTGAAATGATCTGTCTTTGACAGTGGAAAATGTCTGAAGCATGAAATGATCATCCAGAGCTTCATAAAATTTAGCTTGCGTACATCCGGCAGAAAATTGGGCTAAACACGATCAGTATAAAATGCGAAGGACACGCAGATGATAATGAGGTTGCCGAGTCATTTAGGACAGAGTAACAAAGGTGTTATTACTCTTATCTAGTGTAAAGTGACAGATTTTTTAATTTATTTGCTATTTAAACTGACAAGATGATGTCAAATTATGTAGCAATACTTCTCCAAAAATTAATAGTCACGAAAAAATAGATCGCCAAAAAAAGCGTGAAAACCCATGACAATACAATGAGCAGCTTGGCCTCGTCCGATCAGGGAGACTTCAAACTATCTTCTCATCAATAATAATGAATTTATACAGTGAATTTATACAAATCTCTGAATAAAGCAATAAAAGAAAGCTAAATTCCGTTCATAAGTGAAATAATGTTGTTTTATGAAATGAAAATATATAGATCTATAGCAGACAGGTTTGGGGGGGGGGGTTGAAGTCGTCGTCTGCAAATGCTTTAAATATGTCTGATTGTTTTTTGTATATGGAAAAATGAACAGTATTGATTATTCATGTGCTAAAACAATAAAACAGAATAAAGTGCTTTTTTTTTTAAATCTTTATAACGTCTCATCTGAAGATTTAAATGTCTCATTACTTTTGAAAATGTCCCATTGGTTTTCAAAGACAGGAGCCATTGTCTCATTGAAATAAATTCTTTACCGATCACTGTCAGCCTAGCGACAGAAAACACAAAAATGTACCTGCGACATTCGGCGATTCCTCAGTAGACACCTTTTAATCGGAAATATCCGACATGTATACATTTTTTTTTTCGAGACGTTGCATTCCTTGTGTTTATATTATATAGGGGAGTTTTTTTTTCCCCATATTTTATCATTTATTTTGGTTATAGAATGTCAAATTCCCTTGTCTATATCATGGCATTTCATTTCAAAAGCATCAAAAGGACAATAAACTTGACGGAAAGAAAACCTGAAAGATGGACAAGTAGGCAGTTACACATATTGATTAAAAAAAGGGGAAAAAAATCATTAAACTCGTACACAATCACATTATGTTATCGTTCTCTGTTTCAGTTCAGGAACTAGATCGTTTTATTGTATTCTGGAGCGTGAAGCGTTGCCTACAAAAATTGAGAGAAAAGTGCTTTTTAATGGATGTCGTATAGTTTTTTGTTTTCAACTGTGGTGAATAAAGCGTATGTGATTCACTTGACACAACACAAACTTCAGATTATTGTGTTTGTATGTTTAAAAAAGCTTATTGCTGACTTCCGGGTGTTGATTATTCAGAAATCGCAGTCGCTGACGGAAGTTTGTTGGATTAAACGTCTTTAACAAATAATAAACCACGAAAGGAACAATACAGAAATATGCACTAACATCCCAGACATTCCGTGCGACAACCATCTACAGCACATCTACTCATCTGGTTGTTATAGAAGTATGTTTTGGTGCTTACCTTGTGTAATCTTGTGGGCGCAGCCATGTTTTTTACTCGAACGGGTACGTTAAATTGACAGGGACAGTAACGTTGACCAGGAGCAAGTTCGTAAGGTCTCCCCAGTGTGGTAATATGGCAAACAAAATTTCCGGTACCTAAACCCTATCCCCCCTTTAAAAAGAGTGAATATTTTTTCCCAAACGCAATATAGTTAAAGTACTGTCAGTAGTCCTTTTTCTGTCGTGCGGATAGTGGAGCTTAACAGCACGACTGTCTTGCGAATAAGAATGGTTATCGGCATGACCGTCGTGCCGATAACCTCCATTATAGGCACGACCGTCGTGCGGATAGCCTCAGCCTTATGATTATGATCCCTGCTGGAAACCAGTATCTTCTCTTTCTCCAACAGTGCTTTTTACTCTATTACTCTTTACCACACGACAAAATTTTAGACTGGTCCAAATTCAAAGCATTTGCAAACAACAAAATTAAGGTGACTAAAAAATAGAAATTTGTTCCGGGAAGGGTAGAAAACACTGTGGGAAAAGGAGAAAATGCAGGTTACCAGCATTTTCTCCTTTTCCCATAGTGTTTTCAAAAGGCTTCTTTCTCAGGAGTGTCAAAAATAGGGATTGTGTGGTTATGGGTTAAAGGCAAATTTCATGATTATGGGGAATAAAGGCCTTTTGACATGCACAACAAGAGGGCCATGATGGCCCTGTATCGCTCCACTGGCTAATAAGTAAAAACACTACAAGTCAAACATTACAATATTTGGCCAATTGGTTTCAAACTGTTGAGGATATACAAAACTTTTTTTGTATAAAATCCTACGAGAAAGTTGTGACCCAAAGCCAATGGTGACTAAAACTGTAACTACTTGGATCCTGGTGGAGGTCCACAAGATAACGCCCATGCAAAATTTGGTAGCCCTCGGCCTTATGGCTAGGTACAAGTATATTTTTAAAAAAATTTCCAATATGAGCTCATGTAAAACTTGCGACCCCCGGGACGGGGCTAATTTTGACCCCAGGGCCATCATTTGGGCACTCTAGGAAGACCACTTGATAATTTGGTAGCCCTAGGCCCTATGGCAAGGTACCAGAAGGATTTTAAAGTTTTCGCTATATAAGCCCATATAAAACTTGTGACCCCCAGGACGGGGCCAATTTTGACCCCAGGGCTATTAGTTGAAGCAACTTTGTAGAGGTCCACTAGATAAAGCTACATGCAAAATTTGGTAGCCTTAGGCCCTATGGCTAGGTACCAGAAGGATTTTAAAGTTTTCCCTATATAAGCCCATATATAACTTGTGACCCCCATGGCGGGACTAATTTTGACCCCAGGGCTATCATTTGGGGACTCTAGGTAGACAACCACTTGATAAAGATATATGCCAAATTTGGTAGCCCTAGGCCCTATGGCTAGGTACCAGAAGGATTTTAAAGTTTTCCCTATATAAGCCTATATAAAACTTGTGACCCCCGGGTTGGGACCAATTTTGACCCCAGAGCTATTATTTGAAGGAACTTGGTAGAGGTCCACAAGATAATTCAGAGAAGAAGATTTTTGAAAATTTTAAATATTTTTCAGTTTTGTTGCCATGGCATCCAGAGTTTTTTAAGGAATCAAATTCTTTCAAGGAATCCTGAAGAGGACCATGTCAGGATCATTTCTGTGAAGTTTCATCAAAATTGGATGGGTGACATAAGCCCGCTGGCCTTCGGCCAGTGGAGCTAAAAAATGCCCTTTGAAGGTGCACTAGGCATCACTTCACAGACCACAGGGGCTCAATAGTTTTATATTGTTTCACAATAAAGTTCTATCTATGGCCAAAGAACTAAGCCCTATAAGAACATGTGACAATGACCATCTTTGCTTTGACCTTGACCTTGGGGCCTGACCCGCAAAATCTAACATTGGCTCACTGAAGGCAGGGATTCTATGTTGAAGGTAACCATGCATGTGAAATTTCTTTTTACAAAAGCCTTTAAACCTTTACAAGACAACAAATTTTTAGCCTTATGCAAATTAAAAGTATTTGCAGATAATTTCAGTGTGCCTTTAATGGTGCAATTTTTCTTGGATAGGGTAGAAAACATTATGGGTAAAAGAGAAAATGCTGCTTACCAGCATTTTCTCCTTTTTCCACAATGCCTTCAAAAGGCTTCTTACTCAGGGTCATTAAAAGCCAGCATTGTGTGGTAAAGGGTTACGATTCAAGAGATATGTAGCTGACAAGATTGAGGAACATGTCATCTTTGATTTCCCCCCCCCCTTTTTTTCTCTT
This sequence comes from Tridacna crocea, assembly GCA_943736015.1. Classification (NCBI taxonomy): domain Eukaryota; kingdom Metazoa; phylum Mollusca; class Bivalvia; order Cardiida; family Cardiidae; genus Tridacna; species Tridacna crocea. The sequence continues at coordinate 53,253,668 of OX031064.1, read as the reverse complement.
ACTACTCTGACCTTGACCTTTGAGCATAACTTTTGAGAAATCGGCTCTGCGCTTTGTCATGTAAAGGTGAATACACAAGGTACACCTGTGTCAAACAACTTTACAGATCACAGACCTGCTCTATGAGCATATGACATTGGACCCTCTGCACTGACCTTGACCTTTGTGTCTGACATTAAACCTTAATACATACTGCACATCGTCTCATCTAGGTGCACACATACATGTGAAACACTGTGGGATAAGAAAAAAAATGCTTGTAACCAGGATTTTCTACTTTTCCCACAATGTTTCTGCTCTTTTAGAGTAGAATTTCACCATTTTGAGCCACATTTGATTTGTGGTCTGCACATGGTTTCATTTGTCACCAGTCTGATACTATATCATATGGTAAAGTGTTAAAAGCTGTCACAAGCAAGTTGGATTTGAAAGCATCTGGCTGTAGGCAGGAGGTAATACAAATGAAAAACCTACAAAGTCTCGTTTACCTGCCTCCGCTTCAAATTCCTCTGTACATACTCCTCTAATATGCATCTGTATCTCTATGCTCAACCAGTATCTGTTTAAACCCACAAACATCCTGGTTCTCTATTGCCGATCTCAACCATGGGCTGTGGACTCTTCTTCAGGGAGGAAACAAAACTTTTGCCGTTGTCATCATTGTTATCAAAGGATGTAAAACCACACATAGTTCAAGTTTTCTGAGCCATTTTCCATCCTCCAAGCTGAAAGGTTAAATACATTCAATCTTTTTGCTGCCAAATCAATATTATTTAAATCTTTACCAAACAACACAATTTTAGACAGGTCCAAATTGAAGCCATTTGCAGATGACAAAATAAGTGTGCCTTAAAAATCGAGATTTCTCTTAGAAAGGGAAGAAAATATTGTGGGAAAAGGAGAATCAGTCACCTTTCCCCACAATGTTTTCAAAGGACTTCTTTCTCAGGGTGACATTAAAAGTTGGGATTGAGTGGTAAAGGGTTAAACATACAATTCCACTACTTTAAACCCTTTTTCACATAGATTCCTTTATAATACCTGACCAGTACTATGGATTCCTTCTCAAGACCTAATCAGTGCTATGGATTCCTTCTTAAGACCTAATTAGTACTATGGATTCCTTCTTCAGCCTTTACCAGTACTATAAATTCTTTCTTGCAGCCTAACCAGTACAATGGATTCCTTCTTGAAACTTAACTAGTACTATGCATTGGTTTTTGATATCCAATCAGTGCTATGGATTCTGTCATGAAACTTTACCACTTCTATGGATCTTTTTATGGAACTTAACCAGCAATAAGGATTCCTTCTTGAAATCTAACCAGTACTGAGGAAATCTTCTTGTAAACTTAACCAGCACTAAGGAAATCTAACCAGTACTGAGGAAATCTTCTTGTAAACTTAACCAGCACTATGGAAATCTAACCAGTACTGAGGAAATCTTCTTGTAAACTTAACCCATTACCACACAATCCCTACTTTTGACGCCCCTGAGAAAAAAGCCTTTTGAAAACACTGTGGGAAAAGGAGAAAATGCTGGTAACCAGCATTTTCTCCTTTTCCCACAGTGTTTTCTAACCTTTCAAGAACAAATTTCAATTTTTCAGTCACCTTTATTTTGTCGTCTGCAAATGCTTTCAATTTGGACCAGTCTAAATTTTTCTCGTGTGGTAATGGGTTATCCAGCACTAAGAAAATCTAACCAGTACTGAGGAAATCTTCTTGTAAACTTAACCAGCACTAAGGATACCTTCTTGATATCTAACCAGTCCATAGGATTCCTTCTTGAATCATGACCAGTACTAAATTTTATTCCTTCTTGAAACCTAACCACTACCATCAATTCTTTATCAAAACTTAACCAGTACTCTCACCACAAAGGGAAAATTTCTAACATCACACTCTTCCATGGACCGGATATATAGTGGCTTGTGTTCTGGTTTACTATTTGACTAGACTTTAAATCCACCTGGTATTTATATGAGGACAAACCTCCTAAAACCTTTGCAAGACGATCTTTCTGACTTGGTGTTTGTAAATGACACATCAAATCTGGCTTAAATTATATAATTTGCAAGTGAAATGGTAGAAAAAATAGAAGGAGAAAATTCTTGTTTCCAGCATTTTCTCCTTTTTCTACGATGTATTCAAAGGGCCACAAGGTCATTAAATTGCATGGTAAACAGTTAGTTTTGTGCTTTCATTCTGCCAAAACAAAAAAATACATTGACCCTACCGCCAAGCTTCTTCCATCCCATCTTGCCCAACGTTAGTCTCTAGCAGGCTGGCTCAAATCATTCTGGAAGTTGGTTACCAATCACATCTAACAGTTGATGTGCTTCTTGCTCGTTCTCTTGGCATTGTTATTACATTTTATGCAAAGGACACAAATTTGATGGTGTAAAATAGTCATACTTACCCCACTTACCAGTCAGCAAAAATCCTGAGGGCTAGTCTAAAAAGTAATACTGGTAGCTGCTTTTCCCAAACTGTTTTCTGGTATTAGAGTCAGTAAGGTTCCAGACTTACCTTTCACCAAAGTACTGCAACCCATGGAGTCTGTTACATGTACTTCTTCTACCTACCTGCCCTTTTTTTTCATTGAGACATTGAAAAGTATCCTTAATTACCACCGATTGAGTAGCATTAGAAAAATATAATACTAATAGTTTGCTAGGCACAAAAAAAATATTCAAGTATACAATTTATGATATAGGTGTGGTTTTGTTTTGATTTCTTTAACCCATTACCACACAATCCCTACTTCTGACGACCCTGAGAAAGAAGCCTTTTGAAAACACTGTGGGAAAAGGAGAAAATGCTGGTAACCCTTCCCAGAACAAATTTCAATTTTTCAGTCACCTTTATTTTGTCGTCTGCAAATGCTTTCAATTTTAATCAGTCTAAATTTTTCTCGTGTGGTAAAGAGTTAAACATGTTTGCATGGATGGTTTCTTTAACCCTTTACCACACAATGACAATTTTTGGCTACCCTGAGGTAGAAGCCTCTTGAAAACATTGTGAGAAAAGGAGAAAATGCTGCTTACCTGCATTTTCTCCTTTTCACACAATGTTTTCTACCCTACTGGAAACAAATTTCAACTGATGAGTTACTTTCATTTTGTTGTGTGCAAGTGCTTACAATTTGGACCGGTCTAAAATTTTCTCGTTTGGTAAAGAGTTAAGCATGTTTGAATGGATAGTTTCTTTTGACCCTTTACCACACAATGACAATTCTTGGCGCCCCCTAGGCAAAAGCCTCTTGAAAACATTGTGGGAAAAGGAGAAAATGCTGGTAATCAGCATTTTCTCCTTTTCCCACAACCTTTTCTACCCTTCCCAAATCAAATTTTGATTCTTCAGTCACATTTATGTTGTCATCTGCAAATGCTTTCAATTTGGACCAGTCTATGAAATTGATGTTTGGTAAAGAATAAATATTGATAGTTGGCATCCTCTAGTCTGTAGACCATGGATTTATGTCTGTTGAAGTGGTAGATGAGCACCATCCACTGTGTACAGGACAATTTTCAATCTGCACTGTCGGTTGCAGCCAATGGACATAAAGACCGGTGCATTTGTGTATTTGATTTGATCTGTATGTTGGTTGGTGTTTCTTTTGAGTTGCTTGGCTCCATTTTGTAGATGTAGGTACTTTTCTCTTGTGGTGAGGCCCTTGGAGACTACACTTTTCTGCACCTGTTTTCATGTCACATCTGCAAGTGCCTACAAACGAAGGTGTGGACAACTTCTTTTCCAATTGCCAGCTGACAGCTCACCATGTAGGAGGTCCTTGGAAATACAACCATCATCCATTCTGTGAACATGTTCCAACCAGCGAAAGCTTCTTAGGCATAGGATGGTGAACACTGAAGGTCAACAGCTCTGTTTAGCATGTGATTGTTGACTTCTTTGTCTTGCCATCTAATCCAAAGGATCCTGTGTAAGCATCTCATATGTAAAGTGTTTAGTTTCTGTTCCTGTTGAGTAAAGGTGGCCCAGGGTTTGCTGTCATAGAGGAGTATGCTGATGACACATGCTTTTTAAGCCATGACTTTGGTTGTTTAGTCAAGTGTTTGTTTTCCCACACACTGGATATAAGCTTAGCCAATGTAGTAGATGCTTTGCCGATGCATTTATTGGTCTCTGTATCCAGTGAAACAGTGTCAGGTGGTAGAGGAGTCTCTTTGCCCATTATTTGGCTTTTCTTTTTCAATCAGACTGAACAGGTTGCAAGCATTGGAGAAGTTGTCCATCCACCACAGTTAAGTCTCTGTGACTTTTCTGATCTTTGTCTTCTACTGTGGGTCGGAGATGTTGAAAAGATCGCCGCCTGATCTTATGTGTGACGTCTGACGTGCTGAAGTTGTGATTTAGATAAAGGGAAAAGAAGATGCTTAACTCATTACCAAACAACAAAATTTTAGGTTTGCCCAAATCAAAAGCATTTGCAGACGACAACATAAAATTGACTGAATATTCGAAATTTGATTTGTGAAGAATAGAAAACATTGTGGGAAAAGGAGAAAATGCTGGTTACCAGAAAAGGGCGTCAAAAGTAGGGATTGTGTGGTAATGGGTTAAGAGGGTTGGGCTAGGGAGCAGCCCTGCTTGATGCAGCTTTTAACGCCAAATTCTTCTAAGATGTTATCATCAAACTGTACCATGCTCATCATGCTATCATGAAATGACTTAACTAGGCTCAACAGCCTAGGCAGGCAACCAATCAGAGGGAGTATCTTGAGAAGATTGTCTCCGCTGAAAGGTCAAATACCTTGGTAAAATCAATAAAGGCCAGATATGGAGTGCAACACGCGAAAAGGTGCATTCGGACATTTGCGTAAAGTGTCGTCTCGAATTAGCCTGCGCAGTCCGCGCAGGCGGACTGCGCAGGCTAATCCGAGACGGCACTTTATGACTACATTAGATTTTGTGCTACAGTAGACTTGCGTGAAACAGAAAATCACATAAAATCGGAAAGTGTCGTTTCTGATTAGCCTGTACGGACTGCACACGCTGATCCGAGACGACACTTTACGCAAATGTCCGAATGACCCTTTTCGCGTGTTGCACTCCATATAGAGGCTGATTTTGTTCCCTGCACCTTTCTTGTAGTTGATGCAATGAGAATACTATACTCAAAGGATAAAGAAACGCAGGGTGTACTTTAAACCAGAAATAAAGTATGATATCGGGCTTCATTTGAAATGAAATTTGATATTACTTAGAGATAACTTCAAGCTAAAAAAGTTCCAAAGTCTGTATTTTGTATTTGAATAATGGTTTAGGAATATTAAGGGCTAAATTGAAGGGACCCATGGGATTTCGAAATTGAAATTGAACTTGCTCCTCAATATCTGGTGTGTCCGCCGTTTACTCTGGTCACGGCCCTAATTCTCCTGGTCATAGAGTTCATGAGAGCGTTAATCCGTCTTATGGGGATGTTGTTCCACTCTTCTACTAGGGCTCTGGTCAACTGGACTCGAGTAGCAGGGGGTGGCTGGCGCTGTCGAACCTGTCTATCCAACTGGTCCCATAGATGCTCAATCGGGGACAAATCTGGGCTATATGGCGGCCAATCGAGTGGTTGAACGTTGTTGTTTGCCAGAAAGACTTGGCAAATCCTAGCTACGTGGGGCCTAGCATTATCCTGCTGCAAGGTCAGATTATGCTGCTGTAAGAAAGGGATAACATGGGGTCGGAGGATCTCATCTCTATACCTAGCTGCCGTTAAATTGCCATCAATGACAACCAATTGTGATTTCAACCCATGTGAGATTCCTCCCCACACCATTACTGATCCGCCCCCAAAGCTATCTCTCTCTACAACGCAAGCGTCGGCGAAACGTTCGCCATTACGTCGATATACACGTTGCCGGCCGTCAGATCGATAAAGGCTGAATCGAGACTCGTCTGTGAAGAAAACTTGTCTCCACTGCCTCAGTGGAAACCGTCGTGGAGCATGTGCTGCGACCCAGGCTATACGACGCTGACGTCGAGCAGGGGTAAGGTGTGGACGTACGTGGGGGCGACTAGCTCTTATACCAAGTTCTCGTAATCGATTTCTTACAGTCTTTGAATTAATGGGACGCCTATGATTTCCTCGAATATTTAGGGCACACTCAACGGCGGTAAGGCGCCGATTACGCATATGAGAGACGACAATATAACGATCCTGACGTCGTGACGTCACACATGGACGTCCGGACCTAGATCGATCGGTCAGTCGCCCAGTTTCCCGCAGACGTCTTACAAGACGTTCTATAGTGGAAACATTTACCCCAAAGTGCCTAGCAACCTGATTTTGCAGCTGTCCTTGAATCAGCATCTCAATGGCCTGACCCCTCTGAACTTCTGAGAGTCGTGGCATTCTTAAATCGATTGAAATTCTCAATTAATTTTAGGGAAGCAGTTAGTCTATATAAAGACTAACGAAGAGTGAGTACGCCAACGCTGCACGATGCCATAACGAGATTCTTGTCTTTTCATTTATCCAGTTACCAGACCCGCGCACTGTACCTTAACTTGATTGTCGATACATGGCCAGGTGTGATATGACCTAAATACTCAATTCACAAAGTTTCACTTTATTTCGAGTGCGCGTTTTCAAAATGTTGGAATTAATGTTACCCTGCGTTTATTTATCCTTTGAGTATATGTCGACAGTGGATCTTTTTTAGCAGAAGCAGCACTGTGATCCTGGGTAGATTTTCTCTGCCAGCTGTTGTAGCTTCAGGAAGACGACATGATCAAAAAGTTTACCAACTATGCTGAGTAGCGAAATGTCACAGTAGTTGTTGCAGTCGCTGCAATCACATTTGTTCTTGAGGCAGGTTAAAATGTTAGCATCCCTCATTTCTTGGGGAACCTGGCCTACTTCCCAACACTTCAGTAGTAGCTTGTGCTGTGGTTTAACTAGAGTAGATTTACCACTCTTTATGACTTTTATACAGTCCTTGCCTGGAGCCTTCCTTGGCTGGAATTTGTCTAGATTGCGTTGGAGCTGTAAGGTAGTTCGGTTGTTTAACTTCAGTGCAGTAGGTAGCAGTTCTATGGCATCTCAGGCAGCTTGGCTCAATGTTTTCTCTGTCAGCATACGAGGGGTGATCAAAAAGATCATGGACCACCTCGTTATTTTGAAAACTACTAAACATGGAATTACAAAAGTTTGCATGGATGAGCATCAGTTATCTGGTAACTGACTCAAGCTTTCAAATGTCGTCATATTCAAGTAGGTAAAGTGTGATGCCATTTTAATGACGTCATATACTGCATTACCGGTCTAAAATATTGGATGATATTTTATTTGACCCGAGAATAATCACAAAATTTTACTTCAAACTTGAAAAGTATTTATCGAAAAATAAAAGAGATTTAGAACCAATTAAAGGGGACTCTGTATTCCAGAAATCTGATATTTGTACATGGATTGGACTGGTTTAGACAAGGGTGCGATACTATTAAAGATAACCCTAAATCTATCTGTCCATCAACATCAGTCACAGACAAAATCATAACGGCTGTAGGGCAGCATGTAAAATAAGATCGCCAAGATACTGCCAGGAAAATAGCTTATACATTTGATCTTTCATGTAGAACTGCCCAGGAGATTTTGACAGGGAATCTTGTAATGTGGTGTAATTGCACAATGTGGGTACTTCGGCAACTTACGCCCATGAAAATTGGGATTAGGATCGAAATCCTTACATAAATTTCTGAATGTATTATGGTAGAGGGGTCAAACTTTACTAATCGTATTGTAACATGCAATGAAAGATAGGCACACTTACATGAGACTGAATCTTAACAGCAAAGCAGTGTTTTGAAACATTCAATATCGCCTTCCTCTGAAAAAGCTAACCTTTGTTAGTCACTTGGCAAAGTTATCTACATCAAGTACTTCTGTTCTCCTGTTTTTCTTCTAAATCATGTTGTATTTCTACATACTACAATCAATACTAAGGTTTATGCCCACAATATTCAAATGAATTTCACATGTACGATACAAAAAACTAAGGCAGAAGTCCTGCAGAGTGAGGTCACTTTACACCAAAATAACGCCCTAGCTCACAGAGCCACACTTGTACTGGAAACTTTGCAAAAACTAAACATGGAAACCCTTGCCAACACTCCGTATAATTTAGTCCTGACTCTATGTGTCCTCTGACTAGTTCCTGTTTTGAAAGATTCTCTATGTTGCATTCACTACGAGAGCAGAGAGGAGCTAACCCTCGCTATGACTGGGTCTTTGATGGTAACGTCACGTGACACACTCCAACACGTGCTTCGCTAATGGAAATCAAGAATTAATAAGTGCATAGAACTCGGAGGAGGTTACTTTCTGAAATAGTGAACACTCCAAGTTGCTTTTTATAACAATATTCCAATACCGGCACTGGTCCACGTTCTTTCTGATCACCCCTCATAGTGTTTGACCCAGTGATCTAGTTGTCTGGCTTTGTCAGATGTGATCTCACCTGACTTGGCAGGGTACCCATACACAAAAATGTTTGCTTTTGTGCATCCGACACATAATGTCCTATATATGCCCCTGTTTGCCGGTTCATCACCAGTTCATCACCATGCAACTTCCTGTCTGCTTCATATCTTTTGAGCCACAAGCTTGGTGTTGAAAGTATTTCACACTGTGTGTACAATTGATGAGACAATATTCAAAAATGGAGGTTTCAGATGCCTATCTCCACTGTAAGGTCACAGCATTGGGTCAAAGGTCTTAATATTGTACACAAACATGTTGATGTCCTATGCATCCAACACTTTATGTTATATGCCTTTGGTCATCCATTCACCTGTCCACTCTATTCAACTTACCGTCTGCTCCATATCTTTAAACCTCAAGTTTGATTTTGAAATTATTTCACACATGTATTCACCTCAATGAAGCAGCATGCAAAGGATGGGTTTCAGAAGGTCATGTCACTCAAGGGGTCAAGTGTCACATTACAATAAATCATGTCTGTTCTATATCTCTGGAGTCCCTGTCTGATATTTGTATGTGATACAAAATGAAGGTTTCACTTGCTAGGCTCCTAGGTCAAGGTCACAGCAGGAGTGGTCAGAGTTCACATGCTATTTAATAATGTCTGATCTATATCTCTTCAACCCCTGATCTAATACTTAAAGTATTTCTCATGTGAATGCAATCTGAAAAGACAAGATTAGAGTGGAGTTTTCAAATTAATACTGCATGGTCAAGCAGAGACAAGAAATCCCATGGTCTTAGATCTTGTATATTCCATATTTCACAGATGTGTGCACTGTATAGAGACAACATGCAGAACAAAGGCTTGTGATAGTAGGCTCCCAGGTCAAGTTCACAGCTCTGGAAGGGTCAAAGGTCAAATCCTCTAATGTCTGCTCTAAATAAATCTCTTGAAGCATTAGTCTTATTTCTAACCTATCTCACATCCGATCTGTGCAACTTGATAAAACAAGATGCAGAATGAAGATTTCAGATGCCTGGTCCTGAGGGCAAAGGTCACAGTACAGGTAAAAAGTTTAATGTTCTTTGATCCCATTGGCTCCATTATAGATTTGTGCACTTTATCGAGACAACATGCAGAACAGTGGTTTGAGAAGCTAGCCGTCAAGGTTATAGTGGGATGTGTGTCAAAGGTAACATGCTATTGTGGCCACTTCTTATCTCTTAAATACTTTTTCTTCTTCTCACATTATTTCACATATGTGATGAGGAAATATTCAAAGCAGAATTTTCAGGTGCTGGACTCAAGTTTACATCTTGGGATGAAGGTACATGCTGTTAAACTTTACGCTCTGCATATGTCACAAGTTTCCACAAGTTTCCGAGGCCAGATACATGTCAATGGAGCTGTATAAGTGTTTCCTCTTCTCAAAGGGCCCTTTCTTGATTACCTTCTGATTTTGAGGGGTTTTTTTTTCACAGTTGGGTACACCACAACCAGACAATATGCCAATTTGTGATTTATATCTCCAATTTCAAAGTTCAAGGGCTACATGCTCATAAATTGTGTTCCCTCCATATTTCTGGATCCCTAGGTCTTGTTTTAGCAAATTTCACACATGTTTGCATCTTGATGAGATACTGTGCTCAGCAGAAGTTTCCGATGCCAGACTTCAAGGTCAAGGGCATAGGCCAAAGGTCTTGGCCAAGGTTAGATATCATAGGGCACATACCTTTGAATATTGTCTGCTTCATATCTCTTTAACCCCTTTTCTTCTTTTTGAACAAATGTTTTTGTGCACAAAATGCTATATGGTCAATGTCATATTAGGGATCAAAGATCACTTTGTCTTGAGATGTGTCAACTCTAAATTTCATTGAACTTTGGTTTTCTTTGAAAATATGTCACAAATAATGTGCACCTTGATGCTGAGCAGAGGTTCTAGATGCCAGGCTCCCAGGTCAAGGTCACAGCAGGGTATCAAGGTCTCATACTCTTAAATCTTGTCTGCTCCATATTTCTTGAACCCTTGGTCTCAATTTGGAAATAGAGGTACCTGAAATTAGGCTCCAATGACAAGGTCACAGCAGGATATCACGATCAAATGTTCCTAAATCTCATTCACATCTCACACATTAGTGCACCTTGACGATAAAAATGTGATTGGACTTTTCCTCTTCCTGGCTCAAAGGTCAATGGCACATCAGAAGACAAAGGTTGCATGCTTTCAAATAGTCCCATGCTTTTATTCTGAGAATATTCCTTAGATGTGTGCACTAAAATGAGGTATATTCATTATAGGTCTCAGATGACAGGCTCCAAAGTCAAGGTCACGGTAGGATTTCTAAGATCAAATACTCTTAAATCTTGTTCCCTGCATATTACTATAGATTCCTAAGTCTGATTTTGAAAGTATTTCTCACATATGAGACAGCATAATTATGGAAGGGAGGTTTCAGATGCGATGCCTCATTGTGAATGCAACAGCAGTGGTCAAAAGGTAACATGCCCATATTTCTTAACTCTTTCTCTGATTTTGAAAATGATTCATGCATCTGTGCACCTAGATGAGATGCATTGAGTAGAAGTTTCAGACCCAGACTCCAAGGTCAAGCTCACAGCAGAATGTCAATTGTCACACTCTCTAAAATCTTTTCTTCTCCACATCTCTTGAACTCCTGGTCTAGTTTTTAAAGTGGTTTATAAGTTAGTGCATATTGTTGAGACAACAAGACTTGTGCAGAAGAAATTTAAGATTCAAGGCTCCAAGGTCAACATTTATGCAAGGGTTGAAGCTCACTAAAAAGCCATGCTCTTAGATCGTGTCCACTTCATTCTTTTAGCCCTTGATCTGATTTTGATAGTATTTCATACATAAGTGCATCTTTATTAGACAATCACTGATCAGTGGTTTCTGATGTCAGGCTCAAAGGTCAAGGTCACAGCAGGATAACAAAGGTCACATACTTTTTAATTGTGTGTGCTCCATATCTCTCAAATCTATGGTTAAATATGGAAAATATTTTACAAGTTTACAGGGATATCTTGATGAGACAGTATGTTTAGTGAATATATTCTTAATTTGTGTCTCCTCGATATGTTTTGCCCCTTAATTTTGTGTGCATCTTGATGAGCAGAGGTTGCAGATGCCAAACTCAAAAGGTCAGCATCACAGCAGGGGTCAAAGGTCATACGCCCCTAAATTGTGTCTGATAAGACATAATGAGTAAAAGTTTTAGATACCAGGCTCCAAGGTGTATATAATTATCTCCATTTCCGATCTTTTCCACCTTCTATCTCTTGAATCTCTGTTCTGCATTTGAAAATATTTCACATATATGTGCATCTTAATAAGAAAACATGTGGAGTTGAGGTTTCAGATGCCATGCCACGAGGTCAGTCTAACAGCTGGGGTCAAAATCTGCAATCTCTTAAATTTTGTCTGCTCCATATTTCTTCCAGTCCTGATCTCTTTTTGAAAATAATTTGCATGTGCATGCACCTTGATGATATGTGCTGAGCAGCAGTTTCAGATACCAAGCTTCAAGGTCAAGGTCACTACAGGATATCAATGGCCACATTCTCTCAAATAATTTCTGATCCACATCTCTTGAACTCCTGCAGTCTGATTATCTCTTGAATGGCTCTGCAGCTGTCCTGTTATAAACTGCTCCTGATGTATTTCGTTCTTGTTCTTGATCTTCTTTTCAATGTGGGACTTAGCTCTCTGGTTTAACCTCATATTTCATGTTGCAGATTTTATTAAGGCATTGATCAATATCATAAAAGAAACACTGTCCTCAAACTTGCCCAGTTTTGACAACAAGGAATGTCATTGTAACAATCATGACTTTAGATACCATCCCTATATTTGTAGTTGATGCAGAGTTGAGGCCAAATTAGAAAGGACTGGTATCTCCAGATCATGGAATGCAATAAAGCTGCCTGTTCCAAGCCATGCATTAATTGCCTGAAAATTGTGGTGAAAATAATTCTTATAATTTAGAAAAGAGAAAGTAATCTCATGAACTGATACAAGCAATTCCCTGGTTATTTGTACATATTTCTTCTCTAAGGTATACATGAAGCACTTAAACCCTGTGCTTCTGCAGAGCTAGCTTTTACAGCAATGTGGTTTGGTGCATGTCTCTCTGTGGTACTTAAGCAGTGTGTGTTCTGGCTACAGCTTGGATGGATGACCAAGCACCTCACATGTGATGGCAGACGTGGGATTTCTGACAAATGCCGGACTGGAATTGTCTTTCTCCCCTACATTCCCTTTGTTCCATTGCATATAAGTCTCAAAGAGGAAAGCAATGTCAGCGAGAGCATTTTGATTAGGGGTACTTGTTGCATTAGTGGCCCTTACAGGGATGCGGTCTGGTGCATGTCTCCCCATACGAGAGGTGTGCATGATGGACGGCTTTAAGAATAGCTGACCATACCATTGCACATAACCCCTCCTTAATGTTTTCTTTCCTTGAGGTTAAGTCATCTAGAAATGATCAATTGGGGAAAGATTTCAGGCTTTAAAAAGCTTTACACAAAGAAATATGATGGCATCCTTTTGTCCAAATAAAAAGAGTTGTTTAAGCTTCAAGAAATGTTACACTAATAGACCTATGTATGAAAACAGCATACAGTTAAACTTTATACAGCACCATTCTAGTTGTCCAATTTGGAAAAAGAAAATGTGTCCCTTCATGAAAAAGCAACAGCAGTATAGGATCACTTTGGTTCTTCTGCTGGCACATTTTTTAACAAAACCACAACTCTTGTTCAAATACCTGAGGGTAGGGAGGAGGCCTCTATTTTGAACTGCGAATAGTTAAAATTGCTATGCTCATTATCTGTCATGGAACAGACCCAATATTTTCATTGATAATTTTGTAATCTGCAAACTGTCCATGAAAAAAATCCCATGTTGTGCTAAGCCTTTTTAAAATGATTAACCTAAAATACCTACCAGATAAAACATCTGCTTCCATGACTTCAAGATGAAATTACATACCTTTTAATCATCTTGCTACAAAATTTCTCCAAATAGATCAAATGGTGTTATTTTCATTTGAATCAGTTTCTTCCATGTTTATATGAATCCTAGTACTATGCAACAGTTGTTGTGAAACACGATTCTAGCCCACTCTATCCCCCTCTCTCTCTTTCTTCCTCTCTCTTGCTCTCTCTCTCTCTCTGCTTCAGTGTAAGAGATTATTGAGTATACTGAGAAAAAAAGTCGCTCTTCTTAACAGAAAAAGTATTTTTCAATTTCATCATATAATCCAAGATCTACATTATTTATTTTTTTAAAGAAGCCCTTAGAAAAGATTGTGGGAAAAGAAGAAAATGCTGGTAACCAGCATTTTCTCCTTTTCCAAAAATGTTTACTACCTGTCAAAAAATAAATTTCAAATTTTCAGTCACATTTATTTTGTCGTCTGCAAATGCTTTCGATTTGAACAAACGTAAAACTTTGTCGTTTGGTAATGAGTTAATGAAAACTGAATATCATCCACCTTTTGCATAAAAATCATGTTCTGTGAAAAGTAATTTTATAGCATCTGCAAGAACCATTGACCGACACCAGCCTGCAAAGTTTGTGCAGACTGAAAAAAGTCAACATTCCAGTATAGATCTGTAATTATATGATGACTTGCTTTGCAATCAACTTTACCGAAATGCATCTGACACACTTTTGCAAGAGCACAAATAGTCCTTGTTGTATGCCTGTTTTTTGCATGACTAAGGTCCATTCTAACAGTTCTGACCCAGATTCAGATGGTTGTTTGACTGCATGGGTAGATATAGTTTGGATCCGTAATTATTTGATGACTTGCTTCGCACACTTCACTAAAATGCATCTAACACTCTTTTGCAAATGCACAATCTTTTTGTAGACTTTAAGCCTTTGCCAAACCATCCCTGGTTTTTACGACACTTAGATAGAAGCTTTTTGAAAACATTGTGGGAAAAGGAGAAAATGCTGGTAACCAGCATTTTCTCCTTTTCCCACAATGTTTTCCACCCTGCTGGAAACAAATTTCAATTTTTCAGTTATGTTCATTTTGTCGTCTGCAAGTGCTTTCAACTTGGACCAGTATAAAATTTTGTCGTTTGGTAAAGGGTTAATGTTGGGTTTCACATATTTATCTCGAACTCTTTACAAAATAAGTTTCACCAATACAGTATAACGATTGTATTTCAAAATCCTGGGTCGGCTTTTCTCCAACCAGTCTTCATAACGTTTTAAGTCCTTATCTTCAGAACATTCCAAATTTAAAAGTAACACAGCTTCTGATTAACTTAACCATTTGGTTGAGCCAATCAAAAACTGTGTTACTTTCAAATTTCAGAAAATCATAATAATGACTGGTGTATATTGACCCTGCTCTAAGCCCTTCCAGAAACTGTGAATAAGCAGCAATTTCATTGACCTTCTCCATCATGAAATTAATTAATTAATCAATTAATAAATAAATTAATTAATCAATTAATGAAACAATTAAACAGAAAGTCCTGTTTCACTATTTCATGGTGCTTTGGTAGGCATTCTCTCTCTCCAACCAGAGAGTCCTCAAGAAAACATCCTCCTCTGCAAAATGCCTTGTATCTTTGGGTCTCCGATAGATATGTGTCTCAGATATAGGTTATGTAACCTTCTGTAGCATTCCAATCAAATTATAATATCCCTGTACCATCTTAAAAATTTAGTTTGCGATGGATAGTAATTGTCAGCTTTTACACATGCAGATATAAATACCAGATTTTCATTATATTTCCATACCTTTCCAAAAACACTAAAACATCCCCTTCTCGTACTGCCATATTTCAATACAATAGTTTTAGGCCTTCCAGAAAAAACTTGTCTTGAACACCATAGACCTATTCCATGTTATTCACTGTCCTGTGCTCATCCATCTCCCTCTCTCTCTCTCTCTAAGAACAATACATCCCCACCCCCATCCATCTCCCTCTCTCTCTGTCGCTCTCTCTCTCTAAGAACAATACATCCCCACCCCCAAGTAAATCATATACATCAGCCTCACTTCTTATACCAAATATCAACATGCATCTTTCTCAATCTAAAACCTCTATTCTTTCTATTTCATCCTTTTCAAATATTCTTGCTCTCATTGTTTTCTTAGACCATAGATCCACTCACTCAAACATTTTTTCCATGCCCACTTAATGACCTTATTTTCAGCACATCATAAAACACAAATGAAATCATTCAAAGATTCTTTCCAAGCTTATGTAACTTCCACCCTGACAGGTGCCTTTCAATGCTTAATCTTGTCCACGAAATCTGCATAAAAAGTCACTTTAAGTTTCATCTTATCTTCTACAACATGTACCCCTTCGAGAAAATTTGACGCCAATTACCATAACCTTTTACTATTTTTTTGTGTACCTCTTTAAACCAGTACCGGTAGACCTTCAAGAAAGCAGAATGCTGGCTTCTAGGCAATTTTTTTCCTATCGTATTCTGCTTTTTCCACAAACCCATTCAAACACTCAGATTTATAATGCTATCCAATCCCAAGTTTTAACGCCCTGAGGAAACAGCCTTGTGAAAACCTTGTTGGAAAAGAAGAAAATGCTGGTAACCAGCATTTTCTTCTTTTCCAACAAGATTTTCTTCACTTTCACAGACAATTAATCTACATTTCAGCTACATTTAGTTTGTTGTCTGCAGGTGCTTTCAATTCGGACAAGTTTGAAAATTTCTCAGCTTCGTTTCATATTTTCTTGTTATCACCCTTTACACTGTTAATCTTACACACCAAAGTGATAAAATGGTCATTGTTATGCTGCATCTATGCCTGCATTTTCCCCCTATACAGAATTTATACATCCAGGAAACTTGAAACCATAAATGCACAATGTATCATGTACATTTTCTTATTCAGTTATTGATGATCTGAAAAATCGACCAGCCTGCATAGCTCAGTTGGTAGAGTGTAGGACTCGTTATCATGAAGGTGTGGGTTCGATCCCCACGGCTGGCTATCTAAAATTACTGTTTTCAGATAAGATGTTAAACCGAGGTTCCGTGTGATGGTACTATACATCAAGCATGTTAAAGATTAGAACCAGGCAAAACTTAGGATGGTTTTCATCCTATATCTGCACTATCCCTCTAACAGTCTTCAGGGGGCGTCGCCCATATGGGAAACCGATGGTGACAATAAATAAACGCAAATTCAATCAATCAATCTGAAAAATCTCCCAAATACAATGTACATTTTTCTTGGGTTTCTCTAAAAACCAGATGTAAATACTATTTCCAATTTGTCCTCTATAAAGAATCCATTGAGACCTGAAACCTTTTAAAAAGTGAAAAAAAAAATAGAAACAACTAGGATTACATCAGTCCAGGTTAAATCTGTATCTGCTTCGATAATCTTTAATAAAACATCTTTTGAGAGATACATAATGTTATCCTTATATGTTTGTTGATGCCTGAAAATGTGAAACCTAAAATATTACATGCATAACAATGGCAGGAGAATATCATAAGGTGGTCACCATGAAGACCTGTAACAGAAAATATAAACCAAATCCATCAAGGTATAACATTCTTTTAATAAACTAGTTGAGTTCATTTCTCTACAACACCCTGAAATATGTAAATGCTAAGAGAAAAACATTGAAGAACTAAAAAACTGCCTTAGCCATACTGTTTGGCATGGTCACTCTGATATAATCCGAAACAGAATTAGAAAATCTGAAAAAGAAATTTAAAACCAGAAAGGTCCTTTCAAGAAACATAAATCCCCTGCTTTCTACATCTGCATTAATCTGCAACCATTTAAAAGCACATTAAGATATACATACATCCATTACCTTTTGTTGCAGATATTGTAACAATTATTGTTGTATTTTGATTTATTAGAAAATCTGGTAAAACCTCTAAAACAAAAGTTTACTAAATAAAATAGTATTTTTTCCTTTTCTATCATATAATCTAAAGTAAATACATATTGATAAAATATATCAATCAAAATGTTACATATAAACTATATAACTATGATAGATCTTATCTTTTTCTATTATCTATATACATATATTACCTTTAAAGATAAAGATCTCATATTTGAAATATTTTGATTTATTAGAAAATCTGGTAAAACCTCTAAAACAAAAGTTTACTAAATAAAATAGTATTTTTTCCTTTTCTATCATATAATCTAAAGTAAATACATATTGATAAAATATATCAATCAAAATGTTACATATAAACTATATAACTATGATAGATCTTATCTTTTTCTATTATCTATATACATATATTACCTTTAAAGATAAAGATCTCATATTTGAAATACTGTACAACAAACAGTCAACTTTAAAGGTCTTATTGACACCTTTATTCATACCTTATGTAACTTTTATATTCTGACCCACTTGAAAGTTTACAAAACATCTAAACAATGGTAAATCTAGAAATAGCATAATGACATACATTTAATCATGTTCAGTTTTTTTTCAAATTCTTATACAGATTGTATACACTCTATCATAGTGTTAGTTCTTATCTCATTCTATTATCTGTTTAAACCTAAAATATCACTTAGTTTACTTTTTTTTTTCTTTTTAAATATGACACATAACAAAAGATCTGCAGTGTATAATGTTAAAATAAGCTTGTTAACTGTGCATCTCAGTGACAGCTTAAACTGATACTATCCTTGTAAAGTTTGGAAATATAAATTGTGATTAACTCTGAACATTAAATTTTTGTCATAATTTTTTCTCCACCTGAAATAATCCAAAGTTAAATCATCTGTTATTTGCATTTTTATGGGCAAAAGAAACATACAGGTTATCATCTACCATGTAGTTTTTCTGCTCTGTTTCGATGCTGTTAAGTCAAAACAGTTAACCATAATTTTACTAGAATTTTCCTTTTTTACTCTGTAACTCTGCTAGAAAATAATAAAGTCTGATGCATTTAGTTTTAGCTTTGACTCCATTCAATTAAATGTTTTAGCTTTGACTCCATTCAATAAAATGTATGTTGATTATTATCTCTTTACCAAACAACAAAATTTTAGACTGGTCCAGATTGAAAGTACTTGCAGACGACAAAATAAACATTACTAAAAAATTGAAATTTGTTTCCAGCAGGGTATGAAACACTGTTGGTAAAGGAGAAAATGTTGGTTAGTAGTATTTTCTTTCTTTTCCCACAATGTTTTCAAAAGGTTTCTACGTCAGGATTGTAAAACCATGGATTGTTTGGTAAAGGCTTAATTATGGGGAATCGCAAAAAAATGAAATCATCAAATTCAATGTACAATTATAAATTGCTAGGGTTATAAAATGGTTAATTTTACCATTTCATCTTTCTTGTTCATATGTGTTATGTACTAGTATATGTTTTCTCCTTCTAATTATTGCTTTCAGATATACAGTTCCTTTTTTCATTATGTTCTCAAAATATCTCATAAAACACACTAAATTTGCAATGAAATTCAACTCAGCTGTCGAATGAAATTCTTCATTCATTCTTTCTAGTAACTGCCAATTATCTGCTGCGTATATTTCTTTCAATACACCGCTTTTCAAACATGTTTCAAGTTACAAACAATACCATTTCTGCACTTATTTGTGCACAGATTCTCCTAAATAACCTCTTGTTTCCTGTATACAATGTCCAAGACGCCATAACTGAAATATGTTCTCCGTTTTTCGAGTATCAATTTAGCTTTACCCAAAACATCTCTTTCAATGCATCAATTTCCACAAATGTTTCAAGTTAAACACAATACCACTTTTGCGCACAACTGTGCCCAGTTTCTCCTAAATAACCTCTTGTTTCCTGTATACAATGTCCAACACGCCATAACTGAAATATATTCTCTGTTTTTTGGGTGTCAATTTAGCCTTACCCAAAACATCTCTTTCAATGTATCACTTTCCACAAAAATGTTTTGAGTTAAAAACAATATCACTTCTGTGCACAATTGTGCACAGTTTCTCCTGAATAACCTCTTGTTTCCTGTTTACAGTTTCCAAGCCACCATAACTGAAATAATTATGTTCTCTGTTTTTCGGGTATCAATTTAGCCTTACCCAAAACATCTACCTCTGCACACTTTTCTACAAAGTTTCGCTTCAATATCACCTCATCTTCTACACACAGCTTTCAATACACTATTTTCCAGAAATATACCCAACCCCTTTACAATGAAAGCATCAAATCTCCCTCACCTCTCTCTCACTCTCTCTATCATCATAAAACACAATCTAAATCAAGGTAAAAATCAAATATAAATTCCGTTTCATCGCATAACTGTCATTCCCTGTCCTACAAGCATCCACATCCCAGAATTAATAACCCATCATGTCCCAGTATTACATGCCTCCCTATCTCCGTGAAACAAGCACCAATACCCCACGATAACGAACCTCCATACTCCAGCTATTCAGTCCTCCCTCTTACATTACAATGAGTCTCTGTATCCAAGTATTGCAAGACAAAACCAGCTTTGCTCTTGCTCTCTCTCTCTCTCTCTCTCTCTCTCTCTCTCTTAATCCTCCTTCTTACATTATAATGAGTCTCTATATACAAGTTTTGCAAGCCTAAAACAGCTTTGCTCTCTCTCTCTCTCTCTGTCTCTCTCTCTCTCCCATCCCCTTCTCGCTCTCTTCAATAAAAGATCAAGTGCCAGCACGTAGTACATTTTTATCACACTTCAATTCTCTTGATGTTGAACTCTCCTACAACATTTTCAAAATAAAATTTGATTGGTGCACTGGGAAAATTAAATTTTACTCTTCCCTTTCCCAAATGACAAATTTTAGAATGTCCCAAACTCAAAGTGTTTCCAGATGACAATTTTGAATTTGATAAGAATGGCAGAAAGTTTTCCGATAGGCTGGAAAACACTGTGGGAAAAGGAGAAATTGCTCGTTACAAGCAATTTCTCCTTTTGCCACAGTGTTTTCTAAAGACTTGTACTGCAGACACATAAAAACCAGGGCATGTTTGGGAAAGAGTTGAGCATCTCTGTGATGCATTATATTAAGCAAATAATCGTAAGGATATGAATCCGTAAAATTCATTTTGTAGAGCAAAAGAAAGAATCATTAGAAAGAATGTTCCTTGAACATACTAAGAATTTACAAATTATATCAAAAAATTTTCACCTTTGTCAGCCTGTATGGCTGATGTAGGTTGATACTTTTTGCATATATGCATTAACCCTTTACCAAACGACAGAATTTTAGACTGGTCCAAATTGAAAGCATTTGCAGACGACAAAACAAACGCAACTCAAAAATTGAAATTTGTTTCCAGCAGGGTAGAAAACATTGTGGGAAAAGGAGAAAATGCTTGTTACCAGCATTTTCTCGTTTTCCCACAATGTTTTCAAAAGGCTTCTATCTCAGGGTCTTAAAAACCAGAAATTGTTTGGGAAAGGGTTAAATCATCCTTTTCAAAGAGCTTAATGCCTCATTTAATTTCCAGTTCCGTATTATTTTATAATCTGTAGATATTCACAAATAAAACACAATGATTTACTATTTACCAAACAGCAAAATTTAAGACTGGTCCAATTTGAAAGCATTTGCCGATGACAAAACAAAAGCAACTCAAAAATTGAAATTTGTTTCCAGCAGGGTAGAATAAACATTGTGGGAAAAGGAGAAAATACTGGTTACCAGCATTTTCTCCTTTTCCCCCAATGTTTTCAAAAGACTTCTATCTCAGGGTCGTAAAAACCAGGATTTGTTCAGTAAAGGGTTAAATTATCCTTTTCACAGAGCTAGCCTCATTTAATTTCCAGTTCCGTACTAGATCTATTTCATAATCTGTAGATATTCACAAATAAAACACATAGATTTACCATTTACCAAACAGCAAAATTAAAGACTGGTCCTATATCAAAGCATTAATTTTGTACACAACAAAATAAATATGGTTAAAAAATGGAATCCGTTTTGGGAAGGGTAGAAAACATTGTTGGAAAAGGAGAAAATGCTGGTTACCAGCATTTTCTCCTTTTCCCTCTATGTTTTCAAAAGGCTTTTTCGTAAAGGTCGGCAAAAGTCAGGACTGTATGGTAGAGAGTTAATCACATTTCTCAATAAACTCTTTACCAAAATAAAAAGTTCAAATTCTATCTAAACTGAAGATATTTGAAGCTGCCAAATTAAATGTGTCGCAAAGTATAGGAATAATCTTTGAAATACAACATAGGTGATATTGTAGGAAAAGGAGAAAATAGTAGTAATATGACATTTACACCTTTTCTTCAACGCTTTTGAAAGCTATCTTTTCAACACTTGTTTTACCCTCCAGTCATGAGGGTTTGGATATACATGTACATTATGTATATTGTCGGTTTACTTCAAAAACCTCGTAACTACAGCTTCTAACAAGCTGTAGTTATGGGGTTTTTAAAGTAAACCGTCGATATGCCAAAAGGTATTTGTAATGGTATGATGCAAGAATCCTCCAAGTGCATTAAATTTTGTAAAATAGGCATTTTAACCCTTTACCACACAATGACAACTTTTAACAACCCATAAGAAGAGGCCTTTTGTAAAACATTGAGGGAAAAAGAGAAAATGCTGGTAACTAGCATTTTCTCCTTTTCCCACAAACCTTTCTACCCTATTAAAGAAATATTGCACGATTTGAGCTAAGTACTATGAAAGTGTTGTCTGCAAATACTTTGAATTTAGATCTATAGGTCTAAAATTTTACCAAGTGGTAAAGGGTTAAGTCTTTTATCATCCTGAATTTCTAAAGATCCTATGCTTTCAGAGCATCAAGTAGAAAACTGATTTTGCTGTTGCCAATTAACTCTTTACCAAAGGACAAAATTTTGGACCAGACCATATTGAAAGCATTCGCAGACGACAAAATAAATCTGACTGAAAAGTTGTAATTTGGTTTGGGAAGGGCAGAAAACATTGTAGGAAAAGGAGAAAATGCTGGTTACCAGCATTTTCTCCTTTTCCTAAAATGTTTTCAAAAGGCTTCTTTCTTAGGGTCATAAAAGTCAGACTTGTGTAGTAAAGAGTTAAGGAGCAATGGTCTGGCAAAATGGGGTTTAAATGCATCTACATGATGCATGATACCAAGCAAGTCATCACATAATTATGGATCCATAAAACCTGGCCAATGACTGGTGTATTTATTGTGCCTCATAACTCACATGGTTTATTGAATGATAAACCACAATAGAAAGAAGATTATTTCGATTCTAACATGGCTAATTCTTAATGAAAGGAAAACAAGTTCAAACTTGAGTAAACAAGCGGATGATGATTATGTTCCATTGAATAATAACTCACTCATTGAATGACGTCACTCGATTTAGAATGACGTCACTCTGCATGGATTGTCACAGATTTTTACTACGCTTTCCCTGCACTGTGTTTATAGAGCCGAATTTGTGTGTCATGTTAGAATGATCAATAACAAACTCTTTCCTGCTATGTCCGCCTGTGCTGACTGTGTGTTGGCTGACATGGGTCGATACCTTAGCTGCTAATAGGCATTTACTCCTTTTTCTGCAACAAACACACTATGGATTTGCCTCAGAATACATAGAACATACTTTGTTGGTTAATAGATCTAACTTGTTTCGTAATTCCTTCTAAACTTTACGTTTGTTTCCATACACTGTTGGCTCTCGAAAAGATAGGAATGTACTTGATCAGGACGTAAAGAAGTTGAGATGGTGTAAGTCTCTGGCCATACGAGAGTGCAAGTTTAATTCCAACACCTGGCCAACCAAAATCAGTTGTGATCTCTCTGATAAGACATAGAGCGAGGTCCTGTGTGATGGTTCTATGCATCGAGCACATTATAGAATCAAGCATAACATCGGATCCATGGGTTTCATCCTGTACCTTGCCCTATCCCACGTAACATAACTGACAGTCCTCCAGGGGAGTAACCAATATAGGAGTGGTGGCAACGAAAAGTAAATTAAAATTTCAGTAAATCAAGCAATGGCGTTAATCGTCAATAATCCTTTATTTGCCTGTCAGCCTTGCTTTGTCATATAGTCTTACATCAAGCTGGGAGTTGGTTTCCTAGTGTGATTTGAGAATCAATCTCGTTGCAGAATGCACTGCTATGCTTCAATTATCTAAACTTCTTCATTTGACTGCATTTCTTCTCATATACTCTTCTCATATTGCTACAGCTGAGATACATGTATATAATATTAGCTGTATGCAGTAGGTTATTAAAAACTGGTGATTCCTCTTATGTGCAGAATGATGTATTCATAGTTTGTTTAACCTATTACTAAACAATCCCTACTTTTGATGCCCCTGAGAAAGAAGCCTTTTGAAAACACTGTGGGAAAAGGAGAAAATGCTGGTAACCAGCATTTTCTCCTTTTCCCACAGTGTTTTCTACCCTTTCCAGAACAAATTTCTATTTTTCAGTCACCTTTATTTTGTCGTCTGCAAATGCTCTCAATTTGAACCAGTCCAAAATTGTCTCGAGTGGTAATGAGTTAAGTGCCTGCAAAACTTGGGTCACAGGATATCTCTTTTCACAGAGAATGGTTTCATGTAATCTTTAAGCGCTTCAACTTACTTGGTTGTGTTGTGTTGTATTCAAGGCTATGTCAACTTTATTTCAATTATAAAGCAGGGGGCCAGTGTACCTATCTATGCTTCACCTGGAATTTCGTTACTTTACGCATCCTCCAATGCATCTGTATAGCAGCTGCTGCATATCCCACACAACCATTACATAACCATCCCAAAAAACACTGCTATGCGGAGAGAAGAGAAATTTACCTTGTCAAAATTTCTACCATTTTGGTAAATCATCAGAAAGACCTTTGCCATGCTGGTGATTCAAACCAGTGACTTTCCAGTTTTAGTCCTGTATGCTACTTATAGCACTTTCAAGCTTGGCCTTACACACTTGAAACCTGTTTTCCTGCAATGCTAGCTGTAATAGCAAGTTAAGCTGCAACAGCAATGGAGTCTGATGTATTTCTCTCCCTTGTGGTTTTAAGGGGTGTGGTTAAAGTGTGGATTTTATGACTGAGCCATTCTCATCACAAGTGGAGACTAAACCATCTTGCTTTACAAGTGGTGGCAGAGGTGAGATCTTGGGCAACTGCCATTCTGATGTTGCCATACCTTCTCATATTCTCCCAGTTTCTTTGTAATGAATGAATTGCGTTAAAAGACCGGTCGACAACTTAGGTCATATTGGGCACACTTACTCAGTAAACGATAATGCGAGGTGAAAATAACATACATGTACAACAACATAAGACAAACATGATAAATGAGGAATGGACAAAACACAAAATGATGCCCCTTTTGTCGCCTTTTACGACATGCATGCTGTCACGTTTGTTCCGCCAGATGAAATGGCAGATGTGATGATCGCGGGACTGCAGTGGTTTATTTTTATACCCCTGATTAAACCACATGGGGTCCCACAGGCCAATTGATTCCCATTCCAAACCCTCTTTACATTGAAAAAAAAAATGTAGGATTTAGAACAAGAACTACCCAGCCTGGTGCAATCCTACAAATTAAGAGGAAAGCAGCCGTTCGTCTCTAATTTTAGTCCCCTTCTATGACATGCCATAGAGAAAGGCCGAGGTCCTATTCTATACAGTAAAAAAAAAAACGGGACCCCACGGGGACCAGTTTCTTTGTACATCAGTCTAAGAGTCACGGCTTCTAGGAAAAAGTAATGGCATATCCTGTGGTTTGATGTATAAGCACTTAAATCCAGTCTTTGTGCAGAGCTAGCTGTTACAGCAACTTCGTTTACAGCCTGTCTCTCTGTGATAGTTACGCAGCATGTGTTATGGTTAGAGCTTGGATGGGAGAACAAGTGTTGTGTTTCACTCTTTAAAGGTATTGATCTATCTTTTAGTGCTCAGTATCACCACCTTAATAAATCACTGTTTGCTAGTTTGTCCTTATCATTTGGCTCTCTCCCACTGTAAACTTTGTGTGCCTTCATGCAGTTGCATCCATAGTGTCTTATAAATGTCACAGGGATAACTTCAAACCAAAATGAATACATGTATAATTATTATTTTCCGATACTTTAGTAAATCGAAATTGTCATGCAAATAAACTTATACCATTCTTGAATGTAACATCTCACAAGTATTGTGTCAGCCATCTCAATAAGAAACCTTTGACCTTGGGGCTTGGGGCTTGACTTTTTACTGCTGATGACTAATGAAAAAATACAACTACCTTATACAGATTCCAGAATTGATTCTGTATTCCTACCTGAAAGGAAGAGAATCGCTTCCTTTTGTATTCTTACCTTCACTGCTTTAGTAATTATAGATCTTGGTGCATGTCCTGGAGGATAAAACTTGTTCCCTTCAGTAAACATCTACACTCATATTTACCTTTAAATGGCCTGCAACCTCTCTCCAGAAGAAAACTAAGGTACATAAAGACCATGCTTCTGCTTCATACTCACCCTATTCTAGTTCATCTGATTCTGAAAATGTTCATGGGCAAAGTATTAGAAGATAGAAGCTTTTGAAAACATTGTGGGAAAAGGAGAAAATGCTGGTAACCAGTATTTTCTCCTTTTACCACAGTGATTTCTACCCTTTACAAAACAAAATTCAAATTTCCAGTCACCTTTATTCTGCCATCTGCAAATGCTTTCAATTTGAAGGAGTCTAAAATTTTGTCTTCCATACACAATTTTGCAATTTTCCCTACTGTTGCATACAACATACTAATTGTTCCCACTTCATACCTTTTGGAACTCCGTTGTTTTTGTTGTAAGCATTTAAAAGATATACTTACAAAGAGGATGGTAAGGTAGTCTTCAGAATATCCATAGTTTCCGTCCCTCCACTGTTGTAAGTTTTTTCAAGACTAAGAACTTATCAACAAACTAGCCTGCTCTTTCTCTCTTTCTTCCATCAACAGTCTAGCCTGCTCTCTCTCTCTCTCTCTCTCTCTCTAAAGAAGCTTTCCTATCGCTATGACCAAACAGCCATCTGGCAAAAATATTGCCTGATGAAGTAGTACCCGCTACTCGAACTAAAGCAACATGGAGCTATGTTTCATAGGCTCATGTCTTATGGCTGAGAGTTTTCTCATGTGCCTCCAGTCTTTGGGTTCAACCCCTGACTAGGACAGGTTATTTCTTGGTTGACTGTCATATGCTACTTTGTCCCCAATTTCACTTTATTGCCCCAAAACTCTTCCCTGCTTCAAAACACACAACTCTAAATCCGTTAACCCTTTACCAAACAATCCCTGGTTTTGACGACCCTGAGATAGAAGCCTTGTGAAAACATTGTTGGAAAAGGAGAAAATGCTGGTAACCAGCATTTTCCCCTTTTCCCATAATATTTTCTACCTTTTACAAAACAAATGTCGGATTTCCAGTCACTTTTATTTTGCCATCTACAAATGCTTTCAATTTATAGGTGTCTAAAATTTTGTGGTTTGGTTAAGAGACAATCCATCCAAGTTATTAGAAATAGAAATATATATTAATCTTCCACAAAATAATGTGCATGCTCATAGTGGTACTCATGCTTTAGGTGGTTTAACCCTTTACCACACAAAGCCGACTTTTAAAGACCCTGGGGAAGAAGCCTTTTGAAAACATTGTGGGGAAAGGAGAAAATGCTGGTAACCAGCATTTTCTCCTTTTCCCACAATATTTTCTATCCTATCATTGAAAATTTGCACCAATAATATTGTCATCTGCAAATGCTTTCAATTTGGACAGGCTAAGATTTTGTCATCTGGTAAAGGTTTAATACATCTCGGTCATGCATTATACATGCAAAATGCAAGTCTCCACATATTTATGGATCTATAACATCCATTTTGTCTCACAACCAAGTAAATCATGAGGTAGACTTGTCCTTTAACAAGCAATGCATAGAAATGAGTATCTACGGAGTAAAGGGCTAACACCCAGAAAATAAATAAAAAGCAAAGGTCAGCCTGTGCGGTGTTACAGGAGACCACTCTTTTATGCATGGCTTCGTCCCGATTTAAATAGAATACCTGACTATTGTGTCAGAGAGGGAATATCTCTTTAGCCCAGTGGTGATGATATTGGTCTTTTAAACCTCGAAAAATGAGGATATTTGCCTGTTAGTGGTTCGAACCCAACCAGATGCTGTTTGTATTTCAGTTACACATTTGTTGCGAACTTTCATGTTCGTAAGAGCAGTCCCCCCAGCCGGGTAGGGGGAATAGAAAAAATCCCGGTTGTAGTCCTGCAGAGTGGTAAAACCCCACCGAAAAGGACCTGCCCGTTTGCCGTGGGCTGCGACCCGTGTTGCCTGATGACGGGATCCTGGTGGTTGAGTGACATCAGGGATTGGCTAGGCCCTGTACTTGCAACACACCACTTTGGCCCTAAGTTGGACTAAACGGGAGGTCAGGAAGGCCCGACCTGATCAATCGGCTGGTCATGTCATGCCCTAGGCACTTTTCCTTCAACATTTGTCCACAAATATTCCCTTAACCATCTTTTTATATTGAACACATCTTCCTCTATTTTTGCCTTAGAAGGCGGTGGCTCATGGGCCAATCGGATGAAAGCCTTTAGGTGTTTGACTGACATTTGTAACATCTCAAAGAATGTCCAAGCTTGGTACGACTCTCCGCGAGAATACATCTGTCCAGTCTAGCCCTTTCATGCTGAGTATACCACCAATGTATCTCTGTCATGGTCTGCGAATGGGATTCCCCAGACCATGTCCCCTTGTTGGGCTCCGCGGTGGGTGGAGAGCATTGGTGATGAATTCTCAAAACTAGCATGGCAACACAAAAAAAAGCCAAGTTGAATGACAAAAAACGTCCTTATTCAGATGACTCTGAAACTGAATTACCATCATCCCCATCCTCCTTCAACTTCTCTAACACATCTATCAATTATGAACGTTTCATTGTCATAGAATCTAAAGATCCTTCCAAACCCATCACGCAATTATCTCCATTTTCTATTGAGAAGACCATTAAAAGCATTTTAGGCACTCCTAAATCAGTAAAAAAATTAAAAGACAAAACTCTCCTTGTCGAATGCTTCTCCAAACAACAAGCTTTAAATCTCCTTAGTCATGAGAAATTCTTTGGTGTAGATGTTAAAATTTCACCTCATTCCTCCCTCAATGTCTGTAAAGGAGTAATTCGTTGTAAAGAGCTGGATTACTGTGAATCCCTGACAGAAATCCTAGAAAACCTCGAGCCCCAAGGTGTTTCAGAGGTTAAGAGAATCTACATTCATAAAAACAAGAAAGAAATTCCCACCAACACCTACATACTTACCTTTAAATCACCTTCTCTTCCTCCTTCAATTAAAGTTGGGTATCAAATTGTTAAAGTGGACGTGTATGTACCGAACCCCTTACGCTGTTTCAAGTGTCAGCAGTTCGGTCATCACATTTCAAAATGTCCTAACTCTGAGGTTTGTCCTAAATGTTGCCATGAGGGACCAGACCATGATTCTGATAAATGCAACAATCCTTTTCTCTGTGCTAATTGCAAATCTCCACACCCATCCTTTTCCAAGGAATGCCAAAAGTGGAAGGATGAAAAGGAAGTACTTTCAATAAAGTACCACAACAACATCAGTTTCGTTGAAGCTAGGAAAATCCTGGAACAACGCAAGAAAACTGCAACACAGATTAGTTATTCGGGTGCTGTTGGTGCCTTCCCTAAAGAGGACGAGTGCAGCACTTGCAAAATTCTTGCCAAAATCTTACTCCAGAAATTTCCTGATGTTGAGAAAGAGCTTAAAACAATTCTGCCTCCCTCTACTTTTTCTAAGCTTATACCCAACTCTGCAACAACTCCCAAAGTTACTAAAACTCCTCCTCAGTCTAATCTACCTAACCCCCAAACAACCCCATCCATACAACCTAGACCAACTGAATCTATTCCACAGGCGCCTGAGGAATCTTCCTTGCCCTCTCCGGCACCACGGTCTCTAAATAAAACTCCTCAACCTGCATCTACACCAAAATCTCCAAAGAAAACTCATTCTAGTCACTCTTCATCATCCCAATCTTCAACAAACAAGAATGCCCCAAGAGGCAAACCTAAAAATAGTTCCAAACCATCCAAACAATCCAATCCTACACCTCAAGCAAAGGATTCTCCAAGGACTTGCGAAGTCAATGTCCTGGTCAATGCTCCCATCTCTACCTCCAACAAATTTGAGGAGCTAGAGAATGAGGAAACTATGGAATTGGAAGGTGATGCATCCGATTCGGAGGCCAATATCTGGTCTTCACAACCCCTGGATGACTGGAACAAAGACACGAATAACCGATCTGCATACAATATTACAAACCGTTAACTTTTCAGTTCAAAATGCATCGGTCAAAAATCTCCTTTTACTATCTTTTAACTTTAATAATTTTAAGTACAATGGATACAATAGTCCAGTGGAATTGTCGAGGTCTTAAAACTAATTTTGATGAACTTTCACTCTTAATTAATGAACACAGACCAGTTGCTGTGTGCCTCCAAGAGACTTTCCTTAAACAAGAAGATGACATTACCATTAAATATCACTCTGTTTACAATAAAATATTTGCTGATGGTGAAAAGGCTCGTGGTGGAGTTTCTGTTATTGTTAACAATAACATTCCTCACAAGCTCATCCCCCTGAATACAAACCTTCAAGCTGTCGCAGTTAGAATTTCATTACACAGTTCAATTACTCTCTGCTCTGTCTATCTCCCTCCTAGCAGACCAATTGATGAGAACCAACTAACCAACCTCATTTCTCAACTGCCTGCACCTTATATTCTTGCTGGAGACTTCAATGGCCACAATATGATGTGGGGTTGCGATGACAATAACCAGAGAGGTCTACAATTAGAAGCCTTTATAGGGAACAATCTTTTATCATTTATGAATGACAATAAATCCAAGACATACTTGCATCCAGCAACTGGTAACTATTCTTCCCTTGACCTAACTTTATGTTCTCCGGTCTTACTTCCCTATTTCACCTGGAAAGTGACCGATGACTTGTGTGGCAGTGACCACTTTCCTATCATTTTCTCTTCCACACAACCTCCCAATACAGAGCGGCCACGTAAATGGAAGCTGTCTAAGGCCAACTGGAACAAGTTTGATACTCTCTGTCAACAGACCATTACACATAATAAATTTGAGAATTGTGATGATCCTGTGAAATTTTTTACTTCTTTATTGCTTGATGCAGCTAAAGCATCTGTTCCTCAGACCTCGACAAATCCTAAACGCCCTGACAAGCCTTGGTACAATGATGAGTGTAAACAGGCTGTCAAGGACAGAAAAGATGCCCTCAGACGATTTAACTTAAGACCTACATCTGAAAACCATAATCAATTCCGTATTTTCAGGGCAAAGGCACGAAGAATAATCAAAGAAAGTAAGCGCAAGTCATGGAGACAATATGTTTCAAAGTTAAATAGTAGGACCACTACAAAAAAGACATGGGATATGATTAGAAAGATAAATGGCAAAAGCTGCGATTCCATTCACCATCTTAAAAATGGGAATTCTTTCTCAGAATCACCACAAGAGATTGCAGACACTCTTGCTGCTTCTTTTGCCAAAAAATCTTCTCCTGAAAACTATTCAGAAAAGTTCCAAAGATTTAAAACCACGGAAGAAAAGAAGAAGTTGAATTTCAATTCAACTAATTCAGAGCACTACAATAAACTTTTCACTCTTAAAGAACTCAAGTCAGCTCTGAATAAATCCCATGATTCTTCACCTGGCCCAGATAAGATTCATTATCAATTTTTAAAGCATTTACCTTTTACATCTTTATCTGTTTTACTTGACCTTTTTAACGATATCTGGCAGTCAGGGGAATTTCCCATGTCATGGCGAGAAGCTCTTGTCATTCCTATTCCCAAACCAGGAAAGGATGCCAGTGAACCATCTAATTATCGTCCAATTGCTCTAACAAGCTGTCTTTGTAAGACTCTTGAACGAATGGTCAATGACCGCCTTGTTTGGTTCCTGGAGAAAAACAATCTTATCGTAGATGTCCAGAGCGGATTTCGTCGTCAACGTAGTACCACTGATCATCTTGTTCGCTTAGAAACCTTCATTAGGGAAGCTTTCATTATTAAGCAACATGTAGTATCTGTCTTCTTCGATCTTGAAAGCGCTTACGATACAACCTGGAAATTCGGAATTCTTAAAGATCTACATGATTTTGGTCTTCGAGGCCGCCTCCCTCTTTTTATTTCAGCGTTTTTAGATAAACGTTGTTTCCGTGTACGAGTCAGAAATACCCTTTCAGGAGCCCATAGACAAGAGATGGGAGTTCCTCAGGGTTGCATTCTTTCTGTCACCCTGTTTAGTGTAAAAATTAATAGCATTGTAAAAGCCATATGTCCCGGTGTGGACTGTTCCCTTTATGTCGATGACTTTGTTATTTGTTTTAGATCTCGAAACATGGACATCATTGAGAGACAGCTCCAACAGTGTCTAAACAAACTTCAAAAATGGTCTGATGAAAATGGTTTCAAATTTTCAAAATCAAAAACCAAATGTATGCACTTTTGCAACCTTCGTGGTGTACACCCAGACCCCGAACTTTTTCTAGACAAAACAAAGATAGAAGTTGTCTCAGAGTTCAAGTTCCTTGGCATCATTTTTGATAAGAAACTTTCCTTTCTTTCTCATGTCACTTCACTAAAAAAGAAGTGCAAGAAAGCTCTGAATCTCCTGAAGGTCGTGGCACATTCTGAGTGGGGTGCAGATCGAAAAGTCCTCTTGAGGCTTTATCGATCTCTCATCCGCTCCAAGTTGGATTATGGATCTATTGTTTATGGATCAGCCCGAAAATATGTCCTTCGAATTCTTGATTCTATCCACCACGAAGGTCTACGTCTTGCACTTGGAGCTTTTAGAACTTCTCCAGTAAATAGTCTCTATGCTGAGGCTAATGAACCTTCTCTGTCATGCCGGAGAGAAAAGCTTTCCCTTCAATATCTTTTAAAACTCAAATCTAATCCTTTTAACCCAGCTCATAAAGTTGTTTTTAAACCTCAATACAAAGTCCTCTTTCAACGAAAGCCTAACGCAATTCCTCCTTTTGGAATTCGCATGGAAACCCATGTTGAGAACCTTAACATTAACACAGAGGCAATTGCTGATTTTAAAATCCCCGACACCCCGCTATGGACACAGAATTGTGCAGATTTTCGATTTGACCTTGCTACTAACAAAAAATCTGACACAGATCGCACGACCTTCCACTCTAAATATGGAGAGCTGAAAGAACACTATTACTCTTTCAAACCGATCTATACCGACGGCTCAAAAGATGGTGATGCTGTGGGCTCTGCAGCTGTTTATGGAGACAAAGTATTAAAATGTCGCCTTCCAGACAAATCCTCTATTTTCTCAGCTGAAATAAAAGCTATTGATCTTGCTCTAAATTTAGTGGAGCAATCAAAGTCCAATCGTTTTATCATTTTCTCAGACTCCTTGTCAGTTTTACAAGCACTCTGTAATCAAAAATTTGAGAATCCTTTAATCTGCGACCTTCTTGAACGCATTTCTCAAATTTTAGCCTCAAATAGTCTGATGTTCTGCTGGCTTCCAAGCCACGTAGGCATCAGAGGCAACGAGCTTGCTGACAAGTCTGCCAAATCTGCACTTACTCTTTCCATTTCTGATTTTAAAGTTCCACACACAGATTTTAAATCTTCTATTTTGACACACATCAAATCTTCTTGGCAGTCCCAGTGGGATACAGACATCTATAACAAACTTCATTCAATCAAGCCTTACCTCGGTGAATGGTACCCCGCTTACAGGTCTGTTCACCGAGAAGAAGTAATAATTGCACGTCTCCGAATTGGCCACTCACCCCTTACTCACTCCTGGCTCCTTGCCAGAGATAATCCCCCTGAATGTGTCCCTTGCAGTGCTGAATTTTCTATCAAACATATTTTAATCGACTGCATAGACTTCCAGCCAATTCGTTCTAAATACTTCAATTCCAACAGTGTCAAGGATCTCTTTGATACTGTCCATATTGAATCAATTATTGCTTACCTGAAAGAGATTGGCCTTTATAATCGTCTGTGATATACATTTTATTTGAAATTCTTAGTATCCTTTTCACCTTCATTATTTCTATTTTAACTTTTCATTAAAATCCATCATTCATTCACACGATTCATATTTAAAAAAAAAAAAAACCTTTGAGTTTTCCGGTGGGGGGACTCGTTCATGGGTGTCTCCTGATCTGGGGAGACTCCATGTGCCTTCGTGCTCACATCGGAACATTCAAACCTCCACAACTCCATTCTTTTTATCACAATTTTAAATTTTTTTTGACTGAAGTTAACCGATAATTCCTTTATGCATACTTCCTAATTCAATTATTTTATTGTCATTAACATATTCAAACTTTATTCAGTTTAAACAACTCCACTTTTATTAACTTTTAACATAGATATGCGCGCTAAATGACCAAAGCTGTCGATGCGCCATAAAACAACAACATTCATTCATTCATTCGTAAGAGCAGACACAGATAGATATTCTTTTGCAAATGCATTAAAATCTCCTTTTTCGCGTAACATGACTCAAGTTAATTATGTCTATGTTATAATTATTATACATCATACTTCCAAAAGCTGTAGACTTTCAGCTTTTTGATAACTGTCAGTATCCAATATTGCTCCCTCTCTCACTCTCTCTCTTTCTCTCTCTGTCTCTCTCTCTGAGTAAATCACGTATCACAACCATCAAGTATCAAATACTTCTACGAGTCCAAGCAGGTGGCCATGGTATTCTTTCGCATATTTTTTCCCTTCTCAGCTCAATATCTAAAAGGGAAATATCCCCTTTCCCCCTGTCCCACTCCCTTATATGCATGTTGCATATTCCATATCCCAATTATACCCATACAAACAGTATCACACCTGTAACATACATCAATCTCTCTCCCTCTGCCCCAAACATGCTCATTGCATACTCCAAATCATATCTCATCACTCTACAAAACAAATAAATCTCCCTATCTGTCTCTCTGTCTCTATAATCCCCCCCAAAATATGCATATTTCATCCCTGATTACTCTGTTATCATATGGCTTGCAACACGTGAAGAGGGACATTCGGACATCTGCGTAAAGAGTCGTCTCGAATCAGCCTGCGCAATCCGCACAGGCTAATCCGAGACGGCACTTTACGTCTACATTAGATTTTGTGTTACAGTAGACTTCCGCAAAACATATAAAAATCATAAAAACGGAAAGTGCCGTCTCGGATCAGCCTGTGCGGACTGCGCAGGCTGATTCGAGACGACTCTTTACGCAGATGTCCAAATGTCCCTTTTCACGTGTTGCAAGCCATATCATATCCAATCACAAAAGCTTCCAAA
Organism: Tridacna crocea; assembly: GCA_943736015.1. NCBI lineage: Eukaryota > Metazoa > Mollusca > Bivalvia > Cardiida > Cardiidae > Tridacna > Tridacna crocea. Next base: position 53,218,854 of record OX031064.1, on the reverse strand, counting down.
ATAGTTTTTAAAAAGGAAAACCACACACAAGTAATCTCTCTCTCTCTCTTTCTCTCTTGTTCTCTTGTTCAGATAAACGCACTCAGCTAAACAGAATTACAATCAACACTCATTTAAATTATGTGCAATGTTTGTTTTCTCGAACCTGACCTAAATCATAAAATATTGTATTTCTTTTTTGATTTTGACTTTTCTGTCTTTCTTTCTACAATTATAATGACATATCAAAACTCAGAAATCTAGAAGAAAATTCCTGTTCCATACTTTTTTCTTCCTGGTGTTTGCCCCTATTAACCTTTTCCCACACAATGACGCTTTTGACAAGCCTTGGAAAGAAGTCTTTAGAAAACATTGTGGCAAAAGGAGAAAATGCTGGTAACCAGCATTTTCTCCTTTTTCCACAATGTTTTCTACCCTGTCAATAAACAATTGCACCAATTGGGCCAGGCTGAAATTGTCATCTACAAATGCTTTCAATTTGGACAGGGCTAAAAGCAGAAAATGGTGGTATATAACATTAATTTTTTCTTTTTTTTTTCCATTTTTAACAGCGAATCTCATCAGTCAAGCCATATTTGATATGCCGTCTGCAATTGCTTTCAATTAAGATCAATCTGAAATTTTGTCTTGTACTTTAGAGATAACCCATATCCTGTTGAATTCAAAGTGTATGCTACCATGTAAGCTGAAATACGCCTATATATCATCTATTTGACATTTTAACAAGAAGCTCGTTGCTGAAATTGCTGACAGATAATCACAGGGAGTATAATAAGAAATTGCTGACAGATAATTACAGGTTGTATGATAAAATCAGACTGCATGAATATGTAGGCTGATCCTGGTCCATTGTCTGTGATAGATATCAATAGTCATGAATGGCAAAGTGAGGGTAAATGAACATAGTTCAAGAAATTCATTAGACATTATCTTTTGTAGCATACGGCCATATCACTATGACACAAACGTAAACTATCATATTTCATTGCTGTTCTCTGAAACAAAAATGGTCTGTGAAGTGTTGTTTGGCTTCAGTTTGAAAAAAAGGTTGGCGTTCCTATTAGATCCTAAAACAATATAAACTGCACCATGCTGAAAACTGTGGCAAAGTATGAAAGACCTACGATTGTTAACTGAAACAACTGTTATGTCCTCATACAACCTAAGATAACATAGAAAAACCCTTGTATTCCTGTAACAATCTAAAAAATATCATATTCGTTTATCCCATTAGAATCTGGAGCAAGATATGTGTAAAGTAATCATGCATTCCTGTTACTGTATAAAACAATATAAATGTATGGAATTTATGTATCCTATCACAATCTAAAACAATATACGTGAATGATATTTACAAATCTTGATAAAGCCTGAAATGATATATATGTGCATTTAAAGTATACTTGTATTTGGTTACAATCTATATACAACAATAAACCAGTAATGTGTTTATGTATCCTTTTACCATCTAAAACAATATATATGTATAATAATCATGTATTCCTGTTACAACCTAAGACAAGTTATTATGTGTACGGTATTCATGTATTCTGATACAATCAAAAACAATATATGAGAACATTATTCATGTATCCTAAAACAATAATTATTGAAGTATTCATAAATCCTGATTCAATCTAAAACAACATTCCTGTATACTATAGTATGAATGTATTTAAATATAAGATAAACAAAATATGTGAATGCTAATACAATCTAAAATAATATGCAGATGTATAATTTTTAACAATGTAGGTATATAGTATTCATTTATCCTGAAACAATTTGAGACAATACCTGTGTATAGTTTTCATATATCCTAATACAATCTAAGACAACATAATTATGTGTTTAGTATTGATGTAGTATGATATATTATGTGTATAATATTCATTTTTTGTGAGTCAATCAGAAGCAATTATATGAATCATATTCAAGTATCCTGTTACAATCTGAAATAATACACTATTTGGGTTTAACATTTATGTATCCTAATACAATATAAAAAATATATGTGACAGTGTTCATGTATTCTGATACAATGAGAAAGTGTATCTACAAATTTACCCTGTACTTAGTACAATCTTTAGCAATAACCAATACCTCATGTGTCTTTATTCAACCTTAAAGCTTAATGGTATCTGTTGTGGTTTAAAACATGGACACAAATAAACAACCAAAAAAAACAGACCAAATAAACAACAACAATACTTGCATCCTGATACTACCTTTTTCTATAGCAAAAATCCCTTGTACAAAGATGTTTATCATGGGAAAAAAATACTTGCATTCCTGATGCAAGCTGTTACAATATATAATCTTCCCCGTTAAAACCTTAAACAACAGAAATATCTTCAAAATATATTACGGCCCAATCAAATACTTTTGAAATTATCTTAAACCTACCATCAACAAGCTGAAGCAATAAAAAAAGAAGAACAAGATCACTCATTTCTTGATACAGCATGAAACAATGAAATATATTTTTCTCCCTTGAACAGCCTGAAATAAAAGTGGCAAAATAAAACATCCCTTTTTCTCCATTATAACATGTAAATATTTCAAATACATATAACTTGTGTGTTTATGATACAAACTAAAACAATACAAACATCTCTCATGAATTAATACAACTCAAAACAATAAAAAATCACTAATATCCTTACAAAAAAACGTATGTGTCACCATTAAAATATATTACAATGTATAATACTTTAATCATCTTAGTTATAATTTGAAACAATGGCAAAACTACCATTAAAACAACCTTCAAACAACAAAATATGTACCCTTGTTCTCTGATACAACTTGAAAAGTTTTATGTATCCTGATAGTGTTAAACCAACTCAAACACGTCCTCTTTTTCCTGGTACAATCTGAAATTATATGAAAAACATATTACATTTTTCTCAGTTACGACCTGATACAATAAATTTATAGTACTTACCCTAAGTGTTTTGTAACAACTATAAAACCCATTGTATCCTGAAACAAACAAAAAACAAATAAACAAATTAAAAAAAAATAGAATTAAATAAACAATATGATGTACATTTTATATCCTTGATAAACTTTTATATCTGTTAAAACCCCAAACAATAAAATAATTATGGCTTGTAATAAAGGTCAATCAGTACAAGACAAAAATATCCCGTTGCCCTGGTACAACATAATATGATATATCATATCCATTGTTCAGTGATACAACCTAAAACAATACAGACGCATCCCCTATATATATATCCCTTTTTCAAACTGAAACAAGGCATGACATCACGGATACCTGTTTCCATTTTACAACCTGCAACAATACATCATATTCTGTGTACACTTTATTAAAACAATAGATATTAAACCTTTTGTTCATTTTTCTACATGAAAAAATACAATATATCCTCACAACATTAGTGCAACCAAAAGCAATAACAGAAAATATCTCATATATCCCTTTAACAAAGTGAAATAATGCATACATTACCATGTACCTTTTACAAACTGCAACAAAACATAATACATGTAATACCCTGTCCAATCAATTGAAAACAAAAGAAAACTACATTTTTGTGCCTTTTCAGCATGAAATGATTCACAAAATTTCTTGTTCACTAATACAACCTAAAACAATATAGAATATCTTCTATATCTCTTTTACAACTTTAAACATATGCATCATATTACCAGTTTCCCTGTTGTAATTATTTAACCTGCATCAATACATACATCATATTCCCTGCGTATTCATTGGAAACAATGGAAATTATGTCTTTTGTCCTTTTTCAACCTGAAATGAATAAATAATATTCTTTGTATCCTTATCATACAATTTAAATAAGTTAAAGAAAATATCCCTTTATATCCCTTTTACAAACTGAAGCAATGCATAGTGCATACATTACCTGTGCACCTGTTACAACCTGCAAAAATACATAATATTCCTTTGAGCCCTGATATTACCTGAAAAGGTTTCTTGAGTCTTGACTCAAGCTGTAAGTGTAAATATTTGCCATGTATGTTGCTGTAACCTGAAAATAAAAGTTTTCCTCTGGCCTTTGATAGAGCCTGGAAAAAACTTTGTTTTCTTACTTACATCACAAAAAAAAGTAGCCCTGATACTATCTTATACTACCTGAAAAAGGGTTTCTTTGGTCGAGGACTGAGCTGTAACTGTTAATATTTGACATCTATGTTGCTCTAACTTGAAATGAAAAATAATTTTCCTCTGGCCTTTAAATAGAGCCGAAATCTTGTTTTCTTACATTACATAAATGATAAAAAAAGTGTGCCCTGATACTACCTAGAAAAGGTTTTTTGTTTCCTAAACCAAACTGTAGGCTTGTAGCTGTAAATATCTGATATGCATGTTGCTCCAACCTGAAATTAAAAAGACAGAAAAGTCCTTTCGCCTGTAATAGAACCTAAGGAAAAATCCTGTATTCTTACATCACATGAACCAAAAATAAAAAAATACCACTGTGCCCTGATACTACCTGGAAAAGGTTTCTCCTGTCATGACCTTAGCTATAACTGTTAACTTGTGCCATGCATGTTGGTCTATTCTGAAATGAAAAAATATTTTTTCCTTGGCCTAAAATAGAACCTGAGGAAAAATGCAGGTTTCGTACAATACATAAAAAGTCTATTGAGCCATGATTTCATCTCAAAAAGTCCCATTTACCTAGACACAAACGTACAATCTTAGAGAAATTCTTGTGATCTGGTTGAGCCTAGTAGATCTACCACAAAAAAAAAAGGATACAATCTGGATCGAGTCTGGTTGAATGTCTTGATACGCGACTATGCTGAAAAATGCCCTGAGCCCTGATACTACCAGATAAGAAATCCATTGTAATCAGGTTACCTGAAATAGTAGCCTACGTTCTGTTTAAACCTGGAATAGAATAATTGATTGTCCATGGGTCCAGGTTGTACAACCAGCAGATATATAAAGACAACACCCTGTTCCTTGATACAAGCTGAAAATATTCCTAGTGCAGTGATTATCTGAAAAGAAATCCTTGTTTCCTGTCCCTTAGCCCTGATAGCACCTGAAAAAAGTTCCATGTGCTCAGAACCAACCCAACACTGTATGGCATAATTATGCCTCAAATAATGAAACATTATCCCCATGTGCCCTGGTACAACTGGTTAAAAATCGGAAAACATCCATAATTTCTTTGCTACTAATTGGCAAAAGGGGAAAAGTCTGTCACTGCTACAAGCTGTGTAAAGCATAATATACAATATAAACACAGACTAAAACATAAATCTATAGTACATCAACAAGCAACAATATGGAACGATAAAATTGGGCCCTGGTAACCCCCCCCCTCCCCACAAGGTGCTTTGATCTGATATATATCCAATCTTGATATTTCTGTGTAGTAAAACATCTAAAACTATAAAGATTACATGTATGTTCAGAAGCCTAATACAATATGACACAAATGTAAATTTTATTTCTAATACAACCTTATCGAATAGAAAACCTATCCTATTTCTTGCTATAGCAATCCAACAATATATCTTTTATGTTTCTGAAGAAGCTTACCGGTAAAAAAAAATCGTTCTGTGCACTCTGACGTAACATCAAAAAAAAGATTAACATTAACAAAAGAAAGTAAGAAATGCAAATTGTTCTAATTAGATGGAAAGTCTGCAAAACAAAACATTTACAGAATCCCTACCATTCTTACACAAGCTAAAACACTTTAAAATTTACCATGTCAAAATCGATCAAGCAAAATATATGCACATGTATATCCTATTCCTTGATACAACCTGAAATAGTTGATGAATATTCTATATTACACCATGAAACCTATAATGATAAAAATATACTATGTATCCTGATATCATAAACCAGGAAACTAAAACAAGTATAGCTATTAAAAATTATCTACATTTCAAGAACCTTATAAATAGTTAACCTTTTCAAACACTTCATAGCTATTTTAAAAATATCATTTACTTTTCAAGAAACATATAGTTGTAATTCAGTTAGATCAGTTACCTTTCAAAACCTTTACAGTAACATATATGTTAAAGATCATTTATCTTTCAAGAACATCATAGCTATCAATCACAAAGTACCTGTAAATAACAAAATGATATAACTTGACACAATATTTGTAAAATGTCCTTTGCATCCCTGCAAAATGAAACATTAGGCCTATCAAAGATATCCGTTGTATCTCTGCTTCAATCTGAAACAACAGAAATCTCTCTTGTATTGCTGTTTCAACCTTGTACCATAAAGAAAATGTCCTTTGTGAACCGCCATGAACTGAAACAATCAAGTTTGTCCTTGTAACATTGCTAAAGACTTCTATATCAATAACAAATTCATATCATATCGCTAAAACCCATCGTAATCTCCCTTGTTTACAACTGAGATCAGTGTAATCATCCCCTTTACCAGCCACCTAAAACCTTTTAGTATGTTTTTATTCAGATTTTCTTCGCAAGCTAAATTTCTCTTTAGCATGGAGTCTAACTCATTTAGGGGGCACATTGGTAAAAGTGGGTTTTACCATTTACCAAACTATCCCTGGTTTTTACGACCCTGAGATAGAAGCCTTTTGAAAACATCGTGGGAAAAGGAGAAAATGCTGGTAACCAGCATTTTCTCCTTTTCCCACAAAGTTTTCTACCCTGGGTTTAAGACATTATACCAAGCAAGACATCACATTTTCACGAATCCATAAATTCCATTGTGTCTGAAGAACAACTCAATCATGAGTAAGAGTGGTCCTTTAACATGCAGAACACCAAAAAGTTTCGATCTGTCAGCCTGCACAGCTAGCACAGGCTTGCGTGAGTCGGTACTTTTTCACAGATGCGTTAAACCCCCTTTTCACAGAGGTAGATTATATCACTTTCAGCTTCAGTTTTCAAAAACAATATTATTCGGTAGGGTATCTTTAGAGAAAAAAAAGAACAAATCAAAACTCTTACACAGTTTGAGGCCGATCATAACTGAACTTCCTGTACACCGTTTTTCTTTTTCCTTTTTGGGTACATGTTTTCATGTTTTCTCCTTCGATATATTGTCAGTTTACAAGCTGTAGTTACAAGGTTTTCAAAGTAAATATCGACAATATTTGAGATTGTATGTTATTCTATAATTAGGCTACAACTCCAAAGACCATACAAAACATTAAATCCTTAAAATCATCTTCACAACACGCGCAAAATTAAACGAAACCAAAATCAACTCTGGTACATTTCGCCCTCGTCATTACTATTTATCAAAATCATAAGCCTTCAATTTAATGTTTTCATATTCCTTTATGATTAATGTTCCATATTTCAAACCTCCAGATATCAAACAATGATACTCAAATCCAAGCACCTTTTTTATCTATTTGTTTGCTCACTCTCTCTCTCTTTCTATACATTTCACTTCCCTCATTGTTCTTCAGTGAATTTAAGAGTAGTCAATCCATATACATCCTATGCCACAACCGTTCAGAGATAAGGTAATCATGTCCAAAGTCGGGTACGTTCGCATCTCTCTCTCTCCCTCTCTCCCTGCATTTCGCTTCCATCCTTGTTCTATACTGGATTCATAAGTACTCTTGCTATATTTTTAAGTTTTCTTGTCCCACACTACAACCCTCTATACCCTCTAATACCCATTTCAAGGCAAGTTATTTTGCCTGCCCCTTTCTCCCCCCTCCCTCTCTCTCTTGCTCTCTTTCTCTCTCTCTTTCTCTCCCCTGCATTTCGCCGCCATCATTATTCTTTACTAGATTCATAAGTATTTTTGCCATATTTTTCAGTTTCCTTGTCCTATACAACCCTCTAATACCCATTTCAAGGCAAATTCTTTTGCCTGCCCTTTTCTCTCCCCCTCTTCTCTCTCTCTTTCTCTCTCTCTCTCTCTCTCTCTGAGAAATTATGAAATACAACAAATTTTACAAATCTTCTTCTTCCAAAACCAGTTTTATTTACGTGGGTTTTCGTGCTATCCTCAAAAAGTTTTCCAGAATTTACGAGTAAAAAATTGGCTCTACTGTCACATTGGTTCTGTTCCTTTGTTTCATGTACACTTTTTCCACAATGTTTCCAAGAATGCTATGATGGGCTTCGACACTTAAACCAGAAAACATTTCGGAATCTAACAAACTTGTGTCTCCACCATAATTTTTGCCTTTGTTAAATGTGCTGCCTCTTCAGATCTGATTCCGAAGGAATCATCATATACACATATTTCACTTTCTTTTCCCTTATGTCACGAAGAGTCCAGGATGCTTTTTAACCCTTTCCCAAACGACAAATTTTAGACTCTTCCAAACTCAAAGAGTTTGCAGACGACAATTTCAAACTTGATAAAAATGGCAGAAAGTTCTCAAAATGGGTAGAAAACACTGTGGGAAAAGGAGAAATTGCTCGTCATGAGCAATTTCTACTTTTCCCACAGCGTTTTCAAAAGACTTGTACTGCAGACACGTTAAAACAAGGGCTTGTTTGGGCAAAGGTTAAAAAAGGGTTAAGTTCACATGGCCTTTGCTGTAAACAAGTATAAATTCACTCTTTCCTCAATGTTTTTTACCATTATCAAATACAAATCATTTTATTTGAGCAAAGCTTGATTTATTGTCTGCAAATGCTGTCTAGTGCTTTTTTTCCATAATTATATACATATATATATAATGTGAGCCTGTACGTGTATCTTGGTACAATATGGACAGTCTTTCTTTTCGGGTCCTTTACTTCAATATATACATATGTCTATTGGATGCAAGTATCGTGGTACACTACAATTAGACTTTCTTCTCTAGTTCTCTTTTTCCGGTATATGTGTGTGACCCAATACATATACTAGTACCTTGGTACAAAACAGAATGATAGAACTACGGTATTTGTCTGGTGCTTTCCTTCAATACATACATATGTATCTTGGTACAATGTATCTATACACATTCTTTTCTATCCCTTTTCTTCGATATATAAATGTATATAAGCTGTGAGGGGGTTTACGTATGTGACCCATCACACACCAAAAAATGTCAGCCCTGTTAGACTGAGCGAATTGCACAGGCTGACCAGGGTTGACACTTTTTGCTTTAATGACATTTCCTGTATGAAAATTGGTCATTGTACCTTGTTATACAATCATTTTTGAATAATCAACTTTATCTGACTGACTTGCACCATTGTTGATCTGTTTCATCTGAATAATGTAAAGAATTCCCAGATGGTCCATTTTGGCGTAATGAATCACATATGAATGTATGCTCCATCGTAAAGCATCATACCCAGCAAGTTGTCACATGGTGTCGATGGATATTTTTCCACTGTCTGGCCAAATCATAAAGCTGATTGGTGCTTTGATACTGTGAAGAATTAATAACAACAAAAAGTTTCGACCCAGGTCTGTCTGCGCAGATTGCGCAGACTGACCTGGGTTGATACTTTTTGTAGATGCAACAAAACGTCTTTTCACAGGGCCTAGCTCACAATTGTGTGATATGAAAATATGAAACTATCTCAAGCAAAATACCAAACTCTCCCATGCATACTACATTTACCTTTTCATAGTTTCCTATACTGACTAATAAAACTTTCATTTTTTAATTTGGATTTTAAACAATAAATGAGTTATGTTCCGGTAAAATGGAGCTTAATGCATCTGCTGTAAATATCGACGCAGCTCAGCCTGCTCATTCCATGGAGGCTGACTTGGGCCGAAGCAACGATTGTATGTTAAACATGTTATATACGATCCCTGGCCAAAACCTGTACCAATTGGTCGATTTAATTTTCTGTATGTCCAAAGACCAGTTTACCTCATGATTTGGTTGGTCTTTCAAAAAAGTAGCTATTATGGATCCATAATTATGTGATTGCTTGATTGGTATGGTGCATCTTGGAGATGAATTAAGCCCCTTTTTGCCAGAGCATTTCTGTATAGTGGTATTCTTCAAAACTGTCGATTGCAACATACCTTCCAGTTTGCTCCCATGGCTTGTCTTGAAATCCTTCTAGACATGTTATAGATGATAAAATAAAAAGGTCCTTACATATACTGTTTGACTTCTTTTTTCGGCATAATTAATACCGGCAAACTCCCCTCCACTCTAGCGCAAAAACACACGAAAGTCCCCTTTTTTTACCTGAGAAAATTCTAGATAATTTGAAAGGTAAAAGTTTCCTCCACCTACCTTTCCTCACAGATTCATCGCTTAAACCTGTACTTTTTCAGAAAACCTGTACTTTTTCAGAAAAAAAAAATCACACATATTTCCATCAAAATTAAAATGTAATGGGCGAAACATTGAACAAGCATGCAAATGTTTAATTATGCCAGAAATCACATGATTTTTTTTCTTTTCCCCACTTGACCATACTTTCTTTGATTAATTGATTGATTGATTGATTAGGTCAGTTCTTTGCACTATATTCTTCCCAAGCCGCTGGCTGCTATCTCACATTACCGTCTTCAAAATATTGATCGGCGTTGATAGAGGAATGAATATTGTCACAATGGCTACCATTAATCCTTGGAAAGAAATCGGCCAAGATGGCAAGCTGGTCTCAAGTCCTGTGCACTACAGTAACTGATTGCGCTACTGGGGCTCTGCAGAATTCTTCATTATAAACTCTTTTTTTAAAACCAATGTGATTTCTGACAACAAACTTTTGAAGAAGTAGGCAGGGAGTGGGGGGATGGAGTTTGGGAGTTACACTCAACACTTGGAGTGCCAAACAAATCCAATGGACATTTTCAGTGAGAGCTCCAGATAAACAATCAATTAATTCTTATTCTAATTCTAAAAATGCGAGTACGCATCTTCGCAAGCCAAGGGTGAAAATCCACTACGCTACTCTAAGATCCACGTAGTGATCGTAACCTTGGCTTGCGAAGATGACGAGGACAAGGCTGATACTCTTCTTCAGAAGCACGGACACCGATACTTTAAGAGCAATAATTTTACTAATGATCACATTTTAAATTCTAAAAGAAATTATTTTGCATCTAGACATTTTTCTTTTCAGTATATAGGAGGATATAAAAATAGCTGGGACACACAATTAAGGGACCCCAACTCTTTCAGTGCCAAATATAGGGGCATGCCATTTTTCGACAGCTGTGAATAAAATCCACTGAGTGTCAGGAATCGTACAGGCGTAACTAAACAAGCGGACACTACATAGATCCAAGATCAGATTGCACAGAACATGTAATCTGATCTTGGATCTATACAGTCCGCAAGTACCCCTGTTTTCAGTTACATGTATTGGGGCACTGAGAGAGTTAAAATATAGCAGGTGACTGGGAGTGGTATCTAGAAAAAGAAATGCCAAAGAAAGTGTACTCAAACGTAAACTGCAGATGTCAGTCATCTGGTTGATTTCATACTCCAATTTTCCTCCATAAAGACACTATTTACTGCATTTTAGTTGGAAAAATTCATAAATTGATTGATTGTATGATGTTTAACACTGTTTTCGACATTATTTCAGTTACTTCTCAGTGACCAGTGCATCTACCCATGCTTTTCCCGGAGTTTCTTTAACCAGAATCACATACAATATTCTTCCCAAGCCACCGGCTGCATTCCCACATAGCAATTAATTGTCTAAATAATGATGAGATGTGAGAAAGGAATGAATCATGTCAAAATGGCTATCACCAATCCCTGGAAGGAAATCTGCCGAGCTAAGGGGTTTGAATCAGCAATCCCCCAGCCTGTTCTCAAGTCCTGTTAGCCACCGCATGCACTATGGGTGCTCGGCACAGATACAAGCATGCTTATTGCTCATTTAAGGCATGTATCTTGCCATGTGCAATGTATTTTTTTAGTCTGTACAACAAATCTCTAATCATCTTTCCACATCGGAAAAATTCAAGTTCTGACTGCTCGTACCTTGCAGCCTGAATTTGATCTACATTGTCAGCATGTTGCCCTTAGTAAGTTAAGATTAGCCAAGAAATGTATATCACATACCTCATTCATATAGTGAATCATCAATTTTTAATCATTGCTTAACCCATTACCAAACAATCCCTACTTTTGACGCCCCTGAGAAAGAAGCCTTTTGAAAACACTGTGGGAAAAGGAGAAAATGCTGGTAACCAGCATTTTCTCCTATTCCCACAGTGTTTTCTACCCTTCCCTGAACAAATTTCAATTTTTCAGTCACCTTTATTTTGTCGTCTGCAAATGCTCTCAATTTGGACCAGTCTAAAATTTTCTCATGTGGTAAAGAGTTAATTAAAAATCAAGTTTCAGTATCAGAAACCGCGAATTCAGTTTTATTACACTTTCCTTGGCAAAAGAAATTAGAAAAAGAACTAAATGCAGAATTCATTCGTCTGATCAAATCCTACATAATACTTCCATCCTTCTATGTAATCTCGCTGCAAGGATTGACATCTTTTGGTAAATGAAGAAAAAAAAGATTATACATGTATGCAAATTAGGAAGGTTACTTTTCATTAAATTCCACTGCTCATGTTATTCATAAATCCCTGGTTGATTGATTGATTGATTGATTGATTGAATGGTGCTTAACGCTTTTCAACATTATTTCAGTTATATCGCAGCAGCCAGTGCTGCTATCCATGCTTTCCTGGAGTTTCTTTTACCAGTACAATATTCTTTCCAAACCAGTGGCTGCTTTCCCACATATATCTTTGGTTGAAAGGATTGGAAAAAAAAAATGTCTATCCATGCTAAAGATTCAAGTCTAGTTACTTTTTCCCACATACATGTATTCACAATTTAGTTAATTTTTCCCACATACATGTATTCACAATTTTGCAGACATAATTGCAACATGAATTCACCCTTTACTAAACAATCTATACATTTAACCACCCTGACAGAGAAAGCTTCTGAAAACATTGTGGAGAAAGGAGGAAAAGCCGGTAAAATTCATACACATATAATATCAAAAGGCGAGCCATGCATTTGGAAAAAGGTGCTTAATCCTTTACCAAACAACAAAATTTTTAGACTGATCCAAATTGGAAGCATTTGCAGTTGTTGAAATAGATGTGAGTCAAAAACTGAAATTTATTTTGGGATGGGTAGAAAACATTGTGGGAAAAGGAGAAAATGCTGGTTACCAGCATTTTCTCCTTTTCCCACAATGTTTTCAAAAGGCTTCTACCTTAGGGTTGTAAAAAACCAGGGATTATCTGATAAAGGGTTACTGCATCCCCGGGATGCATTATATAATTATAACAACGAGGCCATCACGCAATAATGGATCAATTAAATCAGTCTTATCCAACTACCTGCTGAATCATGATGTAAAATGGTCCTTAAACATACAGAAAAGTAACTAATGGCAAGCTGACATGATTAGAAACTATCTTTGCAGATGCGTGAAGCCGCCTTTTTTAGAGAGCATCACTCATTTAGTTTTGATGTTTATTACTCAATAAAAGGATCAAACAGCCAGAGCGGTGCGGAATGAATTCTGCATTTTAACTATTATGCTGTACATACAGTTTCTGCTTTCATGGAAATGTGGACCTTCTTCTCCACCTGTACAAGCCATACACTTCTTGTTGTTTGGGACTTTCACTGTGTTTCTGCATGAGGAAATTCTTGCATCTTTTTGCTTCAGGGGCTTAGGTCAGGCTTCGGTTAAAGTCTTACCTTTCTGTTCTCATGTGGTCAGAATCTAAAAGCACAGGAAAAATCGGCATTGTAAGATTATTTGTAAGGTTTCAAAGTTATACAACAGGGGACCATTCGTTGTCAACCCTTTTAAAGATTTTTTTTTTCAAAATCAATAGGGTTGAAGCTATTGATAAGATAAACAAACTCTGCAAGTTTCATGGAAATCTGACCACAAATGCAGACTTTATCATGTAAACAAGAAAGAAAATTGTTCAACTTGAAATGGCTACTTATCCCATACTGTTTGTTGGACTATTTTCAAAATCAATAGGGTTGAAGCTATTGATAAGATAAATCAACTCTTCAAGTTTCATGCAAATCTGACCACAAATGCAGATTTTATTGTGTAAACATTAAAAAAATGAAAATTCTCAACTTGAAATGGCTACTTTTCCCATAATGATACTTAAATTTTTTCAAAATCAATAGAGATGTAGTTACCGGTATTGATAAGATTAACAAACTGTGCAAGTGTCACAAAAATCTGACCACAAATGCAAAACTGCATCACGTAAGCAGGAAATTGAAATTTTCAACTTGAAATCGAGGGTTCAACGCAAAACTGTCGTAACTCCAATTTTTTCACAAATCCACTTTTTTGCATTTTTGATATCCTTGATCAGTAACTTGTATATGAGAAAAAGAGAAAATTAAAATATAACATAGAAAGTACTTAAATAGCAAAATGCAAAAATGTCGTAACTCCATTCAAGATGTTTTTGTTTGGCAAAACTGTCGTAACTCCAAAATGGAGTTACGACAGTTTTGCATAGAAGAAAAAGTGGTTGAAACTTATTATGCTGTTCATGCAAAACTGTTGTAAGTTACATAAAATCCAGTGTTTTGTTATCTAAAGTATGTTTTTTACCATCATGTATCATAATTTATGCAATTATGGTGTAAATGAAAATTATTATCATACTTTGGTTCCTACCTTTTTGGTACAAATGGAAAAAAAAGACAAACAAAAAAAAAGAAGGCATAGATCATCTATTTCATGTTTGTACATTATAAGTATTATATACATGTAGATCTACATGTGCAATATTACCAAAATTACCAAAAGAATAAGTATTTGAATATAGGAGGTTGAATATTTGACTTTTTATTGTCTATATAGATTATGACTTAGAATTTTCACTCACTATCTAGCACCCAGCAGCTGAACTTAGGACCGGCATGCAGTGCTTTTGTTAAAATTAGCATTCAGTAAGGTAGAAAGACATTTTTTACACAGAAAATTTTGCAAAAGTATAAAGTTTTGACTCTGGTCCAATTGAAGAGATGCAGGTAGACCAGGGTAAGTACATTTTGAAGTTCTGAAAAAAGTCTCTTTTTGCAAATATTAAAATGCTCAAAGAAAGAATTTGTCCAACATCTTAAGGGATCTTGTCCAACATCTTAAGGGATTTAAAACGAATTCAAGAATAAAATTGGTATACATCTGACTATGATTTACCCATTACCACACAGTCCCTAGTTAAATGACCCTAAAGAAGGTAACTTGAAAACATTGTGAAAAATGGAGAAGATACAGATAATCAGTATTTTCTCCCTTTTCCACAATGCTTCCTACCCTTCCACATTTAGATTTAAATGCCGAGTCACATTTAATTTGTCACATGCAATTCCTTTGTATTTTGACAAGTCTATTATTTTCTTGTTTTGTGGACAATTTCTTCTATCAGACATAAATTACAACAGTATTATATGAAATGTCAAATTACTTTCTGAAAGGTTTAGAATGCAAAAGTACCGTAAGTTCAATTACAACAGTTTTGCTTGAACATTAGCACAAAGATAAAACTGTACCTTTGTCTCAGTTGCATGCAGATGGTGATGGTGTTCCAATCAGCAAGAAAAGTTTGCTGATCTGCTTACTTTGTGTAGGAAGCAGATCATACCACCAGTTCATCATCTTTAGCTCTACTGGCTGAAAGCAAGCAGAGCTTATGTCATGGTGTGGTTTCCGTTGTCTGTCCGTCAATCTGTCTGTCCGTCTACCTGTTTAATAGTGTTTTTCTTGTTTACCCAATAAAGCCTGCATTTATGACCATATTTCCATGAAACTAACACAGTTTACCTCATCAATTAAGCTTTAACCCTATTGATTTTGAAAAAAAATCTAACAAACAGTATGGGAAAAGTAGCCATTTCAAGTTGAAAATTTTCATTTCTTGTTTACACGATAAAGTCCGCTTTTGTGGTCAGATTTCCATGAAACTTGCTCAGTTTATTTATCTTATCAATAGCTTTAGCCCTATGGATTTTGAAAAAAATCCAACACACAGTATTGGAAAAGTAGCTTTTTGAAGTTGAAAATTTTTATTTGTTTGTGCGAGCATTTCTTGCTTTAATTTTGAATCTTTGTATTTTTTTTTCTTTTTGCATCATGGGTTCATAATGTATGCTAGCATAAGAGCAAAATCAGTACCAGTAGAGTAATTTCAGGCCCTACAGAGGCTCTAGTTTCTTCTACTTCCACATGAAAGTGATCTAGACTATCATGCAAGTTAATTCTAATTATGGTATTCTGATTGTAACATTAATCTTTCCAGATTGCAAAATGTATGTAATGATACACTGTCATCATACAGAATGCCAATTAGTAAAAGAGCACTGTGGTTACTTTTCACTATCATTCACCATGTATCTTTAATTTTGACTTTCATCTTGTTCAAGCTGCAGTTAAGACATTTTGCTTGCCAAAAAATAATTTTGTAGACTTTTTATGGATTTAGAAGTTCAAAGGGATGTTGTTTGGAGTACTAGTGTAGACCCATTACTGAAATTCTGTTAAGAGTGTTAATAAAGTTAATAACACCAATCAAATCATTCAAAATCATTCATCTTAATGTTTAAAACATACACTCTGCTGTTGTAACTGTTGATGGAAATGTTGGTTTGAAGAATCATGAAGTGAATGAAACCACGATATAAATAAGACACTAGTTAAAAATTGTTGAAATGTTCTCTGTTGAATGGTTACAATTTCTTAACAAATCATTTTCTAGTCCTGTTATTAGTTTTAACAGATAAGGAGCAGAATGATGTTATGTATCTTTGATGTATAGAATATTAGCAGTTAGGTCAACAGACCCCCAAGAATTTTGATAAACTAAACTTTTTTGCTGTTCAATTTTATCGACAACCATTTTTTTTTTTCCTTATGGAGTAAAAATTACTAAAGAACTCAACAAAGTCCTTATTTTTCACACCAAAAATGTGACCAGCTCTTTTCCTTAATGATTTTTGTCAAACTAAAGATTAACAAAGAAATTATATAGAATAATATATTTCGTCAAATATGAGGTTATTGTTTAAATTTTCCATGTAGACGAAGGACTAAACTCAGTGCTCAATATAATTATGCTGGTAAACAAAATTATAAACAAAGGAAAAAATGTAAACCCCTGATGAATTTTTATTAAGGTTCAGCTGAAGCTCTGATTTTTGTGTGTGCAGATTCATCCTGCCAAAGGCTGTTAATGGGCCAGAACTGAATATTAGAAATTTGAACTTGCACAAATATTTTAAAGATCATCTAATAAAACATGATTAAAAATTGATTTGGGATCTTGATCTACTATGTGATTCAAGATGTCAAAAAAACTAATGATCCTTTGACATTCATTTAAAAATTTGATGTATAAGGCTTTCACTGTTCTTTCTTTTTGTCTCAACATTTCTATTTGTAAAACACAAAATGATGAAATAACCTTATAGTGATTGTGGGCAAATTGTGAAGCAATAAAATCACAGGTTATGATTATTATTACCATAAGAGAATTACTGTTCAAAATACTCATGATAGTGACACAAAAAAGTCATGCCATTGTTTTAACCCTTGTCATTCTGATCCTGACTTTACATTTTGCAAACAGTGTAGATCAAGATCAGCCTGCACAGATATGTAGTCTGATCTTAGCCTACCCTGCCTGCTGTCCAGAAGGCTTGAATTATGAACAGCTTGCCATTCAAAATGACCATAGATGAGTTTAAGTTTAAAAAAGAAAAAAAATGTTTAGGAGGAAGAAGGTTAGAATTTATTTCTAGAGATGAAAACAGTGATGCTATTCTATCCTTGTTAAGTCATTAACCGATTGAACAGGTCAAGAGACTTCTTGGTTAATATTCAGTATCATTCTTCTCTTCCATCATAGACCACTACAGACAATGAATGATCAAAGGCCACTTTTGTCTATGTCTCTTTTTGAACTGTAGAATGACATTCTGAAATATCTGTGTTATTGACCTTTTACAAAACAATCTCTGCTTTTAAAAATTCCACAGAAGGCGTATTTTAAAACACTGTAAGCAAGATGCGTTTTTGCAACACAAATGCCCATGTATTAGTAATACAACTAATTTTCAGCTTGGCTGTTTTCTAGGTATTGTGTTAGCCCTGCTGTTGTCTGTGTTGTCTGCAGTGACATGCAAAACTCTTGACATTCTCTATTATCTCAGCTTCTATTTAACACATGTACTCAAAAGTTAGAATAGTTGTTCACTACAAAAAAAAAAACAATCCCTGAAATAAGGGCAGATAACTCCAAAAAATTGTTTTGTCCAAATTATGCTCTTATTTAGTATTTGAGCTCACTAACCTGAGCACCAATAGCAATGTGGTGCTCTCTTCAGAAATGTGACCTTGATACTTGACCTTGACCTTGTCAGAAGACATAGACTTTGCAACCAGGAGATGCTTGTTGTGGAACAGTAACTACATACCAAATGTTATGGAAAGGTAACTACATACCAAATATGAGCTTTGTACAGAAAATACATTAAGTGACAGACAAAATTGTTAATTTGGAATGATAAGTATGTGCAGACGGACAGAAAGGCACACATACAAAGAAAGGTAAAACAATATGCTCCTGATCTTCCAATACAGGAGCAGAAAAGGGATATAATGCTGTTCATCACAATTTTCTTCCTTTTCCACAATGTTCGCTAGCCTATCACAAACAAAGTTAAATTATTGAGACACATAATTTGTCGTCTGCAACCTCTTTGAATTTTGGCAAGTCAAACATTTTGTTGTTAGGTAATAATTTAATATCAGTTTAAAGTTACGACAGTATTGCATGAAATTCCCACATTACTGTGGGAGTGTTTTTGAATGCAAAACTGTCGTAAGTCCACTTACGACAGTTTTGCATGAAAATAAGCATAAAGGAGCTGTATGTTTTCAGGGGCAAAACTGTCGTAAGTCACTTTTTCAATAAAATAATCTTTTTCATAAGTTTAATCAACACATTTATTTTCTCATTTGAAAAAAGAAATTCTAACATTGATTTACCCATGGAGTAACTCTACATGTGATCCACAATGAAAAAAAGAGAGAGTTTTATGTCTCTCCTGTAAAATTTACAAAAATGGAGTTACGACAGTTTTGCGTTGAACCCTCGAAATGACTGCTTTTCCTATTCTGTTAGTTGATTTTTTTTTCAAAATCAATAGGGTTGAAGCTATTGATAAGATAAATAAACTCAGCAAGTTTCATGGAAATCTGACCACAAATGCGAACTTTATCACATAAACAAGAAAGAAAAATGTTCAACTTGAAATGGCTACTTTTCCCATACTGTTTGTTGGACTATTTTCAAAATCAACAGGATTGAAACTATTGATAAGATAAACAAACTTTGAAAGTTTCATGCAAATCTAACCACAAATCCAGATTTTATCATGTAAACAAGAAATGAAAATTCTCAACTTGAAATGGCTACTTTTCCCATAATGGTACTTGAATCTTTTTTTCAAAATCAATAGGGTTGTAGCTATTGATAAGATTGACAAACTGTGCAAGTTTCACAAAAATCTGACCACAAATGCAAAACTGAATCACATAAACAAGAAATCGAAATTTTCTACTTGAAATGGCTACTTTTCCCGTACTGTTAGTTGTTTTTTTTTTTTTCAAATTAATAGGGTTGAAGCTATTGATGAGATAAACAAACTCTGCAAGTTTCAAGGAAATCTGACGACAAATGCAGACTTTATCACATAAACAAGAAATAAAAATTTTCAACTTGGAATGGCTACTTTTCCCATACTGTTTTTTGGACTATTTGCAAAATCAATAGGGTTGAAGCTATTGATAAGATAAACAAACTCTGCAAGTTTCATGGAAATCTGACTTCAAATGCAGATTTTATCGTGTAAACAATAAATGAATATTCTTAATTGCAATGGCTACTTTTCCCATACTTTTAGTTGGATTTTTTCAAAATCAATAGGGTTGAAGCTATTGATAAGATAAACAAACTGAGCAAGTTTCACAGAAATTTGACCTCAAATACAGACTCCATTTTGCAAACAAAAAAATGGAAATTTTCAACTTAAAATGGCTACTTTTCCAATATTGTTTGATGGATTTTTTTTTTCAAAATAAATAGGGTTAAAGCTATTGATAAGACAAACGAACAGTGTAAGTTTCACGAATATCTAACCACAAATGCAGACTTTATCGCGTAAGCAAGAAAAAGACGTACGGACGGACGACGGAAACCACGCCATGACATAAGCTCTGCTGGCTGTAAGTCAGTAGAGCTAAAAATCAAAATCTTAGACTATTCCATTTTGAAAACATTAAAATCTCTATAACCGATAGTAAAATCTAAATTACATCGGACAATGTAGATCCAAGATCAGACTGCACGTTCTGTGCAGTCTGATCTTGATCTACACTGTCCGCAAAAGGTCAGTGAGTCACGAGTAGCTGCTAATGGGAGTTAAGCAGTGACAGCGACAAGCCTTCCCAATCTAGATTTTCTTACTCCACCGCGGAAAGAACTTTTAAATCGCCAAGGTTTTTTTTTCCTTTCGGGAATTTACAATCAATTTATATGGCAGTTTAGGAGTTAGAAATAAATGTAAGGAAAAAAAAAGTTTGACACCTGTCGCTGAAATTCTGACACGAGCAAACTCCTTTTGCTGCAACGGAACCGGAAATGTGCCAGACACTTGCAAACTTTCTAGTCGTCTAATCCTTTGCGACTTGTACTGAATTTTGCAGATACTGCTGTACATAGCTACCCTCTCTCTTTTTCTCACCTTCACTTCCTCTCTCTTTCTGTCCCTCTCTCTCCCTCTCTCAATTATATTAAGTTCCATTTCAATCCAGAAGAGTCACGCTTCCTGTCTAGGGAAAACACGTGATACAACCGGATGTCCATCAGTTTCACGCTTTTTGCCAGCGCCATATTAATTTAGCTTTTTCTTGGACTCCGCTCAAAAAATAAGTTTTCGTTTTCAAAATCAGGAGATTATTAGCCGTTTCCTACCTTTAATAACTTAAAAAAAAAAAAAGAAATATTTACGGAATCCGCGTGAGCATTTCACCGAAAGAGAAAAATGTCTGGAAAACCTTTGAATTTCGTCCGACCACGAGCCACTCACTATTTATGCCTCTTTGAGGCAGTATTTAGGTCGAAAAGTAAAAAATAAACCTCTAAAAATGTGTAAAAATCTGTTCTACAATATAATCCATACCTAGTATAGCCTTTTTTCAATCCTATAGGAATAAAATCTATTTTAAACACACAGAAAAACAGTCAAGTTCTTCTAAAAAGTATCCGTTCCACGAGATCTGCAGACGAGCAGTACCCCTACGCACTCTGATTGGATAGTTGGATCACCTGATCAGTATGTGCACAGATTGGATATTCTTGACCACGTGATGAGTAGCATTATGATTGTCTGTCGGAAAAGAATCTGCACATGTGTAAGTATGAATTCTGGGAAAAAATCATGGCCATGTCGCCATGTTTCTTTCAGCTAATTTTAGATTCTCCACAGGTGCTCTGTGTTTGAAAAAAGAATTACAGCGACAGTTTTCAAAAGAGATATTGTTCCCAAACAGAATAAACACATCGTATTATATCTAATTTGTATTTCTTTGATGAACTATATGTTCTTTGTATGCATTTTCATGTATAAAGAACAGTGGGCTAAAATTTCTTCAATAATGGCCGCACATGACGATACTGGCAGGCTTTTGCGTTTCATGCAAAAATCCCATGGATCTACAACTCGATTGAAAAATAAAACTCGGCAAATCATGTGATACTTTGATATTTCGTGGTATACATACCTGAAGGTGTTTAATCTGTCAATCTTAAATTATTTTTTTCAATATATGCTGAGAAATACGGAGATGCTTCTTCCATTTGAGAACGCCGCGGTCGAAAAGAATCAGTGTGGTCTGCGCATGTGCATAGAAGTAGTTTTCAGGACCACGTGATCTGCATGCCAAGTTTATTTCAAACTATTTTTGGAATATCAACACTAGCTAAGATGGTCCAGTTTTATGTGACAGAGAGAGAGAGAAGAAAAAAAGACAATTTTTTAGAAAATAATCGTGAGACAAGGATCTTGAAAGAAAAATGATCTATATTTCCGTGACACGAGAAAAAAAGGTAAATAATGAACTCTTTTTTTGAACAGATTTCATAAAACAGACCCTTATATAGATCTACATACCAGAGTCAGACTGTCATTATTGAGTGATTACAATCTGGGTCCGTATTCACCAACCATTCTCAAGAATATTCTTATTCTTATTCTTCAGAATTTTGTGATTGTGAAAGTAACAGAACATCTGATTGGCTAAACCGAATGGTTTAGTCAATCAGATGTTTTGTTACTTTCACTGTCAGAAAATCTTGAAGAATAAGACTATGAACGTTCTTGAGAATGGTTGGTGAATACGGACCCTGGATGTAATTCATGCTCAAAGAAATGTGGTGTCTGTGATTGTGATGAAGAGCATCGGCCTCGTAACCATTAGGTCCCGAGTTCGATATCCAGGAGCAGGTGTCAACTTTGGGATCTTTCTTTGGGTCGCACATTCGACGCGAGAACTGGTGTGGTTCACAGGAAGCGGAATCGAGAGAGATTAGTATATATATAAGTTATAAAATCTTGTTTCTCAGTCGATGTAAAATAAATGTGTTTAACTAAACTAAAGAAATGTGGATTTACCATTTCTTCTTGCCTTTTACCAGACAGTCCTTTCTGAAGAGACCTTGAAAACTATGTGGTAAAAGAAGAACATGCTAATAAATAGTGATTTCACACACACACACACACACACTCAAAGTGTTTGGTGTCGATTCTCTTGAGAAATTTTCCCAATTCGAAATGTGGGTGATATCTCAAGGGTACGATATCTCCTATAGCCATTTTCCCACAATGCACTGTATTTAACCCTTTACCAAACGTCAAAATTTTAGACTGATCCAAATTCAAAGCAATTGCAGACAACAAAATAATCGTAACTCAGAAATTGACATTTGTTTCCAGCAGGGTAGAAAGCATTGTGGGAAAAGGAGAAAATGCTGGTCACCAGCATTTTGTCCTTTTCTCACAATGTTTTTAAAAGGCCTTTATGGCAAGGTCGTAAAACCAGGGATTGTTTGGTGTAAGTTTAAATTGAGCTCTCAGGCTCTGTATAAAAACCCTCACTAAACTTCAAATAATTCATCGCTGAGTTTTGAGGCGTTTGCTGGCAACATAAGGAAAACAGTAACCTTGTTCTTGGCGAAGATTAAAGAAAACTAATGTTACATTCCTAATTGGGCTACGTAGCCTCTTTGAGCATTTCGGATTTCGCTGCAGACTAAGAATCATAAAGCATTTTAGGAAAGTCACATGATCAATACAAGGCGTCGTTTACGAGAATCCGTGAAATCAGTGCTATGGCGTTATGTCTGATCTCACAAAAATAGACGGAGTTATCGCTTTAACTCATTACCATCGTTTGGCATACCTCGGGTAACAGGAGCCATCAATATTAGATGTAGGAACGGAATTGGCCGAGTTGTGACGAGTGTCATGTAACCATCTGACATATTTTAGGACTAGATCTAGTCCAAACTGAAAGCATTTGCAGACAAGAAAATAAACGTGTTTCAAATTTCTACGCTGTATTGGGAAGGGTAGAAAACATTGTGGGAAAAGGAGAAAATGATGGGCTTCTTTTCTAGGATGGTTAAAAGTCGGGATTGTGTGGTAGAAGCTTAAAACGACCCCTTATTAAAATGACCAGAATTTTACATTTTCAAAACTAATAAACCCTTTTCCCAATGCTCTATATCTTAAGATCTAAATGCTGGTAGATCTAATCAGAATTGCCTCCTTTTTCTAATTTAATGCATATAATTCAGAATTTGATCCTCTTTGTCCTTTATTCGTCTCCTACAAGTGCTTAAATAATTTGGATCAGTCTTGATTATAGGTCAAAGTTGTAATTGGTCGAAGCAATTATGGGCCGACTGATGTCCGCCACTCCCTTTGTGTAACCTCTCAAGCTGGGAAGTGTCTATCGGCACGACAGTTGCGGTCGTGCCGATAAGGTCCGGTATTCGCACGACGGTCGTTGACCTTCATCACGAGCGTGTAAATCATGACCCTAGGGTCGAAATTATTGCCAAGGGTTTATACTCATATAGTGAAATCTTCTTGTTACTATTCATTTTAGCCCTGTCTTAGGCCTAAGGGGTCTTATGTTTTAAACCATTCCCAAATATTATAATGTGTGGCATGAACGGATCTTACGTAGGCCTATCAGCCAATGGAGCGATATGTACAGGAGTGTTGTGGAACAAATCCAGTAAAGGAAGAAACATTTGAGTTTCATTGGAAAGGAGGAGGAGGAACTTGGCAAAAAAATGAAGATCCCGGTCCCAGTCAAAGTAGGGGGGAAAATTAGCCGGATCACCTACCCTCAATGGTCCAACTATCCGCACAATCGGTGATATCTTTAGAATTTTGAGAAAAAAAGTAACTTGATCGAAGGACCGCCGAAAATAAATAAAGACGGCTTTGTAATATGGCAAACAAAATTTCCGGTACTAAAAACTCTATGCCCCCCTTTAACCCTTTCCCAAACAACAAAATTTAAGTCTGGTCCAAGTTGAAAGAACTTGCAGGCTGCAAAATAAACGCAACTCAAAAATTGAAATTTGTTTCCAGCGGGGCAGAAAACATTGTGGGAAAAGGAGACAATGCTGGTTACCAACATTGTCTCCTTTTCCCACAGTGTTTTCAAAAGGCTTCTGTCTCAGGGTCGTTAGAACCATCAGGGATTGTTTGGTAAAGGGTTAAGAAAGTGAATATATTTTTCCCAAACGCAATAGTTAAAGTACTGTCAGTACTCCATTTTCTGTCGTGCGGATAGTGGTGCTTAACTGCAAGACTGTCGTGCGAATAAGAATAGTTACCGTCGTGCCGATATCCTCCATTATACGCACGACCGTCGTGCGGATAGCCTCGGCCATAAAATACGCAAGGACAATGTCGTACAGCAGCGCACCAAGTCGTTTTCTTAGAAATCCTATGCAAAATGGTGTGGGCAGATATGTCTGTCAGCTTCAACGTCTTACAATCTCGTTTTGTAAATCCCATAGTGCTAGTCTAGGCACCCGGTAAGTATTTAGCGAGCCAACCAGCGTTTTGCTTAAATGTGTGTAATTTCGGATTCATCTAGTACTCGGATGGGGTCCTACTAAAACACGCCGTACCAGAAAAATACGCCGTACCATACGCCGTACGGAAAAAAAAACACGCCGTACCAAAATGTGCAACTTATTGCTTGCTTTTTTTTTGTTTCGTTATGTTGAAAACCATATTATCTATCTTACCTAGCAATATTAATGCCCAATTTTTCATATTTGTCAAGTTATTTGCCAATTTCAGACATTCTTTCACGGGACCAACAGGTGCCCGTTACGCCGTACCAATTAACTTAGCGCCTTACGAATATTGAGGCACAAAACAACCAAATTAATAAGAATGTTTGATACAATATGCAATTATCTATTTATTTACGAGTTTATGTTGATGTATTTTTATTTCTTACAGAGTTTGCAGGTACATGTCAAGCATCTAGCAGATATTTACAGAAGGGAAACTACTCTGTTGTACTATTGAAGTTTATACAGAGTTACGCTTCATCACTTTAACTCTTTCCCAAACGACAAATTTAAGACCCTTCCAAACTCAAAGAGTTTGCAGACGACAATTTCAAATTTGATAAAAATGGCAGAAAGTTCTCCAGATGGGTAGAAAATATTGTGGGAAAAGGAGAAATTGCTCGTTACGAGCAATTTCTCCTTTTCCCACAGTGTTTTCAATAGACTTGTACTGCAGACATGTAAAAACAAGGGCTTGTTTGGGAAAGGATTAATGAAGCCGTGTGGAAAAACGTGAAATTGCTTAAGGCCATTTCTCTTCTTTTCCGATACTGAAAAATAATGTTATTGAAAACATTTGGAGAAAAGAAGAAAATTATGTTAACCCTCCTGTAACAAATTTCATTGTTGTTTTACTCTTTACCAAACGACTAAAATTTAGCATTGTCCATATTGAAAGCATTTGCATGACAATTTCAGTGCAGCTCAAATGGAGTTTTCCTTGAAAGAGTAGAAAACATTGGGGGAATGCAAAAATCGGGATTGTTTGGTAAAGTCTTACGAACGAAGTCCGTAACAAAGAAACAAATGAATAAATGCATGGCAGAAATAAGGATCGGAGCGGGATTCGAACTCCGAACTCCCGTACGCAAAGCCAATACCCTAACCACTGAGCCAAAGAGATATCTCCCTGACGCAGTAGCCAGGTATTGTATTTAAATCGGGAGTATGCCATGCAGGAAGGAGTGGTCTCCCGTAACACACCCCCTCTTAAAGTCATCATTTATTGATGACTCAAAGCCTTATTAGGCAGGAAGTCCGATTTTGGACAACAAATGGGATTAATGGCTCAATGGCCAATCCCGGACGAGCCCCCATCTTACGAACAAAGTCCGTAACAAAGAAACAAATGAATAAATGCATGGCAGAAATACGGATCGGAGCGGGATTCAAACTCCGAACTCCCGGACGCAAAGCCAATACCCTAACCACTGAGCCAAAGAGATATCTCCCTGACGCAGTAGCCAGGTATTGTATTTAAATCGGGAGTATGCCATGCAGGAAGGAGTGGTCTCCCATAACACACCCCCTCTTAAAGTCATCATTTATTGATGACTCAAAGCCTTATTAGGCAGGAAGTCCGATTTTTGGACAACAAATGGGATTAATGGCTCAATAGGAAGGAGTGGTCTCCCGTAACAAAAGGGTAAATGGTTGTAGAACTCTTAGCCATAAAAATGTTTCCAGACTCAATGACGTGGACGTGGTTCTACCATGAGTCCTTTTTTTTTTTAATTTATTTATGTTACTTTTTTATTTCAAACTAAATTTTATGAACATTAAAACTTTTATTTTTTCATTTGTTAATCTATTTTTACAGTTCTGGTGTTTTACTATCTATTTGTTATCTGTTTATTTCTGTTTTGCCTGGCACCAAAGCTCATTACCACCCTATATTAATAGGGCACCTAACAAGGACTCGCGGCGTATGAGCTTATAATGACCATGAAACCTTTTGTTTTAGTTTATTTTACTGTTATTAATTCTATACCTATTTCATGAATTTGTAACATATTTTTTTATTCATTAATCTATTTTTACATGACTAGTTTTGGTATTTTACTATCTATTTATTATGTACCAAATTGAAAGCACTTACATTCGACAAAATTAACGTAACCCAAAAGTGGTAGAAGACATTGTGGGAAAAGGGGAACATGATGGTTTCCAGCATTTTCTCCTTTTTCCCACAATGTTTTCAATAGGCCTCTATCTCAGAGTCGAAAAAATCAGGGATTGTTCGGTAAATGTTAAACAAGGTACCAAACAAAGGACTCGCAGCGTATGAGCTTATAATGACCATTAAACTTGTTTTAGTTTATTTTTTTCCATACATGGCATGGTATTAACCCTTTTCCAAAGGACAATTTCTTCTGTTCCCACCGTGTTTTCAAACGACAAGTAAAACAATTTTCAATTTGCTAGAGCGTGGTTACACCAAGAGAAAGCAGAGCAGTCCCCATATTTGCACTCTAAGAAATGCTTTACTCATTATTCAACTTATGTTTTTTGTTTTGAATACTCGTTGTTTTAGCAGATCTAACTCGCTTAACCTGGCCTGGTTTTTTGGCTATTTTTGAGGTTACGGGAATAGTTAGCATCATATCGGTTGAAGTCACCAATTTATCAGTGTCTTTGTGCACGAATCTAAAGAATCTTTCGACCATTTTCTGTCGACTTTTTTCATTCATATCTAACCAGGAAGAATGACTTGATTTTAGTACAAGAGCATTTGCTGATAATTGCAGATTAACCCTGCCATGTAGGGCCCCGCGAATGTCCAACATCTGAGATATTTCAATGTCTTGTAATCGAGCGATCAGATCATGGGGTTTCGATATATGCCAGTTACCCAGTAATTTAATTTTATGGTTCATACTCTCGCAATTGTTGTTCTTCCAAAAAAGGGGTATACTTGGATTGTTGTGATTGGGACAAAATCCTCGCAAGTCATCATCACACTTAATGTTAAGAAATACCTCCAAGAAGGGATGAAGTTGTTCCGCTTAGCAGATGGAAACATCGCTGCATGTGGAAACAGATCGGGTATAATAAAGCCATGTTTCTTTAAATGTGTGACTGTAAAAAAACGGCCCTTGTAAGGGCCAACCAACAACGGCCCTTGTAAGAGCCAAATACCAACGGCCCTTGTTAGGGCCACCAATTTCAAAGAAATCTATCTTTGCGAAAAATTGTCATAAAATTTATCCCCTTCTTAGTGCCAACACATTGAAGTCAACAGAAAAAGACGTCTTACCATTACCCTCACCATCCCCAATAATTAAAAAAGGACGCGAAAACGGGTTCTTTCGCACATATTTCCTGGGGCAAGAAAATTCAGGGCCCTGGGCTAGTGCTGGTAAATACAGGAATTAAATGAATATGTGAGCTTCAGCAAAGCAAACAACAAAATTTTAGGCTGTTCAACATTTACAGACGACAAAAATGAAATTTCTTCTGGGGGTTAAGAAAACAGAATATGAAAAGGAGAAAATACTAGTTACTAGTATTTTGTCCTTTTCCCAAGATATTTTCAAAAGCCTTATTTTTCAGTATCAAAAAAGAAGAGAAATGGCCGTAAGCAATTTCACATTTTTCCACATGGTTAAAGTGATGAAGCGTAACTCTGTATAAACTTCAATAGTACAACAGAGTAATTTCCCTTCTGTAAATATCTGCTAGATGCTTGACATGTACCTGCAAACTCTGTAAGAAATAAAAATACATCAACATAAACTCGTAAATAAGTAGATAATTGCATATTGTATCAAACATTCTTATTAATTTGGTTGTTTTGTGCCTCAATATTCGTACGGCGCTAAGTTAATTGGTACGGCGTAACGGGCACCTGTTGGTCCCGTGAAAGAATGTCTGAAATTGGCAAATAACTTGACAAATATGAAAAATTGGGCATTAATATTGCTAGGTAAG
Source organism: Tridacna crocea (assembly GCA_943736015.1). Taxonomy (NCBI): domain Eukaryota; kingdom Metazoa; phylum Mollusca; class Bivalvia; order Cardiida; family Cardiidae; genus Tridacna; species Tridacna crocea. Next base: position 53,189,801 of record OX031064.1, on the reverse strand, counting down.
ATAGATAATATGGTTTTCAACATAACAAAACAAAAAAAAGCAAGCAATAAGTTGCACATTTTGGTACGGCGTGTTTTTTTCCGTACGGCGTATGGTACGGCGTATTTTTCTGGTACGGCGTGTTTTAGTAGGACCGCTCGGATGTGGCTTTACGATTTACGGATGTTTCAGTAACAGACGAGTTCGGTAACATAGACTTACAGAGTAAATCAATTGGATGTTTCGGTAAAAAAGCAATTTTTTATATAATGTTTATGTGTCGTGACGTTCTTTAGGACTTTACACCCAATACATGACTTTACTTTATTCAAACCTTTGTTTTTAAAACCTTAATTTGTAATTTCCACTATGTTTTATAAACAATTTTTTGTTATAAACCTCATTCCATGGTGTATGTATTGACCATGTGGATTGTCTATCTATCAAGCGAAAAGGGTTGAAAGTGAAAAAAATAAAGGATTTGAACCTATCTATTAAGGGATAAATGGGTGAAAAGTGCAAAAGTAAAAGGTTTGAACAAAACAAAGCCATACATTAGGTGTAAAGAACATCACAGAACAAAAACACAATATAATTGCTTTGTTACCGAAACATCCAATCGATTTACTCTAAAAGTCTATGTTACCGAACTCGCCTGTTACCGAAACATCTGTCACTCGGCTTTACATCTTGAAATTAGTACCTTTTTGAAAAAAGTGTCAGGTTTATTTGCTTTAGTGTATGTGTACATATCCCTGGGTAGATTTTGTTAGTCGTTACTACGACATTAGTGTTAAATTGATTCTATGAGTCGGGCTATATTTTCGTTGGGGAAACTTGTTCAAATAATGAAATATAGATAAATAGAAATACTCAAATAGGCATGATGCCTATTAACAGGCCTCGGCCGAGTGGGCGAAAAAGTCGCCTGATTTCAAAAAACTTCGCTCATTTCGCCAAGAAAAGCGAAGTCCAAGTCGCCTGAAAAAATCTGGAAGTCGCCTCGCGTATATTGACAAAGCGTCCCATGTCTAATCTACCAAATCAGTGTGTGCCGTACCCGATTTACAGTTACTGCCCAATTAGCGAGTTTAATTAGTTTACAACATACCGAGAGTCTGATTGACAAGTCATTGTTAATTAATTTTACGACACCATAAGATAATGACAAATATCAGCGCCGCCTATCAGTGTTTGTCGGACCTCTATTTTTGAAACACGGTTTGCTAAATTTAGTAACTAGATCTATATCCGGAAGTGAAAGTCCTACCCCGGATCGGTCTTTCGTCGTCAACTTTTATTTCCAAAGTTTTAAATGGATTGAAATATTCCAGTTTTGAAAATGATGGAATCGGTACCTACTTGCTTATCACCTTTAAAATTTGTTATTACTCGCAGTTTTCCAAACGAACAGATATGATGATGTACTTAAATCATCTCCCAGATCATGTGGCACTATATTTTTCAAATCATGTGACTATAATTTGGCGCCAATATAGTATTTGAAGTCACATGATTCAACTTTAAAATGGTAGCTCGTCACCGCAACAGCGTTTGGATAAAATCGAATATCTTCTCTGACGCTAACTAAAAGATAAAATTAAAAGAAAAAATGTTATTGTCTTTGATTCTAGATAGATTTAGTATTCCGTTGATTTATAGTATTTCCTTGATTGGGCCGCGAACCGCCAATCTACAAGGCTTTGAAAGTAAATTAGGTGTTAGCTGTTGAACGATGGTTTTATTAACGATTTATCAGATATTAATCAAAGACAAACGGTAATCAGACAGCTATATTAATTTGTATCTGTATTTACCCTTCAACATTTATTCTTATTTGCAATCTATATGCAAGTAGCATAAAAAATGTAGCAGTTCAGCAATACTGAGTCCTCCCCCAATAAAAACTGAACCTTTTACTCCTTCACTACTGAGTACTGCAGGCCTCTGCCAACCCTCAGAAAATGGGGAGAAGTGACTTCTCCCTAGTCTGAGAATGGGGAGAAGTTTTTCAAAATGAGGAGAAGTGGTCAGACTTTGGGGAGAAGTGGTCAGACCTTGGGGAGAAGTTCAGACAGACATCAAAAAATAGATGTGGGCTGAAATATACAGGGAATTCACAGCATCTTAACAATATAACAAATTAATAAATTGAAAATCATGTGAATCTAAATGGAAAAAAATTATTTTATGCTTTTTCATCTTTTTCATGATCAGTATACTTATTCCTTTTGGAAACTACTCAAAACATATTTATTCATAGTTTGCTAAATTCACGTACATCATCATGTACCTTTAGGATTAAAATTTATGGAAAGAAATGATAATGGAAAGAGAAAGCAGTGCTAGTTTCAGTATTAAATAGTTTCTCCTGGCACATTCTTCTTTTCAAAATCTTTCAAACACTAGACTAAATTTTTTCCAAAGTCCAGAACATGGTTTTTTGCTAAAAATCATTCTCATTACCAATTTTAATATACATTATAATATAAATGTAACATATATACCTATCAAATTGACAGCATTTGCAGCAGGCAAATACCGGTAACCGCTTAAAGGCTGTAACTAATGTTTAAAGATATAAAAAATATCTAGCCTGTCAAATGTATAAAAGCTTACTTCCAGCATTTTCTCATATTGCCACGATGTTTTCACCTTTCTGTTGTTAAGTTAAACCCAGTTTCAGAGTGCGAGAGACATCGAAAATATAGCTGTCTGATTACCGTTTGTCTTTGATTAATATCTGATAAATCTTTAATAAAACCATCGTTCAACAACTAAAACCTAATTTACTATCAAAGCCTTGTAGATCGGCGGTTCGTGGCCTAATCAAGGAAATACTATAAATCAACGGAATACTAAATCTATCTAGAATCAAAGACAATAACTTTTTTTTTTAATTTTATCTTTTAGTTAGCGTCAGAGAAGATATTCGATTTTATCCAAACGCTGTTGCGGTGACGAGCTACCATTTTGAAGTTGAATCATGTGACTTCAAATACTATATTGGCGCCAAATTATAGTCACATGATTTGAAAAATATAGTGCCACATGATCTGGGAGATGATTTAAGTACGTCATCATATCTGTTCGTTTGGAAAACTGCGAGTAATAACAAATTTTAAAGGTGATAAGCAAGTAGGTAACGATTCCATCGTTTTCAAAACTGGAATATTTCAATCCATTTAAAACTTTGGAAATAAAAGTTGACGACGAAAGACCGATCCGGGGTAGGACTTTCACTTCCAGATATAGATCTAGTTACTAAATTTAGCAAACCGTGTTTCAAAAATAGAGATCTGACAAACACCGATAGGTGGCGCTGATATTTGTCATTATCTTATGGTGTCGTAAAGTTAATTAACAATGACTTGTCAATCAGACTCTCGGAATGTTGTAAACTAATTAAATTCGCTAATTGGGCAGTAACTGTAAATCGGGTACGGCACACACTGATTTGGTAGATTAGACGGTGTGCGGTAAAAATGTCAGAGGTAAAAATGCCATAGGTAAAAATGTAAAAATGTCATAGGTAAAAATGTCAAAGTGGTAAATATGCCATAGGTAAAAATGTCATAGGTAAAAATGTCAGAGATACTAAATACATGATATGAAAAAACAATTGGCTCTGGCCTCTCACCAGATCCATTGAAGTAAAGCCATTCTTTGTAGATTTGATAATATACCAGTTGTCCTTTACATTTATTTATATTTATTTACCTTCATTGTATCCATGCTATATACATGTACTGTGAAATAATTTTCTGTTTCATTCAGCAATGATAACATTACCTGTTGCTGATTGAACCCTTTACTACACAACCTCTGGTTTTAACGACCCTAAGATAGGAGCCTAAAAAAAACACTGTGGGAAAATGAGAAAATGCTGGTAACCAGCATTGTATCCTTTTCCAGCACTGTTTCTGCCCAGCTGGAAACAAATTTCAGTTTTTGAGTTAATTGCAAACCTTGGTAAAAACATTTGTGAAAAAGTATCTTTGACAATAGTATGTGATCTTTGTTCTTCTGTATACCAATCTTGATTTTGACTGACTGCTATATCAGATGATTCAGAGGCCAGAAATAAGTGAGCCCCGACAAGATTTCGAACTTGGTAAGCCTTGACCAACTGAGCTAACCCCATATATTTATACTATGATGAATACATCTGACATTTTTACCTATGACATTATTACCTATGGCATATTTACCACTTTGACTCTGACATTTTTACTTATGACATTTTTTCCTATGGCATGTTTACCTTTGACATTTTTACCTACATTCGATTAGACATGGGACGCTTTGTCAATATACGCGAGGCGACATCCAGATTTTTTCAGGCGACTTGGACTTCGCTTTACTTGGTGAAATGAGCAAAGTTTTTTTAAATCAGGCGACTTCTTCGCCCAAGTCGCCCACTCGGCTGAGGCCTGAGTAGTGGCAGCCAGTGAACCCATTCATGCTTTCCTGAAGTTTCTTTTACAAGTACTCTGCACAATATTCTTTCCAAACAACTGGCTGCTTTCCAACGTAACTGATCATCGGAACAACAGTCAGCGGTGAGAGGAATCAAAACCAGTTGAAAGTTCCACACAGATTTTGTGTGCAAGTTTGAATTCTCATAGTTTCTCAAATAGAGCACGAAACTAGGATTTAAACATACCTGTTGCTTGTGTATTTAATAATGCTTCGTTTGAAATACAAATATTTTCAATTTAAATGCTGAGCATAAGAGCAAGCTGCACATTTCATCTGTTACTTGAGTTGTTAATAAATTTCATCAGTGTTTTTTTCTGAGATTTACATGTCATAAACGACTTCTACAAACTTTTAAGGTGACTAAAGGCTTAATAATTTGTCTTTGGTCATGTTGGTTACTTAAATTTAGTTGCATTTCACTGCAATACAGATTAAACTGACAAAACAGAATTGCTGTATATTGCTCTACCTTTGCTACTGTAAAGTTTTCAATGGACCTTGAGATGGAGCAGTGCACAATAAATGGAAAAAGTCATGGTAGCATCTCATTATTGAGACTAAGGATCAAATCAGTGCCCCCCTCTTCTCAAGACCTGTATATGGTACAACTGGTTTGATTATTTTCTTTTTATGTTTGTTTTTCAGAGATTTTATTGAAGATTATCTTCTAGATTTTGCTAAACAAAATCCAGGAATTGTTGTGTATCTCAAGCCTCGAAGACATAGAGGTCCAGTCCTCACAGCAGAATATTGTAAGGCTGAATTCAGATACAATAAGATCTTTACAAACAAGTTTTAGTGTAAACAGATAATAAAAAATCATTTGGTAATATGAACTCCCTAACATTTCCTCCTTTTTCCATAATACATGTAGTACCATCCTTTCAACAACAAATTTCAAGTAATTAGTCAAATTTGTTTTTCATATTACTTTCAGTTTGGACACGTCTGAAAATTTGTTGTAAAGGGATAACAAAATATGGATATTGCAAATAAAGGTAATAAATTACATGAAGGAATAAGATACGCAAGGGCATAGAAAATACAATTTATTGATTGTCTATAGTTCCGAAAAATTTGATGGAAAATGAGGAAACGTGGCTTGTTAAAGGTTACATTGTCAACAGGATCATGTAAGAATATTGTACTTTAAACTCTTTTACCAAACGACAAAATTTTCAACAGGTCTGAATCAAAGGCTCTTGGAGATGACAAAATAAATAAATTATTTGAAAAATTGAAATTTGTTTCCAGCAGGTTAGAAAACCTTGTGGGAAAATGAGAAAATGCTGGTTACCAGCATTTTCTCCTATCCCAACAATGTTTTCAAAAAGGCTTCTTTCTCAGGTTTGTTAAAACGAGGAATTGTTTGGTAAAGGGTTAATTTTACTGCACTTGGATAAAACACAGTGTAGCTCATTTACATGGATCCGCATTGTAACCACAAACAAATCACGATAAAGTGCAAATGAAACAAAATTTACTCAGGAGACTAGGTGTCTAGCGTGGATACCTAATGAACTTAACCTTTCAACACACAATCTGTTACTTTAAGTGACCCTGAAAAAAGTAGGCTTTTGATAACATTGTAGCAAAAGGATAAAATAATGCTGTGAAAATCAGGGCCTGTAATTACTAACCATTCTTAAGAACATTCTTTTTCTTATTCTCCAGAATTTCTACATTTTGTAAGTAACACAACTTCTGATTGGCTAAACCAAATGGTTTAGCCAATCAGAAGTTGTGTTACCTACAAATGTAGAAAACCTTGGAGAATAAGACTTAAGAACATTCTCAAGAATGGTTGGTGAATACGGGCCCTGATTATATTGAGGCAGTGAAAATTGAAGATCAGACTGCACAGACGATGCATTCTGATCTTTACCATACAATGTACAAAAAAATAACATTGAAAGCCAATTTGCAGCTTTACAGATAAAAGAACTTAATCGTCATATTTATTTTCAGTAAATGGATACAAAGAACAGATTTCAGTTTCAAAATATGACAAGGATAAAGTAGCCCAATGGATTGGGCTTCTAAAAGGGCGGTCTGGGCTACAGATTCAGCGACTGCGAAAAGACTGGCACACAGAAACCCCTTCTGTCCAAGGCATCTGGCACCCATTTATGTTCAAAGACACAAAACTATCAGTGACAGATATAAGGGACCCAGAACTGCATGAATATGACAGTGCTGTTGAAACTGCCACAGAGAAACTGTTGGAACTGAAAAATGTACATCTAGATAATGAAAATGTTGATTGTACACCAGCTTATGAAAATAAATTTTCTTGAGTAATAGAGAGGCACAATATTTTGTTGTAATTTGTATGTTGGACAATAGCCTATTCCCCAGTGTTTCCTGTACTATTAAGGTCTACAGCTCACAACACTTATACTAAAAGCTGAATAGCCGATGTTATACGATATTTACCAATGAATCAGTGAGTCTATGCTCCAAACTCTTATATTAACCCATTACCAAACAATCCCTACTTTTGACACCCCAGAGAAAGAAGCCTTTAGAAAACACTGTGGAAAAAGGAGAAAATGCTGGTAACCAGCATTTTCTCCTTTTCCCTCAATGTTTTCTACCCTTCACAAAACAAATTTCAAATTTTTAGTCACTTTTATTTTGTTGTCTGCAAATGCTTTCAATTTGGACCAGTCTAAACTATTGTCATTTGGTAATGGGTTAAAAGATTGAAGCTGTCAGTGAGTCAATGCTCCAAATTCTTACATTAAAAGATTGAAGCTGCCAAGATTGGTAGAATAGCCTATATAAATGAAAACATCAGTGTTACAGGATATTTTACTGCTGATGAGTTTGTGGTTGTTGACCTTTAAAGATAAATCTCATCTTTTAACTCTTTATCACACGAGAAAATTTTAGACTGGTCCAAATTGAAAGCATTTGCAGATGACAAAGGTAAATGAAAAATTGAAATTTGTTCTGGGAAGGGTATTATAACACCCACTACAACAAATGTGAAGTAAGGCTAAAGAAAAATACGAAGATATGACTGGCCTATTTGCTACCAATTAGCTCATTACCAAACGACAATATTTTAGACTGGACCAAATTGAAAGCATTTGCAGACGACAAAATAAAAGTGACTGAAAATTTGAAATTTGTTCTGGGAAGGGTAGAAAACACTGTGGGAAAAGGAGAAAATGCTGGTTACCAGCATTTTCTCCTTTTCCCACAGTGTTTTCCAAAGGCTTCCTTCTCAGGGGCGTCAAAAGTAGGGATTGTGTGGTAATGGGTTAAGCCATATTTAAATTGTCATCTGCAAATGCTTTCAATTAGCACAAGTCTGAAATTTTGTTAAGCAGTAAAGATTTAATCATATGAAGGATTTCTATAATTACTCCGCAATTCATTCAGCTATGATCAGCAGTTTAGAAAAATGTGGAGCTGAAGTAGGCCTGATGTTTCTTCAAACATATTGATAAAAGCCATTTTCTCCATTGCTACTTTATAGCGCCTATTACTACATTCCCCCCCCATATTAGGGGGAGTGATGTTTAATATAAGACAGGTCAAATCTCCCAAGAATATAACAAGGACATTATACATATAGATTTAGAAATATAAAAGTTCTTTCATTTTATTAGAGTAAATATTTCTGTTTAACAATGAATGAATTGCAAGGCCCATTGACAACTTAGGTCATATTGGGCGCACTTACTTAGTAAACAATAATGCGAGGTGAAAATAACATACATGTGCAACAACATAAGACAAATATGATAAATGAAGAATGGACAAACCAAAATGATGCCCCTTTTGTCGCCTTTTACGACATGCATGCTGTCACGTTTGTTCCACCAGATGAAATAGAAGATGTGACGATCCCGGGACTGCAGTGGTTTATTCTTATACCCCCGATTAATTTTGTTTAAGTAGTGTAAGTATAAAAATAAATGACATAGTACAAAAATAAAGACTCTCTAAATATTTCTATGTTCTAAACCCATTACCACACAATCCCTACTTTTGACGCCCCTGAGAAAGAAGCCTGTAGAAAACATTGTGGGAAAAGGAGAAAATGCTGGTAACCAGCATTTCCTCCTTTTCCCACAATGTTTTCTACCCTTCACAAAACAAATTTCAAATTTTCAGTCACTTTTATTTTGTCGTCTGCAAATGCTTTCAATTTGGACCAGTCTAAAATATTGTCGTTTGGTAATGGGATAACTGGAAGACAACATGGAACAGTTACTGTGTACATCTATACTACAAACTCTTTCAAGCAAACAGGTGAATTGATGATAAACCTGTTGAAATTAGTAACTGTTAACCCTTTAGTTGCTAAACGCAACTCGCTGATCTTTAGCAGACAGTGTAGATCAAGATCAGAATTAAAAGAATGTGCAGTCAGACCTTTGATCTACACTGTCCAATAAGGTGATATATCAAACATCTGTAAAACGCTGATAGAACTTGAACCAGAAATTTCTCCTTGTGTCATAATGATTTCCAAATGATTTAAGATTTTTCTCGTTCTGTTAATATCAGTTCCTATCATTATTACTAAGTATAATACCTGAATAGCCACGCATGGTCAATGATCTTTATTTCCTTTTAGGTTCAAGATATTTATTCTTTGTAAATATTTACTGCATAAGTATCTGGATGGTATTCTTATCCAACTGATAACTGAGCAACTGCCTTTTTTCAAAATACTTTTCAATCTTTAACCCTTCACCACACAATGCTGGCTTTAACGACCCTGAGAAAGAAGGATTTTGAAAACATTGTGCAAAAGGGAGAAAATGCTGGTAACCAGCATTTTCTCCTTTTCCCACAATGTTTTCTCTCCTCTTCCGTACAAATTTCAAATTTTCGATCACTTTATTTTGATAACCAGCATTTTCTACTTTTCCCATAATGTTTTCTACCCTTCCCAAATCAAATTTCAATTTTTCAGTCATATTTATTTTATCGTCTGCAAATACTTTCAGTTTGGACCAGTTTTTCAGTCACATTTATTTTATCATCTGCAAATACTTTCAATTTGGACCAGTCTATAAATTTCTTGTTTGGTAAAAGAGTTAACACTCTCACTCTATATACAGAGTCCTGAACATAAAACTGGTTCAAGTCATGTTGATATGTCCATTAGAATCTACTGTGTACTGAATGTTAACATAGAATGTCTCGCCGTAAACAACAAACCAAGCATATCAGGAGTAGCCCTGGAATAGATAAATAGAGAAAAAAGTGAGTAATGATGCAAACTGATAACGCAGAATGCAGGATATTAACCTTATTTTCTCCACAGATACTCATTTTGACGTATCGACAACAGACAAATTTTGAAAAGATTGTGGAAAAAGGAGAAATTGCTCGTAATGAGCAATTTCTCCTTTTTCCGCAATGTTTTCCACTCAATCAGATATTTGTATCCTCATTTGTTGATATTTCTGACATTATATCTTTATTTGCTGCTGAAATGGAAGAGCCTCAAACTGGCATATCAGGTAAAGGGTTAAGTACACTGAAACTAGAAACATAAGTTATACAATTTTAAAATCATCAAAGACTCAAATTAAATGGGCCAAAACAAACGTAAAGTTTCACACACTTTTCAATCAATTCAGTGGGCATAGAAATTAGGGAGGCAAATGCATTCATGAATAAAAGTTTTAAAAAAAATACCATGATTTTAATTTTCACTAAACAATCTATATAATAACCCTGTGAAAGAAAGTTTAATTTTGAAAATACTGTTTGAAAAGTAACAAGTATTATCTTATCATTTCTTCTTTTGTTTCAAAGACAAGCCCAATTATTAAAGCCAGTTAACCCATTACCACACAATCCCTACTTCTGATGCCCCTGAGAGAGAAGCCTTTAGAAAACATTGTGGGAAAAGGAGAAAATGCTGGTAACCAGCATTTTCTCCTTTTCCCACAATGTTTTCTACCCTTCACAAAACAAATTTCAAATTTTCAGTCACTTTTATTTTGTCATCTGCAAATGCTTTCAGATTGGACTAGCCTAAGATATTGCCGTTTGGTAATGGGTTAAACCACAATAAATAATATTTATGTCATCAGGTTATAATTTCATTTTGGACAGGTCTGAAATTTCTTTGTAAGGTAAAGACTTAATCATTCAATTGAAAAGGTACAAATAGAAAACCCCTTCATTACACATTTCAAGGCAAGATCTATATCTTTTAAAAACTCTACCAAGTGATAACATTTTTTGGCTTGTTGAAGTCCAAAGCATTCGTAGGCAACAGATCAAGTATAGCTCAAACTGAAAATTCTTAGAAAATAGCCTAGGAAAAGTAACAAATCCTGGTTACCACCATTTCTCCTTTCCCCATGAAAAAGCCTTCCCTATCAAGGACATAAAAGCTTTTGGACGTTTTTGAATTTTTTTTTTTTGTTACAAGCATTCAGATAAGTACCATTTATTCATATGGGGTCAGATGTCTTGCTAAATCAGACATATCCATGCCATTTTCTAAACACATTCAGACTATTCACCATTAGACTTAACCCATTACCACACAATCCCTACTTTTGATGCCCCTGATAAAGAAGCCTTTAGAAAACATTGCAGGAAAAGGAGAAAATGCTGGTAACCAGCATTTTCTCCTTTTCCCACAATGTTTTCTACCCTTCCCAGAACAAATTTCAAATTTTCAGTCACTTTTATTTTGTCGTCTGCAAATGCTTTCAATTTGGTCCAGTCTAAAATATTGTCGTTTGGTAATGAGTTAATTGGTAGCAAATAGGCCAGTCATATCTTCGTATTTTTCTTTAGCCTTACTTCACATTTGTTGTAGTGGGTGTTATAATACAAAGGGCAGAGATTTGGTTAAGCAACAATGTACTGAGGTACACTGCAGAGCAACTATGCATGAATAGGGGTACCCCTAATTGTCATGTCAAGGAATTGAGAGTTACCCTGGAGCACTGTGGCTCAGTCAGAATCACACAGGGCTCGAAACCAGATGATGCTGGTTTAGATGCCTGAAGTTGGCAAACCAAAATAGTTCCGTGGTTTGATACCAGTCATTGTGACAAGGTTTGATTGCCTCTCAAGGCTGAAGATTGCTTTGATGGTCTTTATGAAGTAAACAGCCAGTGGCTTTGTATGAACTAATGATAAAAGAGACTCTAGGGTCAGTATTTACCTACTATTCTAAAGAATATTCTTAGTCTTATTCTCAACAATTTTCTAAATTTTAAAAGTATCGCAGCTTCTGATTGGCTACATCAAATGGTTTAGCCAATCATATCTTGAGTTACTTTTTAATTATATAATTAGACAAAAAGAAAAAATACAATTAAGAATGGTTGGCGAATACAGACCCAGGAAAGCATAGATAGGTTCATTGGCCACAGTAATAGAACTAACAAAGTTTTGAAAAGAGTGTAAAATAAAAGTTATAGATTACCTAAACTATTGGTAACTGTTGATGAGGAACTTGGATCTGTGTCTTCTGGTTCAGATTCTGAAAGTAATACATGTACATGTACACTAAGTCTTTAACTCTTTACCACACAAGAAAATTTTACACTGGTCCAAATTGAAAGCATTTGCAGATGACAAAATAAAGGTGACTGAAAAATTTAAATTTGTTCTGGGAAGGGTAGAAAACACTGTGAGAAAAGGAGAAAATGCTGGTTACCAGCATTTTCTCCTTTTCCCACAGTGTTTTTCAAAAGGCTTCTTTCTCAGGGGCATCAAACGTAGGGATTGCGTGGTAATGGGTTAACTCTATATCAAACAGCAAAATTTTAGACTGCTCCAAATTTAAAGCATTTGCAGACTACAAAATTAATGTTACTCAAAAATTGAAATTTCCTTTGGAAAGAGTTGAAAACTTTGTGGGAAAAGGTTACCAGCATTTTAACCTTTTCCCACAAAGTTTTCTACTCTTCCCAAACAAAATTTCAATTTTTCAGTCATATTTATTTTGTTGTCTACAATTGCTTTCAATTTGGATCAGTCTATGATTTTGTCATTTGGTAAAAAGTTAATTTGCCCTCTGCAAGTGCTTTTATGCAGAATATGTACAAGCTATATTTTGTCATTTGTTCACCCTTTACTAAACAATCCTGGGTTTTCAGGTCCCTGGGAAAGAAGCCTACTGAAAACATAGTATTTTTTGCCTTTCACAAAGAAGTTTTTAAAGCCTTTTTGCTAAAGGTCGTATGTAGTGACAACAGGTACAAGGAAACAATAATTTCAGACCAGCGGAAGAATGTGTCTCAGCTACATGTACTGGTACTATTTGTATTAACCCTTTACCACACAATGCTGACTTTTGATGCTCCTGGAAAAGAAGCCATTTGAAAACATCGTGGGAAAAGAAGAAAATGCTGGTTACCAGCATTTTCTCCTATTCCCACAATGTTTTCTACTCTATCAAAGAAAAATTACACAATTTGAGCCACACTGAAATTTTCATCTGCAAATGCTTTCAAATTGGCTGAAATTTTGTTGCCTGATAAAGGGTTAATTTTTTTTTTTGAGAGCTTTTTGACAAGGCTCTGAAGCCACTTATTTTTAACCCATTACCAAACGACAACATTGTAGACTGGTCCAAATTGAAAGCATTTGCAGACGACAAAATTAAAGTGACTGAAAATTTGAAATTTGTTTAGTGAAGGTTAGAAAACATTGTGGGAAAAGGAGAAAATGCTGGTTACCAGCATTTTCTCCTTTTCCCACAATGTTTTCTAAAAGCTTCTTTCTCAGGGGCGTCAAAAGTAGGGATTGTGTGGTAATGGGTTAAGTCCCAAGATTTATGATACATTATGCATCAGCCACAGACTGTGACTAATACAGTAGGAACAGGAAAAGCCTCAGTTTTACAAATAATTGCTCAAATTCAATAAATGTTTTAGTATAAGGCGTTTACCATTCCTTTTAGGTAGAGCTCTGTGTTTGTCCATTAGACTCTTTCACTTTGGAAAGCGCATACTGATAAAATATTACTTGTTCAAAGTTAGAATATGTAAGAAAGTAGCCGACAATATGGAATCAGGATCAGAGTGCGCTGCTCAGTATAATCTGATCTAGACTGTTACTGCAAAAGCAACTTTAAATGTAATTTAACCCTTTACCCCATAAGGCATTTCTATGGTATCTCTAATTGGCCCTAAATAATAGCACGGGTGAAGCCGTTTTTTATGAATATATGATACCTTTTGAAGCATAAAAAACATTGTGGCTAAAGGTGAAATTGCTCATGACGAGCAATTTCACCTTTTGCCACAATGTTTTCCAAAGGTTTCTACAAGCAATGCGTGAGTATTTATGGAGTATTTATGGAGTATCTATGGAGTAAAGGGTTAATATTCATGCTAAGCTAAACATAAATACAAGAATTACTAGCTAGTGTATAGTGAAAAAAAAACAATGGAAGATATACAGTGTAATACTAACCATTCACAATAAGTTTGTAGACTGTAATTGTGCCACTGTAACTCCCACTTACCAACAACAATGGCTCACCATTTGGACTTTCATTGGCTGAGACAAATCTGGAATGTAACTGTGCTCCATTACATTTTTTAACCCTTTACCACACAGCAAAATTTCATATTACATGTAAATGTTGTTTACATTGAGGAAATTCACTGCGGAAAATTGGTATGTTCGCAAATAATGATACTTGTTCTTGAATATATAGAAAACATTGCAGGTAAAGGAGAAAATGCTAGTACCAGCATTTTCTCGTTTTCCCACCATGTTTTCAAAAGCATAGGAACATGTATTTCTTTAATTTGACCTAGTGACCTAGATTATGATCCCAGCAGACCCAATTTTGAACTCATCTTAGATTTCATCAAAGGTAACATTTTGACTAATTTTCAAATCAACTGAACCTTGTGCCCTATAATTAGGTTAGTTAAATTTAACATAGTGACCTAGCTCATGATCCAAGTTGACCCAAATTCAGACTCTTGTGAGATTCTATCAAGATAAACATTCTGACCAATTTTCCAGTCAATTGAGAAAAACATGTAGCCTCTAGAGTGCCCACAAGGTATTTCTTTAATTTAACCTTGTGACCTAGTTTGTGAGTCCATGTGACCCAATTTTGAATCTACTGAACATGTTGTGCTCTGGTGGGCGAACAAACTTAGAACATAGGTTCATTACTTACGTACCAAAAATCAAAGTTTTCTTGTCTTAGAGATGAAAAATTTAAAAGTTTTCCTTTTTCGTTCCCATGTTCAAACTTGTGGTCCCTGTGGCGGGGCCAGTTTTGACCCATGGAGGATCATATGAACAAACTAGGTAGAGGTCTACGAGGAGATGCTTCAAACAAAATATCAAAGCTCTTCTACATTCAGTTTCAGAGAAGAAGAATTTTAAAATTTTCCTTCCTAGTTCCTATGTTTCTAACTTGTGACCCCAGGTGTGGCGCCAGTTTTGACCCCAGGGGCATCATATGGACAAACTTGGTAAAGGTGCACTAGGAGATATTACATACTAAATATCAAAGCTCTATGCCTTCTAGATTTAGAGAAGAAGAATTTTTAAGCTTTCCTTCTTTGTACCTAATTTTTTAACTTGTGACCCCCGGGACGGGGCCAGTTTTGACCCCAGGGGCATCCTATGAACAAACGTGGTAGAGGTCCACTAGGAGATGCTACATACCAAATATCAGAGCTCTATGCATTCCCATTTCAGAGGAGAAGATTTTCAAAGATTTTGCTATTTTTTTCCTGTTGGTTGCCATGGCAACCAGATTTACAGATGGAATTCAATCTTTTGAAAAACTTTGGTAGAGCTTCACCCATGGAAAATCTGTGCCAAGTTTCAACAAGCTTGGCCGAGTGGTTTAGGAGGAGAAGATGTTATGGATGACGGACGATGGGCAATGGGCGATCACAAAAGCTCACCTTGGGCACTTCATACTCAGGTGAACTAAAATGGAAATAGGGCTTTACCTTAAATCTTCTGGGTCAAGCATTGACAATCTTCTCTCATTGTACACTTTGTTCCAAGTTTCATTTACATTTGGGATATCACTAAACATTGTTTCAAACCTAGGCTGTATTGTATCAAGTCGACCGTCTATGGAGTAAATGGCAATAGTTCCAGGTCTCTCATTCCCAATCAGAACCAGGGTGGAGTTACCAAAATGGGCAGTGATTAAACTCTCAGTTTCAGGTCCCTAAATTTACAGAATTTTTTTTTTACTCTTACATATTTCGCAGACAGTGTAGATCATGACCAAACTGAACAAAATGTACAGTCTGATCTTGGATCAACACTGTTCTCTTTTTTTTTTCTCCCTGTGAAATTAACTTTGGGTTTTTGCAACATTTAGGTTTTCACTATTGGGTGGAAATCTTTGTTTCATATCTTTAGCAGCAAAAGGATTATCTGTTTACCATACCACAGAACATTAGACTGATCATAATTCAAAGCAGTTGTAGACAAGAAATCATTTACACCTCAAAACATAAGATTTGTATTTAACCCTTTATCTTACAATGACTTCTTTTAACGACCCAGAGGAAGAGGCCTTTTGAAAACTTTGTGGGAAAAGGAGAAAATGCTGGTTACCAGCATTTTCTCCTTTTCCCACAAAGTTTTTCTGTCTATCAAAGAAAAATTGCATCATTTGAGCAACAACGAATTTATCGCCTGAAAATGCTTTTAACCCATTACCACACAATCCCTACTTTCCCTGAGGGAGAAGCCTTTAGAAAACATTGTGGGAAAAGGAGAAAATGCTGGTAACCAGCATTTTCTCCTTTTTTCCACAATGTTTTTTCTGTTATGAGCAATTTCTCCTTTTTCCCACAGTGTTTTCTAATGGTTTGTACTCCAGACACATAAAAAATAGGGCTTGTTTGGGAAAGATTCAGATGCAGATATAGCAGTTTTTAAAATGTATTTGAAGAATTTTTGGACAAAGAAGTAGATAGTAAACACTAATATCAGTATGCAGTCTGATCTAGATCTATGCCATTCAGATATGTATATAAGTAATCAAGTCTGGAATCAGTGCTAGAAGACTTCCTGTTGCCACTGCTACTATCCTCCCTTGATATTACCTTGTCGTCTGATCGCTTATCCATGGTTTCTGTAATTATATCATCTTCTCCAGCGTTGTTGTTGAACAAGTAAGGTTTCAGCATTGCTGTCCTATGACTTATGTCTTCACCGCTGTCATACACTCGCTCCATTGTATCTGCTCTCCATATGGAGAAACCCCTTCCTCCATATGAATACAACTGATCATACTCGCCTGTTGTCGCATTTTTGCCATTGACTGTTGTTATCTTGAGTCTGGCTAGAAAAAGATAATTGAAATCAAACTTTTATCAAATAGTCTCATGGCTTCACTGTACAAGTACTTGCAAGGATGGCTTTTCTAGCTGCTGTAGTAATGAGAAGAAAGTGCTGGTCATACGGCGAAAATGGCATTAAAAGTGTTCTGTGCACTAAGCTTGTAGTACTATCAGACTTAACTCAACTCTTTACCAAACAACAAAATTTTGGACCTGTTAAAATTAAAAGCTTTTGCAAAGAACATAATAAAGGTGACTGAAAAATTGTAATTTGGTTTCGAAAGGCTAGAAAACATAGTGGGAAAAGGAGAAAATGCTGGCTACCAGCATTTTCTCCTTTTCCTACAATGTTTTCAAAAGGTTTCTTTCTAAGGGTCATTAAAAGTTTGGATTGTTTGGTAAAGATGGGTGTCGTCATGAAGCCTATCTTGCACTATCCCATGTGACATACCGAACAGTTTTCAGAATGTGATGCAGTTATATGCATACATCATCCATGGGCAATAAATGTTAATTAAATCAAAACATACTGGTACTAATCAACAATGAGTCTACCTAATTAGACAAATTCTTAAATTCTAGAATTTTGTTACCTTTCTTGGAGTTTTTGTCACTTAATTTAGACAGAAAAATCCATTGCATTTTGTACAAATGATTTTTTAATTTTCATGTAATAATTCCTTCGTCAAAAGTTCTGTAAAATATCATTTTAGAATCAATAAAGTGCCTCAGAAATTAATCTAACAAACATCCCTAGTTTTGATGACTACTAAATACAGCACTTTTGAAAACATTGAGGGGTAATGAGGAAAGGCTAGTATCGTAACCAGCATTTCCTCCTATACCCACCATATGTTTTCTAACCTTGCATGAAAAATTCAATTTATTTGTTTTTCTGATTGATTTCTGCTATGGTTTAATCAGAGTTCCATGTAAAAAATATTTTATAGACAATTAAGGATATCTAGACCAGTACATGATTACATGGCAAACTAGAGGCCATTGAGGGCCTGAAATCGCTCTACAGGCAGTGAATTTGTTTGTTTTTTTTGCTTGCATACATTATGAATTCATGATGCAGAAGGAAAAAAAGACAAGAAAAAAAAAACACACGTGCGAAAAAAAGTGGGGGAGTCATTTTACAACTGGGCTTGAACCGACCAAGACAGGATAAACTAAGGCATGGTGAACTGAGCAAACACTGAAAAAAAGAAATAAAGTGCAATTTCAGAAAAAAAAAATGTTTGGAATCCAGCTAAATTTGATAGAGTTTCAGTTCACCTTATTTTTAAATAATTCCGACAAATTAAAATAAATGTGACTAAAAATATAGATTTTGTCGGGTAAATGGTACTGAGTTATCAAACGACTGCTTTTCCTGCACAGTCTTCCTAGATTTTCTGTACTCGTAATATAGTTCAATCTCTTGATGGACCAAACAATCTTTGAGTCTAGCTAATTAAAGTTTCAAAGTAAGGAATTTGATTAAGACTGTGTAGATTTCATTGTGTAAACAAGAAATGGAAATTTTCAACTTAAAATGGCTACTTTTCCCAAAGTGTTTCTTGGATTTTTCATTCAATGGAGTTCAAGCTATTGATGAGATTAATGAACTGTGTAAGTTTCACAAAAATCTGACAACTAACACAGACTTTATCACCTTTACAAAAAAGTGAAATTTTCAACTTCAAATGGCTACTTTTTCCATACTGTTTGTTGGATTTTTTTTCTAAACCAACAGGGCTCAATCTATAGATACCATTAACAACCTGGGCAAGTTTCATGAAAATCTGACAACAAATGCAGATTTTATCGCATTTACAAACAAGAACAAGAGGACCATGATGGCCCTGAAATCGTTCACCTCAGTCTATTGACCAAACATGATCCATTTTCAATGTAGTTTCCCAGTGACCTAGTTTTTTATCAGACATTACCTATTATCAAACACTTTTGAGATATCAATAAGACAAACATTCTGATCAAGTTTCATGAGTATTGGACTGAAAATGTGGCCTCTACAGCATACAAAAGGTTTTTCTAAGATTTGACCAAGTGACCTAGTTTTGGACCCGACAATTACTCATTATCAAGCACTTTTGAGACATCACCAAAACAAACATTCTGACCAAGTTTGAAGAGTATCAGGCAGAAAATGTGGCCTCTAGAGTGTACTCAAGGTTTTTCTAAAATTTTACCCAGTGACCTAGTTTTTGGCTCCACATGACCAGTTTTCAAACTCCTTCAAGGTATCACCAAGACAAATATTGTTAAGAAGTTTCAGGAGTATCAGACTGAAAATGTGTCCTCCAGAGCATACACAAGGTTTTTATAACATTTGACCTATTGACCTAGTTTTTGACCCAACATGACCCATTTTCAAACTCATCCAAGATATTATCATGTCAAACATTCTCACCAATTTTCAAGAGTGTTGGACTGAAAATAAGGCATCCCGAGCGTTTACAAGGTTTTTCTAAGATATGACCTGGTAACCTAGTATTTGTCCGAGATATCATCAAGACAAACATTCTGACCAACTTTCAAGAGTTTTAGACTGAAAATGTGGCCTCTAGAGCGTATACAAGTTTTTTCTAACATTTGACCTGGTGACATAGTTTTTGACCTGACATGACCCATTTTCAAACTCATCCAAGATATCGTCAAGACAAACATTCTGACAACTTTCAAGAGTTTTGGACTAAAAATGTTGCCTCTAGAGCAAACACAAAGTTTTCTAAGATTTGACCTAGTGACCTAGTTTTTGACCCGACATGACCCATTTTCAAACTTGTCCGAGATATCTTCGAGGCAAACATTTATGAGTATCAGACTAAAAAATGTGGCCTCTAGAGCATACACAAGGTTTTTCTAAGATTTGACCTAGTGACCTAGTTTTTGACCCGACATGACCCATTTTCCAACTCATCCGAGATTTCATTGAGACAAACATTCTGATCAAGTTTCATGAGTATCGTACGAAAAATGTGGCCGCTAGAGCATACACAAGTAAAAACGTTGACGACTGACGACAGACACAGCACTATCACAATAGCTCACTCTGAGCACTTCGTGCTCAGGTGAGCTAAAAGACTAACGGATGGACAGACAGATGGACAGGCGACGGAAACCATATCATGACATTAGCTCTGGTGGCTTTTAGCCAGTAGAGCTAATAAAAATCAAGGTGAAAAAGAAATAAAATTTTAGAGATTTTTGTAGTACATACATAGTGCACCTGCCAGGCTATTTCTTTCTGTAACATTTGGCTCTGAAAAATGATCATAAAAAAGTCATAAAAAGGAAAATCTAACTGAAAAAAAAAAACCTGATACTCTTAGCAAGTCAATTCAACGTATTATTCATTTTCAGGGTGACATATGTTATTAACATGTTTTTCCATGTTCCCATTTACAAGATGCAAAACTTTATTTTTACTCAGATGCAGTAGGAACTACTTGTATATTAGTTTACAGTCAGGTGTCAGGAGACTTGGAAACTTGTTCACGGCTGTGGTTAATCATGTTGCCCGGAGGCTTCGGCAGCTTGGGCCAACATAATTCACCACAGCCATGAACAAGTTTCTAAGTCCCCTGCCATCTGACTGTACAAAGAATTTATTCATAGGAATTTGACATTCTATAACCAAAATAAATGATCAAATATGAAAAAAAATCTCCCCTATATAATATTACATAGGTGAGATTTTTTTGGCCTATATAATATTACATAGGGGAAATTTTCTTTTCATATTTGATCATTTACTTTGGTTATAGAATGTCAAATTCCTGTGATTTATTATACTGCAAACTTTTACCATTCCAACGTTTGTTAAGCATATTAAACCTATAGTTGTTAAAAAAAAATTAGTACGCTGACAAAGTAGAATTTTCCTTCTGAATCCAATTCAGTAAAAACTGACGTCACTTGGAATTGACGTCACTGAAATCTTAATTGGTAATGCCTGCTAAAATGTGCAGCTCAGGACATAAACTTGATATTAATCTTGATTGAAGCCGCCAGTTTGGATGTTGTGTTGATAGTGTAGTCATCTATATAATTATACGGGGCTCCCAAAAGGGAAACTGCTTGAATTACGTTCGTTTTGCTAGTGTACATGATATATATGCAAATGTATGTTAAGAGCATATTAGCCAATCGGCTCATGAAGAATTTCTTTGCAGTATAATAATCTTGTATGACTGTTTAAAATGTTTCAGATATTACCAAAGTTTGTTGACAAATTCACACTCTTCACTCTTGTTTCCTCGGAAAATTTGTCATAGTCTTTTGAATCTCCCTCATTTGCAGTAAGAATGTAGTCAACACCTTTATGGGTGTACACCTTTATAGAATCAGGCTGGTACATACCATATACAGGCCATGGATTCAAATTTATACCTGTTAATCAGAAAAATGAATGTTGATGAATACCTTTGGCTTAACCCTTTCCCAAATGACAAATTTTGGACCAAATCAAATGGAAAGCATTTTGCAGATGACAAATTAACAGCTGCTAAAAAGATGATTTTTCTATTATAATAGGGAAAAAACATTGGGGGAAAAGGAGAAAATGCTGGTTACCAGCATTTTATCCTTTTCCCACAATGTTTTTAAAAGGCTTCTATTCCTGACCCGTAAAAACCAGGGATTGTTTGGGAAAGGGTTAACTTTCTTGATAACTTGAAACTAGTGATGGCAGACATAGAAAGGTGTAAAGTTTACAGGTCTTGCATGTGCAACTAACTCTATATGGGTCCTTGGCTCATACGGTTATTACATTTTTGTAACATACAGATTCACCATATGAAATCAAATTTAATACACAAATATTGATGAAAACAATGGAACAAAACCGGAAACCTCCTTTGGGGATAATTTCTCTTTGGCCATATGCATTCATAAGGGGTCTGCTGCAAGTTTCATGAATATGAAGTATCTTGCCAAAAGTATATGTTAGGAAAAAATATAGAAATAAGGGCAAAACCTTAATAGAACACACAAACACATGCATAACATCTATTCAGCACTTTGGGTATTAAATATCGACCTTGAATTGGAGAAGGAAAATTTAGCGGTTCTTAAACCCTAGTAACACCCTTTATAGGTATTCGCGAGTAACATCAAAGTTCATGACTTTATAAATAGCCTAAAAACTATAATTTAACTCTTTCATCTAAGCAATTATACATCATACATGTAATTAGTAAGATGAATGAAAATGAGTTTTTGGATGCAATAGTAATTAATTGCAGGAAAAAGATATCATTACAAACCATCTTTATCATTTGGATCTAATGAAGACATCGACCAGTTTTTAAATCCAAGACCATAAATATTTTCAACAGTCTCAGTCTGTAAATTCACAACTGCAATGGCATTGTTTTCCTGGAAGAAAGAAAACATATCATTTTGGTTCATCATTTATTCTTTTTTCCCAATTCAATCCCTTCAGCAGTATTGTGGTCTATGTAGCAGACTTTGCCAAAATAATATTTCTATCAAGCTTCGCTCAAAACGTTCAATCTGATCTTTGATTCACATCGTCTGGAACTTGATTGTAAGCTCCCCGTACATACAACAGTAAGTTCAGTTAAGAGTCTAGACAATTGACAAAGAAAAACAATGTTTGTTTGTATTCATTGGCAAAAGAGTTCATAAATATATCTGGTTTGTAGATGTGGACTAAACAATTAATAGTTTACACTATGCTTTAACCCATTACCTTAAAATCCTTACTTTTGACGCCCCTGAGAAAGAAGCCTTTTGACAATATTGTGGGAAAAGAAGAAAATGCTGGTAACCAGCATTTTCTCCTTTCCCCACAATGTTTTCTACTCTTCACAAAACAAATTTCAAATTTTCTGTCAATTTTATTTTGTTGTCTGCATATGCTTTCAATTTGGACAAGTCCAAAATTTTGTTGTTTGGTAATAAGTTAATGAGCTTTTTTCTCCTTTACCCACAATCTTTTCTATCATTCACCAGACAAATTCTATCATTTCAGCTACATGTAAAATGTGGATTAAAATGTCGGCTGCAAATGCTTTCAAAATGGACAAATATAAAATATTAATACGAAAAAGGCTTCTCGTGTCTTCCACAGTTTTCAAATTTGAGAACACTGTGCACAGTGCTTTCAGCACTTTGGTCTTCGATTTAATAAAAAAAAAAAAACTTGAAGTGATTATAATATTCTACCACATCCAGACATCTGCAAGCAATATTTACAATGACCAGCGGCTCGCGAGTTCAAAATCCTACCTTATTAGAACGGTAAAAGGGTAGTTGAAAGTCAGGATTGCGTGGTGTAAGGTTAAACTATAGATGAATAATATTATGGTCATTAATTTCTTACAGTACGAAGTAATTTGTTTCAAGAATGATATTAACTCTTTACCACACGAGAAAATTCTAGACTGGTCCAAATTGAAAGCATTTGCAGACAGCGAAATAAAAATGACTGAAAAATTGAATTTTTTTCTGGGAAGGGTAGAAAACACTTTGGGAAAAGGAGAAAATGCTGGGTACAAGTATTTTCTCCTTTTCCCACAGCGTTTTCAAAAGGCTTCTTTCTCAGGGGCGTCAAAAGTAGGGATTGTGTGGTAATGGGTTAAACACCGTTTTCGACATGACCTGAGTTTTTTTTCGAGGCGGCCAGTTCACCTATCAGTGCTTTCATGTAGTTCCCAAGTTTCGTCAATACTTCGCACAACATTTTTTCAAAGTCCTGGCTGCTTTCTCCAATCCCTCTTCGAAACAATATTCTGTGACAGAAGAATGAATCCTGTCACAAATACCCTTGTCAAACCCTGGGAAGCCTTTGTTACCTTGTCTGAGCTTGTAATCAAACAAGCTACCCCTGGGTTTCAAGCCTTGTGACGGAGATAAGGGGATCGGCACCAAAACCTTGTACCACAGTGGTTAAGTACAGATAACTGTCCCCAAAGTCGATGTTACTTTTTGAGTGGTCGCCTCTGGTGGACAAGTAATGTCCAAATAAGAAAAAAAATCACCGTAGCTCTCGTTATTGACACTACACAGTGATTCTGCTAGGCTGACGAGCTTTGCTGCTGTCGCCAAGGATTTTCCGTGCTTTTGTTTTTTTCATCAAAGAAATGTTATAGACGTGCTTTACATTCAATAAGAAGGTCACCTTTCACTTCTCTAACTACAGCAATTTTCCCTATACTACAGATCCGATTGTCAGAGCCTTGAGTCCTTTGATTCTCCCAGAGTGTCCTAAAACTTGCCACATTCATGATTGTAAGTTCGTATATATCGTCGGTGTACTTCAAAATCCTCGTAACCACAGCTTGAAACAAGCTGTGGTTAGGAGCTTTTTGAAGTAAACCGACGATTTATAAAAGGGTTTCACTTTACTTACAGACTTTAGACTAGGTCAACTTCACTCGTGATTAGCCGGGTTGACTTACTGAATGAGCCTCGCTCTGGCAAAAGTGGGCTTCATGTACCTTCATGGTGTAATATTGCAAGCAATTTATGGATCCATAAACTTCATACCATCATTTGCAGGTGTGCAATTTGGCCTCAACGATACCGGGGGCCTACTGCTCCAATATTGTACAAAATCTATACTGAGTTGAAATCAAGATAAATGTATGTTAACCCTTTACCCCATAAGGCATCTCTATTGTATCTCTAATTGACCCTAAATAACAGCAAGGATGAAGCCATGAGCAATTTCACCTTTTGTCACAATGTTTTCAAAGGCTCCTACAAGCAATGCGTAGAAATGAGTATCGATGGATTAAAGGGTTAAAAGATGAAGGAAACTCTTGAAACCAATTTTAGTGAAAAGGGTGAAAACATATTTTTGAGCATCAGTGTTTTTGAGCATTAGTGTTTTTGAGCATCAGTGTTTTTCATCAAATTCCTGATACGGCTATTTTTGACCCTGGACGTATCTGATTTCATGGTAAGATATTTTTAGACAACAAAACACGTTCCGTGAGGGTAATGTCCCATAGAATATTGACAGAGATTCGTGTAGCAAACACGAGTAGCAATACAAAGAAAGGTGGCTTGATGCTGCATGCATTACCATTTCACCTTTTTTCAAACGGTGTTATAAAATATTGATTCATATTATTGGACGACCTGCATGACACACAATGTTCCAGGCCCGTGCTTGGTGGGTATTTAGATTTTTCACATCACACCAAATAAAAAAAAATATATATATCACTAAAATTTATATAAAAATCAATACAAATAATCAATAATTAAGAATCATAAAATTAAAAAAAAATTCTAATAGTATTCCCATAAAAGGCTACGTAGCCTCTTAAGCAATTTTTAGATTTTCGCGCCAAAAATTAAAAAAAAAGCATTATGGGAATGTTAATTGACTAGCACGTGACTAATGACGCTTAAATTCCATACATAACAAACATGTAATTATTTTCCATAATGTCTTCTTCGGACGCTAGGTTTGAAGCTTCGTCTGTGTATTTCCCGTATGTAAATGAGTAAGTTGCTCATGTAAAAATAGACCTTGTTTCCCGTCGGTGTCAACCTGGACTGTAATGAATCTGTAATTTCTCTTGTTGTCGGATGGTTTCCGACTAGTAGGGTTTTATGAATGAAAATTATAAGGCTTTGGGAGTATAAGGATGATTTTGTAAAAAAATTTCGTCCAAAAATCTGAAGGGCCACCTTTAAAATTTTCATTTAATTTATTCATTTTGGGGTTAAAATTTTCATTTAATTTATTCATTTTGAGATTAATATTAAAAATTGCTTATCATGATGATGAATATTGTCATGATGAATTACCCAGAGTGCATAAAAATGTCGTACAGAAATAGTAACACTGGATCTATCAGATTGGCTTAAGCCCATTATGAAACCTGTCACCAAAACGCCATGCGGTAAGACTACCCAAGGTTATCTAGGTGTGGTGGGGTGATACATGCAGCAAGGGGGAAGTTGTCATAAGTGACGAGGTAGGTCAGACAGATACCCTAAAACAGTGCAAACTAACTTATCATTGTGCATACACAATATCTTCTCCCTTTAACCCATTATCACACAATCCCTACATTGGACGACCCTGAGAAAGAAGCCTCAAGAAAACATCGTGGGAAAAGGAGAAAATGCTGGTAACCAGCATTTTCTCCTTTTCCCACAGTGTTTTCTACCATATCAATAACAATTGCACCATTTGAGCCACATTGAAATTGTCGTCTGCAAATGCTTTCAATTTGGACAAGGGTAAAATTTTGTCGTCTGGTAAAGAGTTAAGCCTTTACCAAACGCCAAAGATTTGGTCTTATCTAAATCTGAGAGTTTTTGCAGACAATAACATATATCATCCTAGGTAACCCAGTTTCGATCCATTCTGTATGGAGACTAACGTAATGCTCCAAACCTGAGCATGGCATAAATCTGACTCGAAAAATTGTAATCGTGCAAGGGTAGCAACTTTAGCGGGAAAAGGAGAAAATGCTGCCTGGTTACCCGCCTTTGATCCAGTGTTTTCAGTAGGCATGTTTCTCAGGGTTGTTCTCACACGGTATTGTATGGCAAGGGGTTAAGCCATTACCACACAGTAACAAGTTTTACCGATCCTGAAGAGAAAGTCGTTTGAAAACATTGTGTAACCAGTGTTTTCTCCTTTTCTCACGTTGTTTTCTATCAGTCTATGACCATAAACTATCATATGAAAAAAAAAAATTGACGTCTGCACGTCCCACCCAAATTTTGCCCTGTTGTAAAGGGTTAACTCTTTATCAAACGACAAAATTCTAGACTAGTCCAAATTGAAAGCATTTACAGCCGACTAAATTAATGCGACTGAGAAAATTAAATTTCTTCTGGAAAGGGTGGAAAACATTGTGAGAAAAGGAGAAAATGCTGGTTACCAGCATTTTCTTCTGTTCCCACAATGTTTTCAAATGCTTTCTTCCTCAGAGCCGTTAAAGACGGAATTGTTTGGTGAAGGATTAACAGGATGGTCACTTATGTCTGGACGTGGCTGAAAGCTCCAGGTCCCGTATTCACTTATGTCTGGACGTGGCTGAAAGCTCCAGGGCCCGTATTCACTTATGTCTGGACGTGGCTGAAAGCTCCAGGTCCCGTATTCACTTATGTCTGGACGTGGCTGAAAGCTCCAGGTCCCGTATTCACTTATGTCTGGACGTGGCTGAAAGCTCCAGGTCCCGTATTCACTTATGTCTGGACGTGGCTGAAAGCTCCAGGTCCCGTATTCACCAACCAATCTAGATAAAGAACGTTCTTAATCTCAGTCTCCAAAATGTTCTATATATGAAAATAACACAATACCTGATCGGTTAAACCATTTGAATTTAGCCATTCAGAAGTTGTATTACTTTCAAATTTAGAAAATATTGGAGAATAAGACTGAGAATATTTTTAAGATTGGTTTGTGAATGCGGGCTCTGATTCCATTTCCAGGGCTTAATAAGAGGTCGTCCCTATTCCTTTCAGTGTGATAGATAAAACTGTGATGTGCCGTCTAATCTTAAAATTTAAATCATTATCTCCTGCTCGATGGCATTCTACAAATACTCATCTATCTAATTTGGGCATCCTGGGTACACAGGACTGGACCACATTTCTACGCGACAACCATTACTTTGAATTTCAAACTAAATAAACTGTACTCAATAAAAAACTACCTGGTGTGATTCACTCACCTACGATCAGCAGTTTAGGGAAATCTGAAGCTAAAAAAGGGCCTGATATTCCTCAAACGTATTGATAAAAGCCATTTTCTCCCTGCTACTTTATAGCGCGTATTATTACAGTCTCCCCGATATCGGGGAGAGTGATCCGTCATATAAGACGGGTCGAATCTACAAAGAACATGACATGCGCAGACAACGAAATCTAGACTATATCTATACCGTGCTCTAGTTTAGTCATGACTGTAGGACAGAAATCCCTCAACCGACAGTATTTCAGTAGTTTTAGTAGTCGAAACAGATCAAGTACATACCTGTACTGTAATTAAGCTGTCCTTTTGAAAAAGGAGGCTTAAAGGTGGCCCTTCAGATTTTGGGACGAAAAATTTTACAAAAATGCAAAAAAATCATCCTTATACTCCTATAGCCTTTGAATTTACGTACATAAAACCCCTAGTAGTCGAAAACCATCTGATAACACGAGAAATTAGAGCCTATTCAGGACCAGGTTGACACCAACGGGAGACATGTTCTATTTTTAGACTAACAATTCTCTCATTTAAATACAGGAAAACACAGACAAAGTTTTAAACATCCGTCCGAAGAAGACATTATGGAAAATTATTATTACATATTTGCTATGTAATGGAATTTAAGCGTTATTAGTCACGTGCCAGTCACTTGACATTTCCACATTGCTTTATTGATTTTTGACGCGAAATCTAAAAATAGCTTAAGAGGCTGTTTAGCCTTTTACGGGAATACCATCAAAAACATTTTTTGGGGTAATTTTATGATTCTTAATTATTGATGATTTGTATTGTTTATTCAAATAAATTTCAATGATATATATATATTTTTTGATTTGGTGTGATGTAAAAATTCTAAATACCCACCTTTAATGAATCTCCATGATGTGTTGCTCCAAGCCCACCTATCACATAGTTACGGATCCATAATAGCCACTTTTGTAATAACTGACTTAATCATAAGGTAAGCTGGTACTTGGACATGCGGAAAATTCACCAATAGCGAGAAGTCCAGGAATTCTATAGGTTATGTATGATCCCTGCGCAGTCCCAGGGGCGTTAAAAGTCGCCATTGTCTGGTAACGGGTTAATGCATATCCACGATCCTTTTACTCCAGCCAGTCGTCACAAAATGATGGATCCGAAAGTCAATTTTGTCTACTTTAGAATCTTGTTTAGAATGGTCTTTGAACATGTAAAAACAAAAGCAAGAAGTTTCGACCCAGGTCAACTAACGCAGACTGCGCAATCTAACCTTCATCGGTAGTTTTTGCGGATGCATTTACCCATTACCAAACAATCCCTGGTTTTTACGACCTTAAGATAAAAGCCTTTTGAAAACATTGTAAGAAAAGGAGAAAATGCTGGTAACCAGCATTTTCTCCTTTTCCCACAATGTTTTCTACCCTGCTGGAAACAAATTTGATTTTTTGAGTTGGGTTTATTTTGTGACCTGCAAGTGCTTTCAATTTGGACCAGACTAAAATTTCGTCAGTTTGTAAACTGAGTTACACCTTAGTTTTAAAGCATGGCTCAAATCAATGGGTTTTACTTTTGACAACGAAAATGTAATCCATCACGAGGATTACATATTTTTCTTTATTTAGAAGGCTTGACGAAACAAGTGGATGGAACAGATACAAGTTGCACGTTCTATGCATTCTGATCTTGATCTATAGTGTCCACCAAAGCCCATGGAGCAGAAAGGGTATGTGATTTGCAAGTTGCTGTTTGTCACGTTTTCTAAATGACTTGAGGGGATTTTGTTACAGCCTATAGGATTACATGAAGCTTTAAATTGAAAAAAAAAACGTTATTTGATGTTCCTCAGTTTTTGCATGTTTAGCAAATACCTGTTCTGAATCATTTTGTAATCTCGTGCACACGGTATTTTATGCATTGAAGGGGACTTCAAAAAATTGTGTTAACCCATTACCACACAATCCCTACTTTTGACGCCCCTGAGAAAGAAGCCTACTGAAAACACTATGGCAAAAGGAGAAAATGCTGGTAATCAATATTTTCTCCTTTTCCCACAATGTTTTCGAAAGGCTTCTTTCTCAGGGTCGTCAAAAGTAGGGATTGTGTGGTAATGGGTTAAAGAAGCCAACTTGTATATTCAACATACAGGTCAGAATCAGGTTACCCCTTTCCCAAACTACAAATTTTGGACTCTTCCAAATCAAAAGTTTGCAGAAGACAATTTTAGATTTGGAGAAAATGGCAGAAAGTTCTCAAAAAGGGTAGAAAACACTGTGGGAAAAGGAGAAATTGCTCGTTACGAGCAATTTCTCCATTTCCCATCGTGTTTTCAAAAGACTTATACTGCAGACACGTAAAAACCAGGGCTTGTTTGGGAAAGGGTTAAATGAAGTAGGCAATACATATTATAGAACGAACCTACCTGTAGACACACGTAAGCTTTCGTCTCATCGTGGTTTAAAGCGATATACTCTGGTTCCACGTCGTTACTGAACGTATTGTTATTTCCCCTGTATACAAAACGAACTCCTTGCGCCTCGAGCTCTGCGTACCTGCCAAAAGGTACAGGTAGATTGTAACCCATAGACTGCTAAGGGCTATATTTACATGTATATGCTGAGTTTTTGCGAACAGTGTAGATCAAGATCAGAAAACTGTCTCTGCTTTTACTAGTGAAACTCTGCAGATAGTATGCCTTAATTCATTACCAAACGACAAAATTTTAGGTTTGTCCAAATCGAAAGCATTTGCGGACGACGAAATAAAAGTGACATAAAATCAAATATTTGTTTTTGTGAAGGGTAGAAAACAGTGTGGGAAAAGGAGAAAATGCTGGTTACCAGCATTTTCTCCTTTTCCCACAATGTTTTTGAAAGGCTTCTTTCACAGGGGTGTTAAAAGTCGGGATTATGCGGTAAAAGGTTGAAACCCTAGGCTGCTGAGCGCAAGGACTTTTTGAGGACAGTGTAGATCAAGACCACACTGCACAGAAATTGCAGTCAGATCTTGGATCAACACTGTCCAATAGCAGCTAGCATTACCCTTAAAATACCTTGAAAATAGCAAAATTTAGACTTTTACGATCGGCTTGAAAAAAAAAAAAAGATAAGTGTTAATGGCTAGATGTGGGTTCAAACGAATTGGAAGAATGAGTAAAGGGAAAGATATGCTATGGAATTAAAAGAACATTTATATTTTGATAAAATGGTTTAAAAACGGGCTTCTAACGAGTATCTATAAAAACATGTAGATCTAGCTGGTTTCTGATCGAACTGCCATACTAGTATGAGTACAGCTGTCTCCTAGAGAGATTCAAACCTTCTATATACCTCACTCTCCGAATACGGTTGTCCTAACCTCTTGACAACGGAGACGATGCATAAATCATACTATGAATTTAGATGATAAAATATCGTCCGAAGGATAAGCCTAAGGGGTTGGCCACAGACTTTGTAATCTCGGGATACCTTGAATTTGGTCTCGACTTTGGTCTCTGGCCTACTAAAATTTACTTGTGGTCCTTTGGACAAGACGAACATTTAGGTCTCGTGTAACAGTACTTACTCCGAGCACACAGAAAAACAAGACGTATAATTAAAAAACCGTCTTTATATCGTGTTTTACCGTTCAATAAACCGCAGTTGTGTGTTAAGGGGTACAATAAATAATCCACAAAGGCGATAGCCCGAGTGATTTATTCGTTGCACCTCACAACGCGGTTCATTTCAGAAATAATCTTCTTTCTATCGTGGTTTAATCTTCTTTCTATCGTGGTTTATTGTTCAATAAACCACAGTTGTGACTTATGCGGCACAATATATAATCCACGAGGGCGATAGCCCGATTCTAACATCAAGAACTCTTAATGAAAGGAAAACAATTACATACCTAGAGTAAACAAAGCGTTGAGAACGCTGAAGTGTTTTTTTTTTTTGTCAACAACCACTTCAGCGTTTTCAATGCTTTGAGAACAATGTTTTTTACCCTTCCAAAAACAAATGTCAGTTTTTGTGTCACCTGAACCCTTTTGCTACTAAGTGCTGCTGACCTTTTGCAGACAGTGTAGATCAAGATCTGACTGCACAGAACGTGCAGTCTCAACTTTGATCTATACAGTCGGATAAGGACATACGCATCTTTCCCCCAAGAATAGCTTTAAAATATGAAAATGTGGATTCTTACAATAGTCTTGAAAATTTCCTTTCTTTTATTTATCAGGATAAGGAATTTGGACTATTCTTAAACTATGTCGTTTGGTAAAGAGTTAAGTCCTGTTTTCCAAGAGCCCTACTCAATTACAAAACGTATTTACCTAGAATTAAAAGCTTCGAAATCAAGAATGGTTACGGTATAATTGCCGGCTGGAGTGTCGTCGAATGTAATAATTCCGATTCCGCCCGGCGGATCTACAAAGCCTGCCGGTGTATTGTGGGGTTCCGCCTCGATAGCCACGATAAGCCGCCTACAGTCTGACGTGGGGTGAATCATATCAGGCAAAGAACCAACTGCAAATACATGGAAAATAGGTTAAACTTTCAGAAGCAAAATTTTTACACTTGTTTTAATTGAAAAAAATGCAGACGACAAATTTAATAATGTTCCGATATGTTTTGTGTCACAAGAGGACCATGATGGTCCTGTATCGCTCCACTGGCTTTTTAACCCTTTACTACACAAATCGAACTGTTAGTGACCCTGAAAGGCTTTCAAAAGCATCGTGAGAAAATAACAACATGCACGGATACACGAACGAACGGACGCACGACGGACACCAAGCATGACATACGCCCACTGGCCTTCGACCTGTGGAGCTAAATAAACAGGTTACCAGAATTCCCCTATTCCCACAGCCATGAAGTCCTACTGAATATGTGGTCTCATATATCACGGAAATGCCCCCATTTTTATCACGGCATGGCCTTGTATAATGTACATATTTTTGATGCGGTATACAACGACTAGATTTGTCGCAGTAAAACCCATACAATTTTTTTGTCACTATAGCAACGTCAGGTTCTGTCGAGCTGGACGAAACCTTCTCACTCAACGCTTCTTGACGTTGTAATAGTGACAAGAAAATTCCCATTTATATATTTAGGCCAATGTTGTATTAAATCAAAAACGTATAAAAATATCTCTCGTCCAAGTTCCATAGGACAATACTGATATATAACTAAAATAGCCATAACCCTTTTCTGGTTACTTTTGGATCAACCCCGGTTAGTTTTAATTAATTCTTTCCCACATTCTGCGCCACTCGTGAAAATATTACCAATGGTGTCCACCCGATGAAATAAATTTCGATGTTTCACCGAAAACAAAAAAGAAAATTAATATTCTATTTATTTCATGCGTCTTCTTTTGTTGCTGTAGTTGTTGGGAATTTCATCAAAACGTAGCGCAGCTCGGCGTATCCCTCCACAAATGCAGCACTCTTGTATCTTGTGTTTAAAATAGAGTATTAAAGGTAGGTATTTAGAATTTTCACATCAAACCAAATTTTAAAAAAATATACATCATTGAAATTTATATGAAAAAAAAATACAAATCTACAATAATAAAGAATCATAAAATTAAAAAAAAAAATCTTTTTGATGGTATTCCCTTAAAAGGCTACGTAGTCTCTTAAGCTATTTTTAGATTTCGCGCCAAAAATCAATAAAGCATTGTGGGAATGTCAAATGACTGGCACGTGGCTAATAACGCTTAAATTCCATTACATAACAAACATGTAATAATTATTTTCCATAATGTCTTCTTGGGGCGGATGTTTGAAACTTTGTCTGTGTTTTCCTGTATTTAAATGAGAGAATTGACAATCTAAAAATAGAACGTGTCTCTTGTTGGTGTCATACAGGTCCGTAATAAACCTCTAATTTCTCGTGTTATCGGATGGTTTTCGACTACTGGGGTTTTATGAGGGCAAATCAAAAGGCTATGGGAGTGTTAGGAGGATTTTTTTGCATTTTTGTAAAATTGTCGTCCCAAAATCTGAAGGGCCACCTTTAAAATAGTGGAAAAGGTTCACTAGATAATTATGTTGTGCTTTTCTAAGTGTTGCCCAAAACTGCTCTGTATTCAGTATGTAGTGTAACAAACTTAACCAAAGATATCGTTTCGAAAACAGCCTGGGTTAAAAATGGACCTACTTTAGAGATCACATGATAATAACAAGATATCTGAAAAAAAAGATGAAGCAAACAAACAGATTGTTTTTACCTTTTATCAAAAAGTCTTTGGTTTTTACGACCGTAACAGAGAAGCCTTTTGAAAACATTGAAAGGAAAGGAGAAAATGCTGGTAACCAGCATTTTCTCCTTTTCCAAATAATTATGTTTTCTACCCTGCTGGAAACAAATTTCAATTTTTGAGTTATGTATATATCGTCGTCTGCAAGTACTTTAAATTTGGACCAGTCTAAAATTTTGTCTTTTGGTAACAGCTTGTTTTAACCCTTTATCAAAAAGTCTTTGGTTTTTACGACAGTAACAAATAAGTCTTTTGAAAACATTGAAGGAAAAGGAGAAAATGCTGGTAACCAGCATTTTCTCCTTTTCCAAATAATTATGTTTTCTACCCTGCTGGAAACAAATTTCAATTTTTGAGTTATGTTTATATCGTCGTCTGCAAGTACTTTAAATTTGGACCAGTCTAAAATTTGTCTTTTGGTAAAGGGTTAAACATAAAGGCCTTTTAAAGCGTCTCCATACAATGACAACATCAGGATATTATAATTTGACGTAAGGTGACTTCAGCTTCTATGCTCTTCTTCTTGTAAAATGTTATGAATGTCCACTGACTTAAACTGAGAGGGAATAAAAGAAACTTACAATATCTAGTACCTGTAATGGTTATTACAGCATTACCATCACCTATGAAGTCATCCATTTTGCAAAAAGATTAAAATTTCAAATAGAGAACTACATGTACTTCAAAGTTACTCACCAGTGATTTGATGTATTAACTCCAGGGTACTGCTGTTACGATTATACGTCCTATAGACATTGACAAACCCGCTCTCACGATCAGTTTCGTTGTCCATAGCAACAAACAGGAAGCTGCCACAGATCTCCACATCGGTGACGTCGACGTTTTCATAAGACACGTTGTATAGAACCTTCATCTGAGTGACGTTAGTTAGATCGATCACGTGTATGTTTGTGTGACCTATGGTGAAAAAAAAATGTAGGCTAATGGTCGCAATCAGACCAATGCTTCATGTTCACGTCTTTTCTGAGTTTCACCATTGCTTGGCTAGCCTTACAGATGCCTTGCTAAAGGACAAACCAAGTGTTTGGCGCCACCAACGGAAACCAGTACCAAAATATTTTATTTATCTTTAACATCCCGTGCTCTCATGAATGACCCTGTTTAGAAAATTCTTTATGACATTGTGAGAAATGGCCAAAAACAAAAAAACATTGACAGTTCACGTATTCATGTAAGTGCTGGCTTTCAAAGTATCTACCGAAGATCATTTCAACGAAAATTCAATCGCTAGCCCGGATCCGGAGCGACTAAGTTTCGAACCATACACCTTCACCATTGAGTCACACGGTGCCCCGAGGTTGTCCTAACCCATTACAACACAATCCCTACTTTTGACGACTCTGAGAATGAATCCTTTAGAACACATTGTGGGAAAAGGAAGAAATGTTGGTAACCAGCATTTCCTCCTTTTCCCACATTGTTTTCTACTCTCCACAAAAAAAATTTCACTTTTATTTTATCGTTTGCAAATGCTTTGAATTTGGACCGGTCTAAAATAGTGTCGTTTGGTAATCAGTTCACGTCCTCCATGATTACCTAGTTTCCGTTTATGGCGTGTTCAACATCTTTTGGACGAGCCTTGCATCTTTTTCAGTTTTATGGGTACGCTGAGAAAGGGGCCGCAATGCATCTTTGTGTTGCATTATACCAAGCAAGTCAAAGTATATAATGGTTCATCTTCGCGAGCCAGGGTTACGATCACTACGTGGATCTTACCTTGGCTGATTGAGCCCGATTTCGAGATTCCTGCGATCCGCCCTCTATTGGATGCTGGTTATTACCCCTCTTTACTTCATATTTCTAAACGCCAATAAAATATCGTTTTACAAACTGCTTACGTATACGCATGAAGCGAGAAGCAGACGTCCACTTGGGTTTCCAAGTTACCTTCTATTCGAAAGGTAGCGACCTTGTTATATTTTTATCAAAGATGAGATGCTACGAGCGATTTCGTTGCAGTTACAGCTGGCTGCAAACAATGAAAAAGCCTATCCAGGGAATGTAAAAATCAAGATCGATCCGCCAAGGGTAGAAGAGCGCAGTGAATCGTCAGCCTTGGCTTGCACAGATGGTAATGGTTGCACTTTGTCTAAAATGCGGGCTTAATCCCTTACCAAACGACAAAATTTTAGCTTTGTGTAAGTTGAATGCATTTTCAATGGGGCTAAAATGGTCCAGTTTTTTTAATAGGGTAGAGAACATTGTTGTAAAAGGAGAAAATTGATCGAAAAAATTCGACTTCTAACAGCCCTGGGAAAAAGGGCTTTTGAAAACATAATGGTAAAAAAGAAGAAAATGCTAGTAACCAGTAAAATTGATCAGTAAAATTGTCCACTAAATTAAGACTATTGAAAGTTAGATAGTCTTTATGATACCGTTTGTCTGAGGAAATATAAACAGTGTCTATTGTTTGTGCATCTTTATTTTCACAGTACAATACAATACAATAAATTTATTCAGTAATAAGGCCTCCGGCCTATAATACATGCATACATATACTAACGTTTTACAAACTAAGTTAATGCCCCACATTTACCAGATCTAACAATTTTTTGACATATATCCCTACCTGTTTTAATACATTAGAATTATCGCTAGTCAAAAGTAAGTATAAATTTTCAGTTGTTGGGCGGCCATTATACCAAGTGAATAAATAATCAGTCCTGATCTCAGCATATTTTTCACATATGAAAAATACATGGAATTCATCTTCTAGAATAGTTATATCTTTTTCAGAAAAACAAAATATACAAATTATTTCCTCTCTATTAACTTTAAAATGACGTCCATATTCAATACTTAGTTTATGGCTGGAGCAGCGGAAACGAGCAAGGGCTCGTTTATAAATAGGTTGCATATCTAACTCTAGATATCTTTCCACATTAAGTAAACTTTTAAAATGTTTATAAAAATCACATCTTGTAGAACTAGAAATATCACTATGCCAAGTTTGAGAAAAACAATCATTCAACCTTTGTTTTAACTTAATTATAAATTGTTTGACGTCCCCAACTTCTTGCGATATCCATACTATACCAAATCCATAAGAAAATAAAAATTCTCGAACCTTAGAGGCCCAATTTGCTCTTCCACTCTCATCAAGATTTTTCAACATATTATAGCAGCTCTTTGGATATCTATTATTGTCCATCTCAATTAACCTTAACCAATACTTGATAAATTTTATATGGTAGGATACAGCAATAGGTAACCTTCCACACTCTCCAAGAGCCACTGCATTGTTAACAGATTGGTTTACACCCAAAAACTCTTTACAAAACTGATGATGAACTTGTTCTATGCAATTTTTATACACAAAACCCCACATCTCCCCACCATAAGTTAATATAGGTAAAACCATAGAATCAAATATTTTGAAATATTCTTTATAATTAAATTTACCAAATCCTCTTTGGTACTGTTTTATTTGAAAAATTGATTTTTGTGCCTGAAGTGAAAGCTTTTTGGTGGCTGCATACCAAGAAAGTTTGGGTGTGAAAAGGAGACCCATGTATTTATAAACAGATGTTATTTTAATATAATGCCCTTTATATTTCCAGCGTTCATATTCCAGTGATGTCCTAGGATAGGAGCGGTGCAGAATTCTACTTCCGGTGTAATGCAGAGAAATGACCCCTATTACAAAATGACCCACGGTCATTTCTCGACGTAGAGGAATGACCTATGGGTCATTTCTCTACGTCGAGAAATGACCCATGGGTCACTTTTCGACGTAGAATAATGACCCGGGTCATTTTTCTATGTCGAAAAATGACCCATGGGTCATTCCTCTACGTCGAGAAATGACCCGGGGGTCATTTTGTAATGGGGGTCATTTTTCTGCT
This sequence comes from Tridacna crocea, assembly GCA_943736015.1. Lineage (NCBI taxonomy): Eukaryota > Metazoa > Mollusca > Bivalvia > Cardiida > Cardiidae > Tridacna > Tridacna crocea. Next base: position 53,152,257 of record OX031064.1, on the reverse strand, counting down.
TTACACCGGCAAAGGAATGAAAGTGAATGTGATATATAAGCCATGCAACTTGATCAACAGATCACTCAAGGTTTGCCGAGTAAACTCCCATCTTTCACAACCCTTCAAAAGGCCTTTAAAAACACTATGACACATGGTTATTTTCTTTCCATGTCTCAAAAAAGCCCATATAAACTTTGTCGTCTGCAAGATAAAACTGACATAATGTTGTTTAGTAAAGGGTTTATTTAGCTAGGTTATATTTAGCTATTCAAGTGTCTGTAAATTAAATCGTTTAAATTTGTACAAACGAAAAAACGGTGAAACTCGTGTATATATATGTATTTTTCTGGTGTTTTTTTTTTTAACTCTTTACCACACGAGAACATTTTAGACCAGTTCAAATTTAAAGCATTTGCATACGACAAAATAATTGTGACAGAAAAATTGAGATTTAGTTTGGGAAGGGTAGAAAACATTGTGGGAATAGGATAGAAATGCTGGTTACCAGCATTATCTCCTTTTCCCACAATGGTTTCTAAAGTTTTCTTTCTCAGTGTCGTCAACAAGTAGTGATTGCGACGTAATGGGTTAAACCCTTTACCTCAAAGTCCAGATATTTGACAACCCTGACAGGCTAGGCTCTTGAAAAACGTTTTGGGAAAAAGAGAAAATCGTGGTAACCAGCCTTTTCTTCTTTTCACTAGAATGATTTTTTCCTAACCCTTTCCCAAACGACAAATTTTTGGACTAGACCAAATTGAAAGCATTTGCAGACGACAATTCAACTCTTGCTGAAAAGATGATTTCTGTCTATGATAGGGTAGAAAACATTGTGGGAAAAGGAGAAAATGCTGGTTACCAGCATTTTCTCCTTTTCCCACAATGTTTTCAAAAGGCTACTATTTCAGACCCGTAAAAACCAGGGATTGTTTGGGAAAGGGTAAAGTTGATTGATAGATATCGTCATTTAGGCTACGTCTATTTTGTCGTCTGCAAATGCTTTCAATTAGGTCTAGTCAAAAATTATACCGTGAGTTAAAGAGTACGTAACGTTTATGAATGCAGTTTTCTGTACTCGTTTCCACACAATCCCGACTTTCAACGACCCTGAGAAAGAAAGCATTCGAAAACATTGTGGGAAGAGGAGAAAATGCTAGTAACCAGCATTTTCTCCTGTTCCCACAATGTTTTCTACCCTTTTCAAATCAAATTTGAATATTTGATCCACATTCATTTTGTTATCTGCAAATGCTTTCAATTTTGACTAGTCCAAAATTTTGTCATTTGGTAAAAAGTTTTTTAAAAAAATAGCACAACAGATATTTTGACGATTCGCGTGAGCACTTTTCAAAAAAATGTTGCAAAGCAGTGCGAAACAAAATCCAATTACAGAAATTTAAAACAAAAATGTAACGCCGGAGCCAAACTGGATAGGTCAAAGGTTAGCGTAGATCTATGTCATGTCTTGGTTCGATATCCGTTTGAGTAAACTTTCCTTCTGGTGATCTGTTCGCCTCTAATTTCTGATGCATGGGAGAAAAGTAGTCCGTGGCTTAAAAAGAAAATTTTATCAGCACTGCACATGGTGCGAGAAACTCAGAAGAGACATGCGTAGGTGTGATATAACCAAGCTGTATAACTCTACCAAACAACGAAATTTTAGGCTTGTTCAAGTTGAAAGCATTTGCAGACGACAATATCAAAGTGACTGGAAATTTTGAAATTTGTTTTGTGAAGGGTAGAAAACATTGTGGGAAAAGGAGAAAATGCTGGTTACCAGCATTTTCTCCTTTTCCTACAATGTTTTCTAAAGACTTCTTTCTCAGGGTCGTCAAAAGTAGGGATTGTGTGGTAACGCGTTAAACGGGGAAGCTCCAACACAAATAGACAAACAAAGAGACATACAAAGTAACCCAGACAAATCGACCTGGCTCACTATATATATACTTTTTAATGAAAAATATCTATTTTGTAGAGGACGCGTTACGGTCCAATATATCGCTTTGACCATTATCTCCCGCTAGATGGCATTCTATAAAAACTCATCTATCTAATTTGGGCATCCTGGGTACAGAACCGAACCACTTTCCTACGCGACAACCGTTACTTTGAATTTAAAACTAAAATAAACGTTTACTCGATAAAACACTACCTCGTGTAATTCACTCAGCTGTGATCAGCAGTTTAGAGAAATCTAGAGCTAAATCAGGTCTCATTTCTCCTCAAACGTATTGATAAAATCTATTTTCAACATTGCTACTTTATAGCGCGTAATATTACAGTCAGTCCGCTTTCGGGGCAATCTCCGAGCAGAGTTGTCGTTCGTTACCTCACATACATTTCTGCGATGGGCTAAATGACAAGAATCTTGTCAAACCGAGGAAAAGATGTTTTGTTACTGTTTAACTGTTCCATATGTAAAATTGAAAGTTAGACAAAGGAAATATGATTCTGGATACATTATAGGTGCGTTCAAACTGATGAATTTACCTGTATGAAATGGAACTATTTTTTTCGAGGCCTCTTCACTTTTCAGAATCTTACGCCGATTTTAACAAAAATGGCTGCGCCCATGAATGATGACAACTGATTTGACATACCGCTGGATCTAAGTTTGTACGATTAAAAATCAAGTAATCGTCCTTTAAAGATATTGAGGCTTTTCAGAAAATGCATCTTTTGTTCATATCCTATCACTAAGTCTGATTGGTCCCATGCTGTTTGAACAGCACACGAAACAATCGATATTGGTCTTTCTTTCACCGGCGTTTGTGTAGCCATTTTGAGTTAGGGTCATGTGACAATAATATGACGTAATCACGAACTACTTTCTGAGCCTATTACAGAGGTGAATGTAATGATCCGGAGTGCAAGAGAGTGCTTTCGGGGCTAGCACTTGATGTGTCATATAAGTCAGTCGAATCTTCGAAGAATATGACATGCGCAGACAACGTCGCTTTGACCGATAAATTCGATTCCTCGTGATTTCGAACGAAAGGGGCTTTACAATATGCTACTTACCCACAGAGTACAGCAACTTGGTAGGCGGATCGTAGACCATTTGTTCTGCAGCATCTTTTCCCAGACCATAAGTTTCTGACGGAGAGTACGTGTACGGTAAATACAGAGTCGAAAGCTTTTCCACTCCGACGTTGAATGACGTCACTTCCGTTGCCATAAACGTAAAAAAAAGAATCACAAAAATTGACGCCATTGTTCCTTTTAGTTCCCTTTCAATTAGCAGTGCTCACTTTTATTCACTCTTATTTCAAAATTTGAATTCTTAACGGTAACTTGTATGGAAGATTATTATTTTTCTTGTAGACTAGATTCTAAATATTATACAGTTTACTTTTACCTGTAAAATTGTCAACAACATCTATTGAAGCGTTCATGTATTCAGACAACATAGACCTAAATACACACTGAAGCATTTCGCCCTTCGGTGACGCATGTATCTTGTCATCAAAAGTCGTTAAACAATCATGAAATGAGCGAAGTGCTAAACAGAGTTCACCTTTAGCTCGAGAATATTCAACAGTGAATTAACTCATGAATACTCGGTGCTTTTTCCTTCTATACTTTTGAAGTTTACATTTTCAGTATCGGGAGTTTCCGTCATAATTACGGAAATTGATGAAGCGATAAACTCTTTTAATTTATCAACATCCCGTGCTTCAACAACTATGAGGAAAACGACTTTCGAATTTGAAAAAAAAATGGAAAAAGGAGAAAATGTCGTAATTAGCCTTTTCTCCTTTCAAACACACGTGTATACAGGGCTACTTTTCAGTTTTATTCAATTTTTGAGTAAGCGCTGCCATGGCTCCTAAAGTGAGCAAATTTGAAATTTAATTGTCCGTGTGCAGTGCACAGAGTTAACTTTTTCATGACGGAGTCGCTCAAAACAGGACGTGTTTAGTTGATAATGCACTTATGATAAGGCCAAATTAACAAATTTGTTAGGTTTGTAAACATGACTTAATCTTTTACCAAACAATCCCTGGTTTTTACGACCCTGCGACAGAAGCGCATTTTGAAAACATTGTGAGAAAAGGAAAACAATGCTGGTATCCAGCATTTTCTCGTCTCGGAATTGTTGCCGCTGTCCGATCCAGGGCGAGATGGTCGTGTGGATGAGACCATACTGATAGGACAGAAGAGGTGGTGGGAAAAGGAGACAATGCTGGTTTCCAACATTTTCTGCTGTTCCTGAAATGTTTTCAAAACCCTTCTCTATCAAGGTCTGGACTGTGTGATAGAACTTATTTTTGCTATATTGTCTTTCAACGAATTTTTCATTCAAATACAATTGCTACTATTTGATCCAAATTTGAAATGTTGTCTAACTCTGTTTGCAATTTGGACAAAGGAGTTTTCTTTTGTGGTAAAAGGTGAAACAACCGGTGGTACCCTGGGTGTTAGTTTGACCTAAAACAAGGGTGATAACCTACGTAATAGCAGCGGTCAATCTCCGAGCAGAGTTGTCGTTCGTTACTCTCACCATACATCCCTGCAATGGGCTTAAATGATAAGAATCTTGTTAAACCGATAAAAACATGTTTTGTTACTGTTTAACTGTTTCACGTGTAACATTATAAAATAGACAAAAGAAATATGATTCTGGATGCATTATAGGTGCATTCAAACTGATGAATTTACCTGTATAGAATGGAACTATTTTTTTCGAGCTTCTTCATTTATCAGAATCTTACGCCAATTTTAACAAAAATGGCTGCGCCCATGAGTGATGACAACTGATTTGACACGCCGATGGAATTAAATTTGTAAGATTAAAATCAAGTTATCGTCCTTTAAAGATATTTAGGCTTTTCAGAAAATCCCTTCCAAGTAAATTTCCTATCACTAAGCCTGATTGGTCCCATGCTGTTTGAACAGCACGCGAACAATCGATATCGGTCTTTCTTTCACCGGCGTTTGTGTCGCCATTTTGAGTTATGGTCATGTGACGAAAATATGACGTAATGACGGACTACTTTCTGAGCCCACTACAGAGGTCAAAGTGAATGACCCAGAGTGCAACAGAGTGAGCAGAGGTGTCGGAATAGCCGCCATTTTGTGCGCAAGTGCAGTTTAATTACTTTAAAAAGATATATGCATCCAAAATTTACTTTGAATACCTACTTCATCTGGTGACGGTAAATATATTTGTCCTATTCGTGAAATCAAAATGCCATGAAACAATTTGTGGCTCTAAACACTTGAACACAATTATTCAAAACGGCATTGTATACGACATCTATTTTTAAATCGCACATGTGTCACCGGCTTCGAAAATTGTGCGGAGGTAATTGTAAAATCAACGAAACTTATGAATAAAATATTAATGTATACTAACGAAGAAAGTTGTCAGATACCCTATACAGACACTGCTTTGTTTGGACCACAGGAATTTGACATTCAATAACCATGAAAAAATTCTCCTCTATATATAATATAAACACAAGGAATGCAACGTCTCGATCGCTGGCGCTAGCACCCGACAGCCTTTCCCAACCAAAATCACCCACGAAACACATATTGATCATGATTTGTTGTCTATCGCTAGGCTAAAGCGATTATATAAAGGAGATTATGATCAATGTTTAATTCGTGGGTGATTTTGGTTGGAAAAGGCTGTCGGGTGCTAGCGCCAGCAATCGAGACGTTGCATTCCTTGTGTTTATATTATATAGGGGAGATTTTTTTTCATATTTTATCATTTGAAAAACTTACCTTTTTAAAACGAAAATGGCGGATTTAAAATGTCTCAGATGACCTATACTATGACGTAAGTTGTTACCCCTGTAAAAATGAGTAGGAATTTTAGCTGTGTCAATCCAACAAGTTACCGGAAACATAGCACATGTATCATCGTTTACACATGTATACAATGCATATAGGTATAACTCATTGACTTAGCTTCTCCAAATTACGTTAAATATACAGTGTCCAAACAGTGTCTTTCAAAATGTAACGAAATAGATTAGATCTATATTAGAGGCTATTTTTTCTTGGCTGCATTCTATTTTTTTTTTTAATTCGAAATCGCCAAATAACACAGTCTCTGACTGGCTGACCAGGCAGTTTAGCTAATCAGAAATTGTGTTATTTTTCAACTCCAGTGTCAACCGAAAATACCATTCAGAAAAGGAGGTGAATACGGGCCCAGATTTTGCACTTTCAACTTTTGCCCAGGCCTTTGTTGTAGATCTATATTCATATTAAGTTTTAGCCACAGATCGTGTAGTTTGATATTGGGTCTACACTTTCAGACCCAAGAGGTATTTTTCCTCCCTAAAATGTCTCGGAACTAGTTAGAGTTGGGGTTTCGCAATTGGCTTAAACTCTTTACCAAACGGCAAAATTTTTGACTTGTCCAAATGGAAAGCATATGCAGACGACAAAATAAACAACACCCAAAAATTGAAACTTGACTGAAAGAGTAGAAAATATTGTGTGAAAAGGAGAAAATGCTGGTTACCAGCATTTTCTCCTTTTCACACAATGTTTTCAGAAGGCTTCTTCGTCAGGGTCGTTATAACCAGGGATTGTTTGGTAAAGAGTTGGATTTCATTTTCATCTTTTTAGCAGAGGAATGGTTTATCAGTGTACGTTGTACATAGCACTCCTTGCCATTATCGTAGTTACTGGACAAGATCTCAATGTACATTGTGTGCAATCCGACCTTGATCTACAATGTCTACAAAACGTTAGTGAGTCGCACTTAGCAGCCTAAGGATTAACACATATATATAGACAATGCTCTATGAAAATCAGGCTAAATGAATCTGCAAAAAGTATCGACTTATCGACTTATGACATGAATTGAAAGCGCTTATTAGTCATTTTTTGCTTGTCAGAGGACCAGTGTATCTTATAATTCAGTCGGTTGTCATACATATTAAATTTTATAGATCCATAATTGTATGATGACTCGCTTTTTATTTCATGCTTTCCGGTAGGTTATCGAGGAGTACCGGTGAAATATTTTTCGGTATTTCATGGTTACGACCAGTGAAAATACCGATTTTTATATTCTAATTCTTCATTTGAAGCCTTACAGCCAGATGGAAATATGACGTCATTTAGCTTACATTTCTCGCGCTTGACGTAACATTGTAGTGCGTTGCTAGGCAGATGGGATACACCCATCCTCGGATACCCCGGGGTCTCCCTATTTGCTACGCTACATCGACCCCTGGGACAATTAATTGAATTTCCCTCGCTTTACCGCTGGCCGAATGCTGGCTTTTCATTGGTTCCATCATCATTTTGTGATGGGCGAGTGGACTGTACGCTATGACGTTTCGTATCGATTTTCGGCGGCTGATTCAAAGTTTTATTAGTCAATTGTCCCAGGGGTCGATGTAGCGTAGCAAATAGGGAGACCCCGGGGTATCCGAGGATGGGATACACCACGGGAACTAACCGAAAAAGACTGTACTGGATTTTGATTAAGGTCCCCCAGATAGAGTACCCGTAATACATCTAGTGCAGCATGACATAAAATTTCTTGACCGTTGATAAAGACAGATTTATATAGATATAATACTTTTGCACATTTTTAACCAACCAGAACTTCCTTTGATGTCTATCTTAAAATTATCTGTTGATACTTTTGTCAGTTTCCAAAAAAGGGAGGTAATTACCACATATCTTTGTAATCAGAATAGAGTGGTTTTAGATTTATAAACGATAATTCCAGGAAGGACAAAAATGAAAAAGTGGCTTTGTGAAAGTAGTACAATAATACTCATTTTTAATATTAGCAAATTTTGTAGGATAATGATATGGTGGAAATAGCTGTTTTCTATTAAGGGTCCACTACGTTAAGAGAATGAAATGAATAGATTATTTTTTTCGTGTGTGTGAAAAATCGAAATTCAGTTTCGTAAGCATCATCGGTAATATTTTCACGAGTGGCAAAGCCACTCGTGAAAATATTACTGATGATATTCACTCGATGAAATAAATTTTGATCTTTCACCGTAAAAAATAAATATCCTCAATGTATCTTCATCACGGAAATGCATTTATGCCCCTTTTTCCAAACCTCATCTCATACTGTTCGGTCACACCTGCAAGCCGCAGTGCCGTCAACCAAGTTTCGTAGCGCAGTGAAAAAGTATATCGGTAAACTAACAGTTTATTTATGTAAACTAAAAACAATTCTTTCCGTTAATATGATAGGTAAAAGTTTAAATGGTGATGTACACAACAGTCGGCATTGTGTGGTAAAGCGTTATTTTAGATCCATATGAATTCAGCCTTATTTTCACATAAAAATATCCGCCATTATTGACAGATAAGTAGTGGCAGTTTTGTTCCACCATAGTTTATAGGTTTCATTTCATTCTCTCGAGAGTCCTTGTCCCATAGATTTTAACGCGTGGTACCAGCAAAGTAATATTGTTTTCCGGTGAAAACCGGATTTTATGGTACTTTAAGTGATACCATCTGTGGTATGTATATGCTTTGTCACTCACTTTCCGAGCTGACTTTCCTCTGGCTATCCACTTCTTGCAAATAGCTTTCCGGTCAGAGTTCAACGCGGTTTGGTTGCGGCACACTCGCTCCAGTCGCGCCCCTTGCAATGGATGGTCGTATACGTCCATAAAGAGTTCGGAGGACTGAACATCAGGCAGCTTAGCAAGTATGTTACCAGATTTATTCAGGTCCTTATAGATATCGGTGACCAAAAGTGGTCCACTGCAATGCATTGGACTCAAACAAGAATTGTTCAGCTTCATCACGTGATACAAAATGTGTTTTAGAAATGCATGAGCCGGGGCACACATCATGGCGGCGTTTGAGAGAATTATGTCAACATTGAAGAAGAAATAATGTTCAGCTGGTTCCACTACAAAAGAGCATTCGGTTCCTTCAGTGAACTTGTCAAGAGGACGCAGGCTGACAGTATCCAGATCAAAATAAACGCCTCCAAACTCGTGTAGAACTACATATCGCAAAATGTCTGACCGAAATAAACCTGCATGCTTCGGGATATGTTCTGAAATAAAGTTTAGAAAAGAAATCTGGCCAAAATCATCTTTACAGCCAGGAGAAAAATCAAATATTGAAAGTCGTTGTTGTTTTCTTTGTATAACACTGCATACAGTTAATAAAACATGGCGTCAATAGTCATCAATAGTCATTTTCTTTTTGGGGGGGGGGTTGGAGGTGGATGGCGGGGGGCTCGTCAAGGGTGATAACTAGAAACTTATTTTCGAAATAATAATTTGTTAGTGTTCCCTTTCACAGTATTGACATAGCCTACGTCGAAAAAAGGTGTTTGGACTTTGTCGTCTTAGATGAACATGCACAGTCCACACGAGCTAATCCGAGACGGCACTTTACGACTACAATAGATTTTGAGCTACAGTAACTTTTGCAAAACAGAAAACTATATAAAAACGGAAAGTTTCGTTTCGGATAAGCCTGCGCGGAGTCCAAAATTCAGTTTCCTTCTAAGTAATTTATCTAATTTTTATGTCTTAATCTAGTTTTTTCCTGTCTAAATCTAGATTTTTCCTGTCCAAAATTCAATTTCTTCTAAGTAATTCATTTAATTTTTGTGTCTAAATCTAGTTTTTTCTTGTAAAAATCTAGATTTTTGCTGTCCAAAATTCAATTTCCTTCTAAGATATTTATTTCATTTTTATGTCTAAATCTAGCTTAATATACGTACTGAAGTAGAAGCCTTATTTGTTCTAAAGTTTCTTTTTTTTCAAATTTCTTTGTTTCGTCGTTTTTCCTCTAGGTAGCGAAACAGACGTCAGCACTGAAGGGCTAAACACAACTGTGTCAGTTTGTTAGACAATGTAAATCAGTATCACAACGCATTTTGGGGGCAATGTAGATTAAGATCGGACTGCACAGAACGTGCAGTCTGGTCATTGATCTACATTGTCTGTGGCTCAGCTTTCATTTTCTGGCAAATATTATTTGAAAACTCAAATGATCGGGGCCCATATTCACCATCCATTCTTTAGAATATTCTTAGTCTTATTCTCCAGAGTTTTCTATATTCGTAAGTAACACAACTTCTGATTGGCTAAACTGAATGGTTTAGCCAATCAGAGGTTGTGTTACTTACAAATGTAGAAAACTCTGGAGAATAAGAACAAGAACGTTTTTAAGAATGGTTGGTGAATACTGGCCCTGGTCTCTTTTTCTAAGTGAGAGAGCGCATTTCGTTAATGAATTTGATGATTTGATCGTTATGTTTATGCCCGAGTTTCCGGGTGTCCGCCTGGCTACGGGCCTCTGGTGGTTAAGTAAATTTTCTTCTTTTCCCACAATATTTTTTTTATATTTTAACCCTGTACCACACTATCTCGACTTTTAACACCCCTGTGAAAGAAGCATTTTGAAAACATTGTGAACAATGTTTCTTTCCCGTACTAAAACACATTTGCTTTAGTCACATTCATTTTTTTTTTTTTTTTCATCTGCAAATGCTTTCAATTTAGACCAGTCTAAAATTTTGTCGTTTGGTAAAGAGTTAAACACAAATTCCAAAATATACTTCCACCATAGACTAGTCGGAAATTTCGTTGTCTGATAGAGGGACAAACTCGTAGTAAAGGTTGATTTATTCCCATAGCCAGTAGCCTATATTGGCACTTATGTCTATTCATAATAATAATAATAATAATAATAATAATAATTATAATAATAATAATAGAGAAATCACCTGCTTTGTATATATCTATCAAAAACGAGTATTTATCCTCGATTAACTTTTGTCCGGCTTCATCTGTCCAGAAGTAATATTCCCAATCTGGATGCTTGCCCACTAGGCTTCGAACATTGTCCACCAAGGCAGAGGGCAAGATCTCATTACTCCATATCTGGTGTATAATTTTTGGGATCTTTGACTTTTGGCTCCTTTCCCATACGTCACACGGAGCGATTGTTCTTGGCATATAATTATTTACTATCCAGCTATCAGATAAAACATCCGTTTTGCGTAATAGGACACAAATTACCCAGAATAAAGTCGCACCAACAAGTAGTAGACTTAAACTCCTGAATCCCGAATGTGTCATATTTATAGTTTAGCGCCCCGCCAGGTCCGCCTCGTATAGCGTGTGGATGTCTACTGTAAATAACAAGGTATGTATGTCTACCAGCAGAAAAAAGAAAAGTGGATTGATCGATTCTCTGATGTAAAACTCTAATATTTCAATTAACCCATTATCACACAATCCCTACTTTTGACGCCCCTGAGAAGGACGCCTTTAGAAAAAACTGTGGGAAAAGGAGAAAATGCTGGTAACCAGCATTTTCTCCTTTTCTCACAGTGTTTTCTACCCTTCCCAGAACGAATTTCAATTTTTCAGTCACCTTTATTTTGTCGTCTGCAAATGCTTTCAATTTTGACCAGTCTAGAATTTTTTCGTGTGGTAAAGAGTTTATAAAGGTAGTAATGCTGAGTTCGCTTGTTCTGAGAAATATACTAAGCGTCAATGAAAAGTCACCAGATACTAAAATTGAATAATTTTCACCTTGCCACCAGACAGAATTTTTCAATTACGTCATTTACCAATGTAAATTTTTGACATGAGAATGCTCTTACGCATTTGTGCCTCACATTGAAACTGAAATAATGTGCTAGGAAAAATATAGCAATTTCAGGAATTATGCCCTTTCATCAATCCAGAGTAAATTTTGTTTGACTACCTGGTGATATATCATTGACTATGAGTATAATAGTAGGTGATAATAAAAGCCTTAATAGTAATTAGAAACTGTGTTGAATTAAAAAATATGTGAACACTTTTCTGGAAGAATTTATATGTTGTGACCTATATTGCATGACATCTTGCTCTTTACTTTTATATAATACATATCGGTCTGTATGAGCTTAGATATCACACAAGAGGTCTTACACTGGTTAAGGCGCCAAAATGCATAAAGACACTGTGAGAGAGCATCCATGACCTATATACCATTAAATGTACTTTCGGGAATTTTTCATGTCCTTCTTAAAATGTATACCATTATTTTTCCTACGAACGCAGCACAATTGAAAATATTAAGTACAATAATAAGTTACTAGTACCATCAAACATACTGAAGGTAAAGGACTCTACAGTACTATTTATAACGAGCCATTACCATGATTAGTGGACAGCGGAAAAAGTCTTTTATCTTTATGACACGAGTACCATATGATCGTTGTTAATAGAATGTGACACTTGATATTAATTTACTTTTTCTGAGTGAGTGTATGACCGCGCCACTGCTACTATCAAGCTCCAGTGAAGGGGGCGGGTAACTTCAAAATGATAAAAAAGATTAAATGCGAGCTTTACACTTTCTTAGCAGCAAGAGATATGTTTACCACATTATATTATATTATTCCATACAGGTTATATACTAGTAATTCAAATTGACTTTTAAAAGACAATAGGCACTTGGATTTTGACAAACTTTGTCTATATAACCTAATATGGAACATGTCTTATATATATGTAAGCTTATGGAGAGGGAATATGTATTTTAACTGGTAAAAGTGAGCTAGTCTGTAAGCTTATAATTATACGGCCTGCAAAACGTGAAAGAGGGACATTCGAACATTTGCGTATCTAAATGTCGTCTCGGATCATCCCGCGCAGTCCGCGCAGGCTAATCCGAGACGGCACTTTACGACTGCGTTAGATTTTGTGGTACAGTAGACTTAAATTGCGCAAGACAGAAAATTACATAAAAGTGGAAACGACATGTCCGATTAACCTGCGCGGAATGCACCGTCTGATCCAAGACGATACTTTACGCAAATATGTCTGGATGTCCATTTTCGCGTGATGCAGGCCATATTTATCCACTCTCTTGCATTACGGATCATTCCCCATTATCTCCCGCTAGATGGCATTCTATAAATACTCGAATCTTCGAAGAATATGAAATGCGCAGACAACGGTGGCTATTACGGATCAATAAACCTATGTGATCCCTAGTGTGAATAATATAATACTTTGATGTTGTTTTTCTTTTCGATATCTGGACATTAGTTTTGCACTTCCTACCAAAGGCTACTGGTCAAAAAGTATCATCGCCATAGAAAAATTTCTAGCAACAAACCCCTTTCTCTACAAGTTATAGTGGCTTAAACACTGTAAGTAGTTTATTAATTGCACAGATGACGTTGCAATCATGGGTAATGGTTATCTTTTGTCCAATATGTTTTAGTTCTTTACTTTTTTGCTGGGTCGAACCGCCAGACATTATTGTGTTAATTATGATGTTTGCAATAAACACGATGACCGTAAGCAACTCGCGCGAGACTTGGTGTTATTTTCCTTAGCAACGACAGGATCTATTTATGAGAATGGTCGAAAAGTCGCTGCTGTAAATAAGCAAGCAGTGATAAATCATGGATCAAATTGGAACACTTGAGCTTTCGTAAGTATACCCAATTTCAACATTAAGTCATATTTTGAAATGTAGAATTTATTGTCCCGGTGACAAATTAGGGAGTTGCGTTTTTCAGAAACAAAATCTCGGTCGTCACATCATTTTAAAGCCTGAAACGAATCCACAATCACATTTATCAACAGTTCACTGTCATGTTACTGTAGAGCTCAAATAAATTTGAAATCGAGCTTTTGTGAAAATTGCATCTAGTCTGATCTTCAACCCCCTTATTTGAATGGAAATAACAGCCACTACTGCTTATTTACGCAATGCAACAGCATTTAAAAAATATGACAATATGCATGTTTCTTGAGGAAACATCTGTTTAGGAGACTTTCTTGACACTCGCTATTTCTGTGACTTGTCTTCACAGACAACTTCATATCAGCCCTCATTGAACACATCTGCATTAAATACAATTTCACCCGCATCTTTTCAAATGGCTCTATGCAACAAAATTTCGAATGACAACTAATGAAATGGGCATATATCGTTAGGTAAATGATTAATCTTTAACACTGCACAACTGTGCTGCTAAATACTACTTAAATCAATGGAAATTCACCTTTTTTCCCTATGTAAATAAATCCAGTGTAATTTGTAAACAACTAACACAGTGACTTTCCTTAAACGGGTATGCGTACTCAGCGGAATTTGAATATTGTACAGTTGGTTCTCTAACCCTAAATAATCATTTCCCCACCAAGGTGCCTTTGTCAATAGCAAATTCGCAACTCAACCGTCCTGTGGCTGTGTCAAAGATACTGCGATTTCTGCCAAGTCATCGGCATTGATGATATCATCATGTTTTGATTTCTGGTGAAGTAGGTCAAAGGTTATTTACGTTGAAAAGTACAGATTTGCACAAAGGCAATATTTAGATATTGACAAACATCAGTTTTTTTGTAAAGATTAATCATTTATCTAACGGTCCATGCACATTTTATTAGCTGTCATTTGAAATTTTGTCGCATAGTGCCGTTTGAAAAGATATGCGGGTAAAATTGTATTTTTTCTAGATGTGTTTAATAAGGGCTGATATGAAGGTGTCTGCGAAGACCAGTCACAAAAATAGCATCCTAGCAGACCCTTCAGACTGAAGGTAGCTAAAGTCCAACCAGTGAAAATACTTCAGTAGGAAGACTGGATAAAATAGCTTGACTGTTCAGCATTACCTGGAACTTAGACAATTGCAAGACAGTTACTATCAGACCATTCTAAACAAAACACAGTTCATATTCTGTGAAGGTCCTTAATTTTTTGTTTTTGTTTGCATCTAGTATATTACATAGTTTGAAGATGTCACATGGTATTTCAGCTTGTAGTCCTTACCAATATTCGAACATTTTTATCGCACTTGAATTTCAGCTAATGAGAGACAAAAACATGTAAGAAGAATGTAATGTTCTTGGTTAAAAGGAATTGATATCATTTTTCGTATACCTTAATAGCGTTCCTTCTCAAAAAGTGCAAGGACCTCCATTTATTTCTGTAAATACTACCTGAGGCTGTCGGAAGCGGTCTGGCTGGCCAGACCAAATTTTCGGCTGAAAATGAAAATGGCCGGACCAATTTTCAAAAAAAATGCGTAATATAAACCCCAAAAAATGCACCAGAATGCACCAGAGAGCGTCTTATTTTCAAAATTTCTCTGGGGGAGGATGCCCTTAGCATGGTTTTGTGACTTTGTCACTTGCCTAACAGGCCAGACCAAGTGAAATTCCCTTCCGACAGGCCTGCTACCAGGCTACTGGGATTAGGTCACTCCATGTTTCCTCAAGAAGCTTGATGGCATGGTTTTCTTTATGCACATTGAACATGGAAAATTGTATATAACCGAGTTGTAATTTTTCCGTGAAATTAATTGGAAATGGTTGTCTTATGAAGGCAAGTAGTTTCTAGTTCA
Source organism: Tridacna crocea (assembly GCA_943736015.1). Lineage (NCBI taxonomy): Eukaryota > Metazoa > Mollusca > Bivalvia > Cardiida > Cardiidae > Tridacna > Tridacna crocea. The sequence continues at coordinate 53,136,944 of OX031064.1, read as the reverse complement.
TATTCTTGTCCAAATGCTTAGTTTCATGATGTTGTACAATTTGTTTCTTTATTACCACAGAATACAGACAGTAGAGGCTATAATTTTAGATTAACAAAAGGGAAAATTTACATGAACACAAGTTTGTTTTGTCTGATTACACAACATATAATGCATACACACCACATAATACTAATTATCAATTAATTGTCTGTTTCAATGTCTTTCTTGTGTTATGTCGTCTTGGATAAATTTTGATCACGTTAGGTTATCACAATAAAGTAAGTTTTGATCAGAAGCTGGCTTTTAGATTCTTTAACACGTACTGATTCAATCACACATTTTAACAACCCTGAAAAGACAGCTTATGAAAACATTGATGAAAGAGAGAAAGTGCTGGTAACCAGCATTTTCTCCCTTTCCCACAGTGTTTTCTATCTTATCAAAGACAGAAATTGTAATTTCTACAACACTTTTTGTGTCTGTCTACAAATGCTTTCAGTTTGATTGAGTCCAAAGTTTTGTTGTTTAGTAAGGAGTCAACCACTATATTTCAGGTGGGCTCAAGGTTACAATGGTGGCAAGACCAGTTATATTGACAAAGACGTTATCTGTTATATATGTGGAAATAATGTGAAGTTTGTTGCTGAGGATGGAGCTGAAACAGTATTTAACTTCCCAGGGGAAGGGGTTGGACCCTTTGCTGTTCACACTCTGAGTCGTTGTTTTGCTGTGGCAGAACAGTGTTTGGAGCCTAAAATATATGTGTTTGTGTATCCAACATTTAGAGAGATGATGGTGCTGAAAAGTGAGTTTTATTTGTCTGATATGTTCCATATAAAGTTTTGAATTCTTTAGGCTCATTAACAACTGCAGTATATTATGTATCTTAATGTTCTATTTTTTTTTTAACTTCATAGTAAACATTTATTTTATTATATAATGTTTAACCCTTTACCATGCAATGCTGACTTTTGACACTCCTGGAAAAGAAGGCTTTTGAGAGCAATGTGGGTAAAGGAGAAAATGCTGGTAAACAGCATTTTCTCCTTTTCCCACAATGTTTTCAAAAGGCTTCTATCTCAAGGTCATAAAAACCGGGGATTGTTTGGGAAAGGGTTAAAACATAACTTCATTGTAATACAGGCACATTTTATACAAACATTTCAGTAATAATTAGTGGAAACATTGAAGGCAAGCTTGTTCAGTGTTGGAGCAATTCCTATATGTATTTAGTAAAACAATATAATCATTCTCTTTCTTTTCATTTTTTGTAACAGATGGAGCAAAACTAGAATATACAGAGTTGTTTTTCTCAAGCAGTGACTATCTGTGTTCCTTGTCTGGAATCCCAGAGTTTGAGCTTACACTATGGTTTGTATAGAATGCTTGGTCTTATGAAATACTGAAATGATGTAGAAAAGCTGTGTCATAATTCTTTTTTTTTTCAATTTTGAAGCATCATTTTCAGACAGTGACTTTTTTTTTTAAATGTAACAATTCACAATTTACTACAATTGTATTTCACCTAGCAGGAGGTTAGATGTGAGAACTTTTCTGATACCTGATGTAAAATTGATCTAGATTAAACTCTTTACCACACAATCCCAACTTTTAATAACCTTGAGAAAAAAGCATTTTGAAAACATTGTGGGAAAACGCAAAAATGCTGGTAACCAGCATTTTCTCCTTTTCCCACAATGTTTTCTACCCTTCACAAAACAAATTTCAAATTTTGAGTCTTTTTTGTTTTGTCATCTGCAAGTGCTTTCAGTTTTTACCCATCTAAATTTTTGTTGTTTGGTAAAGAGTTAAGCTAAGAAAGAACTAACTCTTAGCTCACTCATTGCTACATTATATACTTGTGGGGAAAGGATAAAGTAACACCAAACAGCATTTACATTGTTTTAGATTGTAGCAATCTGGAGAGAAATTATTATCACGTTATTATTAAATTTTGGGAGCCAAAGGACACCCATGTTATAATAGGGTCAGCGCTGTAATGCAGTTCATTCTAACGGGGTTGCACTGTATATGCATCTTTCTAATGAATGAACAATTTCCTTTACATACATGTTAAATGTTTTCAGGGATCTTTTGTATATGTTCCACAAAGTATAAGCAAGAAGCTGTGCAAGTGCCTTGTCCTACAATACTCTCCAATCTTTCAGCTTACATCTATACAGTTGATTTAATGGGATAAAGATATCTTTGTCGACTTATTTATCTTGTCTTTTTTTAGGAATTTTGTGGATGGTACCAAACTGACCACCTATCCAATATCAAGCTCTAACATTCCAACTAGCATGTCCTTCAACCCTGGAAACTGGCGTCAGATTTGTATGGCAACAAACAGCTCTGTCACCATGTTTCAGATTGAACAGTCTGACAACCACTATGTCATGAAACCCACGTATGTAGTCTTGTTTGATTTTATTAGCTGCTCTGATTGATAGGTGTTATATAGAGGACATTTGTTTTTTTTCGGTGTAAGATCGAATTTTATTTCATCGAGTGAACACCATCGATAATATTTTCATGAGTGGCACAGCCATGAGTGAAAATATTACCGAGGGTGTTCACGAGATGAAATAAATTTCGGTCTTTTATCGAAAAAAACAAATATTCTATTTTTTTCATGCTTTAAATCTTTCTGGGAGGAGCTTTATCAAAATCCAGTACAGTTCTTTTCTGTTATTTCCCATGGTGTACCCCTCCCGCATAGCAACGCATTATAATATTACATCAAGCACAAGAAACGTAAAGTATATGATGGCATATTTCCCTTCCGTTTGTGAGGCACGCCCAATTTACCTAAGCAACAAGAATGTGAAAATCGATAGTTTCACTGGTGGTACCAGTGTAAGATCGAAAAATATTTTCACTGCCATTTCTCGATATCCCACCAGAAAGCGTAAAATAAGGGACCATGATCTGCCCAGTTCTACAGTAAATCATTTAATCCTTCACCACAAAATCCTAAGTTTTACAACCTGGACAGAGAGGGCTTTTGAAAACTCTGTGGAAAAATGAGAAAATTCAGGTGACCACTATTTTCTCCTTTTCCCACAATGTTTTCTAGTATTTCAGAGACAGAGTCAATGCTGTCAGTTTCGAAAAGTCGAAAATTTTATCGTGTTGAAGAGTTAAATCTTTCAGTTAACTTTTTACCAAACAACAAAATTTTGGACTGGTCCAAATTGAAAGCATTTGAGGACGGCAACATAATGTGACTGAAATTGGATTTGGAAAGGGTGGAAAACATTGAGGGAAAAGGAGAAAATGCTGGTTTCCAGCATTTTCTCCTTTTCCCACAATGTTTTCAAAAGGCCTTTTTCTCAGGATCGTTAAAAGTCGGGATTGTGTGGTAAAGACTTATGTAGAGGATAGCGTTTATGTCATACATTAAAGGTTCAGTGTTTGAATCTCATGGTGAGTGAAGTCAACATTTGGAACTAACGATGACAAAGCCAGGAGGCAGTCATTGAGATTTATAAATCTGAGTTGTGAGAGCATATTTCATAATCTTTGTAAAATAAATAGAAGTAAGCTGCTGTAAGTTGTAACCCTTTCCCAAACAAGCCCTGGTTTTTACGTGTCTGCAGTAAAAGTCTTTTGAAAACACTGTGGGAAAAGGAGAAATTGCTCATAACGAGCAATTTCTCCTTTTCCCACAGTGTTTTCTACCCCTTTTTAAGAACTTTCTGCCATTTTCTCAAAATCTAAAATTGTCGTCTGCAAACTCTTTCAGTTTGGAAGAGTACAAAATTTGTCGTTTGGGAAAGGGTTAATTCAGCCTGTTCTGTGATTGCCAATAACTTTTTTGATTATAACTAGTGATGAGCATCTACTGAACATAGTAGGTAATATTTGTCAAGAGAAGGAAAAAAAATTAGCCTTCCCGTAATATTCATATTCCAGTAAATTGAAAACATATGATAAAAAAATAACAAATGGATGACAGTTTCAAGATTAGAAAAAAAGTATCATTGCAAATAAAATATTGGTCACCATCTCTTTTGCAAACTTCTGTTTCCAAAGCTCTGAAAATGCTGATATCAGACAAAACTTTTGTTAAATCGATTCATACTCCATAATTGCTTTAAATTTCAAAGAAATTGACTGTTATCTAGTGATGGTGAATTTTCATGTTATTTATGGCCCAAAACCCAATAAATAGTGTCTTTTGGGTTTTCTATATCTTTTCCTAAGTTCTAATATATTTGTTTGGGCATCTCAAACTAATCAGATCTCAAATTTATTCTTTCTATCTTTTTTATGACATCAAAACTTTCAGAGTAGTTCAGTTTGGCAAATATAATTGGCCATACAATAGGTAAGGATCTTCACATAGAGTTGTCAGTTGATGGTTTGATATTGTATTTAAAGATGTAGTCACAGATTTGGGAGCGGTTTACTCATTACCTCCTGAGGACAGATTTTTTGTGGATTCTATAGTATTGCATTTGACCACTTTAACTTTTTACCAAATGACAAAATTCTAGACCAGTCCAAACTGAAAGCATTTGGCAGATTAGAAAATTTGTGTGACCCAAAAACTGAAAATTCTTTTGGGAATGGTAGAAAACATTGTGGGAAAAATAGAAAATGCTGGTTACCAGCATTTTCTCCTTTTCCCACAATGTTTTCAAAAGGCTTCTCTCTCAGGGTCGTAAAAACCAGGGATTGTTAGGTAAAGCAATAAAGAAAAATCTGTGGCAAAAGAGGAAACTGATTGTTACTGGCAATATCTTCTTTTGTCACCCATTTTTCACCTGCATTCAAGTGTTCACTCTTTACCACACAAACGCGACTTTTAACAACCCGGAAAAAGAAGCCTTCTGAAAACACAGAGGGAAAAAGAGAAAATGCTGGTAACGAGCATTTTTTCCTTTTCCCACAATGTTTTCAACCCTGTCAAAGAAACATTGCATTATTTCATACACCTTTAGATTACCGTCTGCAAGTGCTTTCAATTTGGACAAGGCTAAAATTTTATCCTCTGGTAAAGAGTTAAATCAAAATTCGTATAATCCATAATTTATCAGGATGTTTCAAAGTTGTCTTCAGCAAAGTATTTCTCAGGAAGTAGTGAGTTAAAATATGATAGTACTGATGTATATGGGCACTAATTGTTGGTAATTTGAACCAATGCATGGTTTTGGTATCAGTTTCACTCCTTCACTTCAAAGCATGAACACTTGAAAAGCTAGGAACAATAGTGAAAGCATTTGCAGATGGTGTATTATCAAAGATCAGACTGCATACAAGAGCCTTAGCATTTTATATTAGGCTTCTTTTCTTATGACAAAAAAGGACTGTTATCAAATTCTGTAAGGTGCTGACATGGTTAATTTAAATATACATTGATGCGTTCTAACAGATGAAATGATAAATCAAAGCATTGAGAATGCTGAAGTGATATTTGTCAAGGAAACCCATTGTGTGGAATTAATATTTTGAAAGAAACAGACATATTGTTCAAATATTGGCTTAAAAATCAACCCACTAAGCAAATGAATACCTTTTCGGCTGAAAGGAGAGTACTCATGACAAGGTTTGGTTTATTTTTGTATAAGTGGTCTCCTTTTGATCAATGATCATTAGGAGGAAGCAGGAGTAATGCCCCTTGATAGTAGGATGCATGACGAATAGAGAGAAAAATTCTGTTGATATATTGAACAAAATTAAGTTTGTTTCTGAAAACTATCATTTAGAAATATCTCTAGCCTTTTACATTTACTTTCCAACATTACAATCATTTACCTTGATCTATGAATATTCATGAGCAATCAAATGGAGTAGGGCGCAATTATAGGATGAACAAGCGATGGAATGAATTGATTTTGGAACGAAAAAGCCAAGGGTCAGTAGGCAAATTTGTATCATTGAGCCAATAAAAGGCTATGAACAAGAGAAGCTATTTTCAATAAAAAATAAGTATCTCAAAGATCGATGGCCTCACCCAGTGTATTTTAATATGCCATTTCAAATAACATATCTGAGTACCACAGAAAAACTCATTTGCCTGAGAAAAAATGAGTTTAACTGGATTTATTTCCTTTGGCTTTGCACAAAATAAGATACATGGTTATCAATACATGGTTATCAAAATTCAATCTTGAACTCATAGTGGTATTGTCTTCGACAGTTACCACAAAAACCAACTCAAGGGAAGAGAGAGACAGAGTTATTTTTTGTCATTTTTCTGTGTTTGCTTTTTTTGGCAAAAGCTTCTGCACTCAATTTTTTTTAGTTTATTTTTGGTTTGCCATAGAAGGCATTTTGATATAGTTCTTGATTCTTTTTGATTTCAGTTATTGAGACAGTTTTTTTTATTCCATAAAACATTGGTTGACTTTAGTGATTTAGACAAGAAAGGCTATAAGATTGATCAGGCTCCTTTGTTTGATTTTTATACCTGCATATTATATTTAGAAGTGAAGGCATGTGCAGTCTGTGAGTTCTCACAACTTTTTTGTGTGCACTTCAACTTTGGTATACATTAATTGACATAAATTAGCTTTATAGGTTCAAATGTAAATTATATTTCTGTTTTGTATGCTGTGCTCAGTAGTGTTTTCCCAAATCATAGACATGTATCTTGCAACCTTAATGATTCTGGACTTATTAGTCCTTTACCAAACTCTTTATTAAACGATAAAGTTTTAGACTGGTCCCAATTGAAAGCACTTGCAGATGACATAATTAAATGATCGAATGTAACTCAATTTAAATTTGTTTCCAGCATGGCAGAAAACATTGTGGGGAAATGAGAAAATGCTGGTTACCAGCATTTTCTTCTTTTCCCACAATGTTTTCAAAAGGCTTTTGTTCTCAGGGTTTAAAAATTAGGGATTGTTTAGTAAAATGTTAAACATCCCTGCAGAAAATGGCTTGTGGAAAAAAATTGGAGTAAAGTAGGAAATGCTGGTAACCAGCATTCCTCCTTTTCCACTACTGATATCTATCCTTTCTTAGACAAACTTTGTCATTTGAGCGGGGGTCAATTTTTCTGCAAATTCTCTCAGTATACACCAGTCTAAAATTTGAAGTCTGGTAAAGAGTTAATGTTGTGTTTTTCCATTTTACCAGGTGGGGTTCCTTTGTTTTCAGTTATTCAGTTATTATATTTTTGCATACATAATTATTGTGTCATTTAAAAACTATACCTCCAATAATATGTCCTAATCTCCTTTATGTATATATACTCAGCCAGAAGAATCTATGTTATGTCGGTTCAAACATAAATTTTACAGTTCACCAGTATAACTACTAGTATGTTCATAGCAGTTAGAAAGAGTAAAAATCCCCAATTTTAACATCTCTGAGGAACAAAGGCTCTGAATGTAGAACACTCCTTTTCCAAGCATAAAATTTATAAATGGAAAACAATTTTGATCCATGTCAGCCTTGATGGAGTGCCCAGGCTGACATTGCTTGAAGCTTCTTGCAGATGCATGATGCATATGAATTATCATTAGATACCATGCAGTTTTGACAATTTGAATTTCGAATGCAGTGTAAATTTCATGTGTAATCTTTCATCAATGTTTTTTCAATGAGTCTGTAAGAATTCTTTTCAAAATCAAAGGCAAATATTGATACTTGTTTCTGAAAATATGTAAATAAACCCAAAACAATAGATTAATGTGGTTCTGACAAGTGAGTCATAATGATCCTGTGATTGGTCTTTGCCATACAGGCTGTTTTCAACACACCTTTAACCCTTACTGAACAGTCCTGAGTTTTAATTACCCTGAGAAAGATAACTTGAAAACATTGTTGGAAAAGGAGAAAATGCTAGTAACCAGCAATTTCTCCCATTTCCTCAATGCTTCCTTCTTCCAAAGCCAATTTAAATTTGAGCAGAACTTATTTTGTCATCTGCAGGTGCTTTCAATTTCCACATATAAATATGCTGTTGTGTGGTAAGGCAATAAATTCATTAAAAAAATACTTTAACCCCTTACCACGCAATGACGACTTTTTATGACCCTTGAAAGAAGCCTTTAGAAAACATTGTGGCAAAAGGAGAAAATGCTGGTAACCACCATTTTCTCCTTTTCCCACATTTTTTTACCCTATCAATAAACAATTATTGCACCATTTGAGCCGCATTGAGATTGTCATCTGCAAATTCTTTCACTTTGGACAGGGCTAAAATTTTGTAGTCTGGTAAAGGGTTAAGAGGCTACCTCATTGAGCTAGAAATTTGTATTACCTTTAAGTAAGCATGTACTAAGCTCCCAGAAAAGTTATCGGAATGAAACATACCTATACGAAACAAGCAATTGTCTATAGGGTTCTTAAGAGCTTCCTTAACCCTTTACTCCATAGATACTCATTTCAACACATTGCTTGAAGGAGCCTTTGGAAAACATTGTGGCAAAAGGTGAAATTGCTCGTGACGAGCAATTTCACCTTTTGTCACATTGTTTTCTATGCTATCAAAAGGTGTCATTTATACATAAGAAACGGCTGAATCCTTGCTGTTATTTAGGGTCAATTAGAGATAACATAGAAATGCCTTATGGGGTAAAGGGTTAATAAAGGTTAGACTGCACTTGCAGAAATTTTGATTGGTCTGGTCAGATACCTGCCTCCATGTACTATTGAGAGAGAAATATTTTCCGTTATAGACGAGTAAGACTGCCACCCACTGACCCAGAAATTGAAGAGGAAGATGATGTTGGCCTGTCTGCTCCCACTAGAGCATCTACTCGTATGACAAGATATACTATGGAGATTCCAAAGGCAGCTAAAGCAGGTTTGGTTGGAGAGATGGCTGAGAGACTAGATGACATACAAGATAGTACAGAGAGGGTGAAACCTGTATCTCAAGTATGGACCCCTATTGGAGATGTCTATATTGGATGTGCTGGGGGTCAACTAATAAAAGTGAGTACCAGCATATTCTTTTACTTAACACATTGCCTCATAATCCCGAGTTTTAACGACCCTAAAATATTAGACTATATCAGACTGGTAACCAGCATTTTCTCCATTTCCCAAAATGCTTTCTACCCTGCTGGAGACAAATTTAAACTTTGAGTTACGTTTATTTTGCCATCTGCAAGTGCAATTTGGACCAGTGTAAAATTATACCATTTGGTAAAAAGTTTCTTTACCAAACGACAAAATTTTGGACTTGCCCAAATTGAAAGCATTTGCAGCTGACAAAGTAAATATGAATCAAAAATTGAATTTTGACTTTGAAAGGGTTGAAAACATTGTGGAAAAAAGGAGAAAATACTGGTAACCAGCATTTCCTCCTTTTTCCACAGTGTTTTCAAAAGCTTTCTGTTTTAGGATCATTAAAAATTGGGATTGTGTCGTAAAGAGTTAAAGTATCTGAGAACATTTGGCATCATCCTCCCCACGCATATCTCATCAGTCACAGCCATGATAGTGTTTTATGCTGCCTTTAACTCTTTACCAAACTACAAAATTTTAGACTGGTCCAAAATGAAAGCACTTGCAGACAACAAAATAAACATAACTCAAAAGGTGAAATTTGTTTCCAGCAGGGTAGAAAGCATTGTGGGAAAAGGAGAAAATGCTGGTTACCAGCATTTTCTCCTTTTCCCACAATGTTTTCAGAAGGCTTCTTTCTCAGGGTCTTGAAAACCAAGGATTGTTTGGGAAAGGCTTAACAGTATTTAGCCATATTAGAGTAGTTTACTGCTCTTTTCAGGATTTTCTCCTTTCAAATCCAACACTTTTTCCACAGAGCCATTGTATTGGCCGTCTATCTTGTGCTGTAGGATATACAATTATGCTTGAATGGAAATAATTAATGAAATTTACATTTTCTGCCAGGTTGATGGAGAAACAAATAGAGCCAAAGTTATTTATTATCCACCTCCCCCTGCTGAGGCCCCAGGGTCAAGGATGTCTAGTGCTGGGATTCAAAGAACTTCTATGACTGACTTACAGACAACTCGTAAGTTACCTTATGTGATATTTTTTATTTCATGCTTTCTGGTAGGATATCGAGAAATAGCAGTGAAAATATTTTTCGATCTTACACTGGTACCACCAGTGAAAATACCGATTTTTACGTTCTTGTTGCCTAGGTAAATTGCGCGTGCCTAACAACCAGATGGGAAATATGACGTCATATACCTTACATTTCTCGCACTTGACGTAATATTGCTATGCATTGCTATGCGGGAGGGGTACACCACGGGGAAATATGGAAAAGAACTGTAATAGGTTTTGATAAAGCTACGCCTAGAAAGGGTTAATAGCATGAAATAAATAGAATATTTGTATTTTTCGGTGAAAGATCGAATTTATTTCATCTCGTGAACACCATGGTAATATTTTCACTCGTGGCTCCACTCGATGAAATAAATTTTGATCTTTCACCGAAAAAAACAAATATCCTCTATTTCTTTAGTACACAGTGCCTGGTTTTCACTGGAGAGATTTAACCATTACCAAGCACACATGTAGTAGCTTTTATCAGAAATGTAGGTTAAGACCAGACTGCACAAAACATACAGTCTGATACCATATATCAAGTTCACAAAGTTTGAAAATGTGTGAAATTAACTTAACCCATTACCAAACGACAAAATTTTAGACTGGTCCAAATTGAAAGAATTTGCAGATGACAAAATAAAGGTGACTGAAAAATTGAAATTTGTTCTGGGAAGGGTAGAAAACACTGTGGGAAAAGGAGAAAATGCTGGTTACCAGCATTTTCTCCTTTTCCCACAGTGTTTTATAAAGGCTTCTTTCTCAGGGGCGTCAAAAGTAGGGATTGTGTGGTAATGGGTTAAACCCATGATATCTTAATTTGTAATCAATACATTATGCTATGTGACAAATGAGCTTTTTGAAATCTAAATTTTTAACCTCTGTCATGACAGCCATAACTAACTTAATCATTTATTACACTATTCCAACTTTTGATGACCTTGAAAAAGAAGAATTCTTAAAACATGATGGGAAAAGAAAAATGTTCTGCTGGTACCGGTATTCAGCATTTCTTATTTTCCCACAATCTATAGTATCTATTACAACTTTCACAATTTAAGCCACATCTTATTTAGTGTCTGCATATTATTCTGGCATATTATTCTGGTCTAAATATTTGTTGTATGGTATAGGGTTAATTGCTCCCTAGGCAAGAAATTGGACAGAAAAATAAAGAAAACATGTGATATCCTTCAAGTTTGAAGCAGATAGTACTTAAAATATTATTTTCAAAAACCTTCTTAACCTATTACTCCACAGATACTTATGTCTACGCATTGCTTGTAGGAGCCTTTGGAAAACATTGTGGCAAAAGGTGAAATTGCTCGTGACAAGCAATTTCACCTTTTGCCACAATGTTTTCTATGCTATCAAAAAGTGTTATACACATACAAGAAACGGCTTCACCCTTCCTGTTAATTAGGGTCAATTAGAGATACCACAGAAATGCCTTATGGAGTAAAGGGTTAACTCTTTACCACACAATCCCTACTTTTAATGACCTTGAGAGAGAAGTCTTTTGAAAATATTACGGGAAAAGGAGATAATGCTGGTAACCAGCATTTTCTCCTTTTCCCACTATGTTTTGCACCCTTCCTACACCAAATTTCAATTTTTCAGTCGCATTTATTTTGTTGTCTGTAAATGCTTTCAACTTGGACAAGTCTAAAATTTTGTCGTTTGGTAAAGAGTTAAAAGATCAAAGTAGCTTAATTCTTGTAAAGATTTTTTTAAACTAGTTGAAACAAGATCTTGCTACAGATTGCTGTCAGTAATAGACAATGTTTTCTGTTACAGCTGAAGATGTGACATCTATGATACTAGAGGGTGGTATGGACTGTATCAGCTTACACAAGAGAGGATTATATTGTGCTGGAAAGGTATCTTACTTTTTGTACTTTTTTTCCCCTCAGAGTTTTGCAAAACCTTCAAATGTTTCTCCTTGGTGTGGCACTCATATAACAATAGTATGTCTTATATACACTTTCTGAAAATTGGTTAAATAATTTTACAATTCTAGTGATACTTCTAGTGAAGATATACTATTAATTGTCAAGAAATGATCAATGTTAGATTTTTTTTTACCTCAGAAAGATGGAGAGTGGGTAGAGTTTATTAGTTTAGCCATTCACAAAAATATTGTTTAATACCAAATCAGATTCCGTCCTTTTGAAACAATGTTTTAGCCTGTGACGTGTCAGTGAACAAGTTTAATCCTTCAAAACCACTTTCATACATTTAACATCTTTCTTTTCCAGGATGGTGTCATTAGACTGATTGACATCAAATCTAGTGAGGCTAATGTTATTGAGAAATGTCAGATTGGTGTTCCTATAACCAGCCTGTTTTTCTCTCCGAGCTATCGTCGAATAGCTTTAGGATCTAGTTCAGTAAGACATTTATTACTTATCTGAAAATTCCTATATTCTTTTTCATTCACTGCTGATCATTGTAACACAGTAGTGTTTGGCAGCAGACACCTTTAACTCATTACCAGACGACAATATTTTAGGCTTGTCCAAATAGAAAGCATTTGCGGAAGACAAAATAAAAGTGACTGAAAATTTGAAATTGTTTTGTGAAGAGTAGAAAACATTGCGGGAAAAGGAGAAAATGCTGGTTACCAGCATTTTCTCCTTTTCCAACAATGTTTTCTAAAGGCTTCTTCTCAGGGTGGTCAAAAGGAGGGATTGTGTGATGGTAATGGGTTAAACTGTATCCATGTAAAATAAGGACAAACAATATCAATTTAGCAGTAAGTACATTACAGGAATACATGAGAAAAGATTGAGGAATAGGTTTTAATACTCTGTAAGATCAGTTTTTTTTTTTTTCCTGTAATCTTAGAGATAGTAGAACAATATATTGATTCACAAAACTGAGCACTGTCAGCTATTTCTCAAATAGATATGATTTTTGCCAAAGTTCTTCCTGCATAAATACATTGGAAAGAATTTCTTGGTACTTACCAGGACACGCTATTAAAGGTACATTTACCAGTATCATCAAGATCTCTAATCATATTTCATAATAAGTGAATGTATATAGTAGGATTATTTAACCCATTACCAAACGACAATATTTTAGACTGGTCCAAACTGAAAGCATTTGCAGACGACAAAATAGAAGTGACTGAAAATTTGAAATTTGTTCAGTGAGGGGTAGAAAACATTGTGGGAAAAGGAGAAAATGCTGGTCACCAGCATTTTCTCCTTTTCCCACGGTGTTTTCAAAAGGCTTCTCTCTCAGGGATTGTGTGGTAATGGGTTAAAGGTACATTTACGAGTATTATCAAGATCTCTTATCATATTTCATAATAAGTGAATGTACAGTATATAGTAGGATTATTTAAAATAGGAAACCAGCTTTTTTGATCCAAATCACAGCTAAGGCAGAACATGTGTTCTGTACATTGGAGCTTTGTATGATAATTACAGGGAACCATACATTTATATGAACCTGGGGTACCAGAGAGTTTGAAGCTGTTACGTGACCTTCACCATGGACATATTGTGGGTATTGGTTGTCTACCAGGGAGTGAGCACTGTGTTGTAAGTATATTGATGGTCATTTCTATCTGAAATATACTTATATCCCTTCAGATTTTAGCCACTGTGAAGAAAAATCATGGCTTTTGAAAACTTTGTGGAAAAAGGCCTATCAATTAGAAAAAAAAAATCAGCCAAAATTCAAGTTGTTTATAGATTTTTTCGCCTGGAATGTTTTGTCAAATTTGATGTAATATCATGTGCTTCAATTTCATTGTACATACTTGATAATGTGAAGCAATGCTGTCTTTTTTTTGTTACTTACAGACATGCAGAGATGATGGAGAGGTTCAGATCTGGACTATATCATATGGTCTTCTTACAGCATCCTACTCAGTTGGAGTTCAGGTAAACTTGTAGTTCTTTAACCCTCAAAGTGCTGTAACCAACTTATTTGCTTATGCAGCAGTATAGATCAAGATCAGACAGCATAAAATGCACAGCTTGATATTAGATCTATGCTGTCCATTTTTTTAGATCCTAAAAGGGTCATATTATGTTTTGGCCCTGGTCATCTGTCCATCCGTCAATCTGTCGTCTGTTTGCAATTTCTTGTGTGCAAAATTCCTCCTACAGTTTTCATCAGAATATGTCCAAACATACCCAAATGAATCTCTATGATGTGTACATATGACTCTTAATATAGGCATCTCTGTAGGCATTCCTGATTTTAACCCATTTTACTTTCAAGCCCCTTGGGGCGTATATGTGCTGCACTGGAAACCTCTTGGTGTTTTGGATTCTGGTGCAAAGAACCTTGCAACAGCAAAACTTAGACCGTTTTTTCCGATTAACCCATTACCACACAATTCCTACTTTTGACGCCCCTGAGAAAGAAGCCTTTCGAAAACACTATGGGAAAAGGAGAAAATGCTGGTAACCAGCATTTTCTCCTTTTCCCACAGTGTTTTCTACCCTTCCCAGAACAAATATCTATACTTTAGTCACCTTTATTTTGTCGTCTGCAAATGCTTTCAATTTGGACCAGTCTAAAATTTTGTTGTGTGGTAAAGAGTTAATAACATCCAGTACAGCAACCCCTTACCAAGCAATCCTGTAGTCACCACAGGAGGGCTTTTAAAAGCATTGGAAATGGAGGAAATAGCTATAACCGTAATTTATTTCCTTTTTTATCACTACGCATTCTACACTTTTAAAGAATTGTCCCACTATTTGAGCCACATTTAGTTAATTGTCTGCACATACTTTTGATAATTATGGACATATAGATGAGTAAAGTTTTGTTGCCTTGAAAAGGGTAAACTCTTTACAAAACAACCCTGAGTTATAAGAACTATTAGGAAGAGATCCTTTTGAAAAGATTGTGGGAAATGGAGAAAATGCTGGTAACCAGCATTTTCTCCTTTTCCCACAATGTTTTCTACCCTGCTAGAAAGAAATTTCAATTCTTGAGTTATATTTATTTTGTCGTCTGCAAGTGCTTTCAATTTGGACCAGTCCTAAATTTTGTCGTTTGGTAAAGGGTTAAGGTTTTCTTTCTTCATTGCAGGTCTTTTCATTGGCTGTGAGTCCACTACTCCATGTGTGTGCTGTAGGCACTGTTACTGGACATATTCTTTATTTAGACTTGACAGTCCCAGAAAACCCCAGGGTTGTTGAACGAGTGAGAGTCTTTGAAGACCCTGTTGCTCACTTGGTGTAAGTTTTATTCTTTTAAAGTTTTTTGTGCCTTAAAAGGTTTTGCCTAACACTTGTCATGAAAGTCTTAAGGAGAAATATCAGACTGGCCTAAGGATTTCCATAATTATGTTGTATAGCCATAGATATTATATTCCATTAAGCCATTACCACACAATCCCTACTTTTGACACCCCTGAGAAAGAAGCCTTTTGAAAACACTATGGGAAAAGGAGAAAATGCTGGTAACCAGCATTTTCTCCTTTTCCCACAGTGTTTTCTACCCTTCCCAGAACAAATTTCTATTTTTTAGTCACCTTTATTTTGTTGTCTGCAAATGCTTTCAATTTGAACCAGTCTGAAATTTTCTCGTGTGGTAAAGAGTTAAGTTTGATAAAAAGTCACCAAATTCACCATTTGCAGTCAAAAGATTTAAAAAAAAAAGATAGCCTTGAATAAGAATTAGCAGTATTTGATGTTTAGACGTTTGGCTTGAAAGTTTCATTTACCCCTTTACCACACATTGATGTCTTTTGATGCTCCTGCAAAAGCAACCTTGTGAAAACATTGTGGTTACCAGCATTTTCTCCTTTTCCCACAATGTTTTCAATTCTTTCAAAATTACACCATTTGAGCCACACTGAAATTGTGGTCTGCAAATGGTTTCAGTTTGGACAGGGCTAAGATTTTGTCGTCTGGTAAACAGTTAACTTATCAAGCAGGCAAAGAGTTCAAATTTCCTTGAAAAATAGGGATAATTAATGGGAGTTAAAGTTGGATACATGAATACATGAGAAAATAGTGCAGCAAAGTGACAAACTGCTTTCTGATCAGAAATTATCTTAGTGTAAACATATTTATTTTACATCAATTGAGAAACAGGTTTGTACAACTTACATGTATTCTAGTCTCTCTCTATTCTCCTTTACCACTATGCTTTTCAAAAATGATCTGTTGCAAAGTAAAGAGATGACATCTAGTGATAAATTATGGACTGTAACTTTATCAGGTTTTGTTTTTTCACAAGCAATGTATTATTTGGAAAAGACTGACATTTAATTATTTATGCTTGGATCATAGATATGATGGGGATGGCAGATACTTACTGACAGCCTCAGAGACTGGCCATGTGTTTGTGGTAGATGGACGACCCACAGAGAAATTTAAACCAATTGCTCACACAGGTATGTAGATCAAATTTGTCGTATGTAAGGGTTGTCCTGAAAGTTTTGAGACTGCTTCAATTCTTTACCAGACAACAAAAGTTTAGCATAGTCCAAATTTAGAGCATTTGCAGACAATAATTTGAAAAGGGGCGGTCTTTCTTTGTTATGATAGTAAACATTGTGGGAAAAGGAGAAAATGCTGGTTACTAGCATTTTCTCCTTTTCTCACAATGTTTTCAAAGACTTCCTTTCCAGGGTCATTAAAAATGGGCATTGTGTAGTAAAGGGTTAACCCATTACCACACAATCCCTACTTTTGACACCACTGAGAAAGACACCTTTAGAAAACATTGTGGGAAAAGGAGAAAATGTTGGTAACCAGCATTTTCTCCTTTTCCCACAATGTTTTCTACCCTTCACAAAACAAATTTCAAATATTCACTCACTTTTATTTTGTCATATGCAAAGGGGGGGAGGGAATAATATTGCTTATTACAAGCAATTGGTTCTTTCTTTACATGTACAATATTTTCAGAAGCTGTCTACATAAGTGATAGGACTATATATTTTCATAATGGGATAAAGAGCCTCTTCTTTCTCCTGATATTAGTCGGTCAATGTCTGTTATTCACAAAAGATTTATGACTGTACTCTTGCATATAAGGTCAATGCATAATGTCACCAAGAGATGTTTGTCACCATGATTTATGAAAAAGACAATTTTTTTGACACTGCAATATTTTTATGATTATATCAGCTCTTTAAAGAACATTGTTTACTGTTACTTGTGCAGCATATAAGCATGCATTTGTTCAGTCTTTACCTTACAATCCCAGGTTTTAATGACCCTGAGGAAATAACCTTTGGAAAACCCTGTGGGAAAAGGAGAAATGCTAGTAACCAGCAGTATATCCTTTTCCCACAAGGTTTTCTTACACTTTCACAGACAATTACAATCATTTCAGCTAGATTTAAAATGTTGTCTGCAAATGCCTTCAATTTGGACCAGTCTAAAATTTTTTTGCCTGGCAAAGTGGTAAACTATTTCACTGCCAATAAAATGGTAGTTTAGTTTCTAGTAGATGTTATTCAAGATCAGACTGCACAACTGTGTTGGTAAAGAATTAAGTTCACCCTTTACTACATAGATACTCATTTTGACGTGTCAACAACAGATAGCTTTTGAAAACAATGTAGGAAAAGGAGAAATTCCTTGTAACGAGCAATTTCTCCTATTCCCACCATGTTTTCTCCTCAATCAGATAGTCATATCTCCATTTGTCCTGATTTTTGACATCATATCTTTATTTGCTGCTGAATCGGAAGAGCCCAAAATTTTTTTTATCATAATTGGCATATCAGGTAAAGGGTTAAGAGTTGTATTTTTTCTTTTCCCACAATTTTTCTACCTGATTAACTCTTTACCACACAATCTCAACTTTTAACAACCCTGAGAAAGAAGTCCTGGAAAGCATTGTAGAAAAAGGAGAAAATGCTAGTAACCAGCATTTTCTCCTTTTCCAACAATGTTTTCTACGTTTCCCAAAACAATTTTCAAGTTTTTAGTCACTTGTATTATGTTATCTGCAAGTTCTTTCAATTTGGACAAACCTAATTTTATTATTAGGTAATGAGTTAACCAAGCATGTATTGAAAGCTGTCTGCTGCAAATTTGTTTCAAGAGCTATAGCCTTACTTATATATTTACAAATATATCTTTTCTTTATAAACTTGCACTACATAAAAATATATTTTTTTCTTTTTAAACTTGCACTACATAGCCCTTGCAAACAAGCTTTTGGTTCCACAATGCTCCATGTTTTAATAGAACAGTTTCCTGTACTTTAACTCATTACCAAACGACAAAATTTTAGGCTTGTCCAAATCGAAAGCATTTGCAGACAACAAAATAAAAGTGATTGAAATATTGAAATATGTTTTGCAAAGGGAAGAAAACATTGTGGGAAAAGGAGAAAATGCTGGTTACCAGCATTTTCTCTTTTTCCCTCAATGTTTGCTAAAGGCTTCTTTCTCAGGGTCGTCAAAAGTAGGAATTGTGTGGTAATGGGCTAAATGATTCCCTATTATATCAAGTAAAGCATAAATTGGTTCATCTTAAAAAAGAGAAAACCTTTTAAAGCAGTTATTTTCACCCTTTACTAAATAATCCCTAGTTTTTACGTCCCTGAGAGAGAAGCCTTTTGAAATCATTGTGACAAAAGGAAAAAATGCTTGTGACCAGCATTTTCTCCTTTTCCCACAATGATTTCTAACCTGCTGGAAGCAAATTTTCATTTTTTAAGTTTAATTTGTAGTCTGCAAGTGCTTTCAATTTGGACCAGTCTAAAATTTTGTTATTTGGGTTGTTTGGTAAAGAGTTTAGAAAAAAATTGAGGCAGTAATTTAAAGTATGAGTATTTGTTACAATAACAACTTTTTATTGTTTGAAATTCAACATTATTACAGAAACAATGAGAGAAGGTGAATGTTTGTATATTTTAGGCTTATGTTATCTGGTTTCTTTTGTCTTACTTTCTCTTTAATCAGTTCTAATTTATTCTGTTTTCTTCTTTTTCTTTTCTTAAACTTTAACAAGCAAACGGTGTCAGTCTTTTAGGCAGTGTTATTTCATTTTATCTAACTGGTGGAAGTTTGATCAATACATTTTTTCATGTTCTTTTTTTATGTCTATGGTCCCACATTATCTCATTACCAAATGACAATATTTTAGGCTTGTGCATATAGAAAGCGTTTGCAGAAGACAAAATAAAAGTGACTGAAAATTTGAAATTTGTTTTGTGAAGGGTAGAAAACATTGTGGGAAAAGGAGAAAATGCTGGTTACCAGCATTTTCTCCTTTTCCCACAATGTTTTCTAAAGGCTTCTTTTTCAGGGGAGTCAAAAGTAGGGATTGTGCGGTAATGGGTTAAGGGAAGGTGCTGTAGACTTTGCTGAAAGGGAAAGTCAGGTTGGGAGGGTTCTTGGTTAGATCTACTTCATATTCTTATCTACATTGTCAAAACGAAAACATTTCATTAAAATTGTCACTACCTGTAGATAAATGCAACAGTCCATTCTTAAAAAAGATTGTCGCAAAAAAAGTACTGGATTATAATAAGCAATTACCCTATTGTGTGGTATCCATGGTTGTGAGGTAGAGCGTCGGCCTCATAACCTAATGGTCCTGAGTTCGATACCTGGGAGCTGGTGTCAATTTTGGGATTTTCCATTGGCCCACACATTTGGCGCCAGTACTGATGTAGTTCTTACAAAGCAGAATCAAGAGAGATGATTAGTGTAAGATGTAAGAACTTGTTTTTCAATCAATGTAAAATAAATATGTTTAAACTAAACCCGGTTACTAAATCATTACCTGGGTATCAGATAATTAAATAGTAACTTATTAAGTAAAGCTGTAATTGTGAAGTTCCAATGAAATAATTTGGTCTTAATTTACATACACGCACACAAAAAAACACATTACCCTCCTGAGCTGTAAATCGGGAGGTAAGGTTTGATATTGGAGAGTAATTGACAATAATGGTTCCAAACTAGAAGTAACGTAAACAATAATGATGTTTTGCACCACAGAGTGTGTTATATTAAGATAACTGTGGAAAATTACTGTTTCAAGTCATTAAAAAGCTGAAAAGATGGTCTGAAGTGATTCTGATCGGACAATTGTGTTGTGTCATGGGTTTCCGTGTTTTTCTGCATCAAGCATTTTTTCATGTGTGGTAATTTAAGGATAGGTTTGACCATGTGATTTGACAATAATTCATCAATAAGGGCAGCAAGTAACTTCAAATCCCTTAATTTTACACAAGTTCAGCAAATAATGGATTTTTTTTTTTTATTTTTGTTTCCTCACATTCAATACTATAACATAATTTAATTTACGCAACAACTTCTGTGACTGGAAACCCTGTAAATGTTATACTTTGTATTCTGTTTGTCTTACAGAAGACTACAGAACTGCAAAACTTGGCTTTTTGATAAAGCTTGGCTATTTGAAGCCATGTTTAGTTGTTTGCATGTATTGGTACATGTGCAAGTGCCAGGATGCATAAAGATAGACAACTATTGATATTAAATTCAAAGGTGGCCCTTCAGATTTTGGGACGAAAATTTTACAAACATGCAAAAGAATCATCCTTATATTCCCATAGCCTTTTAATTTGCCTTCATAAAACCCCAGAAGTCGAAAACCATCCGATAACATGAGAAATTAGAGATTTATTATAGACCAGTATGACACCAACGGGAGGCACATTCTATTTTTGATTATCAATTCTCTCATTTAAATACAGGAAAACACAGACAAAGTTTCAAACATCCATCCAAAGAAGACATTATGGAAAATAATTATTACATGTTTATTATGTAATGGAATTTAAGCATTATCAGTCACCTGCCAGTCATTTGACATTCCCACAATGCTTTATTGATTTTTGGTGTGAAATCTAAAAATAGCTTAAGAGGCTATGTAGCCTTATAAGGGAATACCACCAAAAAATTTTTTTTTGTAATTTTATGATTCTTAATTATTGATGATTTGTATTGTTTTTTCATATAAATCTCAATGATATATATATTTTTTAATTTGGTGTGGCCCGAAAATTCTGAATACCCACCTTTAATGGGAAGTAATGACATTGGGTACCTGTCCCCGCTCTACTTCTGTTATATCGGTTTTTGGAAAAAGTATTTGCTTTTGAAAGGCTTTCCTTACAAATATACTAACTGCTTCATCCTAATGCTTCTGATTGATTGACTACTCTTTACTTATTGTTGTTTAGCATGATAACAAGATGAAATGATAAGTAAAAATATATGTGAGCCATGCTCAGGGAGACATGAAGCATCTGCAAACAGTATCAACCCATGTCAGCCATACAATGATGACTTTTAACATTCCTGAAGAAGAACTTTTTGAAAACATTATGGGAAAAGGAGAAAATGCTGGTAACCAGCATTTTCTCCTTTTCCCACGAAGTTTTCTACCTTATCAAATAAAAATTGTGTAATTTATGCCAGTATGTAATTCTCATCTGCAAATGCTTTCATTTTGGATAGGTCTGAAATTTTCCAATGTGGTAGAGGGTTAAGAGGGTTAATATCATACAAAGTAAGTAAGAGTGTGGACAAGTGACCAGACTGCTCATCTGCACAGTTAGATCATTACCTGTGTTGTATTCAAAAGCACCTGGAGCCAAGTGTACCAGGCTGTTGGTAAAATTTGTTACCTTTTCTTTTTTCCTTTTCTTATTTTTATCATTCTTTTGAAGTTTGTGAGATCAAAAGTGGTCGAAGGAGAGCTAGAGATAAGGGCAAGTTTTCAGTCTAATATTGTAATATTGTGACATATGGGTCTTTCTGTTTTTGTGTTGCTTTTTATGTGTGAATATTTTTGCTTTTGCATTGTCTGTGCTAATTTTTATAGTTTCCGATTAAGATCAGAATTCTGATTTTTATCATCATCAGTGTCATGTCATGTCATGATTTATTTAGTGTACTCGTAAGAATTGAGCTGATCAGGCAACTGATGAGAACACATACAATTTTTGCAATGGTTACGAATGTAAGATCTTACTTCCTTTGATAACTTTTTATAGAGTTACCTAACCTGCACCCCTGCTTCTAGTATGGCAGTAGGGGTATAGCTTATTACTACAGTACAATGTATGAGATTTCTTTAAATTGAAAGCATTTGTAAACAGATAAAGTTTGGCTGAAACTACAGGATTTTATAGAGTAGATGATATTTTAGGAATAGGAGAAAGTACATTTTCTCATTTTCCTTAAGTGTTTTCAAAAGTCTTTTTCGTTGTAGTCACTGAAACGTTCACTTGAATTAAAACATAGGACAGGGATGAAAATAGAGCATTTAGATAACTGTTGCTCTTTTGTGCTGAATTATAAAAAGATGGCAATACTTGTGCAAGTTAACTGAAAGCAAATCAGACTTAAATGGTCTGCGGGTTTTTTGCAAATGATTTTAACTCTTTCCCAAATGACAAATTTTAGACTGTCCCATACTCAAAGTGTTTGCAGATGACAATTTTGAATTTGATGAGAATGGCAGAAAGTTTTCCGATGGGATAGAAAACACTGTGGGAAAAGGAGAAATTGCTCGTTACGAGCAATTTCTGCTTTCCCCACAGTGTTTTCTAAAGACTTGTACTGCAGACACGTAAAAACCAGGGCTTGTTTGGGAAAGAGTAAATTTACACTCTTTGATACTTAATCCATCACCTTAGTGTTTATTAACTCATTTATAGTCAAGAGGTTGTTCATAAACAGTTGGCATTTCTGTTGCTTTCCTTACAGTTCCACCAAAAAAATAAAAGTGGAAGCAATGTATATTTATATATTCAAGCCATGCACTAGATCTGTGAAAAGCATTTTAACCCATTACCACACAATCACTTCTTTTGACACCCCTGAAAAAGAAGCCTTTGGATAACATTCTGGGAAAAGGAGAAAATGCTGGTAACCAGCATTTTCTCCTTTTCCCACAAAGTTTTCTACCCTTCACAAAACAAATTTCAAATTTTCAGTCACTTTCATTTTGTTGTCTGCAATCGCTTTCAATTTGGACAAACCTAAGATTTTGTTGTTTGGTAATGAGTTAAATGCATTTGCAAAAAATATTGACCCAGAACAGCCTGTGCAGTCCATGCAGGCTGACCTTGGTTGAAACTGTTTTTGAAATTGGTCATTTTTCTGCTTCTAGAAGAACCAGTCTACCTCATCATTTAGTCATTAACCCATTACCAAACGACAATATTATAGACTTGTCCAAATTGAAAGCATTTGCAGACGACAAAATAAAAGTGACAGAAAATTTGAAATTTGTTTTGTTAAGGGTAGAAAACATTGTGGGAAAAGGAGAAAATGCTGGTTACCAGCATTTTCTCCTTTTCCCACAATGTTTTCTAAAGGCTTCTCTCTTAGGGGTGTCAAAAGTAGGGATTGTGTGGTAATGGGTTAAGTGTTGTTAGTCAAATTGGATGTTGTGGTTCCATAATTATGTGAAGACTTTCCTGGTATAATGCATTGCTAGAATGCACTACACCCCATTTTCAAAGCATAGCTCATATATGTGGCCCTTCATGTGAAAAGGGACCTTCTGGGAACTGTGTAAAGTATCAACCCAGGTCAGACTGCGCAAAATGCGCAGTCTGACCAGAGTTGACACTATTGGCTTTTATGATAGTTCTACATGAAAAGTGGTCATTCTACTTTGTGTTACAGTTATTTTTGAACTATCAACTTAAACTGACCTGCACTATCGTTGATCTGTTTTCATCTAATTGGTGCACAGAATTCCTACATGGTCCCTTTTTGTGTGATGGGTCACAGTTATACATACATAGCTAGAGATATCATGCTTAACCCTTTCCCAAACAATAAATTTTGGACCCTTCCAAACCAAAAGAGTTTGCAGACAACAATTTCAGATTTGGAGAAAATGGCAAAGAGTTCTCAAAAAGGGAAGAAAACACTGTGGGAAAAGGAGAAATTGCTCATTACGAGCAATTTCTCCTTTTCCCTCAGTAGTTTCAAAAGACTTTTACTGCAGACACATAAAAACCAGGGCTTGTTTGGGAAAGGGTTAAATATTTATAATGTATAAGAAAGACTGGATTATTGGATTTTCAGTTTTGTTTTGATAATCAGAGACTTTTTCAAATTTCCTTATTGAAGACATGTACGATTAAAAAACAGAGAACATGGCACAAATGGAGCCATGCATTTTTACCAGCAATTTCTCATACATGTATTACCACTCAGTTTTTCAAAATCAGTCCTCTGCAAGAAAAGAAAGTTAACTTCCGGAAAGTTATGTAATAAAAACAAGCATAAACAACCCAATTTAACAATAGATAACTGTGATTATTGTTTTTTAGGTTATACTGGAACTGTACAGTCTCTGTCAACCTACTCAGATGATTCAGGTGTCCATGTTGTTGTTACACACAATACTTCATCAAACAAAAGAAGTGGAGCTAACTATCTCACAGCTTTTGAAATTACAGACGATGTAATGAAAGGTAACTGTTTAAGCTCATGGAAGTTCACTTATCTTAAATTAAAGTTCTATACTTTTCAAATCTGAAGAATACAGAGTCAGAAACTTAAAGGTTTGTATTCACCAACTATTCATATGAACATTCTTTGTCTCACTCACCAAATTGTTCAAAATTTCAAAGTAACACAACTTCTGATTGGTTAAATCATGCAGTTTAGCCAATCAGAAGTTGTGTTACTTTTAAATTTAGAGAATTCTTGACAATAAAGCTTAGGAAGTTTTCAAGAATGTCTCTATATATGGACCCAGGTTAATGATTTAAATTGAAAACTCTCAAGGTTACAGAAGCTTTTTATTTTATTATCTTGGCATTATCTTTTAGAATTCTTTTATTTTTTCTTTTCATATATCCTTATTATGGTGGAACTAGTGCATATTGAAATCTGGTTCCAAGATGAAATAAATGAAAAAGATGTTATGAAAAAACACTTTTTTTAGAATTTTCATAAAACTTTGTCTTGATCATTGTCTCTGATATCCAGATCATGCTATATGTAGGTCAATCACTTCAAATAAACTGAAAGATCTTTAACTTTAGAGGTCAAAGTTCTCTTTCAGTTGTATTAAAATTCTCCGAGAATGTATGTCTCTTTATGTCTGGGCCAGTTTAGAAGTTTGGTCACTTTCTTTTAAAAATATTGTTAGCAGATCAGGTTGATAAGTGTAATGCTGAAATATATCTTCACAATTTTTATTTTATTACCGGTACATGTACCTACAGCCACTTCAAAATGGATCATGTATTTTAAAAAAAGAGTAATTTCAGTAGCTTAGTTCTAGGGAGAAAAAACACTATAAAATAGTGTTTTCCTCAGCTGGCTGTGTGGCTCTCTGACACATCTAGTTACTTTTGTTTGAGCAATAGTACACACACAAAGGTAGAACATCTCAGGTGAGAAATAGGGGATCTTATGGTGTTCTTGTTTCTCCTTCAAAGTACAAATCGGTTGACAAGGCACTAAATTGGGTAGGGCATTGTAATTTGCTGAATTTTAGAAAACTGATATAAAACTTACTGACATTAAATTTGGTTTTTCTACAGTGATTTTATAATCATTTGACCTCAGCTAACAACTGAGCTGTAATTTAACCATTTACCACGTAGTGACAAGTTTTAACTCCCCAAGGAAAGAAGCCTATTGAAAATTCTGGGAAAAGGAGAAAATGCTGGTTACCAGCATTTTTGCCTTTTCCCACAATATTTTCTACTCTATCAAAGCACAATTGCAGCATTTGATCAAGATTAGGATTGTTGTCTGCAACTCTTTCAGTTTGGACAAGGCTAGAATCTTGTTGTCTGGTAAAGGGTTAAATTATGACTGCGTTTTCAGGAAGAGAAATTTGTTCAAGAATTTTTCAGATCAGTGTTTTATGCATGTGTGATATTTGTTTCCCTTAAAGATAAATAGTCTTTGTGTAGTCTCTTTATGGATGTCATATAAAAAATGAGGAAAATAGATTGAATTTTACTCTAAATATACATTTATTTGAGTGAGATTCTATCATTACTATTAATCATATTTATCATATTATTATTTTCTTCATTCAATTGCTTGCATACATCTTGGAGTTGAAAATGGTAAGACTTTCTTGTTGGTTTCTAGTTTCAAACTCAGCAACAAAATCGGTGTTTATTGTTTACTTGATTCTTTTATTAATTCATACTGTATAAAATTTTATGATTTATAATGACCTTTCGAGAAGAGACATTTTCCTTCACCTGAGCCACAATTCATTTGTTGTTTGCAAATGCTTGGAAAAGTTCTTAAGTTTTGTTGTATAGTGAAAATGTAATAAATTGACTGGCTATTGTGGTAAAAATTGTCACCAGCTTGAAGTTTGTTAGTAAAGCTGATCTGTACTTTTAATCCAGTTCACAAACTTCCAATTCAGAATCACCTCAGAAATTACAAAAAACTTTGTTTGTGCATTTTTTCGTCCTCTCTCTTTCAGATTTAAGATATAACTGTAACAGTCTCAAATATGATTTTAAAGACAAATCCATCAAGAAGATTCAGGTTAAGCTGGCTGTGCCCTCATTTGGTGTTGCCATATCCCGGCAAAAGACAGTGTATACTCTAGCCCAGAACAATAAATGTGTACACCAACACACTCTGCCACCACCAGAAGATTTGCCCTATAATCAGAAGGTAAACTGATTTAAAACATAATGTCTACCATAAAAACCATCTGACGTAGCATTCTTTAGAATCAGAAAATATGGAATACATAACAGGTCTGGACATTTTCATGGCAGATTTTTGCTAGGACCTCTCAACCCTTTACCAAACAATCCCTGTTTTTTACGACCAAGACGAAGGAGCCTTCTGAAAACATTGTGGGAAAAGAAGAAGATGCTGGTTACCAGCATTTTCTCTTTTTCCCACAATGTTTTATACTCTTCTAAAGTCAAATTTTTATTCTGGGTCACATTGATTTTGTCATCTGCAGATGTTTTCAAAGTCTAAAATTTTGTCATATGGTGAAGAGTTTAATTCTTTTCAAAATCACAAATTGTTAGCATATTGTAGAAAACATATTGAATGTTGCCTTAGTGAGGGGACTTTTATTTGAAGGGCAAAAGCAGTTTTGATAGAGAAGAAAATGCTAATTACCTGCATTTTTTCATTTTTCTACAATTCCTTTAACCCATTACCACACAATCCCTACTTTTGACGCCCCTGAGAAAGAAACCTTTAGAAAACATTGTGGGAAAAGGAGAAAATGCTGGTAACCAGCATTTTCTCCTTTTCCCACAATGTTTTCTACCCTTCACAAAACAAATTTAAAATTTTAAGTCAATTTTATTTTGTTGTCTGCAAATGCTTTCAATTTGGATCAGTCTAAAATACTGTTGTTTGGTAATGGGTTAAATGCCTTATACCATTTGATTTTGATAAGTGAAACACAGGAATGATTAGTAAAGGGTTGAAGTACCTTGGTAGTTTAAACAGTAAATATGTATATTCAGATGGTGCATTGTGTAATATCAGATATTTTTCTACTCCATCAACAAGTTAATGGAAGCTACCTTGGCATTCTAATTGCTTATATATTGTATTGAATCATTTAAACATATGTTGTCTAACCTTACCCCTAAACCCAAAAAGTCTTCCCTTCTATTGTTACTGTTAGATATTTTGTGTTTTTATTCCAAATTTTTTATACTGAAATAAAAACATAAATTTGACAAGCTGTAATCTCAACTAAACAGTCACAATAGGATTCCTTTTGCTAGAGTGTGGAATGTAGACAACAGGAAGAAGGGCCAATAGTTCAATGTAAATTGCATTTCATGTCTTTCAACTTAATATTTTTCTTCTGCTTAAGAAAGCTTATTCAGGCATTGCAAAATGATGAAGATTGCCTTTGAACATTAAGGACTTTAGTATTCCCTACAAGTTGTTATTTGTTGACCGATTTTCTCACCAGATGCATTGCATGAGTCATGGGAGGATATTATGCATAGTCTTACAGTCTTCAGATATGAGTTTTTCAGTGTCTTGTAACTCACTTATAAGTCATTTTCATTCCATTAACTCTTTGAATAACAACAAAATTTTCACGTCGGCCAAATTGAAAGTATTTGCAGAAGATAAATGTTGCTAAACCTTTTATTTCTGTCTTTGATAGTTTAGAAAACATTGTGGCAAGAGGAGAAAATGCTGGTTGCCCGCATTTTCTCCTTTCACACAATGTTTTCATAAACATGAAAGCCTTTTTTTTTGGGGGGGGTGGGGGATCATTAAAACTTTGGATTGTGTGTTAAAGATTTAAGCACTTAAAAGGCTTAAAGATATATGTATTGTGTTACCCAGGTGTTGGGATCAGATTATACATCTACATTATTACTTCCTGATATGGTAAAACATTGTCGGCATAGTACCATAGGCTTTCAGTGTTACACATATCTTTTGTGTTAATGCATAACATTAGAAGTTATTACATAAAGCTGTTGTGTTAATGGAGAACATTACAAGATACCTGAGAGGCAGTGTAGGTTGTCCAAGTACATCATGAGCCATCTATTCAAAAGCAACAAGTTAATTTACATACTTTTACGTGATTTGCCTGTTAGCTTTTATTGAACAATCAGAGTTTGAACAACCATGTGAGTGTTTTATTTTGAAATCATAGGTGGAGAATGAGAAAGTGCTGGTTGCCAGTATTTTACTATTTTCCAACAATGGTTTGCACTCCTTCAGCAAAAAATCAGGAGTGGTATTCACCAACCATTCTTAAGAACAGTCTCAGTCTTATTCTCCAGAACTTTTTTACATTTTAAAGTACCACAACTTCTGATTGGCTTGACCATGTAATCAGAAGTTGTGATACTTTCAAATGTAGAAAATCTTGCAGAATAAGACAAAGAATACTCTTCAAAATGGTTGGTGAATCTGTACATGTACCCAGACCATTTGATCCACATAAAGCTTTTTTTTTTGTGTTCAAATGCTTTGAATTTTGTTTGGTAGAGAGTTACTGCAGAACCAGCATCATAGGATGTTGGAACAGTGTGTCTGATCACTGTGTATTACTCTGTCTATATAGCTCTTTCCAAAACAACAAATTTTGAACTTTTCCAAACCAAGAGCATCCACAGATGACAAATTATGAATTGGTACAAATGGGCTTCAGGTCTCTGGTAAGGTAGAAAACATTGTGGGAAAAGGAGACATGCAGGTCACCAACATTTTCTCCTTTTCCCACAGGGTTTTCAAATGCCTGCTTATCCAGGGTCGTTAAAACTCTGGATTATTGGTGAGGGATTAACTCTTTACCAGACAACAAAATTTTAGACTGGTACAAATTCAAAACCTGAAAAATTAAAGGTAAATCAAAGGTTGAAATTTGTGTCCTGCATTTCCGGAAAAGAAAAAAATACTGAGCACCAGCATTTTCTTCTTTTCCCACAATGTTTTCAAAAGGCTTCTATCTTGGGGGGCCGTAAAAACCAAGGATTGTATGATAAAGTGTTGAAGGCTACAAGGTTAAGTTGTTAATGGTTTGCCATATGATTCCCACTTCTAATAGCCCCACAGATGAAAGCATTTGAAAGCATGGTGGGAAAAAGAGAAAATATTTGTTACCAATATTTTCTCCATTTCCCACCATGTTTCTACCATATTAAAGACAGAAGTCATCATTAAAGCATTGTTAAGTACATGTAGTTCTTTACTACATGATCCCAAGTTTAAAAATCCTCAGATTGAAAGCTTTTGAAATCATTGTGGAGGAAGGATGAAATGTTGGTAAATGACATTTTTCTCCTTTTCACACATTTTTCAATCCTTTTCTTATAAATCTTGTTGTGTGAGCAACATTTGATTTGTCATCTGCTATCCATTTTCTATCACAACAATTTCAATTTTTTGTGGTAAAAAGTTAGATATATGTTAGCCATTTAATCTTGTAGTATCTCATATGCTTTACTAGCACTTGCAACCCTCTTAACCCATTACCAGACAATCCCTACTTTTGATGACCCTGAAAAAGAAGCCTCTAGAAAACATTGTGGAAAAAGGAGAAAATGCTGGTAACCAGCATTTTCTTTTTTTCCCACAATGTTTTCTACAAAACAAATTTCAAATTTTCAGTCACTTTTATTTTGACATCTGCAAAATTTAATGCTTTGAATTTGGACAAACCTTAAATTTTGTGGTTTGGTAATGAGTTAATTCATATTGTTTAGTAATGTGCTTCTGTGACTGAATTTTGCCTTCCAATTGTCATATAGCACTGTCTCGTTTATATCACTTACTTGAAAGTAAAATGTTTTTATTCCCATTATTTATAAAACTTGAATGTATTCTGTGAGTTGTGGTAAAAATTATCTATGATTTCTTGTTAAACTAGAAATTGTGCATAAAAAAAAGGAACAACATTATGCCCTTTGTATGATTACATGAAGATTTTTGTTACTTTATCCCTCCCAAAGTATGCTGAAGGTTTCTGCAACTTATGACCCATACTCTGGTAAAAGGGGCTGTGATTCATCATAGCAAGTAATCACAAAATTATGGATCCATAGAGCTGATTTAGTTAACCCATTACCACACAATCCCTACTTTTGACACCCCTGAGAAAGAAGCCTTTTGAAAACACTGTGGGAAAAGGAGAAAATGCTGGTAACCAGCATTTTCTCCTTTTCCCCCAGTGTTTTCTACCCTTCCCAGAACAAATTTTAATTTTTCAGTCACCTTTATTTTGTCGTCTGCAAATGCTTTCAATTTGAACCAGTCTAAAATTTTGTCGTGTGGTAAAGAGTTAAACAACTAACTGATCTAACTGATTGTTGAGGCACAGTGGTTCTTTTATATGCAGAGAAATAGCCCAGGTTAAACTGTACCATCTTTGCAGGCAAAGAATGCTAACTCCACTTTGTTCGTTACATACCCTTTGCTGCTCGCCTCTTCAAAAATCAAAACCCCACTGCGCCACTCATCGAATATCATGAGTTGCTTAACCTTTGCTGATGTTATTTCTGACCAATCAAAATGCTTGTAATAAAATTTGTTAAGCTATGTATCAAATATGGCTATGCTTTGGGATTCATCACATCAAAAACAAGACAAACAGACATGTGATGATTCGCTATCATTTTGCTGTGGAACACGTCCTAGTATTTCACATAATTGATCGTGAACTATAAAAAACTCATTAAATACTGATTGTCTACTCTTTTTTGGCAAATTTTCGTCACAAACATGACAACTTTTGCTTTTGACGAGCACTGCCATTTTTGCTTTCTGTTTTCGGAAAGATTTCTTGTTACGGATGGTTTGATTTGATATAATGGTTTTGATCGCATCCAATGAAATGGCGCAGGGAGAGTTTCAATTTTTAAAGAGGCAAGAGGCCAAGGTTACTACCTTAGTATCCTTGGCTTGTGAAGATGAGACTGTGTGGGCTGACATGGTTTGATACTTTTCACAACAAATAGCTCAAAATTCTTTGAATGCTCTCTGTCTTTATCAAAGTCAGTTGTCATAGAAAAGAAAATCTGATATTTTGTCATCAAGGTATGTATCTAGAGAAATTAAGAAGGCATGACATTGAAGAAAAAACAATACCAATTACTTGATTAGCAAATACTCAATTTACATCAGTGGTTTGAAAGATTAATTGCAACAAATAATAAAAAATAATGTTGGCATTCAAGAGATTTTTCATCTTTGACATTTTTATTCAAATCATAATTTGTCTTGCTTTTCCCTAAACCTGAAGTTAAAAATTTTAATTTGCAGAATGAGACATTTACATTGGAGCCACAGTCAGAGTTTGAAGGTCATCAGTTACCTGGTGGGCGTGCCCTACTTTCCCCACATCATAAATGGCTTGCTACATATGGTACAGATGGGTCAGTCATACTGAGGACCATTGGTCAGATGGTGAGTTTGGATCTCTCTCTTTTAACTTTTTCCAAAGTGATCTAGTGTTTTCTAAAACCTAAATGATAGAAGCCCTCATAAATATAGTGAAGAAAGTGGAGATACAGCCGGTTACTATTATTTTATTCCTTACCAGCAATTTTTTGTAGCCTCTCACAGACAAAAGCTGTCATTTTAGTCGCAGTCAATTTGTTGCAAATGTTTTAACTCTTTACCTCACGAGAAAATTTTAGACCAGTCCAAATTGAAAGCATTTGCAGACAACAAAATAAATGTGACTGAAAAATTGAAATTGGTTTTGTGAAGAGTGTTTTGTGAAGAGTAGAAAATATTGTGGGAAAAGGAGAAAATGCTGGTTACCACCATTTTTTTCCTTTTCCAACAATGTTTTCAAAAGGCCTTTTTTCTCGGGGTTGTTAAAAGTTGGGATTGTGTGGTAAAGAGTTTAATAGTGACATATATGAGAATTTATCATCTAGTCGGGACTAAACAAAATCATACCAATAAACCATAAGTTGTCAAGAATCTGAATCTGAAAGTACATGTAATTTACATACTTTAAAGAATTATCATTTCCCCATTTGAATGCCATGTTTTCAGCAGTACATGTATTCCATTTAAGTTTTCGTGGCCTGCATGACTGTCTGCATTCCTGACATTTTTTAACAATATTGCACATACTGTATGTTTCCCAAGCTATTCACATAAACAATGTACAGTAACTAGGACCAGTTCACTTATGAATTTCATCAAATTATAAAAAAAAACTAATTTCAGGTTGAATCTTAACTCTATACAAAGCATCAAAATCGTACACTGGTTCAGATTGAAAGTATGTGCAGATGTCAAAATAACTATACCTCAGAAATTGAAATTTGCTTCCAGCAAGGTAAAAATCATTGCTTATTTTTTTTCATATTATTTCTTTTATTACAGGACAAAACACTTTCCATTACTCCTCATGACTATAGAACTGGTGGTGTAAAAACAATGGCCTTTACTGAAGACAGCCAGTATATTTTCACAACAGGATTTGATGGCGTTCTCAATTGTTACAGCTGGAAGTAAGTTTTGCAACCTGCCTCTTAACCCTTTACTCCACAGATACTCATTTCTACGCATTGTTTGTAAGAGCCTTTAGAAAACATTGTGGCAAAAGGTGAAATTGCTCGTAACAAGCAATTTCACCTTTTGCCACAATGTTTTCTACATTATCAAAAGGTGTCATATACACATAAGAAACAGCTTCATCCTTGCTGTTATTTGGGGTCAGTTAGAGATACCATAGAAATGCCTAATGGGGTAAAGGGTTAACTAGTTTTTATTTGTACAATGGTTGCTTCTCAGAGAAATCATTATTTCATGATACATATATAAATCAGATTAAAATCTTTTTAACCCTTTACCAAACAATCTCTGGTTTTTATGACCCTGAGATAGATGCCTTTTGAAAACATTGTGGGAAAAAGAGAAAATGCTGGTTACCGGTATTTTCTATTCTTCTCTCAATGTTTTCTACCCTTCACTGAAAAAAATAAAATTTTCAGTCACTTTTATTTTGTTGCCTGCAAATGCTTTCAGTTGGAAGCAGTCTAAAATTTTGTGCTTCAGTAAAGGCTTAAAGACTAAGTGATAGCCAGAAGGAAACAAAATGGTTAGTCGAAGTGCTAGTAACTGACACAAAAATAGATTTAAAACCAGAAAAGCAATAAACAAAAGATCAAATGATTTGGCAACTTTTTACCTAGTTTTAGAAAATAATATTTCTACCAGTGACTAATGCTCAGACTGACAGCAAAAAAAAAACAGATTATCATCTTCGCAGTATCTTTCATGCTATTGAAAGGCATTATTAAATTTATACAGATTCTAACATTGGCATTGTTTACTCTTGGCAGCCTCTGCATTGGCCTTTAAGTATAGGAAATGAAGTAATCCTACAATTCATGAAATGTCATTTAACTCTTTACCAAACAACAAAATTTTGGACTAGTCCAAATTGGAAGCATTTGCAGACGACAAAATGAATGCAAATCAAAATTTGAAACTTGATTCAGGAGGGGTAGAAAACATAGTGGGAAAAGGAGAAAATGCTGGTTACCAGCATTTTCTCCTTTTCCCACAATGTTTTCAAAGGATTTCTTTCTGATTGTCGTTAAAAGTTGGGATTGTGTGGGGAGGAGTTAAAGATGTAAAAAAGTATGTAAAACTTGTCTTTCTAGTGGCAACTGCATTGCAATACATTATTTGCAGGTTGAAGAATGTCTTTGTAGCATTTCTTACTTCTTTCACCTTTAATGAAAACCAACTGATAATAATACGAAACCTATACCCTGTACCTCAAGTTTCTTGAGTATAGAATGATCAGCTGTATCAAATGCTTTTTGTAGATCTAGTGATACCATTGCAGCACGATTACTTTTATCTGTTCGTAGTATCATGGAGTCATAAAGATGAATGAGACAGGTGTCTTTTGAAAAACCTTATCTGGGTCTGTATTCACCAATCATTTTTAAGAATATTCAAGGTATTATTTGTCAAGAATTTCTAACTGAAAGTAAAAAAACAACTTTGATTAGCTAAACCAAATGCTTTAGCCAACCAGTACCTCTGTTACTTTCACATTGACAAAATTCTGAAGAATAAGACTGTTTTTAAGAACTGTTGGTAAATACAGACCTTGATACTAGACAGAATGTTGTATAAGAAGATTTTTCATTTAGATACAATTCTGTGTGACTAAATTACAACCCATTCAAAGATTTTTGAAACCATACCCTTTTTCCTGTCCTGTGAAATTTTGTCATTCTAGCCATATTAGACTAGTCAGGTAAAGAGTTGATTCAATAAAAATACTGAAGAATTTTTCAATCAGTTTCTGTCTTTTTTTTTTGTAATCAGAAAAGCATGGCATTACCAACATTGTTTATAAAAATCATGTTTTTTCTTAGTCCAACAAAGCCTGAGGATATATGGTAAGATCTGCTTCTGAAAAATGTAACAAAACTGGATTCAATGCATCTGTTTGCATCTGAAAATCAGAAGTAACCCTTTGAATGCTATTTTTGAAAGCAATACATGTATAGTCTTGAAATTCCTTTTTGAATGCGAAAAATATCTATCAGATTTATTTGTTTACAAGTAACAGCTCTAAGTTTGGCATCTTCATTTGCTTCTTTGTTTTCTTGCTTCTTAAAAACAGACTTCTTTCTTTTAATCTTATAACAAAACATTGATTTAAATAAAAGTGATTGTTTTTCTAACAGCTTTAACCCTTTCCCAAACGACAAATTTTGGACTCTTCCAAACCAAAAGAGTTTGCAGACGACAATTCTAGATTTGGAGAAAATGGAAAAAAGTTCTCAAAAAGGGTAGAAAACACTGTGGGAAAAGGAGAAATTGCTCGTTACGAGCAATTTCTCCTTTTCCCACAGCGTTTTCAAAAGACTTACTGCAGACACGTAAAAACCAGGGCTTGTTTGGGAAAGGGCTTAACATTTAAAGCATGGAGTTAACTCCATGAACCCTGTCAGCCTGGAAATGAGATCTAAATAATTGCATACTTTTACCCTTTTACTATATGTCTCCGGAAATCTGATAGTAAAGCTCATCAATCAGACAGCAGATCAGGCAGTCTGATCTTGATCTCCACTTGCTGCAAACGCAGCTACGATTGTGAAAGATGCTCAAAGGGTCACCTTGGTCTCTAGAAAAGTATGAATCCACATTAGTTTTTCTTTGAGTGCATAAAAAATAAGTCTAAATTTAAGTTTGAGTGATGTAGCTCAGAGTAAAAAAAAGTTTATTATGACATGAAAGTTTTTAAAGTAGCAGAAAGGGTGCAAGGCATTACAAGCAGGCCAGCAGTTTGGTTTTTTTTCCTTTAGTTTTCTATGACTTTTTTACCATTCTAACAGATACTATAAATAATGGTAGTATTTCCTTAATTTGGATCTTCATTGTCCTTTTTGGTCTCAAAAATGTTGTCTTGTACATAAAAATGTAACAATCATATACATAAAAATGTCAATGAAATAATTGCCAAAACTGTTTGAAATAAAAAGAAGAGGGAAAAAGAGGAAAATGATGGTTTTCAGTTCTTTTGTTGTTTTTTTATAGCAACAATGCTTTCAAAAGCCCTGTCTTCCAGGGTCATCAAAATAAAGCATTTTTTAATACAGGGTCAAGTGTTTTGACTGATTTTCTGCTTTTCAGCATTTCAGATTGCTCTTGTCTTGTCAATCTGTATCACTGATGTTATTTTTTTCGTTGTAATCAAACATGTTTTTGACATGCCATATTTGCACTATAAGCAAATAATAACCTTTCCACTTAAAGAATGACCAAGAGGAATAAAAGAAGTTTCATTGTTCTACACATTGCCCCCAATTTATACAGCCAATAACAGAGAGCTCTGTCAATGGTCTGAGTTGTTGTAGGTGTTGAATATGCCTTATTCAACTTTGCTTGACTAGACTTAATTCATTTTAATCGAGCTTTGTTGATAAAGAATAGGGAAAGAAATTTTCTATTAATACATATTTTGATGTATTAAAAAACAAGTTAATATGGTTCAGTCCATGATCATGGCATCAAATTAATGTGCTTGTACTAGATTGTCACAAACTATTCTAAGCTTTTCCTGCACATTATTAAATCTGTTTGTGATACATCATTGAGCTGAAAAGAACACTTAGCCAATCAGAGGCAAGTAAGAAAACTGATTTTCTTGAGTGGCATTAAAGGCTATGAGAAGTACAAAATTAATACATTCTTTAGCAATCCAATTGTATTGTTTCATTCTTCTTGTTGTTGCTATTAATGTAACTTTATCACTAAAGCTTAAATACCACTATAAATTATCCTCTTTTCTTGCTATTAAGTTAACCCAGAGAAAATAGAGTAAGTGGATAGGCTCTGAAATATTTGTTAATTGTATCTCAAAACCTGTCAAATAAGAATGTCATAGTCAAAAATGGCATGTACCTTACAGTCAGATTTGTAACAAAACCAAAAACGTTGAATATCAAATGCAGAAAGTTTGAGAGCAACTTTACTATTACAGACCTCTCATTTTTCTATTGCTTTGTATCTGTTTATAATCTTTTAACCCATTACTACACAATCCCTACTTTTGATGCCCCCTGAGAAAGAAGCCTTTTGAAAACACTATGGGAAAAGGAGAAAATGCTGGTAACCAGCATTTTCTCCTTTTCCCACAACAAATTTCTATTCTTTAGTCACCTTTATTTTGTCGTCTGCAAATGCTTTCAATTTAGACCAGTCTAAAATTTTCTTGTGTGGTAAAGAGATACGTAAATAGGATTTTTTTTTTCAAAAATCTATTCTGTTTTATGTACTTTCTTCTAATCTTATTGATTTGATGTAGAGACCTTGGATGTTTGATACTCTTAAGTCTTCTTGTAGAACCAATAGATTCTGACAAATTTAAATCAAGATCAAAAAGCTTTTAAAGATGGAATAGATATTTTTGCAAATAATCACCTAAGTTTTGAACCCTCTCTTCATTGCATCAAATTAACTTTTTACGTCCTGCTTGATTTATTTATATTTTTCCTCTTGTATTCATTTTTGCACTGCTTTCAATGTGATAGAACAAAAAAAAAATAGAATCAGGAGCAATATGTCTTTTAACTCATTACCAAACATAAAAATTCTAGACTGGTCCAAATTGAAAGCGTTTGGAGAAGACAAAATACATGTGACTGAAAAATTGAAAGTTGGTTTGGGAAGGATAGAAAACATTGTGGGAAAAGGAGAAAATGTTGGCTGGGTACCAACATTTTCTCCTTTTCCCACAGTGTTTTCAAAGGCTTTCTTTCTTAGGGTAGTCAAAAGTAGGGATTGTGTGGTAAAGAGTTAACTCATTACCAAATGACAATATTTTAGGCTTGTCCAAGTTGAAAGCCTTTGCAAACAAAAAAATAAAAGAGAATACGAGCATTTTCTCCTTTTCACACAATGTTTTCTGAAGACTTCTTTCTCGTGGTTGACAAAAGTAGGGATTGTGTTGTAATGGGTTAAGAACAATATTGTCATGACTTGTTACTGTATTTGAGTCAGAAAGTAATGTATTTACAGGCAGGACTGGGCAGAAATAGAAAACATTTTCTATAGTTACTCTAGCATATAAATGCTTAGGTTAACCAAACAAACAAAAAATAAAAGTTTCAATGATTATATTGTAGTTATACCCCGGCTGGTGTGAGTAAAGCAAAGTCAGCAATAGAGGCAGCCAGAACCAAGAAGTCAAAGCTTATGTCATCTCAGAGAGAAGAAGAGGAATTCTTGCAGGCCATGCCAGATTGGTCACCAAGTCAAGCATCAAGGACTGAGTTGGAGAAACCGCCACAGAGTAGGGAAGAAAGTGTAAGATTGGCATGAAATAATTATCAGTAATGTTTGTAGAATCTTTGCAACACTCAGTACGGTATGCTTTCGATGCAAAGCATAATGCCTGGTATGCCTAGCACTGCAATAGAGAAAAATCATAGAATAGAGAACGCAAGCCAGTTGAGGATTTCTGTAACTTTAATATTCACATATTGGAATTTTGATATAAGACACAGATGAAGAATTTTATAATTCTGTTTAGAATCCTAATTACAAGTACTGAAACTATTCATGTAATGTAAATTATTAATGAGATTTGTTGACTTTGTACGAAACAGTGAAATTTCAGTTTGTTTGTGTTGGAGCTAAATGCTGTGTTAACACCATAGCTCTTTTCACATCAGACAGTGCATATGTGCATGTTTTTCATGGCTTTCTCACACCTTTATACAACTTTTTCAAAGCCATTTACTATTTTCTGGCATGCATCAGAAGTGAGAGGTAAAAAATCACTAAGAAAAAAAGTTTGCTGCCACAAGCAGGTATTAAACTTGCAACCACAAGGTTACAAGTCAAAAACACTAACCTCTGAGCAACTCAGTCAGGCACAAAAGTCAATGTGCAGACAAACTACATATAGTTTAAGAGATTATTTTATCCTGAAAATGACTGAAAATGTTTTAGGAAAAAGAGAAAATGCTTGTAGCAAACATTTTCTTCTTTTGTGATAATTTTTCAAAAGAATCTTCTTTCTGAGTTGTTCAAACACAGGATTGAGTGGTAAAGGGTTAAGGAATTACTCCTTTCAAATTTAGGAAAAGGAAAAAAGAGAAGAGGCTTTAGCCAGAGATGAAATCTACAAAACTCCTACACCAACACCAGCACATGACTCAACTTGGTTACAAGTCCAAGAGCTTGAGGTTTGAATGTTTCTTAATTTGTTACGCATTGGAAAATAATATTTTAGTATTTTACATGTAAATATATAGATTTATTTGCCATATTTATTATACATCTTTCTCTGAATTATCCTGAGGTAAAAAATTTTGTGAGCTTTCTTTTTTAACCGATCAGACAATTACATTTCTTCTTGAGCAACTTTGAACCTGTTCATTTTTGTTAAAGGTTAAAAAAAATGTAAACGGATACAGAACTTATGAACCTTTGGTATGTTGTTACAATATCAGCAAATAGACTTGACCTTTCATCTTAAGGGATGCATTATGTTAACTCATTACCAATCAACAAAATTTTAGTTCTGTCCAAATCGAAAGCATTTGCAGACCACAAAAATGTGACAGAAAATTTGAAATTTGTTTTGTGAAGGGTAGAAAAGATTGTGGAAAAAGGAGAAAATGCTGGTTACCATTATTTTCTCCTTTTCTGACAATATTTTCTAAAGGCTTCTTTCTCAGAGTCATCAAAAGTAGTAAGTTTGAAATTTGTTTTGTGAAGGATAGAAAAGATTGTGGGAAAAGGAGAAAATGCTGGTTACCAGCATTTTCTCCTTTTCCCACAATGTTTTCTAAAGGCTTCTTTCTCAGAGTCATCAAAAGTAGTAAGTATGTGTTAATGGATCAAACATTATCTTTGGGAATGAACAGAGGCTACATGTATTTTTTTTTTTCCTCCAAATTGGCAATATATACAATGCAAATACAGGCAAATGCCAGACAGGGCTACTTTTTTTGTTACTAAATCATGGACTTCCTTTATTGTTGTGTTTATTTAGAACCCTCATAACATATCTCAAGAGTTCTTTGAACTTGTAAGTAGGCATCTGCTTGCACATTGTCAAGTTATAGTTGTATTTAAATCTGTGAGTAATGTAGATATATTGTAACAGTGTGAAGATGATCATATGAAGTTGCTATTGCTTTCTGTTTATCCCTTTACCAAATGACAAAATTTTAGACTGGTCCCAATTGAAAGCATTTGCAGACGACAAAATAAACGTAACTCAAAAATTGAAATATGCTTCCAGTAGGGTAGAAAACATTGTGGGAAAAGGAGAAAATGATGGTAACCAGCATTTTCTCCTTTTCCCTCAATGTTTTCAAAAGGCTTCTGTCTTAGGATTGTAAAAACCAGGGATTGTTTGGTAAATGGTTAAAGCAGTCAAAATATGGAAGTCTCGTACATTACCTAAATCATTACCAGATGGGAAAAAAATAGACACACCCAAAGTGAAAGCATTTTCAGATAACAAATCAAATGTGGCTTAAATGGTAGAATTTGTCTAAAAGCAGTAGAAAACATCATGGGTAAAGGGGAAAATGCTGGTCACCAGCATTTTCTTCTTTTGCCACAATTTAATTAGAAGGCTTCTTTCTCAGGAACTTGGATTTGTGTGGTACAGAGTTAATTGAATGCTTTGATTTTATGGAGCTTTGTAGAATCATGTAAATTAGCAAAAGTAGAAAGATATTTCATATCAGCAAAAACTATCATTGTGAAAAAAAGTTTACAAGTATTGACTGATATAAGTTGTAATAAGTCTCTTTCACTAAGTTGTGCTTGTATGTTTAAAGTTAGGGTAGTGCTGATATTGTCTGTTCAACACATGTCAATTTATCAATTTTCAGTTTGTTTGAAGTATGTGTAGGGCAAATTGAATAATAATTAAAATGTATGGCAGATCTAATGGTATGTCTGGGGCAGTGAAATGTCTTGCTGAAGAACACGCCCACAAAAAACCCAATGGATTAAATGGGGCATTTACCCCAGGTCTCCAGGTC
Organism: Tridacna crocea; assembly: GCA_943736015.1. Lineage (NCBI taxonomy): Eukaryota > Metazoa > Mollusca > Bivalvia > Cardiida > Cardiidae > Tridacna > Tridacna crocea. The sequence goes on along the minus strand of OX031064.1, from coordinate 53,096,048 downwards.
AGGAGTACTACACTTTACCACCAAGCAATGCAGGACCTCAGAAGCATTTTGTTACTTACGATCCAAAAACATAGGAATTTATAATTTGGAATTACATACTGTTGTTTTTGAGGTGTGTAGGTTGTACATTTAATTTTTTTGAAACAATATTTGTTGAAACGATATATCTAAATGATTATGAAATCAACTTTATTAGTGTTACATTTAGAATATTACGTACATTGCATACTCTGAAAATTCAGATTTGAAGACTGAATAATTTTACCATGGTAACTATGACTTAACCCATTACCATACGACAATATTTTAGACTTATCCAAATTGAAAGCATTTGCAGACGACAAAATAAAAGTGTCTGAAAATTTGAGATTTGTTTTGTGAAGGGTAGAAAACATCGTGGGAAAAGGAGAAAATGCTGGTTACCAGCATTTTCTCCTTTTCCCACAATGTTTTCTAAAGGCTTCTTTCTCAGGGGCGTCAAAAATAGGGATTGTGTGGTAATGGGTTAAAAATAACATAGATTTTTTTGGTACTCTATGCTTTGTACAGTCATTTAAAGAAGAAGATAGACAGTATGCAGACACAAAGAGAAAATTGAGAGAGTCCATCAGAGACATGAGAAGAACAGTAAGTCATCAGCTCAAATTTTAATTGTGCCTGTCTATTCATCGATTCATTCATACATCCATTAACCCAACCATGCATCCATCCATCTTGAGCCATCAGGTTAATTCTTGCCCATCTGTAAGTCTTCTTATCTATCCCTGGATATTCGATATTTGTGATGGCAATACGTTTTTGTTGAACGAACAGATTCATTAATACTTCTGGCATGAAGTAAATAAAATATTGGTTCAAATATCCATCAACAAGAAAAATATAAGTAGTATAAGCAAAGATTAGGCCTCTTGCAACCTGAAGAAGAAAGAGACTTATTTTTACGCATAGAAATGCATGTTATATTGAATTTCATTTTCAGCTCCAAGGCATGTTAAGGAAGAATGAGACATTACCTGAGATAGAACAATTGAACAGACATGAATTTGACCTTGACATTGAAGAACAGATGAGGTTGCAGGCAGAAGCAGACCAGGAAGTTGAAAGGGTAATGTCTTTGGAAATATCACACACAAACTGAAACATTATTAGTTGTATGGTCAGGTGGCGGAGGACTTGAAAACTTGTTCACGGCTGTGGTGAATCATGTCGCTCCGAGCCGAAGGCGAGGTGGCGATATGATTTGATATAGCCATGTAACAAGTTTCCAAGTCCCCTGCCACCTGACCGTACAACGAATTTATTATACCAGTACTGCAAAGTTTTACAGTTTAAAAGCGTGTTAAGCTAAATTTTCCTGCATTATAATCTCACGAATCGAGTATGCTGACAAGACAAAAATTCCCTTCTGAGTGCCCCAATGCAATGAAAACTGACATCACTGGAAACTGACGTCACTAAAATGTGCAGTTTGGTGTATAAATGTGTAGTCTGGTGATCGATTGATGCCGCCATTTTGGATGTTGTGTTGCACGTGCAGTGATGTTTACAGGGCACTCAAAAGGGAAACTGGCTTTACCTGGTTTTTGCCAGGGAACATGATATATGTTCCTGGCATTTAACCAATCAGATCACGAGAAATTTCTTTGTAGTATAGTAATAAATGATGCTCAACAACAATTGTACCTTGCATTATAACTATTCTTTGAAAGGAACACAATATCTTGTTAGCTTGATGAGTCAGAAAAAAAATGCAACTGTCTAAATTAAGAGAGGTACATTGTATGTAGGATATTTTCTATACGGTTCAAAAACAATACTATCATTTTACTCGAGTGATTGTATATTGCTTGATTTGCAACAGCCTTTACCACACAGTCCCTAGTTTTGACGCCCCTGAGAAAGAAGCCTTTAGAAAACATTGTGGGAAAAGGAGAAAATGCTGGTAACCAGCATTTTCTCCTTTTCCCACAGTGTTTTCTACCCTTCACAAAACAAATTTCAATTTTTCAGTCACTTTTATTTTGTCGTCTGTAAATGCTTTCAATTTGGACAAGTCTATAATTTTGTCATTTGGTAATGGGTTGATAGATGTCCTAGGATTATCTGTGTATCACAGGAGAGGTCATGCCTTTACTTTATGTAAAATTTGGCTTTTTAGTTGTTCATGTCATGGGTTTATATTATTTTAGGTGAGGGAAGAAATAGAATTTGAGAATCTTGCTAAGATGTATCTGAGAGAAATGATCAAACGGGAATGCTGGGATGATATGGTTGTCAAAGGAAGAGCTGTTCAGGTATATCTTGTGTTCAATAACTTAGTTAATGTTTGACAAAGATTGTCATTGGCTTACAAAGGACTGTCATAAGGTGCCCATCACCTTATGATGAATATGAAGTAAAAAAAAAGTATAGAATACTAGAAAATTTAGTGGATGACTTAAACTCTTTACTTATCGAAATTTTTTGTGTCACTTTAATTTTTGGATCAGTCTAAATTTTTTTCATTTGGTAAATGCTTAAAAATTGTTGTCATATAAAGGATCAGTATGTCAAATACAGAAAATTCTAAAATCAAAATTATCCAGTCTTCATCCTGCAGTACCAAAAGGCTTAGTGAGACCTCTATTTTAAGTAAACCTTTAACCACAAGGAAAACAATAGATTTGTCCAAACTGGAGGCATTTGCACACATTTAGTACAATATTATTTGGCTAAAGTTATGGAAATTATCTTCAAAAGAATAGAAAAAGTGTGTGTGGGGGGTGGGGGAGAGGAAGATTGTGATGACTACCACCTGTTTCTCCTAGTCCAATTTTCTTTTCATAAGCTTCTTCTACATTAGGTTGTCTGTTAAAGGGTTTTAGTTCTATGTATACATTATTTAATACAAATGTTTTATCACATTTTCATTAACAGGCTTTCAACTCTAATTTAGAAGTTAGCAACTTTCCCATGAGAGAGCGGGCACAGGAGACAATAAAATTGTTAGATACAGTCACTAAACGTAGGCGAGTTGAAATTGCTGAAGCTATAGTAAGTTATCCATTATCTGTCAGAATAAATTTTATCTTTCTATATTTCATATCAATATTTATGTTCCATATAGATCTCTTGTATTTATATGTAGCTTACAGGTCATAAGTTTTTTTAATTTTGTATAACATAGATTTTCCTGTGTGTATATATTTTGTTGTGTAGATTGGATTATTTTTATCTTATCATGCAGGCTTTTATGGACATACTTCTTCAAAAACAACAAGTGATGCAAAGATGAAGTATATCAAAATAAATGGAGGAATGCTTTTAAATGGAGAAAGCATTGTAGGAGAAGGAGTAACAGTAGTTTCTTTCTGCTCAAAGTTTTCAAAAATACTTTACTGTAGAGACTTTAGAAATTTGTTTTGTATAGTTGTGGGTAAACATACATAGAATGTACTGTAGAGTTATCTTTTAATCTTTTCCCACTTATGTTTTTAAAAAAAGAGATACTATAAAAATGGGAGAGAAGAGGAGAGAAATAAAATATAAATTTTTGAAGATATATGCATGATTTTGGGATAGCATGAAAGAGGATGGAAAGAGAAGTCTATGCCTTTGTTCAGAAAGTTCTATTCATGAGGGGCAATTTAGATCTAATTTTAGATGTGTGCATGAAATTGAAAAGTTTTGTCAAACAGTGCTAAAATTAGACTGTTTTCAAGGTTGCTGTCTAGGATGATATCTAAACAAAATCGAACAGTATAGGTTCAAAATCAGACAGATTATATTTAGCATTTTATTAGTTTACAAAAGCATCTGAGATTGTGTCTGAAAGTGTAAGGGTGTTTAAATCATGCCTCGGCCAATCAGATGGCTTTTTGTAGAAATTTGTGGAGTTAGAATAACAAGCTTATTTATACTGAGAAAAAACTATCCATTACTTTCTTACATGTGTATACTTTATTAGTTATGCAGTTTGGGTTTAAAAAAAAAGACAGAATAAGATGAGAAAAACAAAGGTTTAGAATTGATGAAATTATCAAAAACCAACAGCTGAAAGGATTGGATAAATAGTAGATTAGAGCAAAGTTGTAAGACTTATAGTCCTTGTGAATATTTTCATGTAAGATTTTATGCTTTGAACCAGGCTATGGATGACAGATTACTTCCCCCACCCACCACATCAACTGGTGGTAAAAAGAAGGTATATGATATGTAAAACCAGTCTACTTTTAGTCCTTGACTGGATCTGTCAGAGTCTGCTCTTGTCTTATGGATTAATAACAGCAGGTTCATTAAAATGTATCTGTATGAAATTTTTCAGTAATTTAAGATACTTTCTGTCTAATTGGTATGCAAAACACTTTAAATCCCTACATATTGTTATTTTCATACAAAGTTGTATTCAATCCTGTACTGCACAATACCGACTTATAACGCTCCTGGGAAAGAAGTCTTTTGAATACATTATGGAGAGAGGAGAAAATAAAATGCTGCTAAACAGCATTTTTTTCCCTTTGCCACAATGTTTCTTCCCTATCCAAAGAAAATTGCAACATTTGGTCTACACTGAAATTTTTGTCTGCAAATGCTTCCAATTTGGGTATGGCCAAAATTTTGTTGTTTGGTAAAAGGTACATGTCACTGTGAAAAATAGCAGATATTTTGTTACATTTACATAAAAAGACTTTTAGAATAGAAACATTTGGTCAGATGTATATATCTATCCTAATCTCTTTAAATTGTCTGCTTAGGTCAAACAAATGCTTGTTTTAAGAAAATGTTAAAGTTATGTTGAACATCATAAATTCCTAGCTTCTTTAATGAACCTGCTAGTTTGAGTTACATAATTACTGAATGTGTATTTCTGTAGATAGATCTATCCACACAAATCAGTAAAATTTGTTTATAGAATTATACTTTTTTCAATCAGCATGGACTCGTTTCAAAAATTGTCAAAATAAACGGATTTTGTCAGATTATTCATGAAGGATCACAGTTTTCAGGGTTTTTTTTTTTTCTCTTCAAAAGTTAATTTTTATGCTACATAGAAATTTAAAATTGCATTCTTTCTGCCTATGTGGAAAAACAATGATTTTTTTGCAGACATTCTTGTGCAAAAGGCCATTGTTTTCTTTCACAGATTACTGTGGAGGACTTTGAAAATAACCACCAAAATTTATTGTTTGTCGAAAAAGTATCATGTAAAATATTGTAGCAAAAATCGACAATAGTTCTTTTCCAGCAATTTTTTATTATGCTACAATGTTTTAATAGGGGTTTGCTGCTAGATAAAACTTGTATTTTGATATGTGAAGATTAAATTCAAATATTTTTAATTCAGTCATTTTAGCCCATCTTGTCCTATGGATGGTCATTTATTACACTTGACTTAATTGCAAATCTCATAAGAAGTATAATTATTAGACTCACTTTTGACATTCTAATTGTTAACCCATAGGGTACCAGGCACAATTCAGTGTCTTTTTTCAGACAATGTAGACCAAGATTTGACTGCACAAAACATGTAATTCAAACTTGGATCTACACTTTCTGATGACAAGATATTTTTCTATTAAAAAAAAAGGTTTGAAGTAGCATTCATGTTTTCATTATTTGCTGGCAAGTTTGATTTAATGATTTTAGGAGGATAAGGATTAATACCATGACTGTATACATGTATATTATTTAGACTTTAACCCTTTACCTCATAAGGCATTTCTGCAGTGTCTGTAATTGACCCTAAATAACAGCAAGGATGAAGCCGTTGTTTATGGACATATGACACCTTTTGATAGCATAGAAAACATTGTGACAAAAGGTGAAATTGCTCGTCACGAGCAATTTCACTTTTTGTCACAATGTTTTCCAAAGGCTCCTACAAGCAATGTGTAGAAACAAGTATCTATGGAGTAAAGAGTTAATGTTAGACATTAGACATCCATGATTGATGTCCATAAAACAGAAATAAATTACATATTTTGTGCTAGATAAAAATTCATTTATCCTTGATGATACTCAGTGACAATATGCTGCAATTTGTGTGGATTGCTCTTGAAGCTATGTAAAAAGAGAAAGAGCTAGCTACTAAAACTAATTGTTTTTTATATTGACAGGTGTGATAAATATTGTTTACAAGCGCTCACTGATCAGGAAAAAAAAAACAAGTTTAACCCTGTTTTATGAAATTTGGTTTTTCTGGAGAAAGCATTGTTCATTGCAAAATAAAAATTCCATCCTTGTGTCCAGACCTGTTTATGTTTTCAAAACTAAATGCTTATTGCCATAAAAAAAGATCCTATGAACATGCTTAAAAGTGGTAATTACCAACTTTGTTAAGTGTTTAATAACTTTTTGTTTACTATACTTTGAAGTCTTCACCTTCCCCAGTGTTTTAATTTTTTCTTCTTTTGAGGAGGGGATCAGGGGTTTGTTCTTGCATGACCTAGTTGTCAAGGTTTAGGATTTGCAGTCCAGAGGTCCTAGGTGTTATCCTCATTGGAGGCTCTAAGCATTTAGTGGCAGTAATGTTAGGCAAATCACTTCAGAGTCCAAATATATGTGTGACCTGCATGGCCAAAACAGACATGATTGATAAAAATCTTTATTTCATGCTTTCCAGTAGGTTATCAAGAAATATGGGTGAAACATTTTTCGATATTCAATGGTTATGACCAGTGAAAATACTGATTCTTACTTTCTAACTCTTCAGCTGAAGGTGAATCGGTTGTTCCCAGACTTAAGTTACATGACATTGTATCTAGGTAAAATGTGCATGCCTTACAACTAGATGGAAACATGATGTAAATTTTACCCTACATTTAGCACACTTGAGGTAATATTGTAATGTGTTGCTATCCAGAGGGGATATACCAAGGGGAATAACTGAAAAGAGCTTCTCTGGATTTTGACATAAGTCCCAAAAAAAAGGGTTAAAGCATGAAATGAAAAGAATATTGTTTTGTTTTTTTTCCCCAAAAAGATTAAAATTTATTTCATCTTATGAACATTGTCAGTTATATTTTCTTGAGTGGCTGCACCACTTGTGAAAATATCACAGACAATGTTCGTTGATAAAATGAATTTGATCCTTCACTTTAAAAAAAAAAGTATCCTGTATATATTTACATGGAATTAGATACAGTTCCAAAATTGATATGATACTTTCAGGTTTTGTTCTGATATGTCTTAACAAAATACAAGATGCTAAAATACTCCTCTGCCATTCATTGGAAAAGGTTTTTACCATCTACAAAAGTAATTTTTTTTATTACTTACATTTACAAATGAAATTGTAGAGAACTGCAATATTTTGTTGTTAAATTTTGTAGGTGTTAAAGTAAAAGTATTATTATGATAAAGTTACTTTCCAAGGACATGAATTTGCCTCTGGTTATGTAAGAAAATTTTGGCATTTTGCTTATATAGCCTTCTGTCTCTCACAATACCAAATTTTCATATCAGCATTTTCTCTTTTCAAAAAGCTGTCACTCAAAGGGCTGTTTCAATACAGGATTGTTTATCAAAGGATTCAATGGTGACTTATGGGAAGTGTTTTGGTATGGATCAGCAATACTCTTCAATGCTAGTTGGAATTTGAAAGAGCTGAAACAATAAGCAAGAAATTATTTTTATGTAAAGATAAAATATGGTTTTACATTCAAAAGTGTTTTCATCTTTCGATAAGTTTGTTTTGTGTATTTAATAAGCATTGCTTTTGTCTCTCTCATTCTGTAATGTTAAAGTTGGAATGCAATTAACCATAACAATTAGTGGTTTTAGACTGATAGAAACACCTGTTTCTTTCTCTACTATAAAATAGCCATTGTGTCAAAAAGAAACTTCATTAAACTCTGGTGTATATTGAGCACAAGAACAACCATGTAATCATATTCTTTAGCTAGAATTTGGTGTTGGGACTGTCCATTGTATATATTAATTAACATGATTATACATGCATCTCAAAGAATCAGTGTCACCTTTCTTTTACCATAGGAAAGGTTTAAGTGTTCAGTAATGATTTGTTTTGTTATTTTAGTTGATTGTGTCATAACTTTTCATCATTTTTTTTTTCTAATGGTCTAAAAGTTTATAAGTTTTACCATGTAAAAAAAAAAAATAAGGGATTTAAATGATTAGGGATAATATATTGAATTTTGGCAAAAGCATTGAATTATTTTGAATATAATAAACAATGTGAATTTACTGGAACCCACCAATTTTACATCAAAACTTTTCAGATGACCTGTTGACAACACTTATCAAAAATAGGCATTCTTACAACTTCAACATATCTTAGATTTTCTTGTCATGCACATGTACTTCTTATGCAGCTTTTGTGTCTTTAATGCCCCATCTGTCAATCAGCATTTCTGCGAGACAAGACGTTTTGTTTCAGGAGATAAGTGGATAAAGGTTTTGCTGTGTTATAAGTGGTATGCATGTTTGTGTTTCTAAACAGTCGCTTTTTGAACTTTTAACACTGTGTTGTTTTACTAATATTTTGTAGGCTCGTAAAGAAATGATTGAACAAGTACAAAAACCTGCCCCAACCACTGCGGTAAGTAGTATATCTTAAGCAAATTTAGAAAATTTAATGATACCACATTTATTTCTTCTATCAGTTACACTACATTGGTAATGATTATCAGCTGCACATAAGTGTGGGATAAAGGAAATTGTTATATGAAATTTTTGAGATTCAAACATATCTTGTCATAAATAGAGATACAAAAAAAGACCTAACATAGTTTTCATTTAGGAAAAGCAAAATTAAGTTGTAATAAGGGAAAGTGTTTTATCTTGAGCAACTTCCTGTTTTTTATTGTGACTTCAAAAGTCTGTGAAAAGAGTTTGCATTTGAATAGAATGATCAGAGTATTCAAAACACACCTACAAATTACACATGAAAGATAGGGTGTATCTTGTTCAACAAAGTTGTAACAGATCACATGAAAAATATTTTTGAAAAACATACAGTATTGACATGAAAAAGTTTACCAGCATAGTAATAAGTTATGCTGTTATTTGGTAGGATAAAACCATAATTATGATATTTGAAAAAGATATATAGGTTGCAAGTTCTCCTTTTTGCAAGCACTACTTTTTTCTCAAACTGATGTTTTAAAATCTTGAAACTTGAGCAACTAACAAAAAGATCATTGCAATTCTTTGTCATAAAACTTTGATCATAATCAAATAGATCACCTTTTCTTTTTATATGTAATACAGCTGTATGTAACATTGTTACAACATCAGCAGTTGGCAGATAAATATGGTTGGAGGAATATTTTTGCTGTGAGAACAATGCTTCCAACCCCTACCACTGTTTCTGAAATTTTCCATATTTGTATTGTGAAATAGCCCAATACCTATAACACCTGTGTTGTAGAACAAAAATATGAGTGAAAGTTACAATGGTTATTGTCTTACATTACTGTATACCTTCAGTTGCCTGAGTATCAAACAAAACAATGGTTTGTATTGTTTATGAACTGATAGCTATAATACAGGCCAAACAATTTAATCTCAGGTCTTTGAGAAATGAAGAACAAAGTTAGTCAAATTATCATGCTATATGTTTAAAAGTCACTGGAAAAGTCATAAAGAAAACAGATTGCTGGTGGACTTGTTTTCAAAAAATAAATGACAACTGGTACTAATCCATTATCATCAAGATTTCACTGTACATGTATCTGCATTGATATAAGTATTATTGGCCAGTTATTGCCTTGCAAGCGCATACTTATATCTGTTATGGTTTTTATATAGTCCATTTGGTTTATATAAAAACTGAAGTTTTGATCACATTTTTATTAAATGCATCTAAATGGAACAACAACTTCAATATCCTTTGTTACAATGTTAATTGTAAACAAAAACCATGCAGAAATCAAATTTTGCACATTTCATTTTCAATACCATGCACGTTGCTATTGAACTCTTTGATAATATTTCAGAAATTTTATGGTAGAGACAAACAATATTTAACAATAACAGAACATATTAAAATAGTGTGCCCTCGTCATTATCTCATTAATATTTAAGTTCAATAGTACCTTAATATGTATACAACTAGCATGACAATACAAACATGTTACAGTAATTTGATGTTCAATATTGCTCATCTTTAACCCATTACCACACAATCCCTACTTTTGACGCCCCTGAAAAAGGAGCCTTTTGAAAACACTGTGGGAAAAGGAGAAAATGCTGGTAACCAGCATTTTCTCCTTTTTCCACAGTGTTTTCTACCCTTCCCAGAACAAATTTCAATTTTTCAGTCACCTTTATTTTGTGGTCTGCAAATGCTTTCAATTTGGACCAGTCTAAAATTTTCTCGTAGGGTAAAGAGTTAAGGCCATAGAAATATTTCATCATTTAAATTTATATGCCTTTTAAACCACAGCAAATTTTATCAGTTTTCCTTCAAATACTGTAATGATGTTACAATCATTATACATAATTTAGGGGTTTGATAATCATATTCCTGAACAAAAACAAAGAAGGTATTTACATGTACCCATTAAAATCATTTTTTTTGTGTGTTTCTGGGAGAGTTTCTTAAAAGTGACTGAATCCAAATAATTAAAAATGTATCAGTGTAGCACAGACATGGTAGCATTGATAGTCTTTGCAGTAGGATTAATTCCTCTCTCCCCAATGACCATTGCATCAATAATGGTTATACAGGAAAGCAGTAGGGCTCCGTATCGGTCAGTTTGATCGATACGATATTTGTATCGATACAAAATGATCGATATTCGATATATCATATGATATTTCAATTTTCAATAAAAGAAAGAAAAAAATGCGAAAATTGTGTTTGTTCTTTTTTCAGCATACCTGAAAAACAAAATACCGCAAATTTACACTTCTAGATTGTATTGAAATTTCATAATTATGTAGGCTTAAATTAATATGAATTCTAACTAGATCTACATTTACTACTCATTAAAAAGCTGAAAAGACAGTCTAAGAGGACTCTGATCGGACAATGTCAAGGAGACATTTTGTTGTGTCATGGGTTTCCGTGGTTTTTTTTTCTTTTTCACCGAACAATTTTTCATGCGTGTGAATTTCTGGATAGGTATATTCGCATGATTCGACATAGATTTCTCAATAAGGATTAGAACTACATGTAGCATCAAAACCTGTTATTTTACTCACGATAAACAGATAATGGCCTTTTTTGTCCATGTTTTTTCTTACGTGAGGTCTCGCGTGTGATTAACATTTGTTATGCAAATTTCAAGTCTATAAAATGATTTACACAATAATTTACGCGAGTCGGAACACTGATTTCAGATAATCTAATGGAATTAGAGATTTGATTTTCGAGCCACATTTTTCGGCAATATTAAAAGATCGACCAAATAAAATCTTAGGAAGGTTGAAAGGTCACAGCTTCAATTATTTCCATCGCTACCTCTCGATCACATCACGAGATGTTCATTACCTTTATTTAATCAACTATATTGACCAATTATCAGCGTAAATTTGTCTGCAATCTGCTGATTGATGCATAATTTGCAGATTTCAAACAACATGACGGGGGAACGAGAATAGGGGTATTAGCGTCATCCATTGTGTAACGGGTACAGGGCGAGTAATAAAGAATGACGCATTTCGATTGGTTGTAAGTTTCCCAGGTAGCCACACCTACCTCTTGGACTACTCGACTTTAGAGATTACCTAAAGTAAACTCGTAATGAATTTCGCCGTTAAAAACAACTATATTGGGTATTTATATGCTTTACTTTTATTTTCTTTTGATGATCGATATTTTGTTCGATACAGAAACGTTCGATCCGATATATCTATCGAACGTAAAATACCGGTTTTCGATATATATCGGGTACCGGTACGGAGCCCTAGAAAGCAGCCAGTGGCTTTGGAAGCAAATTGTAGGGAGTACTGGTTAAAAGAAACTCCTGGAAAGCATGAATAGATGTAGTGTCTGCCACAACATAACTGAAATGATGTTGAAACTTAACATTGACATCATTGATTAATGCTCAACGTGCGCCACAGTGTGGATATACTTGTTGTGGTATTTATGCTATAATTTTCTTATTTGTAAACATTTTTGTGTGATTTGGTATACATGAATGGTTTATATGTATTGAAAATATATCCAAAAATTGCATTCATAGCGTTTCATTTTCTTTTGCCATTGGAATTCTCATGGAATTTTGGGACAACCCTCGTATAATAAAAGACTGTTCAAGCGAAAAAAAATTACTTTAAAGCAAAAACTAAAAGTTAATGGATGTATTTGCAAAATTTGAATGATGTTTATTACAATTATAAATTCCTGCCATATTATCATAATAATGGTGTTTTGTTGTAGATGTTCATAATTATGCTTCAGCAACAAAAGTTGAAATTTCTTGTAAGGCTATCATGGATCTTGTTACAGTTTCAGTTTTGTTACAAATTTTTCAAAGTTGCAACTTAATGGTTGCTTCATTCACCTTCGTAGCATAAAAAGGAACCTAAGAAAGAACAAATAAGTAAGATTTTTTTTTATGTCTGAGAAGTTTCTTTTAGGAAGTGGTCCGAAATTCAGCCAAATTTTGCCAAAAGAAAGTATTTTAGCAGACAACAAATTATATGCCCCTCAATAGAGAGTTTTGATTTGTTTTTGGTTAAAGAAAATGGGTAAATGTAGAAAAACTATTTACCAGCGTTTTCTCTGTTTCCCATTACGTGTGCTAAAGCCTCTTTCGTCAGTGTTGTTTAAACATGTGCTTCTTAGGCAAGGGGTGTTTAAGTTACTTTTAAGTTTTAAGATAGCCTTTCAATGTCAAAGATGGGTTAGATATAATATGCAATTTTTAATATTTGACAAACAGTGCTTGTTTACACTTTTGTGGAAAGTGTCTCTGTCTAAAATCTCATGATTTGTTATCAATTTTATTACCCTTTTTTTCTTTGATGTCTTTAAAGACTGAGTCATTCTCCTTTGAAGAAAAAGCAACACAAAGTCAGGCAGTCATGAGTGTAATAACGGTAAAACAAAGTAACTGCTTTACATATATGTTCACAGCTGAAACAATGCATGTATGGCTATTTCTGTCACTTTTCAAAAGGTATATCTAAAAATGAAATAAAATACTACATATTTTTTTTTGCCAAAAATGGAGGAAACTCAATTTCTTAACCATAAAGTTTGTTCAGTTTTTCTGTATTGTATCTTTTTATTTGCTGTTCCTTGATTTTAATAGGAACTGAATTGTTTGTGTTCAATTGAAATGCTTAAATTTCAGTTTACATTATCATTGTTACAACTGTTGATGAATGTGCATGAGGCACAGTATCATACTTTAACTCATTACCACACAGCAAAATTTCAGACCTATCCAAATTGATTAATTTTGCAGACGACAATTTCAGAGTGTCTCAAATGGTGCAATTTGCTTTGATTGGGTAGAAAACTTCGTGGGAAAAGGAGAAAATGCTGGATACCAGCATTTTCTCCTTTTCCCACAATGTTTTCAAAAGGCTTCTTCCTCAGGGGTATTCAAAGTCATCATTTTGTGGTAAAAGAGTTAAACAATTGTCAAGCTAAATATCAAAATAAACTGTCTTTGCAACCTTAGGCAATTCAATGTTCCAATGTGGTATCACATGTATTGTTACAATAAACACTTTGTGCATCTAAATGCCTTGTCTAAGTAATAATGCTTATCATAGGACAGAGTTACAATTTATAATTTAGAACTTCTGTTACACAGCCCACCGGGGTGGCTCAGTGGTGAGCATGTTGGACTCATGACCTGGTGGTTGTGAGTTTGATACCTGGTTGAGGCGAATTTTCTTTCTGGCGTATTTTCGCCTCTCATCTCTGCTGAAGCATATGAGTAGTCGTGGCTTTGGAAAGAAAGTTGTGTTAGTACCGGTGTGAGAAAGCCAGGAAACACAAGTGCGTCACCGACCGCCATGATATGACCTTAGCTGTTAAAGTGGTGTTAACCCATTCCCAAACAAGCCTTTGTTTTTACATGTCTGTAGTAGAAGTCTTTTGAAAACACTGTGGAAAAAGGATAAATTGCTCATAACGTTACAAGCAATATATCCTTTTCCCACAGTGTTTTCTACCCATTACGGTAATTTTCTGCCATTGTTATGAAAGTTAAAATTGTCGTCTGCAAACTCTTTCAGTTTGGAAGAGTCTGAAATTTGTCGTTTGGAAAAGGGTTAAACTCCAATTATACAGCAACAACATCTATTACACAATGCGTGAATTGAAGTATCATGTTTCACATTCATTTAATTACAAGGTAACAAAGCAACCAGTGACAGGTCATACTTTGTCTGCTTGACAGTGTCTTGAACTCTTTACCATACAACAAAATTTTTATACCTATCCAGAAACTATTTGCAGAAGACAAAATAAATGTGGCTGAAAAATTGGAATAAGTTTTGGGAAGGGTAGAAAACATTGTGGTAAAAGGAGAAAAAGCTGGTGAGCAATATTTTCTTCTTTTGCCAAAATGTTTTCAAAAGGCTTCTTTCTTAGGGTGGTCAAAAGTTAGAATTGTAAGGTGAAAAGTTAACTCTTTACCCAATGAAGAATTTTAGATTTCACCAAAATCAGGGCAAAGGATGCAGTTCAAAGGATAATTTCTTTCTTAACATGGGAGAAAACATCATAGGAAAAGGAGAAAATGCTGGTTAAATCTTTGGGATTGTGTTGTAAAGGGTTAGATGAAAGATGATTCGATTCAATGTCACAAGCCATTCTCACTGGTGATTGGTCAATTATAGTTGCTATTACCTGCAAAAGTCATTTTATAGATATTTTAAACTTCTTTGTGCAATTTAACTGTAAAGATAGGCTATTCATAAAGCCATTAATGCAAGTAGATCTGAGCAAAAAAACATTTTTTATAGAACATACTCTGATGTTTCTTTTTTTTTTTTCTTTCAAACTTTAATAAACTATGCTGACATATTATTACAGATTTGAAATCATTCATATAGATGAGATAAATGAAAGATCTTGAAAACACTAAAGCTTTTTTTAATTTTTCTCTTTATTTTTCAATTTGAGCATGCTTGCAAGTTAGAGTCTGGTTTTAAATAAATGGTTTTCTTTAAATCATGTAAAATGTAATATTTTTCTAAAATTTTACAATTTTTTTAAACATTTGAACTTTTTAAAAATGTATTCTAGAGACAGGTGCTTTTCTTTAAAATTATATTTGTACATTATTATATTTAATGTGCGCTTAGATTCAGGACTTTCTTCTTTTATATGTACTCCAACAGAATCTTTTTTAAATGTAGGAAGATGAACTTGGTGAAGGAGAGGATGATGATGGAAAGGAACAACCATCCACAACTGGTAGTTTAGGTAAGTTCTTTAGATCCAACCCATTTTGAAATAGGTATGCAAATTTATTGAAATACTGGTAAACAGTAAAGGTTTGTGTGTGCTTTTGTATTCTCTGAATAACAGATGTCTTAATGTTTTGTTTTTTTTATGTTTAAACAGTGTTTTTATCTTAATGCAACAATGTAAATCAATCAGGATTTTTATCACTGTGTGTGTATGTGATAATATTAGTTTGCCATTCTTAGGCTAGCAAACAGCAAAATGATCTGCATGTAATTTTTGACATTTTGTATTAAATCTCTATAGGTATGCAAGTATAAAACCTGATGGTTAGGCACTCTCTAAGCACTGAAGAAATTGAATTGACTGTTTTTGGTCAATGAAAAAAAAGAACCTAAATATTGTGTTTCCAAGACTCTGTTGAGAAGATTACCTTCTGAAATATCAGAGAATATAGATTCAGGTTGTCACTCCACATCTTGTGTTGTTAGACTTTGAGTCACGCTCTTAACAAACATAGCTTAAGTTGTGCTTAGCTTTTCAAAATGTGTAAAATCAGACAGAAGTAACTTAAAAAGAACCTATAGCAGTTTCAATTTCAGTTTTATTTATAGAACTAGCTAAGGTGATCATTTATTAACTTTTTTTATTGCAAATTTTATTATCAATCTCCAATTTGTAAACTTTTTTCACCATGTAAGTTTTGCATTTTACTACATTCAAGGACGAATCACCTGCTTAAGCTTTGCATTATTTAATTTGTACAAACTAACCTTAATGCAGAATTGTTATGACTGCATTGTTTCCCATACCTGGGCTGCATTTATCACCGATTTAAATTACTTCAAACAAAGGTTTTTGGAGGCATAGAACTGAAAAGGAACTGCGTTGTCAGGTCAAATTATATAATTATGTTCAAGTTATTCTGCAGGTTATTTTAACAAAGTTTTGGTAAATGTGTACAATTAAGTATTATATTATGTTTGTATTATATTTTAATAAAGAGTCTGACTTAATAGGTAAAAAACACAGATTTTTACACCCCTATTATAAACAATCACAGAAAAATATTATACTTTGGTTGTTACTTTAATATGTGTCTTATGTTACACTAATTTCCACAAGTTCCAGTTACATTCATATATCCAAGTAATGATAATAAAAACAGTTTTTTGAACCAACATTATGATATGTTACATGTACAATACCAGATAGTTCATTTGGTAAAAACTTTAAATGTAGTCTTTATGAGCTTTATTCAAACAACTTGATATTATAGTATGACCAGTTTGTTGCCATTTGAGGCAAATTCATATCAGTCTTTCTGCAAAGTATTGATAAATGAAATGAATTCTCCTTAAATGCATGCATGTGAGAAAAGTAGTCAGTGACTTGAAAAGAGTTCTGTCCATACTGGTGTGAGAATGCCAGGAAACACATATATAGGTGCACAAATTGCTGTGATATGACCTAAGCTGTTTAAATGGCATTAAATTCCAAAACAAACTCTGTAATACACAAATGTATGTGAACAGATTGTTGCCAATGGACTTAATGATTATCATTTGTCACAAGCAGTTTCTCCTTTGCCACAATTGTAATGCCATTCTTTTAAAATCGTCTCCTGCAAGAGAAAAAGTCATGTGTGAGGGCTTTACATGTTGAAGACAATTGAAAAAAGGCTGACATAAATGTGAAATACCTCAGGGTGAGTCCATACAAGTTTGTTTTCAAGTTATGGATCATAGAAATATTCAGTTTCAACTACTATTTTGACTTAAACTAGAATTCTTAATTTTTTTTTCTAATCAAATGTTTTTATTTTGACTTCAATCTATTGAAACCAATGTTGGATATAGTGAAGGTTTATGACCAGCATGTATGATATCACTGAAAGTCTGAACCGTAAATCCAAATGAGCTGTGATATATCTTTTTAACACTGTATGCTTTATTTAAGACCCAATAGTGGCAAAAAATGCATATGTTGAACTGCGTTTGATTTTAAATCATACCATCTAAAGGTATGGAAAATACTGTGAACATGACCAGCTGTTATTGTGTAGGTGCATGTGTTAGTTGATGATAAAAAAATGAATTTTTAAAGGTGAACAAAAGTTTCAATGACTTAGCAGGTTTTAAAGAATTTTTTAAACTAATTTCTCTGCCCCAACTAACACTGGGACCAGCCACACAATAACAGATTGTTATCTTCACAATAATTCCCATACTTTTTAAGTTGTATGATTTAAATTTAAAATTGTAACACCTGTTTTGTTTGATTTTTGCAACTATTTTTTCTTAAAAGTCAAATTTTAACCCTTAGTAACGAGTACCAAAATATTGCAGTGTCATGTATGTTTTCTCAAGAAATCTTGAACAGTAAGGACCAAAGGTCAAACCGTGCATGCTGTACAGTATGATCATGATCTCATCTGTTCACAAAAGTTAACAAATATGTGAAGTTACTCGGCAGATAAAGGTTGTATTTGTTTCTAAAATACAATATTAGTTTAACATATCACCAAATATTTAAGTCTCAAAGAAATTCACACACAGCTACCATATTACTAATCTAAATAAATAACTTTTCATATGTACCTTGTTATAAACAAGTTTTCCATTGGACTGTCACATTTACTAAAATACTGTACTGAGACATCACTTGCCATACTCTAAATCTATATCTAATGTATCAGAACCTCTGATGTCCTTTCAGAAGAGAGTATGCCCAGGTCAGCTCCCTCATCCTTGCAGTCTTATCTTGGTCTACATTCTTTGAATCCAAAATCATTGCTAAATTTCTTGTAAAACACTGATGAATATTTTGAAAAAGTATAGAATCAATGGATGGGTACATTTTGTTGAAACATTGATAATGGCATAGTCGTTTGGCTAAAAAGTACATGTACATCAATTTTTGAATGGTACCATATACTATAGACCTCATTACACATTTCTGAAAACCATCATACATAATAAGGGCATTTTATTGATCAAATGACATACCCAGTGCCTAAAATTTGTAAAATGCTTCCTGTACCAGTCCTTTTTGTTGATTTTTTTTTCATTTATTGATAGTTTAATTATCTAAGCAATAAAACATTTTTGAAGATTGTTCTAGAGCGGGAAAGGGTATTTCCGAACAGCTAAGCAAAAATTGTTGTTGTTTAGTAATACAATTAGATAGACATACATATAAAATGTCATTTTATACATCTAAAAGTTCTTTCTTTCTCTGAATATCCTCTGTTTATAAACTGCAAGGATAGAGAGGCCATTACTGAATGAGTCAACACTGCCGAAGACAGATGTCAAGTTATTTCCACATGTTTCAGAATTTAAAAAGAAAAAAAGTCTTGAAAATCACAACATTCAATTGCCCTGGTTGCTGAAATTGGCAAGAACTACATGTATAAAAAAGTTACAAAAAAATCAATTATGTCTTGTTTTCAGGAAAAAAAATAATCACTAATTTTCAAAACATGGCAAAATATGCAAATAAAAATTCAGATAATTCAGTATGAGTTAACTGAAATTGGTCCATATTGATCTAAATTCACTGTAATGTGATAAACATTTAAAAAGTTTAAACTAGGATATATCTAAATTCACATGTAATTTATTCATGTTATTACATACCATGTTAGAAACATGGCCATTTCTTATAAAAGTTCAGTCTGATGCAGTTCATGAATACCCTTGCATATAAGTTCATGTGAGAGCTTTTCTGAACACACTTCTAATGTGCTTTTAACACATGATAAGAGCTCTTTACAGAGTGTAATGTGTTTATATGAATTTTGCAAATATAAAAAATTTAAAATATGGAGTTAACAGAGAAGCAGGAGCAGTTTACACATTTAGCAAAATAGATTGAAAATTAAGAAAATAATAATTTCCTGACCTTTGAGTTGTCTAATGTAGGTAGCTACCAGTTTTTCATCAGATAATTTCTATTTGATTCAAAACTTTAAAAAAAAAGCAAAGAAGAGAAATGTGGCGTAAAGTTGATAGTGACAGATTATTTTATTATTATCTCCTGGAGGGATGAGATAATTTTTAAAATTTTTAAAATCTTGTTCATAAATTTGCCGATAGTTCGGAAATACCTGAACACAGCTCTAATAGAAATCAATCAAGAACTTCAATTGTTTGGACTGACATATCCAGACATGTGCACATAAACAAATGCAAAACATCAAAATTCCCCAGGATTCATGGAAAAATTAGATCATAAAAAAGATGACTCTAAAAAGGTAACCCATTTAATGAAATTTTTCAGGTTTTTTTAGTCATGTAAAAAATTAAAATTATGCACATATACTGAGCAGTGGTTCTTTTCTATGATTATTGTTATCCATTACCATTGGGATCAAAGAATATCTATAAACAGCCAATCAAATCTATTTACATGGAAACCTTTAATGTTTGGAATCAACCCTGTTTGTTTGTTTATTAGATTATAAGAAATTTTACTTTGCTTATTTCCTTATCCATTTCTTTGGTGTTATTTTATGGTATGATGACCACTTGAAACGTGTCATTTTCAGATTCTGTTATTTGCAGAATTTTTGGTTCATACTTTTTGAAATAATCTACTGCAGGTGGTCTCTAGACTTTGAAACATGGAAAGCCATAAATAGTTGTGTAATTGATTATAGAAAGGATTTTTCACAGTTTTTGTTTTATAGGAGACAGCTCAAATTTATGCTGCATCTTCTATTACTCCAGTTTATATTTACAGGGACAGACTTTTTTATGCTTAGTTAATTGTTACATGTTATATTACAAACAGGATACAATATCTCTATTCAAGACATTTTGGGTATGGTATAAGATTTTCATTCCAACATTCAGAGTTTATATTTATACATATATTTTATTATTTACTCCTTGAGATAGTTGACAGCATGGTGTTGGAGAGAAATTTTATATTTTTTATATTTATCATCTTAAGTCTTTGCCTATCCTTTCTTTCCTGCTTTTATTTAAACCACATTCCCCCATAATATCATCAATGACAAAAATATTGATTTGACCATTCACCACACAATCCAGATTTTTAATGACCCAAGAAAGAAGTCTTTTGAAAACATTGTGGGATAGGAGAAAATAATGGTAACCAGAATTTTCTCCGTTTCCACGATCTTTTCTACCCTTCCCAAAACAAATTTCAATTTTTTGGTTACATTTATTTTATTGTCTGCAAATGCTTTGCCATTTGGACAAGTTTAACTAAAATTTTGTTGTTTGGTAAAGAGTTACAACATATACAAGAATTCTACCTTTATGAACATGGTGCAGTTCCTGCTCGAAGGAGGTTGAACTTATCTTGTTGAGGTATTTAAGTCATTACCAACCAACAAAATTTTAGACTGGTCCAAATTGAAAGCATTTGCAGATGAAAAAATAAAAGTGACTGAAAGTTCGAAATTTGATTTGTGAAAGGTTGAAAATATTCTGGTAAAAGGAGAAATCGTTGGTCACCAGCATTTTCTCCATTTCTCAGCGTTTTGTAATGGCTTTTTTCTCAGGGTTGTCAAAAGTAGGGGTTGTGTGGTAATAGGTTAAAAAGAAAAAAAAAACAATATGGGGAACTGGGAAACTTGAGCCAGGTTGAATCACTTTTCACAGAATACCATCTTTGCTTGTCATTGACATTGTAATTACTAATTACTATGTTATTTTCTCTCGATTTGTTATACATTTTTACCATGTTAAGTTCAAGAATTTGGTAAAATGTAATGGTTGGCCCCATAATTTTTTCAAGATAGGACGGAGAAATATTACATTACTCAGAAAATTCTTTATGTTTTAAATAGTTTCATTACCTAATCAAAGATGTTAAAGAACATTGTTGTAAAAGGAACAGTATCTGCAATGTTCTTGCAAACTGTCTATAACTAAGGCTCCAAAAGCTGTTAGTATACTGTCATGGTACAGAGCTACATAGTATCATGTTTTGAACAAGCAGAGAGACTACTTTGTGACAGAATTGATATCAATTTGGTGAAGATAATCCTTAAAGTGCTGAAGTCCCAAAGACACTTTCATACAGTTCATCAGTTAACTTCAAAAACCTCTTAACTAAAGCTTTTTCAAGCTGTATTTACAAGGTTTTTGAAGTAAACTGACAAATTATAATTTCAAGGTTGCTCTCTTCCAGTATGTCTCAGCAAAGCAGGTGATGTAGATCAAAGATTATACTTCATCTTTGGTTTAGCCTGATTTTGAACTACATTGGCTTCAAAGGCAACTGTAGTTTTGAAAAGAGGGCTTTAAGGATTAAAATATACTTTCTGTTAATTAAATCTTTTCTTTAAAAGGGTTCAGGTGTTTCCATATAGTTCTTATTTTTAAACTTTTGTCTTTCTTATGACATTTTTTTTGTACCTGCAATTTACTATGAAGTAGAGAACAAAGTCGGATTAGAGTAGGTTGTTAATTTAATAGAGAAGAGAGTAAGTTGTAGAGGATATTAATTTTGTTTCTTACAGTGAAAGATGGAAATTTATTTCATCAAGTGATCATCATCTGTACAGGTGGAAATATTACCAATAGTGTTCACGCGATGAAATAAATATGGATTACTTGTTTTTGTGGTATTTGTCGAAGACAATACCACTATGAGTTCAAGATTGAATTTTGATAACCATGTATCTTATTTTGTTCAAAACCGAAGGAAATAAACCCAGTTAAACTAATTCTTTCTAAGGCAAATGAGTTTTCTGGTGGCACACAGATATGCAACTTGAGATGGCATTTTAAAATACATTGGGTGAGGCCATCGATCGTTGAGATACTTTTGAAAATAGTTTTGATTGAAAATAGCTTCTGACTCATAGTCTTTTATTGGCGCAATGATACAAATTGGCCTACTGGGCTTTTTCGTTCCAAAACCATTTCATTCCGTGGCTTGTTGGTCCTGTGATTGCGCGCTCTCCATTTGATTGCTCATGAATATTTATAGATTGAAGTAATTGATTGTACTGTTGGAAATTAAATATAAAAGGCTAAAGATATTTCAAGATTATACTTTTAAGGTACATGAGTACTCTCCCTTCTACCGAAAAGGTATTCATTTGTTTTTAAGCCAATATTTGAACAATATGTCTCTTTGTCTTTCAAACTATTGATTCTACGCAATGGGTTTCCTTGACAAATACCACTTCAGCATCCTCAACGCTTTGATTATATTACATTGTGAATATTTTCAATGCTTATGTGTGAACTCTAAACAAAAACAGGCCTATAATTTTTGCTGCAAGCTTTAATGCCACAAGTGAGAATTTTTTTAATGTTTATAAATCAAGAATTGCGTTTTCTTTTCTATTCCTTTCCTAATGAAAAACTAAAGATTGAATCTCGAATTGCGATTGTCTGGCATTGAAAAACTTCATGTTCACATCATCAGTATGTGAGTCACTCTTGCATTCAAACTTAGGCAAAATAAACAGGTAACAATTGACCAGAAATTGTTTATAGTCAAAAAAACAACATCAGAACTCCAGTGGTAGTGATGGTGTTCTAAATCCATTATTTCTCTTTCAAACCATATGTTGTGGGTACTCACTAGAATTGTCTCGTTGAGACAATTCTAATGAGCACCCATAACATAGGGTTTAGTGGAAAATAATTAACATTTTCAATTTTGAAATCAAATACAATTCCTCTATCTGGAGCTCTGTAGCAAATTCTAGAAATACAACTCGCATGTTTGTAAGCCATAGTAGAGTTATTGCATGTACATAGAGGTAAAGCCTGGACATTCTGGAAACATGGTAGATGAGATAGAGCAATTAACTTTTTATTTAGCTTTTTAGAATTAATAGATTAATATTAGCTGCATAAAAGTTTAAATATGATACCTCTACTTTAACCTCGCTTTTTGGATATGAGTCCTACTATATGAAAAGGTGTGATGACAAAATCTAGGACTAGTCCAATTTGAAAGCATTTGCAGACGACAACATAAATATGAATCAACTATTGAAATTTAATTAGGAAAGGGTAGAAAACACTGTGGGAAAAGGAGAAAATGCTGGTTACCAGCATTTTCTCCTTTTCTAATAATGTTTTAAAGAGGCTTTTTTATGAGGGTTGTGACTGTGTGGTAAAGGGTTGATGCAAAGTATCAACCCAGGTCAGCCTGTGCAGTCTGTGTAGGCTTACTTGGTTCAATTTTTTTGCTTTTTGTTAATTTACTGCATGTCAAAGGACTGTTTTGCCTTTCCTCATAATTTTATTGGTTGTTGGACAAAAAAAATTATGGATTAAGACTTAGGTGATGACTCACGTGGATGAATGCGTCGTGGAGACACATGAATGTGCCTTTTCTCATGGCAGCACTCATATCTACCTGCAAAAATATTACCACATAATATTGACTTAAGAGTAGACATTGCCATAATGCTCCCTATTTCTCATCTATATGTAATAATTATGTCTTAACAAAGTTTTCATCTTATCATGAAAGTTTTTGAGGAAAATGAAAAAACAGAATAACATAGAAAACATGAAAATTGAAAAAAAAAATCAAATTGATAGCATTAAAGCAGATCTGTTCACCAAAATCCTATACAATTATAAGTGTAAAAAAACATGCTCCTAAAACATTGCTGGAAAAAGTAGAAAACATTTCCTGCTTTCCTACACTGCTTGATAGATTCTAAAAATAAATGCTTTTGATATAGGTGAATCCAAAATTTTGTACATGTAAATAGTTAATTCAGTATTCTAACATGACACGCGACTTTGGCTCTATAAACACAGTGCAAGGAAAACGTGGTAAAATCTGCGACAATCCATGTAGGGTGACGTCATCCTATATCGAGTGACGTCATTCAATGAGTGAGTTATTCAATGGAACATAATCTTCATCCGCGTTTTTACTCTCAGTTTGAACTTGTTTTCCTTTCATTAAGAATTGGCCATGTTAGAATCGAAATAATCTTCTTTCTATCGTGGTATATCGTTCAATAAACCACGTTGTGAGTTATGAGTCGCAATGAATAACCCACTCGGGCTATCGCCCTCGTGGATTATTTATTGTGCCTCATAACTCACAACTGTGGTTTATTGAACGATATACCACGATAGAATGAAGATTATTTCTTAATTCTAACATGATACGCGACTTTGGCTCTATAAACACAGTGCAAGGAAAACATGGTAAAATCTGCGACAATCCATGTAGAGTGACGTCATTCAGTGAGTGAGTTATTCAATGGAACATTCTTCATCAGCGTTTTTACTCTAAGTTTGAACTTGTTTTCATTTCATTAAGAATTGGCCATGTGAATTTGACATGTGAATTTGGCTCTATAAACACAGTGCGACAATCCATTCAGGGTGATGTCATTCTATATCGAGTGACGTCATTCAATGAGTGAGTTATTCAATGGAACATGATCTTCATCCACATTTTTACGCTAGGTTTGAACCTGTTTTCCTTTCATTAAGAATTGGCCATGTTAGAATCGAAATAATCTTCTTTCTATCGTGGTATATCGTTCAATAAACCACGTTGTGAGTTATGAGGCGGAATGAATAACCCAGTCTTGGGCTGTTGCCCTTGTGGATTATTTATTGTGCCTCATAAATCACAACAGTTACTGTGGTTTATTGAACGATATACCACGATAGAAAGAAAATTATTTCTTTATCATCTCATGAACTATAGACTTGTTTTTCATCTTGATGCAGACCTACCAGGATCTATTAACTCTTTACCAATATGGACCAATCTAAAATATTGTTTTTTGGTAAAGAGTTAAAATTAAGTCTTGCAGATACTGGTAGTTCACACCCAAGCTTGGAATAACCCTTTATTTACCTAATAGCATGCTGCTTTGTGTAAGAAGGAATAGTCTATCCTTGTTACATTATAATTATGTATCAGAAAGTTAATTTCAGCATTGCCTTGCCTATGTATTGCAATTTATGAAAGTATACCTAACTTTTTTTTTTGAGATAACTCAAAGAAAGTGACAAGACTTCTCCTGTCCAAAATTCTTTTCATGTTTGTGTTTTACTACTCTAAAACCCATGATGAAATTAATGTGATATATAAGTTCTACTTGTCGGTAAATATCCAGATTGATTGGTTGGTTGATGGATTTTTTGGTTGATTGAGTGAGTGATTTATTAACCCATTACCACACAATCCCTACTTTTGACGCCCCTGAGAAAGAAGCCTTTTGAAAACACTGTAGGAAAAGGAGAAAATGCTGGTAACCAGCATTTTCTCCTTTTCCTACAGTGTTTTCTACCCTTCCCAGAACAAATTCAAATTTTTCTGTCACTTTTATTTTGTCGTCTGCAAATGCTTTCAATTTGAACCAGTCTAAAATATTGTTGTGTGGTAAAGAGTTAATTGAAGCTTGATGCCATTTTCAACATTGTTTCAGTTATATTGCAGCAGCCAGTACACCTATGCTTTCCTGAAATTTCTGCTACCAGCACTTTGTACAATATATATTTCTTAAGTTACTAGCTGCTTTCCCACATAACCATCATCAGAACAATGATCAGCACTGAGAGAGGAATGGATTCTTTCGCAATGACCATCATCAAGCCTCAAAAAGAAATTTGTGTATTAATTATTAGAGATGCCAGCATGTATTAAGCTTATGAGTATTTCTTCCTTTCGTAATATGACCTATTTCTGTGACTAGGTGCCCAGTATGGGGGAGGCAGTGACCTATATTACAGTCAGTTTGAGTTACATACAAGAGAACAGAAAGTGTCCCAGATAGTTTTACTCGAGGTATGCCTTTATATTTTTAGCAGGCTTATGTCATAGCTCGTCATGTGCGTGTGTGTGCTAACTTTTATTTCAAAAATCATCTTCTCTGGAACTATGAGTCCAATTCCAACTTTGATGGACTTCACAGAAGTGATCCTGCCATGGTCCTCTCCAGAAGTATTTGAAAGACTTTGATTCTTTTAAAAAGCTCTTGTTACCATGTCAATAAAACTGAAAAAAAAAATTGACAATCTTTTTGCCTGAAAATATAAGACCAAGGGCTACCAAATTTGGCATGTAGCTTTATCTAATAGATAAAGCCAAATGGTGGGGGGTAATAAAGTGATTTTTTTCAAAATCTTCTTGTATCTATCCATAAGGATTTTGGCTACCAAATTTTGCATGTACGTGTAGCTTCATCTAGTTGACCTCTACTCAGTTTCTTCAAATTATAGCCTTTGGGTCAAAATTGGCCCTGCCCCAGGGTTTACAAGTTCTACATGGACCTACATGGTGAAAACTTTAGAAATCATCTTGTTAATAACTGTAAAACCCAGGGCTACCATATTTGGCCCTATCTCAGGGTTCTCATCTTTTACTGGGCCTTTTATTGAGGAAACTTTAAAAATCTTCTTGGAATCTACCAGGATTCAAGTAATTGTGGCTCTGGCATCAAAAATGGCTTTGCCAAGGGGTCATAACTTTCTCATTAGAATTTATAGAGAATATTTGTATGTCTTCTAGCTCAAAACCAACAGATTTTCTACACCTATGAAGAGGTGTAAGACACTGTGTCCTAACTGAAAACTAGTGATTAGTTTGATTTTAAATCTTGTCTAAGATAATTATGAGCTTTAAATTATCTACATTACCTTTGTTGTATATCAGGTCAGTTTGAAAAACTTATGACAAAAGGAGAAATGGCTCATGATTAGCAGTTTTTCTTTTCGGTCAAGTATAAGTGAATGAACTTCAGTTTTGTCAATTTAGATAAACACTTACAGAAGGTTTTCGGGGTTTTTTGCAATGTGTTCACATCGTACCTATCTTAGTTTTTTTAAACCCTTCAATAAAGTGTGATAAAAAATTGATGTTTTTTTAAATACTAATGTTTTTTTGTAAATTTTAGGATGCCATTTATAGAATAAAACAAGTTTTCAACAAAGACTTTGATGAGCTCTATGTGAAGAAAGAACAGGAGATCTCCAAGATAAAGGACAAAAACAAGAGACTGAGGAAGATCATTGCTGACTTGGAAGTTGTTGAAGAGGTTATAGAACCAAGTCTGGGTATTGCAGAAAACCCTGAAACCTTGTTGACTGTGGACGATAGTGAAGTAGGTCATGTAGAAGGCAGACTTAATCCTTTACACCATAATTGAGACTTCAACAAGCTTGAGAAAGTGGACTATTGAAAACATTGTGAGAGAAGGAGAAAATACTGGTAACCAGCATTTTCTCCTTTTCCCACTGTGCTTTCAACCGTATCAAAGACAACTTTGGCTATTTAACCCATTACCACACAATCCCTACTTTTGACACCCCTGAGAAAAAACACTGTGGAAAACACTGTGGGAAAAGGAGAAAATGCTGGTTAACCAGCATTTTCTCCTTTTCCCTCAGTGTTTTCTACCTCTCCCAGACCAAATTTTATTTTTTTAATCACCTTTATTTTGTTGTCTGCAAATGCTTTCATTGTGGACCAGTCTAAAGAGTTAAGCCACATCTTACTTTTCACCTACATAGGCATTGGGTTTGGATAATTGTAAAACTTTGTTATGTGGTGAAAGGTTGAAGAACTGGTAGGCCATAGAGTGGATGTGGGAGTGTAAGCCATGCTTGCAAAACAGCACCAAATAAATGTTAACTCTATGCCAAACAACAAAATTTTAGACTGGTCCAAATTGAAAGCATTTGCAGACGACAAAATACCGGTAAATGTAAATCAAAAAATGAAATTAGATTTGGAAAAGGTAGAAAACATTCTGTTATCTGGTAAAGATTCAATAAATAATCATTTGCTAATACACATAGGTGCATATAATTTAATGTTTTGTTAGGAACTTTTGCATACTTGAGCATAGAATACTTGCGAAAGTACACAAAAACATTTGCTTTTACATTACATATTAGATGAATTTCATGTAGACAAAAAATAGGATCATAATCTATGTACCTTATGTCTACGTATGACATTTCTATTTCATTGTAGATTACTGTTGAAAAGTACTACACCCCAGAACAAAAGAAAGCTCTTGAAAAGAAGCAGAAAGAAGAAGAAGAGCGCCGTGCACGTGAAAGAGGGGACAATGCACGTGAAAGAGCATTGGTGGATATGATGGGTGGAGTTCTTGAAATCAAGAAAGAAGATGAACTGAAAAAGGTCTTGCATTTTTTCTTTATATACAGTCAGACATAAGTTAAGCATCACCAAAACTGATCAGCAATAGGCCATGTGCTTAGACCAGCATTACTCATGCCCACAATTTGCCATTTCTGGGCGTCAGAAAGTTTTTTCATAGCCATCCTTTCATTTGGCTCATAAATCAGCCTGTTACTTATCTAGTGGGTCCATGCATAGCTTGAAATTATACCAAATAAAAAGGTTTGATGACTAAATTATGACTAAATTTGTTCGGGTGATGCTTAACTGTATATTTGATCCATTGACAACAATGTTGAATGATGAAAAATATATATTATCATGTAGCTGAAGGACTTTTGACAACATTTACATGTGTAAGCTTTGGCATACTTTTTGGATCAGATATTTTTGAGAACAGCCCAAAAAGCACTGATTATTAGACATGTATAGGTATTTTCACCTTTTGCCTGAATATTTTCAAAAGTTGTTGGCAATAAAATGAAAAAAAGTTAGCTTCGGGTTGTTATGAGTACCAATAAGCTACATATCTTTGTGTATAAAGGCCAATCATTCTCTACCATCAGATCATCTACCCCGAAATGTTTTTATAGCTAAATATACATTTCTGGCTGAATCTTTAAAACTGAATGCATGCTATACAGTCAAAAGAAGGAAAAATTGAAACATGAAATTAACCCCTAGGCTACTAAGCACGACTCGCTGACCTTTTGCAGACAGTGTAGATTGAGATCAAACTGCACAGAATTTGCAGTCTGATCATGGATCTACACTGCCCAATAAGGAGATATTATTCCCCAAAACACAGCTTTGATTAAGCAACATTTGGGTTTTTATTACCGAATAGAAAATTTCATTTTAGATATTTAACAGGACAAAGATTTACTCATTACCAAATGATAAAATTTTAGGTTTGTCTAAATTGAAAGCATTGGCAGACGACAAAATTGAAATGAAGGAAAATTTGAAATTTGTTTTGTAAAGGGGAGAAAACATTGTGAGAAAAGGAGGAAATGCTGGTTAGCAGCATTTTCTCCTTTTTCCACAATGTTTTCTAAATACTTCTTTCTCAGGGTCATCAAAAGTAAGAATTGTGTGGTAATTGGTTAAAGTTGTTTAACACTGAAATTTTTGCAGGACGTTCCTAAACCAGCATTTATGACACAGAAGGCTGAGGAGGAATGGTCTGAAGAGGAACAAAAGATAGTGAAAGAATATGAGAAGAGGGTCAAGGAGTTGAATGAAGAAAGAGAGAAATACAGAAAGGTATACATACTGATTTATGATTTGAATGATTAAGTAAGTGCCTGTTTACCTAACTACAAAATTTCTGACTTATTCCAAATTAAATGTGCTGATGACGGTATAAATGTGATTCAAGAATCAAAATTTGTTTGTGGAAGGGTGTAAAACATTGTAGGGAAAGGAGAAAATGCTGATTACCGGCAACTTCTTCTTTACCCAAAATACTTTCAAAAGTTTGTTCTCATTGTTGTTTAAACTCAGGATCTTGTGGCAAGGGATAATTAAGGATAAATTTCATTTTGACTTGTTCGACTTATTAGCTTTTTGCATCTGTTGTTGAAAGGATTAAAATAATGCTAATTTTAAAAAAAGACATACCCTTTCCTGTCTCACCTGTATTGTCCTTGACTTCTAATTTTTGTCACTGTATAGCCTATTCCTTCCAAGTGCATGTATGTAGCAAAGTTATGGCCAAAGGAAGTAACATGTCATGAATATTTTCCTCTTTTGTCATAATGGTTTCTGAATTGGTCTGCTCCATGGCTGTATAACTTATCACATGGAAGTAAACAGTTAATCCCACACAAAACAACCCTATGTTTTAACTCTTTACATAATCCTAACTTTCAATGACCCTGAAAAAAAAAACTTTTAAAAACATTGAGGGAAAAAGGAGAAAATGCAGGTAACCAGCATTTTCTCCTTTTCCCACAATGTTTTCTACCCTGCTGGAAACAAATTTCAATT
The DNA here is from genome assembly GCA_943736015.1 of Tridacna crocea. Lineage (NCBI taxonomy): Eukaryota > Metazoa > Mollusca > Bivalvia > Cardiida > Cardiidae > Tridacna > Tridacna crocea. The sequence goes on along the minus strand of OX031064.1, from coordinate 53,065,603 downwards.
TTTGAGTTACTTTTATTTTGGTGTCTGCAAGTGCTTTCAATTTGGACCAGTCTAAAATTTTGTCGTTTGGTAAAGACTTAATGACATTGATGAAAAATATTTTGTCATCTGCAAATGCATTCAATTTGGACCAGTCTAAAATTTTGTCATTTGGTAAAGAGTTAATGATATTGTTGAAAAAGGCTTCAGAAAACATGATTGCTTGTGAGAAAATGCTGATATCCAGTCATACACATAGCCCATTGTTTGAGCAGCATTTATTTTGCCATCTACCACTGCTTTCATTTTGACAAGTCAAGACTTTTGTTGCCTGGAAATGAATTGAAGAATTGATTAAGATCATGTCACACATCTATACTTACAGCAACTGGAGACAGAGTTGCGTAAAAACCAGACTGTAATCCAGGAGGGCATGGCAGCCTTTGATGAAATGCTGAATCAAGTGTTTATGAAAAAGATCAAAGTGATGATGGTAATCTATCAAGAAGAGCTGAAAATACTTCGTCTCAGATACTCGTTACTTGTTGAAGAGGAACTGGAAATCAGAGAAAGGGAGCTAAATCGTCTTCTTGAACATAAGAAACACACAAAGGTAATTTTTACCATTTGTTAGACTGATTGTACAGTATTGAATTGCAACCTTTTGCTTAACTTTTTATACCCATGCAAAATGAATCCTTTCAGGGGTATACTGAAATCAGCCTGTCTGTCTGTGTGTCCATTTATATGTCTGTCCGTGTGTCCATCCGTGTGTCTGTCTGTGTACAAAATACTAGTAATTGCCTGTTTCTGTCAAAGCGCTGGTGGGGGTATTAAGTCACATTCAGTGACAGTCCAAGTTTTCCAAGGAACAGGTCACAATTAATGGTAATGTGGCTAAAGGAAGGATGCCTTGTCTTGATATGTTCCTTCTTTTGCCACAATGTTTCCACACATATTCATGCACATATATAACAAATGAGAGAACTATATCTGTAATATTTAAGTCCATGCAGATTATCCATATTTCGCAAGATTTCTTCCAAATCATGTGCTGTAAACTTGTCTCCCAGAAACAGATAATTTACAAGAGAGAAATATTTAAATGGGATGAAAATGTGTATATTGGGTGATGATAACTACATGGGAAAAAATGAGAAAAAAAGAGTCCATAGTTTTTACAAGAGATTAAATTTCTCAGTCACTTTTTTTAACATGGGATTCAATGACTCAAAAGTCAATAGAATTTTTAAAATGGATTTCTGGGTTTGATCCCTTGTGATGACACATGTAATACAGGTTTATCCTTAGGCAAAGCACTCGAAGCATTGCCTGGGGCTGTTAAAAATTGGGGAAGATAGAAATGAGAGAATTGTATCTGTAATGTTTAACCCTTTACTAAACAATTGTTAGTTATTAGTATCTTGAGATAGAAGCCTTATGAAAACATGTTTTTTATCCTGCTGGAAATAAATTTCAATTTTGAGTTACATTTATTTTGTCTGCAAGTGCTTTGAATATGGACCACTCTAAAATGTTGTCATTTGGTAAAGAGTCAAGTATATTCTGTCTGGTCTTGGACGTATACTGTCTTAAATTATCTGTTGAGTTGTTTTGACTGGAAAACTGCTTTTATTTTGCCTTGTCTTTGTCTTCTGAATACAACTCTTTAATTTGGCAGTCCAGGTGATGGTTTATATTCATGAGCCATGCTCTGGCAAAAAATGGCTTATTGCATCTCTGTGATGAATGATATCAAACAAGTCATAGCAGAATTATCGATTCATAAAATCCATTTTGTCTAACACCGGACCAAATCCTTAATCCTTTACCCCATAAGGCATTTCTGTGGTAACTCTAATTGACCCTAAATAACAGCTAGGATGAAGCCGTTTCTTATGTGTATATGACACCTTTCGAAAGCATAGAAAACATTGTGGCAAAAGGTGAAATTGCTCGTCACAAGCAATTTCATCTTTTGCCACAATGTTTTCCAAAGGCTTCTACAAGCAATGTGTAGAAATGAGTATCTATGGAGTAAAGAGTTTTAAGTACACTGGATCTCTTAGGTGCAGTCTCAACTGTGCAGGCTGACCTCTGTTGATACTTTCTGCATATACATTTAGAACCCTTTTTCACAGTGCATAACTCATTCTGTTTCAGCAACTTGCCACACAGGCTGTGATGGAAACAAGAAAGAATGTTGAAGCTTTCCGTGAACAGTACGACATTTTGATAGCTGAAGATAAAGTGATGGACAAGGCCTTCAAGAGGGAATTTCATGATGTGTCGGCAGTCATGCAAGATCATCTCTACAAACTATTCAGAAGACGCCCAAGGTAATATTTTTGCATTACTTTGCATGTTAGACGACATAGCTATACAAAATATTTTTAGACATACATGTACAGTATCACAAAGTTCTGCAAATGAAAAAGAAGACTCAGAAGTAAACTTTAACTCTTTACCTAACAACAAAATTTTGGACTAGTCTAAATTGAAAGCATTTGCAGAAGACAAAATAATTGTGAATCAAAAATTAAAATTCCATTTGGAAATGATAGAAAACATTGTGGGAAAAGGAGAAAATGCTGGTTACCAGCATTTTCTCCTTTTCCTACAATGTTTTCAAAGACTTACTTTCTCAGGGTCGTTAAAAGTCGGGATTGTGTGGTAAAGAGTTCATACCTAAAATTACAATGAGATAAGGATGATCTAATTGAGAGATACAACTGCTTCAATATGCTACATAGAAACCTCAAAAGTCTTCAATCAAATACAAGTGAATTCAATTTACACTTTACTAACCAACCCTGCACTTTGATGACTCAAGAAAGAAAGCTCTTGTAAACGCTCTAGAGAAAAAGGAGAACATCCTGGTAACCAACATTTTATCCTTTTTCCTCAATGCTTTCTTGCTCCAGAGACATAAATCTTATCATTTGCACACTTTGATTTGTCTTCTACAACTGTTTTGAATCTGACCTAGTCTGACATATTGTCATCCAGTAAAGAGTTAACCCTTTACCAGACGACAGAATTTCAGCCTTGCCCAAATTGAAAGCATTTGCAGACAACAGTTTTAATGTGGCTCAAATGGTGCAATGTTTCATAGACAGGGTAGAAAACATTGTGGGAAAAGGAGAAAATGCTGGTTACCAGCATTATCTCCTTTTCCCACAATGTTTTCAAAAGCCTTCTTTTCCAGGGGCATTGAAAGTTGTCATGGTGTGGTAAAGGGTTAAACAAGTGACCACAATCTCAGATTTGGCTCTAGTTGCATTTGCAGAATACATGTGTTAGGGTTAGTGGTAGTTTAACTATGTGTCTGTTGTCATGCTAGATTATTAGTACAAAATATCTTTATGCATCTTGCATCAAATCTTTTGCATGGTTGAAAAATCACTGGTGTATATGAAGAATGTTTGCACCCATGCTTGTTTCATCTTAGGAATGACAAAGTAATTTGTTTTTAGTATTTCTTTTTGTTAAGCATCAGTTTTGTATATGTTATTTAGAGTGTGGAGTTCAAGGCTGTCAGAAGCAGTCCGGCCAGTCCGGCCATGGCCGGACCAAATTTTGGCCAAAAATGAAAAATAGCAGGACCTATTTTCGGGAAAAAAAAAAAATGCTTAATATAAACCTCAAAAAATGCGCCAGAATGCACCAGAGAGTGTCTTATTTTTAAAATTTTTCCGGGAGAGCATGCCCCCCCAGCATGGCTGAAATGCTTAATATAAACCTCAAAAAATGCACCAAAATGCACCAGAGAGCGTCTTATTTTCAAAATTTTTCCGAGGGAGCATGCCCTCGGACCCTGTAGCATGGCTTCGCGACTTTGACGCTCGCCATACTGGCCGGACCAAATGAAATTTCCTTCCGACGGGCCTGGAGTTATGGTTTTATAAGAAAATTATATGATTTTTCCACCAGCCCTAAAGCATCTAAAGAAAAGAGTTTTTTTAATGAAACAAGAAACTAAGTAAATAACACTTGACAGCAAAATTACATGTTTTAATTCTCTACTTTTTATTTCTTTATTTAGCATTGTTTTTGAAAATTCTGATAATGTTAAGTCGTATAACAGTAGCAGAAAAACTTAAAAGATTTTTTTTTTATCAGGCTTAGTGTCAAATTTTAACTGAGAGATGCCTATATTTTTCTTCACATTTTTTTAGGAAAATGATGCTGCAAAGATTTCATGGGTTGTCAGCATTTTCTGTATTTAATCGTCAAAATGTTAACCCTGTCTACAGGTATAACAAGTGTGGTATATCTATTGTGATGTCTAAACATGGTAATTTCAAACTTCTCAAATTTTGGAAGTTCATAAAGTTGTAGTAAATTGATCTTGTAGCTGCTGATCAAAGAATGTTTTCTGTTACCTGTATGATAAAGGAACATGAAGGTTTTAAAAATCTTAAAATGTGTAACTACAGTGTAAATATTATTGTTTTTATTTTGAGGATGATGAATGCTCTATGTAAATTCCACATGTGTACTCATAAAGTTACTATTGTGCTTTCTTTTCACAGACTTTAAATTGTTAAATTGCTTGTGAAACCTTAAGATATCAGTTGATAAAAAAAAAAAAATGCAATCTTGTATTTTTGCATCTTCAATTACTAGTTGATTATACATTATTTCTCATACAAATGAAACGTGAAATTGCATTGTATTTTGAAAATTGAATTTTATTCATTGACTTCAACATGAAACAGAAAAAAAAAAGATGCAAGTCAATTTCCATTCAGGAAGCAATTACGGAGACATAGGGAAAATAGTCACGCATCTTAGAATTTGAGATCTGTAGATTCTTGTTCAGGCTAAGACTGTTTCATTGCTGATTAATTAAATGCTTAACCCATTACCACACAATCCATACTTTTATGCCCCTGAGAAAGAAGCCTTTTGAAAACACTATGGGAAAAGGAGAAAATGCTGGTAACCAGCATTTTCTCCTTTTCCCATAGTGTTTTCTACCCTTCCCAGAACAAATTTCTATTTTTTAGTCACCTTTATTTTGTTGTCTGCAAATGTTTTCATTTTGGACCAGTCTAAAATTTTCTCGTTTGGTAAAGAGTTAAGGAATGAACTTGTCTATTTTTTTTCTCCGAAGTATATATATTTCAGCGTAATTTTGCATATGATTTAGCAGTCAGTTTACTGCTTTGCAGATATCTTGTATGTATAAGCCCCACATTTTTATGTACACACTGCAGGTATAAGAGCCCAAACTGTAAATAGGTTATTTCATTTGCCAGGCAACAGCTGATTTCAAAACTGGGAACTGTCTCAGCATTTTCCTTCTTTCATCCTAATGTAGAAAGGTAGATCAGTTGTGTCTGTATTGTAACATGTTGTAATGACATGTTGTAACATGTTTGGAAAAGCAAAACCACATTGCTTCCTGTTAAATAATATTGTATGACTATACTATTGTATAACAATATGCCTTAAGTTATGTATTCTTGTTCCAATTACTATCTCTGATTTCTGACATGAAACTTAACCATTGCTTGTGCAATGATGAAGGTTGTTCCACATGTCTACACAGCTCATTACATGATGCAAACAGTGAAACTTTGATATGAGAGGCTGACGATCTATCCAGATTTTCTGACACTTAATGTCTCCCACTGTCAATAACGTGATAGATCTTTGGGATGCAGCTTTTTTTATGAAGCATGTGGTATATCTAATAAATCACAGCTCCATTTTACCTAAGCCTGCATTTATTATCTAAAAGATAGCTGTTTATTATTAACCCATTACTACACAATCCCTACTTTTGATGCCCCTGAGGAAGAAGCCTTTTGAAAACACTGTGGAAAAAGGAGAAATGCTGGTAACCAGCATTTTCTCCTTTTCCCACAGTGTTTTCTATCCTTCCCAGAACAAATTTCAATTTTTCAGTCACCTTTATTTTGTCGTCTGCAATTGCTTTCAATTTGGACCAGTCTAAAATTCTCTCGTGTGGTAAAGAGTTAAAGGCCTTTAATGACTTTGCTAGTACAACTCAGACAAGATCAACCTTCAAGTTGTACTATGTAAGCTTATCTCTTTACTGAAAATGGCTGGTCTACAATATTCATTTGGCACTCTAATGGTGAAAAATTACTGTCTAATTTTAAAGTCCTTGTAAAGATTCATGTTGAAGAAATTTTTCAAGCTGTAGTATATTTGTTTTGTGAAAGATGTCAAACTTTTGTACCTTTGTAATATTTCTACTATTTCAAAATATTGTGCTGATGAAACACTATGTATAAGAAACTAATGATTTTTCAGTCCCTGTTTTGAGAGCTTGTATTTATAATTTTCTGATTATTATTTAATACTTTTGTTTTGAAATTCACTTGAAAGGTATCCTGTTGTAACAATAAAAATTTCTGCAGGTTACCAGAAAATCATCACTTCTGCTGTATACTAGTATTATACAAATGTTACGAAAATTCAATTTTGATTCTGTAGTTCTGCAACCTTTTTGACAGAGACATAAGTCTAAACTTGGAAAATTAGAATAATTATGTCATATGACATAAGGAAATGCGCGCTGTGGAATTATTTTTGATAACAGAAATCCTTGTTACAGTTGTCAGTTTGAAAAAAAAGTGATAATTGATTATAATAGTCCCAATCAAATTCCTCATGATACTAGCAATCTTAGATTTTTAGTGATTTCTTTTGTACCCCCTTATGTTATCACTGTGTCAAGTGCAAATTTATAGTTCAAAAGTTAATACTTGTTTACCTTATAATCAGGAAAATTGACAGTGTGATTTTTCTTTATGTATTTCAGGGCTCTAAAACTGCCTAAATCTGAAGGAGACTCTGCTCTACCCAATCCATTTGCAGACCGCCCATCCACTGCCCGACAAAATGCCCAAGCTAAGCAGTACACAGACAATGCCATGGATGAGTTGGACAAAGACTCTAACTGTCCTGAGGGTCTGGAGCCCCATATTTGGGAAAGATTGTGCATGTATAGGCGGCAAAAAGTTGACAATGAAAATTTGGTATGAATATTATTTGACGCTTTACCATACAGTTCCAAAATTTGATGACTAGGGGGAATAGGGCTTTTAAGATATTGTGGTGAAAGAAGAAAATGCTGATAATAAGCACATACTCTCTTACTCACAAGGACTTTTAAGTTTTCAAAAACATATACCATGGATTCAACCATATATCGTGTGGTGCTTATAAGTGTGTTTAATAAGGACAAGTTCAAATTTTGTCGCCTGGTAAAGTGTTAGAACATGTTATACATTGTAGTCTTCATGCAAAATGAGCAACAATTTTTCTTGGCCTTTAGAACCTAGCTAAAAACATGGATTTTGTCTTTAACCCTTTCCTAAACAAGCCCTGGTTTTTACGTGTCTACAGTAAAAGTCTTTTGAAAACACTGTGGGAAAAGGTGAAATTGCTCATAACGAGCAATTTCTCCTTTTCCCACAGTGTTTTCTACCCTTTTGGAGAACTTTCAGTCATTTTCATAAAGTTTAAAATTGTTGTCTGCAATCTCTTTGGGTTTGGAGGAGTCTAAAATTTGTTGTTTGGGAAAGAGTTAATGGAGTAGAAAACATTGTGGGAAATGGAGATAATGCTTGTTACAAGCATTTTCTATTTTTCCCACAATATTTTCAAAGGCTTTCTTTATCAGGGGTCTTTAAAAGTTGGGATTGTATGGTAAAGAGTTAATAAGGACAAGTTCAAATTTTGTTGTCTGGTAGAGTGTTAGAACATGTTATACATTTTAGTCTCCATGCCAGATGAGCAACAACTTTTCTTGGCCTTGCACTCAGTAAGATCAAGTAAGATCATTTTCTGACTGCACAAAATGAACAATCTGATCTTTGATTTACACTGTTTTCTTAGCTCAGGCATTCCAGACAAGTGGATGATAATTGCACTTGTTAGGGTTTTTTCTTATGGATTGAAAGTAAGTGTTGGGTTTATATGCCATTTTAAGTGTTGACCCTTTCTCAAATGTGGACATTATTTAGCTACCTATTGAAACAACCTAACCTTGAAAATACTCTGGCAACTGCTGATGTTCATCAAGAATTTCCGTTGCTTACTAAGGTAAATAATACCAGAATATTTTTGACATTGTAGGTGAAAGTGAAAGCCCAAGTTTTGGCAGAGATGAATGCTTTTATGCAAAGAAGGGTGGAAGAGGATGAAATCTTGAAAAATGAAATCGATGGAATAGTGGATCAGATAAATAAGTAAGAGACAAACTAAGTTGTTTTAGTCAGCCTGAACATTTTGATATTTGAGTGGTCGTATGAACTCCTCTAATGATGACAATTATTTATTGACTTCTCCCGCTCCTACCGAAGCCTTCTTTTTGAAAACATTATGGGACAGAGTATGATATTTTCTGTTTTGTCAGATTGTGTTTGGCATCATCTCAAAAAAATAAATATGTGCCTTAACTTCAACTGTTTCTTATTAAAGTCATTAAAGAGTTTTTATTTTGTACGGTATCCAAATAGACTTCTGAGTTTATTTTTGTGAGTACATATAATGCTTTAGGTCCAAATTCTGTTGACCGTTAGAGCATGGAATTTTTGGGACTTGAACATGTATAAGGATTACGTGGGATACACTGTTTATTTTCAGACTACATGAGGACAGAACTAGGTTTAATCTCAACCTGGAAGTTCAGCTTTTACTCAAACAAGGTCAAGTGGAGGTTGATGCAGGATCATTCATACATGACTACAAAGATAGTGCACTGTTACATCGTAGTGTGGTGGAAGATCTAAATCACAACATTAAGGTATGATAACTACATATTCAGTCAGTTTGTTAGTCTATCAAGTTGAAAAATTGGCAAATCTAGATGCTTTCTGAACCTGTGTCGAAGCTCTATGTCTAGAATACCTTTGTCTAAAGTATGGCCTTTTTCTTAACTCTTTACCAAACAATCCTGACTTTTAATGACCCTGAGAAAGAAGCATTTTGAAAACATTGTGGAAAAAGGAGAAAATGCTGGTAACCAGCGTTTTCTCCTTTTCCCACAATGTTTTCTACCCTTCACAAAGCAAACTTCCAATTTTCAGTCACTTTCATGTTGTCATCTGCAAATACTTTCAATTTAGGCAAGTCCAAAATTTTGCCATTTGGTAAAGAGTTCACATATGGCCTGCAACACGTTAAATGGTCATTCGGACATTTGCGTAAAGTGTTGTCCCTGATCAGCGTGTGCAGTCTGCACAAGCTAATCCGAAATGACACTTTTGCGATTTTATGTGATTTTCTGTTTTACGCAAGTCTACTGTAGCACAAAATCTAATGTAGGCGTAAAGTGCCGTCTCGGATTAGCCTGCGCAGAATGCGCAGGCTAATCCGGGACGACACTTTACGCAATTGCACCTTTTCGCATGTTGCACTCCATATAGGCAAGTATTGGAAGCTATATTGTGCTTCATAGCTGCTCATAAGGAAGAAGCTTAATGTTATAGTTATTGTTCATATGTTTCTAAGTGATATTTGTTTTTATATCTTGAATTTGCATTCAAGTTACCTAACGCTTTACTAGATGAGGTACTTTTGGTCTGCTGAAATTGAAAGAATTTGCAAACAACAAGTTTAGAGTGACTATAAAGGTGGTATTTCTATCTATAAGGAAAGAAAACAGAAAGCACTTCGGAAAATGAAGAAAATGCTTGTCATGAGCATTTTCTCCTTTTTCCACAGTGTTTTCAAATGCTTTCAACTGCAGACCCGTAAAAACCAGGGCTTATCTTGGAAAGGATTAAAACATATTGGATGCAGAAAACTCAAGAAGGTTGTTCATTATTTGTTCTGTGTGTAGAAATTTTTACCAAGAGAAAAAGATATCTTACATTAATGAATAAAATATCATAAGAGATACGCTTTCATTACAGATTTCATACCAGTGTTAAACTATAACTTCAATACATTGTTTTGTTTACTAGACATGCTTTCTGGTTGCAAATTAATTATCTCCTTTATGAATTTCAGCAACTTGGAGAGAGCAAGATAGCCAGTATGGTGGAAAGCAAAGATTTCAGAAAGGGAATAATACAACTAGAATGGTAAGCTTGCTTCACTGGAGAAAGAAAACCCACATTTTTTCCTTTTTCAACAATGTTTTCTAACCTTTGTATAAATAATTCCATCATCTGAACTACCTTTGATTGGCCATCTTAAGCTGTTTTCAGTCAGGACAGTACTGGATTCATAATAAAGAGTTAAATGTTAAATTAAAAATTATAAACCTTTTTATTTTCCTCTTTTTGTTTTAAATCTGTCTAGACTGCGATGGACCAGAAGTTTTAATAACACAGGGGTAAAATCTTTTATGATTCCATGAATATTCATTAAAAGCATTTCTTTTTCATGGATGGTTAAACTTGGGATTTTGTGGTACAGGGTGAATTTATCTCATACATATGCCTTACTCCATATTTATATAGGATCCATTCAGAATTTCGTTTTGGTGAATGTTAATAACTGAATGACGTACTTTTACAGGGAACACAAAAAAATGTTAATGCACATGGAAGACCTCCAAAACAGAATGAAGGATATACAGTTTATGAAAGTAACCAGAGAAATCCAGCTGGTAAGATTTCATTCATATTTTGCTTAAATGTAAATTCATGATAATATTACTGTAAAGTGCTTTTTCTTGTAAACCATATTCGATCTACTACGATTATTAACCCTTTCCAAAACGACTAATTTTAGACTCTTCGAAACTGAAAGAGTTTGCAGACGACAATTTCAAATTTGATAAAAATGGCAGAAAGTTCTCCAAATGGGTAGAAAACACTGTGGAAAAAGGAGAAATTGCTTGTTATGAGCAATTTCTCCTTTTCCCACAGTGTTTTCAAAAGACTTGTACTGCAGACAGGTAAAAACAAGGGCTTGTTTGGGAACGGGTTAATAAAGTGAAAACAGGCTGTTTAGTTCTTTCCAAACATAGCAATTTTAAAGCCATTTTGTCTTGCATACCTTAATTTATCTTACAAAATATTGGAGATTGTATATCTAAGATTTGGCTGCATGTCCCATATAGTCCTAATTTGATTTACACAAACTACACAAACATCTGAATATATTTCCACATGCTTGAAATTAATTGTGTATAATCCTCCTAAGATAAAGTGTTTCTTTTAGACTTATGCATATATTTTAAGTATCTGAAGACTAAAGGGTCTGCAACACGCAAAAAGGGGTATTCAGACATTTGCATAAAGTGTCATCTTGGATCAGCCTGCGTGGTCCACACATGCTAACCCGAGACAACATTTTACAACTTCCTCAGATTTTGTGCTACAGTAGACTTGAGGGAAAGAAATAGATGATTCAAACCGATATTAATTATGTTTTTTTCCTTTTTCTCTTGTTACAGTTCTTAAACTCTCCTGATTATGAGGGAAGAAAATCAGAGGAAATTGGAAAACTGGAACAAACTATACTTACACAGAAGAAGGTGAAAAAGACTTGTTCAATGGGGATCAAAAATTATATACCAAGTGTTCTTCTTCTCTGTTATGAAAATTATTTGTTAATAAATATTGATCATTTCAAGGAAAAGATTCCTAGAATTCATTCATAAAAATTGTACATGCCCTTTATATGCAGCACTTTGTTTTCAAGGACATGTAATGCAATGAAAACTCTTTACCAAACAACAAAATTTTAGAATGGCCCAAATTCAAAGCATTTGCAGACGTCAAAATCAAAGTGACTGAAAATTTGAAATTTGTATTGGAGAGGAGAGAAAACATTGTGGGAAAAGGAGAAAATGCTGGTTACCAGCATTTTCTCCTTTTCCGACAATGTTTTCTAAAGGTATCTTTCTAAGGGTCATCAAAAGTCGGCATTGTGTTGTAAAGGGTTAAACAACTTTGTCAGGTGTAATTAAGTGGAATCTTCTGTGTTTCTACCGCAACTTTTGTAATTTCCAACTTGTTGGAGATTCTTTACTTGTGGTGTTTTTGGATGGAATAGTGTTGTAGGTTTAACCCTTTACCACACAATTTCAAGTTTTAACGACTGTGAAAGAGCAGGCTTTTGAAAACATTTCTCTGAAAAAGAAAAACACTGTGTTACAGAAGAAATTCCATGCTCTGTTTGAAAGCATGTTCTTTGCATACATTTATGTATTGTTCCTTATTTCATCTTGATTTTACGTGGATATTTTTAAGGTTCTCTGTTGAAAAATGTTCCATAAAAGTGTAGTAATATTTCTCACAAAAGTATTCATATCTCCTGGGCCTGTATTCACCAGCCATTCTCAAAGAACATTCTTGGTCTTATTCTCCAGAATTTTCTACATATGTAAGTAACACAACTTCTGATTGGCTAAACCATTCGGTTTAGCCAATCAGAAGTTGTGTTACTTATAAATTTGGAAAACCTTGGAGAATAAGACTAAGAATATTCTCAAGAATGGTTGGTGAATACGGGCCCTGGTCTATTTTAAAAGCGGTATGTAAACAGGCAGGTCAGTCATATTATCCTGGCATAAAGTACTGTTTTGTTCAAACACAATGCTGTTCCACTTACATGTAGGCAATAAAACCAAGAGTCTTTTGAATGGCACCAACAGGGGTCGAATTCACAATACTATTCAATCTAACAACACCACAGGTAAAATCTTTAGCTGGTTGGAAATCAAGAAAGGTCTCTTAATGGTTGGAAATGAAGAATAATATAGTATGAGTACAGAAGATTCCACTCAGTTACATCTCACAAACTTTACAAACTTTTCATTGCATTGGATGCTGTTGTTGGATGAAGTAGTGATGTGGGTTCCACCCATGATAGTGCCATTTAAAAGACTCTCAACTCAGCAGAAATGGTTTCCTTATCTACAAGTAAATGAAACAGCTTTGTGTTAGAACCAAACAATACTTTATGTCAGGATGATATGACTGACCTGCCTGTTTACTTACCATTTTTAAAATAGACAAGGAGATAAGAATATTTTAGTGTGAAATATTACTACTCTCTTATTTGAATGGAAAACTTTTCAACAGACATCCTTAATAAACATCCTTGTAAAATCTTGAGATAAAATCAGAATCAATATTAAAATGTACGCAAACATTTCAAACATGGCAAGAAATTTCTCTCGTGACACATTTTTGACCAAAGTGATGTTCTCAAAACCCATCTCTCTCACAGTTTTTAAAACTAGGATTGTTTGGTAAAGGGCTAATCATGTATCAAACAATTTTAAGTTTTAGGTACATGAAAAAAAAAAGGGTGGGGGGTGTGTTTAAAAACATTGTGAGAAAAAGGGATACCATGCTGTTAACCAGCTTTTATCTGTTTTTCCCATAATGTTTTTTACCCTTCGAAATTGAAGTTCTATCATTTTGTTGTCTGGTAAAAAAAAAAATGATTTTCTAATAAATTTTTCTTTAACCCTTTACCAAACGATAAAATTTTAGGCTGGTCCAAATTGAAAACACTTGCAGACAACAAAATAAATATAACTCAAAAATTGAAATAGTTTCCAGCAGGTTAGAAAACAGTGTGGGAAAAATAGAAAATGCTGGTTACCAGCATTTTATCCTTTTCCCACAATGTTTTCAAAAGGCTTCTATCTCGAAGTCATATAAACCAGGGATTGTTTGGTAAATGGTTAAATCTGGACATACCTACTGTATTTATGTAAACAAATAATGTTTATTTTAGATACATGAAAAGACATTGGATGACAAGAAAAAGACGTTAAAAGAGATAGAAAAAACAATAAAACAGAAAGAGAACGACAATGAACAATTGTTGAAAGAGTTAGAAGACCTGAATGTTTCTGTGCATGAGAGAAAACATATCGAGGAAGTTAATGGTAAATTACTTTTCTTTCACACTAAGTTTATATTCATAAACATTGTAATCTAAACAACAAGAGTAACTGTCTGATTGTTTAGCCTTTTACCACACAATAACATTTTAGACTTATCTAAATTGAAAGCATCTGCAGACAACAATTTCAATTTTGCGAAAATGATGCATCTTTCTTGGATAGGGTACAAAACGTTATGGGAATATGAAAAAAATTCTGGTTATCAGGATTTTCTCCTTTTCTCACAATGTTTTCAAAAGATTCTTCTTCGGGGTCATTAAAAGAGTGGGCACTGTATGGTAAAGGGTTAATTATTGTTGCTCCAGCAACCACATGACTTAACCTAGAATTCAAAGTTAGAACTGCATTTAATCTTATAACATTTCGGGTAAAGGAATATGCTGGTAACCGGCATTTTCACCATTTCCCACAATGTTCTCTACCCTGTCAAAGAAAGATTGCACCATTTGATCATCATTGAAATTGTTATCTGCAAATGCTTTCAATTTTGTCATCTGGTAAAGGGTTAAACCTTTCCCACACAACAAATTTTGCACCTGTCAAAATTCAAAAACATCTGAAGATGAAAAAAATCTGAATACATACACACTAACGTATGTTCTTAGGGTAGGAAACAATGTGGATGAAAAAGAAAATGCTGGAACCAGCATTTTCTTCTGCATCCACATTGTTATCAAAATTCTTCTTCAGGGTCGTTAAAACTTGGGATTGTGTTAAAGGGTTAAAATGGTGAAAGATGGTACCTACCTGATGTAACAGTTCACAAGGTTGTTTTCTTCACCAGGTTATTAACATAGCATCATATTCATCTGTTGATATATTCCATAAAGCATGCTGTCTTCATCTGAATTGTTTCCCAGGAAAATTGTTGTAATGGAAGGGAGTAGACATAAATTGTAAGACTGCCAGCTTTTGCTCTGCCCTGCTGTTGACATACGAAAACATGCTGGAAAAGGAGTAACTGCTTAAAAGAATGAATTCTGTCTCATCCAAAAATTAAAAAAAAGCATTGTTAAATGTAAGTGTCAGAAGTTATTCTTCCATTACCACACAATCCCTAGTTTTGACGACCCTGAGAAAGAACCCTTTAGAAAACATTGTAGGAAAAGGAGAAAATTCTTGTAACCAGCATTTTCTCCTTTTCCCACAATGTTTTCTACCCTTCACAAAACAAATTTCAAATTTTCAGTTGCTTTTATTTTGTAGTCTGCAAATGCTTTCAATTTGGACAAGCCTAAAATATTTTTGTTTGGTAATGATTAAAGAAACTTAATCCAACAAGCCTTCTTTTTCATTTTTTCCAGCTGATCGTCGCTCTGATACAGGCAGAGAAAAGCGCTATCAAGACATTGTATACAGGAGAAAACTTGTTGATTTAGCAAAAGCACAAGCACAGGAGGTAGCTGTACTAAGGGCCGAGGTGGAACGATTAAGAATGAGAACTTTCCCTGCATTAGTTCAAGTTGAACATTAGAGAATCCAATGATTTTTTTTTTTCCTGTTACTGGTTTTCTTGGGACATTTCGTTATAAACAATATCATGTAGAATTTGTGATAAAAATTGAAAATATTTTCTTGTTTATCAGATTGTTGATTTTGGTCGTGCTATGAATTACTGATATACTTATTAGCCAGTTACAACAGACAGACAGGTATTGAAATTATGCCTTTACAAAAAATATTGATTTTTAACCCTTTACCAAACAACAAAATTTTAGACCATTCCAACTTGAAAGCACTTGCAGACTACAAAATAAATGTAACTCAAAAATTGAAATTTGTTTCTAGCAGGGTAGAAAACATTATGGGAAAAGGAGAAAATGTTGGTTACCAGCATCTTCTTTTCCCACAATGTTTTCAGAAGGCTTCTTTCTCAGGGTCATTAATAGTCGGGATTGTGTGGTAAAGAATTAATGAATCTGAAGAAATTTAAGTGGCTTTTGGATGCATTGTAGGGAAAGAAGAAAACTAGCAATTTCTCCTTTTTCAACGATATTTTACAGTCTTCACATAGACAAGTGGCAACATTTAGCCATATTAAATTGGCAGGCTGAAAACACTTTAAGTCTTTACAATATGTCAAACTTTTAGACTGGTCCAAATTGAAAGCATTTGCAGATGGCAAAATAAAAGTGACCAAAAATTTGAAATTTCTTTTTGGATTGAAGAAAACATTAAGGTAAAAGGAGAAAGGCTGCTTTCCCAGGGTCATGAAAAGTTGGCATTGTGCCATAAGAGTTAACCCTGTGCCAAACAACTTTTCTGTTAAGGACCCTGAGGATTAATGCTCTTGAAAACATTGTGGGAAAAATAAAAAATGCAGGTAACTAGCACATTCTTCGCTTCCCTTGATATTTTCTCCAAGACATCAGATCATCTGTTACATCTATTTGTTATCTGCAATAGCTTTCCATATGGACAGATCTTAAACTTTGTTAATTTGTAAGGTGCCATAAAAAAATAGTGTCTTTTCCATCAAATTTATGTCACTTATTTAGGTACAAAATAAGCTAGAATGGCAAACCCTTTCCCAAACAACAAATTTCAGAATCTTCAAAATTGAAAGCCTCTAGGGCCACAAACATGAAATTGAAACCAATTATGAACTGAGTTTGTGTGACTTGGTAAAGAACTGGGGAAAAGTAAAAAAATGCTGGTTACCATCGAATAACAAATTTATACCCTTTCAAATTGGGGAGCTCAAGTTCTCTGGTATGGTAGAAAATATCCTGGTTTCCAGCATTTTCTCATTCCCCCACAGTGTTTTAACTCATTACCAAACAACAATATTTTAGACTTGTCCAAATCGAAAGCATTTGCAGATGACAAGATAAAAGTGACTGAAAATTTGAAATTTGTTTTGTGAAAGGTAGAAAACATTGTCGGAAAAGGAGAAAATGCTTTTCCCAAAATGTTTTCTAAAGGCTTCTTTCTCAGGGGCTCCAAAAGTAGGGATTGTGTGGTAATGGGTTAAAATGCCATACATGTATATTTCAGTTTCATCAAAATTACATTGAAGAATGCAACTTGGAACCTGATGTTAGTATTTAGCTCCTAGACCTTACTCACCAACCATTTCAAAGAAAATCTTGGTCTCGTCCTCCAGAATTTTCGAAATTTGAGAGTACCAGTAACCAGCTTTTAATTTTATATTGGCACTTGGTTTAGCCAATCATAATTTTTCTTATTTTCCGCATCTAGACTTAGATCAAGAATGGTTGGTGAATACTGAGCCATACATTGTCCGT
The DNA here is from genome assembly GCA_943736015.1 of Tridacna crocea. Lineage (NCBI taxonomy): Eukaryota > Metazoa > Mollusca > Bivalvia > Cardiida > Cardiidae > Tridacna > Tridacna crocea. The sequence goes on along the minus strand of OX031064.1, from coordinate 53,048,515 downwards.
CCATCCATTTGTATCTGTGATATTTATTGCATTGTGTTTCCCAGCTGAAAATAAAAGCAGAAAATGCACAAAATACTTACAGATCCATGTGAACATATCTTCTTTTAAGGATTTTCATTCTGAAAAATAAAAAGGGCTTTTTCCCTTAGACTGCTAATCTTAACTCACTGAGCATTTACTTACAGTATAGATCAAGATCAGACTGCACAAAATATGTAGTCTGATCTTAAATCTACACTATCTGTTAAGGAGATATTTTTCTCCTAAAGGTAAGTTTTCAATATCATTACAAAGGTTTTACTGTGGACTTGAAAGTTCTATTTAACTCATATAGCAGAGTATATTTACCCTTTACCACACAATGACGCCTTTTAAAGAAGCTTTTTCAAAACTTTGTGGGAAAAGGCGAAAATGCTGGTAACCAGCATTTTCTCCTTTTCCCACAATTATTTCAACCCTATCAATGAACAGATGCACCATTTGAGCCACATCGAAAGTGTCATCTGCAGCTGCTTTGAATTTGGACAAGGCTTAAAATTTGTTGTCTGGTAAAGGGTTAAAGATCTTGAATCACACAATCATTATCCTTTAAAACATAATTACTTGTCCAAAGCTCTTACAGATTAACCCTTTACCAAACAATCCCTAATTTTTACGAGCTTGAGATAGAAGACTTTTGAAAACATTATGGGAAAAGTGGAAAATGCTGGTAACCTGCATTTTCTCCTTTAGCCACAAGGTTTTCTACCTTTTTGGAATCAAATTTCAATTTTTGAGTAACATTTATTTTGTTGTCTGAAAGTGCTTTCAGATTGGACTTGTCTAACATTTTGCAGTGTGGTTAAGGGTTAAATAAAATTTTGTGAATTTACTGATATTCCAACCCTTTTTATTTTCATTTTTATTTTCATAGTATGCTACCTACAGGTCAATAAACATTTCAAAAAATCTAGGTGAAAAAAAGTTGAAATTAAAAGATATACAAACTGTAACCATTGTGTTGTCATCCTTCCATCTACTGAATCCCTTAGCTCTAGACAGCCAAATATATTAGACGGCCATTTTTCCCTCTTCAAAAATGTCAAAACAATGATAGAAAGAATGGTGTTTAATGCTGCATTCAACATTTTGGTCAGAATGTGGCAATAACAAACTTAACCCTTTACCACATAAGGTATTTCTACGGTATCTCTAATTGATCCTAAGTAACAGCAAGGATGAAGCCGTTTTTTATGTGTATATGACACCTTTTGTTAGTGTAGAAAACATTGTGGCAAAAGGTGAAATTGCTCGTCATGAGCAATTTCACCTTTTGCCACAATGTTTTCCAAAGGCTCCTCCTACAAGAAGTGCATAGAACTCTATCTATAGAGTAAAGGGTTAATTCATGTATCAATACTACTAGGCTGGGCTCTGAAGTGCCTTGTCCTGAAAAACAAAATGCCAGAATTATACTTTTGATAAAGGAAATAATTACCATGGAATATTAATATGGTATTTGATCCTATACAAAACTAACACAAATGAGCAATTGTTTAACAATCACCAACAAATAGAGTTAAACCTTTCCCCATAAATCTCTGGTTTTTACTACCAAGAGGAAGAATCCATCTGTTAACCAGCATTTTCTCCATTTCCCACAATGTTTTTGTACTCTTGTAAAGTCGAGTTTCAAAATTTTAATCACTTTTATTTTGTTATATGTGTATGCTTTCAATTTGGACAAGTCTAAAATTTGAAGGCTTTAGAAATCATTGAAGGCTTGTGAAAACTGTGTGGGAAAACGTGTATAAGATAAGAAAATTTGTAATGGGAATATTACGCTGAAAACAAGGGAGATTATGTGATAAAATCCTTTACCAAACATTTCCTGGTTTTTACGACCCTAAGCAGGGATCTGACATGTATATACAATATATAAATCCCTGCCCTGAGATAGCTCATTACCAAACGACAAAATTTCAGGTGTATCCAAATCGAAAGCATAATTTGCAGACAACAAAATAAAAGTGACTGAAAATTTGAAACTTGTTTTGTGAAGGGTAGAAAACCTTGTGTCTCCTTTTCCCACAGTGTTTTCTAAAGCCTTCTTTCCCAGGGTAGTCAAAAGGAGGGATTATGTTGTAATGGCTTTTCAGAAGGCTTTTGAAAGCATTGTGGAAAAAGGAGAAAATGCTGGTAACCAGCATTTTCACCTTTTCCCACAATGTTTTCTATCCCGCTGGAAACCAATTTCAATTTTTTTGAGTAACAATTACATGTATATAGTTATCTGCAAGTGCTTTTCATTTGGGCCAGTCTAAAATCGTTTAATAAAGGGTAAAAATCCCCCTACCAAAGCACCGCTTCCATGTATGCGACCCCTGTTGAAAGAATTTGAGATCATTTCCTATGGTCAATTGCAGGTTTGTCACATTTTTCCCCCCAAGATTGTCTCAAAATGCACGCTAAATCCAAATTAAATTAAATTTATCTTTTTAAGAAACGGTTACAACAGAATTCGTTAAAAAGCTTCGTCAAGAGCTTTTGCTTATAAAGGCAATCTACCTATATTTAAATTTATGCTACGGCAATCTAGTTAAAAATACCTGCTGAATATTTAATGGTCAAAGGGAAAGAACTCGTATAAGCTTCATTCAGAATTTAGCAGAGTCGTCTCCCTTGATCATTACAGGAAACGGAAATTGTTTTTTTAATCAATGGTCAATCGGAAGCTTTGAATGAGGATTATACAAGCGTCTGCGAAACCATTTCGTAACCGGAGTAAATAACTTTGCATAACGAATGTTTACTTAATTATTTCGCTTAGAAGTAACAGGAAAGAAGTGACAATGCAGACAGTCATAAACAGATTCTCTTGTTTCCACCGAACTTTTACCAACACAGCTACAAAGGTAATATCTATCTGCTTTGCCATCGAAATCTGGTTCTCCTGTTTTCCATTGCAGCAGTGGCTGAGAGTAAATTTCAATTTGAAACAGTGTTTTATCCCTTTATTACATAGCAGGACTGGTTCCAATTGAATGCATGTGAAGCTCAAATATTTGCTTCGTTTCTCTGAAAGGTTAGGAAATGTTGAAAAAGAAGAAAATTTTGGTTACCAGCAGCTATTTCTCCTTGTACCACAATAGTCATCTCTCTCGTAGTTGTTATGGTTCCGGGCTTGTTCGTCCCAAAACCAGTTCGTCCCTGGGCTTGTTCGTCCCTGGGCATATTCACCCGGGCTCGTTCGTCCGGGCTTGTTCGTCCCACACCACCGTTTCGATCTTACTAGAATATAATCGCTTTGTGCCCACCAAAGTAAAATGTTATTTAAACATGCAAGTACTTTGAACAAAATTGACTTATGCTTTGTTTTTGCCTCTCTTGAAGTCGTATTTTGGACAGAACAGAAACTGAATTAATGATTCAAGACTTTAACATACAAGGTCTTCGCATCGCCTCTTGCCTAGACTAGCGGCCTAACATTACAATATTTATTAAAAATCCATATGTACGTGTATGTATATATGAATTGTAATTCAATTTCTTTCCTAATACCATGATGGGGATGACGTCATTGGTATTTTTCATTTACTTTAATTTCTTCTCTAAACGAAACGATGGGAATGACGCCATTGATGTTTTTTTTTCTTTTGCTTAGTTTAGTTTAACCATGTTAATTTTACATCAACTGAGAAACAAGTTCTGACAAGTTGTACTAATCTCTCTCGATTCTGCTTCCTGGGAACTACACCAGTACTCGCGCCGAATGTGTAGGCCAATGATAAATCCTGAAGTTGGCACCCAATCCCAGGAATCGAACTCGGGACCTTTTGGTTACGAGGCCGACACTTTACGCCACAACCACGGTCACCACATTTATTTTACTTTGGTTTCTTCTATAAACGTGATACGGGATCTTTTTTGTACAATTATAACTTTGGTTAAGTAAAATGGAAAGCAATAATGCGCAGTTAAAACCTTTTCAAAATCAAAATCAGGGAAGAATTCACTATGAACACTTTGGTTGGCAGATACACAAGTTGGGACGAACAAGCCCAGATCAAGGAGAAATCAGTTGGGACGAACAAGCCTGGACGAATGAGCCCGGACGAACAAGCCCGAGCGAACAAGCCCAGGGACGAACAAGCCCGTTATCGTTATAACTAGCGATTGTATGGTAATGGGATTAAGAAAATAGAAGCAGGAGAGTACGTCCTCAGACTGAATCTGGATGATTTCTTTAGAGAATCTCTTTCATCTCTTTAGAGAAATCATCACACAAGATGACGCTGTTGAAATCTTGGCTGAAAAGACTGGGAAAAAAAGCTTGGTCAGGGTCCTTTTTGGCCCTAGTGACAGAAGGGTTATAAAGTACATGTGCATGATGTGGGCAGGTTTGTACTTTAACTCATTACCAAACAACAATATTTTAAGCTTGTCCAAATCGAAAGCATTTGCAGATGACAATAAAAGTGAGTGAAAATTTGAAATTTGTTTCGGGAAGAGAAGAAAACATTGTGGGAAAAGGAGAAAATGCTGGTTACCAACATTTTCTCCTTTTCCCACAATGTTTTCATAGGCTTTCTTTCTCAGGGGTTGTTAAAAGTCGGGATTGTGTGGTAAAGAGTTAATCAGTTGCCATTCAGAGTAGTGTTTATGGCTTGCAATTTCCAATTACAGCTAATGAAATTGGCATGGATCGTTAGATAAATTATTTATCTCCAGTGACTCTGCTGACTCTGTAAGGGAACTTTTTTTCTTGGCAGGGTCCAAAATTTTCAGAATTCTTACTTGTCCTCTTGCCTTTTTGCGCTTGTTCTACAATTGGACAGAGAAGGGTAATCCACTTGCCCTCACCCAATTTTAACCAATAGCGGATGAGTGTATTCTTTACACACTGCATAGTCGGAAAAGACCTGGATAGTTGTTGCATTTTTTTAATTTTCTTTTGCTTACCTTCTCAACAGGTTTACTTGTGGAAAGGGTAGCAGTTAAGTTTGCATGTCTTTTCTGAATTTCTTTTTCAGTTCAACTTCATTCTGTTTTGGAAAGCATCTAAAATACACAGACTGTACATTTACAGCATGGCGACAAATTGACCTATCAAGGGTTGTCCTATACTTATTCTGTACTTGTCATTTATTACTAAACACAGAACTTTAGTCCGTCTGAGGTCATTGCTAAATACACGCTAATAATGCCAGTCCTAGATTGTGAAGGGTGCACTCTGTTTAACACAGAATCAGAGCATGGCTCAACCCTTTCCCAAACAATCCCTGGTTTTCAAGACTGTGATAGAAAAGCCTTTTGAACTGGTAACCAGCATTTTCTCCTTTTTCCACAATGTTTTCTACCCTCCTGGAAACAAATTTCATTTTTTAGGGTTACTTATATTTTGTTATCTGCAAGTGCTTTCAATTTGGACCCCCCAGCCGGGTAGGGGGAATAGAAAAAATCCCGGTTGTAGTCCTGCAGAGTGGTAAAACCCCACCGAAAAGGACCTGCCCGTTTGCCGTGGGCTGCGACTCGTGTCGCCTGATGACGGGATCCTGGTGGTTGAGTGACATCAGGGATTGGCTAGGCCCTGTACTTGCAACACACCACTTTGGCCCCAAGTTGGGCTAAACGGGAGGTCAGGAAGGCCCGTCCTGATCAATCGGCTGGTCATGCCTTGCCCTAGGACATCTGATATACTCTTTCTTTTACATCCTTTTCTCAGTTAGATTTACCATCTTCTCCACATAATTATATCACACTCTTTCAGATGTTATATTTCTTATTTAGCCCTAGAAGGCGGTGGCTCATGGGTCAATCGGGTGAAAGTTTTTTGGTATTTGGCTGACATTTGTAAACTCTCAATGATCGTCTAAGCTTGGTAGGACTTTCTGCGAGAATGCATCTGTCCAGTCTAGCCCTTTCATACCGAGTATACCATTGATGTATCCCTGTCATGGTCTGCGAATGGGTTTTCCCCAGACCATGTCCCCTCGTTGGGCTCCATGGCGGGTGGGGAGCATCGGTGGTGAAACTTAACACACAAACATGGCATCCCAAAAAAAGGCCAAGCTCAATGAAAGCAAGCGCCCCCTTTCAGACAGTGACTCTGAAACAGAAACTTCACTTCCTTCATCTTATCAATCTCCACGTTTTATTGTTATCCAATCTCAAGATCATTCAAAACCTATAACTAAACTCTCTCCATTCATTATAGAAAAACAAATCTCTAGTATCCTTGGTACACCAAAATCAGTTAAAAAACTTAAAGACCAGACCCTACTAGTTGAATGTTTTACAAATCAACAAGTACTGAATCTTTTAAAAAAGACCAAATTTTTTGACATAGACGTTAAAATTTTTCCTCATCCTTCACTTAATTCTTGTAAAGGAGTAATTAGATGCAAAGAGCTTGCATACTGCGACTCCTTACAAGAAATTAAAGACAATCTAAAACAACAAGGTGTATCAGATGTTCAGCGGATTTCTGTACGCAGAGATGGAGAACAGAGACTGACACATACATACATTTTAACATTTTCTTCGCCTATTCTTCCAACCTCTATCAAGATAGGCTTCCAAGTAGTCAAAGTAGATGTGTATGTGCCAAACCCCTTGCGATGCTTTAAATGCCAGCGGTACGGCCATCACATCAGTAAATGTCCGAACCAAGAAACATGCTCAAAATGTGCTCATCAAGGACCTGACCATGACAGTACTACTTGTTCAAATCCTCCTCTCTGCATTAATTGCAAATCTGCACACTCTACTTTTTCAAGAGAGTGTCCAGTATGGAAGGAAGAAAAAGAAATTCTTTCTATTAAATATAACAATAATGTTACCTTTCCAGAGGCAAGGAAAATATTTGAACAACGCAAGAAAACCTCTTCTGGTCCTAGTTATGCAGGTGTTGTTGGCTCGTCAACTGAAAAGGACGACTGCAGCACTTGTAAAATTCTTGCGAAAGTTCTACTTCAAAAATTTCCTGATGTAGCTTCTGAACTGAAAGAACTTCTTCCTCCATCCACCTTGTCCAAACTAATTCCTGACTCTCCATCTGTATCTAAAACAAACACAACCTCTTCGGCATCCTCAAAACCCACAAACTCTCAAAATAGTTCGTCTCAAAAAACTTCAAAGCCATCTACACCTTCACAAAATTCTTCACGGAAAACTCCAAAGCCATCTACCTCTTCACAACCACCTCCTAAGAAACCACAACCTCCATCTTCACAGTCTACAACAAAATCTAACGTCTCATCCAAAGATAACAATCCCAATCATACACCCCGACCTCCTAAAAGGTCTTCTTCCAAGTCTAAACCACAATCTAAAGATAACCAAGGATCTTGTGAGATCACAATCAAAGTAAATGATCCTGTCCCTACCTCCAACAGATTTTCGGAGCTAGAGGACATGGATGCAGATACTGAAAATCTGGAAGGTGAGGCTTCAGATTCAGAAGCCTCTATCTGGTCCACTTCCAAAGATCTTTGGAACAAGGATTTTGACGCTTGGCAATCATCCAAAGCCGAGACATCTGTGATTAAATCTTAACCAGTCTATTTTAAAATGCATTGGTTTATGGCCTCATTTTTTACCTTAGTCTTTATACTTTCCTCATGCACTATGGATACCATAATCCAGTGGAATTGTCGAGGTCTGAAGTCAAACTTTGACGAACTTTCACTTTTAATCAATGATAACAAACCAGTTGCTGTTTGTTTGCAAGAAACCTTCCTTAAACGGGAAGATGATATCACTATAAAATATCATTCTATTTACAACAAGATCTTTACCGAAGGCGAAAAAGCCAGAGGTGGTGTTTCTGTTGTTGTTAACAACAACATTCCTCACAAAGTTATCTCTTTAAATACAAACTTGCAAGCTGTTGTCGTCAGGTTATCTTTACACAGTGCTGTTACACTGTGTTCTGTATACCTCCCCCCAAGCACACCTATCAATGAGACCAATCTGAATGATCTCATTTCCCAATTGCCATCCCCCTATATTCTAGCTGGGGACTTTAATGGTCACAATGTTATGTGGGGTTGCAATGACACCAACCAGAGAGGTCTACAGTTGGAGAACTTCATTTCCAACAACTCTCTGTCTTTCATGAATGATAACAAATCCAAAACCTACTTGCATCCAGCAACTGGATCTTACTCTTCCATTGATTTAACATTATGCAGCCCAGTCTTACTTCCCAATTTCACTTGGAAAGTGACTGAGGATTTGTGTGGAAGTGATCACTTCCCCATTATTTTTTCATCTACACAACCGTCCAGCAGTGTACGACCGCAGAAATGGAAGCTTTCCAAAGCCAATTGGAATAAATTTGAAACCCTATGTGAACAGACCATTACACATGATAAATTTGGAAATTGCGATGATCCTGCAAAACTTTTCACTTCCCTATTAATTGATGCAGCTAAACAGTCCGTCCCTCAGACCTCGACAAACCCAAAACGACCTGACAAGCCTTGGTACAATGATGATTGTAAACAGGCTGTCAGAGACAGAAAACAGGCCCTTAGAAAATTTAATCTCAGGCCTACCAAAGACAATCTTAACTCATTCCGTATTTCCAGGGCAAAAGCCCGTCGTACCATTAAAGAAAGTAAGCGCAAGGCCTGGAGACAATATGTCTCTAAGTTGAATAGTAGAACTACTACTAAAAAAACCTGGGATATGATCAGAAAGATCAATGGCAAAGGCCAGTCCCCTCTTACACACCTTGAAGTTAACAATACTTCATTGGAATCTCCCCAGGATATTGCTGATGCTCTTGCTGACACCTTTTGCAAAAAGTCTTCCTCTGCAAACTATTCAGAAAAGTTTCAGAGGAATAAAGCTAGAGAAGAAAAGAAAAAGCTTAATTTCAAGTCTTCGAATTCAGAGCACTATAATAAACTCTTCACTTTTAAAGAATTAAAATCTGCCCTGAATAAAGCTCATGATTCTTCTCCTGGCCCAGATAAAGTTCACTACCAGTTTTTAAAACACTTACCTTTTACTTCCCTCTCAGTTTTACTTGATATTTTCAATGATATCTGGCAGTCAGGTGTTTTTCCTGTATCCTGGCGGGAGGCACTTGTCATTCCTATCCCAAAACCTGGCAAAGATGCTAGTGACCCGGCTAACTATCGGCCAATAGCTCTTACTAGTTGTCTCTGCAAGACCCTAGAACGTATGGTCAACGACAGGCTTGTCTGGTTTTTAGAGAAGAACAACCTCATCGTTGATGTACAGAGTGGATTTCGTCGCCAGCGCGGCACCATAGATCATCTTGTTCACTTTGAAACCTTTGTCAGAGAAGCCTTTATTAATAGACAGCATGTAGTATCTGTCTTTTTCGACCTTGAAAGCGCCTACGATACAACTTGGAAATACGGAATTCTGAAAGACTTGCATGACTTTGGTCTTCGAGGCCGTCTTCCTCTTTTTATTTCAGCCTTCTTGGATGAACGTCTTTTCCGCGTCCGAGTTGGTAATACTGTCTCGGGAGCCCGTGAACAGGAGATGGGTGTACCCCAAGGATGTATTCTCTCTGTTACACTTTTCAGTGTAAAAATAAACAGTATAGTTAAAGCTATCTGTCCTGGTGTAGACTGTTCCCTCTATGTTGATGACTTCGTCATATGCTTCAGATCTCGAAATATGAATATTATTGAGAGACAACTTCAGCAATGTCTCAACAAATTGCAAACATGGTCTGATGAAAATGGCTTCAAATTTTCAAAGTCCAAAACTAAGTGCATGCACCTCTGTAATCTACGAGGTGTTCATCCAGATCCTGAACTTTATCTGGACAAAACTAAAATTGAAGTCGTTTCTGAGTTTAAATTTCTTGGAGTCATCTTTGACAGAAAGCTTTCCTTCCTTCCTCACATCACTGCACTTAAAAAGAAGTGCAAGAAGGCTCTTAATCTTCTTAAGGTTGTGGCTCATTCTGAATGGGGAGCAGACCGTAAAGTCCTCTTGCGGCTTTATCGGTCTTTAGTTCGCTCTAAGTTGGACTATGGATCTGTTGTATACGGATCGGCCCGTAAATCCTATCTGAAAATTCTTGATTCTATACATCACGAAGGTCTACGTCTTGTGCTTGGAGCTTTCAGAACTTCTCCCGTCAATAGTCTTTATGTTGAGGCTAATGAACCTTCTCTTTCTTACAGGAGAGAAAAACTCTCACTTCAATATATTTTAAAACTTAAGTCGAATCGTTTTAATCCAACTCATAACGTTGTCTTTAAACCTGAATATAAACGTCTTTTTGAAAGGAAACCAAATGTTATTCCTCCATTTGGTATCCGCATGGAGCCCATTGTAGATAACCTTGGCATAGACACCGAGTCTATTGCCAACTATAAAATCTCTGAAATCCCTCCATGGACACTAAACAGTGCAGAATTCAGATTTGACCTTGCATCTGACAAAAAGTCTGTCACGGATAGAACTGTATTTCATGCTAGATACAACGAGATAAAGGAACATTATTTTTCCTTCAAACCCATCTATACAGATGGATCTAAAGAAGGCAATTCTGTAGCAGCTGCCGCTGTTTATGGACAAAGAAGCTTAAAATGCCGCCTTCCAAACAACTCTTCTATCTTCTCTGCTGAAATTAAAGCAGTAGATCTGGCCCTTAATCTAGTTGAAAGTTCTAATTCCAACCGTTTTATTATCTTTTCAGACTCTTTGTCAACATTACAGACCCTTTCAAATCAACGACTTGAGAATCCTTTAATCTGCAGTTTACTTGAAAGGATCTCACAAATTTCTTCTAAGAATAGATTGGTGTTCTGCTGGCTTCCAAGTCATGTAGGCATCAAAGGCAATGAAAATGCCGATAGGTCTGCCAAATCTGCACTTAACCTTCCCATTTCAGATTTTAAAGTTCCACACACTGATTTTAAAGCCTCCGTTTTATCACATATCCAATCTTCTTGGCAATCCCAGTGGGATGCTGATATTTTCAATAAACTGCATTCAGTTAAACCATCCCTTGGTGAATGGTATCCCGTTTACAGATCCGTTCGTCGAGAAGAAGTGATAATTGCACGACTTCGAATTGGCCATTCACGCATCACACATTCCTGGCTCTTGACAAGAGATGATGCCCCTGAATGTATACCATGCAATGCAACCTTTTCTGTAAAACATATCCTACTAGATTGCATTGACTTTCAGCCAGTTCGTTCAAAATATTTCAACGTCGATAGTTTGAAAAATCTTTTTGATTCTGTCGGCGTTGAATCTATTATCGCTTTCATAAAGGAGATTGGCATTTACAATAAACTGTGATATTTACTCTGGAGTTTCTTACCCATCTTTTTACAGCATTCTTTACTTCATTAATATTCAGTTTGCATCTCCTTAATGGGAGGATTAGCCCTCTTGGGGGCATCTTATCTCATTGGAGACAGGACCTCTTTAATGGGAGTATTTGATCCCATTGGAGGCTCCAATCTTTACCAGTTTTAACCTCATTTCCAAGGAAAAACAATATTATCAGTCTTGCCTTTTAATCTAAAACTGTTGAGTAGGCAGGGAATGCCCAGCCACTCAATATCATATTTTATGCACATTATAAATGACACATATTTCTTTTTCATTTAAAAAACTTCTTTTTATCAAACCAACATTGAGTTTAAACCTTTTTATCACTTTCTTAAATCTTATCATTTAAAACTTTTGAGTATATAGGGATTGCCCTGTAACTCAATAATGCCCTTTATGCATTCTTCTTAATTCAGTTCTTATCATTTAAAACATTTGAGTATATAGGGATTGCCCTGTGATTCGATGATGCCCTTTATGCATTAAATTTTCTTAATTCAATTCTTTTATTGTCATTCAAACTTTATTCAGTTTAAACAACTCCACGTTTATTATCTTTTAACATAGATATGCGCGCTAAATGACCAAAGTTGTCGATGCGCCATAAAACAACATTCATTCATTTCAATTTGGACCAGTCTTAAAATCTATTGTTTGGTAAAGGGTTAAGAAATTACAGGTAATGTCTGCCAACTAAGTTTTGTACATGATATCAGATTTGTTAGTAGTATAGGTTATGTGAAAATTCTGTGTGCATACCATTAATGTAGATAGGATATCTTGAAATCAACATTTGATTGATTAGCATTGGGTAGTGTGTAAGCTTCCGCTAGATTAGAACAGTGAGCAAAATTAGTCTTTTTCATTTCAGCCACAGTCGTGTTGTTGGAAGTTTCAGAACTGTTTTCAAGGGGCCAGGGTATCGTACAGTCAGTTAACAGCTGCAAGGCAACATTTTTTGGGACATAAGGTAAGTTTTTTTTACTCAGCTGAAAGGGTCATATTATGGTATGGGCCCAGCTGTCCATCTGTTAGCAGTTTATAGTATGCACAACTCCACCTACAGTTTCCATCGGAATAAGTTCACACTTACCACAATTAATCTCTATGATATGTAGTAATGTATGTGAATTTTAAAATTTGGATCTCTATAGCTGCTCTAGGTTTTAACCCTTTACTCCATAGATACTCCTTTCTACACATTGCTTGTAGGAGCCTTTGGAAAACATAGTGGCAAAAGGTGAAATTGCTCATCATGAGCAATTTCACCTTTTGTCACAATGTTTTCTATGCTATCAAAAGGTGCACTATACACTTAAGAAATGGCTTCATCCTTGCTGTTAGTTAGTGTCCATTAGAGATACCACAGAAATGCCTTATGGGGTAAAGGGTTAACCCCTTTCACTGGCAAACCCCTTCGGACCTATAAGGATATATGAACGGCTCTACTGCAGAGTTCTTTGTCTTATCTTTTCCTTGAATAGGCTGAGTGGTCAAAAACAGAAAGCATTTCTATTACATGAGATTTTCAGTGCTGGAGCATGCATATTGTCTAGAGCTAGTTCTGTTTGAAATACATGGTCACATTGTTCAGAATAAAAAAAACTAAAATATATCCACTGGTACATCCACACTGAAATTAAAGACCTTACCCGTTAAATCCAGATGAAAAATGCTGGACACACAGCCAATAGCCAAGTTGAAAATGTACAGGGTTTGAAACCTATAAAGGCTACCAGCATGTGTAGCTCACCTGAGCTTTTGTGCTCAAGGTGAGCCTTTGCGATCATGCTGTATGTGGCATGCGGTCTGCACCAGATTTGTACCTTTTGTTTCTTTTTAGTTATCAGTTCTCATTTAATGATCACATCTTTTTTTCTACAGAACAGAGCTGGTATCAAATGCTTTAAGACAATCCTTCGACAAACCACAACAGCTGCAGGTCGTGTTGCTGTGGAAGAAATACCAAAACATGCTGAGAAGGCAGTTGGAAGATGGCTGATTGCTTGTGCTGGGATGTGTGTGGGAGCAGTGATACTTGGTGGTGTGACAAGGTTAGCACTGCTGTTAGATAATAATCTGTAATATTGTATACCTAGATATGTATATTTGTAACTTAATAATCTGTAATACTGTATATGTAGATATGTCTATGTGAGGTTATAATCGGTAATGCTGTATAATCCTATACCACACAATCCGCTCTTTTATTGACCCATAGATAGAAGTCATCTGAAAACATTGTAGGAAAAGGAGAAAATGCAGGTAACCAGCATTTTCTCCTTTCTCCACAATGTTTTCTACTCTATTTAGCACAAATTTCAACGTATGAGTTGTGTTTAAATTTGTTATCAGCAAGTGCTCTCAATTTGGACCAGCCTAAAATTTTGTTGTTTGGTAAAGAGTGAAGTAGATATATACATGTGTCCAAATACTTGCAATATACCTATTACAGACATTTTGCATACACAAAATGGTTGAAAATTCAAGACACTCCTTATTTGGTAGAACCTGTATACTTGTAGTAAAATACGCAAACAGAAAAGTTTACAAAGTTTTTAAATTTGCAAAATCTCAAAAATTTCCACATTGCAAAAATTTCAACTGATACTGAATACATGTAGACTCCTTTCCAAGACGAAAAATGCTCCTCTTACACATTTTGAAAGCTTTTGCAGATGACGGAAAATAATTTTGAATGATAGAAATTGTCGATTAGAGGGTTGAAATTATTTTGGTAATGATAACAAAAGCTGGTTACTGCAAAATAAATCATATTGATGATCCATGTGTGCTTTTGCTAGTCATTAGCTGCAAATAAATTTAATTGGCAATTAACACACGATCCGGACTTTTAACGACCCTGAGAAAGAAAATCTTTGAAAACATTGTAGGAAAAGGAGAAAATGCTGGTAACTTTTGACATCCCCAAGAAAAAAGCCTTTAGAAAACATTGTTGGAAAAGGAAAAAATGCTGGTAACCAGCATTTTCTCCCTTTCCCACAGTGTTTTCTACCCTTTCCAAATCAAATTTCAAATTTTGATACTCATTTATTTTGTCGTCTGCAAAATGCTTTCAATTTGGAACAGTCCAAAATTTTGTCGTTTGGTAAACAGTTAAGCATCTTTTAACTTTTTAGGAAATGACAAGCTCAGGATTGTGTGGTAAAGGGTCAGTATTGTACTACAGTACTACTAGTTAAACTCATTACCAAACGACAAAATTTTGGGTTTTTCCAAATTAAAAGCATTTGCAGACGAGAAAATAAAAGTGACCGGAAATTTAAAATTTGTTTTGTGAAGGGTAGAAAACTTTGTGGGAAAAGGAGAAAATGCTGGTTACCAGCATTTTCTCATTTTCCCACAATGTTTTCTAAAGGCTTTTTTCTTGGGGATATCAAAAGAAGGAATTGTATTGTAATGGGTTAAATAATTTTCAACTTGTATATTACATTAACAGACTGACAGAGTCTGGACTGTCTATGGTCGACTGGAGACTTTTAAAGGACATGAAACCACCCACAACAGAGGAAGAATGGATTGCAGAGTTTGAAAGATATAAGGAGTATCCAGAGTATAAATAGTAGGTGGTGTCTGTGGTTGTAAGGTAGAACGTTAGCAGTGTAACCATACGAGTTTGACACCTGAGGGCAGGTGTCATGTTTGGGATTGTTCACACATTTGGCACAAGTACTGGTGTAGTTCCCAGGTAGCAGAATCAAGAGAGACTATTATATGTTGCACTGGTAAGATTTTATGTCTTAATCGGTCTAAAATAGAAATGTTTAAAACAAATAAAAACAAAAAAAACACTAAATCAGCAAAACTAGGTGTTATGTGCAAATGAATTAGTCCAGTTTCCAATCTGACAGGATTCCATGCTGTACTGTTTATATCTTTACATTTCTGCATTGTTGTTGGCTTAGCTCTTTACAACACAATCCTGACTTTAAACAACCCTAAGAAATAAGAAAGACTTCTATTGAAAAAAAGGGTTGAAAAAGGAGAAAATGCTGGTAAGCCGCATTTTCTCCTTTTTCAACAATATTTTCTACCCTATCAAAGTCAGATATCATCATATTAATAAGATTTAATTTCTTATCTGCAGGTAAATCTCACAGTATTTTCCTCTTCCTACAATGTTTTCTTTCCTTCCAAAGACAAATTCTATCTTTTAAATCCAAGATAATTTTTTGTATGCAAAGGCTCTCAAACTGGACAAACCAAAGATTTTGTTGTTTGGCAAGGACGTAATCTTATTAGATTCACTTTGATTGAGAAGTAACTTCTCCTGTAGTATGAA
Organism: Tridacna crocea; assembly: GCA_943736015.1. Taxonomy (NCBI): domain Eukaryota; kingdom Metazoa; phylum Mollusca; class Bivalvia; order Cardiida; family Cardiidae; genus Tridacna; species Tridacna crocea. The sequence continues at coordinate 53,032,890 of OX031064.1, read as the reverse complement.
AAAGGAATTACAAGGAATGAATCAAAGAATTGCAACAAACTTTTTCTACAATCATCGTAGAAAAAGGAGAAAATGCTTTTTACAAGTACTTTCTCCTCTTCTCAGTGAGCTTTTGAAAGATGTCACTATAAAGGTTTTGTTTGATAAAAGATAACAATAGATATTTTGCCTTACAGTGTAAACAAAGAGAGAGAAATGACACTAAGTGATTTCAAGTTCATCTACTACATGGAGTGGGCACACAGAATGTGGGGCAGAGGGGTGGGGCTTGTTTTTGCCCTACCTGCATTGTACTTTTTGAAGAAGGGCTACATTTCTAAAGCTATGAAACCAAGATTGGCAGTATTTGCAGGACTGATAGGGTTTCAGGTGGGTAGAGTAACTGTTTAAAAATGAGCCCATTGTAGGAAAAAGAGGAATTGCTGGCATCCAGCAATATATGCTGGCAGAATTGAGAGCATCTGTGTAAAATAGAAATGGTCATCATGGATGAATTTTCATGACGTGGTCTTTATGAGTTAATACAGCCCTTTACCAACTGATTTGTAAAAGGGGACTTTTCCTATCAAAATGATTCCAAGTTTCAAAAAAAATTTTTTATAGATAGTTTATGTCAGAATGATCTCAAGTGAAGCCTGTGGCAGAGTCGAAGAAATCTAGGCTCTATGAGATCAAATTCAAGCTTGGCTGAGCTCCGTTTTAGGATTTGGATTAAAAAAGATCTATCCTTTTAAACGTTGTAGCTGAACTTTAACCCCTTTCCCAAACAATCCCTGGTTTTTATGACCCTGAGATAGAAGCCCTTTGAAAACATTGTGGGAAAAGGAAAAAATGCTGGTAACCAGCATTTTCTCCTTTTCCCACTTTGTTTTCTACCCTGCTAGAAACAAATTTCTGTTTTTGAGTTACGTTTATTTTGTCGTCTGCAAGTGCTTTCAATTTGGACCAGTCTAAAATTTTGTCATAGGGTAAAGGGTTAATGTCTCTGTTAACTCTTTACCACACAATCATGACTTTTAACGACCCTGAGAAAGAAGCCTTTAGAAAACATTGTGGGAAAAGGAGAAAATGCAGGTAACCAGCATTTTTTCCTTTTCCCACATTGTTTTCTACCCATCTCAGTTAGAGAGAGTAGACTGAGATGGGTAGAAAACCCATCTCAGTTGCTTTTATCTTACTGTCTGCTTTTAATTCGGACCAGTTTATAATTCTGTCGTTTGTTAACTCTTTACCTCACGAGAAAATTTAGACTGGTCCAAATTGAAAACATTTGCAGACAACAAAATAAAAGGTGACTGAAAAATTGAAATTTGTTCTGGGAAGGGTAGAAAACACTGTGGGAAAAGGAGAAAATGCTGAGCATTTTCTCCTTTTCCCATAGTGTTTTCAAAAGGCTTCTTTCTCAGGGGCGTCAAAAGTAGGGATTGTGTGGTGATGGGTTAGAGTTAATTGTACATTTTTTCTACAGTGTTAGAAGCAGCTGTAATCTGCTGGAGAATAAAAGACATTTTTTTTTTTAAGATTTGAGTTACTTGTACAAGATTTGTTGTCTGTAGGGCAAAACATTAAAACCGGTTCATAGTAAACAAACATTTGATGCTTTTCTTGCACTGTTTCAGGGATTTCTTGGTTGGTACATGGTGAAGAGTGGACTACAGGAAAAACCAGAATCTACTGACATTCCTCGAGTGAGTCAGTACCGCCTGGCGTCCCATCTTGGTTCAGCGTTATTGTTGTACACACTGTTTCTATGGAATGGTCTGTCTCATTTGCTGCCAGAATTGAAGGTAATTGTCTTTGAACTTGTATCCCAGGATAGCCTTCTATCATATGAGGACACACCCAAATAATGCAGGAGCCAACTGTGACAAAAGGAAATTTAACCCATTACCACACAATCCCTACTTTTGACGACGCTGAGATATAAGCCTTTAGGTAACATTGTGGGAAAAGGAGAAAATGCTGGTAACCAGCATTTTCTCCTTTCCCCACAATGTTTTCTACCTTTCACAAAACAAATTTCAAATTTTCAGTAACTTTTATTTTGTCGTCTGCAAATGCTTTCGATTTGGACAAGCCAAAACATTTGCTGTTTGGTAATGAGTTAACCCATTACCACACAGTCCCTACTTTTGAAGAGCCTGGTAACCAGCATATTCTCCTTTTCCCACAATGTTTTCTACCTTTCACAAAACAAATTTCAAATTTTCAGTAACTTTTATTTTGTCGTCTGCAAATGTTTTCGATTTGGACAGGCCAAAAAATTTGCTGTTTGGTAATGAGTAAATGCATCTGCATGATTATTCCTAATAAGTCATCAAATGATTATAAGCCATTATAACCCATTCAGTCTTAACAATTATTGAATCTAGAGGTAAAGTGGTCCTTGGTCATGTATTAGGTAAAAGTGATTTAAGAATATACATGTAGAGTAAACAACACTTTGTAAGCATTGCTTTCAATGTTCTAAGACTTTTTTACACCACATTTCAATAAACACAAGAAATATCTTACATGTTCTAGAAAATTTTAACACCAACCAAGACTGTTGTTGAAGACTGTTGTTAGTCTTATTTGCCAAGATTTTCTAAATAATAAGTAACAGAACTGATGGGCTAAACCGAATAGTTTAACCAATAAGAAGTTTTATTACTTTGAAATCTAGAAAATTTTGAAGAATAAGAGATAGACCGTTCTTAAGAATGGGCCAGGTTTTTTATTTGCAAGCGAATGTCAGCCATTCTTATACAGTGTCAAGAAACAAAGTATATCCACAATGCTCTGACAAAAGGGGTTAGATACAACTCTAACATTATACCAAGCAAGTCATTACATAATCATGGATCCATATTCCATAAGGTCCATTTCGTAAAATAACCAACTTGGTCATTGTGTACACTGGTCCTTTTATATGTAGAAAATTAGCCACTACTGAAAAGTTTCAACCCAGGTCAGTCTGCACTGGGTGATCTTGTTTGATACTTTTTACAGATGCATGAAGCCCCCTTTTTTACAGGGCATTGGCATATGTATATGTCTCTTTTTCTATTCTTCAGTCAGCTGTACCATTTCCTGCTGCTGCAAGATTGAGTCGTATGTCCCATGGTTTGATGGGAGTTGTGTTCTTAACTGCCTTATCAGGTATGGGGGTCATCCTTACATAGTTGTATGGTCAGGTGGTGTGGGACATGGAAACTTGTTCCTGGCTGTTATGAATCATGTTGCCTCAAGCCGAAGGCAAGGTGGCAACATGATTCAAAACAGCCATGAAGAAGTGAAGATTGAATTAACCTTATTTTTTACAGACAAGATTAATAACAAAAATATATTCCTGTTAAAATGTTTTCTTTTCTACAAACTTTTACCAAATTTTAGAGTGATTCAAATTGTAAGCATTTGCAGGCAACAAATCATAAGTGGCTAAAATCAAGGTATTTGTCATTGATAGGGAAGAAAATATTTCGGAAAAAGGAGAAAATGCTGCTTGCCAGCATTTTCTTCTTTTCCTGAAATGCTTTATAAAAAGCTTTCCCCCACATGGTCACTAAAACTTGGGATTGTTTGGTAAAGAGATAATCACCTAACACTTTATCCAAATGTTCTTCAAACAGCTTCTATACAGTCTTTTCGTACATTGAATTTTATGCTATTATCCCTGCGGAGGTGGAGGGACATAGTTTTAGCATTGTCCTTCTGTCAATCTGTCCGTGTGTCTGTCCCGGTGAATATCTCCAATACCATTTGACGGAATTTCGTGAAACTTTATATATGTTGTTATGTACATACCCAGTTATTCCTAGCTTTGTTCATGTGTGTATCTATTTTTGAATGGTTTTCCCCTGTTGCTATTTTTAGAACTGAACTCTCTCTTGTAGAATATTGTGCTGGAAGTTTCCAGGCCTTTATACAATCTGATTACTAAGAATTATGCAACTGATTTTAACATGAATTTTCTGGAAGTTTCCCTGTTATTATAAAAGGAAAAGCTTTTTACATCTCAGTGTTCACTAGTTAATACATGATTGCCAGACTACAGTGGGGATTATCTTGTGTTTGTGTCCTATAATTAGTGCTTGGATTATATTCAGTTTGGATTTGGATCAGACTAGACTAAAGTGAGGATTACTTTGTATGCTTAGATTACATTCAGTTTGGATCAGGATCACATTGGAATTAAGACTGGAATAGTTTGTCTTCTGAATTTAACGTTTAAGGTATTGTTTTGTACTATTGTAACTGTTTATTTGATATTTTTGTTAATAAATTCTGTTAATTGTTATCGTTTGTTGCTGGCTTCTTCTTTCTAGTTACGCCTGACTCGTAACAGAAATTGGGGGCTCGTCCGGGATTGGAAAATAGACTAACGCATTCGTTTTCCTTTTGGGATTAACCATCGATTGGAAAATAAGACATAGACGTTTGCTTTTCACAATTTGAATAAATCTAATACATCCTGTTAGTCAAAATTACTAATCAGTAATTATAATACAATTTTGTACTTGAATCCAGCAACAAACAAACATGTCTTTTGACTTAGATAAATTTACGGCTGAACCATCTGTGGAGTTATTGAATTTGGGTAAAAAGACTGATTTGCTTAATCTTGCTAAGCACTATAAATTGTCTGAAATAAAATCTTCAATGCGTAAACATGAAATTAAGAACATTTTGGTACAATATTTTGTTGATGAGGAAATTTTTAATGAAAATGCTCTTTCCCTGATAGTTGACGTTCAGTCAGTTTCAAGTTCGAAAGAACTTGAATTAAAACTTCAGATCAGACAATTAGAAATTCAGGAAAGAGAGAAAGAAAGAGAATGGAAAGAGAGAGAGAAGGAAAGAGAAAGGGAAAGAGAAAGGGAGAGAGAAGAAAGAGAAAGGGAAAGAGAAAGGGAGAGAGAAGAAAGAGAAAGGGAAGAGAGAGAGAAGGAAAGAGAAAGGGAAGAGAGAGAGAAGGAGAGAGAATTTCAATTAAGAATGAGGGAAATAGAAATGCAAGAAAGAGCAAATCAGCCGAAGCAAAAGATTGAATACAATTTTGATGTTACAAAACATATTAGGCTTGTTCCTCCATTTCAAGAAAAAGAAGTTGATAAATACTTCCTACACTTTGAAAAAGTTGCAGAAAACTTAAATTGGCCAAGAGAGCACTGGACTTTGCTTCTGCAAAGTGTTTTGATAGGCAAAGCTCGTGAAATTTATACACAACTAGGTGTTGAACAATGTCATCATTATGAGACTGTTAAAGAACTTATTCTCAAAGGTTATGAGCTGGTCCCAGAAGCATATAGACAAAAATTTAGAAATTGTAAAAAAGATTCTAACCAGACTCATGTTGAATTTGCTAGAAACAAAGAACAGTTATTTGATAGATGGTGCTGTTCTAAGAAAATAGACCAAAATTTTGATAAACTCAGACAACTTATGTTAGTTGAAGAATTCAAACGTTGTATTCAATTTGATGTTAAGACATTCTTAGACGAAAAACAAGTTGAAACTTTAGAAGAAGCAGCTCGTCTGGCTGATGATTACTACCTTACACATAAAGTTTCTTTTATTAATAAACCCAAACCTACTTCCTCACATCCCCAAAATAAATCTATGTCTGGTAATTCATCTGGCATGCCCAGTCAATCCAATACACCCAAACCCAATTCTACTAGTGAAACCAAAAGTCAATATCCCTTATCTCGACCCACTTGTAACTATTGTAAGAAACCTGGTCACCTTGTTTCTGAATGTTTGAAATTAAAAAGGAAGTTAGAAAGTGATGAAGCCAAACCAACAGGGCTCACCACTCTTAGACCAAGGCCACAGTCTTCTATTAAAACCAATACAATTGACATAGTCACAAAACCCAAGTCTGATTCTAATATGGAGATTTTTGAACCATTTATGTTGAATGGTTTTGTATCACTTTCAGGTGATAATTGCCCACCTACCCCTATTAAAATTTTAAGAGACACAGGAGCTTCTCAATCTCTTATTTTAGCAGATATACTGCCTTTTTCTGAGAAGACTTCTTCCGGTACTAGTGTCCTTATTCAGGGTGTAGAGTGTGGAACTGTTAATTGTTAAAAAAAAAAAAAAAAAAAAAAATTCTCAGGTATTGCTGAACCTTTAACAAATTTACTTAAGAAAAGCACAAAGTTCAAATGGAATGACAAATGTCAAGATGCATTTGATCGTCTGAAAGCCATACTAAAGAGCGCACCAGTTCTCTTGGCACCTGATTTTGACAAATGTTTCAAATTAGCTGTTGATGCAAGTGATGTTGGTATTGGTGCTGTTCTTTTACAAGAAGATAATAATGGTATTGATCACCCAGTTTGTTACTTTTCTAAGAAATTTAACAAACATCAGAAAAATTACTCTACCATAGAAAAAGAGTGTCTTGCTTTAATTCTGGCAATCCAGCAGTTCGAAGTTTATTTAACCTCTTCAACTTCACCAATTGTTGTATTCAGTGATCATAACCCTTTAAGTTTTCTACACAAACTTAAGAATAAGAATCAAAGATTACTGAGGTGGAGTTTATTGCTTCAAGAGTTTAATCTTGACATAAGACACATAAAAGGGAAAGATAACATTATACCAGATGCTCTTTCAAGAGTTTGAAATTTCAATAGTCGTTTTTCCGTAAATCAAGTTTAAACTGTTTTTTCTTTTAAATTGTAATTTCATTACCTTGATTATTTTCATTAGTCTGAAATAATTAATATTTGAGTTTGTCATTTCCTATGTATACTTCAGATAAAGTGTCACATACATGTATATAAATAATATTGCAAAAAAGAAAGATTTATTTCATAAACCTTTCTTTTTCTTTTCAAGGGGGGAAGTGTTATGTACATACCCAGTTATTCCTAGCTTTGTTCATGTGTGTATCTATTTTTGAATGGTTTTCCCCTGTTGCTATTTTTAGAACTGAACTCTCTCTTGTAGAATATTGTGCTGGAAGTTTCCAGGCCTTTATACAATCTGATTACTAAGAATTATGCAACTGATTTTAACATGAATTTTCTGGAAGTTTCCCTGTTATTATAAAAGGAAAAGCTTTTTACATCTCAGTGTTCACTAGTTAATACATGATTGCCAGACTACAGTGGGGATTATCTTGTGTTTGTGTCCTATAATTAGTGCTTGGATTATATTCAGTTTGGATTTGGATCAGACTAGACTAAAGTGAGGATTACTTTGTATGCTTAGATTACATTCAGTTTGGATCAGGATCACATTGGAATTAAGACTGGAATAGTTTGTCTTCTGAATTTAACGTTTAAGGTATTGTTTTGTACTATTGTAACTGTTTATTTGATATTTTTGTTAATAAATTCTGTTAATTGTTATCGTTTGTTGCTGGCTTCTTCTTTCTAGTTACGCCTGACTCGTAACAATGTGTACTATGCAAAATGGCTAATTGGGAGCAATTTTAGGTTATGCAGGTCTTTTTTTGAGGGGGATATCATTTCAACAAAATTGCTTGTGTTTTGTTATAATATCACATGTATTGTAGCATTTTTATATCTCTGTTGTATTTGCCATCATTTTGTCTTCAGGAGCATTTGTGGCTGGTTTAGATGCTGGACTCACCTATAACTCATGGCCCAAGATGGCTGACAGATGGATTCCTAGTGATCTTTGGGCCATTAGCCCAAAATGGAAAAATATGTTTGAAAATGCAACCACTGTACAGTTTAATCACAGACATTTGGTAAGTTTATATTATGAACAACAAAGAAATTTTTTTTAAAAATAGTCATTGTATATTGCAATTTTATTCCAGGTTTGGTGTATTTTGACTAAAAATCTCTCACAAATTATTAAACACTGTTGGAAAAATGTAAATTATCCCTTGGATCATAGTGGTAAGGCGCAAGCCAAGACATCCATTAGTTCTGTCCTTGAACCACAGTTTGGCCATAAATACAGTCAAGTTTCCTTTTCTTACTCTTTAAAAAGAATCAAAACTGAAGCCTTCACTCTTTACCATATGATAAAATTCCAGACTTGTCCAAATTGAAAGCACTTGAGAATCTGTGATTTTTTGGTAAAGGCTTGAGCATGCCATGCATACTGTGTCATTCAGTTTTATACCAGAACACAAAACAAGTGTATCCAATTCAACAGTATTTCGAGAAAACTGATGAAGTTGGCCCAAAGAAGAGAAATGTCTTTTTAAAGTCTTTACCAAACAACAAAATTTTAAACTGATCCAATTTGAAAGCACTTGCAGACGACATAATAAACATAACTCAAAAAAATGAAATTTGTTTCCAGCAGGGTAGGAAAGATTGTGGAAAAAGGTGAAAATGCTGGTTACCAGCAGTCTGTCCTTTTCTCACAATGTTTCAAAATGGCTTCTTTTTCTCAATTATTAAAAGTTGGGATTGTGTTGCAAAGGATAGATAACATTGCGGGAAAAGAATGTTGTTGGTAACTAGTAGTGTGTCCTTTTCTTACAGTGTTTTGAAAAGACTTCTCTCTTTTGGTCATTAAAAGTTTCGATTGAGTAGTTTAGGTTAAATCTATGATAGAACAACCAAAATATTCTTTTGAATTTCATTTTCGTGAAATCACCAGGGTCTAGATTCACTAACCATTCTTTAGACCATTCTTTGTTTTGTTCTCAAAGGTATGCAGTTTGGAAGTAACTCAACTTCTGGCTAAATCATTCGGTTTAGCCAATCAGAGTTGTGTTACTTTCAAATATAGAATATTTTGGAGAAAAAGACAAAGAGCGTTCTGAAGACCAGTAACTATTGGTGAATAAGGGCCACATTAATAATCCACTGTCCAGAGAATATTTATGTACATCTTATTATGTTCAATTTGTTGCAGGCTGAAAGTACCATTGTTTTGATAGGTGCATTTTGGTTTCTCTCTCAAAAACATCCACTTCCAAGGCGGGTTAAATTGGCAATCCATTGTTTGTTTGGAATGGCTATACTTCAGGTAAATATTTGTAGCACATGTTCCTAGAGGAACAGATAAGGGAAAAATTTCAGGTTCTAAATAGTAATATTATCTCAGTTCTTTTCTAAATTCTGTGCACAGATCCCTGGTAGCTCAGGCAGTAGGGTGTAGGACATGAGAACAGGGAGTCAAGGGTTCGATCCCAGGCTGTAACTCCTGGCTCGGCAAGTTTCTTTCCGAGGATTGATGATAGTCACTGCTCCAAGATTCAGTCCTCTCCCACCACTAACCATTGTTTAGACGATGATTTTGTGGGAAAGCAGCCAGTGGCTTGGAAAAAGGATTGTGTGGAGTAGTGTTAAAAATAATGTTGTCGGGTTTTGGCGTGCTTACTTCAGCATGTAGTCCATGGGAATTGTTAAAAGCTTAACACTCAATATCCAGATACAGTCAAATCTGTCCTACAGATAACTTGTATTAAATATTTAACTGATTTAAAAATCCGCTGCTTTAACCCTTTACCCCATAAGGCATTTCTATGGTATCTCTAATTAACCCTAAATAACAGCAAGGATGAAACCATTTCTTATGTGTATATGACACCTTTTGATAGTGTAGAAAACATTGTGACAAAAGGTGAAATTGCTTGTCATGAGCAATTTCACCTTTTGCCACAATGTTTTCCTAAGGGTCCTACAAGTAATGCGTAGAAATGAGTATCTATGGAATAAAGGGTTAATTCTGTATCTGTCTATAATCACAGTAATGGAACTTGCATTTAAAGACCATTACATGTAAGAGACTATGTTTTCTTACCACCAGAGGTGATCTCTGATGATAGGTGTTTCACCCTTTACCATACAACTGTAAACTGAGGAAAAGAGTTTTTGAAGACTTCGTGGTAAAAACAGAAAATGCTGGATATCAGTATTGTCTCCTTTTCTTACTATGTTTTACAATCTTTCACTGCCTATTTTACATCTATATAGTCATGTTTTAACTCTCATCAGATGAGTTGAATTTGGAAAACACTAATTTTGTAGTCCATTCAATCCTTACCAAATGACAAAAGTTTGAAAAATTGAAAGCATTTGCAGACGTCAAAATAGATGTGTATCAAAATTTGAAGTTTGATTTGGAAAGGGTAGAAAACATTGTGGGAAAAGGAGAAAATGCTGGTAACCAGCATGTTCTCCTTTTACCACAAAGTTTTCCACCCAATCAAAGAAAAATTGTGTCATTTGAGCCACTGTAAAATTTTTGTCTGCAAATGCTTTTAATTTGGATAGGTAGAAAATTTTGCCATGTGGTAAGGATAAAGAGTTAAATTGGTAATCATTCTTATTACAGGGTGCCCTTGGTATTACCACATTACTGACTTATGTTCCAACAGAACTAGCGGCCACACACCAGTCTGGCAGTGTCGCATTGTTGTCATTCGCAGTATGGGTTGCACATGAGTTGAAGAGAATTCCAAAGTAATGTTATAAGACTTTATGTCGGGTTCTTTTTCTTGTACTTGTTTTCAGTCTGTTATAAAAATATCTTTGAGCTTGTACTGGTAGTGCAAACTTCTGGTTAAGATATTTCTGTACGTATATATGTATCCCATTCGTTGATGGGGCCATTTTGAAATGTAAAGCTGGGAATTGAATGGAGTGGTTGATGAACATATCCCAGAAATGACTATTATTTGTTTCTGCAGAAGAATAAGTGTGCACATTAGTTGTAAGGGTAGTTGCGTGAGGCTTATTAATTGTTTGTGTGATGGAAGTCGCATGATGTTTATGTCTTATGCTGTATGGTAAGAAAACACTTTCAAAGAACTTAATATGTTCACAGTTCATATCAACTCTTTACCAAAAGACAACATTTTGGACCAGTCCAAATTGAAAGCATTTGCAGACTACAAAATAAATGTGAATTAAAAAATGAAACTTGATTTGGAAAGGATAGAAAACATTTTGGGGAAAAGAAGAAAATGCCAGTTATCAGCCTTTTCAGGATCGTTAAAAGTTGAGATTGTGTGGTAAAGACTTAACTAATCTTGAGACAAAAGAAAACAACTGTAAAAAAATGAAACACTTTTTACCGAGGAGAAATTCAGTTTTTTAACTTGCATTCTATGTATGAGAAATCTTGATCTGTATTCACCAATCATTCTTAAGAATGTTCATCCTTATTCATTGTCATATTTTCAAGAAATTAATTGATTTGAAAGTAACAACTTTTGATTGACTAAACCAAAGTTGATTGGCTAAACCCTTTGGTTTAGCCAATCAAAAGTTGCTTTACTTTCAAAATTGGAAACAGACTTGCAGTGATAGAAAAAGAAAGGCTGTTGAATACATGGGCTGACTTGTGTCAGATTATCAAATTGATATTATTGAAGGATGAAAACAAAGAGACCTACAGCAGATTAATGAAAAATATTGTTGTTTAATGGTAACTGCAATGTTTTGTTTTAAATTATTCTGTACAAATATGTATTGTATGGTTAATGTTGGTATCAATTTCATCATGTTCAAATTTTCATGACGGCCATCAACATAATGTTTTCAGGTTTTTTTTTTTTAACTTAATATTCTCTGTTCATATCTACATCAGAGCTTAGAGAAATTTATATGAACTTGTTATAATTTTTTTTCACTTATATAATTTTCTTTCAAATAAAAACCTATTGTTTGTAGAATGTGTTCATATATCATTTCCATGAGTTTGTTACCCTGTCTTCTGTGTTCATGTACTCCTATATTTTGAGTCCAAAACCGTGGTTTTGTCAAAATTTTGTCTGACTCTATGATTGTGTGGTTTGGTCTCACTTTGCAGGCTGCACCTAACTGTTTGGTATGCTGGGTTCACTCCTCCCATTTTGTCAAAATCTAGGTTTACTGTGTCCAAACTAGTTACTTGGGTCATAAAAAGTTGTTTTACTGTGTCCTGTCTCTAACATTACTGAGTTTCAGTCTGCCTTTAGAGTCCACATCAGTGGCTTGATTGCGTCCCAATCTGTAGTTTTTTTTTGCGTCTCTATCTGTACTTTTGTTCTGTCCAATCTGTTGGTTTATTTTCTCAAATTTTTTGTGTCTCAATCCAGTTTTATGGTGTTCAAATCTGCATTCCTACCTGTAGTTTTACTTTGTCCAATCTGTAGGTGTTTGTATCTCAATCTAGTTTTATGGTGTCCCAATCTGGAATTTAATTATGTCCCTATCAGTAGTTTTTTGTCCAATCTGTAAGTTTTTTGTGTCCCTATCTAGTTCAATAGTGTCCCATCTGTACTTAAATTGTGTCTCAATCTGTTGTTTTCTTTTGTCCTATCTTTTGGTTTAATTTTTTTCCAAATCTGTAGTTTTCTGTGTCCCAATCTAGTTTAATGTGTTCCAGTCTGTACTTAAAATGTGTCCGAGTCTATCTGTAGTTTTGTTTTGTCAAATCTTTTGGTTTATTTTTCCTATCTGTAGGTTTTTTGTGTCCTTATCTAGTTGTATGGTGTCCCAATCTGTGCTTCAATTGTGTCTCTATCGGTAGTTTTGTTTTTTCCAATATTTTGGATTATTTTTCCAATCTGAAGGTTTCTTGTGTCTCGATCTAGTACAATGACGTAATCTGTAGGCTCATTTTATCAAGTCTCTCACCATGTATTTCCCCCAACTGTTCGTTTTTTGAGACCCAATCTGTAGGTCTGTTTTCATCTTCTTTCACTTTTGTTATCCTCATCTTCAATTGGTCCCAATTGCATTTTTTTTTTTAGTTCTTTTTTTTTTTCCATATAAATTCTGTTGTTGTATCCTAATGGTCCTGTATTGTCCCCACCATTTTTATTATTTTTGATAATAAATTATGTACCTTGTGTGTCAAATCTGCTGAAAGGATGTACTTCATTCTCTAAATGCACCTTTATTCCAATGAGTGAATTTGTCCTACAGCATCAGATCACTGAACTTATAAGGATGTTCAAGTCCAATTCAAATCTGTCCTTTCAATTTACTTCATGACTGGCCAAGATTCTTTTGTCAAATCTTTATCAGATATAGATTGAACTATGCACATCTTGAACAACCTGAAAGAAATGGATATCTATTAGTTTATACATGTATCTATTTTGTAAATGTGAGTCTCAATTGTGATTGGCACATTAAATTCACTAGTCTACTGCAATGGAAAAATACTAATATACCTAACAAAAACGATGGCTTAAAAATATAAGCAGAAAACAAGTGATTGCATTTTAGAAAGAAACATTCCTTTCCAGTCAATTTTTATCACTTCTTTTCAAACTGACAGTTTCATTCAGGTCCAAATACTTCTCTCTCACTCTCTCTCTCTCTCTTTCTCTCTCTCTCTCGAAATAATAAGAGTGTAACATTAAGCTTTGATATAATGGTATAGGTCTTAATACCCCTGCAAAACAAATGTTTTCAGGGGTATACTGGAATCAGCCTGTGTGTCCGTTCGTCCGTATGTCTGTCCATCCGTGTGTCCGTCTGTGTACAAAATATTAGGTATTTTGTATCGCAAACTCCTACAGTTTTCCTTCAATTGTATTTAAACTTTGCACATATACTGATCATATATTGAAGACTTGCAAGACGCAATTTTCAAGTGTCGACTCTTCCTGGTTGAGGAATTATCTCCCTTTGAACTTGACACTTTTTCTGTCGAAGCGCTGGCAGGGGTATTATGCACATTCAGTGAAAGTTCTAGTTTTCTTTTGTGTGTATTTGTCTGATGTTTATTAACCCATTACCACACAATCCCTACTTTTAACGACCCTGAGAATGAAGCCCTCAGAAAACATTGTGGGAAAAGGAGAAAATGCTGGTAACCAGCATTTTCTCCTTTACCCAAAAATGTTTTCTACCCTTCACAAAACAAATTTCAAATTTTCAGTAACTTTTATTTTGTAGTCTGCAAATGCTTTTTATTTGGACAAGCCCTAAAATATTGTCGTTTGGTAATGAGTTAAAAGATTGTTAAAAGCATGGAAATCAGTTCATAAAGTACTTTAATGTAATGAATTAAGAACGAGATGCAGGATTACTATCACGATAATCAACTATCACTGATAGATAAAATGAAACGATAAAATTTCCAGGAAATTTTGATTTATAATGTTAGTTTTCTAAAATAATTGTGATAGCCATCTTGTATCTCGTAGCAGATTAGTGCCACTATACAATATGTTACAGTTATTTAAAACTTATGCAAATTTTGTTTCTTTACCAGGCCTAACTTAGTAAAACAGGGCCCTGGGTCTGTATTCACCAAGCATTCTGAGAAAACGGTCTCAGTCTTATTCTTCAGAATTCCGTCAGTGTGAAAGTAACAGAACTTCTGATTGGCTAAACCATTTGGTTTAGCCAATCAAAAGTTCTGTTACTTTCACAGCCAGAAAATCTTGAAGAATAAGACAAAGAACGTTTGAAGAATTGTTGGTGAACACAGACCCAGATGTTTTCAAAATAAGGAAAGTCCAAAAGTGGCTGTTTGCGAAAGGGTTAATACGGTTAGATGATACTTACTCCCACTGTAGGAATTAATTGATGCGTTTTCTCTCATCCATTTTTTTCCTCCATTTTTCCCTAATTCTTGGTGGTAGGATACCTGGAAACTCTGTAAGGAGGAATAAGGGAGTATTTCAAGGAATTTGATAGCTGTCTGAAACGCTCAATAAAATGCGCATATTATTCAACCATGTACAACACAAGCCCGTACCTTAACAATCTGTAAATAGAGAGGGTTTGAAACCATTGCAGGAAAAAGAGATAAAGAGGGTTAATAGTACCTTCCCTAATTCCTCCACAATGTTATCAACCCCTTCAAAGAAAGTAGCCTTACTAGATGCAAGTATTTTTTTTTTCAACTGCAATTGCTTTTAGTTTTCAGTTGGTCAAATATGAGCATATGTCATTTAGCAAACAGTGATAGAACATCTCAAGTTGCCAAAGCTGTCTGTAGATTAGATTATAGGAAACTTTTTTGTCCAAAACTTAGGATTTATTTGAATGAGATCTCTTTTTTTCCAAAGCACTTGATATAAGTGTAAATTGAATACAATCATGTAAATTAAGTCTGTATAGTTGTCATAATAATAGTATGTCAAAGTACAGTAAATGAAAGAAGTTCTTCCTATAAAGAAAGATAGCAGTTCATGCTTCGTATTCACTAACCATTGTTAAGAATATTCTTTGTATTATTCTCCATTTTTTTTCTCCATTCGGTTTAGCCAATCAGAAGTCCTGTTATTCACAAATTTAGAAAATCTTGGAGATTAAGAACATTCTCAAGAATGGTTGGTAAATGCAGGCCCAGGTTTCATTGCGAGTACGATTACATAACGTCGGTTTGCTTCCCAAACCCCGTAACTACAGCTTGTAACAAGCTGTAGTTACGAGGTTTTGGAAGCAAACTGACGATAACCACTACATTCAAATATTATCTGGAATACTCTACAACTTCTTGCATTTCATTTACTATTAAAAAAAAGAAAATCCTTTGAACATACCTTTTTCATTTATTACTAAAAAAAAAAAGAAAATCGTTTGAACATACCTTTTTCATTTATTACAAAAAAAAAAAAAAAAAACTTTGAACATACCTTTTTCATTTATTACTAAAAAAAAAGAAAATCCTTTGAACATACCTTTTTCATTTATTACTAAAAAAAGAAAATCCTTTGAACGTACCTTTTTCATTCAATACTTAAAAAAACGAAAATCCTTTGAACATACCTATTTCATTCATTACTAAAACAAGAAAATCCTTTGAACATACCTTTTTCATTCATTACTAAAAAAAAAGAAAATCCTTTGAACATACCTTCAGCATCTATTTTAATCCTTTCAATCTGTTTACACTGTAAGCCAATTTTGTATTTCTGCAGTTTTTCCAGGCCAAGTTTTTCTCGAGGGTTTTGTGTCTTTTCTGTGTTTTCGTAGAAAACTGGTACCGAGCTTTTATTGGCAAGATATGGAGGCCCTGCACGGTGTATAAATGTACATATGTATATACTCATTCCAATTGAAATTGCTAGTACAATATATGGCCTGCAACACGGGAAAAGGGACATTCAGACGTTTGCGTAAAGTGTCGTCACGGATCAGCCTGGGCTGTCTGCGCAGGCTGATCCAAAACGACACTTTCCGTTCTGATGTGATTTTCTGTTGCGCAAAAGTCTGCTGTAGCACAAAATCTAATGTAATCGTAAAGTGCCGTCTCGGATTAGCCTGCACGGAGTGTGCAGGCTGATCTGAGATGACACTTTACGCAAATGTCCCAATGCCCCTTTTCCAGTGTTGCAAGCCATATTGATTTTATTTATTTTCCATCATCGTGTCATTTCATTACCTATCTCTTATCATAATTATACTAATGACTCGCACTCTTGCATTACATTCTTTTCTTTCATTGCTTCTTTCTTGTGTGCTACATGACCTTAGATGTCGATGCACCATGCATAAAACACCATACATTCATTCATTCAGTACTGGAGCAATTGGCATACGAAATAAGGCCACTTAGGTTGATTCAAAGAGCTTCCATTAATTATTGTTTTATCATGAAATTGGAAAACTAGAATTTGAAACACTGAAGTACACCTGCAGATTTAAACTGATATGATGTTCAGGGGAGAAATCCAAATGAATGACAAGTTAATCTTCAGACTGAATTTTGTCGGGGTTGGGAAGTTTAACCAGAGAACCTTGGGTTCAATTTAAAAATATGCACCGGTATGTATATTACCGACTGAGAAATGGGGCTCGGCGTGCACTTGCTGTGGCTGGCGTAATGTGAACGGCAAAGATCTTTTAGAATTTAAACGGACAGAAAACAGTTCATATTATTTTATCGGGGAGAAAACAAACCTTGCTTTTTTATCCATCTGACAACGTTTGTCGAATCATCCTCTGCAAGAGCAGGAACGGTAAACAAGTGCTTCTTTGTTCTCTTGGGCGTCACAGGCTCAGGACAAACTGGCTTCGCTGGTAATTGGATATTCTTTAGCAACTTGACATGTTTCTCTGCAGATCCGTCCTTTACTTGCTTTGCTGAAGCTCGAACTTCTATCTTCCTGGGTTCTTGGCCGAACTGCGGTGAACGCACATAGAATGACATCATGCAATCAGATCTGGAGTGGTGGTTTTTAATAGCTTCCAAAGACAGTGCAATCGCTACAGAAATTGAACTTGAAACTTCTTCCTTCAGTTTGTAAGTTTTTCCGGAAGTTTCCTGTGTGACATTTTTGTCAATTGCATTGGACTCCTTTACATTACCGTCCGGAGCACTGGCTGATTTATGTGATACAGTCTTGTCGATATTAACCGTAATATTCTGTAAGCTCGCTGGTTTTCTCTCTTTGTGAGGAACTTTTAAACCAGCAAGTCTATTTGAAGTTTGAGGCTCATAACCTTTTTGACCTTTAGTATCACTCAACTTCTCGATTTCTTTTGTACTCTCGGATTTGTCGACTCTCAGAGCTTGTTGTTCGAAATAGGATTGGGAATGAAGAGCATGATCATAGTCCGAGTTGTTTCTTTCCAAAAGACCATTTACTTCCTGAACATTGAAAGTAATTTCTGCATCCGGGTGATCTTTACGAAGTTTGGATTCTATTGTTGCATCAAGATATGTTGTTTTAGAGTTCACTTTTGTAGCTTTATTAATATCTATGTACTCGATATTTGAATCCTTGCCCTCTCTAAGAAAAGCGAGTTTCAAAATTGCAGCCTTAACATCTTCTTCTGCCAGAATAACTTTTCCTATTCCAGCTTTGCTAGTAGCTTTTTTTGATTCTGATGCACCAAGTTCCGCTGTAGCAATACCCATTTCATCGTATCTTTCTTCTTCCTCCTCAATTTCAATGCATTCTTCGATTTCTTCTTCTGTTTCACCTTCAAACTCGTCGTACAATTTGTTACCAGTAGTAGAGAAGAATCCCGGGCTAAGTGACCGTCTTTGTAGAATACCGTGGTCAGAAGAAGATGACTTGTCAGATCTTGTCACAACTGATATCAGTACTCTTCTGTCACTTGTGGTGTCAGATGACAGATCTTTTTCTAATTCATCTGTTGACTCTTGGGTTTCAATGGACAATTCCCTAACAACATCAGCCTCTTCAACATTTATTATTCTATGGATAGCAGCTTTCGTCTGCCCGATATCGCTGCTAAGTTCAGTCTCGGCTGCAGCGTCCACTTCTTTCTTCTCACCAGAGACCTGCTCTTCCTCAGCTGTTGTACTGATATTCTCGCCTTTATTTACAGATACAGTTGTAAGTGAAGCTATATTTGTTTCAACATCTTGATCTATGTCAATTTCCTCTGCTTTCTCAGAGTAAACTGTCATAGTTTCTTCGAACTCGTCGTGTGTTTCCTCGCCTATTTCATTATCTAAGATCGATGTAAGAGAACTGGCAGTGCTGGATGATTCTGGGTCCTTCTTCATCCATTCTGTGACTGATTTTTGAGCACCTGTTTCGATATAACACATAAAACAGAGGTTTTAACTCTTTACCACACGATCCAGACCTTATACGACCCTGAGAAAGAAGCCTTCTGAAAACATTGTAGGAAAAGGAGAAAATGCTGGTAACCAGCATTTTCTCCATTTCCTACAATGCTTTCTATCTTTCCCGAAAAAAAAAATAAATTTTCGAGTCATGTTTATTTTGTCGTCTGTAAATGCCTTCAATTTGAACCAGTCTGAAATTGTGTCGTTTGGTATCGAGTTCAATCTTTAGCATACCATGAATTTAGACTGGTCCAATTTGATGGAATTTGATGTCGATGAAACTTTGTCCTTAATAGAAAAGAAAACATTGTAGGTAAAGGAAGAACTGCTGGTTACCAGCATTTTCTCCCTTTTTCCACAATGTATTCAAAAGCCGTATTCATTGAAATCGTTAGAGGTCGGGATTTTGATTAAAGGCAAAGCAAAAGAAATCACCAAATTGAAAGAAATTTCAGACGTGATTATTCAGCAAAATTCTTTAACCCTCTTTTTCTTTTCTGCTGTAAATTTGACCTTGTAATAGACGGGTAATTTAAAACGAAAATGTAACATATCTCCACATTAGATGTTGCTTTCCGAAAATGAGCATTCGGACATTTGCGTAAAGTGTCGCCTCGGATCAGTCCGCACAGGCTGATCCTAGACGACACTTTCCGTTTTTACGTAATTTTCTGTTTTGCACAAGACCACTGAAAAACAAAAATCTGATGTAGTCGTAAAGTGCCATCTCGGATTAGCCTGCGCGGACTGCGCAGGCTGATCCGAGACGATACTTTACGCAAATATCCGTATGGCCATTTTCGCTTTGCAAGACATGTGGCATCGTTACGGCAAGATTCTCTTTTCTGTCTGTTGTGCATGCATGTTGTCTACACACCAAACTAGGTTAAAAGAGGAGTAAAAATTACTGAAGTTTTGTCAACAAAAAGGACAAAAGATAAAAATCATTTCTGGAAAATAAAATATTCGATAGAATGTGCGTGCAGTTTTCAAGATTTTGATCTTTGAATTTTCAATGATGAATGAACTGTAAATATGTACCTTTCACAAGAGTGGGTTAATAATTTTTCAAATTTAGTGGTATACTATTAAAGGTGGTCCTTCAGACTTTGGGACGAAAATTTTACAAGAATACAAAAAGATCATCTTTATACTCCAAAAGCCTTATAATTTTCATTCATAAAACCCCAGTAGTTGAAAACCATCCGACAACATGAGAAATTAGAAATTTACTAGGGAAACACTGTATATTTTTACATGAACAACTCGCTCATTTACACACCGGAAACTACAAACTAAGTTTCAAACATAACATCCGAAGAAGACATTTTGAAAATAATTACATGTTTGTTATGTTATGGAATTTCAGGGTCATAAGTCACGTGTTCTCTTTTTCCCACAACATTTTTCTACTCTTCCCAAATCAGATTTCAATTATTTTTATTCACAATTATATTGTCTTCTGCAGATGCTTTCAATTTGGACTAGTTCAAAATACTGCCGTTTGGTAAAGAGTAAAATTTTTGCCTATCCCGATGGGACGTTACATGCATACTCCCGATGAGAAGTATAAAGTTGTTTGTATTGTATCGTAATTGTATTGTATTATATGTAAAATTTATCTTTGTATTCGTATGTTTATTCCTGGTGTTGTATACGTATTATGCTGTTATTTTCATGTGTAATGGGCCGGAGGCCTAAGTCACCAATAAAGTATTGTATTGTATTGTATTGTATTGCCAGTCACTTAACATTCCCACAATGGGTTTTTTTTTTTTTTTATTTTTGGCAATCTAAAAATAGCTTAAGAGGCTACGTAGCCTTTTAAGGGAATACCTTTAAAAAAATTTTTTTTTTTTTTTGTAATTTTGTGATTCTTAATTAATGATGATTTGAATTGTTTTTTCGCATGAATTTCAGTGATATAATATATACTTTTAGTTTGGTGGGATGGGAAAATTCTTAATACCCACCTTTAAACTGGTCAATTACCTATTATGCATAAAAACTAAACAACTGTTTCTTCTGGAAATCGGATGCATAACAGGTCTATGGAAAAATAAAACTTTAAAGTGGCCGATTAGAAGAATTTTTTAATGTAGATTGCCTGATATCACTGAGCTACCCGAAGAATTTAATACTAGTATTCTGGCTACTTTTGCAAAAAATGCTAGACCTAAAAGCTAGAAATTTAGAATTACAAACATACATAATTATGTTTTCGTCAAATAACTAAAACATTTATGAACATATTTGAATCAATTTTCAAAAATGACTTACTCGTTATGTATAAACGGGGCTGCACATGAATTGACTAATAGTATCTTTCCCAAACGACATACTTTTTAGATTTGTCACAAATTGAAAGCATTTGCAGACAACAAAATATATGCAAAATATATATGACCCCAAAATGAAAATTTGTTCTGGGAAGGTTGCAAACACTGTGGGAAAAGGAGAAAATGCTACCCGCGTTTTCTCCTTTTCCCACAATGTTTTCAAAAGGCTTCTTTTTCAGGGTCGTGAAAACCAGGGTTTGTTTGGCAAAGGGTTAAATGCCTGCTGCTCAATCCTTGTTTCTGATACTTTGAAAATGTGAAAATTGGAAATTTCTTTGCTTTGTGGGTATACATATTGTGATTTTTCACAATGTTTTCAAAAGGCTTCTTTTTCAGGGTCGTGAAAACCAGGGTTTGTTTGGCAAAGGGTTAAATGCCTGCTGCTCAATCCTTGTTTCTGATACTTTGAAAATGTGAAAATTGGAAATTTCTTTGCTTTGTGGGTATACATATTGTGATTTTTCAAAAGAGATCATCAAAACGTTATCTCTGAATTTCATTCTGGCAAAGTTTTTGTCATCTTTAGAATCTACTTCATTGGTGAACTATTTGCCCGCACAAAGCTTTATCCATTTTGTTGTATAGGAATGTTTGAATGAAATCGGTGCCTCTGCTACAAATATTTATTGTACATTTAATTCTTTACCAAACCACAAAATTTTAGACTGGGCCAGATTAAAAGCATTTGCAAGCGACAAAATGAATGTGACTAAAGAAATGAAATTTGTTTTAGGAATGGAAGAAAGCATTGTGGGAAAAGGAGAAAATGCTGGTAACCAGCATTTTCTCCTTTTCCCACAATGTTTTCAAAAGGTTTCTTTTATAGGGCTGTTAAAAGTCGGGATTGTGAGGTAAAGGATTATTGAAACTAAAATGAAAATCTCACCAATATCCACAAGACTTTCTCTGTTTATGTCTTCTCTTTGGATATCAACTTTAGCACAAAATTTTCCAAGCCCTAAAGCCCGAAATAGTCGCCATCTTCGTGACCTAGGAGCTAAATTTGCTTCATATGAAGTATACTTCTTCGTTTTAAAGCATTTTTTTCCCATAACGGTGCAAAAAGAACATTTTTTTCTGAATTATTCCAAGACAGTCATTTTTGCTTGTATAAAATGTATTTGACGTTTGTCATAATATGTGCCTAGCAACCGGAACGTCGTTTCTATACTCGAGTTGTTCGGCAATTTTCGATGACGTTCGAAAGTTTTCGTAACGCTACGTCAAACTTATATCCATCGGTGTGTCAAAACTATTGTCATCATTCATAGGTGCAGTGATTTCTTTTTCCAACTGGCCTAAGATTCTGATCAGTAAAGAAGCTGGAAAAAAATAGTTCTATTGTATACAATCTTGGTAGAGGTCCACTAGGAGATGCAACATACCAAATATCAAACCTCTGCACCCTCTAGTTTTAGAGCTTTGATATTTGGTATGTAGCATCTCCTAGTGGACATCTCCCAAGATTGTTCATATGATGCCCCTGGGGTCATAACTGGCCCTGTTCCAGAATTTTGTCATGAGCACTCTCCCTTCAACCATAAAAAAGGTATCCTTTTACTTAGTAGGTTGACTTTCACGCCAATATTTGAATAACATGTCTCTTTCTTCTTTGAAATTATCACTGCCACCCAATGGCATCCTCGACAAATACCACTTCAGCGTTTTCAACGCTTTGATTATTAAACGAGTTTACTGAAATTGAATGACGTAAGCATATATACATTTTAGCCAACCAGTTTGATAGAAATGGTAACACATAAACCAGAATGTGAGATTCTATATCACATAAAACATATTTCTGCATAAATCTTTATTTATCATTATTTATCTAACAATTAGAATTTGTGCCCCATGTTCACCGGAAGTGCATTACACAGGTCTTACCTTAACTCTTTTCCAAAGGACAGAACTTTTGGCTTGTCCAAATCAAACGCATTTGCAGACGACAAAATAAAAGTGACTGAACATTTTAAATTTGTTTTCTGGAGGGTAGAAAAATTGCGGGAAAAGGAGAAAATGCTGGTTACCATCATTTTCTCCTTTTCCCACAATATTTTCAAAAGGCTGCTTCCTCAGTGTCGTTAGAAGTCGTCATTGTGTGATAAAGGGTTAAAACATATTGGGAAAAGGGAAAAGTGGCTTAAATGGAGCAATTTTGCTTTTATACAGAAGAAAATTTTGTAGGAAAAGGAGAAATGCTGGTTATCAGGATTTTCTCCTTTTCCCACAATATTTTCAAAAGGCTGCTTCCTCAATGTCGTTAGAAGTCGTCATTGTGTGATAAAGGGTTAAAACATAGTGGGAAAAGGGAAAAATGCAGGTCACCAGCCTATCCAATATCTTAACCCTTTCCCAAACAATCCCTGGCTTTTGCGACCCTTGAGATAGAATCCTCTTAAAAACATTGTGGGAAAAGGAGAAAATGCTGGTAACCAGCTTTTTCTCCATTACCCGCAATGTTTTCTATCCTGCTGGAAACAAATTTCAATTTTTGAGTTATGTTTATTTTCTTGTCTTAGAGTGCTTTCAATTTTGACGAGTCTAAAATTTTGTCGTTTGGTAAAGGGTTAAAATTATATCACTACCAGACAACAAAATTATGGACCTGCCCAAACTCAAAGCGCTTCCACATGACAAAGTGAACATGAATCTAACACTGAAATTTAGTCACTGAGAGAAAGAAAATATTGTGAGAGGTGGAGACGTAATTTTTTAAAACTCTTTTGAAAACATTGTGGGAATATGAAAAATGCTAACTGCAAGCATGTCGCAATATTTTGTCAGGTACACAATAATCAAATGGACCTATCCAATACATGTATACACAGTTATATCTTTCTTAAAAGACAACGTTATAGACCTGTCCAAACTCAAAGCACTTGCAGTCACAAAATTAACATGAATCAAACATTGAAATTCAGTCGCTGAGGGGGGAAAATATTTTTTTGGAAAATGGAGAATATGCAGCATTTTCTCCTTTTCCCACAATATTTTCCAAAGTCTTCTTTTTCGAAATTGTTAAAACCTGGTATTGTGTGGTGAAGGTATAAAGGGAAAATATTTGGACTGGCCCAACAAACATTTGACATTCACTCACATTCTAAAATAAACACACGTGCAAAGAAAACAATGAAATGTATGTCATTGTTGTATTGTACTGTATGTACAAATCGTAAATAAATCTGTCTTATTTTTTCAAAATGAACTAACCCATTACAATCATAGTGTTTTTCCAACCACGATGAAAGGTTTAAAAATCATTGATGGAAAAGATCTGTTGAACAGCATTATCTCCTTCGCCCACAATGTTTTCCATCATTTCCAAAAAGCTTTCCATCTTTGGAGCATATTTTCAACCCTTTACCACACAACCGAATTTTAGACCAGTCCCAATTGAAAGCATTTGCTGATGAAAGTGTCAATGTGGCTCATATAAAAAGATTTTTCTTTCATAGGAAAGAAAACATTTTGGGAAAAGGAGAAAATGCTGGCAACCAGCATTTTCTCCTTTTCTCACAGTGTTTTCAGAAGCCTTCTCTTTCAGGGGTATTAAAAGTCATTGTGTGGTAAAGGGTTAATTGTCATAAGCACATGCTTTCCAAGTGGGCAAGTCTAAGATTTTACAGTGT
Source organism: Tridacna crocea (assembly GCA_943736015.1). Taxonomy (NCBI): domain Eukaryota; kingdom Metazoa; phylum Mollusca; class Bivalvia; order Cardiida; family Cardiidae; genus Tridacna; species Tridacna crocea. The sequence goes on along the minus strand of OX031064.1, from coordinate 53,008,490 downwards.
AGTAAGTGGTTTGTCCAAATATCAGACGTTTACAAGCTACCGTGAGAAGGGTTAAAAGAAAGAGAGAGAGAGAAAAATAAATCAAGAATAAGTAGACTCATCCAAATCCAAGAAATTGCAACATCATTTTTTCAAGGCGGAAAAAAAAAGGCAACTGGGGTGGATTTACAAAAATAGGAAAATAAATGGACTCTTCCAATTTCAGTGAATTGTTAGAGGTCTTTACATGATTGAATGGACTTATCCAAATTCAGTCACTTGGTAATGAAATGGACTTTCCAAAATTCAATGACTTGTATAAGAACTAGAAATATATTAAATGGACTCTTCCACAATATTTGATTTTCAAAAAATATGTCAGTGGACCCTTCCAAATTCAATGAATTCTACGTCAAAGGAATAAATTTAAAATGGACACTTCCAATTTCAATGGTGAGAAAAAATAACCCAAAAGTTAATAATGGACTCTTCTAAATTAAAAAATTGTAAGAGAAACGAAATTCTTCTATGGAATGGACTTGTCCAAATTCAAAGAATGATGAGAAACTGCATTTTAACGGAATAGACTCTTCCAAATTCAATGATAAGCAATGGAATTGAAAAAAGCTAGAATGGACTCTTCCAATTTCAATAATTTCAATACTTAAACTTATTCAAAATGAAATCGACTCTTCCAAATTGAATGAATAATCAGACCCCAAAAAATAAGTAGAATGGACTCTTCCACATTTTAAAAAAAAACCCTGAAAAAAAATAATAGGCTCTTCCGATTTCAGTAGATAGTGAGACCAGACAAAAAGTAAAATGGACTCTTCCATCTTTAAAAAAAATATATAAATGAATATAATGGACTCTTCCAAATTCAATGAAAAGTAAGCCATAAAGAATGGACTCTTCCAAATTCCATGATAAGCAATGGAATTGAAAAAAAGCTAGAATGGACTCTTCCAATTTCAATAATTTACTATACTAAAACTTATTTAAAATGAAATCGACTCTTCCAAATTGAACGAATAATGAGACCCCAAAAAATAAGTAGAATGGACTCTTCCATATTTAAAAAAAAAAACCTGAAAATAAATAATAGACTTTTCTAATTTCTGTGTATGGTGAGACCAGACAAAAAGTAAAATGGACTCTTCCATCTTAAAAAAAAAACTATAAATGAACATAATGGACTCTTCCAAATTCAATGAAAAGTAAGCTATAAACTTTTAAAGAATGGACTCTTCCAACTTCACTTTCATTATTGGATTCTTCCTATTTTTTATGTCAAAAGCTTAGAATTTGGCCAAGTCCAATAAAGTTTTTAGGGTAAACAATAAATGAACTCTTCCACATTTCAGAAATTGGAAAAAGATTTATTCAATAAAGTTAACTGTTCCAGGGGTAGAATTTAATATGAATATACAGGCATTGCAAAATAATAAATGGAACCTTCCAAGTTAAAATGGACTGACTTCTTAATCCTCACAAATTTTAAAGTAAATTTTATAAATCATGAGAATGAAGCCTTTTTGAAACATTGTGAGAAAAAGGAGAAAGTGCTCCTTCACATTACAATAATAAATTCTATCAGTCAATAGAAAGAAGCTTTTGAAAACATTGTGAGAAAAGGAGAAAATGCTGGTAACCAGCATTTTCTCCTTTTTCCACATTGTTTTCTGTTCTATGAAAGCAAACTTCCATAATTTGAGAAACATTTGAGTTATTTTTCTGCAAATACTTTTAATTTGGACAAGTTTTATTTTTTGCTGTTGTAAGGTAAATGGTCAAATGTACTGAAAGTGTTAAACCCATTCAACATAAATAGATTCATCCAGATACGCCCACCCCCATCACACTGGACACAAAAGGGGGGGGGGGGGGGGGGAACAGGTTTCATGAAAGTGAGAATTTCGTGCAGTTAACCCTTAACCACATTATACAATACTTTTTGTTTATGATGTCCGTACCCATGAAAATGGATTTAAAAAAATGTTGAAAAAGGAGGGAATGCTGGTGACCAAGATTTTCCACTTTTCCCCACAATGTTTTTTACTCTTTCAAAGAAAAGTCTCTAATTTGTGTAACAATTAAATTGTCGTCTGCATTTGCTTTCAATTGAGGCAAGTCTAAAATTTTGAAGTGGGGTAAAAAATTCGAGAGTTGACAATAACAACAAATCCCAAGCCATGCATGCTTTGGACACTGAGTAAATACATGAAACCATTTGTCTTAACCCTTTACCTCACAATGCTCACTTTTAATGACCCTTAGAAAGAAGACTTTTAAAAACATTGTGAGAAAACGAGAAAATGCTGGTAACCAGCATTATTTCCTTTTACCACAATATTTTCTACCCTTCCCAAACCAACTTTCAATTTTTCAGTCACAGTTATTTTGTCGTATGCTACTCCTTCGAATTTGGACCAGTCCAAAATTTTAATGTTTGGTAAACAAAATTTTAGACTGATCCAAATTGAAAGCACATGAAGATGACAAAAGTAAATCAAACATTGAAAATTTGTTTCAAAGCAGAGTAGAAAACATTTTGGGAAAAGGAGACATTCATATTGTGTACGGTCTTGCCTATCCATGAGGAAATAGAAGGGTTGGTAAGCCAGGAGTCTTGGGTTTGATCCACATTTGAGGCTTCAAGTTTTATTTGGGATTGTTCTTGCCATGGGTATTGAACTTGAAATCCTAGCTTGAGATCTGATAGTACCAATCACAAAAGACGTCCATCAGCGATACGTCATTCAAAGAAGCTATCCGATTGGTTAGTTCAGGGATCTTAAGTTTACATATACGATCCCACTGGTTAGTACTCCAAGACAACAACAACAACACAAAATTTGGATGAAAAAATGTCACTATTAAGGAGGGAAAAAAAAATGTATACAGCAGGACTCGAACTTGGTATCAATAGTTCTCGAGACGAGTCGAGTGCTCTACCACTGAGCTACGCAATCCATTGATCAATATTGAAAACACTTATTAATATATTTTTGTAAATAGTTAATTCGAAATAAAACGTTGATTATCAGCATTTTTTCATTTCCCTACAATGCTTTCTCGGGCCTCATTATGTAAGGCTGTTACAACTCGGAATTGTTTGGTAAAAGAATCAGTAAAAATTTGCAACAACAAATTTGAAGAGATAGGTTGTTTTTATTTGTGCTTCAGATATTTTGCATGGGCCAGTGCACGTTTCCAAGAATTCCTTCACATGTTAGCAAATTCGTTTAACTCATTACCAAACGACAATATTTTAGACTGGTCCAAATTGAAAGCATTTGCAGACGACAAAATAAAAGTGACTGAAAATTTGAAATTTGTTTTGTGAAGGGTAGAAAACATTGTGGAAAAAGGAGAAAATGCTGGTTACCAGCATTTTCTCCTTTTCCCACAATGTTTTCAAAAGGCTTCTTTCTCAAGGGTGTCAAAAGTAGGGATTGTGTGGTAATAGGTTAAATCGTTAATGAAATTCAGTGCGAAATGATTCACTCGTCTCTCATTACTAAATTTTGCGTCGACTTTGTTGAAATTAAGCCATTTGTTTGGAATTGAAGGTCGGAGAGTATGCTAGAGCTATCTGGAACTATTCGCCCCAATTCTAGCAACATTATAAATGTTAAATTGGAAAATCTCTACATCAAAAGCTAAAATTTCCCACTCTGTGTCCGTCTCCGGTGTTGCGAAAGTATTCTTTATTTCAACAAACTTATAACAGTCGAGGCATCAAAAAAGCAGGTCTGTGTAGCTAGCCCTAAATAGAGTAGACGCAACAGGAGGTAATATCCGCTCGAGGCGCGTAATGCAGAGATGAGTAGGCTTTCTCAGGAGGGTATTGATAGCCTAAAAAATATTATGTAAGCTCTGTTGACGTCTTTATTTTTCGGCGTAGCTAAATGTGCTGGCTTTAGACCTACTTCTTGATTTGATATCGTATTAATAAACAGTGTTTTGTAATTGGTCAAAAATAATGATATGTCTATATGACCCAATTTAGAACTTGTCCAAGATATTAACAAGGCAAACATTCTGACTCGTATTTCATGAATATGTAATAACCAACAACTTTCCTTTTTTTTTCTACCTTTCACAAAAATGTACGAAGTGTTTCATTGTCAATTCAAGGGAATACGTAGCTCGGTAGTACTCGCTCTGCTAGCAATGGGTCCAGAGTCCTGTATTGGTCTCATATTTCCCTCATAATTTATGACATTTTTTTAACCAGATTTTTTTTTAATCGTCGCCAATCGCTTTCAACTTGGCCACGTTGAATTTTTTGGTGACCTGTAAAAGATTAAGTACATCAAACTTTTCTTTAGTTCGTCAAGTGTTTATCGTAAGGGTCTTGAAAACGCAGGAGTGTTCGGTAAAATTTAAAGAAACAAAATTTTAAAATGTGTATACCGTATAAATGCATATAGCAGACTTTGAGCCCTGCTCTGGCAAAAGGGGGCTTAACTTTTTACCACACAAGAAAATCTTAGACTGGTCCAAATTGAAAGTATTTGCAGACGACAAAATCGAGCTCAAACGGTACAACTTGGTTTTGATATGGTAGAAAACGATGTGGGAAAAGGAGAAAATGCTGATTACTAGCATTTTCTCCTTTTCCCACAATATTTTCAATAGGCCTCTTCCTCAGGGTCGTTAAAAGTGGCCATTGTGTGTTTAAGGGTTAACTCATTACCACACAAGAAAATCTTCGACTGGTCCAAATTGAAAGCATTTGCAGACGACAACGTAAATGTGATTGAAAAATTGAAATATGCCTAGGGAAGGGTAGAAAACATTGTGGGAAAAGGAGAAAATGCTGGTAACCAGCATTTTCTCCTTTTCCCACAATGTTTTCTAAAGGCTTCTATGTTGGGGTCGTCAAAAGTAGAGATTGTCTGGTAATGGGTTAATGCATTTCCATGAGGTATGATACAAAGCAGGTTACAACATAATTATTGATTTATGAAGTCAGTTTCGTACAAGAACCTTAGCAGTCATGAGGTACACTGGTTCTTGGGAATGCAAAAAAAAACCCTGACCAATAGCAAAATGCATCGTTTCAGGTCAGCCTGTGCGAACCTTGAAAAATTGAAATTTGTTTCTAGAAGGGTAGCAAACATTGTGGTTACCAGCATTTTTTTACTTTTCCACAATGTTTTCTTAAGGCTTCTATCTTAGGGTCGTAAAAACCAGGGTTTTTTTTTTTTTGTAAAGTCCACTTCGTTTATTTTGCGCTCTTGGGCCTACCTTATTACCAAACGACAAAATTGCAGACTTTCACAAATTGAAAGCGACGAAATGGATGTGATAAAGAAAAATGAAATTGTCTTTCGGATGGGTAGAAAACATTGTAGGAAAAGAAGAAAATGCTGGTTACCAGCATTTTCTTCTTTTCCTACAATGTTTTCAAAAGCTTTTTTCTCTCTGGATCATTAAGAATGGACTTTGTGGTATTGGGTTAAAGGAACGATAAATGACGAGTGTTATTTTTATTCTTCCATAATCTATAGCTACAATTACTTTATCAATTATTTACATTTCTACATTGAACTTACATACAAAACATTCACAAGAAAAGAATCATCAGAAACGCTAGGAGAATTAATGAGAATTTCCAAATTTACAAACATACAAGTCGAAAATTGTGTTCACACAGACTTTGTATAATAATTCAGTAGATAGAGATGAATTGCTATTACGGTCCTGACGTTTTTCCCATCCCAATATGGACCCCCCCTCCCTTCTCTCTCTCTCTCTCTCTCTCTCTCTCTCTCTCTCTCTCTCTTTTGTGTAAGTTCAGGTCTCTTATAATAGTATATTTTAGTACTGAACAACACAAGCAGACACATTTTATACAAAGAAATATTACGCCACAATCTAGTAAGATAATGCAACACTGAAAACTTAACATCTAATCCAACATCATTAACAGAGATATACATTGTTTTTCTACAGACTTTGTACAGATTTTGACAGTAATACGCCCTGCAGTTCTAACAGAACATCTTATTTAACCCGTTACCACACAATGCCTGGTCTACGACCCTGAGACAGAGGCCTCTTGAAAACATAGTGAGAAAAGGAGAAAATACTGGTGACCAGCATTCTCGCTTTTTCCCACAAGGCTTTCTACCCTACTGGAAACAAATTTCGATTTTAGGGGTTAACTGTATATATTGTGTTGTCTGCAAGAACTTTCAATTTGGACAAGTTTAAAATTTTGTCACTTGGCAAAGAGTTGATAATAAATATTACAGTGCAAAGAGACCTACTTGGTGAAAAAGTAAATCTTTAACAAAATAGCATGAATTCTTACACAATTACTTTCATTACACAATTACATTTGAGCTAAGCTCTGTGAAAAGGGCAGCTTAATTCATCTGCAAAGCAGCATGAGGAGTCGGTGTAAGCTAACCTGGATTGAAACTTTTTGCTTTAACCCTTTCCCAAACGACAAATTTTAGATTCTTCCAAACAAAGAGCATTTGCAAAAGACAAATTCAGAACTGGTACAAATTAGCTTTAAGTCTCTGACAGGGTAGAAAACATTGTTGGAAAAGGAGAAAATGCTGGAAACCAGCATTTTTCCCCTCTTCCCACAATATTTTCTACATTGCTGAAAACAAATTCCAATTTTTAAGTTACGTTTATTGTGTCGTCTGCAAGTGCTTTCAATTTGGACCTGTTTAAAATTTTTAAATTGTTTTCGTTTGGTAAAGAGTTAATAGGAGCATCACTGAGCTTTCACATCTGAACCATTCTTTGTCACACTGGCACCAATCAATGTCTTTCTGTTGCTGAGTAAGTTCCGTATTTTACCGATCATATGAACCTTTCCGTGAAGGTCAAGGTTAGATTTAGTTTTGTACGATTTGTCACACTCTGAACATTTGAACGGCCTCGCTTTGGAATGGGTCTGCATGTGTTTTAAAAGGTTTCCAGGTTGATTAGTTTTGTATGGACACGAATTACACGTGTACGGTTCTTCCAGCATCTCCCTTATATTTGTTTCCTCTTTCAGATCTACAGACAGTTTCTTATTGCACGTCAAGCTCTTAATTATCTCGTTTACGTCAGAAGAAACCTTTCCTATGCCTTTCGCTTCATTTTCTCCTTTCTCGTTGGTTGCTTTATTCGTATCTTCTCCAATATGCGTAATGGCGTGCGCACGCAGACTCTGGGCGTATTTAAACCGTTTATCACAGAGGTCACACGCGTAAGGAACGTCAATAAAGTGGATCTTCATATGTGACATTAGATATTTCTCTGTTTGGTAGGATCGTCGACAATGAGGGCACGTAAATATCGGTGTCGATCTTTGGACAACCTCGGCTTTTTTGTCTGGTGTTGAAAACTGAAAGAAAAAATCAGACATACTATATACTCAGTTCCATAAATAAGTGTGCACTTAATTTTTCTATTATTTCTCGTTACATGTTTTACCGAAGACCAACAAATTTGGTATCATACTTTAGTTCAGAGTCTGTAGAAAATGCCAGGCTAATCAGGTTTTGACTAATGAGGGTAGTACCAAAATCAAAGTTTCAAAAGTACTCAAAAACTAAGGTAGCATTAAAGTTAGGTTTTGGCCACCACTTTCGTTCAGGAATGAAATAACATTCCTGATGCAATTAATTTACATTATGTAAGGTCTATGCGACGTCGAATAATTGCCTGTATCGACAGCAGAGGTGGCCATTTAAGATATTGATTGAAAAATTACAAGATCTTTGAGAATAACCTAACTTTATTGTTACCTTACTCTTTAAGTACTTTTGCAACTTTGAAATTAGTACGACCTTCATTTAACCCTTTACTCCATAGATACTCATTTCTACGCATTGCTTGTAGAAACCTTTGGAAAAGATTGTGGCAAAAGGTGAAATTGCTCGTGACGAGCAATTTCACCTTTTGCCACAATACTTTCTATACTATCAAAAGGTGGCATATACATAAACGGATTCATTTTTGCTTTTATTTAGGGCCATTTAGAGATACCATGGAAATGCCTTGTGGGGTAAATGGTTAAACAGCAAAAACCCAACTTAATCTTCTAAACGGATAGCGTAGAACCAAAGTTAGATTCTGTGGAGTTTGGTCTTGAACTAAACTGTCCGCAAAAGGTCAGTGAGTCGCGCTTAGTAGCCTAAGGGTCAAGTGGGGTTTTCTTTACTTAAAAACGACCAAAACACCTTGCAGACAATAGGAAAACTTAATATCATACATGCTCCTAAAGCCGGAGATTTGGATCTATATTTATGCATATCTTGGCTCCCTTTCTCTTTTCACAGTGCAATGTTTTCACTTTAATTCATGTGCCAAACATCAATTCACCTTTATTTGCTATGTTACAAAGCCTCCTTTTTTTCTAAAGTTGAAGTGCCTAAAATTTGTTTCAAAAAAAAAACTTAATCAAGTTTGATTCACTATATGCATGAACAAACCCCTAAAATTACGATTGATTGATTGATTGACGATTGGTTGGTTGGTTGGTAGATTGATTGATTAATTTATTGATTTATTGATTGATTGATTGATTGATTGATCGACCGACCGACCGACCAACCGACCGATCGATCGGTCGGTCAGTTGGTTGATTGATTGATTGATTGATTGATTGATCTTCATTCCCTTTTACGTTTGTTTTGTGTATACCCTCTATTTATTCTACAAGCCTAACCTGGAAATACATGTATGTCTGAGTTTCAAAGCTTACCTCTAATTTTCGATTGTTCTTTTTATAGCAGCCCGATGGAATTCCACACTTGGCTGGAGTATCCCTTACATGTATGACGTAATGAATGTCGAATTGGTCTTTGTCATTAAACGCTTTTCCACATTTCTTGCACTTGTACGTGGCTCCAAGCGGTGTCTTCTTGCTTGCTGAAGAAACTGTCGGTGACAATGGCGTCAGTCTAAATGGAGAATCAGCTCTCATATATTCCATTCCCGAGTATGGAGTGACACGGAGGGCATATTTAGAACAGCGTCCTTTGAGAGGAGTTCGGCTTCTAGATTTTGACCTTGACTTATCATTCTTTCTGCTTTTACTTATACTTCTCGAATTTCTGTTGTTGTCCAAAGTTGGCGTCCCTCGTGTTTCACTGGTCTTTACAGGAGTTCTTGACTTACTTCTAGCAGCTCGTAGTGTCCGAATTGATTTGATAGATAAACCTGTTTTTGCCTGACTACACCATGATTTGCCATTCACAGACGATGGATGTTTAACTGTAACTGTATCCCGTCTGTCATTAGCAACAGGGATGCTACTCTGTTTTCTGTTCACGTGATCAGTAATTGAATGTAGAGTATTCGCTGGTAATTCAGTGTCCTTGGTTCCCGTGTCTTGTTTGCATGTTTTCTGCACTATGAATGTTCTATCAGCCGATTTCCGTCTTCCTTCTTCAAAAATATATGTTTTTCCTAACCCAAATTCGTTTGTATTATCATGATCATCATCAGTTGTCTGACTGTCAAACACATACGTCTTGTTTATTTGTTTGTTTGCTGTAATCAATGTCTCCAACACGTATGTTTTATCATGCTTAGCATCTGTTTGATCTCGGATGTATGTTTGGTTAGAAAGTTTATCCAGCTCATCAGCTTCATTGAACACATATGTTCTGCCGGTCGTTTTATCTGCACTACTTGATGTATTTAGAACTTGTGTTTTGTTCAACTTGTTGTCTTTTTCTTGACAATCATTGACGAAGGTTTTGTCGGTGATATTTCCTTTTTCTTCTGTATCATTTAACACAGTCTCTGGTTTGGATGGTTTGTCAACACTGAATGTATTAGAAAAATGCTGCAAGTCATTAGTGAGGGTTGAATTAACAGTTCTGCTGCCAGCTGTTAATGAAAATGTCACATTCAGACTGCTGTCTGGTGCAAGAACGGCAGAAATGTCTAGAGATCTATTTATAGTGCTGGTGTCGGCCTCGGATCTGGTGGATTCCAGGACATTGTTTGTGCTGTCATTGCTGAAACTCACTGTCCGTTCAAACATATCCTTAGTTAGGTTGAAATAGTCTGTATGGGTTCTGGCGTGGTTTCTCAGGCTTGTCTGAAATATGAAAGACAAACATAAAGGTAGTGATGGTATGCAACCGGATATGCGAAATGTGATTTTACCCCTCTCCCTCTCTCTCTCGCTCGTCCGGACCCAAGGTACGAGCCTCACTGGAAACATTTCGTGGTATTTCGTGGTACTAGAGCCATAGTCTAGTACTGGTGGAACCCAGGACGTATACGAATATGTCTGTCTGTCTGTCTGTCTGTCTGTCTGTCTCTCTCTCCAAATTAGGCCTTTTGTTCAGAATCTAACAATATGGTTGAGCAGTATATACACGTACAAGTATTTGTCATTCTTTTCCCTCGCTAACGTCAGACACAAATTAATTTACACATTTATTTTTTAGATTCTTTTTAACCTTTAACCTGCTAAATACTTATTTCTTTTTTTTTTCCAAAAAAAAAGGGGGAGTTATTCGATAAGATTGTGATATTCTGGAAAGAGACATTCTTTACAATTAAGCCCCTTGAAAAGGAGGCTAAAAACGTCTGCAAAAAGTATCGAACCAGGTCAGCCAGACAGATTTAACCCTTTACCCAACCACGAAATTTAAGATTGGTCCAAATTGAAAGCCCTTGCAGACCACGAAATAAACACAACTCAAAAATTGAAATTTGTTTCTAGAAGGGTGGAAAACATTGAGGGAAAAGGAAAAAATGCTGGTTACCAACATTTTCTCCTTTTCCCACAAAGTTTTCAAAAGGCTTCCATCTCAGGGTCGTAAAAACCAGGGATTGTTTGGGAAAGGGTTAAGCCGATTTTTTTTTTCTATTAATCCATTTTCTGCATGTCAAAGAACCATTCTACCTAATTAATCAGACGGTTGCTATAGACAACGTGCATTTTATGGATCCATAACACGGAATGACCTGCTTGTTACATGAACTTTGCATTAACCCCCCCTTTTGTCAGAGCATGGGTAATTTACAAGTTTGTGGTCAAGATGGTAGGGATAGATACCTCCCTATCCTTTAGAAACAAGTACATGTACTGAAAAAAAAGGCTGTTTCCTATTGTATGTGCTAAATGACATTATGACTTTCATCACGCCAAAAGGGGCATTCGGACATTTGCGTGAAGTGACGTATCGGATAAGCCTGCGCAGTCCGCGCAGGCTAATCCGAGACGGCACTTTCCGTTTCTATGTAATTTTCTGTTTTGCGTAAGTCTACTGTGCTACAAAGTCTATCGTAGTCGTAAAGTGTCGTCTCGGATCAGCCTGCGCGGATAGTGCAGGCTGATCCGAGATGACACTTTACGCAAATTTCCAAATGCCCCTTTTTGTGTGTTGCAAGCCGTATATAACGCTTGCGTGATCGCCTTTCTAGAATTAATACATCACTTTATTATTTGCTTGCCTTTCAAAAAACAAAAAAATGTTTAACTCTTAACCAAACAACAAATTTTTGGACTGGTCCAAATCGAGAGTATTTGCCGACGACAAAATAAATATGACCGAGAACGGTTACAAAATTGCAACGGGAGAGGGTAGAAAACATTGTGGGGAAAAGGAGAAAATGCTGGTAACCAGCATTTTCTCCTTTTTCACAATGTTTTCCAAAGCCTTCTCTTTCAAGGTCAAAGGTTATCATTGTGTGGTATAGGGTTAACTTACCATGGTTCTAAAACTTCTCCCACACTGTTCACATGAAAATTTACGACTCCTTCTTGTTTCCTGGTGTTTGATACAGACAGTTTGGTGTACAACCAGTGATTCCTCAAACTGGAATTTTTTCTTGCAATCCACACATTCCGTCTTGAACTCCATTTCTAACTTCCAGCTGTCACTTTTTTTTCTTAACTTGAAAAAAGTATTTATGGGTCAAACTGTTCGCGACTTCTGCAACTGATGTAGACCATTCAGATATCTACCAATACAAGTCTAAATATCTTTTTCTTAAAATAATTTATTTTCTATTGTTCATCCGTTTTCTTTTTTTTTTCTTCAAGTGGCGTAGGGCTCGGCCTACATCCCCCTATGGGAATATAGATATGTAGAAGTTCCTTTCAAATATACTATCACGAGTTATGTTGTCCTTCTCACAAACTAACACAGCAACATATGGACCGAGAGATCCTCTATGTCTACACCGTCCTCTGTCGAATGATTTGACGTTGTTTCTTTCTCTTGGAGAAGATATGAAATCTGTAAGAAAAAAATTAAAAATCAATCGTCAATGCCTTAGAACACAAACGGTTTTAAAATTGTGACCCCTTACGGAAAAAAGGGACCTTCTGAGAACTGCGAAAAATGTCTACCCTGATCAGACTGCGCAGATGCGCAGTCTGACCAGGGTCGAAATTTTTTCGCTTTTAGGATATTTTCTGTATGAAAAAGGGTCATTCACAATGATTTTTAAATTATCAACTTAAATTGACCTGCAGTATCTTTGATCTGTTTACATCTATTATTGACGTATACGAAATTCCCAATAAGTCCCTTTTCGTGTGACGGGTGACAAATTAATACATGTATTCTCCCGTACCCTGCCATCCGCGAATATAAACATACTTTTCAGTGAGTTGTGGACCGAGATAAGCCAACACATACCTGTAGTCTGATCTAAACTCCCCGTCTCTATATTATTAACCGTGTCATCATTCCAATACAATGTCCTTCCGCTTTGCGAAAACTTTATTTTTTATGAACAACAATGTACAGGATGTGGGTTTAAATGTTCTGATTAACTCAGTAATAGCTAAAAACGACTGTTTGTTCCGTTTCAATGACATACATTAGCACCATTTCACTTTTTCTTTAACTCTCTGTTATTAATATATAATGAATAGAACGGGACCTTTTAAAGTCTTTTCTTGGAAATGATTGCAGGAAAAAGAAAGCAATTGTGTGTGACACAACTGCTCCGTTCCCACAGCGTTTTAACCCTGCCCCTCCTTTCCATTTTTTCGTTTTCTATCCGTTTAATCATCACGCAGTGTGTTGTCTATAGAGAATAATTACCGAAAAAAATACAAAGATTTTTTTTCTTTAATTTTTGACAATATGAAATGAAAAATACCACATTATATTGTTTTTAACTATTACCAAACAGCCCTGGTTTTCACGACTCTGTGAAAGAAACCTTTTGAAAACATTGTGTGAAAAGGAGAAAATGCTGGTGACCAGCATTTCTCCTTTTCCCACCATGTTTTCAACACATTATAAAAAAAAATTTTGTTCGCGAGTCACTTTAATTTTGTTGTCTGCCAAGGCTTCCAAATTGGAACAGTCTAAAATTTTATTGAGTGGTAAAGAATTAACATTTCAATCTACAGTATTAGCAAACTTTGATTGTCAAGTTAATCAAATTTTTTTAACAAATAAAACAAACAAAACAGTGATATCTATTAACTTTTCAGAAAATTAGGCAGATGAATAAAACATGTATATCATCAAGAATAAAAGATCAGTCACCTTCTCCTCATAAAGCCTTCTGTTGAATGATGAAGAAACTTTCGATGAACACAATAATTAGTTTACAAGTCGCAATATTTCACACAGATTCAGAATTTTGATTCGCTGAAAACTTACAAGGAATGTTTAGCAAAATCAGCGGCAAATCTTAGCAGATTCAGGATTGTAAAAAAAACAACAAAAGTTAAATTTATTGCCGTGATGCCCGTTAAAAAAGATAATTATCTACATGTACATGTCGATATGACATGATAAACTGATAAAATAGTTTGCTTTCATCTCTACATAATGCCAATGGAAATGTTCAATGTCCGTGGCAACAATATTCATAAATAATGATTGATAAATATGAATTGAGTTTCGACCTTCTACAAAACTATTCTGCGGTATAACGATCCTGAAGAGGAATGCTCCTGAAAACGTAGCCTGGTATTTAGGCCCTGCAGTTAACTCTTTGCCAAACGACAAAATTTTAAACCTGTCTAAATTGAAAGCATCTGCAGACAACAAAATAAACATAATTTGGAAATTGCAATTTGTTTAGGGAAGAGTAGAAAACATTGTGGGGAAAGGAGAAAATGCTGGTTACCAGCATTTTCTCCTTTCCCTACCATGTTTTCAAAAGTCTTCTTTCTCAGGGTCGTTAAAAGGCGGGATTATGTGGTAAACGGTTTTAAGTCATTCTAATAAACAAGGTACACAACTACAGCAAAGTCACAGAAATATGTGTTGTTACTTGCCCTTCTTCTGAAATACAGGATCCGACATTCAGAGCATTGAGAAAACAGAGTTTCCATTTTGCAGTTTTACTTGATGATTGTTTTAGTGAAAAGGTTCTATTTAACGGACTGACACCAGTCTACTGAAAACGTTGTTGGAAAAGTATAAAATGCCGGTAACCAGCCTTATATCCTTTCCCCAAAACGTTTTCTATTCTTTTCGAATCGTTCCAGAAAGCCATTGAATTCCAAATTAATTAAATCAGTAAAAGAAATACATTTATTTTACATTCATTATAGACAAAAGAGCTTTTTGATAGACAGACACACACACAAAGAAAAGAAAAGAAAAGAAAAGAAAAGAAAAGAAAAGAAAAGAAAAGAAAAGAAAAGAAAAGAAAGAAAGAAATTCTTACAAGTATTGCTTCCTAAAAAATCGAAATCCTTTGCCTTTCCTAGATGAAGTGAGAGTCATGTAAATTTTATAAGTAATGCGAGTTGAAACCAGATGTGTGAAGTAGGCTAAAAGCTTTCTAAATGTTTTTCTTTTGATGCAATAGGGGTATTAAAAATTGTGTCAATTTTGTATTTTGTTTATTGTATACTGTAACATATGTTATTTAGGACCAATAGTAAAGACAATATACCGGAAATGTTCTTTGACACTTTCCCATATTGACATCATAGCACGTGACCATGACACGCGTGTCGCTCTAGGGATACATCATTATACGAGGTGTAAAAACAGATTAAACAGTAATCGTTGTAGTGTTAAGGAGCATTTCAAGTTTAGCAATAGCTTCTGTATTTATTTCTTTGATTTGAAATAATGTTGTTTTTTTTAAAGTTCTTATCCATTAGTTGGTTAGAAGAATTAAAAAAAAACCATCCCCCCCGACATCCCTATATTATGCCATCCATGTGTTATTCTCAGGGGTTAGATGATCAGGCTGATTCCATGACTACATGTCTACACGCGGTAATAAGGATCAGTCTACACAGTCCTACTACTTCTTTCTACTTTTCCTAAATCAAATTTCAATTTTTGAGTAACGTGTATTTTGTTGTCTGAAAGTGCTTTCAATTTGGACCAGTCTAAAATTTTGTTGTTTGGTAAAGGGTTAAAATATAAAACAAAATTTACGGTTTATTATATAAAGTGTCAAACTTACCAATGAAGGAAGCACGCTAACACTCGTAGAATCTATAAAGTGTCTTTTATATCCAGATACATTGTCATAGTATTTAACTTTCCTGGTGTTTTCAGTCTAATTTTCTAAATCTTTCACTCGTACTAAAAAAGAACATCACAATGATATGATTCAGACAAATTTTCACAGAACTTGTTGTCTATTAATTATTTCGTCCACAAATATCAGAACACAGTTGATTCGAAGATATGGTGAAAGAACGAGACTCTTGCAGTACAACACAGTTATATCATGGAAGTCTTTATTGTTACAATAATTAAAGGCATTAGTCCTATGTGATTTAGTACTCAAAGTACTCTTCTGTGTAATTAATGTCCCAGATGTTACATTAATGACCTGTGGTCCATTCCCTTCTATGTGATAAGTACAAGTATTAATTGATACGCTAATGACTCTGTTTGCCCATTTTCTAATCATTACCCAAGAGGCCAGATTTACACCTTTCCAAATGAAATATTTAACCCTTAGCCAGCTAGCGACTCAAAGATCTTTGACGAAAAATGTAAATAAAGATTAGACTCCACAGAACGTGGAGTCTGATCTTGGACTCATGCTGTCCGACAGGATGATTGTTTCACCTAAAACATACTTTAAACCTAGTTATATTTTGGATTTTATATACAGTCAGACATAAGCATCACCCGAACAAATTTAGTCATAAGTATTTTAACCCTTTCCCCCATAAGGCATTTCTATGGTATCTCTAACTGACCCTAAATAACAGCAAGGATGCATCTGTTTCTTATGTGTATATGATACCTTTTGATAGGATAGAAAACATTGTGGCAAAAGGTGAAATTGCTCGTCAAGAGCAATTTCACCTTTTGCTACAATGTTTTCCAAAGGCTCCTACAGGCAATGCGTAGAAATGAGTATCTATTGAGTAAAGGGTTAAATGGATACCTTTTATTTGGTATATTTTCAAGCAATGCACGGACCTACTAGACAAGCAACTGGCTGTTTCATGAGCTTAATGAACGAATGGATGACTATATCTTAGAAAACTTTCCGAAGCCCAGAAATGGCAAATTGTGGGCATGGGTAATGCTGGTCTATGCACAAGGGCTATTGCTGGTCAGTTTTGATGATGCTCAACTTATGTCTGACTGTGTATTTTTTGCTTGTTAGGTTCATTTAATTCATTTAGCAGGTTAAGGCTTTACAATACAAGATTCATATAAACTACATACACACAGGGATTGTGTATACATGTATAAGATCCTTGATGCACGTAAACTTCCAAGACATACATGGAGCTGTGGCGAGACATTCAACATTTAACCCTTTACCAGACAATCCCCGGTTTTCACGACCCTGCGGAAGAAAAGCTTTTTTAAAGAATGTGGAAAAAGGAGAAAATGCTGATAACCAGCATTTTCTTTCTTTTCCCACAGAGTTTTCAAGCCTTTTTAAAATAATCTTTAATATTTGAGTCACATTAATTCGTCATCTGCAAACGCTTTCAGTTTGGACAAGTTTAATACTTTGTCAGTCGGTAGAGTTAAATTGACGGTGTAACTTATTTCTTTCGCGAAATTCGGGAAAAATGATCGAAAATACAATAACGAAAAAATGTCTGGCAAGGGAAAGGGTATTTCGTCTGAAATCCATAAAGGGTTAAAGATTAAATTCGAATTAGGCAATTAACTAGTCTGCAGTCAGAATTAAACTACTATCGCGTTTGAAGAACATGTTGGAAAGGGTCAACTGGTTTCGAGAAAAATCAAAGCGTCGAAAACGCTTAAGTGGTATTTGTTAAGGAACCCATTGTATGGAATTAATAATTTGAAAGAAAAGAGAAATATTGTTCAAATATTGACTTAAAAGTCAACCCACTGAGCAAATGAATAACTTTTCGGTTGAAGGGAGAGTGCTCATGACAAAGTTTGGTTTATTTGTGTATTGGTGGTTTCCCTTTGATTATTAGGAGTAACATCCCTTGACAGTGGGATGCATGATAGAATGAGAGAAAAAAATAAGTTTGTACCTGCAAACTGTATTTTGAAATATCTTTAGCTGTTAACATTTAATTCCCAACATTTCAACCATTTCGATCTATAAATATCCATGCTGAGTCAACTGGAGTAACGCGCAATCATAGGTTGAATAAGCCATGGGACGAACTGGTTTTGGAACGAAAATGCCCAGGACCAAGCGATCGGTAGACAAATTTTGTATCATTGCGCAAATAGAAGTCTATGATGGAGTGAAGCTATTTTCAATAAAAAAAATAATTTCCACGATAGATAGCATCACCCAGTGTATTTTAATATGCCATTTCCAATTACATATCTGGGTGCTACCGAAAAATTAATTTGCCGGAGAAAAATTGAGTTTAATTGGGTTTATTTCCTTCGGTTTTGCACAAAGTACGATATATGGTCTTCAAAATTCAGTATTGAACTAATAGTGGCATTGTCTTCGACAAATACTACAAATAGCATACGCTTTTTTCCCCACACTTTGCTCATAGCTGTTCGAAACAGGTAAACTCTTTTCTCTCTAAAGTTTCTCTTACTGTGTTGATAAAACAGTGTAACCGGTTTAGATCTTACGTATATAAATCTCACTCAAAACATCGAAAAGATTCCGTTCCATTGGGGTTTACTAAATTTTCAAAAAACTAGGCTATTGGCCCAGGTAAGCCTGTGCACTCAACGCAGGGTGACATGAACAGAAACTTTTTGCTATGAGTAACCTTTTTTTCCATTTAACCCTTTACTCCATAGATACTCATTTCTACGCATTGCTTGTAGTAGCCTTTGGAAAACACTGTGGCAAAAGGTGAAATTGCTCATGACGAGCAATTTCACCTTTTGTCACAATGTTTTCTATGCTATCAAAAGGTGTCATATACACATAAAAAACGGCTTCATCCTTGCTGTTATTTAGGGTCAATTAGAGATACCACAGATATGCCTTATGGGGTAAAGGGTTAAAAGAACTGTTTCTGCTACACACTTAGCCAGCTTTCACACAAAATGGATTAACATTAACCCTTTACCAAACGACAAAATTCTACAACGATCCAAATTCACAGTACATGTATTTGCAGATGACAAAAAATAACGTAACTCAGAAATTGAAATTTGTTTCCAGGTGGGAGAAAAACATTGTGGGAAAAGGAGAAAATGCAGGATATCAGCATTTTCTCCTTTTCCCACAATGTTTTCAAAATGCCTCTATCTCAGGGTCGTTCAAAGTCTGGAGATGAAATTGCTTTGTTAATACGTTACAAAGAAGTATACTATCACCTCATCCTACCGTGACGCTCTCCTTATGTCTCATGTTTTGTACATATTCGTTCATGATGAAACAGAAAATACACATTTTAGATAGGTTAATTACAAAATGTCTCAATCATTTTGTAGATTCGATCATGACGGAATAGTATAGATACACCTATTGGATTAATTGATTATAAAATGTGTTAATCATTTTGTTTGGCGTGATTTTCAGAGATAAGCTATCTATATCAAACAATGCCTTGGTATTACATCACTGGCTGTCTGGTCTTTCAGTTCAACAACAACAACAGTTCAGAAGTTTATACTAAGATGATACTCATTTTGATGCTGTTTTCCAGATAAATCTTTGGGGATTTTTTGCAGCTCTGAATTCAGAGAGAAAAATAAGTGTTGTATGTCTCTGCTGTACAAAACAAAATAAATCTATGTCTGTGTCCTATTGCAGACAGTGTAGATCAAGATCAGACTACACAAAACATGCAGTCTGATCTTGGATCTACACTGATCATAGGAAGATTGAAAAAAATATCAAGATTTGAAATAGCATTTGAAATGGCTGAAATGAAAGGCTTTTGGATCAGCTTGCGAGCCTTAGCTGCTGTATAAGTTTGCAGATCCAGATCAGAAAGCAATGTACATGCTTTCTGATTAGGATTTGCTTTAACAGCAAACTTGCTAACAATTGTTCTTGACAATCTGGAGGTTAAAGTGACAATTATTTGAGCCATGCTCTGTCAAAAGGGGGTTAAATGCATCTATAAAGCAATATACCAGGGATGGTATATGTGTATATAAAATCCCTGATTATACTAAGCAGTACATCATATAATAACAGATCAATAAACCTCATTTTGTATAAAAACGATTGAATCATGGGATACAACAGTCCTTTGACATGCAAGTAATTGACTATGGTAAAAAAGTATGGACCCAAGTCAACCTGCACGTACTGCGCAGGCTGACTTGAGTCGATACTTTTTGCAAATGCATTTAGCTCCTTTTCACAGACCATAACCTATTTGATTAGCGAGTATTTATGTAACAGGAGTGAAAAATATCGCGGCTCGAACGGGATTTTGCTTCAATACAAAACAATGGTCGCATGATAACTTCAGAATTATGAATAGCCAGTAAAAATTATACAAATGCCAAGTATTTTCCAAAAAATTTAATTAATGATCGCTTTCTTAACCCTTTACAACATGACAAAATTTCAGACCCATCGAAATTGAAAGCACTTATAGACCACAATTTCAAAGAGGCTCAAACAATGCAATTTTTCTGTGATTGGTTAGAAATTGTTGTGGAAATAGGAGAAAATGCTGGTCACCAACATTTTCTTCTTTTCCCACAATGTTTTCAAAAGGCATCTTTCTATGGTTCATTAAAAGTCATCATTTAGTGGTAAAGGGTTTAAGTATATGGGAAGATTTGAAAGAAATTATAACAATAGGTATAAGTACAGATCTACTACAATAGACCTTATCAAATAAAAAATCTTCAATAAAGGCTGATTAAAAATTTATGTGTATAAAATAATTAAAAAAAAAAATCTTAAGAAAATGTCTAAGTATGATTGTACAACAGGCATATCACAAATTTTCTGTATAGAAATAAAAAGGACACGAACTCTGTAACATTAAACACTGGTCACTCGTTACCAGTCCTTGTCATAGTCAAAATGACCAACTTTATTTCTCCTGAAAAAAAAAAGAATTGAAGTAAACATAACAACATGAATATTGAAAAACTGTTTGAAATCAACAATAACATCATCTGTATTGCTCAGAAAAAGAGGAAGTGAGAGAGAGAGAGAAAAAACAATGTGCCACTTTGGATGCCATTCTACATACATGCAGTTGCTCTCTATGTCTCTCTCTCTGTGTCTCTCCCTCTTTCTCTCTCCATCTTTTTTTTACATTTGTTTCCTTCTCAACCATATTACTGGCAGACAACTTTGCAGACATTTGTGAATACGGATAAAAGCAATGTGAATCATGAAAGCTCAAAAACTGAAACTATGCATGAAAATATTTTTTCAGTAACAGAATGGGTTTCTTACAAGTTATTTCTTATCTATTGAAAGACAAAAGACAGTCTTTTGTGTTAAAGCAATGTGAAAATATTATATGAGTCAAGCTCTGTAAAAAGGGGGCTTAGTACATCTGCAAAACTGTATTGAACCAAGTCAGCCTGCACAGTCTGTATAGGCTAGCCTGGGTTGATACTTTTTGCTATAGGTCAATTTTCTGCATGTCAAAGAACCAGTCTATGTTTTGATTCAGTCAACTATTGGACAGAATGGATTTCATATACGGCTATTCAAATTGACATAACTCTTCACCACACAATCCAGATTTTTAACAACCCTGAGAAAAAAGCCCTTTGAAAACATTGTAGGAAAAGGAGAAAATGCTGGTAACCAACATTTTCTCCTTTTTCCCACGATGTTTTCTACCCTTCCAATGGAAATTTCAATTTTTGAGCTACATTTCTATTTTGTCGTCTGCAAGTGCTTTCAATTTGGACAAATCTAAAATTTTGTCATTTGGTAAAAATTTACCAAAAAAATGGAACAAAACTTACCTTAACCACTGGCCAGCTTTTGACATACGGCTGTGAATAATAACATGTCAGTTTACCAGACCATAAAATTTTGAACTAGAGTACACTAGTAGAATTTGCAGACTAAATAATCGTCAATGCCGACTAAATTATTAAATTATTTTATTTAGCAGACTAAATAAAACTTTGGCTTAACCCTTATCCTGCTTAACTCATTACCAAACAATATTTTAGGCTTGTCCAAATCAAAAGTATTTGCAGACGACAAAACAAAAGTGACTGAAAATTTGAAATTTGTTTTGTGAAGAGTAGAAAACATAATGGGAAAAGGAGAAAATGCTGGTTACCAGCATTTTCTCCTATTCCCACAATGTTTTCTAAAGATTTCTTTCTGAGGGTTGTCAAAAGTTGGGACTGTGTGGTAATGGCTTAATGAAAACAAATGAACCTTTCAAACCTATAGTAGAAATCTAAATTTTCCTACTTCAAAGGTATACATGTACTTGGAGGAAAGCTATCTCATGATTGGATGGTGCAGATCAAAGATCCAGTACGTTCTGGGCACAATATTTTCAAAATGCAAGCCCTGAAGAGTCTTTAAAAGTCATGATTGTATGGCACAGGCTTAAAAAAACCTAATAAGGTTTTTACTGTAAAGATAAAACTTACATTAAAAGATAAATTGGGTAAAGAGGGACAAAATACATGTACAGCATACATGTACCAGATCTATAAAATAAACTACAATGTATCAATTTTAGACCAGATCATCTCACAAGATCAAAGTATTCATAGATCCAGGGTCAAAGACCATAATTGCTCTCCATTCCATATAGTTTTATAATTCTTAATTACAAGGCTGAAAATCCGGTTGTCTGAGACAAAATGTCTATGCCAATCATATAGATAGTATCGGAACTTAGAACTAAAACTTGAACAGTTTGTCACTGATAAGGTACCAGGCTACCAGTTTTCTACAGTTTGACCTTGATTCAAAGTGTCCCTGGAAGTGGACATCTTTATTCTAACTATTAAATATTCAAACAATAAGCTTTTTGCTACTATAATATATTGCTGGAATAGCTTTGGACACATCCTGGCCAAAAGGAACAAACAATATGGATTGAGATTTCACATACAAGTACATTCAAAATTATGCAATATAGTGATAGGGAAAATTGCCTGTAAATAGCAATTTTTCTACTTGCCACATTATTTTAGAAGTGGTCTGCTGCAAGACAAGATAAGCAATTTGGTTGAACGATATCACTTGCTGAAAAAATTTACCTGACCAAGTAATTTAATATCGCTCCCAGTCGGCCATATTGCATTGAATCAGAAAAAGTATATATTGGCAGAATAAGTTATTGTACACAGGTATCAATTGTCACTAAATTCTGTGCAATGGTAATGGAGATATTCTCCTGGACAGATACACAGATGGATGAACAGACAATGCTAAAACTATATCCGTACGCCACAGGCGGGGTATAACAATTTGTATACCGCTGATCAAGGACTGATAAACCAATGCTTATCCCATATTAATCAAGAATAACTAGTAATTATTCATTAGCATACCTTTTTGGACGTGCTGTCTTCAAGGAAGGTTCTGGTGGTTTCATCCTCCGGAAGTACTTGGAAAGTTTGACAGAAAACACTAAACTTGGTAAAAAGAAGAACACACACCAGCCAAGAGAAAACCAAAACCCATTCTGTAAAACATGAGATAGGGGCATGAGAAGAATCACAGTACGGTAATCAAATATCATGTGGCAGCAACCTAAAAAACTCTCAACTATTTTACAAAACAACAAAATTTTAGACTTGTCTAAATTCAAATCTTTTACAGACAACAAATCAAATGTGACTTAACTAAATGATGAAATTTGTCTGTGACAGGGTAGAAAACATTGTGGGAAAAGGAGAAAATGCTGGTTACCAGCATTTTCTCCTTTTCCAACAATGTTTTTAAAAGCCTTCTACTCCATGGTCATCAAAGGTCAGGATTGTGTGGACAAGACTTAAATTACTCGATAAATTGAATCAACATTTCAAGCCAAAGGTGAATACCAAAATGTTGCGATTTTCATGGGATTTTTTGAAGGAAAATCTCACTGTAGCAGTAAGCTTAGATGAAAGATAAGACTGCATACTTGGTGCAGTTTGACCTCAGTCTACACTGTCTGCCAAATGGCATAGACTGGTGCTTAGCAGCTAAAGGGTTAATAATTTGGAATACATATATTTCTATTTTGTATCTGAGATAAAGATACAAGACGAACAAACAGAATAAATATGGACCAAAAATTTAAAGCATAAAAATCTTTAAAATAATATTGTTTTCTTTTCTTAAAGACAATGACATGATACAATATGTTTTTTCCCATATGGAGTGCCATACCAAAGAATCCACCAATCCACCACACAGTGTGTCGATAAAAAGGTTCTCATATACATCCCAAACTGCACCGCACTTTCCAACTTCATTTTTCACCTGTATAGAGATAATTAACGAATCTAGGTTTTAAAAGCGAGTGGCACTCTGCAAAAATGGGTTTACAGCACCTTTGTAGCACCTTTATAATGTGTCATACGAATCATCTTGTAGCACAACACAGATCCTTTTTGTCTATAATTTAACTGAGTCATGAGGTAAAATGGTTCCATAGTATGCAGAAAATTTACCCATAACAAATAGTTTCGATGCAGGTCAGCCTGCACCATTTGCAATTGCACAGGCTGATATGGGTGATACTCTTTACAAAGTCATTAACTCTTTACCAAACGTTTTAAACTAGTCCAAATTGAAAGCATTTGCAGAAGACAAGATAAATGTAAATCTAAAATCAATTTTTGATTTTGAGAGGATCGAAAACATTGTGGGAAAAGGAGAAAATGCTGGCAACCAGCATTTTCTCCTTCTCCCACAATGTTTTCAAAAGCTTTCCTTCTCGGGGTCTTTAAAAGTCAGGATTGTGTGGTAAAGAGTTAAACATCCTTTTTCACAGAATGTGACTCAAATGCGATGAAATATTGATCATAAAGAAGCTAGAACGATGACCCAATAGATAGGCAGACAGAGGTATGTAAGTTGTGAATAAAAAAGAACTCAGTAACAAAGAAATGGAAATGAATAGTAAACCACTCTCAAAACAAAAAATCTTCAATTGATACATCTAAGTTCATTACATTCTTTTACTCCTTGCTTTCATCATTTATAAAATAAAATGGAAATGTTAACAAATCATTTGAGATTCAATTCATGCAGATTACCCATAAAAAGACAATTACCTACTTGAAACCAAAAACACATTAGCTATCTAGACCTAGCAATCAAGAAGTAGCAGATGACACAAAAGTGTTAGTGAAAATGTTCTAGTATTGCCTATGATCAATCAAAGTCTAAGCCTTTGGTTGAAAATTATAAAAAGCAGAGATGATCCTTGCTCTGTAAAAGGGGGGCTTAATGCATCTGCGAAAATTATCAAACTAGGTCAGCCTGCACAGTCTACGCAGGCTGACCTTGGTAAAAAAATTTCACTATTGGTTAATTTATTGTATGTAAAAGGACCAGTCTACCTCATGATTAAGTTGCTTGTTTAAAAACATCTAAATTATGGACCCATAATCATGTGATAACTTGCAAGATTTCATGCATTACAGAGAGGCATTCAGCCCCCTTTTGCCAGAGCATGGTTCAAATATTTCAAACACTCATTAGTTACAGTTATTCCAGGACAGAACTGAGAGGTTTATTTTTTTTCCTACCCTGTTTTCTTCACCTTTCTTCTACATAACATAAAGAACTAAACTCAAATCTATTTCTATCTAGCAATAACCAAAATGACACTTACTGAGGTCTCCACATGGTTTACAAAAGAGTCAACTACACTAAGGAGTCTGTCTGTATATTGTGTGAGTAACTTAAAAAAAATAAGGTACATACTTTTTAACCTTCGACCACACAATTCCAACTTTTAATTACCACACAGAAGAATGCTTTAGAAAACATTGTGGGAAAAGGAGAAAATGCTGGTCACCAGCATTTTCTCCTTTTCCCACATTGTTTTCCTACCTTCCTAAAACAAAATTCAATTCTTTAGTCACATTTATTTCGTCCTCTGCATATGCTTTCAATATGGACCAGTCTAAAATTTTGTCATTTGGTAAAGAGTTAAGAGTAGCTAGAATGAATGAATTCTAACCACGCTCTTTGAAAAGGGAGCTTAATGCATCTGGATAAGGTATCAACCCATGTCAGCTTACATAAAATGTGCAGTTGGTCATAGGTTGAAACTTTTTGCCCGACGTGAATTTTCTGCTTGTCAAAAGACATTCTACCCTCAGATTCAGTTGCTTGTTAGACGAAATAGATTACAGGTATATGGATCCATAGTGATTTGATCAATAACTAGATCTTATACATAACAGAGAAGCATTAACCCTTTACCAAACAATTCCTGGTTTTCACAGCTTTAAGGAAGATTTTTGAAAACATTGTGGGAAAAGGAGAAAATGCTGGTAACCAGCATTTTCTCCTTTTCCCAAAATGTTTTCCACTCTATTTTAGACAGGTATCCTCTTTTGAGCTATATTTAAATTGTTGACATCAAATGCTTTCAGTTTGGTCCAGTCGGGTTCATTGTTTATAAATAGAAATCAAGGTACAGTATTCTAGTCTAACAAAGACTTATCAATTGAAGATCGACGAACCAATCAAATTTGAGAACAGGTCGAGAAGGTACCTGTCAGAGTGGAGTTTACATCTTTCACCTCACGTAAGCAGGTAAATTATGTAGTGAATTTATCTACAATTGCAAAATGATAATCCCCATGGCAAACCCAGGATGCAGACAATAATGAGTGACAAATTAATCATCAACAAAAACAATGAGAAAAAGCAAAGCTTTGAGTTTTATAGTGCATAAATTGACTGCTGGAATTCCAATGTATAAAAATAGACCAACCTGCAAATGATCATAGGTTTATTGATATCAGTGACATAGCAATAGTTTAGCATAGGCAATATTCAACTGGTTAGCGGTCGGTGACCTACAGTGCAAAAGCTTGTTTTGTCTGACCATAAGTTTTGGGACAGATGACAAAATACTTATCTTTTGTAGACCCAAGCATTGGGACACGAGAAAGAAAATTATGGTATGCGCTACTTTGGTCTCAGCATTGCTCATGCCTTGGATTTCCAAATCACACATGTATCTGATGTAATTCAGAAAAATGTATTTGAAAACAACTTTTTGTAATTACACCTATTTTACATTTATCTTGTGTGGTTTTGCACTTTAGTACTAAGCATCAACAGTCAGAGAAAAATCATTGCAATTAAGCAGACACTTACCGTTTTTATCACATCTGAAGCATTTATGTTTATAAAATTGTCAGTATCCTTTAAACCAATATCTAAATCATCTATTAGAGGCTGAAAGAGGAATATAACAAAGAGTGGCATTATTGCAGACAGAATATATTACCGTTCATTAGTCATGCTGAGTTGAATGAAAAGGGGATTTAAGGCAACTACAAAAAGTTTCGACCTAGGTCAGTTTGCACACTCCACGAAGGCTGATCTGCGTCAAAACTCTTTGCTATTGGTCCATTTTCTAGGCGTCCAAGAACCGTTGTATTTTAGGATTTGAAAATTTGCTGGACAAAAGTCATTTTACAAATCTATAATCATGTGACGAGTTGCTTGGTAATAGATCAAAGATATATTAAACCCCCCTTTTCCCGTATTATAAATACATGTAATGCAAGCCTCCATAAGAATGACATGGATATTTCACAGAATAAATATCTGAAAAGATAAGTTAGATGTATCAATCAAGCCGTTGTGAGTTTGAGTCCAGGCTTTGCCAAAGCTAATCCTAAGGATTTTCAAATTTCAATTGTTATTGCCATATCTACTGCATTTTTCCCTCATAAATAAACATAAATATTTCTGCTTGTCATTATTTTTATACAATAGCTTAGCTTTTGACTGATCACTTGCAATTCTGGAACCTTATGGCAAACACATAACAACATTTTGGAAGATTAACAATAATGTAATTTTTATTCATGGTGTATAGATTTAAAGTAAATGATAACATGTTGAATGGACAAGGAATGAAATTAACCCTTTACCGCATAAGGCAATTCTATGGTACCTGTAATTGACCTTGAATAACATCAAGGATGAAGCCGTTTCTTTTGTGTATATGACATCTTTTGATAGCACCGAAAACATTATGGCAAAAGGTGAAATTGCTCATGAAGAGCAATTTCACCATTTACCACAATGTTTTTCAAAGGCTCCTACAAGCAATGCATAGAAATGAGTATCTGTGAAGTAAAGGGTTAAACTGGGAGAACAAGTCATGAACATGAAGTGCTCAGCTTGTAAGAGGATATACTGCTAGTTCTTACCATAATTCTTGTAGCAGATCTGTCCATGACGTAAAGAGTATCATTTAAGGTAGTCTGAAAAAAGTAGAGAGAAAAGACAAAAAAATTGTCTTCTGCAAATGTTTTCAGTTTGGACTAGTCAGAAACTTTAAAAAGCTATTTCAAATCAAATTTACATTATATCTGTAACTCTTTACAAAATGACAAAATTACAGACTGGTCCAAAAATTGGAAGCATACATAGACAACAAAAGTACCCGGTAATGTGACTGAAAAACTGAAATTTGGTTTGAGTAGAGTAGAAAACATTGTGGGAAAAGGAAAAAGTGCTGGTTACCAGCATTTTGTCCTTTTCCTGCAATGTTCTAAAAGGCTCCTTTCTAGGGGTTGAAGTCGGGATTGTGTGGCAAAATGATAATAAATCCTTGTGCTAGATTAATTTCATGCCTACAGTCAAAATGGATTTATTCCGGTACCCATTATTTACTAAAATCAAATGACAAATTTGCACTTTCTGTCTGACTTTTTCATGAGATTATAATGTGTCATATTTTAAACCTGAGACTTACAATGTCATCTGTGACTGCTTTATACTCTTTAGCCTGTAAATTTCGAATTGCGTTTATTTCAGCAACTACACTGACCTAAAAAAGAAGAATTTTCAAAAATAGAAAGTTAAACTTAGCAGATGTCTCTCAACATTAGTCTTTTTGTAAATGTTTTGGAATATAGGTAACTCTTTCAAGTTTTAACTACAAATAACTACAATGAGTTTGCAATATTTCACTTCCTATACACAACTTCTTTTCTTTGGTACCAAAAATGCCAAATCCTAACAGCACACTTTTGACCAAAAAAAAAAAAGAAAATAAAAAACCCCTAATGTTGTGCCTTGTTACATTTACATTTCATCAGATAAATGCTGATTCAAACAGCATTTATAGGTAGTTGCACAAAGAAAAATCAGATCTTTATTATTGCTATAAATTTGAATATTTTACAATACATGTACTTACATATATCTGGGATAAATTTTGAACTTGCAAAGAAAATGCCTCAAGCTCATGTATTAGGTTGTTCAAAGATTCTTCTGAAGTTAAAGCACTGATCTGTGGGGATAATGATGAGAAAACATGTGACCCATGCTTTGACAAAAAGGGGCTCAATGTGTCTGTGATCCATAGTACCAAGTAAGCCATCACAAACTAATGAGTCTGTAATATCCACTTTGTCAACGACCAACTTAATCATGAGATACATTGGTCCTTAGGCAAACAGAAAATTGACCAATAGCTAAAAGTTCAGCCTGAGGGGACTGCTTAGGCTGACCTGGTCTGATACTTTTCAGATGCATTAAGCTCCCTTTTAACAGAGCATGGCACATATATGGAGTGCAACACATGAAAAGGTGCATTCGGACATTTGCGTAAAGTGTCGTCCCGGATTAGCCTGCGCAGTCCGCGCAGGCTAATCCGAGACGGCACTTTACGACTACAGTAGATTTTGTGCTACAGTAGACTTGCGTTAAACAGAAAATCACATAAAATCGGAAAATGTCGTTTTGGATTAGGCTGTGAAGACTGCACATGCTGATCAGAGACGACACTTTACGCAAATGTCCGAATGACCTTTTTCGCGTGTTGCACTCCATATTTGATAGATACATGCAAATAAAAGTAAGAGATAATACTACAGCTATGTATAGAGAAATTTTATGTTATTTTTTTCTCTGTTCATGAGAAAGAAGAGAAAATATCAAACATGTAGTAGATTACAACAGTGTATGCAGCTCATGAGGCTGTTAATCACTCTAGAGATTAACATGAAATCTTGAAATAGCAGTATTTATATCTAAATGGAATATGATAGAGTAATTCTGGCATCAGCTTTGGTTTTGGGATTTATTTTGACCAAATAAAAAATCAATACATTTTTCAACCAATGAGCTGCCACACAAGCCTAAGTTGCCTTTGCAGCCACCATATATTAAGCACAGATTACTAATAGAGTCAGGTATTTTTATTAGAATTTTTTACTGAAATTTCTAAAAATAGCTATTTCAAGTGTTTGGATCATCAAGGATTTTTAAACAAGGATAAAGATAATTGCTTAGCTGGAACATTTTCAGTGAAAAAGCACAAAATAACAAACCTCTTTGTAGAATCCATCAAAGTCAACGCTGACTGCTTTACGAAATTCATTTAATTGGTTCTGTAGGTCTGGTGAGTAAATATTTACTGTGCCTAAATCTATGTTAATGCTGTCTATCTTGCCTTCTATATCAAAATACTGAAATAGGAAAACAGGCTATAGTAGCATCATAACAGTATGCAATATTGTAAAAGTGGATATATGTGCATTAAAAAAAATTGCGAATTACCAATTACGGACATTTCAAGTGTGGAAATGTTTGCGATTTCAAGATGCTTATCATTTGTTGGTATATCTGTAGTAAAATACATGAACAGAAAAGTTAG
Source organism: Tridacna crocea (assembly GCA_943736015.1). NCBI lineage: Eukaryota > Metazoa > Mollusca > Bivalvia > Cardiida > Cardiidae > Tridacna > Tridacna crocea. The sequence continues at coordinate 52,978,387 of OX031064.1, read as the reverse complement.
CATGATTTTTCAAATTCATGAAAATCGTAAAAATTCCATATTGCAAAAATTTCCACTTGTACAGTATTCATGAGTACTACCACAAGCATGAAAAGCATGGTGTATTGCTATTGCTTCAAACAACAAATGGTTACAATTTGCACAATAGATAAAATTTAAAATCATCTTTAATACAAATAGTACAAATGCTTTACTGAGAGAGAGGGGGGGAGGGAGAGAGGGGGAAGGAGAGAGAGAGAGAGAGAGAGAGAGAGAGAGAGAGAGAGGGGAGGGAGGGAGGGGGTGAGAGAGGGAGAGGGGGAGGGAGAGGAGGAGGGAGGGAGGGAGGGGGTGAGAGAGGGAGAGGGGGAAGAGAGGGGGGGGCAGAGGGGGAGAGACAGACAGAGACAGAGAGAGAGAGACAGAGAGAAAGACAGAGACAGAGACAGAGACTGACAGACTGACAGAGAGACAGAGAGACAGAGACAGAGCAAAGATATCTACATTATGATCGAATGATTCATGTTTAGATATACAGTTCACAAAAACAGTTATTAATGACTTATTCTCATATATGATTAATATCTTCTTACCTTAGGATAGTTTAGCATATTTTCAAGGTTAAAGCGATTCTGTAGGTCTGTGGCTTCAAATATGGGTTTGTTATTTCTGCAGTCTCTAAAATCAAACAAATTTTTATCTTGTATTTGCTCTTTAAAGTAAGAGCTTGGTAGTTTTAAGTATGTGTATTAATAAGTTTCTTAGATTTAAACTTTAAGTTTTTGAAATCTCAGACAAAGACAAGTTTAGACTAACTCTGAACCTGAAATTTCACATCACTAAATAGTGTTTTATGACTTTATAAATACATTGGATAAATAAGGTTGCACGATGGCAACGTGCAAAATTCACTACATGTATATGCTCATTATCAAAGGAGAATTTGAAGATTCACATGTACTCAGGTAGACAACTCTGAAAAGACTGACATCACAAAAAAGAAAGTCTTAACCAAACAACAAAATTTTAGACGTGTCAGATTGAAAGCATTTGCTGAAGACACAATACATGTGACTCAAAAACTGAACCTTGATTTTAGAAGAAAAGAAAACATTGTGAGAAGAGGAGAAAATGCTGGTTAGCATCATTTTCTCCTTTATTCAAAATACGTGTAGTTTCAGAAGGCTTCTTCAACTCTGTTGTAAAAGCCAGGGATTGCCTGGCATTGGATTAACCAATGTAAACATCCTGTCTCCTATTACCATTAAAATTAAAGCACCTTTCAGATCATATTTCTTTGTCACAAGTGAGTACATGTATTCCAGTTGAAACTGCACTCAACATACAGTCTGATCTTGATTTATGCTATCCACGATAGCTTAACCCTTTTAGCCATGTCCAGACTGAAAGCATTTGCAGAAGACAATTTCAGTGTGGGTCAAATAGTCCAACTGTTTATTGATAGGGTAGAACACATTGTTGGAAAAGAAGAAAAGGCGGGTTACCAGCATTTTCTCCTTTTGCCACAATCTTTTCAAAATGCTTCTTTCCAAGGGTCATCAAAAGTCGTTATTGTGTGGTAAAGGGTCGAATATACAGAACAGACAAAAGTAATCATCAAATTGCAATTATTTGGCTCTCATTTCAAAACTGAGTATGTTCATTTGGTTTATTCAGCCCTCTAAACATTAAAAACATATTTAGGAGCTTAATCAAAAGCTGACATTTTATTCACTTTGGGTATCTCCCATGTGATATTTATCTTCTTAAAAGGTCAACTGCAGAAATTATGAAACAAAATAATCTTTTAGGTCACTTATCAAAGTTATTTAAGAATATGCAACATGTAAATATACAGTAGACCAATTCAAGTAAGATGTTGAAACTAAGTGCTATCTAACGGTATAGTTGAGCTGGGCTCATATTCACAAACAATTCTGCAGACAATTCTTTGTCTTATTCTAAATTTAGAAAGTAAATTTCTGATTGACTAATGTATTCAGTCCAGCCAATCAGAAGTTACTTTCAAGTTTAGAAAATTAATGAGAATAGGAGTTGGAATGTTCTTACGAATAGTTGGTGAATACAAACCCCGAAATGTACGAGACTTCTTGTCCTGAATACATTGAGTCAGTCTATAGCTACAACCATAAGCTTGTCACTTGTAAATGCCTGATCATGAGTCCTAATATATAACCTTTATACTTACGCCAAGAGTCCAGTAAAAGTTAACGGTATAGATTCGTTATCATGTATTAATTTGCCAAGTGCATAGCTTCCTTCTCCCATGTACTCAAGTTCTATCTGCAACATAACAAATGGAAAATATATTGACAAAGATCTTTGCTTTACTACAGACTTATTTGAAATACTATGACAATAGGAGGAATTGTTCAAAGTGAGCAATAATCTATTATTTTACATAAAGGCATGTACATCTTAACCCTTTACCACACAATGAAGACTTTAACCCTTTACCAAACAATCCCTGGTTTTTACGACTCTGAGATAGAGGCCGAGAGAAAACTTTGTGGGAAAAGGAGAAAATGCTGGTAACCAGCATTTTCTCCTTTTCCCACAATGTTTTCTATCCTGATAGCAACAAATTTAAATTTTTGAGTTGCATTTATTTTGTTGTCTGCAAATGCTTTCAGTTTGGACCAGTCTAAAATTTAATCGTGTAGTAAAGAGTTCAACAACCCTTAGAAAGAAGCCTTTTGAAAACAATATTAGAAAAGGAGAGCATAAGTCAGTAACTGCAATAAGAAGACTAAATGTATTTTCCTTAGGATTTTTCCGATATGTCAGATGTTCAAAAAAACATTCAAGTCTTTACCAAATGACAATATTTTAGACTGGTCCAAATCAAAAACACTTGCAGTCCAACAATGTTTTCAAAAGGCTTCTATCTCAAGGTCGTAAAAGCAAGAGATTGTACGGTAAAGGGTTTAGTGCTAGCCATGCAAAGCATTACAAAAAGCAAAATGAGATGGTCTGCATTTATATACATACATGTATTATATTTAAATATTGTTACAGAAAAAAGTAATAATTTGTAGAAGTAGAAACCTAATAGACAAAATTATCATTTGACTCTTTTTGTTAACAATGACAAACTCTGAGCCAAGTTTGAGGGGATGGACTATGTTACAGTACGCACCTCTTTAAGTCTTTTGAGATCTTTGAAATTTTTACAAGCTGCCATTTCTAGCGGGGCACCAAGAACAAAAGTCAGGGTGGTCAGAAGCATGAAAATGGTTGAAACAGACAAAATGACACCAGCAGATCTGTAAAACAGAAGCAATCTGTGAAATATACAGTTATCTCTTTACCACATGAGAAAATTTTAGACTGGTCCAAATTGAAAGCATTTGCAGACGACAAAATAAAGCTGATTAAAAAATAGACATTTGTTCTGGGAAGGGTAGAAAACACTGTGGGAAAAGGAGAAAATGCTGGTTACCACAGTGTTTTCAAAAGGCTTCTTTCTCAGGGGTGTCAAAAGTAGGGATTGTGTGGTAATGGGTTATGTACATATTCTTCTGTAACAGTGCAGCAGTGCCAAGTAGTCTTGTTTATCCTTGCTGTGTCACATGTGGCCATTTTGTAAGCATTATTTAAGATTTATTCTATTTCATATTTCTATGTACATGTATTTGTATTTGCCAAAATAACTCAGCATAGTAATTTTTCTGTTCTATTCTTTAGTCTGATCAATAATCTGCATTTGGCATCATCTGTACATGATTACCAGAGCAAACTTCTCTTGCATATTCAGCATGAACAAATGGTCTTCAGTATTAGTAATCATGATTGCACAGAATTATACTTCTCTTGGTCTTATTCTACAATGAAAATGTCTATCATTGGGTTTATTTGATGTTTAACCTTTTACTCCATAGATACTCATTTCTACGCATTGCTTGTAGGAGCCTCTGGAAAACATTGCGGCTAAAGGTGAAATTGCTCATCACGAGCAATCAAAAGGTGTCATATACACATTAGAAATGGCTTCATCCTTCCTGTTATTTAGGGCCAATTAGAGATCCCATAAAAATGCCTTATGGGGTAAAGGGTTAAAGGGTTAAATTTACTCTAGATAAGCTTTAATGATCCATTTGTTGACTTAATATTTTCTGAATATTTTGGACAGAAAGTAAGACGATTCAACCTGGAGTAGCAGTTTCCTCTTGAATACGCCATCAAGCGAAGACTCTGATTTAACTCTTTACCACACAAGAAAATTCTAGACCAGTCCAAATTAATAGCATTTGCAGACGACAAAATAAAGGTGACTGAAAAATTAAAATTTGGTTTGGGAAAGGTAGAAAACGCTGTGGGTAAAGGAGAAAATGCTGTTCTGTCCAAGCATGTTTTCCTTTTCCCCCAGTGTTTTCAAAAGGTTTCTTCCTCAGGGTCATTAAAAGTCGGGACGGTGTGGTAAAAAGTTTTAAAAAAAATCGATAAAAGAGAATTTCTTTACATGGAAACTCTGCACCCTTTTGTGTTGTTTGCAAGGTTATGTTGTTGAAACATCACTTGGGAGCATATCATTAAAAACACTATCTTCATACTTACACCATGAGTAGACATCCACCAAAATTTGACACACAACCTCTCTCATGTGGTTCAACATCTGTTCCACCACCTAGAACACCAAACATTGTACCAAAGATATTCCCAATCATAACAACCAGCACTAAAGTGAATATTCCTATGTTTGTATATCTCCTGTGGAAATAAAAATAAACCACATGACATGACAGGGGCCACATTCACCATGTTGAATTCCGACTCCTAATTCCTATTTTTGCCATCTGATTGACAGAGAGAGAATTTAGAATGCGAACAGTTATAAAAAATTCCCAATTAGTTTGCAAATGGGAAGAAGATGCACATACTTATATTTCAGGTAGGTAATTCAGATGAAAGAAAAGTACAAATAAATTTTCAATTTGGTGTCTTTTTACATTCAAATAACCTGGTTATATCAAACAATTACTGGCAAAACTATTTAAACCATGCTTTGTGAAAAGGGTGCTTAATGCATCTGTGAAAAGTAATGACTCAGGTCAGCCTGCACAGTCCATGCAGGCTGACCTGGGCCAAACAAAATTTTTTGCTATTGGTCAATTTTCTGTGTCCAAGGACCAGTCTACCTCATGATTGTGCTAGCTGTCTAAAAAAAGTAGCTGTTACGCATCCATCGATATGTAATTGCTTGATTGGTACAATGCATCACAGAGACTCTTTAAGCCCCTTTTTTCCAGAGCATGGTTTATTTGTAAGATTTGTGATATGTGCCAAATCAGAGATATATACAATACCACTAGAATATAAAACAGACAATCCAAATGTAGGAGACCAGGAATCAGTTTCTTCAAATTCATGAATATTCCTTAATTGTTTACCACACGACAAAATTTAGACTGGTTCAAATTGAAAGCATTTGCAGACGACAAGTTAAAGGTGACTGAAAAATTGAAATTTGTTCTGGGAAGGGTGGAAAACACTGTGGGAAAAGGAGAGAATGCTGGTCACCAGCATTTTCTCCTTTTCCTACAGTGTTTTCAAAAGGCTTCTTTCTCAGGGGCGTCAAAAGTAGGGATTGTGAGGTAATGGGATAATATGGCAAATTGAATAAACAACATGACTGGATTTGTAAAGTCTACCTGTATTTATCATAACCCTGAATTAAATCTGAATACTCCTTAACATCATCTTCAATATCATCTAGACTTGCATCATCTCCATTTAACTGAAATAAATAATTCTATCAAGACTGCACTGAAGTCTTCGAGTTTATTTCATGCTTTTTGGTGGGTTATCGAGAAATATCTGTGAAATATTTTTCAATATTTCATGGTCACGACCAGTGGAAATACAAATTTCTATATTCTAGTTAGCGAGGCGAAATGTACATGCCTCACAAACAGATGGAAATATGACGAAAGTTACCTTACATTTCTCATGCTTGACATAATATTGTAATGCCTAATGCTACACAGAGGGGGTATGCCACAGGGAATAACTGACAAGAACTGTACTGGATTTTGATTAAGTTTCCTCCTGGAAGGGGTTAACCCTTTTACCACACGGCAAAATTTTAGACCTAACCAAATTGAGAGGATCTGCAGATGACAATTTCAAAGTGGCTCAAATGATGCAATCTTGCTTTTGAAGGATAGAAAATATTGTGGGAAAAAGAGAAAATGCTGGTAACCAGCATTTTCTCCTTTTCCCACAATGTTTTCAAAAGGCTTCTTCCTCAGGGGTGTCAAAAGTCGTCGTTGTGTTGTAATGGGTTAAATGCATGATATAAATACATATAGAATATTTGTTTTTTTACAGTGAAAGATCAAAATTTACCTCATCTGTAATATTTTTACAAGTGGTATAGCCATTCCTGTAAAATACCACTATCGATGATGCTCACTTGTTTTCCACCCTTCACAAAACAATTCTCTCTTTTATTTTGTTGTCTAAAATTGCTTTCGATTTGGACAAACCTAAACTTTTGTCATTTGGTAACCCATTACCACACAATCCTTACTTTTGATGCCCCTGAGAAAGAAGCCTTTGGAAAATATTGTGGGAAAAGGAGAAAATGCTTGTAACCAGCATTTTCTCCTTTTCCAGCAATGTTTTCTACCCTTCACAAAACAAATTTCAAATTTTCAGTCATTTTTATTTTGTTGTCTGCAAATGCTTTCCATTTGGACAAGCTTAAAATATTGCAGTTTGGTCATGAGTTAAATATGGCTCAAATAATGGGTCAGGGCATGAATACTTTTGATGTATATGCATCTTAAACTTTATGTTGATTGATAGATTGATTGGTTAGTTAGTTGGTGTTTATCACCTTTTCAACACTATTTCAGTTATATTGTGGCAGCCAGTGCACCTATCCATGCTTTCCTGGAGCTTCTGTTACCAGTACTCCACACAATATTTTTTCTAAGCCACTGGCTGATTTCCCACATAACCATCGTCGAAACAATGATCAGTGGTGATGGAGGAATGAATTCTGTCACATTGACTGCATTATCAATCCCTGGAAAGAAATTGGCATAGCAGGTAAACTTTTTATGTAAACTTTCAATAATCAGCTTATAGTAATAGTTAACCCCTTTACTACACAACAAAATTTTAGACCAGCCCAAATTGAAAGCATATGCAGATAACAGTTTCATAATTATCTACATGTTTGCCTTTGATATTGTAGAAAACATTGTGGGAAGAGGAGAAGATGCTGGTAAACAACATTTTCTCCTTTTCCCCCATTTTTAAAGCTTTCTCTTTCATGAGCATTAAAAGTCGTCATTGTGTGCTAAAGGGTTAATAGGTACAACTTATTCTGAAATTATTGAAAATTTTGTCTTGTTATTCAGGAGAACATATTAACATGCTTGCATTAGGCAGACGCTTGCTAAACATAGGTAAGTTTCTTATTTTTGACAAACAGGAAGGAAACCATTGGCCTCTCTCGATAGGTTGCCAGTTTGATAAAAGGGGGGTAGTGAATATCATTTGCTAATCAATATGTTCAAACCATTACCAAGTCATTAATATTGCGAAACTCTTCCACTATAGGGTCCACCTCATCTTTCAGTTTAGAAATTTCAGCTTTTGTATCTGAAAACCAGGAAAGAATATCAACATTATTCAGCATTTTGTGACAGTTCCTAGAATTAATTTTTACTCCTGCAGATGGCTACATATATTCTGTAGTACATTTCTCATCAAAGCATTGTGAAAAAGAGAAAAAACAAGTAAGGCAAGCTCTGAATCAAGTGTTAAACCGGTCCTTGTAAATGCAGAAAAATGAACAATAGTAAAAAAGTTTTGGCCCATGTCAGCCTGCGCATACTACCCAGGGTAGATACTTTCTGCAAATACATTATGCCCCTTTTTTACAGAGCATGGCCAGTTCATTTTTGACAGAAAAATAGCTAGAACTTAATTTCCTGTCATTCTTGCAAAGCCCAAACCCAGATGAAATATTCAATTATACTTAACAGTATTGGATGCCAAAAGAGTTCATGTTACATACCATTTCTGACAATTGCTGAATCATCTGCTACTCTCTGTGGAATATTGGCAAGTTCATATTCAGCCTGTAAGTCGTGAAAGAATAGCCAGCGTGAGATACCAGTGTGACAACATTATTTCACCCTTTGCCACATGGCAAAATTTTAGATTTGTAGGAATTTACCAATGGCAACTGAAATGATGTTTCTTAAAATCATACTGTTTCTCCTTTTTTCACAATGTTTTCTTCCCTTCATAAAACAATTTTAATTTTTTAGTCACATTTATTTTGTCGTCTGTGAATACTTTCAATTTTGACCAGTCTGAAATTTTGTCGTTTGGTAAAGAGAAAAGAGGCCAAGTAAATTAATTGCTTATTTCTCAACAATAAAGAAACACTGATGCTTGGAAATTTGCAAAAAATTTTTTTTCCAGAATTTTTTACACATCATCTGACAGTGTAGATGTAAAATCAAATCAAAGTTCCAGTTTGAACTGAATATAGTTTAGTGGGCTTCCTTCACCATGGCCATGATATTACAAACTCTAACTCACATTCATTATTTCCTCAGTAAGGTTGGTTTTCACAGCTTCATTAATACTGGCTGTCTGGCTGCTCAGATCTGGAAACTAAAATAGGTAATATGTTTAACACTTCACAACTCAATCCGAAGTTTTGAAGACCTTGAAAAAAAAAAGCTTTTGAAAGTATAGAGGAAAAAGGAGAAAATGCTGGTAACTTTTCCAGAACAAATTTCATACCTTAAATCACATTTAATATTTTTCATTGGCAAATCTATTCTCTCAATTTGGACAAGTCTAACAATCAACCATTTGGTAACAGATAAGACATACACATAGTACATTATTAGTTGTGCAGTCAGGTGGCAGGGGACCTGGAAACTTGCTCACGGCTGTGGTGAATCATGCTGCCCAGAGCCGAATGCAAGGTAGTGACATGATTCACCACAGCCATGAACAAGTTTCCAAGTCTCTTGCCACCTGACCTATTGGCCCATTTCTCAACATAAAAGGACCAAAATTACTACCTTACGAGTTTACAATACTGCAGTTTTACCATTCCAACCTTCGTTAAGCAAATTTTTACCGTTTTTTTGGGTTTAAAAAATTGAGCACACTGACAAAATAGAATTTTCCTCTTGAATGTCCAAATTCAATGAATGGTGATGTCAGTGAGAAATGACGTCACTGAAACCTTGGTAATTAATATGGGCTAGAATGTGCAGCTTGATATTAATCTTGAATGCCAGCACCATTTTGGATGTTGTGATGATAGAGTAGTCATGTATACAGGGCTCTAGAAAGGGAAACTGCTTTTACATTGGTTTTTCTAATGTACATGATATATACATTTGGGGCATATCCAATCAGATCAAGAGAAATTTCTTTGCAGTATAAAAAGAATTCATCACATCTCTTAGAAGTTATATTCACTTACTTTACAAGTACAAGCTTCTTACATGCTGGAGAGAATTACATGTATTTACTTTCTGTTGAAAGGTTTGGCTAAACTAAACATGTTTACCATGCAAACAAATTTTGAATAGTGTGAAATTACCAGTGTAAGGTTAATTCCAGGTGTCAGTGAGGCAATACTTGGTGGGGATGGACATCCAGAAAACATGGTGGTACAGTCGGTAAAAATCTGTGTCAGATTGTCCCTAATTCTGGTCATTGCTCCGTCCATTGTGTTCACAGACTGTTCTAGGTCCGCTGTGGTCATGTTTATTTGTTGCAAAGAATTTTCAATAGCAGCTAAATCTGAAAAGAACAATAAATTTCAGCTATGCTCTTTGAAAAAAGGGGTTTAAACCATTACCACACTATCCCTACTTTTGACGACCCTAAGTTAGAAGGCCTTATAAAACAGCCTTAGGGAAAAGGATAAATTCTAAATGACAAAATTATGTGCAGGTCCAAATTGAAAGCAATTGCAGACAACAAAAGAAATGTGACAGAAAAATTGAAATTTGATTTGGGAAGGGTAGAAAACAATGTGGGAAAAGGAGAAAATGCTGGTTACCAGCATTTTCTCCTGTTGCCTCAGTGTTTTTAAAGCTTTCCTTCTCAGGATTGTTAATAGTTGGGATTGTGTGGTAATGGGTTAAGGATCTGCTTTAACTTTTTACCAAATGACAAATTTTTGGACAGAATTAAATTCAAAGCATCTGCAGACAACAAAATAAATCTTATTAATATGATGATTTCTTACTTTGACAGAGTAGAAAATAATGTGGGAAAAGCAGAAAAAATGCAAGTTACCAGCATTTTCTAATAAAATTTTCTGTAGGCTTCTTTATCAGGGTTGTTAAAAATCAGTAAAATTAAGCCGCCAGCAAACTCTATCAAGCATTGGCTGTATTTTATCATTTATTTTTTTCATAATTACCTGAGGACAGTGTGCTAGCTGCTATCAAAGTGATTCTTATATCAGTCTCATTTTCGATTGTCTCACGTAGAGGAATGCCTACCAAAGCAGCAACATCTGAAAAAATATGTTGTTTACATGAAAGTGGCATAAGCCTTACATATGAATAATAGTAACCATTAGCAAGTTTTTTTTTTTAACTCATTACAAACAACAATATTTTAGGCTTTGCCAAATCAACAGCATTTGCAGAACACAAAATAAAAGTGACTGAAGATTTGAAATTTATTTTGTGAAGAGTAGAAAACATTGTGGGAAAAGGAGAAAATGCTGGTTACCATTACTGTATATTCTAGGTTATACTTTTCATCACATTGGACCACATGAGTGGCTTTTGCGAGCCAAGTAGATCAAGATCAGTATTTTCATTTTTACCTGCAATGTTTTAAAAACAAAATTTTCCTCTGTCCCAAAGGTATTATTTATTAAAAGTTTTAAACTGATCTGTTATTTATTTACCAAACAACAAAATTTTAGAATTGTCTGAAATGACAGCATTTGCAGACAACAAAATAAATGTGACTAAATAATTTCAACTTTACTCCAGAAGAGTAGAAAACATTGTTGGAAAAGGAGAAAATTCTGGTACCAGCATTTTCTCCTTTTCTCACAATGTTTTTAGAGGCTTTCTTCCTCTCGGTCATAAAAATCAGGGATTGTTTGGCAAAGGATTAAAAGATTAAAATAAAATCATGTTGCTGAGGAGGTTTTTATTCCAAATGACATGACTTCATACTTGTTTAAAACTCATTACCAAATGAAAAAGATTTAGACTGGTCCAAGTTGAAACCACTTGCAGACGACAAATTAAATAATATCTCAAAAATTGTTTCCAGTAGGGTAGTAAACATTGTAGGAAAAGGAGAAAATGCTGGTCACCAGCATTTTCTCCTTTTCCCACAATGTTTTAGGAAGGCTTTCATCTCAGAGTCGTCAAAAGTCGGGATGGTGAGGTAAAGGGTTAAACCATGTGGCTGAGTTACAGCTCATACATGTATTATTAGTAAGTAGAACTTTCCAGAAGCCTTTGAAGATATCAAATCTGCAGGAACCTTAATTTCAGCTTGCAAAAAAGTAACAAAGTTAATTCTCTGACAATGTATCATGTAGTTTGGCAAGTGTTTACTCACTGTCCAGGTCTCTAGAAATCACTGCTTCCATAAAATCCAAGTCGTCCTCAACAATCTTTTCCACCTGCTGAAAACAGTAACTACAGGATATGTATATGGTGGTTATTTACATTGTAATTGCTTTAACTCTTTATCACACATTCACAACTTTTAACAATCTTGAGGAAGAGGCTTTTTGTAAACTTTGTGCGAAGAGGAGAAAATGCTGGTAACCAGCATTTTCTCCTTTTCCCACAGTGCTTTCTATTTCAATTTTCAGATCACATTTATGTTGTCGTCTGCAAATGATTTCATCTGGATAAGTCTAAAATTTCGCTGGTTGGTAAAGAGTTGAAATACTACATGTACTGAAAATTGCATTGAATACTTAACAGACTTTCAAGCCTGAGAAAAGAGGGGTTCAATTCATCAGCAAAAAGTGTTGATTCACACTACCTGGTGCAGTCCACACAGGCTGGCCTGGATTGAAATTTTCCCTACAGATCAATTTTCTGCATGTCAAAAGACGAATCTACCCCATGATCCATAAGTATGTGACCACTTGCTTGGTAAAATGCATCACTAAGGTGCACTAAAGCCCCCTTTTCCACAGCAAGGCTCATTTGTTCTCTAACACAAATATTAGATCAAATAGCTACCTGGACGGTGTTGTTTAGATACTGCCGCACGGTGTCAACATTTTCTGTATAGGAAACATCTACACTCCTCAGGGAATTTGATAATCTGTCATTATTTACCAGCATGGCAGCAGATCCAACACTAGACAAGAATACAGTGTATAACTTAAAAAATGCTAAATTTATCAAATGAATACATGTTTCTTTGCTTTAAACACAAGATGATAATTTTTTTTTGAGTTGATGTCACTGAGGATTCCCTTAGACTTGCAAGTAGAAGTTCAGTTTCAAACTTATGCACTCTTCTTTCACAATTGATTTAACTCATTACCAAAACAACGAAATTTTAGGCTGGTCCAAATCGAAAGCATTTGTAGATGACAAAATGAAAGTGACTGAAAATTTGAAATTTGTTTTGTGAAGGGTAGAAAGCATTGAGGGAAAAGGAGAAAATGCTGGTTACCAGCATTTTCTCCTTTTCCCACAATGTTTTCTAAAGGCTTCTTTCTCAGGGGCATCAAAACTAGGGATTGTGTGGTAAGGGGTTAACGAACAAATATGAAAGCTTGTTAATACTTTCAACCCAGAAGATTCTTAACTTTTGACATTTGGCAAAGAGTTAAAATTAGGCCAACTGGAAATTAATTACATAATCATGTCTTTGCTGAAATATTAACAAAACTCAGTCAAATTGGTGATCTTGACAGCATCTTGTTTTTAACCCTTTCCCAAATGACAAATTTTGGACTCTTCCAAACCAAAAGAGTTTGCAGATGACAATTTTAGATTTGGAGAAAATGGCAGGAAGTTCACAAGTATGGGTAAAAAACACCGTGGGAAAAGGAGAAATTGCTCGTTACAAGCAATTTCTCCTATTCCCACAGTGTTTTCAAAAGATTTCTACTGCAGACACGTAAAAACCAGGGCTTGTTTGGGAAAGGGTTAAGGTGTTGTATCTTCTAAGAGGCACACATAAGCAATCAAGGGCCACTATAGCTTTTATGTTTATGTTAGAACCTGATGAATCCTTGACCAATCTATCCCAAGTTTTAACAACCCTGTATGAAAAAGCTTTTAACTCATTACCACACAATCCCTACTTTTGACAACCCTGAGAAAGAAGCCTTTAGAAAACATTGTGGGAAAAGGAGAAAATGCTGGTAACCAGCATTTTCTCCTTTTCCCACAATGTTTTCTACCCTTCACAAAACAATTTTCAAGTTTTCAGTCACTTTTATTGTGTAATCTGCAAATGTTTATGATTTGGACAAGCCAAAAATTTTGTTGTTTGGTAATAGGTTAAAAACATGCTTCAAAAAGTAGCAACTGCTGATAACCAGCATATTGTTTCCTTTTCTCACATTTTTTTTATCTTACCAGAAAACTCATGTGTCAATAATGTTAAAAACCATTCAACAAAAAAAAAGGACAGACAAAAAAAACAATAACAATAATCTAACAAAAAAACTTACCATAAAAATACGCCTGAGGTTATTACAGTCAATGTATAAATGTTTCTTTGACAAGCATTTTTAGAGTCCTTTTGGCTTTGATATCGTTTCCCGCCACATTTTCCAGCACACTGACAGCAGCAAAAACAACAACCAACAATGGGGAAAATGAGGACAAATAACACGCCAACACCAACACATACTGCATAACCTATAAAGTATGTTGTGTACTGGAAAAGGACAATAAACAACATTATTTGACAATATATTCATGTATCTAGGATCTGATATAGGTTGGCATTTGATATAAGAATTATTGAACTTATCTGGACAAATGTTATGAACCAAGTCATTGGCAAACTGGTAAACATTATTTCTTGACAAATTTAACCCATTACCACACAATCCCTACTTTTGACCTCCCTGAGAAAGAAGCCTTTTGAAAACATTGTAGGAAAAGGAGAAAATGCTGGTAACCAGCATTTTCTCCTGTTCCCACAGTGTTTTCTACCCTTCCCAGAACAAATTTCAATTTTTCAGTCACTTTCATTTTGTCATCTGCAAAAGCTTTCAATTTGGACCAGTCTAAAATTTTGTCGTTTGGTAATGGGTTAATGAAACTTGACCTCAAAAAGCTAACCAATTGTCAGATTCTTTTCATCACATGACATTGTTTCAGGAATTACTACACTTCTTATAGTTAAATGTTTAACCCTTTACCACACAATACCTCGTTTTAATGACGCTGAGATAGACGCCTTTTGAAAACATTGTGGGAAAAGGAGAAAATGCTGGTAACCAGCATTTTCTCCTTTTCCAACAATGTTTTCTACTCTATAAAAGACTATTTCATCATGTAAGCTACATTCAAAAGTTTTTGTCTGCAATTGCTTTTAATTTGGACAAGCCTTTATTTTGCTTGTGTGCTAAAGGGTTAACATAAGCCTACTTGGACATGCATATTGAAATAGATTTGCAGACAACAATGTAAACATGACTCAAATAATTGAATTTACCTATGATATGGTAGAACATGTTGTGAAAAAAAAACACAGCATTTTATCCTTTTCACACAATGTTTTCAAATATCTTCTTTCCCATGGTTATAAAAACTCAGCAATGTGTAGTATAATTGAATGCAGTACTTTTCATAATTGATAATGCTAGTGTGAAAATTCTTTTCATACAATAGCATGTTAGGTGTTTTTTTTACTAAATCTAAATTGACAAAGGCATTATTTTCTGGAGGGGAAATGAAGCATAATTATGTAAACACATATTTTTAGTACCTAAAGATCTTACATTGGTCTAGTGCATAAGAAAGGTACAAGCACAGCACGAAGATGCCAATGCTTAGGTGCACATGCTTTTAGAAATGAGCAATGCTCTGTGAAAAGGGGGGCTTAACTCTTTACCACACGACAAAATTTTGGACTTTTCCAAATTCAAAGCATTTGCAGATGACAAAATAAAAGAGACTGAAAATTTGAAATTTGTTTTGAGAAGGGTAGAAAACATTGTGAGAATAGGAGAAAATGCTGGTTACCAGCATTTTCTTCTTTTCCCACAATGTTTTCCAAAGACTTCTTTCTCAGGGGCGTCAAAAGTAGGTATTGTGTGGTAATGGGTTAATGTTGCTACAAAGAGTACTGACCCACATGAACCTATACAGACTGCACAGGCTGACACAAGCTGAAAGTTTTTGCTTTTGGTCAATTTTCTGCATACACAAGGACCATTCTATCTTGTAATCTAGATAGCAAAAATGCTTGTTATGGGTCTGTAATTATGTGATAACATTGTAGGAATAGTGTAGTATGAAGATGCATTAACTCATTACCACACAAGAAAAAATTCTAATGTTCCAAATTGAAAGCATTTGCCAACAATCAAAATAAATGTGAATGAAGAATTGAAATTTGGTTTGAGAAGGGTAGAAAACATTGTGGGAGAAGGAGAAAATGCTGGTAACCAGCCTTTTCTCCTTTTCCCACAATGTTTTCAAAAGGCTTCTTTCTCAGAGGTTGTTAAAAGTCGGGATTGTGTGGTAAAGAGTTAACCCTTTACCCAATAAGGCATTTCTATGGTACCTGTAATTGACTGTAAATAACAGCAAGGATGAAGCCGTTTCTTGTTGGTATATGACACCTTTTGATAGCATAGAAAAATTTGTTACAAAAGGTGAAATTGCTCATCACAAGCAATTTCACCTTTTGACACAATGTTTTCCAAAGGCTCCTACAAACAATGTGTAGAAACGAGTATCTATAGAGTAAAGGGTTAAGTCCCATTTTACCACAGCATGGCTCATATATATTGGACAAGTCTGCATCCAACCAATAGTGTTTGTTAACATTTAACCAAATAATCCCAAGTTCTAAAGACCCTAACAGCTTCTGAAAACATAGTGGGAAAAGGAGAAAATGCTGGTAAACAGCATTTTCTCCTTTTCCTGCTATCTTTTCTACCCTATTAAAAACAAAATCCAAATAATTGAGCAACATTTAAATTGTAGTCTGCAAATGCATTGAATTCGGACTAGTCCAAAATTTTGTTGTCTGGTAAAGAGTTCCACTGGAAAAAGGACATAACTGTGTGAAACCAGCATTTCTACTTTTCCCAAAAAGCTCTCTATAACCTTCTTTCTCAAGGTCATTAAAATTCGAAATTGTAGGATAAAGAGTTAAAGATGTAAAAGATATAAGAAGATATGCAAGGCTTGCACAACACAGACAATGCCATGGGCTGTGAGAATACCTTCATGTTTTCTTTGAAAACAGCCAAACTAAAATGGTATATAGTATTTGCATTTTTTTCCCTTAAACTTTAGGCATTTTAAACCCTTTGTTAGCATACAATTTAACACAATTTTGATCTACACTAGGCTGTCCAACAATTTAACTCATTACCAAACAACAAAATTTTAGGCTTGTCCAAATCAGAAGCATTTGAAGGCGCCAAAATAAAGGTGATTGAAAATTTGAAATTTGTGTTTTGAAGAGTAGAAAACATTGTGGGAAAAGGAGAAAATGCTGGTTACCAGCATTTTCTCCTTTTCCCACAATGTTTTCCAAAGGCTTCTTTCCCAGGGTCATCATAAGTAGGGATTGTGTGGTAATGTGTTAAGTGACTTATGACTAAGTCTTTACAAATGGAACATTAAGAAATTCCAGATTTGAAAAGGTATATTATTTTCACATTTTATCTGTATGCATGCAGACTTACACTCTGATAATTCTCAATCAACTCATTGTCCAGTTTTACTGCTTTTACTATCAGATCTGTAAGAGAAAACAGGTTATTACTGATCATATCTAAAGAAACTGATACTAACAAATAGTACCCCTTTATAACAAATCTCTGAGTCTTAATGACTCCTTTTCCAACAGTGTTTTCTCTTCTATCCAAAACACAATTTAATTTGTTGTCTGCAAATGCTCTCATTATGTCCATTCAAAATTTCTATTTTGCAACAAATCAGCAGTGAACACCATGAAACAACCCTTCTTACACCTAGATAATTAAATTCACTAATACATGTATATAGATCTATGTCAAAACATTACTCATTTTCTCCTTAAGGTAAGACTTGAGTAATGCACTTCCGGAGAAAATTCTAATGGGTTGATAAATAAGGATGACTAAGGATTAATCCAGAAATAATATTTTTGCTCATTTCTAACAGATCAGAAATACTGTTTATGTCTATCTTGAAACTATTTTTTGATAATTTTGTTAGTTTTCTGAAAAGGGGGGTAATTATTATCTCTTTTTTTGCTCTCCTAATTAAGTATGCCAGTCTCAGATCAGACCATTATCTTCTAAAGAAGAATTACGAAAATAACATTTTGTGAAAAGAAGAAAATGATAGAGGCCAGCATTTTCTCCTTTTCTAGATGGTTTCCTACAATATCCTAGACAAATCCTCTTATTTCAGCCATGTTTTATTTGTCACATGACAATGATTTCAAGTTCAACACGTATAGAATTATGTCATCTAGTTATAGGTTAAGATACTATAAAAACAAACCTGTTGGCAGTCCATCATGAAAAACAATGCTAACAAAATCGTGCATCATGGAGTAAAATGTCTGCCATCCGTCTGACGACTCTGAATATGTACCAGAATTACTCCTGTCTAAATTTGGTATTGGAGACCACCTGATCTCAGAGTTACTATCTGCCACATTTCCGGTTTTGTTGTCCTCTACAGTGATTGGCGACAAAATAAATTCATCCACTGATCCACTCACAGCAAAGTATGTGATCAGAAACATGGTCCATAGATTCAACATTCTGAATTCCAAGTTTCAGGAAAACATCCTACAAAATAAGTAAATGAAATGTAGAAACAATTCTGTAAAGATGTTAACCCTAAACCACACAGTCTAGACTTTAAACAACCCTGGGACAGAACATTTTTGAAAACATTGTGGGGAAAAGGAGAAAATGCTGGTAATAACCAGCATTTTTCTCTAACAAATTCCAATTACAGAGTTGCAATTATTTTGTTGTTCATAACTGCTTTCAATTCGGGCCAGTCTAAAATGTTTGCTGTTTGATAAGGGGTTAAGTTTATATAGGTTTTTATATATCTATTTATGAGTTTGAAATTACATTTAGCATAAGAGCAAATGATATATAACCTCAATCACTGAACTGCAAGTACTTCTGATTTGAAGCATGTTGTTAGACATTATACTCAGTATGTAATAGAAAGCTCTTGCTTTACCTTCAAAAGCCTGATAAGGAAGTCGTAAAATATAGACTTTTTTTCTCCAAGATATAATTGAAGTTAGCAAGCAAGTATTCATATTGTAACATATCAACTTTGAGACTGGACTCAACAGTTGGCCTAATGATGCGCTACTATGTGTTAGTGATATTTTTTTTTCCAAACTCTATTATCCATGTAATTTTACAAGCAGAAATCACATCCAACCTTCACATACCTTACAATTTCCACTTTTTTCCATACATACATGTTAAAACTTTTTATGAAACAATACTGGGTTTTCAGGCCTCTGTGAAAGAGGCCTTTTGAAAACATTGCGGGAAAAGGAGAAAATTTTGGTAACCAGCATTTTCTCCTTTTCCCATAATGTTTTCTACCATTTCCAAAACAAATCCCAATTTTTGAATCACTTTAACTTGTTACCAAAATTTTAGGTTTGTCCAAATCAAAAACATTTGCAGACAACAAAATAAAAGTGACTGAAAATTTGAAATTTGTTTTGTGAAGGGTAGAAAACATTGTGGGAAAAGGAGAAAATGCTGGTTACCAGCATTTTCTCCTTTTCCCTCAATGTTTTCAATAGACTTCTTTCTTAGGGTCGTCAAAAGTAGGGATTGAGTGGTAATGGGTTAACTGTTTCATTGTTGCTTGCCAATGCTTTCATTTTGGAACAGTCTAAATTTTGTCATGACCGGTAAAGAGTTAGAGTTAATGTGACATTAGTCCTTTTTCCTGCAGACATTCAGTTCCAGTGACCTTTATTTATCATAATAAACTGTCACTGAAGTATGATATATTTTCTCTTTTTCTTAACATTCCACTTATCGTTTTTAAGCAGAATGGAGTCACTCCAAACACATGCTATCAATATTTTTTGTTGGGTGCAAGGTTTCCTGCTTTTGGATCATTTATTAAATGTTTGAATTTTTTTAATCTGGCCTTTTTAATCAATATTTAAGACATCCTGCCCAAAACATTTCATTTATGAATAACTACATGTAATGATTTATGAAAATGCACATATACTCATTTTGTGCAGCATTAAAAGATCTAGACATGTTTCTTTTGCTTATCTAGACCATTCTTGATTTACACTTGTGTATGTGTGTCTGAGAAAGCGAGACAGACAGACAGACAGACAGACAGACAGAGGGGAGAGAGAGAGACAGAGAAGCGAGATAGACAGACAGACAGACAGAGGGGAGAGAGAGAGACAGACTGGGGATAGATGGGTGAGTCTGAGAGAGAAACAGAGAGAGAGAGAGAGAGAGAGAGGGAGTCAGAGAAAGTCAGACAGGGAGTCAGAGAGAAACACGGGGGAGTAAGAGAGAGAAAAAGAGACAGATTATATTAATACCTAAGATATAAAAGCCATTTTAACACAAAAAAACAGATCCTTTAAATAATTTTTTTGATGTTTTTTAACTTACCTCTCAAGAAAGTTCATGACATGGATGGGCATAGATAAGTGTCATTTTGATCAGGTAAAAGTGCAACTTAATCCAGCAGAAACACGGTGACTCCCTTTTATACCAACGGCTGTAAAGGAAAAAGATTTCACAATGACAATTATTATTCTACAGGGGATTGGAGGACAATATATCACATTTAAAGTAAAACAATTCTACTTCCAATATTTAAGTCAACAGCCCTTATAAGGAAAGAAAACCTTCTTTTTTCTTGATAAAGGCTGTTGGCCAAAACATTGAAAAAAAGGGAGTTTTACTTTCAAGTTAAACATAAAACAAATTGTAATTCAGCAGTTTAAACAACTACAAAATCCTGTTTCTAATTATTCTGAGTCTTAATGACCTAAAAAAAAAATACATATGACAACATTGTGGAGAAAGGAGAAAATGCTGGTTGCAAGGGTTTGTTTAAACTTGCGATTGTGATGTGAAAGTTTGTTTTCATGAACCTAGGATGGTATCCTTTATAATCCTTTACTAAATAGACCCATGTTTTACGGATCTTGGAGATTAAAGTTTTTAAACATGTTGAGGGAATCTTAAGGAGAAAATGCTTATAACATTACACAATGTTTTCTTCCCAATCGGAGACAAATCTATGAGAGCTACATTTAAGTTCTCATCTGCAAATGCTTTCAATTTTGACAACCTTAAAAAATCCTGTCATCTAGTAACACTTTACACTTCAAAACAAAGAGGGTAAAAAAAGTTTCTGAAAGGAGGGTGGGCTATAGACTGATAAAGGAAAGTAAATGTTTACCATGTTGGTTTTTAATTTTATTGAAACCCCTCCTGTTATTTATTACATCTATCAACCAAAGTCATAAACTCTTACCTTATCCCACTTATTGAAGCACGGTTCTTTGCTAGGAACAGCCTGTATTTCATGATAGCCTAATCTTGCTCCACTTCTTTCAAGCCGAATTGGAAGATAGTTGCTCTGGGTAAAAAGGATTAACTGCTTTACCAAACAACAAAATTTCAGGCTTTTCCAAACCGAAAGCATTTGCAGACGACAAAATAAAACTGACCGAAAAATTTGAAATTTGTTTTGTGAAAAGTAGAAAACATTGTGGGGAAAGGAGAAAATGCTGGTTACCAGCATTTTCTCCTTTTCCCACAATGTTTTCTAAGGCTTCTTTCTCTAGGGTGGTCAAAAGCAGGAACTGTGTGGTAATTAGCTAAATAGGTCTTCACAAAGCATTAGACCAATCAAGTTTATCACATAATTATGGATCCAATAAATCCATTTTGTCAAACATGTGACCAAGTCATGACGTAAAATGCTCCAAGTTCACACATAAGATATCAAGAGCCTGTACAGATGGTGAGGGCTGCGTGGTTTGATAGTTTTAAAACTCCTTTTTTACAGGGCAAGACTCAAAGTTGTCAACCCTTAATTCTTTACTAAATGACAACCTTTTAGATTTGTCCAAATAGAAAACCACAGGTGCCTGACGTGTCTGGTATCATACCATCCCTCTATATAGATATTATATCTATATAGAGGGATGGTATGATACCAGACACGTCAGGCACTTGTGATAGAAAACATTTGCAGACGACAATTTACACGACTCAAAAATTTAACTTCGTATCGGGAGGGGGAGAAAACATTGTAGGAAAAAGAGGTAGTAGAACGGTGAAAAATAAAACGTTTCAATGGTTCTGAGATATTCAGTTAGAATGACTTTCAAGAAAACGAGAAATCGTTCGCATTTTCATCGAAATCTGAATAGAATTCTCCTTTGTAACTTTACAAAATTCTCCTTTGTGGAGAGTACAATTGGTTTCCCGGCTTACGATTTCCGAACTGGACCCAGTAAAGTTCATTCTACGGGTTGATAAGTGAATATATATATGGACTGTAAGGAGATTTGCAATTATTGAATTCCTCTTGAAGGTTTTTCTGCTCCACACGAGACTATGTATAATAAAGAAAAAAAAGAATAACATTACATGGGAGCATATATAAATAACATTTTTGCCAACCGGTTTCGCTTCTTAAAGCTCATGAATACGGGCAACAAGATTAATATTTAGCGAAACGAGTTAAAACGAGGAATATATGTTATTCTTCTGTCGTCGGTTTACTTCTAAAACCTCGTAACTACAGCTTGTTTCCAGACTGCATCCTTAGGTGAGTTCATAAATAGTGTTGCTGTATGTTTCTATTTCGGCACTTCTATAGATGTTCAATGGATGGATGGACCAAAAGAGCTAAAAAGTATTTCAGTTACACCGCCGTCTCCTAGCCCTAAATTCACTTTTTTGACTCTTACCCAAAGAACAAAATGGCATGATGAAGGGATGATATAAATTTTCCAACACTGATCTGATGTAATTTCTAGATGTCACATACTTAATTTTATTTTTAGGAGAATCCATCTAGGACCTCATGAAAACAGGCTGCTCCACTTCTTGAGCTCAATCACCCATCTCACATTCAAATTTGCCTGCAGCAATTGTGTATTGTTCTAATGCCCCTGCCAAAAGATTTTGTACATTGAACCAAGTAGTTACCCTTCCTTTTTCAAAATATTTTTAAAAGCTGTCAACTGCAGAGAGATAAAAGTTGCAGTTTGTTTAACTCTTTACCAAATGACAAAATTTTAGACTTGTCCAAATTGAAAGCATTTGCAGACAACAGTATAAACGTAACTATAAAATTTAAATTTGTTTCCAGCAGGAAAGAAAACTTAGTGGGAAAAGGAGAAAATGCTGAAGCCAGCATTTTCTCCTTTTCCCACAATGTTTTCAAAAGACTTCTTTCTCAGGGTTGTTCAAAGTCGGGATTGTGTGGTAAAGAGTTAAGAACAGTTAGCCTACACTAAAAAAATGTTTATATTTCACCCAAACTGGGCACATGAGGCATAGAGCCAGAGTCCGAATTGGTAACCAGTATTTTCTCCTTTTCCAACAATGTTTTCTACCCTTCCCAATACAAATTTTATTTTTCAAGTCACATTTACTTTGTCGTCTGCAAATGCTTTCAACTTGGACAAGTCTAAAATTTTGTTGTTTGGTAAAGAGTTAAGAGCAGAGTGTGCACTTTAACCCATTACCACACAGTCCCTACTTTTGATGACCCTGAGAAAGAAGCCTGTAGAAAACATTGTTGGAAAAGGAGAAAATGCTGGTACAGGTGTTTTCTCCTTTTCCCACCATGTTTCACCTCCTCACAATACAAATTTCAAATTTACAGTCACTTGTATTTTGTCCTCTGCAAATGCTTCCAATTTGGACACGCCTAATATATTGTCGTTTGGTAATGAGTCAACTCTTTCACTACTAAACAAATGCATTTTCTCAAAGGCTACAAATGCAGTTCTGCTGCTAGATCAAGACAGGATATTTACATAATCTCGAATAAAACAGTGGTCAGTGTAGATCAGAGATCAGACTGCACAGGATGTGCAGTCTGATCTCGATTTACACTGTCCACAAAAGCTTCTGGTTTCGTCTATTGTATGGAAGAGCTAACTAGATTCTGTAAGCTGGGAGATCTAGGCAGAATGCAGCAAATACTGGATCTATGATGACAGCAGGTATATTTGAGTGTAGAGCTTGTACTCCCACTGAATATACTGTTAGCAATGAGATTCAAAAGTAGAGTGTACACCCTGACTAGATCTTTTGTGTCAGCAAGTAGATTGAAGAACAATTATGTTCTCTCTGATTAACCCTTTCCCAAACAATCCCTGGTTATTACAACCCTGAGATAGAAGCCTTTTGAAAACAATGTGGGAAAAGGAGAAAATGCTGGTAACCAGCATTTTCTCCTTTTCCCACAATGTTTTATACCCTGCTGAAAACCAATTTCAATTTGTGAGTTCCGTTTATATTGTTGTCTACAAGTGCTTTCAATATTGATCCAGTCTGAAATTTGTCGTTTGTTAAATAGTCAAATGGTTTTGGAGAGAACATTTTAGAATAGAATGTATGTTCTGTTTTAATCTATTCGATCAGTAGATTGCTATTGAAGAGATTTGTGCTGCTCTGTCAGCACGTTGATTAAAATAAGAGCACAGACTTTGATTATAAGGAATTTGAAAACCGAAGTTATCTAGACCTATCCTGTCAGTAAAATATCAGAGCAATCTTGTCTGCAAAAAAAGAAACCTATTCCATGAGCAAATTCTCATCTAGTTTTTCAACAAAAATCATAGTCTGTGATCAGAAGTCAAACTTAGACTCTCAGCAAAAGTCAAATCTCGTCTGTCATCAAAAGTCAGACCTAGTCATTTCTATTCTGTCAGCAAAAGTAAAAAATAGTCTTTCATCAAAATTTAGACTTAAGTCTGCCAGCAAAAATTAGACCTAGTCTGTCAGCAATAGACAGATATTGCAGGCAAAAGTCAGACCTAGTCTGTCAGCAAGTCAGACATTGTAGGCAAAAGTCAGAGCTAGTCTGTCAGCAAAGGTTGGGAATTTTATCCAAAAGTCAAACCTAGTCTGTCAGCGAAAGCTGGGCATTGTAGGCAAAAAGTCAGACCTAGTGTGTCAGCAAAAGTTGGGCATTGTGAGCAAAAGTCAGTCCTAGTCTGTCAGCGAAAGTAAGACATTCTGGGCAAAAGTCGGACATAGTCTGTCAGCTAAAGTCAGACATTGTAGGCAAATGTCAGACATAGTCTGTCAGCCAAAGTCCAACATTGTAGGCAAATGTCAGACCTAGTCTGTCAGCGAAAGTCAGACATTGTAGGCAAAAGCCAGACCTAGTCTGTTAGCGATAGTCAGACATTGTAGGCAAACGCCAGACCTAGTCTCATGGTGTACGTCAGACATTGTAAGCAAAAGTCAGACCTAGTCTGTCAGCGAAAGTCAGATATTGTAGGCAAAAGTCAGACCTAGTCTGTCAGCGAAAGTCAGACATTGTAGGCAAAAGTCAGACCTAGTCTGTCAGTGTAAGTCAGCCATTGTAGGCAAAAGTCAGACCCTTTTTGTCAGTGTAAGTCAGACATTGTAAGCAAAAGTCAGATCTAGTCTGTCAGCAAAAGTCAGACTTTGTAAGCAGAAGTCAGACCTAGCCTGTCAGTATAAGTAATGCATTTAAGGCAAAAAGCCAGACCTAGCCTGTCAGCGAAGGTCAGACATTGTAAGCAAAAGTCAGTCCTAGTCTATCACCATAAATCAGACATTGTGAGAAAAAGTCAGACTGAGTCTGTCAGCAAAAGTCAGACATTGTAAGCAGAAGTCAGCCCTAGTCTGTCAGTGCAAGTCAGACATTGCAAGCAAAAGTTGGACCAAGTCTGTCAGCAAGTCAGACATTGTAGGCAAAAGTCAGACCTAGTCTGTCAGCGAAGGTCGGGCATTGTATCCAAAAGTCAGACCTAGTTTGCCAGCGAAAGTCAGGCATTATAGCAAAAGTCAGACCTAGTGTGTCAGCGCAAGTCCGGCATTGTGGGCAAACCTCAGACCTACGTTCTCAGCAAAAGTTGGGCATTTTGGGCAAAAGCCAGTCCTAGTCTGTCAGCAAAAGTACGACATTCTGGGCAAAAGTCGACATAGTCTGTCAGCGAAAGTCAGACATTGTAGGCAAATGTCAGACCTAGTCTGTCAGCGAGTCAGACATAGTAGGCAAAAGCCAGACCTAGTCTGTCATCAAAAGTCAGACATTTTAGGGAAACGCCAGACCTAGTCTCATAGTGTAAGTCAGACATTGTAAGCAATGGTCAGACCTAGTCTGTCAGCCAAAGTCAGATATTGTAGGCAAAAGTCAGACCTAGTCTGTCGGTGTAAGTCAGACATTACAGGCGAAAGTCAGACCTTGTTTGTCAGCCTAAGTCAGACATTGTAAGCAAAAGTCAGACCTAGTCTGTCAGTGAAAGTCAGACATTGTAGGCAAAAGTCAGACCAAGTCTGCAAGTGTAAGTCAGACATTGTAAGCAAAAGTCAGACCTAGATTGTCAGCAAAAGTCAGACTTTGTAAGCAGATGTCAGACCGAGCCTGTCAGTATAAGTCATGCATTGTAGGCAAAAGTCAGACCTAGCCTGTCAGCGAAAGTCAGACATTGCAAGCAAAAGTCAGTCCTAGTCTATCACCATAAATCAGACATTGTGACAAAAAGTCAGGCCGAGTCTGTCAGCAAAAGTCAGACTTTGTAAGCAAAAGTCAGACCTAGTCTATCAGCGCAAGTCAGACATTGCAAGCAAAAGTTGGACCAAGTCTGTCAGCAAGTCAGACATTGTAGGCAAAAGCCAGACCCAGTCTCTTAGTGTAAGTAAGACATTGTAAGCAAAAGTCAGATCTGGTATCTCAGCGTAAGTCAGACATAGTAAGCAAAAGGCAGACATAGTCTGTCAGCCAAAGTTAGACATATTAAGCAAAAGTCAGACCTAGTCTGTCAGCACAAGTCAAATATTGTAAGTACAATTTAGACCTAGTCTTTCAGAGAGTCAGACATTGTAAGCAGAAGTCAGACCTAGTCTGTGGGTGAAAGTCAGACATTGTGGGCAAAAGTCAGTCGTAGTCTGCCAGTGAAAGTCAGACATTGTAAGTACAAATCAGACCTAGTCTGTCAGCATGTCAGACATTGTAAGCAAAATTCAGATGTAGTCTGCCAGTGAAAGTCAGACATTGTAAGTACAAATCAGACCTATTTTGCGATGAGTCAAATATTGTAAGTCTGTCAGAGTAAGTCAGACCTTGTGAGCAAAAGTCAGACCTAGTCTGTCAGTGAAAGTCAGACATTGTAAGCAAAAGTCAGACCTAGTCTGTCAGTGAAATTCAGACTTAGTCTATTATGAAAAAACAAATATACATATGTAAACACAAGTCGGACCTTGTCTGTTGGTAAAAGTAAGACCTATACTAGCAGCAAATCAGACTTAGTCTGTTAGTTTAAATAAGACATTGTAAGCAAAAGTCAGACTTAGTCAGTCAAAAGATTTGAGTGTACAACATCAGTTCCAACTTGATATAGTCTGTCAGCAAACATATCTTTGCCTTTGGCATTCTTTATGGGTTTATAGACAAGATTAGCTTTTTACCAAGCACATACAAATATAGACTGGCCAAAGTTTAAAGCAATGATGATATTGAAGTTGGCAAAGATGGACTGGTGGTCGCTGATAGGTAAGAAACCACTGTTTGGAAAGGATATTTTTACAAGCAATATCTCTTTTTCCCCCACAACACCTTTAACCCTTTACCAGACAAAATTTTATCCTTGTCCAATTTGAAAAGTGTTTGCAGATGACAATTTTAACTGTAGATCACATGGTGCAATTATTAGTTTGATAGAGTAGAAAAAATTGTGGGAAAGAGAAAATGCCGGTTACCAGCATTTTCTCCTTTTCCCGCAATGTTTTCAGAAGGATTCTTTATCTGGGTCTTGAAAAGTCGGCATTGTATGGTAAAGGGTTAAAAAGGCTTCCTCTTATGATATGTTATAGCATATGAATGTCTATTAACTCATTACCACACTACAAATTTTTAGGTTTGTCCAAATTGAAAGCGTTTACAGATGACAAAATAAAAGTGACTGGAAATTTTTAACTTGTTTTGTGACGAGTAGAAAACATTGTGGGAAAAGGAGAAAATGCTGGTTACCAGCATTTTCTCCTTTTCCCACAATGTTTTCAACAGGCTTCTTTTTAGGGGTCGTTAAAAGTAGGGATCGTGTGGTAATGAGTTAACCCTTTACAAGATTACTAAGTTATGGACTTATCCCAGATGGAAGGATTTACAAAACAATACTGCAAGTCCGACTCGAAAAGTTGGGGTCCTACATTGCTCGGTTTAGGATTGGTAACCTTGAGGCCCAAGGTTCAAGCCACAGGTTCTTTGTGGAGTGTCCTTGAGCCAGACACTTCAAAACCCTAGCCTAGCACTGCTGAAACCCAGGATATACATGAATATGTGAGCTGTTGACATATGACTAAAATAATGCTGAAAGCTGCATAAAACACCATTCAAGCAAACTGACCCAAAAAATAATACGTCTTTTGAAGAGCAGAAAATATTCTGGGACAAGGAGAAAAGAAAATGTTGTTTTATCAGCATTTTCTTCTTTACCCACAATGCTTTCAAATCCTATTTCATCAGGGTAGTTAAAATTCAGGATTGCGTGGTAAAGCATCTATAAAGTGTTTGAAAATTAGACAACAAACAACAGATGTTTCTTAGTTGATAATTTTTATTGGACACAGCATGTACACAGGCCAACTATAAGCATGAAACACATATGGTTTGTAAAGTTAAAAAATGTGGGTGGGGTAAGCTAAATCCCATTATACCATACAAATGATAAGTAGATTTTTATATTCTTCTAAACTAATGATCTGAACTTAACTCAAAGTGATAAGGTTTCTTTTCGATATGACTTGTGGAAGTGAAAGAAACAAAGGAATAGCAAACAGCCTAAATTTTTTTTTTAAATGGCAGAATCTGTTTTTAGTATCCCTTGAAGACTTGTTATCACACTGTCAAAATTAACAAAATGTTCATGAAAACAAAAGCTCCTTTCAAATGAAATTCCTGTGGCACCGATTAAATAGAACCTTTAATTTGGGAGAAAATGACCTCCCTTTAACATAAAAATTGCGTCCTCTTCTGAGACCAATGTATACAAGACATTTTGAAAAGTACAAAGACAGCTAAGTGACAATTTACGGGGCAATATTGACAGTATATCATACTGTGGTAAAAAAACAAAAAAAACACAAATGCTTAGACATTATTGATTTACATTTAGACATAATGTAGAACAGTAAATGAAATAACATAAAAATTTCCATTGCACATATCTTGATCTCTCCTATCTCCAAATCAGTTTTTGCCAGTGAGACAATATAGCCTACAAAACATGAAAAGGGACATTCGGACACTTGCATAAAGTGTCGTCTCGGATCACCCTGCACAGTCCGCGCAGGCTAATCCCAGACAAAACTTTTGTTTTTATACAATGTTCTGTTTTTGCACAAGGGTAGAGATGCACAAAATCTAATGTCGTCGGACTAATGTGCGCAGGGTAATCCGAGACGACACTTTACGAAAATGTCCGAATGCCCCTTTTTGCATGTTGCAGACTATATATGCTCATTGAATTCTGTATCTTAACTGTTCAAGGAAATTTAGAATATAATAAGCAAGGTGAAGCATCTTTTAGTAAGGAACATCTTTTAAAAATTTCAAGTCTTCAGTCAAACCCTAATCCTTCAAAATGACTAAACTCAAACTTTCAATTTCGATAGTAAAAACCCAACTATTGCTCATTAAAAGTTTTGCTTTGAGGAATAATATCTACTGATAAGGCAATGTGTATCCAAGATCAGACTGCAAGGTCTGTGCAGTCTGATCTTAATCTACATTGTCCACAACAGGTCAATGAGTCACGCTAAACAGCCTTAAGGTTGACTCTGACTTTTTCATTCATTAAATCAAACCAAAATTTTCAAAAAGACTGATTTGATACTTTGTAACTTCTTTATGCCAAAATAGTTTCTTTTCAGTTTTCCAACTTCTGTCATATAGAAAATAACCTATACTTAAAAAAAAAGCTCATTGACTGCTAAGCCCATGTTACACTGTATTTATAATTGATTTCATAACAGTAGTGCTGATAATTCTGAGCTAGGAAACAAATGCAAGCAATTACACTTTCAGTTTACATAGCATCTCTTACATTCTATAATAACAGTATCAATCAACCCATTACTACACAATCCCTACTTTTGACGACCCTGAGAGAGAAACCTTTACAAAACATTGTGGGAAAAGGAGAAAATGCTGGTAACCAGCATTTTCTCCTTTTCCCACAATATTTTCTACCCTTCACTAAATAAATTTCAAATTTTCATTCACTTTTATTTTGTTGTCTGCGAATGCATTCGATTTGCACAAATCAAAAATTTTATCGTTTGGTAATGAGTTAAAGAGTTAACCATTTCAATAACATTTTGGCAGATTGTCTTTGGACTGACACCAACCTACTCTAGTGAAAATATCAGCCACACTGCTGATTAAAAGCTGATGTACATCTTCCACTAGTATTTTACAAATGCCTTAAATATACGACATTTTCTGTCAAGTTCCAATGCTACAAAATGCCTTTTCTGTCAGAAATGGCTATAAGTTTTCACCCATCACCATAAACAAACAATGATTCCATCCATGCAGAAGAGTCTCTGAAAGCAATTTCAATCAAGGACCACCTGCTCTTTGAGAAATGCTCCTTTTCCATGATGTGATACATGGACACTTTCTGCATCCAATTATTTCACCTTTTTCCAGCTTCAACCATGAAGTAGCTTGTTAGAAATTAGCCTTTGCATAGTAATGGGTCACTGATTGACCTATCGTTCCATCAGTGGAAGAAGTCTACACAAATAATTTATAATATAGTTAAACATATTAAATTATAGTTTTATGATTTATATATATAGGCTTATTTTATAATAAACTCACTTATGTTTATATAAACTTATGGCGAAGGAGTTCGGGACAGAAACATTATAGATTGAATTTGTCTCAGAAAGTATTATTAAAAAAAAAAAAATTACAAAATATAACAGATATGATATAGAATTATTAATCTAATGATGCTTTACCTCTATCTATGAGGGTGGCACCAAAACAGCACATTAACAGAAGATACATGATGATATAGCCGATAAAAATCTTTGTGATAAAGACATCTGCTTAACCATTTACCAAACAACAAAATTTTAGACTGGTCCAACTTGAAGCCACTTGGAGATGACAAATAAACTATAACTTGTTTCCAGCAGGGTAGAAAACATTGTGGGAAAAGGAAAAAATGCTGGTAACCAGCATTTTCTCCTTTACCAACAATGTTTTCAATGTTTCAATGTTTTTATGATCTCAGGGTCGTAAAAACCTAGGATTGTTTGGCAAAGGGTTAAATTTTTCCAACAAAAGAAAAATTTATGCTTGTCCAATTTGAAGGCATTTGCTCATGACCATTGAAATTTGACTCCAATGATGGAAATCATCTGTGATATGAAAGACAACTTTGTGGGAAAAGGAGAAAACACTGGTTACCACATTTTCTCCTTTTTCAACAATGTTTTCAGACGGCTTCTTCCTAAGGATCATTGAAACTAACTCTTTACCAATCAACATAATTTTAGACTAGTCCAAATTGGAAGCATTTGCAGACGACAAAATGTGACTCAAAAATTGAAATTTGTCTTGGGAAGGGAAGAAAACATTGTAGGAAAAGGAGAAAATGCTGGTTACCAGCATTTTCTCTTTTTCCAACAATGTTTCCTATAGGCTTCTTTCTCAAGGTTGATAAAAGTCGGCTTTGTGGGTAAGGAGTTAAAATAGTTTAACCAGCTACATACTGGTGCCTTTTTATTGTTTTCATCATTTCCAGCATACACTTTTGAAATCATTCTTTTAAAGAAGAAGAATTGGGATTAAAATGTGAATACATGTTGAAATATCATGACAAAAGAAGGAAAAGAAAAACTTTTTTTAAGTTATTCATTCTTTGCCAAAAAGCTCTTTACAGTAATTTGCTGCTGGAGGAAAAAAATATCTACAGGAAGTCCAAATGGAGTAGAATGGATTCTGATGAAAAGCTCCGAACAAGTAACACGCTTCCATGAAAAATTATGAAATAAAGAAGGGCTACAAATGAGGAATTTTATTTGGGTGCATATGATATAAAAATCTGAAAAAAAAAAATAAAATGATAAACTAAGAACTATCACAAAAAAATAATGAATGAATACCCCCCAGCCAGTGTTTTGGTAACGAGGACAAATTATATGTACATGAATACCTAACTTGCATTATGCACTTAATTATCAATTTTCATGGGTAGAACAATAGATTATATCTGAAACTTAAATTCAGAATCCTGAAAAATTTTTAATTTTCAGAATTTTCAATGGATACAGCTACAGGGTCCGTATTCCCTAATCATACAAGTCAACACGCTTCGTCTAATTCTGCAGAATTTCCTAAACTTGAAAGTAACACAAACTTTTGATTGGCCAAACCATTTGGTTTTGCCGATCAAAATCTGTGTTACTTTCAAAGTAAGAAAATCTTACAAGAGTAAGGCAAAGGAAAATCTGAAGAATGGTTGGTGAACTGGGACCATGATGAATTGAAGCAGGAGTTTGTAACTTTATGTCAGAGATGGACAGCCTGATTCCAGTATAAAGCCCAAAAAAGCATATTATGCATAGGCTATAATAATCAACACACACAAAAAAAAGAGAACCTTTTACACATAAATCTGTCAACTTCAAAGGCATTAATGAACTATTGCATAAATGTATTGACTAATACATAACAGATACACAACAAATCATATTTAACCCATTACCAAACGACAAAATTTTTGACTGGTCCAAATTGAAAACTTTGCAGACGACAAAATAAAAGTGACTAAAAATTTGAAATTTGTTTTGTGAAGGGTAGAAAACATTGTGGGAAAAGGAGAAAATGCTGGTTACCAGCATTTTCTCCTTTTCCCACAATGGTTTCTAAAGGCTTCTTTCTCAGGGGCGTCAAAAGTAGGGATTGAGTGGTAATGGGTTAACCCATTACTTCCTGAAAACATATCTGTGAGAGACGACTTAAAATTATTCATGTAAAAATGGATATTCCATTTAAATTTAGAGGAAATAAATGATATCAAATGAAAACATTGTGATTTAACCTTCAAATAAATCGAATGAAACTTTCAAGCCAATAGTAAAAACCGAAATATTGCCATCTTTGAACATTTTTTTTTTCCTTTTTAAATAAATATCCTTCTATTTTACAGTGAAGATTTCAGATCAGACTGCACATTCTATGCAGTCTGAAATTATCTAAACTGTCTTTAACCCTTTACCACACGACAACATTTTAGACCAGTACAAATTCAAAGAATTTGCAGATGACAAAGGTGATCCAAATGGCAAAATTTGTTTTAGATAATACAGAAAACATTGTGGAAAAAGAAGAAAATGCTGGTTACCAGCATTTTCTTCTTTTACCACAGTGTTTTCAAAAGGCTCTTTTTTCAGGGTTGTTTAAAGTCGGGATTGTGTGGTATCGAGTTAAAAGGTCCAAAACTCAAGTTTAGCAGCCTATGGGTTAATGGCAAATTGCCCACAATGAGCATTTTCTCCTTTTGCCAAAATATTTTCAAAGTGGTTTAATCTAACTCAAAGAAAAGTCATCTGAAAGTAGTAGTATACTAATCATCACTCTAATACACTGATGTCTCCCTTTCCCCCATACATGTAGATCTGAAGCATGACTGCTTGAAGTTTAGACATAAGCTTCTACAAGCACAAAACCTTATGACATACAATGTACTCTGATTTACAAATAGTTTTCAAAGCTCATTTCTGACTTAAATATATAGCATCAACAACACAAAAGGCACAGAAAATAGTTCAAACTGAAAACTACAGCAAGACAACAGTTGCTGCAATAGAACAGATTCAGCATATACAGTAGTCTAGCTCTAATTTTCTAGTATGTATCTGATGTATTTAATCATTATTTCTGTGCAGGACACAAACACACAAGATTTCACAATATGAGAGGCAAGCTTTCAATAAAAAATTATTATCATATTTAATTAATTACAAAGTATAAAAAAAAAAGAGAGAAATAGACATTAAATCTCCGTTTCTGTATCGAAACAGTTACACAATAACAAGTGACTACACATACTGAAGTTCATTTTGTATTTGAAATCAGACTTAAGTCTTCATTGGGACAACACATTTTAGCCTTGTTCATGTTGAAAACTTTTGCAGGCTGCTTGAATGTGGCTCACATGATTGTGCGTGTCATTGATTTGACCTAAAAAAAAAAATTTCAGGATAAAATTAAAATTTTGCTGTAACAAATGTTCTTCCTTACAGTTGTAAGAACACAGAATCATTTGGTCATGTACAAAAGCTATTTGTGCATAACTCAGAAAATTGCACTAGAGAATTGAATATATCACACAAGTACATGTGTTTAACTCTTTACCAAACAACAATATTTTAGGTTTGTCCAAATCGAAAGCATTTGCAGACGACAAAATAACAGTGACTGAAAATTTGAAATTCGTTTTGTGAAGGATAAAAAACATTGTGGGAAAAACAGAAAATGCTGGTTACCAGCATTTTCTTCTTTTCTCACAATGTTTTCTAAAGGTTTCTTTCTCAGGGTCGTCAAAAGTAGGGGTTGTGTGGTAATGGGTTAAAGATCTGAGATTCCTGTAAGCCCAGTCAAGTACGTCATATGCTAATATTTATCAGTTTATTTCAATTAAAAATTATTTTAAGCCTATAATTTCACTCACAAAATATACTTCATTATTCATTTTCAAGTTTGTACACTATGACTAATTTGTAACAAGTAAAAATACACCAAACATTTGAGCACTTGATAGTTACAATTTCTTTGAAGTTTGAACTTAATGTAGCATTGTCAGAATCTCCAACAACATTTACTCTTTAGCTCCAAATAAATGCCGCAATTATAACAACCCTTTGTGTGCCAGACAAAATATCCAACATGCATTGTTAGTTTAGAAATACGACCAGAATAATTACAATATTATGATGGGCATCATCTACATAGCTTTAGCAAAGCTGACAGTGTTGATCAAAGGTCGGACTACACATTTTGTGCAGTATGATCTTGATCTACACTGGCTGCTAAACCATCTATTTTTGTGAAAGGCGCTTTAAGGGATAAACATCCAAAATGACTAATACTTCAGAGATGCAGTTGTGAATGATACTCTCTCGAAAATTTCCGAAAATGTATTGCCATTTCTTTACAAAGGATGCTGCTAAAGGAAAGAAGTGGGTGGTAGTAAAGTTAGCATTGTTGCTGCTATCTGATTGGTCCTTCTCAATTTGCACTTTATGCCATTCAATAGGTTTCAAGCTATTGAAAAGCTTTGTTTAAATATTTGATTTCCCCTTATTCCAATGCATACTATTTTGACAACTTTAATGATAAAAAAAATAGATGACAAAACCAAAGATATGTACAATTGCAATGCACATGAAATATCACTGGAAGAACATTTTTTTACATTTATGTTAATTTCTAGGTTACAAAAATTATCAAAGTAAATTAATCCGTTTTTTTTTTTTCATCTCTCCATATGGATTGATACAGCAATGTTGTACAGTGTTTGGGATGTTCAGTAAACAGTTTAGAACAGAACAATATATCTCTCACATAGACTTGAAATCTTATTGAAGCCGTAACAGAGATTTCGTATTTTACTCTTTATCATACAATCACCACTTTGCACAAGTCCAGAAAAGACGACTTTTGAAAACAATATGGAAAAAGGAGAAAATGCTGGTAACCAGCATTTTCTCCTTTTCCCAGATTGTTTTCTACCAATTCAGGAGCAAATGTTAAAATCTGTAAAACACCTGAATTATTCTCATCTTTAAATTCACCCAATATGGATGAGTTCAAAATTTTGCCCCTAGATTAAAGACTTTCAACCCATTAAGAAATGTTATTTCTAGAGTAGCCCTGTAATTGAAAAATATAAAGTTTTGTGGGAACAATTTGAAGGCTTTTCTTCAATTGTAGATTGCTTTGCTACAGATCACTGTTACGCAAAATGGACTAAAATCTTTGGCTAATTGTGGTACCAACAGATCATTATTTTGGAAGAAATTCATTACTTCTTTAATGTAATCGATTACAACAATGATACACTGACAAAATTGCTGAGCAACAGATTATTTAGATCTAACACTGAATAGTATTTAGCAAGCAAGAACAAGAATTTTTTACGCCTCTGGAGTAGGCACTGTCAAAGAAAACGGATCAATGGCTTTCACAAGCACCTGCTTCTTTCTTTCTACATTGTTTTCCATACCATATTTTGTGCCATCTGATCTTGATCTTCACTTTGCACAAAATCTTCTGGCATTGTCTATGGTATGCAAAGGGTTAATAGTGCTTTTCAAGAGTAATGCTATAACCCAAATCATTCCTGGAAGAGTCTAATCACATTTAATCCAGAACACACAATTGTAACTACCAGGTGAAGTCAAACATTGGTTTTAAAAGACAGCCAAAATGCCTTAATAAGTAAGTCCTAAATTCATATTGTGCTCTCCTTGCTGTCTTTGCTCTTCTTGGTTTTGGCAAAAGATGGTATCCTAAACTTCTTCTTTTTCTTCTTTTCCTTGGTTGGGGATGGATGTTCTTTAGTTGGTGAGCCCTGATAAGAAATAATAAATCAGATTTAACTTGTTATCAAATGACAAAATTTTGGACTT
The DNA here is from genome assembly GCA_943736015.1 of Tridacna crocea. Taxonomy (NCBI): domain Eukaryota; kingdom Metazoa; phylum Mollusca; class Bivalvia; order Cardiida; family Cardiidae; genus Tridacna; species Tridacna crocea. The sequence goes on along the minus strand of OX031064.1, from coordinate 52,942,293 downwards.
GTCCAAATTGAAAGCAACTGCAGACAATACATTTAAGGTGGCAAAAATAATTAAATACCTTCTTGACAGAGCAGAAAACTTTGTAGGAAAAGGAGAAAATGCAATACTTTCTCCTTTTCCAACAATGTATTCAAAAGGCTTCTTTCTCAGGCTCATTAAAAATAGGGAATGTATGGTAAAGAGTTAACCTTTGCAATTATTTTTTTTCCACGCTACAGACCTTTGAAAGTACATTATGTTGTGACAAGTTTGAATTTAGCAAATGAGAAACCTGCTTTGCTGACCTGAGATCAAGAAACAACTTTGAATTCACATTCTGTGAGTTCAAAGTCGACTGCTAGCATATTTTCATTTTCTTCCAAGTTTTTTCACACAGTGTTTTGTTAAAGGGTTAAGGCTAGCCTCCAGAAGCCAACCTTGTGAACCTTTTTTTTTTGTTACTGTATGCATTGAAACATATGCAGGTTGAAAAAGTTGCAAATTACTGATTAGACATTTTGTGTACAAAAATCTTTGGGAATTTTCATTTGAAGCTGATTATTGCTGGTGTATTTGTGGTTTGTGAATTTTCAAATTCTCAAAATTGTAAAAAATTTTCACATCACAAACACGTCCAGTTACACAGTAGTTTAAACACATTAAACACATTTATTTCACATTGATTAAACTAATCTCTCTTGATTCTGCTTCCTGGGATCTGCACCAGTACTCGCATGTGTGGGCCAATGAACCTTATAATTACCAGGCTGACGCTCTTGCTCTCAAACATGGACACCACAGAGTCCTTATGTCATACTGTATTAAGTGGAACCTTTTGTGAAGTGGAAATTTTTGCCATTTCCCAAATTTGGAAAATTGGCAAACTTTCCTGTCAATATTTTACCATATGTATACCAACAAACAACCAATTCCTTGAGTTTGCAAACATTTCCGTATGCAAAATGTCCATAATCTGTAACTTGCAAAATCTTTGTCACATTTATATATCTACACATACATACCATACAATTCTGAATTCTAACAATCCTGAGCAAGAAGTCTTGAAAACACTGTGGGAAAAGGAGAAAATGCTGGTAACCAGCATTTTCTCCTTATCCCACAATGTTTTCTTCTCTTTCAGACACACATACCTTCATTTGAGCTACATTTAGTATGTCTTCTGCAAATACTAACAATTTGGACCAGTCTTACATTTCCTCGTTTGGTAAAGGGTTAAATGAACGGTAAAATCTGAGGAAGGCACACAGGTACAATCTTTACCTCTTTGCTGCTCCTCTCCTCTAGGGTCTCTCCACCACTTGCACTGTCAGTTGATCGCAGGGTGTCTGACTTTGCAGGTGACCTCATTGTGTCATCTTCTCCATTCACAGCTTTCTCTGCAATACAGCAACGGATAAAAATGATCCAGAGAATACTTGGAACAAAAAAAGTCGGTTAAGATTTAATGATGTACTATAAGTTAACATCATGTCTTACCCAAACCTGGACTGGTATATTAAAAGTAAAAAGATTTTGTCAAATATGCAGATGACCGACGTCTATACATAATGCTACAAATAAACAGACAACACACAATGCAGCAATACAAACTTATTAGGAATTTTCCCTGCAAGTTCCACTTTTCCAATCATCAACAAATCTAAATATCATTCCAATTACATTAAGCCATCAGACGGCATGAAATTTTCAATTTCAGCAAATATGATGGGAAGTTTTTGCATTTTAACCTTTTACAAGACAACAAAATTTCAAGACCAATCCTTATTGAAAGCATTAGCGGCAACAAACCAAATCTATCTTACATGGCAGGATTTGTCTGTGAAAGAGTAGAAAACATTGTGGAATAAAGAGAAAATGCTGGTTACCAGCATTTTCTCTTTTTCCCACATTTTTTTCAAAAGCCTTCTCCAAAAAGATCACTAGAGTCTGCCAAGGTTTTATAAACAGTTCATTCATTACAAATGAATTTAGACTGGTTGCTGAACATGCCTACAAGTGACAACAATGCTTTCATGCAACACTATACAGGGGAACACAACATTCAAAATATACACATGACTGGTTACTGATCAAATGCACACACAACATGATCCAGAAATAAAATAATCCATGACTTTTCTCAACAAATTCATTACAACATCAAACACCAACTACCAGTAAAAAAGAAAGGCTTGTCCAGTCAAAGACCTCATTCCTCCTAGTAACAAAGTTTCAAATTACTTTGAACAGGTAATCAATAGGTCATTCTGCTGGAAACAAACTTCAATTTTTCAGTCATCTGCTGACTGTGAACAGGCTCACCTGGGTTAATACCGTTACTCCTTGCAGATGCCTTAAGGTCCCCTTTCTAGAGAAATTGAAGCCATGCATGGATCTCCATGGGTTAAATGCCAAATGCATAATCATCAGCTCTTGCATATTCATGTATCGATCCAAAAAATCTATCATTGGTGCGTCAAATTATTCAACATCAAAGATACAATTCTCAGGTTCTTCTATTTGGCCAAGGTCCTATTTCCCTTCTGCGGTAACTTATGTAATTTTGGAAGATCAAAGATTTATGTATAAAATACCTACTTAAGATACTATATTAACCTTCACTTGTAGTAAAAGACCAGACCTATGCTTGCCAAAACTGAAAGGACTTACAGAAATTCTTATAATGCTTAAATGATGTAATAAGTCTTTTAGAGTAGAAATAATTTTGGGAAATGTAGAAAATGCTGGTTACCAGCATTTTCTGTATTGACCAACATTTTTTTCCAAAAGTCTTCTTCCTTAGAACACTGAACGCTGCATTTAGAATTTAGAATTCTGGTAAATTGGTGAACTAGTTCCCTGGTAAAATTGAAAGGATGTCAATGAAAATAACCCCTCACCAATACATTACCTGACTTACTTTTAGCTTTTCTCTCGGATTTTGAACGGTCAAAGTTCTTCGAGGCTTTCAACTCACTGATAACTAATTTAAAGTTGGGAAAAATAAATAAAAGTGTGATAAAAACAGGCAAACATGCACATCACAGCGAACAAAAGGAAGTTAATCACAGGCAATTTTTACATTTTTTCAACTGATTTAGAGTCAATAAATTCCCTACTGCACGTACCTAAACATGAATTACCTGGTACTGAAAATCTTTTCAAGCGAATATTATTTTCTGGATATGATAATCGGAAACATGAATTACTGAAATTCTTTTCACGTGATTATTATTTTCTGGATACCATAATAGGAGGCAAGGTACCAAGCCTTAGCTCTTTACCACACAATCCCAACTTTCAACAACTGAAAAAGAAAGTTCTAGAAGCCATTGTAGGAAAAGGATAAAATACTAGCAGTCACCACTATCTCCTTTTTGTACAATGTTTTCTACCCTCTTCACTAACAAATTACAATTCTTAAATCTTATCAGCTCAAATTTCTCCTTTTCCCACAGTATTTTCTACCCTTCCCAGAACAAATTTCAATTTTTCAGTCACCATTATTTTGTCGTCTGCAAATGCTTTCAATTTGAACCAGTCTAAAATTTTGTCTTGTGGTAAAGAGTTAACCAAATATCTTTTGAAATGGGTCAAAATCTAGATGACCTATAGAAAACCAAATTTTATTCAATGTGGTAAGTTTAAACCTATTCCAATGGAAATTGTAGGAGGAAATGCTCTCACAAGAAAATACAAATGAATGGACAGACCGATATACAGACGGATGACATACCAGGGTCATATCATGATTAACTCTTTGCCACACGAGAAAATTTTAGTCTGGTTCAAATTGAAAGCATTTGCAGATAACAAAATAAAGGTAACTGAAAAATTGAAATTTGTTCTGGAAAGGGTAGAAAACACTGTTGGAAAAGGAGAAAATGCTGGTTACCATCATTTTCTCCTTTTCCCACAGTGTTTTCAAAAGGCTTCTTTCTTAGGGGCGTTTTAAAGTAGGGATTGTGTGGTAATGGGTTAAGACCCTTCGGATGTATAAAAAGGAGAAAATGCTGGTAATCACCATTTACTCCTGTTAACACAACATTTTCTATTCTTCACATGGCAATTTTTCTATTTTTAAGGCACTATCATTTTGTGGTCTTCTCCATAGGTAAGCCAAAAATTTCTGAAGGCAAAGATTTTGCCGTTTGGTAAACAGTTTATGTGATGTGAGAGAAACTTACGTTCAGGACTTTTAGGCGGATATCTGGCTGACTCGGACCGCTGGAAGTTAGACTGTGAGGCAGGAGGGCTGGAGGGTTCTACACACAAAACATGCAAAAGTTAGAGAATTTCACACACAATACTGTGCACAACATGTTATCATGCATTTGAAAGGCAAAAAGCAAACATATTGATGTCATGCAGAAATAATAAATATGTTTTTATAATTCAACTCATTGGCCATGATAGCTTTCAACTAACATTGTAGGAATATGAGCATTGCTTGTTTCAGGCAATGGCTGCTTTTCCCTCAACATGTTCAATGAATTTGAATAAAGAGAATTATTATTAGAATTTTCCTTTCTTTTAACCTTTTACCATACAACAAAATTTTGGACCTGTCCAAATTCAAAGCATTTTCAAGTGACAAATTAACTGCAGCTCAACAGAAAAAAGATTTGTCCAAGAAAAGGTAGCTAACACTGTGGGAAATGCTGATTACAGGCTTTTTCTCGATTTCCCTCAATGTTTTCAAAAGCTTTACTTCCTCAGGGTCGTTTAAACTTGGGATTGTGTGGCAAAGGTTTAAATATTTCTACTTTATGTAAAAATTACAGTTTTTTGAAAAATAAATGTACAATTTACAAAAGCTAAAATGAAAAAAAAGAAAAAGGCAGATGTCCCAGTAATTATGCGTTCTAAACCCTCTATCAAACAATCCTGTTTTTTCCCGCAACCCAAGAAAGAAGGTTGAAAACTTTGTACAAAAAGGTAAAAATGTCATCAACCAACTTTTTCTCCTTTTCTTACAATGTACGCTATCATTTCAACAACAAAAACATTCATTTGAATTTTCAATGTGGCCATACCTAAAATCCTTAATTAAGAGTTTAAAATTAATGCTCAAGAAAAAAAAATTCACAAAATTTAAAGTATAAATGGCTACGGAGTAACTATAATTTCACAAACACAACAGAATGTAAAATGCACGATGCATCGTAAAATAAAGTCTAGAATAAATATGGTACAAGTATGAAAATTCAGACATTAACCCTTTACCAAACAATTCCTGTTTTTTACGACCCTGAGATAGAAGCCTTTTGAAAACATTGTGGGAAAAGGAGAAAATGCTGGTAACCAGCATTTTCTCCTTTTCACACAATATTTTCTACCCTGCTGGAAACAAATTTCAATCTTTGACTATCATTTATTTTGTCGCCTGCACGTGTTTTCAATTTGGACCAGTATAAAATTTTGTCGTTTGGTAAAGGGTTAATTATTGTGCAATATGGCTACACCTGTAAGTTTACAAGTAATTCAAACTTGTTAACTTCCAGGATTAGCTATATGTTTCTATATCATTTACTAAAATGGTAAACACATACCACACAATTAAGTCTTTACCACTCAATTCTGACTTTCAACTTTTAATGACTTTGAGAAAGGAGAAGCCTTTTGAAAACATAGTGGGAAAAGGAGAAAAGAGCAGAAGTAGAAAATGCTGGTAACCAGCATTTTCTCCTGCTGGTCAGAAAGAAGCCATTAAAAATATTGTGGGAATAGGAGAAAGTGCTGGTAACCACAATGTTTTCTACTCTTCCCCCAAAAAATTTAAAATTTTCAGTCACTTTCACTTTATCTTATCGTCTGCAAATGCTTTCGATTTGGACAAGCCTAAAATATTGTCATTTGGTAATGAGTTAACTCTTTACCAAACGACATAATTTTAGACTGGTCCAAATTGAAAGCAGTTGCAGACAACAAAATAAAAGTGACTGAGAATTTGAAATTTGTTTTGTGAAGGCTAGAAAACATTGTTGGAAAAGGAGAAAATGCTGGTTACCAGCATCTTCTCCTTTTCCCACAATGTTTTCTAAAGGCTTCTTTCTCAGGGTCATCAAAAGTAGGGATAGTGTGGTAATGGGTTAAACAAATCAAAATCTTTAGACACATCAAAGTATCCAAGTCATTTCAAGGTTGTTATAGGGCAGATGTCTAAGCACACCAGACAGTCTTGACCATAGATCAGACTGAATTGTTTTGTGCAGCCTGATCTTGATCTGCACAGAACATAAAAGCAACTATAATTGTGAAAAGCACTTTATGGGTTGCTTAGTAATAACATTATGTTCCTTCTACCAAAGACACTGAATCTTTAATGGCAAAAACAGCATACAGAAATGTAATTATGATATCATCTGCAAATAAATAGAGCCTATAGCACTTAACCCTTTCTCTAACGACAACTTTTGGACTCTTCCAAACTGAAAGAGTTTGCAGACAACAAATTTAGAATTTGAGAAAATGACAAAAAGTTCTCAAAAAGGGTAGGAAACACTGTGGGAAAAGGAGAAATTGCTCGTTACCAGCAATTTCTCCTTTTCCCACAGTGTTTTCAAAAGACTTTAACTGCAGACAAGTAAAAACCAGGGCTTGTTTGGGAAAGGGTTAAAGAAGAAAATTACTTATTTAGTTGCTAATATTAGAGTACAAATTTAAGAGATATTTAAAGACAGCAACCATAGCTGTAAAAGTTATAATATTCACATAAATGTTGTCAAGAAGACTGAATTACACTTCCAGAACAGAGGTCAAGGTCGTGAGGCTGATATACATGTTGCCATAGAGACAGGTTATGACAGAGTTCATGGCAAGTTTACCACTACCTCCCTCCACTGTACCATCAACAAACACATCATCATCATCGTCATCATCATCTTCGACGATGGAGTTTCTAATACTGGACCGTTTTTTAGCTGCTTCCAGAAGCAGACTGGATTTTCTTCTAAATAACCTGAGCAAGGATTTGCCTGTATGTACACCATATTGTTCTCTATTACATTTGAAATATCATACTGTCATAGATAAAAGGGGTTTCATCTGTGTTTAAGCCTTTTCAAAACAATCCTGGGTTTCTTAAACCTATTGAAAACATTGTGGAACAAGAGCGGCAAATTGTCGCAAGATACGCCCGTCTTACCCCAAGTTGTAAAGCTGGGGCATGCACCGGACAAAATTCAAGTATGAAAAATGACAAAGGGCAATAAGTAAAAAATTAAACAAGCAAGAGTTATGATTCCTGTGCACTGCACTCCACCTTGATGAGATCTATCCACCCAAGAAATTTCATAACCCTAGCTAGTATAGTTTTGGAGATATGCACCGGACAAAATTCAAGTATGAAAAACAACAAAGGGCGATAACTCGAAAATTAAGCAAGCAAGAGTTATGATTCCTGTGCACTGCACTCCCCCTTGGTGAGATCTATCCACCCAAGAAATTTCATAACCCTTGCTAGTATAATTTTGGAGAATTGCTCCGGACAAAATTCAAGTATGAAAAACAACAAAGGGCAATAACTCGAAAATTAAGCGAGCAAGAGTTATGATTCCTGTGCACTGCACTCCCCCTTGGTGAGATCTATCCTACCATGAAATTTCATAACCCTAGCTAGTATAGTTTTGGAGAATTGCTCCGGACAAAATTCAAGTATGAAAAACAACAAAGGGCAATAACTAAAATATTAAGCGAGCAAGAGTTATGATTCCTGTGCACTGCACTCCACCTTGATGAGATCTATCCACCAATGAAATTTCATAACCCTAGCTAGTATAGTTTTGGAGAATTGCTCCGGACAAAATTCAAGTATGAAAAACAACAAAGGGCAATAACTCAGAAATTAAGCGAGCAAGAGTTATGATTCCTGTGCACTGCACTCCCCCTCAATGAGATGTATCCACCCATGAAATTTCATAACCCTGGGTAGTATAGTTTTGGAGATATGCTCCGGACAAAACTCAAGTATGAAAAACAACAAAGGGCAATAACTCAAAAATTAAGCAAGCAAGAGTTATGATTCCTGTGCACTGCACTCCCCCTCGATGAGATCTATCCACCCATGAAATTTCATAACCCTAGCTAGAATAGTTTTGGAGATATGCTCCGGACAAAGAACTGGACGCCGCCCGCCCGCTTGCCACGGGTGATCCCATAATACGTCCCGTCTTCGACGGGCGTATAAAAGGAGAAAATGCTGGTAGGTGTCATGACCATATGATATATCAGATTATCAAAGGCAAGACCAAACCTACTTTTGCAAAGTAATTCAAGATCAGACCCAACAAATTGTGAATGTGATCTTTGACAAGACAAGGATTGATTGATTTCAAATTTGTAGGAAAACAACTTGAAATTACAATACTTGGGACTTTTTTTGAGTATTTCCTGGAAATTTTCCTTATTGTGTACTAAGGTTTATCATAATCATGAATTTAATGTTGGCCATACTCAAACCCTGCTAAACGTACAAGAGAGGCAAACACCATAATTCTACATTAATCTAGCAGTCCAACAACTATGAGTAAATCTAGAAACCATAGCTACATCCAGTTAAACCATTACCACACAATCCCTACTTTTGACGCCCCTAAGAAAGACGCCTTTTGAAAACACTGTGGGAAAAGGAGAAAATGCTTGTAACCAGCATTTTCTCCTTTTCCCACAATGTTTTCTACCCTTCCCAGAACAAATTTCTATTTTTCAGTCACCTTTATTTTGTCGTCTGCAAATGCTTTCAATTTGGACCAGTCCAAAATTTTGCCGTGTGGTAATGAGTTAATATGTAAGCGTAGCGGTAGCAAACTAGCCCTGTCCAATACTAGTAGAGTGTAGTTCAAGTTGTTGTTTTTTTTGTCAGACAAGTCTTCCCATTGGTTGATAGAGTATGTCAATCAATCTGAAGATTTACCTAAGTAATGTAGCATTACAATCTTATTTAAATGGGAATTGCTCCCATGATCTTCCTAATTACATATTTCTTATTAGATATCACAACTCATCCATTAAGTCATTTCGATTTAAAATTTTGCTTTGAATATACATGTATCAAGTCTTAAATGAACAATAGAATCTCAGACTTGTCCATATCAAAAGATGGCTATCAGCATGTTTTACTTTTCCCGAAATGTTTTCAAAGTCTTTCTCTTCAGGCTGGGGTCAATACAGGATTGATTGGTAATTCACACTAAAGATAGCCATATGAAAAAGTTTAATATGTTCAGTTCGAAAAAGAAAATAAAAAAATGCCTCTTTAAGGTATACTTTTTATTACCTTCAGAGTGTGGATTGACTAGATCAAGTTCAAACTGCACATAAGTGCATGCAGGCTGAAGATGATCTGCACCCATATACTTGTTTGGTGCTCTAGGGAAACTCGAAGCTTTCAAGCTTTTTCATTTCTGTCTGTAAGATCATTAGTCTTAAATGGCTTATGATTCAACATAAGAATTTCTCATCTTAATTAAAAAGGTTATCTTGTATTCAAAACTAAGTCAAACAAAAATCATTACGGTAAATTGAATTCAATACAAATGAAATTCCAATTAAGACATCTGTAACATGCAGATTACAGTATCAAGTCCACAGGTTGAAGGTCAGAGTTCTTGAGTAATGATCTAGGTACAATGAGAGCACTATAATTTACCAATTTCAGTTAAGCTAAATGCAGAATGTTACAACAGAACTGCACAAATCTGTTCATTAATGTTACTAAAAGAGCACTAAATATTTTTTGCTTTATAAAGTCAATAAAAAACTGACATAATACAATTTCAAAATAAAATCAGGTTTTTTTTTTTTTATGTTACCCAGAGAAAGAAGCTGTCTTATTGTGGGAGTGGGAGAAAATGCTGGTAACCAGCATTTGTTTCCTTTTCCCACAATGTTTTTTACTAATCTAAAGTCAAGTTTCATTTTTTGAGTCTCATTTGTTGTCTGCAAATGTTTTCAATTTGGACAAGTCTAAAGTTCTGTTGTTTGGAAAAGAGTTCTCAACACATAATGTTGTATTTGGTGCCACAAAGATTAAAATGTTTAGTTATGATATTCATTTTATTCTTTGTGGCACCAAATACAACATTATGTGTCGAGAACTCTATTGGTTCATGCATTTGATGTAATACTGATCAAATGCATGAACCAATAGATTGACCGAAGTTGTATATTATTATAGAATACAAATCTTCAAAGATATCCGTATTTCATGAAAAGAAATCAAGCAAATAACATGAAAGGAAAAATTAGATCCGTTTACTTTCTTAAATAAAAAAATTGGCTAGTTATAAATGTCTTTTTCTCCTTTCTGGTGAGAGGGTTTTTCAGTGATCTGTATTAGTTTTAGTGCAAAGACAGGATCAAGGGAGTTAATAGATTTACCACTGCACCATGTGACTAGCAAAACAACAAGAGGCGCCGTCAATACCAACCATAAAGTTGATCATACGAGAGTCTAGAAATTTGTGAGGTTGTTTCGGAGAAATCATCAACATTTGTTTCTCGAGACTGACGTCGGTTAGCTTTGAGTAATTCATCGAGGTCAAGGTCAGCCTCTCCTGCTAACCTTTGCTCAGAAATGATATCATCAATAGAGGTCTCTCGAGACTTGCGAAGTTCAGGGTATGAAAATATTGCATCGATATTTGTTTCTCTTGAGTTGCGGTTCAGCCGATTATAGTTGGGCCTTTTAGTACGTCGTACAACTGAGATTGAGAGGAAAATACAAAGCTTTAGCAAAATCTATAAGCAGAGAAAGTACACAGAAAAAGAATGAGAAGTTCACAGAAAGTGCTCAAAGCTAATTAGACACTCAACAAAATTTATCAATCCAAGTATGGTCAAGTCTTTTTGATTCTCAACTATTTCTTTTGTTATATTTAGAAAATTGTTGGCAATGAAATTCAATTGGCAAAAAGTGAATATCAAAAATTTGCTTTTGTTAGCAGTTGAATAAAAATGTGCTGCCAGTGCTGCTTTGCTCAAACCAATGCCGCTTGGCTCAAACCAAACTAATACTGCTGGGTTCAAAATTGTTTTTAAAAGCACAAATATGTACAAGGATGGAATAGCAGAGTACTTTTCTGATGTAAAGTATAAAAGCAAAGATTTACATCGTAGCATGCAACCATCACAGCCTAAAGCATCTTGAAAGCAAAGCACCCAGATTTGAAATTATTCATAGAAGTTCAAATATCTATCAAAGGTTCCGACAAGTGAAGACGATCACATTTTTGGACATACCAATAGTAATTGTCTTGCAAGACAAATGTTTTATTTAACCCGTTACCACACAGCAAAATTTTAGACCTTTCGAAATTGAAAGTGTTTGCAGATGGCAAATTTAAAGTGGCTAAAATGGTGCAATTTTGCTTTGATAGGGTAGATAACATTGTGGGAAAAGGAGAAAATGCTGGTCAGCAGCATTTTCTCCTTTTCCAACAATGTTTTCAAAAGGCTTCTTCCTCAAGGGCATTAACCCATTACCAAACAATCCCTACTTTTGATGCCCCTGAGAAAGAAGCCTTTAGAAAACGTTGTGGGAAAAGGAGAAAATGCTGATAACCAGCATTTTCTCCTTTTCCCACAATGTTTTCTACCCTTCACAAAACAAATTTCAAATTTTCAGTCACTTTTATTTTGTCATCTGCAAATGCTTTCAATTTGGACAAGCCCAAAATATTGTCATTTGGTAATGAGTTGAAAGTTGTCATTCTGTGGTAAAGGGTTAACTTAGCTTATGGATAACCCAATCTGATAGTTGTTTAACAGAATATTGCACAAAAATGGACCCATGCTCTGACAAAAGGGCACCATAGGAATCTCAGAAATGCTTGTTACCAAGAAAGCCACAACATACTACTGATCCATAAAATCCATATTGTCTAGTAAACAAATGAGCCATAAATCTCAGTGTTCCTTATAAAGAAATGCAGAAAATTGACCAATAGCAAAATATTTCAACCCTGGTCAGCCAGCGCCAACTGTGCAAGCTTACCATGGTCAATACTTTTAGCCCATGAATTAACCCTTTACCAAACAAAAATTTCAATGAGGCTCAAATGGTGCAATTGTTTATTGATAGGGTAGAAAACATTGTTGGAAAAGGAGAAAATGCTGGTAACCAGCATTTTCTCATTTTCCCCCAATGTTTTGAAAAGGCTTCTTTCCAAAGGTCGTCAAAAGTGGTCATTGTGTGGTTAAGTGTTAAACCCCCTCTTTTCACAGAACATGGTTCCATTAACACTGAAAATGCTATGTAAATAGGTGCAGTTACATTTACTTATTACAATTAATTGCCCTCTTTTCCATTTATTTTCCAAAGCTATCCATAGAAATGACTGATTATAATAACTTGGATCTGTGCGATCATCTTTTATTAAGAGTTTTGATCATGAAATAAGATGCAGGCAATAATTAACTAGATGTGATAAAATTCAAGAAAACAGGGATAAATGTAGCCATTAATAGAATTATTGTCTATAACAGGTAATTCTCTATTAATTAACTATCAACAACTGCTCTGAATAGTCCTCCATCATTGATAAAAAGATGTATACAAATAGAGTAAGAATGTAATAACTTGGCCTAATGTTAAATTTGCTTCTTGAAAAATGAAAGCTAAAATCTGCCACACACTTAACATTGTCTGAAGAGGAGTATAAGAGATAGAGAAACCTGGTTTTATATTCCTGGAGAAAAACACATGGCTCAGGGAAAGAAAAATCGGATCAAGTGGAAAAGCATTCATTAGCAAGCCCTAAAAGCAATGCTATACCAACCTTGGGAGCCTTGAGAAACTGGGGATACAGGCGATGTAACGGGAGAGGGGGAGGACACGCCCTCCGATGCAGTATCAGCGGTCGATTGAGACCCATGCTTGTCACTTTGTTCAGGGTCTAAGTCACATGCCAAAAATATACGTACATCATTAAACCTTTCCTAAAGTTTTTTCTCTTTATTTTCACATTATAGGAAAAGAATGAAATGCTCACAATCGGCATTTTCTTCCTTTCAAAGAATGTTTTCCGTCGCTTACAAATACAAATTTCATAAGCCATTTCTAGTACATGTATACTGGCTGCAAAAACTTGTGCTATTTGCAGCGTTTAATTCTGTTGTCTAGGAAAGAGTAATGAAAGACAATTTGACAAATCTAAACTAATAAGTAATAAAAATTCAAAACTACAATAACCATATGAAAACTTGAGAAAAGGCTTTGTTAATTCATGCATAAACTGTATGCAAAATAAGTATTACTATTACGGTAAAATAATAACATAACATGTCTCACTATATACTTTTTAACCCTTCACCAAACAATCCTGTGTTTTAATGGCTCTAGAGGAGACGACTTTAGAAAACAATGTTTCCCTGAAAAAAGGACAAAATTCTGTTTCCCAGTATTTCATCTTTTTGACATTGTTTTCAAATATCTAACATACGAATTTCAACACCTTTGCCACCTTTGTGCTTCCAATTTAGGGAGTGCATAATTTCATAAGTCAATATACAAATGGGGAGGTGACTAGCTGTACTATTGTCATATTATGCACCAAATATCTTCTATAAATGAATGCATACTGTTTTTATCTATGCTGTAAAAAAATTTCCAACTCTCGTTTATTACTTGTTTCATACAGAACTCTTTTCAAATTCTAACTACACATATAAAGCTATTTGCCAGACTAGGTACAATGACAAATGTACAAATAAACAGAACAAATACACTGACAGATACAATAGACATAACTAATGAGAAAATGAGTGGGTGAACATTCATAAAATATTCTGATAGAAGTTAACTTCCTAAAACAGGTAGAAATTGAAATAGTTTAATGACAACATATTTCTGACAAAATGAATATATGTTTAAAAACAATACGGTGTATCACTTCAATGACATCTTAAAGACGTATTGATAACTGATAACATTAGATTCTCCTGATAACATTTTGCATCTTGTGATAGATCACTTTTGAAACGGTGCAACCAAGGAACAAACTGCTCACAGATTGACTGAATTGTATTTTACACCACTTTCAACGTTATTTCAGTCATATCACAGTAACAGTTCACATATTCATGTTTGTCCTGGGTTTCACCAGTACTAGGCTAGGGTTCAGTTCTGTACTGACGAAGAACTCTCCTGCAAAAAACTTAGTGCTTTCATAGATGCTTGAACCCCATGCCTCCAAGTTAACACTTTACCAAACAACAAAATTTTAGCATGGTCCAAATTCAAAGCATTTGCAGACAACAATTGCAGCATGGCTAAAATGGTGTAATTTTTCTTTCATAGAGTAAAAATATTGTGGGAAAAGGAGAAAATGCTGGTTTACCAGCATTTTCTTCTTTTCCCACAATGTTTTCCAAAGGCTTCTTTTCCAAGAGCATCAAAAGTCGCAACAATGTGGCAAAGAATTAAAGTCCTACATGATACCACTGAGTTGCACGGGACCCACAAATGTTCATAACAAGTGTATTTTCCATTACCATAATATGATGAAATTTGTTCTATGTATCACACATTTATTTATCTTAACTTTATATGGTTCTTTTCAAAATTGCCCATTGAACAGTAATTAGATTAACGGTTAATAGTACATGTACTAATGTATGATTAACATGATCTTCAAATGAATCTTCAATTTGTAAATTCCTGCTAAACTTAATAGGGGCATATTGTTTGAGGAATTTAACAAGTACATGTAAATATGGGCTTTACAAGTAATGTACAGATTTTCCATTTTGTAATACAGTAGTTTTATTATCATTTCATTAATGTCATAATTATATTAAATTTATGAGGATAGATATATGAATGTAAGAGCTCTACTATGAAACAACCTCTATAACTGGAATGATTAATATAACGATTTACTATTGAGATCTTTTGAAGCATCAAATCACAACCATTCTTATTGTCTGTTCTTAATTCCAGTACCAGCCATCTGATTGGCTGAGATATTCCACCCCATCCTATCAGATAGCTTAATATCAAAATGTAATTCAGAACGGTCGGTAAATAAAGTAACAGAACATAGTATGGCATCTGTATCAATGGTTTGTATTAACCAATCTATTTTTCAACAGAAGATTCTTAGTTTAGTTCCAAAGACTATTCTAAAATTTAATTATGGAAGTAACACAACTTTTGATTGGCTAAACCATTTGATTCAGCCAATCAAAAATTGTGTTACTTTCAAAATCAATATTTAAATAGAGAAGAATGTTAGGTGAATATGTATCCAGATCCCAATAGAGGTTGACAATGAGAGTAAAATGAGCTAAGTGACTCACTTGCATTGACCTTGAATCCATCACCCTGCCCTGAAACATGATCACACAAAAAACACACATGTAGTGAAATGACACACAAAAAGCAGCAACACTGAGTTATCTAAACATACATGTTTTGGTATGAGTTTTATGAAGGTATTTCTATGTGTCATATTTCCAGTAAGTGGCTATAAATATTTCATCAAATTCTGAATTCCTGATGACTTGCATGTATTTTCCACTGTGCAAGGAAACTAAGCAGGCTCCTTCTGCTAATGCAATCACTGGGAAAACTTTACTGGTAGAAAGCTAGATAACTAAAGCTAATTACATCAATATGCTAAAACTGATTGTTGTCTGATATCAAACTGTAGTTCTCTCAAACAGAGTGGTGCATATTATTTTCAAATGAAATTTTGGCTACTTTGCCATTCACATCAATGAAAAATACATGTTTTTTTTAACACTTTACTCCATAGATACTCATTTTGACGTATCAAGAATAGACAGCTTTTGAAAACATTGTGGGAAAAGGAGAAATTGCTCGTAACGAGCAATTTCTCCTTTTCCCACAATGTTTTCCAATCAATTAGATACTTGTATCCTCATTTATCCATATTTTTGACATCATATCTTTATTTGCTGCTGAAATGGAAGAGCCTCAAATTGGCATATCAGGTAAAGGGTTAAATAATTGATCACATTTCAAACAGCTCTTTTTTCGTAACGTTACATTGTATTGTGTTTGAAAATATATATTTCACTGTAAAATCTATTTTCATACTATAACTGTAACTTCTGTCTTTAACCTTCTATACCAGTAGTTAGAAATACTTGTAGGTCAATGAGAATTTGGACTTTGATGAAACATTTTTGGCCAGTAACTGTATATCTATACAAAACTTTCTTAGAAACAGTTCATGTTAACAAAGGACTGAGTTACTATAGGTGACACAATCTCTTCATCTTCTGATCAGAAACTGAATACTGTACTACAAAAATCCTTTAACTTTTACCAGACAATCCCGACTTTTAATGACTGACAAAGAAGCCTTTTGAAAACATTGTGGTTACCAGCATTTTCTCCTTTTCCCACAATGTTTTCTACCCATCCCAAACCAAATTTCAGTTTTTCAGTCACATTTATTCTGTTGTCAACAATTTCTCAATATGGAATGGTCTAAAATTTTCTCATGTGATAAAGAGTTAAGAGAATATTATGGGTAATGTTTCATGAAAAGGGGGCATCTGCAAAAAATATCAACCCAGGTGAGCCTGAACAGTCTGCACAGGCTATCTAGGCCAATACTTTTTGCCTTCTGTCAATTTTCTGCATGTTTGGGAACCATTCTACCTTATACATGTAATTCAGGTGATTGTTGGGCAAAATGGATGTTATGGATTCATAATTGTGTGATAAGTTGCTCTGTATAACAGAGCTCCTGATAGAGGGAGTGATTTTGATTTCAAAATTGAAAATATTCATTATTCTCAACTAAACCCTAAGTTGTGGGTACTCATTAGAATCGTCTCGTCGAGGCGATTCTAATGAGTACCCACAACATAGGGTTTGGAAGAGAAATAATGGATTTAAAATACAATCACTCCCTGTTATCTGGAGCTCTGGACTATAAGGCATCACTATGATTCATTGAACTCTATTTCAACCAGAGCATGGACTCGTATATATATCATAAACAGATGATTATTGGGATTAGTTAACTAAGCGATTGCTTAAGTAGAAAGTTTTACAAAGTTTGATAAATTTAGCAAGTAATGTAACAGAAACACTACCTGACAAACAAAATCTAGACCTAACAATACTAGTAAGTTTTTGGGAATTCAACCTAGTTAAAATAGTCAGACTTGTATTTGTATGAACAAACTACAATGTGTGACAGGCTGAAACTGTTGGTTTATAAAAATTCTGTTTTTGCCTCATGTTTTCAAGAGTCTTTCTTACTTTGAATTATATAGCAACAAGATTCTTTGATTGCTTGACTCTATAATGTCCAAATTGCCATACAACGACTTCAAATTTTCAAAACTTTTAAAACAGAATCTACGATCAAGTGTTAGTCAGACTCATTTCTTCAGTAAAAGCACAGTAAAACTCAAGCACATTCTTTGAAGACGTTCAACTACAATCTGAATCTGTTGATCCACAGAAAATAAAAAAAAAAAAGTCTGAAAAAATCCAAAGAAAATAGCTCTTCCACTCTACAACACCTAATCAAGCTTTAATCAACAAGACAACATTTGCATATCAAAGCAGTGGGGATATAGAAAGCAATGGCGAGTGAACAGTCAGGCTGAACATATTTGACTGTGTATGTAACCCATTACCACACAATCATGTGTTTTTACAACCCTGAAAAAGGCTTTAGAAATCATTGTGGGAAAAGACAATGATATTTCCTCCATTTCACATAATCCTATCTACTCTTTTAAAGACAAACTTCTCCATTTGCTCATTAATTTTTTATTTGTTTTCTGCATATGCTTTGGATTTGGGCTAATCCAAAACTGTGTCATTCAGAAAAAGAAAAAAAAATATGCTTTCTGATCCCGACCCTTTACTATCTGGTTGCCTTGTCAGATTATCAGGCAAAGAAAAAAGCCAGTGGAAATTTCATACTTGGGTACGACGGCATTACTCATTATTCTATCTAACAAATTCTCATCATACATTAATACATCATACATTAATCCTTACCAATTAGTGTAAATTGAAACCATTTAAAGACGACAAATTAAACTGTTACTCAAATACTAAAATTTGTTTCAGAAAGGGCTGACAACATCATGGAAAAATGTTGTGGTTACCATGGTGGTAAAAAAATGCCCGTAACCAGTATTTACTTTTTTTTTCCCACAATCTTTTCTGTCCTTTCTAGACAAATATGACATTTGAGTCAAATCTGCCCTTTTTTTTGGTCTTCTTAATTTGGGCAAATCAAAGATTTTGTCATTAGGTAGAGAGTTAAAGTGTTCAGTTTATTTGTTCACAACATCCCCGACTCACCATCATAATCCACAGTATCGGTCCCCTGGCTGGCAGGTGGGGCAGACTCGGTGCCTCTTTGCTGTACTTGCTGCATTCTCTCATCTGTGGAAATCAACTTGCCTTCAGGACCTGGTGTCAATTGCTCCTCTGCAATATCAGACATTTTTTAACCCATTACCCACAATCCCCACTTTTGATGCCCCTGAGAAAGAGGCCTTTAGAAAACATTGTGGGAAAAGGAGAAAATGCTGGTAACCAGCATTTTCTCCTTTCCCACAATGTTTTCTACCCATCACAAGACAAATTTCAATTTTTCGGTCACTTCTATTTTGTCATCTGCAAATGCTTTCGATTTGGACAATCCTAAAATTTTGTCATTTGGTAATGAGTTAAACAAATAATCCTATGTACTAATAACTCTGTGGAAAAATACTTTTGACTAAAAAACATCATGGGAAAAAAATAAACAAAAGTTGGCATGTTGCAGCCATACATTTAATCCATGCAGTTGATTGATTTCAGTGAAAATTCTATGTTGAAAAAGCTGCATAACTATGTCAAAAATATTTTGATACTTACCTGCCCTTCTTGTATAGGTTCCCAGTTAACCCTTTCCAAAACAATCCCTACATTTTACGATTTTGAGATGACAGCCTTTTGAAAACATTGTGGGAAAAGGAGAAAATGCTGGCAACCAGCATTTTCTCCTTTTCCCATAATATTTTCAATCCTGCTGGAAACAAATTTCAATTTTTGAGTTACGTTTATTTTGTTGACTGCAGAAGCTTTCAATTTGGACCAGTCTAAAATTTTGTCGCTTGGTAATGAGTTAAGTGGTTAAGATCTTGGTCAAGTCTGAATTTAATATCTTCAGTATTAGCAGAGATATATATAATATAAAATATATATAAAATATCAATGTTTTTTCTGATGCGGACATAATCTGGTCCATGACAATAACTTGATGTTATCCATAAAAACAGCCCAACCAAAAATACTGGTAACATCTTTTCCAACATCTACCCTTACATAAATACATACCATCCCCTTAGACACGTTTGACATCTCCTTTACAGATGCTATCAATTTGACATGTCTGAAATTTATTCATCAGACAAAAAGTTTATTTGATGGAGGTCCAGCCTTGAGATACAAAATAAAGCTAAAATTATTTGCTTTTGCATTGGAGATCAAGATCAATCATCATACTGTGCACAGTGTATGAGCTTTGCATTATCCAATCTGATATTTGCCTTCAGACCATGGGATCAGCTGGCTTTGATAGGGAAGAAAATATTTTGGGAAAAGGAGAAAATGCTGGTTACCAGCATTTTCTCCTTTTCCCAAAATATTTTCAAAAGCCTTCTTTATCAGCATAGTTTAACCCATTACCACACAATGGCGACTTTTGACACCCCTGAAGAAGAAGCCTTTTGAAAACATTGTCGGAAAAGGAGAAAATGCTGGTAACCAGCATTTTCTCCTTTTTCCAGAACCAGCATTTTCTCCTTTTCCCACAATGTTTTCTACCCTATGAAAGCAAAATTGCATCATTTGAGTCACTTTGAAATTGTCGTCTGCAGATGCTCTCAAATTGATTTGGTCTAAAATTTTGCCATGTGGTAAAGGGCTAAAGCTGGTACTATGTGTTGAAGGTTAAAAAAATTCAGGCTTGCTGTAGTTCCATGAAAGATTACATACCTTCCTGTACAGTATCCAAGCCTTGGCCTTTATGTTCCACATCAAACTTATATCTGGCAATCTCCTCCTCCGACATATTTTCAAATGGATTAGCAGCATATTGAGTCTTATATACCTGGAAAAATAAGAAACTATCTTCTAACATTGCAGTTTAAAATATTTGGATTACATTGGCTCGGATTGCTACTATTAACCAAAGTAAAAATTTTAATATTATCAAAATTTTCAAATCATTTGAACATTTCATAGGCTAATCCAACAACAAGAGTTCATTTTTGTATTTCTTTGGCTTCTCTGACCCAGATTTCAATAGGTCAAGACCTTGACACTTGTAGGTAAATGAGGGATACCTTAACAATGACAGGTAGATGGGGGATAAGTAAAGAAATGGCAACTGGGCAGGCAAAAGGAAGAAAGCCAGAATGGAAAAAAGAAAAACCAACAAAGGCCTGCGAGAATGCAAGCCACTCAGATATCAGAAAACCATAAGACCAGTTGAGATTAAACATTAATTAACTCTCTACCAGAGTATAAAAGCTTTGGCAGTCAAATACTGAATCTAGTTTGTGTTTATATAATATTCTTAGAAGGGTAGAAAGCATTAAGGAAAACAGTTTTTGTTTTATTGAGGTTTAACGCCACTTTTTAACACTAAGGTCATATCATGGCGGTCGGTGACGCACATGTGTTTCTTGGCTTTCTCACACTGGTACTAAGACAACTTTCTTTCCATGGCCACCGACTACTTTTCTCACATGCTTCAGCCGAGATGAGAGGCGAAAATATGCCAGAAAGAAAGTTCCCCTCAACCAGGTATCAAACTCACAACCACCAGGTCATGAGTCCGACATGCTCACCACTGAGCCACCCGTGCGGGCCAAGAGAAACAGATAAATGGTAGTCACAAACATTTTGTACTTTCTCCCGTACCTACTATGTTTTGCAAGGCATGCCGTCACAGATATCCCTTTACCAAATGATAAAATTTTAGACCGTTCAAACTGAAAGCATTTGCAGACTACAAAATAAACCTAACTCAAACTTTGAAATTGTGTCCAGCAGGGCAGAAAACAATGTGGGAAAAGGAGAAAATGCTGGTTGCCAGCATTTTCTCCTTTTCCCACAATGTTTTCAAAAGGCCCTGCTTTTAGGGTCGTTAAAAGTCAGGATTGTGTGGTAAAGGGGTATGTTAAAATTCAGATTTCTTTGTGAAAGAATCACTTACTTGAACATTGTGTTGTTGATCACGCTGGATGATTCCCTTCGAGGCGGCACCAATCACTATTACACTGTCCCCAGTGGCACTTAAACTACCATCCTAGAAATATCAAGTAGTAACATAAATAGTTATTTCATGCGAAATAAAACAATACGTAGCTGAGTAACCTTTGTCAGGTAACAAACCTTTTTTACTCTTTACCAAACGAAAAAATGTTAGGTTTGTCCAAATCGAAAGCATTGGCAGGCGACAGAATAAAAGTGATTAAAGAATTGAAATTTGCTTTAGGAAAGGAAAAAAAAAAAACATTGTGAGAAAAGGAGAAAATGCTGGTTGACAGCATTTCTCCTTTTCCCACAATGTATTCTAAAGGCTTCTCGGTCATCAAAAGTAGGGATTGTGTGGAAATGGGTTGAAGGCCAAGCAGATCAAGATCAAGCTACTCAGAATGAACAGTCTGATCTTAGACTATGTTGTGGCAAAGATATCTAGCACTGCTGAATAGCATAACTGACCTGTGACCTGGTGGTTTCTAATTCATCATGCAGTTGAGGCAAACTGTCTGTCCAAGGATTCTGATGCATGTGAGAAAAGCAGTCAGTGGTTTTGTGAGATAGTTGTGTCAGTGCTGGTGTGAGAAAGCCAGGAAACACATGCCTAAAAGCAATGACTGCAATGACATGAGCTGAGTTGTTGAAATGGCAAACCAAACCAAATTAGACATATGGTGGCTATTTTGTGAGATATTTTGGCCAAAACATCTCATTCCTTTGTATGACTGCATTAACCCTTTACCACACAATGACCTTTAACGACTCTGGGGAAGAAGACTTTTGAAAACATTGTGGGAAAAGGAGAAAATGCTGGTAACCAGCATTTTCTCCTTTTCCTACAATGTTTTCTACTCTATCAAAGCAAAATTGCACCATATGAGCCACTTTGAAATTGTCATCTGCAAATGCTATCAATTTGGACTGGTCTAAAATTTTGCCACATGGTAAAGAGTTAATTTTTGCAATAGAGAAAACTATCCACTAGACTTATTGAATGGACTTTAGGCTGCATGCCAATTTTCACAATAAAATAATAAAAAAAAATTCCAGTCTATTTTTTTTGTTTTCTGTGCTGTGTTTCTACAAAATATCTGATCATTGATGTACAGTATTCTGATGCTTGTACCACAGATGGCCTCTGAACAACCTAGAAAATTGAGAAAGTGCTCAGAGAAAGAAGCAATGAACACTTATATGTCAAAAATAGAGAATTCAAGACTGTTTTTTTTTGTTTTTTGTGCTGTGTTTTTACAAAATATTTTATCACTGATGTACAATATTCTGATGCCTGTACCATAGATGGCCTCTGAACAACCTAGAAAATTGAGAATGTGCTCAGAGAAAGAAACAATGAACACTTATATCTCAAAAATAGAGATTTCAAGACTCTTAATTCACACTAGAATGTAGCATGTATTCTACCCTGCTCCTTTTTCAAATTTCTAAGAAGAGAGCTCCATGTGGGATAGGAAATTCAGTGCGAGATCTACAATTTTTCCACAAATACTAGTGCAGCATTTAGTTTATTTAACCCATTACCACACAAGAAAAATTTAGACTGGTCCAAATTGAAAGCATTTGCAGACGACAAAATAAAGGTGACTGAAAAATTGAAATTTGTTCTGGGAAGGGTAGAAAACACTGTGGGAAAAGGAGAAAATGCTGGTTACCAGCATTTTCTCCTTTTCCCACATTGTTTTCTAAAGGCTTCTTTCATAGGGGCGTCAAAAGTAGGGATTGTGTGGTAATGGGTTAAAGAATTACTAAGACCAAGCAGTCCTTTATACATATACCTGAATTAAACTTTTTCCATCACTTCAACACCTTTCATTACCCTGGGGTTTACTTATCGAAATTCAAAAACCAACTCGGATGCATATGACATACTATAAAACATGGGGTGTGTACATCTCTACTGGTATTCAATAGCATTAGCAAAGCAAATTTAACGCATTACCACACAACCCCTACTTTTGATGACCCTGAAAAAGAAGCCTCTAGAAAACATTGTGGGAAAAGGAGAAAATGCTGGTAACCAGCATTTTCTCCTTTTCCCACAGTGTTTTCTACCCTTCACAAAACAAGTTTTAAAATTTTCAGTCACTTTTATTTTGTCGTTTGCAAATGCTTTCAATTTGGACAGGTCTAAAATCGAGTCGTTTGGTAATGAGTTAAATGACATCATGCTATAATAATAGGCCTTCCACCGCTAATTCCAACATTACCATAAAACTGAATCCTTTACCCAACAAAATAATGAGATTCGATATATTTGAAAGCATTTGCAGATGACTAAAGGTAGCTCAAATAATGCAATTTATCTTTCAGTGGAAACCTTTATCCTTTTCCCTCAATATTTTCCATAGGATTTTTACTCAATGTCATCAAAATAGGTTGTCAAAATAGGATTTTTTTTATCAACTGATAATGGCACATGGGCGATTTTCTTTTAAAATATACACCTTCACAAATTTTCTTTCTCTTTTAGATACATCCCAAGCCTGTATCTCAGTAAACACCTTAGACGACTATACTTAACCCTCCGAAAGCCCACCAAGCTTTAATATCTTGAGTGAACATTGAAAATTACGATCAGACTGCGCAAAGGATGAAGTCTGATTGTGATTAACACAGTCCACTTTTTCATTTGATAGGTTTGAAATTGCTCTATCTCAAAGCATGAAAGCATGAAAAATGAAGAAATTTCTCTTTCTGAGCATCTTTCCTCAGGTATTTCAATTTCAAAGCCCTAGAACACAGGAAGTCCCAAAGGCAGCTGTCTGAGAGAAAGGGTTAAGTAATGTGCAAGTTAAGAACTAAAATGCATTTCGGCATAATTTACCTAATTTTTTTCTAAGAGCCTAACCTTTACCAAACAATCTCAAGTTTAAACGACCCTGACAATGAAGGCTTTTGAAAACATTGTGGGAAAAGGAGAAAATGCTGATAACTAGTATGTTCTCCTTTTCTCACATTTTTATCTTTCCTTTCAGAGACAGATTCCATTAATTAAGCCACATTTAATTTATTTCCTGCAAATGTTTTCAATCTGGGCAAGTAATCTGGTTAGGAGTTAATCATCTTGTATGCATATAACTCTGCAGGTTGAGCAAATATAACAAACATAATAACCAACTTTGCAATCATCAGAGAGGTCCCCTAATTCATGCACTGCATTTTACAGAATTTCTTTGAGTGAGATATTTATATAACCATTACGAATAGTGTATACCAAGATAAGACTACACTTTGTACAGGCTGATCTTGGTCTACACTTCCTGCAACAGTGTCAACTGTTGCCAGTAGCATGCAAAGCCTTATCTCCACCACCACGGATACATTTAACCCTTTACCAAACAATTCCATGTTTAGAAAACCCTATCGAAAAATGGCATTTGGAAACATTGTGGCAATTGTGAAAAATGGTATATTTTTTTCCTTTTCCCGTATTGTTTTCTATGTTTTCAAAGACAAATCCCATCATTTGAACAACATCTAATATGTCATCTGCAAATGCTTTTAATCTGATTTCGCCCAGAGTTGCCATCAGGTCAAGAATATTAACTTTTAATACTTTATTGATTGCACCAGTTCTGGAAGTCTAAAAATTACATACATGAATACCTTAGAATCACCAACTAAAATTTGTTTGTGATAAAATTACACCCAAATAAAAACTTCACTATGTTTCATAGTTTCTCTCAGTAATTGTTCTATACTAGGTACAGTCTAACCCATAACTAACACAAGTTTGGTAAACATGAGGGGCTACAAAAATGGAGAATGGCGGTCAAAAGCCCCTCCGGTCATAATCCCCTTCCACCAAAACAGGTATGGCGGTCAAAAGCCCCTTCACAATTTAACAAGGGCGGTCATTATCCCCTTCATCAAATTTTAAAGGCGGTCAAAAGCCCCTTTGCGATTTTGCAAGGGTGGTCATTATCCCTTTGATCCAATCTTTCGGGCGGACAACAGCCCCTTTACATGGGCTAGCGTTTCTCTTTGTGATTTCTAATGAAGAAATAAAATAATTTCAGTGTAGTACCTGTGCCGTGCATCCCTATCCCCCTTTTCTTTTTTTGCTTGGTGGTGATTTACTCATTAAAATTGTTTCCTGTCGGTCTTATACATATACATTCAACATGTAAACGAGTGATCACTTTGTACCATAACAGATAATTATCTTAATCCGTCCTCAGTTTATCTGATTCATTTCAATAGATGTTGGTTGTATTGGGGGTTTACGCCACTTTATAGCTAAGGTCATATCATGGCACTTAGTGACGCACATGTGTTTCCTGGCTTTCTCACACCAGTACTTACACAACTTTCTTTCCAAAGCCACCAACTACTGTTTTCAAATGCTTCAGCAGAGATGAGAGGCGAAATTACGCCGGAAAGAAAGTTCGCCTCAACCGGGTATCGAACTCATAACCAAAAGGTCATGAGTCCGACACGCTCACCACTGAGCCACCCGTTGACCATTGGCTTTTAACTCTTTACCACACGAGAAAATTTTAGACTGGTCCAAATTGAAAGCAATTGCAGACGACAAAATAAAGGTGAATGAAAAATTGAAATTAGTTCTGGGAAGGGTAGAAAACACTGTGGGAAAAGGAGAAAATGCTGGTTACCAGCATTTTCTCCTTTTCCCACAGTGTTTTCAAAAGGCTTCTTTCTCAGGGGCGTCAAAAGTAGGGATTGTGTGGTAATGGGTTAAATGGTTATGTGAGTAAGTAAGTAGCCAGTGGCCTTGGAAAAAATTGCCGACTAATGGAAAAAAAGCACCCTGGAAAAGCATTGATAGGTACATTGGCAGCCACGATATAAATCAGACAATGTTTAAAACGGCGTGGAACATTACAATCAATCAACAATCATCAATTCTAGATCCACATCCGATAATTTCACACATTTCACACATTAGTGTATATTTTACAAGTGTTCTATTTCAAAGCGATTATCAGACTTCATGTCTACGGAGGGGATAATGTCGGCATGGTTACCATTCATAGGGACTTCTGTCTGCTTCTGATAAAGGGGCCTTTGACCACCATCAAAATTTGATGAAGGGGATAATGACCACCCTTGCAAAATCGAGAAGGGGCTTTTGACCGCCCTTGCAAATTTGCGAAGGGGCTTTTGACCGCCTTACCTGTTTTGGGGGTAGGGGATAATGACCGGAGGGGCTTTTGACCGTTTACCAAAAATGGAGACATCAAACTGCTGTTATTATATGACTATATCAATTTATAAGCTCAGGCCCTGTACAGGTAAATAGACACTTAATTTCTGTCAGAAAAACAATCCAGGTATTGAAATTTCAGAATTTTAGCCCCCAAAATATCTCTAAAATTAGCTTTTATATCACTGTTATCAGGGACGAGAAAAATTTCACTTCGTTTTTTTTTTAAAAATCTTTTTCTTTAAAGTGTTTTGCTTTTTCTATAATGCACAATCATAATTATAACTCTTTTATGCAAAATCCTGTGTTTAACCCATTACCACACAATCCCAACTTTTGACGACCCAGAGAAAGAAGCCTTTACAAAACCTTGCGGGAAAAGGAGAAAATGCTGGTAACCAGCATTTTCTCCTTTTCCCACAATGTTTTCTACCCTTCACAAAACAAATTTTAAATTTTCAGTCACTTTTATTTTGTCGTCTGCAAATGCTTTCGATTTGGACAAACCAACAATATTGTCGTTTGGTAATGAGTTAAATGACCCTAAAGAAGTTAATGGCTTTAGAAAAAATTGTAGGAAAAGAAGAAAATGCTGGTCTCTTTTTTCACAGTGTTTTTTTACTTAATCAAAGACAGAACTTCTCATTCAGGCTACAAATAATTTGTTGAATGCAAATAGTTTTAAAGAATTCTTGCAAATACTCTCTAAAAGATTTCTGTCTGAAGGCATTAATTGTGATTACTAATTAAGCTGCGAAGCTTTTTATAATGCCAGCATGACTTTGTAAGAAATTATACTTGTGAAATTTATGAAACTTTCTGTACCCAAAAAAGCTACATATGTATATGATTTAAGCTTGTATTTGATTACATGTATATTGAATAAAAATATTCATTTAATATCTCCATTTTTCATGTAAAAATTAAAACTTAAATATCTAAACTACAAATTATTAAGTTAATTCATCACACTAACACACTAACACAAAAAAAAAACAAAATTATGACAAGCCAGAAATGAAAGAACAACTTACAGGCCCATTGCTCTCTAACTGCTGAAAACAAGTTTGAAACAATGCAAAAACAACATACTATATAAATTATCACATTCAAACAATATAGCAAAAAAACAACTCAGCTATTCAAATCTACAGAATACTAAACAAATGTTTTCTTTTTTAACTCTTTCCACATTTAGACAACACCAGAAGCTTTTGTGTCTAGTGTAGTTCAAGATCTGACTCCACAGAACATGCAGTCTGATCTTTGATCTACATAGTTCACTGCTCTATTAAAGACAGTGAGGGAAAAGACTCTTGATCTTGCAGCATAAATGTATATGAAGCCTTTGTGAAAAATGCAATTTATTCATTCAGTAATGAAAGAGTTAAGGCAAAAACTGTTAAAAAAAATAATTTTTTCCAAAATTGTCAAAATCACATTTGAAAACACTGTGGAAAAAGAGCATTGCCTGCAACTACCAAATACTCCTGTTGGCATTATGTTTTCAATCCAGTATAAGTCTTAAATCATGCTGAAAATCAATTTTTGGCAGTATTTTTTCAAATTTGTCCACTGCAAAGTAGAATCAGAACTTAAATGAATGTATTAAAAGGTGAATGTTCGACAAACATTCTTGCACACAACATGAAATGCAACTTAAAACTGAAATCTTTATCTAATAACAAAATTTCGGACATGACTAAACTGAAAGCATTTGCAGACAACATTTGCATTTGCAAACTGAAAGCATTTGCAGACAACAATCAAATGTTGACAACGTAGAAAACAATGTGGTTTCCTTTCCCAACAATGTTTTCAAAAGTCTTCTTCCTTGGGGTCTTACAGAAGTGGGATTATGTTATAAAAGCTGAATTCACAAGACATTGAAACAGCACTATAAATTCTTGCAATAACTCAAAAGAGAGTCTCATACTTTTTCACAAAACTATGAACTTGAAAGCGGTTGCAAAAACAGAAATAAAGATGAAGAATCATACAACACTGCAAAACTAACCTGTGCAGAGCAATATTATGGAGACAATGTACATAAAATCAATGTCACTGCCTTGAAATTGCATTAAAAACTCTTTCCAAAACGACAAACTCTTGGACTAGAGCAAATTGAAAGCATTTGCAGACCACAATTCAATTCTTGCTGAAAAGATTATTTCTGTCTATGACAGGGTAGAAAACATTGTGGGAAAAGAAGAAAATGCATTTTCTCCTTTTCCTGCAATATTTTCAAAAGGCTACTATTCCAGACTCGTAAAAACCAGGGATTGTTTGGGAAAGGGTTAACTCTTTACCAAACGAAAAAATTTTGGTCTAGTCCAAAGCGAAATCATTTGCAGACAAAAATATAGATGTGATTCAAAAATTGAAATCTGTTCCAGGAAGGATAGAAATCATTGTGGAAAAAGGAGAAAATGCTGGTTACCAGCATTTTCTCCTTTTCTCACAGTATTTTCAAAAGGCTTCTTTCCCAGGGTTGTTCAAAATCAGCATTGTGTGGTAAAAGGTTAATTGGGTTACTTCCACCTACTGAACATACATGTATTTCACTTTTCCAACAATCTAAAAGGTTAAGACCTATGGCAAAGGTTGAAGTAAGTGATCTTGCTTTCAGGGGAAAAATGTGACTTCATACTAGTCAGTACTTAGATCTATGGCAACAAAGCAACCCTGCTGCTGTGTGTCTGGTTATAGTTGTGCAACCCCTAAACCAATAGCACTCTGCTCTAATCATACTTTGGTGAACAGACACAAACTAAAGACTAACCAGAGCATCTCTTGAGGGCGTTAATGCTCAGCTCTGTTTGTGTCTTTCAGCGGCAATTTTGAAGTTAAAAAGAGGTATAATTGTGCAAAAAATGTTGAGTTAGTAGCCCCTTCTAATTTGGGTTCCCTTTTGATAGTAAACAACTTGCAAAAGTTTAAAGTGACCATCTTTAGTATTAACTGATATCAGAAGATGTCAAACAGAGCTCAAGATAAAGGGAGTGATTTTGATATCAAAATTGAAAATATTGGTTATTCTCTGCTAAACCCTATCATGTGGGGGGGTACTCACAAAAATCGTCTCATTGAGACGATTCTAATAGTACCCACATCACAGGGTTTCGAAGAGAAAACCCCTCCCCCCCCTTAATCTGGTGCTCTGGTCAAGGTTTTTGCATAATGATGCAAATAACCAGAACAACGACAACAACATGGCTATGACAATTTCTCAATATGTTCTCAAATGATAGGACAGCTCAAAAATAACTTTTTCAAGAAACAGATTTTAGTTCACTCAATTAAATCTGGGCAACACAGAAACAAATTTTCATAAATTTTTTTTGTGTTTGCAACATAAAATCATAACACTCTTCATTCAAAAGAAATCACAGTTTCGGATCTTTTTTTCTATAATTAACACTACAACAGAAATAAGAAGAACAAAGGCAATCCCAAATTGAGATAAAAAACACCTTAACCCCTAGACTACTACGTATGAGCCACACTCCAGCAAAAGGAGGTTTGATACGTCTCAGTCATGAATTATGCCAAGCAAGCTATTATACAATTTGAGATCCGATTAACCCTTCAGCATACATTCCTGAGTTTTAGCGACCCTACGAAAGAAAGCTTTGGAAAACGTTGTGGGAAAAGGAGAAAATGCTGGTAACCAGCATTTTCTCCTATTCCCACAATGTTTTCTACCCTTTATAAAACAAATTTCAAATTTCCAGTCACTTTTACTTTGTCATCTGCAAATGCTTTCGCTTTGGACAAACCTAAAATTTTGTTGTTTGGTAATGAGTTAAAAAAGTTTTAATTTTTCAGTCACTTTTGTTTTGTCATCTACTAATGCTTTCAATTTCTACTAGTACTAGTCTAAACTTCTGTTGTTTGGTAAAGAGTTAATTCTGTTTCATCTACCATTTGACTCAATCTGTGGGTAGACTGGTCCCATAAAATTTATGAATGGCAAAAGGTTTCGATTGACGTCAGCCTATGTAGACTGCACTGGCTTACATGTATCTTTACTTTTTGCGCATTAAGCCCCCTTTTCACACAACATGACTCGAGTGCATTTCCAGTATGTAGATTACTGGACAGTGTGATTTTAACCATTTACAACACAATGACACCTTTTAACAATCCTAAGGAAGAAGCCTTTTGAAAACTTTGTGGGAAAAGGAGAAAATGCTGGTAACCAGCATTTTCTCCTTTTCCCACAAAGTTTTCTACCTTATCAAATAAAAATTGTGTCAATTCAGCCACTATGAGTCAATGCATCAAATACTTTTAATTTGGATAGGTAAAAATATTTGCAATGTGGTAAAGAGTTAAGGTTGTTTTAGAGCAACAATTTCTATAGATTCCAGACAATGACACTTTCTGCAAGGTCAGATTTGAATCTATAAAGTTTAGAAGAAAAGCACCTTTCAATCTTTTTGTAGTACTCAAAGGGGTAAATCTTTGTCACACACTACATCATACAGACATGAAAAAATGAATAAAAGCAAATTGAATGAGAAATCAAACAAACTACATCAAGCCTTACCTTCAGCCTCTCAGCCTCCTCCCACGTGATTCCCTCCAGAATTTTGGAAGAAGGTCCAGCAGTGATTCTTTCTTCATAGTAATCTTTCTTAATCTATGGGAGAAAAAGTAAAAGGTGTTTTATCTTAACCCTTTAACCACCTTTCTTGTAAGAGGTCAGAGGCAAATGCTTTTTCCTAAAATAGGTATGTTTCAACATGGTATCAAATCTGCGACTGAGCTAGCTTTTTCCCCCACATATTTGAAATAGTTAAAACATCTGGCATTTCTACCTCTGACATAATTACCTCTGGCATATTCACCTTTTTGGCTCTGACATTTTTACCTCTGGTATTTGTACCTTTGGCATTTTGATCTCTGACATTTTTACCACACACCTTCACTACTACAGTTCCCTGTGTAGCCAATGTAGACCAAGATCACAAATATGCAGCCTATTCTGTGACATACACTGGACCCTTTGATAGAACATTAATGTCAAAATGTCTGCAGTCTGTGTAGATCAAGACCGCACTCTGATCTATTTACTCTGTCCGCCTAAAGAATACATTGAGGGAAAAACATTATGGGAAAACATTATGGGAAAATGAGTAAATGCTGGAAACCTGCATTTCCTCCTTTTCCAACAATGATTTCTATTCTTCACAAAACAAATTTCAAATTTTCAGTCACTTTTGTTTTGTTGTCTGCAAATGCTTTTGATTTGGACAAACCTAAAATTCTGTCATTCGGTAAAGAGTTAAAAGACCCTGGAGAAGAAGCCTTTGGTAAACATTGTGTGGAAAAGGAGTAAATGCTGGTAACCAGCATTTTCTCTTTATCCCATAATGTTTTTCTACCCTATCAGAGACAGAAATCGGGCTACATTTATCTTGTTGTCTGCAGACATATTAAGATCTCCTTTCACAGAGCATGGCTGAAATTAAAAAAGTCAATCAGAAATCAAATTAGAAGTCTACAAAGAATGTGGCATGTGAACCACTCACTTGTTTTTGTTTCTGTTTGTACTCTTTAGGGTCTGATCCCTGTGGGGCAAACTGATTTGGGTTTTCTACTTTAATTGGTGTACTTGTCCTCTTTGGAGATCCTTCCTCCCCCTCTTCTTTCACCCACTGTAAAATAGTATCAACAAAATACAGTATTATCCTTTGTCTTTACTGTTTGTAAATTACTAAACACTGTTACTCAGGCCAATTCTTTGGAAAATTTGTATTCATGAATTCAAATAATTGCACAGTGAAATTATCAGAGATTCCCTCTGTAACTTACAAATGACATGTAGAATAACTTACACTGAAAGCATTTGAAGATGAAAATTTAATGTAACTTTTTACCTCTAGTGCTGCATTGCATAAGTTTTCTTGATAGTTGATAAATACGGATTTATACAGGTATAATACTTTTGCACATTTTTAACCGACCAGAAATTTCTTTATGCCAATCTTGAAATTATCTGTAGATACTTTTGTTAGTTTCCAGAAAAGGGCGGTAATTGCTATCTCTCTTTGAAATGAAAATATAGTGGTTTTAGATTTATAAATGATAATTCTAGAAAGGACAAAAAGGGAAAAGTGGCTGGTAACTCTTTACCAAACAACAAAATTGTAGACTGGTCCAAATTCAAAGGACTTGCACAATGGAAAATTAAACATAATTAAAAAATTGAAACTTGATTCCAGTAGGATAGAAAACATTGTGGGAAAAGGAGGAAATGCTGGTTACCAGCATTTTCTCCTTTTCCCACAATGTTTTCAAAAGCTTCCTATCTCAGGGTCGTAAAAATCAGGGATTGTTTGGTAGAGGGTTAAAGCAGTACAATAACACTCTTTTTTAATCATAGCAAATTTTGTAGGATAATATTATTGCGGAAATGGCTCTTTTCCATTAGGTGTCTACTACGTTAACTGAACAGGATTTCTTTATTGAGCAAAAAACTCATTCCAAGCAGCTGGCAGCTTTCCACATTGACTCATTACCACACATCCCTACTTTTGACTACCCTGAGAAGAAACCTTCAGAAAAAATTGTGGGAAAAGGAGAAGCTGCTGTTTTCTACCCTTCACAAAACAAATTTCAAATTTTCAGTCACTTTTACTTTGTCGTCTGCAAATGCTTTCGATTTGGGCAAGCCAAAATTTGGTCGTTTGGTAGTGAGTAAATTAAGCTGAAACAGTTTTCCAAGTTGTGAATTAAAGTTTAATGTGGCAACGACTATTATCAGACCTTAACCCTTTACCAGAGGACAAAATTTAAGACTTGTCCAAATTGAAAGTATTTGCACAATAACTTCAATGTGGCTCATATGATGCAATTTATCTTTGATCAAACATTGTGGGAAAAGGAGAAAATGCTGGTTAACAGCATTTTACTTCTTTTCCCACAAGGTTTTCAAAAGGCATCTCTTTCAGGTCTGTTAAAACTCTGGATTGTATGGTAAAGAGTTAAAGAAATTATGGCAAGATCCCAGTTCAAACCAATAACTTATGGAACAAAATCACTGTGTTTTCACCTTGATCTAATCAATTGGAAAAACCACTTACCTTTGTAATCTTCTTTGGGTTTTGTGTCCCAGTTTCCTCTATTTCTTGTCGTACATAAACATTAGGCGAGTTCAACCATCCCACTTTGTATTGTTGTTTTTGTCTTTCCATAGCAGCTTTAATTGGAGACCTGAAGTGACCAAAATACAGTAAAATCTGGACTGTTATAACAATTTAAAATTTGAGAGAATATGTTAAATTACTGAGCCATCACAACTACCTATAAATACTTTTACAGCAAACGCTGAATGTGACGAATTTTCACAGAACCTACCTGTTCACTATGTTGGAACATTCTATCCATTACAAGCCCGGAAATAGAGATTCTTTGGCTGCATTTCCAAATTGAAAATTTTGATCTCTTTTATTTTCCACTTTAACCCATTACCACATGACAAGATTTTAGACCTGTCCAAATTGAAAGCATTTGCTGTTAACAGTTTAAATGTGGCAAATATGAAATGATATTTTGAAAGGGAAAAAAACACTGCGGGAAAAGGAGAAAATTCTGGTAACCCACAATGTTTTAAAAAGCCTTCTCTTTCAGGGGTGTTAAAAGTTGTAAATGTTTGGCAAAGGATTAAATTCTTTGCACATTATAGTCTTTGCTGAAAAAGATAAAGTCAAGGAAAAAGTGTAGATTTTACAAAAACATTCCTGTTCATTGCTAATAGGAGTCAATGCTATTAGACAAAATTTTTGCCATCTCCTACACTGTTATTTATCCTTGCAGAGCCACATTTGATTTTTCATAAGCAAATGCTTTCAATTTGACAGCGTCCAAAACTTTGATGTCCGATGAAGACTTAACTCTATATCAAACAATCAAAAGCTTTTATGACAATGAGGAAAATGACTATAGAAAACATTGCAGAAAGACAGGATAACAATGGTGACCAGCACTTTTTCTTTCATCCACAATGCTTTTCGCCCTTAGAATGTCAAATATCACTAAACAAGTCATGGTCTGCGCAACAGTTTGAATTGGAATAAGTCTAAAATTCTGTCATTTCATATATTGTTAATTTAACCGATTACCACACAATCCCTACTTTTGACGACCCTGAGAAAAAAGCCTCTAGAAAGCATTGTGGGAAAAGGAGAAAATGCTGTAACCAGCATTTTCTCCTTTTCCTACAACTTTTTCTATCCTTTACAAAACAAATTTGAAATTTTCACTCTCTTCTATTATGCCGTCTACAAGCCAAAAATTCTGTCATTTAGTAATGGATTAACCCATTCCCAAACAAGCCCTAGTTTTTACGTGTCTGCAGTAAAGTCTTTTGAAAACACTGTGGGAAAAGCAGAAATTGCTTGTAACGAGCAATTTCTCCTTTTCCCACAGTGTTTTCTATCTTTTTTGAGAACTTTCTACCATTTTCTCAAAATCTAAAATTGTCATCTGCTAACTCTTTCAGTTCGGAAGAGTCCAAAATTTGTTGTTTAGGAAAGGGCTAAGCATTTAGATGGCAGTAATTAGTTACATACACAACAATCAACATTTTTTTTCACATTGCAGTCTTGTATAGAACAAGTGAGACTTTTATGTTTTTATGTTGCATAATAGAACACAAAGATGCACCATATACTTACACATATTTAGAATGTTCAAAATCCCCGTCAAACACATATGTAAATGAACTAGAGGAGGGGGGAATTTCTACCTCAGCATTCGACTTATCTCTCCGAGACTCTCTCTTTATGTTAGGTTGTTTATAAGTATAACCAGTTCTATAGCCCTGAAAACAAAACAATTGCTCAGTCATCAAACAATACTCTCCATAAACTAGTCTTGGTTAGAAGATTAGGAGATTTTCAAAAATATTGCAAGAAAAGAAGAAAATGCTAGTAACCAACATTTTCTCCTTTTACACAATGTTTTCTATCACCCAGAGATAAATCACATCATTTCAGGCACCTGTAAGTTCCCTTCAAGTGCTTTAAACTTGGTTTCCTTCATTTGCTTAACCCATTACCACACAATCCCTACTTTTAACGACACTGAGAAAGAAGCTTTTTGAAAACATTGTGGAAAAAGGAGAAAATGCTGGTGACCAGCATTTTCTCCTTTTCCCACAATGTTTTCTACCCTTCACAAAACAAATTTCAAATTTTCAGATACTTTTATTTTGTCTTCTGCAAATGCTTTCAAATTGGACCAGTCTAAAATTTTGTTGTTTGGTAAAGAGTTAAGTTTTCGTGTCGATTGCATCCTTTGTAACATCTAATAATGATTTTGTGCAGCAAATTCAATCCTATCAATATCTGGACACATAAATAATAGAATATTCTCTAGAGTTAAATATAAAACCAGAATTATCCTTGATATTTTTATAAACCTTTTTCATCTTATACAGCTGCATCTTTCTGCATATAAGTGAAGGAAAATACAAACTTACTGCATTATCTAATAGTCTCATCTGAGCTTCAAACTCTAGCTCCCCTGTCTTCCACTTCTTGCCCGACGTGTCGACACCACCTCCACCCTGACTTGCCACACTGAATGTCTTCTGTCTAATTTCTGGACTCACTAAAACTAAGTTGTCAACTCCAATGGGAATGGCTTGTACCTGTGAGATATCAATGAAAGCCTCAATGACCATTCAAAGCTTGAGCTAATGAGCAAGTAATGTGCATTAACTCTCTACACAATGCCGACTCTAAACACCCCCTGAAAAAGAAACCTTTTTAAAACATTCTGGGAAAGGGAGGAAATGCTGGTAACCAGCATTTTCTCCCTTTCCCAAAATGTTTTCTTCCCTATCAAAAAATTGTATCAATTGAATCACACTGAAATTGTCATCCGTATATGCAGTCAATTTGGACGAGGCAAGGAAATGGTTAAATATTTACCAAACGATCTAGTGTTTTAACCCATTACCACACGAGAAAATTTTGGACTGGTCCAAATTGAAAGCATTTGCAGACGACAAAATAATGGTGACTGAAATGTAGAAATTTGTTCTGGGAAGGGTAGAAAACACTGTGGGAAAAGGAGAAAATGCTAATAACCAGCATTTTCTCCTTTTCCCACAGTGTTTTCAAAAGGCTTCTTTCTCAGGGGCGTCAAAAGTAGTGATTGAGTGGTAATGGGTTAACTCCCAAGAAAAAAGCCTTTTGAAAATACTGTGGGCAAATGATAAAATTTTGATAACCGGCATTATCTTCTTTTCACCGTAAGTCTTTCTTCTCTTTCAAAGACAAACACTATCATTTCAGCTATATTTCATTTATTGGCTGCAACAGCATTCAATTGTTAACCTTCAAACTGCCAAATGGAAATTCCAACCAATGACAGAAAGCATACTATTTCAATATGCAAAGTCTTCATTACCAAAAAGATACATGTTTGAGATTTCCAAAACTGAAAACTATTGTTTACCTCTTTTAGAAATAAACAAGCAATTTCGTTGAAATGACATCCCCCGCCGAAAAAGACCTTTTTTGATACAAAATGATAAGAGGTATTGTGTTTTGCATGTACATGTGGCCTTTTTGTTATTGGTCCATGATGAAATTATACGTTAAGCTCCCTTTTTCCATGGCACAGGATTTCATTACATAAGAAAAATAAAAAAGAGGTCCATTACAGGATTATACATTAAGTACCCTTTTTGCAGAACTTGGCATTTCATAAAATGAAAACAAACAAAGGAAATATACATAAAAACCCCTTTTCCACGACATGTCACATATAATGACATGTCATGGAAAGATGGGGTTTTATGTATATTTCCTTTATTTGTTTTCATTTCACGATTTCATATATGTGGTGGAAAAAAAAATGTATGAACAGAATATGTAATGGAAAAGAAAACATGCATGAAGTTTCATCAATTTTCGTCAAGGACTTTAGAAGATATCCCTCTCACAATATAAGCCGCCACACTGCTGCCATTTCAAGCAGATAGCTAGAGACTAAAGTGTTGAAATTTGTAGCACCTGCCTGGGTAGCTGAATGGATATATGGTATTACTTGTGATCTAAAAGGTTTACGAACAGACAGATGCATGGAGAGACGAATGCACAATTGACTCATTGGTCACTGGCTTTGATCAACCAATAAAAATATGAAGTTCTATGAAAATAATGTGCAAAAGTTGGAGATACACTGATAAAAAATTAAATTTGACATGAAGTCCCCTTTTTCCATGATACAGTGATAAATTGCAAAACCCTGACAACATGTGCCAGGTTGCATGATCTGTGAAAATCTCGTCCAAATCTGTTGAGATATGTCAAGTAATTAAAGAGATACAGGTGAAAAATTAAATTATAACATGAAGCCCCCTTATTCCATGATGCTGCTAAAAATCCCAAAATCTTGACAATATGCCGAAGGTCACATGATCATCCAAATCTGCCAAGAAATGTGGGAGGCATTGTGTTAGGTCACATGATAATGTAAAAATTCCATTCAAATCTACCAAATGTGGGAGGAGTTGCCTTCACAAGAAATAGAATGAAATAAAACATGAAGCCCCCTTTTTTCATGACGCAGCCACAAACTGCAAAACATTGAGAATATGTGATAGGTCAGATGACAAGAAACATTCTGTGAAAATTCTATTCATTTCTGTCCAGAAATATGGGACGAGTTGCATTCACAAGATATAAAATGATATAAAACATGAAGCCCCCTTTCTTCATGACGCAGCTACAAATAGTAAAACTTTGAGAATATGCGATAGGCCAAATGATGAGAAACAATCTGTGAAAATTCATTTCAATTCTGTCAAGAAATATAGGACGAGTTGCATTCACAAGAAATAAAATGAAATAAAACATGAAGCCCCCTTTTTTCATGACGCAGCTACAAATCGCAAAATGTTGACAATATGCAATAGGTCACATGACAAAAAATATTCTGTCAAAATTGCATTCAGTTCCTTCAAGAAATGTGGAAGGAGTTGCCTTCACAAGAAATGGAATGAAATATAACATGAAACCCCTTTTCAATGACACCTTATTACACAAACAAGGGCAAATAACTGTGGTATTGCACGGTCAATGTAGGTGAAACTTCTTTTCCTGCATTTCCTAATGGAAGTTGACAGATGTGACAAGTTCAATGTAAAAACTTCGTATAGTTTTGAAGAGAAGACTCCAAACATCAAAAGTGTACTTAAGTGTTACTTAAGTGAAACTTAAAATCGCTCTCAGTCGGCCATTTTGCGTCGAATCAAAAAAACAAAAAAAGTGTCTCGGGAGAATGGGTCATTGTACATGTGTATAAAGTTTCACGAAATTCCGTCCAATGGTATTGGAGATATTTGCCGGGACGGACACACGGACGGATGGACGGACAACGCTAAAACTATATCCCTCCGCCTACGGCGGGGGATAATAATTAGGAAAAAGATACTGTGGCAGGGTCCAAAGAATCCACTGATCCTCATGTCCTTACTAATAAAAAATTTGGTGAGGGCAAGTGGATTATCCCTCTTTGTCTAACTGTAGGACGAGTGCAAAATGGCAGGAGGACAAGTAAACATTCCGAAATTTTTTGGACCCTGTATGGTAAAACCTACCCCACACAAATTTATATGCAGTGAACATGCAATCTGGTCTTTAACTCTTTACCACACGACAAAATTTTACACTGGTTCAAATTGAAAGCATTTGCAGACAACAAAATAAAGGTGACTGAAAAATTGAAATTTGTTCTGGGACATGTAGAAAACACTGTGGGAAAAGGAGAAAATGCTGGTTACCAGCATTTTCTCCTTTTCCCACAGTGTTTTCAAAAGGCTTCTTTCTCAGGGGCGTCAAAAGTAGGGATTGTGTGGTAATGGGTTAATGTCCATTAATTTGTCCAATACTGACTGAAACATTTCTGGTAGTGTAATATCTGTGGTTTACAAGATCTGTTCTCATTCTTTCAATTATAAATTTTCAGTTGTGTTAATCCCTTTGACTAACATAGCCTCAGATTTTCACAACCATAAGGCTTTTGAAAACAATACCGGAAGGCTTTTGAAAACAATACTGGAAGAGGGACAATGTAGGTAATCTTCTATTTTCAAAAATGTGATTTAATTCCTCTTTGACATAACAGTGTTTGAGCAATTTTTGTTATTTCTTCTACAATTTTTTCTAATGAGGACCAGTCTTAAATCTTTCTGTCTAGTACAAATTTGTTTGGTATTCTAAAGGTTTGATTTCAAGACAAAGACAGTAGATGGACTGTGTTATACCTGGGAAGAACAGGCAGCTGTAACATTAAAAGCAAAGTGATAGGCCTCTTCTACAGTTGTTCCACAAGCAACTATTCCATGATTGCGCAATATCATCACCTGTCAAAGAAAAAATAAATTTAACAGTCTGCTGACAAGACTAGCCCTTTACCAAACAACCCATTATTAACTCATTACCACACAATCCCTACTTTTGACACCCCTAAAAAAGAAGCCTTTTGAAAACATAGTGGGAAGAGGAGAAAATGCTGGTAACCAGCATTTTCTCCTTTTCCCACAATGTTTTCTACCTGCTGAAAACAAATTTTATTTTTTGTGTTATCTTCATTTTGTCATCTGCAAGTGCTTTTAATTTGGACCAGCCTGAAATTTTGTCATTTGGTAAAGAGTTTGGTAAACTATCCAGGGGAAGAGGCCTTTTGAAAACAATATGGAAAAGAGGGAAGATGTTGTTTGACTACATTTTCTCGTTTTCCAACTATCTTTTCTACTACATCAAGTTTTCTACTATAGCAAGCCCTTTCAATCTAGATGAATCTAAAATTTCTTATCTGGTAAACAGTGGTATCTGCATATTGCTGAAACCTACTTCCGTAAGGTTTATCCTCTACACCAACTACTTAACTCTTTACCACACGAGAAAATTGTAGACTCGTCTAAATTGAAAGCATTTGCAGACAACAAAATAAAGGTGACTGAAAAATTGAAATTTGTTGTGGGAAGGGTAGAAAACACTGTGGAAAACGGAGAAAATGCTGGTCATCAGCATTTTCTCCTCTTCCCAGTGTTTTCAAAAAGCTTCTTTCTCAGGGGCGTCAAAAGTAGGGATTGTGTGGTAATGGGTTAACTCTTTACCAAACAACAAAATTCTAGACTGGTTCAAATCGAAAGCATTTGCAGACAACAAAATAAAGGTGACTGAAAAAAATTGAAATTTGTTCTAGGAAGGGTAGAAAACACTCTGGGGAAAGAAGAAAATGCCAGCATTTTCCTCCAGTGTTTTCAAAGGGCTTCTTTCTCAGGGGCGTCAAAAGTAGGGATTGTGTGGTAATGGGCTAACCTTTTACTACACAATCCCAACTTTTAATGACCCTAAAGAAGAAAGATTTTGAAAACATTGTGGGAAAAGAAGAAAATGCTGGTTACCAGCATTTTCTCCTCTTCCCACAAAGTTTTCTTTCCTCAAGACAGAGAAAATCATCGTTTTATCATCATATAATTATGCCGTCTGCAAATGCTTTGAATTTCACCCAGCCCAAAATTTTGATGTTAGGTAAAAATTTAATCCTGTTGAAACAATATTAAACAAGAGCACTGCACCTGTGTGCCAGAATTCAGCTGTAGTTGTTTTATTTTCAGTGAAAATTCTAAGTTCAAAATGGGACATCACTCTGTCAAAATTGCCTTCATAGTTACCTGGCCTTCTTGTATGGGCTCTGATTTTAATATTTAAAAACTTCCCTAAAATTTCAAGCAAATGTCTTAAGTCAATATGAGAGTTATAAAATGTCAATTTTTTTGCACAATAACACTGACACAGATTAAGACAGGGCTGCGAGAATATCTCGACTACTTCTTTAAAGCAGCAAAGCTAAGAAATAGAGAGAGATTATGCTGCAGCATATGCGGTTTCCTGGTTTATTACTGTCCCACTCAAAGTAACTCTTACACAATAGTAACATTAGAAAAAACACTCAACACATCACACAAAATGCAACTGATTAACCTAATTGACAGGCTCCAGAGGTAAAGATGCTCAATTAACTCTTTCCCAAACAACAAAGTTTTGACCCTTCGAAACCAAAAGAGTTTGCAGACGACAATTTTTGATTTGGAGAAAATGGCAGAAAGTTTCTCAAAAAGGGTAGAAAACACTGTGGGAAAAGGAGAAATTGCTCGTTACGAGCAATTTCTCCTTTTCTCACAGTATTTTCAAAAGAATTTTACTGCAGACATGTAAAAACTAGGACTTGTTTGGGAAAGGGTTAAATAAAACCTGTATTGAAATGTCTTTACATTTCAGATGGCTTTGACAATTTAGCAGCTTGTTCTTCTGTCACAAATCAATGAATGAATAGTGTTTTATGGCCCGTCGACAACTTAGGTCATATTGGGCGCACTTACTTAGTAAACAATAATGCGAGGTGAAAATAACATACATGTGCAACAACATAAGACAAACATGATAAATGAGGAATGGATGAAACACAAAATGATGCCCCTTTTGTCGCCTTTTACGACATGCATGCTGTCACTTTTGTTCCGCCAGATGAAATGGCAGATGTGACGATCGCGGGACTGCAGTGGTTTATTCTTATACCCCCAATTAAACCACACGGGGTCCCACAGGCCAACTGATTCCCATTCCAAACCCTATTTACATCAAGAAAAAAAAATATAGGATTTGGAATAAGAACTACCCAGCCTGCTGCAATCCTACGAATTACGAGGAAAGCAGCCGTTTGTCTCTAATTTTAGTCGCCTTCTACGACATGCCATAGAGAAAGGCCGAGGTCCTATTCTATAAAGTAAAAAACCCCCGGGACCCCACGGGGAGTCACAAATCAAGATTTCTGGTAAAGCATTGATTAATAAAAGATATATTTTTCTATACAACAATAAAGAAACTATATTTCTACTCTGTAAAAATGTACAATTTTTGGGCATTCAAATAGATTTATAGAACGTAAAAAGATCTAATTTAAAATGAGAGGAGGGGCAGGTGGAGTGGGCTAGAGAGAGAAAGAGAGAAAAAGAGACAGACAGACACAAACATACTTTATTAATTGGTCCTAAATTCCTCTGCAGACTCTCCCTTTCTTCTGCATCCACAAGGATGCCATTGTAGTCATGGTAACTTATCTCTCCACATATCAAGGCCTCTTGCGACAAGGGAAGAAATCCACATTTCATGCCTGATACCTGAGGTGATAAAAAACTAGAGCTGTTACTAAATGTGACTTAATACCTCCACCAGCACTTTGATAGAAAAAAGCGTCAAGTTCAGGGGGAGATAATTCCTCAACCAGGAAGAGTTGACACTTGAAAATTGTGTCTTGCAAATCTTCAATATATGATCAATATAATTATGTGCAAAGGAGTTCGCGACACAAAATTACTAGTATTTTGTACACAGACAGATGGATGGACAGGCCGATTGACAGACAGACAGGCTGATTCCAGTGTAACCCCGAAAACATTTGTTTTGCGGGGGTATAATAGTAATTATTCCTGCCTATAACAGTATCTTATAAAACCCTTACAAAGACAGCATTTGAAAACATTCTTGAAACAGGAGACAACACTCCTTACCATTTTCTTGTTTTTTCCCCCACAATCAAGGCCAAATCCCTAGCTTTGAACCATTTTTTGTAGGCATTTGTAAATGCTTTCAAAGTGAATTTTTCATCTGGCACAGTGTTCATTTCAAGATCATTTGACCAAAACACCCCTGTAATTTTTCTTATCTCTCCATTAGACAACCAAATTTAGTCTTGTGTATGACATTCTGAGCATGTGCTGTCAACAAATGAACTGTGGTTCAAATGGTGCAGTTAGTCTTTCAAAAGATAGAAAAGGTTTTTGCACAGCGGTGCATACACTAACCAAGGGACACAGCCAAGCAAAAAATGCTTGTAACCAGTATTTTCTCCTTTCTTCACGATGTTTTCAAAGAGTTTCTTCCTCAAGGTCGATAAAACTAGGCATTGTATGAACAAGGGTTAACAACAGCAGTGAGGGAAAATGCAGACTAAAATATTGCAACCTCTAAACGCTTGCAACCAGAGTATCTCTTTATAGTAGACAGTCTGGTCTAATACTTTGATGAGTTTAGCACGTAGTAAACAAAACATGATCCAAAGATATGTCAATCTACTGTAATATTTCCTTTCAGCAAAAGATAGTGTTAGTTTAGTGTCAGTCAAAGATAAACAGCAGGTTTCATAATCTGATCTTAATGAATCCTGTATATAGCCTATTACCACATAATCCCTACTTTTGACAACTCTGAGGAAAAAAAAAACGTAAGAAAACATGATGGGAAAAGGAGAAAATGCTGGTAACCAGCATTTTCTCCTTTTCCCACAATTTTTTCTACTCTTCACAAAACAAATTTCAACTTGTCAGTCACTTACATTTCAATTTGGACAAGTCTAAAATTTTGCCATTTGGTAATGAGTTAACATTTGCTGGGATTGTGCTGGGATTGTGATCGTTGTTTCAACTCAGTGCAGCAAACAAAATAGCAAACAAGTTTCTCTGTTTCAAATTTAACAAAAAAAAAAGTTTCACAGGAAAATAAACTAACAAACAAGCCTTTGATAGCAGAATGTGTTTCAACTGCCAAGTGTAATAACACATTTAGAAATTTGACACATGATTTTTTAATGTCTTTTAAAATGTCAAATGTGATATTGCAACATTTAACCCTTTCCCAAACGACAAATCTTTGGACTTTACCAAATTGAAAGCATTTGCAGACGACAATTCAACTCTTGCTGA
Source organism: Tridacna crocea (assembly GCA_943736015.1). Classification (NCBI taxonomy): domain Eukaryota; kingdom Metazoa; phylum Mollusca; class Bivalvia; order Cardiida; family Cardiidae; genus Tridacna; species Tridacna crocea. The sequence goes on along the minus strand of OX031064.1, from coordinate 52,898,079 downwards.
AAAGATGATTTCTGTCTATGATAGGGTAGAAAACATTGTGGGAAAAGGAGAAAATGCTGGTTACCAGCATTTTCTCCTTTTCCCACAATGTTTTCAAAAGGCTACTATTCCAGACCCGTAAAAACCAGGGATCATTTGGGAAAGAGTTAATCCTTCACCGCACATTTCCAACTTTTAACGACCTTGAGAAAGAGGCTTTTGACTACTTTTCGGGAAAAGGAGAAAATACTGGTAACCAGCACTTTCTCCTTTACCCACAATGTTTTCTACCCTTTTAAAAAAATATGCATCATTTGAAGTGCAATAACATTGTTGTCTGCCGGTCCTTTTAATTGGGGAAGGCCAAAATTTTGCTGTCTGGTAAAAATTCACAAAGCTCTAGACTTGTCCAACTTAACCCATTACCAAACAATCCCGACTTTTAATGACCTTGAGAAAGAAGCGTGTTGAAAACATTGTGGGAAAAGGAGAATATGCTGGTAACCAGCATTTTCTCCTTTTCTCACAATGTTTTCTACCCTTCCCAAAACAAATTTCAATTTTTGATTAACATTTATTTTGTCTTCTGCAAATGCTTTCAATTTAGATAGGTCTATAATTTTGCTATGTGGTAAAGGGTTTAACTCATTACCAAACGACAAAATTTTAGACTGGTCCAAATTGAAAGCATTCGCAGACGACAAAATAAAAGTGACTGAAAATTTGTAATTCGTTTTGTGAAGGGTAGAAAACATTGTGGGGAAAGGGAGAAAATGCTGGTTACCAGCATTTTCTCCTTTTCCAAAAATGTTTTCTAAAGGCTTCTTTCTCAGGGGCGTCAAAAGTAGGGATTGTGTGGTAATGGGTTAAAGCATTTGCAGTCCACAATTTCAATGTGGCTCAGATGATAGGGTTCGTCATCGAAATGGTAGAATACAATTTTGGCCAAGAAGCCAAGAATAAAATGTTGATTACTACCATTTTCTCCTCTACCCATGATGTTTTCAAAAACCCATCTTACTCAAGGTCAATGAAACTCTGTATTATGCAGTAAAGAATTAAAACCTCTTTTCAAAATGTCCAGGATGTTCATTTTTCCATTTCAGAATAAAACAAGTGCAAGCCCATGACATTTAATCCTTAACCAAACAAGCCTATTTTTCAACCCTTTACCACATGATCAAATTTTGGACCAGACCAAACTGAACACATTTGAGATCAACAATTTAAATGTAGCTCAAATGATGACTTCTGTCTTCAGTAAGGTAGAAAACATTGTGGGAAAAGGAGAAAATGCTGGTTACCAGCATTTTCTCCTTTTCTCACAATGTTTTCAAAAGCCTTCTTTCCCACAGTCGTGAACACCAGGAATTGTTTGGTAAAGGGCTAACGAATCTGGGGATGAGAACTTCTAAAACAAAGTGATTAAAAGGAGAAAATGCTGGTAACCAACATTTTCTCTTTCTTGCTGACAATCTTTTCTACCCATTCAACAACAATTCCCATCTTTTCAGCCACCGGTAAATTAACCCTTTACCACACGATCTCGACTTTTACCGACCCCGAGATAGAAGCCTTTTGAAAACATTGTGGGAAAAGGATGTTTTCTACCCTGCTGGAAACATTTCAATTTTTGAGTTACATATAATTTGTTGTCGGCACGTGCTTTCACTTTGGAGCAGTCTACAATTTGTCGTTTGGTAAAGAGTTAAACTTGTCTTCTAAAAATGCTTTTGGTATAAAAAAGTGGAAAATTTTGGTAAGTAGTTAATATTCATAATCTCGCTTTCAAAACAGGATGTTTCAACATATTCATTTCATAACAAGCGTAAAATATGTTCTTTGACTACCCATGGATAAAACTGTGATAATGCATGACAGTCTGCATAAGCCGACGGCTCTCTTTTGAGTTAGCTAGTCTAACAAGAGGGCCAAGATGGCCCTGGATCGCTCACCTGAATTTTTGAGATGACCATAGTCTATTTTTTTTTTGTTTGAGGTATTGAAACATTGGAATCAAATTTATAATTTTGCCTAGCAATTTTCAAAAGGTCACCTGTAAAAGTCATTTCGAAATCTGACCATCAGTTTCCAAAAGAAGAATTTTTAAGAATTCTTCATTTCTGTAAAAGAGCAAGTAGCCCCCATCCACGAGAGCCATGTTTCTTGATGGATCAAAATTTACGAACAAGTTTTGAAAAGGGTCACCAAGGGAACATCTCTCTGAAATTATTTCAAAATCTGACCAGGGGTTTCAGAGAAAGAGAATTTTAAAGAATTTCATCATGTCTGTATAGTGCAAGTAGCCCCCATTCACAAGAGCCATGTTTCTTGAGGGATCAAAATTATATGTACAGCTTTTGGAAAGGGTCACGCAAGGAACATCTCTGTCAGATTATTTTAAAATCTGACCACAGGTTTCAGAGAAGAAGAATTTTCAAGAATTTCTTAATTTCCATATAATGCAAGTAGCCCCCATTCACTAGAGCCATGTTTCTTGGCCAATCAAAATTTCACGAACAATTTTAGAAAAGGGTCACCCAAGGAACATCTCTGTGAAATTATTTCAAAATCTGTCCAGCCATTTCAGAGAAGAAGAATTTTCAAGAATTTCTTCATTTCTGTATAGTGCAAGTAGCCCCCATTCACCAGAGCCATGTTTCTTGACCAATCAAAATTTCGCGAACAATTTTTGAAAAGGGTAACCCATGGAACAAGTCTGTGAAATTATTTCAAAATCTAACCAGCTGTTTCAGAGAAGAAGAATTTTTAAGAATTTCTTCATTTCTGTATAGTGCAAGAAGCCCCCATTCACCAGAGCCATGTTTCTTGACCAATCAAAATTTCGCAAACACTTTTTGAAAAGGGTCACCCAAGGAACAAGTCTGTGAAATTATTTCAAAATCTGACCAGCGGTTTCAGAAGAAGATTTTTTAAGAATTTCTTAATTTCCATATAATGCAAGTAGCCCCCATTCACCAGAGCCACAATTTTTGACGGATCAAAATTTCACGAACAATTTTTGAAAAGGGTCACCCAAGGAACATATCTGTGAAATTATTTCAAAATCCGACCAGCGGTTTCAGAGGAGAAGATTTTTAAAGAATTCCTTCATTTCTGTATAGTGCAAGAAGCCCCCATTCACCAGAGCCACATTTTTTGACGAATCAAAATTTCACGAACAATTTTTGCAAAGGGTCACCCAAGGAACATATCTGTGAAATTATTTCAAAATCCGACCAGTGGTTTCAGAGGAGAAGATTTTTAAAGAATTTGCTAAAAAATTCCATTTGGTTGCCATGGCAACCAGAGTTTTTGATGGAATCAAATTCTGTGAACAATTTTTAAAGAGGACCTCCCAAGGAACATTCCTGCCAAGTTTGGTCCAAATCCGCCCAGCAGTTTAGGAGGAGTTGATGTTTAAAGAATTGTTGACGACGGACGACGGACGACGGACGACGCACGACGGACGACGGACACCGGGTGATCCTAAAAGCTCCCCTTGAGCACGTTGTGCTCAGGTGAGCTAAAAATCGATGTAATAAAAGGAGAAAAATCCTCATTAATATATTAAGTAATTTCTTCATTTACTACCATTTTTACACCCAATTGAATATATGAAGTAAAATGTAATTTATGTTGAAGAAAAATTGTCTTTTAAAAGGTTTGATTTTTTTTACCTTTCTGACAAGGAAATCATTATGTTTATGATCCTTTTTACAAGCAATACATTTGTTCCTTTTCTCACATTATTCTTGAGAAAAGAATGTCTTAACCCTTTACCAAACAATCCCCGGTTTTTACGACCCCGAGATAGAAGCCTTTTGAAAACATTGTGGGAAAAGGAAAAAAATGCTGGTAACCAGCATGTTCTCCTTATACCACAATGTTTTCTACCCTTCACAAAACTAATTTTAAATTTTTATTCACTTTAATTTTGTCATCTGCAAATGCTTTCGATTTGGACAAACCTAAAATATTGTCATTTGGTAATGAGTTAAGAGAAAAAAAAAATTTCTGCAGAAATGATTTGGGAGCACATAGATAAAAGAGTAAATAGAACATCTGTTATCTTCTCATATTGTAGATGTCAGATAAACCCAATTACTCCTCACCATATGGAATTATGCTGAAGGACAAGCATAAAAAGTTATTTTTGTATAGTGTTTAACACAGATTTCAACATTTCCCTAGTTCTAAATATTTGGGCTGCCAGTACATAATATAACATTTACTGGCAGCCCAAATATTAGAACTCAGAAAATGTTGAAATGACCTATTCATGCTTTTCTGGAGTTTGTCTTATCAGTACCTTGTGTAACATTCTTTCAAAAACAAAACTTTCCCATGAAAAATTCTTTCAAAGCAACTTTCAGTAATACATGAGTAATGAATCTTGTTGCACAATCTATTATCAAACATTGGAAAGAAAACAACCAGGCTTGGAAATGAAAGGGTAAACAAGAGGGCCATGATGGCCCTGTATCGCTCCACTGGCTTTTTAACCCTTTACCACACAAACTGGAAAAAGAGGGCCTTCAAAAACAATGAACACTGTCAGGCAATACAAGTAGATTAATTCATTGGCATGAAAGGTAAAATCCTTGGAAAAATAAGCTGAATGATAGAAACCTTACTTTGAATTTATTATTCACCTCATGTGAGCATAACTATTAGCATCAAAATGAATCACACTCCTTGAAAACAGAACATTTGCTATCAAAAACTTATGTCCAGCACCAATCATGTATCAAAGCAGTTTGATAATCAAGGGAAGTAAATAGTACCAAACTTTATCTTTCATAAAAAGAGTTATTTCCCTTGATAAATGTTTAAATTGAAGTGACTATATTTTGAAGCCCATGTTAAACTTGTGATCCCTGAATGGAGGCAATTTTGACCCCAGACCTACAACATGAAACTAGAATGTGTGTTTATAAACAAGAAGATTTTTTAATCTTGCCCAATAAAAAGCCCTGTAAAACAAGTTTGCTCAATAAAAGGCCCTCTAAAATATTTGACCCATGAGACAGGTTTATGAAGTTTTCACTGTAAAAGCCAATGTAAAACTTGTGACCCCTGGGGTGGGGTCAAACTTGACCCCCAAAGTTAAAATTTGGGCCCTCTTGGTAGAGGCCCATAAGATAAAGCTACACGCAAAATTTGGTAGCCCTAGGCCTTATGGCTATGTACGAGTAGATTATTAAAGTTTCCCTATATAAGCCCATGTAAAACTTGTGACCCTCTGTGACAGGGCTAAATTTGACCCCAGGGCTATAATTTGGGCACCCTTTGGTAGAGACCCCCTAGATAAAGCTACATGCAAAATTTGACAGCCCTAGCCCTTACAGCTAGGTACGAGTAGATTATTAAAGTTTCCCTATAAAAGCCCATGTAAAATTTGTTCCCCCCCCCCCCCCCCCCCCCCGGGCCGGGCCAAATTTGACCCCAGGGCTATAATTTGGACACCCTTTGTAGAGATCCACTAGATAAAGCTACATGACAAATTTGGTAGTCCTAGGCCCTACGGCTAGGTGGAAGAAGAATTTTAAAGTTCTCCCTATATAAGCCCATGTAAAACTTGTTACCCCCGGGGCAGGGCCAATTTTGACCCTAGGGCTATAATTTGGACACTGTTGGTAGAGGTCTACTAGGTAAAGCTACATGCCAAATTTGGTAGCCCTAGGCCCTATGCCTAGGTAGAAGAGGAATTTTAAAGTTCTCTCTAAGCCATGTAAAACTTGTGACCCCCGGGACGGGGCCAATTTTGACCCCAGGGCTATAATTTGAAGAAACTTGGTAGAGGTCCACTAGATAAAGCTACATGCAAAATTTGGTAGCCCTAGGCCTTACGGTTTCAGACAAGAAGATTTTCAAAGATTTTTAAAATTTTTCAGTTTTGTTGCCATGGCAACCAGAGTTTTTGAAGGAATTAAATTCTTTCAAGAAATTCTGAAGAGGACCATGACAGGATCATTTCTGTGAAGTTTCATCAAAATTGGATGGGTAGTTTCAGAGAAGAAGATGTTTAAAGAAAAAGTTAACGCACGGACGGACGGACGGACGCACGGACGCGCGGACGGACGGACGGACGCACGACGGACAACGGGCCATGACATAAGCCCGCTGGCCTTCGGCCAGTGGAGCTAAAAATCAAATGACGACAACAATACCCTAAGCCTTTAATTCTTTACCACAAAATCCAGACTTTTAGCGACCTTGAGAAAGGAACACTAAGAAAACATTGTAGGAAAAGGAAAAATACTTGCCAGCATTTTCTCCTTTTCCCACAATAGTTATTTTTCTACCCTATCAAAGTCAGAAATCATCATATTAACAAGATCTAATTTGTTGTCGGCAGATGCTTTCAATTTGGCCTAGTCCAAAAATTTGTTGTTTGGTGAAGAGTTAAGAGCCTTTTATAAACTATTGCAGCCAGTGCAAATCAAGATCAGACCAACATACAGGCTGATTCTAGTTTATCCCCAAAAACATTCATTTTGCAGTGATATAAACATAGTAGGGAGAGGAGAAAATGCTGGTAACCAGCATTTTCTCCTTTTCCCACAATGCTTTCTACCCAATCAAATCAAAGAAAGAGACCATAATTTAACTCATTGCCGAACAACAAAATTTCAGGCTTGTCCAAATCGAAAGCATTTGCAGACAACAAAATAAAAGTGATTCAAAATTTGAAATTTATTTTGTAAAGGATAGAAAACATTGTAGGAAAAGGAGAAAATGCTGGTTACCAGCATTTTCTCCTATTCCCACAATGTTTTCTAAAGGCTCCTTTCTCGGGGACGTCAAAAGTAGGGATTGTGTTGCAAAGGGTTAAGCAATACTTAATTTGTCATCGGCAAATGCTTTGAATTTGGTCCATCCAAAAATTTTGTCGTTTGATAAAGACTTAACTCTTTACCACTCAATCCCGACTTTTAACGATCCTGAGGAAAAGCCTTCTGAAAACATTGTGGGAAAAAGGAGAAAATACTGGTAACCAGCACTTTCTTCTTTCCCCACAATGTTTTCTACCCTTCTCTAATTGAATTGAAATTTTTCAGTCACATTTATTTTGTCGTCTGCAAATGCTTTGAATTTGGAGCAGTATATAAATTTGTTGTTTGGTAAAGAGTTATTAAGGGACAAGAAAACCCTTAACTCTTTACCACAAGAGAAAATTTTAGACTGGTCCAAATTGAAAGCATTTGCAGATAACAAAAATAAATGTGACTCAAAAATTGAAATTTGTGCTGGGAAGGGTAGAAAACACTATGTGAAAAGGAGAAAATGCTGGTTACCAGCATTTTCTCCTTTTCACATAGTGTTTTCAAAAGGCTTCTTTCTTAGGGTCGTTAAAAGTCGGGATTATGTGGTAATGGATTGAAATACTTACAGCAACTGCTGTTGGTGTGTGAAGATGAATGATACATTTAATGTCTGGGCGAAACTGATGTATTGCTGAATGGAGTGTGAAACCAGCCTGGTTTATCCCTAGGGTGGTGGTTCCCTGCTCAATAACCTCACCGCGAATGTCAACCTTGACCAGTGACGAGGCAGTGATTTCCGAATAATTCAAACCAAATGGGTTGATCAGAAAATGCTCCTGTTCCTGGTTTATTCTTGACTGCAAAAGAAATATGCAAATACACTAAAATATTGATCAAGTGTTTACTACACAGGAAAATTTCAGACATCTCAAAAGTGAAAGCATTTGCGGACACTAATGTGGGTCAAATAATGAATTTTGTCTTTGATACGGTATTAACTCTTTAACAAAATTTTAGACAGGTCCAAATTGAAAGCATTTGCAGACGACAAAATAAGTGGGACTCAAAATTCAAATTCATTTTGAATAGGGTAGAAAACATAGTGGGAAAAAGAGAAAGTCCTGATTACCAGGATTTCCTCTTCCCACAAAGTTTTCACAAGGCGTTTTCTTCCAAAAATGTTTTCAAAAGCCTAATTTTAAAAGTTTTCGAAAGTCTTTAATAAGTATATGGTAAAGAGTTCACAAACTGGAGGAAAAAGGCTGTTGACAAAATAATGGGAAAAGGAGAAATGCTGGTAACTCCTTTTCCCCCCATTGTTTTCTGTTCATGTAACAACAAGTCTGTTCATTTAAACCATATTTAAGATGTCATCTGCAAATGCTTTCAATATAGTAGGGTCTGAATCTATGTATTGTGGTAAAATGTTAATACCAACAGCTGAAGCTAATTATTTCTAGAAATAAGGGTTCTGCAAAGTTTTTGAGCCAATAGTTTTCATTACTGATTTTCATGACCAGTTTTATTTCTATGACATAGTTTTCCTATTACTATGTATGTTCTATCATTTGAATTTGTCAATTGCTTTCAAATTTGGCAGCACTAGAATTTACTTACCACATAAATGGTAAATGAGTTTGAGTCAGTGTCTATTTTAAAGACATTTATGTTCAAACATAAAAATTTCATTTTTAAGGCTTTAACCCTTCACCAAATAATCCCTGGTTTTCATGATCCTGTAGAAGAGGGCCTTTTATAAACATTTTGGGAAAAGGAGAAAATGCTGGTAACCAGCATTTTCTCCTTTTTTTTTAACAATGTTTTCTACCTTATCAAGCAAGATTGGACCATATGAGCCAAAGTAAAATCTGTAGTCTGCAAATGCTTTCAATGGACAAGGCCAACATTTTGTCGTTCAGTACAGCAACAACATTTTAGACTTGTCCACATTTAAAGCATTTGCAGACGAAAAATTAAACATACCTCAAAAATTAAAATTTGTTTTGGAAACAGTAGAAAACATTGTCCAAAAAGGAGAAAATGCTGGTTACCAGCATTTTCTCCTTTTCCCACAATGTTTTCAAAAGGCTTCTTCTCAGGGTTGTGAAAAGTCGGGATTGTATGGTAAAGAGTTAACCCTTTACCAAACAATCCCTGTTTTTTACGACCCCGAGACAGAAGCCTTTTGAAAAACATTGTGGGAAAAGGAGACAATGCTGGTAACCAGCATTGTCTCCTTTTCCCACAATGTTTTCTGTCCCGCTGGTCACAAATTTCAATTCTTGAGTTGCGTTTATTTTGTGGTCAACAAGTTCTTTCAACTTGGACCAGTCTTAAATTTAGTCGGTTGGGAAAGGGTTAAGCAACATGTACACTTAGTGGAGACAAAAATAGTAATTTATCAGAAATATCACTTACACTAATATGATTATAAATACCATGACTCCATCCGTTCAGATCTACCAGTCTGTAACAAGCAGCTAATTTACATCGCAAGATCTTCTCTCCTTTTGTGTAGCTCATGGCTTCTGTCCCTTTTATATCAGCTATCGGAATCACTGGTGAAGCTGAAAAATAAAGAGCAAACAACATGAATACAGACCATGAAATGGATAAACAACTTTTGTGGAAAAGGGAGAAAGTGCTGGTTACCAGCTCCCTTTCCCAGAATGCTTTTAACAGCCTGTTTTCTCAGGGTTGGGAAAATCAAGATCTTAGGTTAACTCTTCACCAAACGACAAATTTATAAATAAGTCCGAATTAAAAGCATTTGCAGACAACAAATAAATGTGACCGAAAAATAAAAATTTGATTTGGGAAGGGTAGAAAACATTGCGGGAAAAGGAGAAAATGCTGGTTACCAGCATTTTCTCCTTTTCCCACAATGTTTTCTATATGCTTCTTTCTCAGGGTCATTTAAAGTCTGGATTGTGTGGTTAAGTATTTAAATTTGATCCTAATCTACGTCATTGCAGAAGCAGTCGAAGTTGTATCTAACAGTATTATGGCCTGCAATACACAAAAAGAGGCATTTCAAAAGTTTGGTAAAGTGTCAACTTGGATCAGCCTATGCAATTTGCACAGGCAAATCCTTGACCACACTTTCCTTTTTTAAGTAATTTTCTGTTTTGAGTAAGCCTATGGGAGGGCAAAATATAATGTAGTCATTAAGTGCCATCTTGGATTAGCCTGGGCGCACTGCTCAAGCTGATCCCAAACGACACTTTAAACAAATGTCCGAATGCCCCTTTTCACATGTTGCAACCCATGAAAGTTGCTTCTAAACACCAAATGTTACAAAATTCTGATTCCCTTTGCATCATCACCAAATCCTGTAGTGCAATTTACAATCTACATTATTTTCAAATGTCAAACTTCTAGCCTCTGTCCTTTTGTCGAGGAACTTCAAACAGTCTGAGCAAAAAAGGAGATATGACATAATTATGGCTAATTGGAGCTAATGTTACTGAATGTAGAAATTAAACTTATTATAGATCTGAGCAGACAAGACAACATGGCATAATTTTCTGGGTCTGTATTCACTATTCTGACCATGTTCTACGGCTAAAATCCAAATCTTGCCATCCGATTGGTCAGGATGTTTTGTTTATACCACATTACAGGTTTAAAATGTTCACCGTGTTCAGGTTAACATTTGTACCAAGTTTCAATACAGTGACTTCAAAATACACTGTAGAAGGGAGCTTTCATAACATGTCTAAGAGCTCCAGATAGAGGGAGTGATTTTGATTTCAATCTTGAAAATATTAATTATTCTGCGTTAAACCCTATGTTATGGGTACTCATTAGAACCGTCTCATGGAGACGATTCTAATGAGTACCCACAACATAGGATTTGGAAAAGAAATAATGCATTTCGAATACAATCACTCCCTCTTATCTGGAGCTCTGATGCCTACTTGCATGCCTTGTGAAGGGACACACATTGCAGAGCTCCAGGTAAGAGGAAGTGATAGTATTCTAAGTCTGTTATTTTTCTCCAAAACCCTATGGTGTCCAGAATCCCATTTGAGACCCCTTGATGAGATAACTCTAATGAGTACCCATAACATAGGGTTTAGTACAGAACAGTTACTATTTTCAATTTTGACATCAAAATCACTCCATCTATCTAGATCTCAGACAGATATACTCTAAATCTCTGACAGGCATACATTATGACAGACATATGACCCTATTATGACCTACAGTTATGCATTATATCTTGTTCACTTAACTTTTTACCACACAATCCCGACTTTAAACGACCCTGAGAAAGCAAGCCTTTGAAAACATTGTTGGAAAAGGAGAAAATGCTGGTTACCAGCATTTTCTCCTTTTCCCACAATGTTTTCTACCCTTTCCAGATCAATTTTCAATTTTTGATTCACATTTATTTTATTGTCTGCAAATGCTTTCAATTTCGACAAGTCCAAAATTTTGTCATTTGGTAGAGTTAATCTTTAGAATGGTCTACAAGCCATATCCTCTAGAAAAGGAAATCTCCCAATCGGAAACTAATAACCATAAAAACAATGACAGAAGATAATTAAGCAGTGCTGGCTATAAAGCAGAAGTAATTTAGAACAACTATTTTGCTCACTGATGATAACAACTGAAGCTACTTTTACTGAAAGATCGGACTCCAAATAAAACCTATTTCTGATCTTGAATCTACTCTCTCTAACACTGTTACTCACTCAGCCAAAAAAAACCCCTTAAAATTGAAATGCATCAGTCCTTCCTTTCTAACTGGATTTTGTCAATTTCACGTTTTCATAGCATACAGGGTTAATTACCATACAAGCACATTCCTTCAGAGTCATGTTACTTTTCCTCCTTTTTCATAAAACTCACTTCGAACCACATTTTACTCTCTGTAGCTGCTTGCACTTAACCACTTTTGCCACAACATTTTTGTATGAATCCATGTGTGATACAACAGTAATGTTCTTATTAACCCTTTACTAGACAACAAAAATTTTAGACTTGTCCAAATTCAAAACATTTGCACATGACGATTTCTTTGATAGAGCAGAAAACATTGTGGGAAAAGGATCCCTGGTTACAACTACCCTGAAGAAGAAGCCTTTTGAAAACCTTTTCCCATGTTTTCTACACTTCCACTGACAAATAGCATCATTTCAGCTACATTTACCAGTCATATTTCCTCTGCAAATGCTCTAAACTTGTACCAGTCTACAATTTAATTGTTTGGTAGAGAGTTAACACATTCAGCACACAATCCCCAGTTTTAACAACCCTGATGGGGAGGCCTTTTGAAAGAAACATAAATTGTTAAAAAAAAAGAAAAATACTAAACACAGCCTTTTCTCCTTTTCCCTCCATGTTTTCCGCCATATCAGAGTAACCATCATCATTTGAGCTACAACTGGATGGTTGTATTGGGGATTAACGCCACTTTAACAGCTAAGGTCATATCATGGCAGTCGGTGACGCATAATGTGATTCCTGACTTTCTCACACCAGTACTAACACAACTTTCTTTCCAAAGCCACCAACTACTTTTCTCACAGGCTTCAGCAGAGGTGAGAGGGGAAAATACGCTGAAAAGAAAGTTTGCGTCAACCGGGTATGGAACTCACAACCACCAGGTCACAAGTCTGACACGCTCAATTATTTTGTCATCTGCAAATACTTTAAATTGGTTGAGAAGGAAACTTTTTCCCATACGACAAGGGGCCAACCCCTTACTCCACAATTTATAAGGACCCTAAGAAGAAGGCTTTTGAAAATATTGTGGGAAAAAGGGGAAAATGCTGGAAACTAGCATTTTCTCCCTTTCCCAAAATGCTTTCTACCCTATCAACAAATCATCATCTAAGCTGCATTTAATTTGTAATCTGCAAAATGCTTTCAGTTTCATTGAGTCTTAAATTTCATTGTATGCAGAGCTTAAGATGGAGGGAGTAATTTTGATTTTTAAAATTGAAAGAACTAATAACTTTACACTAAACCCTATGTTGTGGGTACTCATTAGAATCGTCTCGATGAGACGATTCTAATGAGTACCCCCAACATAGGGTTTCAAAGAGAAATATTGACTTTGAAATACCATCACTCCCTCTTGTCTGGAGGTCTATGTAATCTATGGTAAAAATGTAACAAAGTGTTTACAAAGAGTATATTTTCTATTTTTGGGGCTGGTGTCAATTGCTTTTTCCTGTCTGCTTCCTTATTTTTCTCCTTTTTCCTTGTACAATTTAAGATTGAACGAACTGTGAAATGAGCCACTTTCAATCTTATTTCAGTCACATTGTGGCAACAGCTCCTTTATTCATGCATGATCAACTCAGTTTCACCAATACCAGGCTTGGGCTCTACAGTGCCTTGCCCAAGGACACTCCAAGGTCAAAACCCTAAGGATTTTCAGTCTGCAATAAACAAATAGCTTTGGGATTTTCAGGAGCCAGCCATCATCAGAGCAGTGAGAGCACAAAAATCATTTTTGTTGAAAGTGGTTTAACTCGGTAAAACTAGCAGAAAATGGATAACTAGGTTGGCCAAAAGCACTTTTGTCCTTTCTTCATGTCAATTTTTCAAAGACTTTTTTCCTCTAGATCACAAAATCATGTGATCACTCGGCAAAGGATTCAAGTATCTACATCCCCTTTTGGAGTGGGAGGGGAGCTAAAATTATAAGTTACACACTTTTAACCCCTAACCCATTACCGAACAACAAAATTCTTGGTTTGTCCAAATCGAAAGCATTTGCAGACAAAATAAATGTGACTAAAGAATCAAATTTGTTTCCACCAGTGTAGAAAACATTGTGGGAAAAGGAGAAAATTCTAGTTACCGTAACCCCCAATGTTTTCAAAGCTTTCTTTCACAGGGTCTTTAAAAGTCAGGATTGTGTGGTAAAGAGTTAAACTGACAAATGAAAGTTTTCAGGCAGTCATTAAAAGTTAACTAGCTGGATTCAAAATTCTTTTTAGCCAGGACCATTCTTACTTCAACGGACAGAGTAGGTCAAAGACCAGACTCAGATTCTGTGCGGTCTGATCTTAACATTACAAATTGAATGTTTGCATATTATGTGGCTTGACTTGTGCTAAACAGTCTAAGGGCTAGATTTACTGCCTTTTTATTATATATAGCATGTGCACACATGTCATCAAACAAGTTAGGCGGATATTTCATGACGACAACCATCCCTTAACCCATTACCACACAATCCCTACTTTCGACGTCCCTGAGAAAAAGCTTTTAGAAAACATTGTGGGAAAAGGAGAAAATGCTGGTAACCAGCATTTTCTCCTTTTCCAACAATGTTTTCTACCCTTCCCAAACCAAATTTCAATTTCTCAGTCACGTTTATTTTGTTTTCCGCAAATGTTTTCAATTTGGGCCAGTCTAAAATTTTCTTGTGTAGTTAGGAGTTCACTCTTTCCCAAATGACAACTTTTGAGATGAGTCCAATTTGAAAACACTTGCAGACAACAACATTTTAGAGCACAAATGATGGGATTTGAATCAGATTGTCTAGAAAACATTGTGGGAAAAGGAGAAAATGCTGGTTACCTGCTAAATTGGTGAAATGAAACTAAATGTAAGCCAATAGTAAAGGCCCAAATGTTGCCATTTCAAATGCATTTTGGGAAAATATTTCCGTATCAGACAGCAGCCACGTAGGAAGCATTTCAAGATTGGGGGGGCTAAATTTGAAATACTGAGATTTTTTGCGTAGTAGTTGAATAATGTGCTGAAAACTCATATTTTAGTTACTATAATTTTCAAAATTATTTAGGGGGGGCTGAGCCCCCCCCCCCCCCCCCACCCCCCACTGTTCCTACAGGCCTGGACAGTACAAATCAAAGATCAGAAACCCCCGAGGAGGCAAGAGTAAATGTGTTTTTTAGTGACCATGTTTTAAGTCTATGCACCGTATATCAGTATTATTCCAGTGCAGGATGGTGATGCATCATGGTTGCAAAAGGTCTTTAACTCTTTACAACATGACAGTGCTTTAGACTAGTCCAAATTAAAAGCATTTGCTGGCAACAATTTCAATATGACTCATATTGAGTGACTTGATTTCTGAAAGGCTAGAAAACATTGTGGCAAAAGGACAAAATGCTGGTCACCATCAACCAATCCTTTTCCGGCAATGTTTTCAAATCTTAAATTTCCATGGGTCATTAAAAGTAGTGATTGTGTGGTAAAGGATTAAGAATATGAAATGATGATTTTGGTCCAAAGTTTGTCAAACAGTCTTTTCACACAACAGACAATCAGACTGCATTTTCTTTTAAGTCCAATCTTGATCTTTGCTTTCCTAAAGAATACTAAGTCTTCGTTGGCAGACAAACAGCTAACCCTTTACCTTGAAATCCTGACTTTTAAAGGTCCTGAAAAAAAAAACCTATGAAAACACTGTGGGAAAATAAGATGCTGGTGACCAAAATTTCTCCTTTCCCATGATGGTTTAACCCTTTACTCCACAAGGCATTTCTATGGTATCTCTAATTGACCCTAAATAACAGCTTGGATGAAGCTGTTTCTGATGTGTATATGACACCTTTTGATAACAAAGAGAACATTGTGACAAAAGTTGAAATTGCTCGTCACGAGTAAAGTATTAATCTCTCCAAAGACAATTTTTCTGGTTAAGCTACATGAAATCTGTTGTCTGCAGATGCTTTCCATTTGAATCAGTCTTATCATTCTGTCATCTGGTCATGAGTTAACCATTAACCAAACAATCCCAAGTTTTAACGATGCTGAAAGAGGTTTTTGAAAACATTGTGGAAATAGAGGAAAATGCTGGTTACCAGCATTTTCTCCTATTTCAACAATGTTTTCTACCCTATCAAAGACAGATCTGGTCATTTGAGCTAAACGTAATTTTTCGTCTGCAAATTCTTTCAACTTGGTCCAGTTAACTGGTTACCAGCATTTTCTCCTATTTCCACAATGTTTTCTACCCTATCAAAGACAGATCTCATCATTTAACCTTAATGTAATTTGTTGTCTGCAAATTCTTTAACCCATTACCATACAATCCCTACTTTTGACGCCCCTGAGAAAGACGCCTTTTGAAAACACTGTGGAAAGGGGAAAATGCTGGTAACCAGCATTTTCTCCTTTTCCCACTGTGTTTTCTACCCTTCCCAGAACAAATTTCAATTTATTAGTCACCTTTATTTTGTCGTCTGCAAATGCTTTCAATTTGGACTAGTCTAAATTTTTCTCGTGTGGTAAAGAGTTAAACTTGGTCCAGTTGAGAGTTTTCTCCTTTGGTAAAAACGAAGACTTAAACCTTTACCAAACAACAAAATTTTGGACCTGTCCAAATTGAAAGCATTTGCAGGCAACAAAATAAAGGTGACTGAAAAATAATAATTTGGTTTGGAAAGGGGAGAAAACATTGTGGGAAAAGGAGAAAATGCTGGTTACCAGCATTTTCTCCTTTTCCCACAATGTTTTCAAAAGGTTTCTACCTCAGGGTCGTCGCCCGCCCGGGTGGCTCAGTGGTGAGCGTGTCAAACTCATGACCTGGTGGTTGTGAGTTCGATACTCGGTTGAGGCAAATTTTCTTTCCAGCGTATTTTCACCTCTCACCTCTGCTGAAAGCATGTGAGAAAAGTAGTCGGTGGCTTTGGAAAGAAAGTAGTGTAAGTACCGGTGTGAGAAAGCCAGGAAACACATGTGCGTCACCGACCGCAATGATATGACCTTAGGTGTTAAGGTGGCGTTAAACCCCAATACAACCAACCTCAGGGTCGTCAAAAATTGTCATTGTGTGGTAAAGGGTTAAAAAGTAGAAGTGTTACAGAGTGCAGCATACCACAGTATAGCAGTGATCAACAAAAACTGCTGACAAGAATCCATCAAAATAAGCAAATGGATGCCAAGACTTGATTATTGCCCAGACTTGCATGTTTCTAGCATCTGTATAATTCAGAGCTATAAATTAACCCATTACCACATAATCCCTACTTTTGACGCCCCGGAGAAAGAAGCATTTTGAAAACACTGTAGGAAAAGGAGAAAATGCTGGTAACCAGCATTTTCTCCTTTTCCCACAGTGTTTTCTACCCTTCCCAGTACAAATTTCAATTTTTCAGTCACCTTTAATTTGTCATCTGCAAATGCTTTCAATTTGGACCAGTCTAAAATTTTGTAGTGTGGTAATGAGTTAAGGGGCTATTACTGGTATGCTTGGTTGACTTGATTTTTGTGGGGAAACTTTTTTTGTATTTTTGTGGCTCAGTATGTGCTAGTCACCCTACCAAATCTAAATGAAGTTTTGTTGAAAACTGTTTTATAAATCTAACAAATTAAAATCTTGATATTTTTTTTTCAACAACTCAATTTTCATTAGTGTCTTATCCCTTATGCACCTTTTCTAGATTATAGCTTGCCTTTGCAGCCAGTACAGATCAATGATCAAACTGCACAAAATATGCTGTCTGATCTTTGATCTAAACTGTCTGTTTTGCAAAAACACTACAGCCCAAAGTGACAATAAAAATTGCAATTTACCTGGTTCTAGACTGAAGCCATCTGCTTAGTTGGCACTTTAGACGTTAACCCTCAGAATGTCAACTAAACACTCTGCATATTTTACAATCTGGTAAAATGAGTGAAAAATTGGTTACTTTAAAAACCCTTTAAAAACCCATTACCACACAATCCCAACTTTTGACAATCCTGAAAAAGAAGCCTTTAGAAATCTTTGTGGGAAAAGGAGAAAATGCTGGTAATCAGCATTTTTCTCCTTTTCCCACTATGTTTTTTACCCCTCACAAAACAAATTTCAAATTTTCAGTCACTTTATTTTGTTATCTGCAAAATGCTTTCAATTTGGACAAGCCTAAAATATTGTCATTTGGTAATGAGTTCAGACAAGACTGCTTCTGTAAAGTGGAAAATTTAGACCAAAGCTGAGACTGCACTTTGATGCAGTCCGATCTTGATCAACACTGATTGCCCAGGCACTTATAATTGTGGCAGGCATTTACAGGGTTAAAGTCCCAAAAAATTTAGAACAGCATCATTGTGACTATAATGTAAATCCCCTTTTTGGCATAATATAAATAACTAAGTGATAGCAAAGTACTTACTTCCACGATTGACATTGCCCTGAGAGAGTTTACTGTTGGGAACCAGTAGATCAGAGATCTGTTGTAGGGCTATCAGGCTGGCGGGGTGGTTCCCTGCTCGGATCTGCTCATCAATGATCTCCTCAAGCTCTTTACGAAATGCCTCACTGTTCAGTATCAGTGAGACGCGGCTTCTGTCTGACATCTGTCGAATGTCTTCTTTCACGCCTGCTGGACGACGCAAGTTCTTCTGATATTCCTCATCTTCTGGGTCTGCAATAGAGGAAAAAACATTTTAACTCATTACCAAACGATAATATTTTAGGTTTGTCCATATTAAAAGCATTTGCGGACGACAAAATAAAAGTAACTGAAAATTTGAAATTTGCTTTGTGGAGGGTAGAAAATGTGGGAAAAGGAGAAAATGCTGGTTACCAGCATTTTCTCATTTTCCCACAATGTTTTCTAAAGGCTTCTTTCTCAGGGTCGTCAAAAGTAGGGATTGTGTGGTAATGGGTTAACCCTCTAACATAATTATAACCCTATGTTTTTATGACCCTGAGGAAGGGGTTTTTGAAAACATTGTAGGAAAAGGAGAAAATGCTTTTTCTGCGAATGTTTTCTCCCCTGTACTAAACAAATTTCAAATTTTCAGTCACTTTTATTTTGTCGTCTGCAATTGTTTTTGATTTGGACAAACCTAAAATTTTGTTGTTTGGTAATGATGTTAAATAAAGCTCAAAGATTGGATTCAAAAACCACTATTTTGAAAAGAAGAAAATGCTGATGGGCATTTCCTATTTCTCCAATCTCCTAGAACTTTTTCCTGTTCTAGCAGTGTTTTCTGTCCTATTGTACTAATTCACATCATCTGGGGCACATCTACACTCTCATCCACATAATTAACTCTTTACTACATAATCCCGACTTTTAACGACCCTGAGAAAGTAGACTTTTGAAAATATTGTGGAAAAAGTACATGTTTTTTACTCTATCAAGGACAAATTCTGCCATTTGAGCCACACCGAAATTGTCGTCTGCAAATGTTTTCAATTTGGACCAGTCTACATTTTTGTGGTTTGGTAAAGGGTTAATACTTTCAGAAGGGACAAACTGGAATTTTACTCCAGTAAACAGTTGATAGGGCCAGAAAACATAATAGGGTAAAGCAGAAATTGACAGTAATCAACGTTTTCTACTTTTCTCACCATGCTTTCAAAAGTTCTAAAAGTTTCTTCACAGGTACTGTTTGGTAAAGCATCAACAGAAATGTAAGAGAAGGCCAAGAAGACCTGTGATCCATTAACTGGTTATTATCTTCATTAGACAATTATTGAATTAACAATAAATACTACTGTAACTCTTTACTCCCAGTTGCAAATCTGCAGCAGCCGCCTGTGAAATCATCCCTTTAACTCTTTACCACACAATCCCGACTTTTAAGGACGCTGAGATAGAAGCCTTTTGAAAACATTGTGGAAAAAGGAGAAAATGCTGGTAACCAGCATTTTCTCCTTTTCCCACAATGTTTACTACCCTGCTGGAACCAAATTTTATTTTTTGAGCTATGTTTATTTCGTCATCTGGAAGTGCTTTCAATTTGGACCAGTCTAAAATTTTGTCTTTTGGTAGAGTTAACTCTTTCCAAAAATATTAGACTAGTCCAAATTGAACGCACTTGCAGACAACAAATAAACGTAACTCAATATTTGAAATTGGTTTCCAGCAGGGTAGAAAATATTGTGGGGAAAGGGGAAAAGGCTGATTACCAGCATTTTATCCTTTTCCAACTACATTTTTTCCCACAATGTTTTCACGAGGCTTGTTCCTCAGTGTCGCTAAAAGTTTGGATTGCGCGACTCAAAAATTTTTAATCGAAATATGTTTTCAGTACGGTAAAAAACATTGTGGGAAAAGGAGAAAATCCTGATAACCAGCATTTTCCCCTATTCCCAAATTGTTTTCAATAGCCTTCTTGCATAAGGTCATGACTCAGGATTGTGTGGCAATGAGTAAACTACTGTATATTGTCTGTTTCTATTTAGCAGTTAGTTATCTGTTTTATCCCACAGCACTTACTCCTGAAGGAGCCTCTTTTAATCAAGACATTTTCCTTGTCTGGCACTCCGGAATGCATTCGAAGAATTACGAATAATTGCAATTATCATTACTGCACAGAACATTCTGTGAATTTTGTTGGTTGGTTACATTGGGGTTTAATGCCACTTTAACAGCTTAGGTCATCATGGCGGTCGGTGATGCATATAATGTTTCCTAGCTTTCTTACACCAGTACTAACACAACTTTCTTTCCAAAACCACCGACTACTTTCCTCACATGCTACAGCAGAGGTGATAGGCAAAAATATGCCCGAAAGAAAGTTCGCCTCAACTGACTATCGAATTCATAACCACCAGGTCATGAGTCTGACACGCTCACCATTGAGCCACCTGGGCGGGCGTGAATTTTGAATAACTAGTTCTTTTCAACTACCTACAACTCTCAAATTCAGAAATACTTTGGCTGTTCAATTTGAAATGTCCATTTCTTACCTCAATACTCAATCGTCTACCAACCAATCCGATTTTGTAACAACACTTGAAAAGAAGGCTTTTGTGAACATTAGGAGAAATGGCAAAAAAGCTAGTAACAGGCATTTTCTCCTTTTCCCACATTGCTTTCAACCCTTTCACAAATTCCACCATAAATAGTTTGTCGTCAGTAGATGCTTTAAATTTGAGTAAGTGTAAGATATTGTTGGATGCTAAAGAGTAAAGTACAGCCCACTTTCCTCACTTATACTTCTGCAATACTGTTGAAAGCAGCCTAAAAACAATATGATTATATAGGCTCTGCTCTGTGAAAGAGGGCTTTATGCATCTGCACAAAGTATCGACCCATGTCAGCCTTCGCAGCGCAGACTGCCAAGGCTGACATGGGCCAAAACCTTTTACTATTGATCAACTATCTGAATGTCAAAGGATCACTCTACCTGATGATTCAGTCAATTTTAACTCATTACCAAGCAACAGTATTTTAGGCTTGTCCAAATCAAAAGCATTTGCAGATAATAAAATAAAAGTGGGTGAAAATTTGAAATTTGTTTTGTGAAGGGTAGAAAACATTGTGGGAAAAGGAGAAAATGCTGGTTACCAGCATTTTCTCCTTTTCCCACAATGTTCTCTAAAGGCTTCTTTCTCAGGGTCATCAAAAGTAGGGATTGTGTGGTAAAGGGTTAAGACAAAATAAGTTTTATGGATCCACATTTGTGTGATGGCTTGAAAGGTATACTGCACTAAAAAGATGCTATAAGCCCCTTTTGCCAGAGCATGGATCATACATTTATATTCTGAGTGGAGGATCCTGGTATGATGATACTCACCGACCATTCTAAACAACATTCATGGAATTATCCCAAAGATTTTCCAATTTGAAAGTAACCCTACTTCTGATTGGCTAAACCAAATTTGGTTTAGCCAAACGAAATTTGGGTTTAGCCAATCAGAAGTTGTGTTACTTTCAAACTTAGAAAATTGTGGACAATACATAGTTGGTGAAAAACTCAGAATAAGGCCCTGGATATAAATTCTGCTGTAACTAAAACTGTTTATCAGATTTATAAAATAAAAAAACGTTTGATTCATGCAATAATTCATACCATATCTGCATAACTGTCAAGTGGGATTATTTTTCACTCTGTAGATACACCCTCACATCAAAAAATAAAAAAAATCTTTACAAGTCATGTTTGACTCTTTACCAAGCCACAAAATCTTAAGATTCAATTAACATTTTTATGTTGCAATTATAGGAAAGACATATATCCTTAATGGATTGTCTATACACCACGAAAAATCTGGTTAATTTTAAAACAGTATGACAAAAATACCGCCATGTTCCAGAAAAAAGTTATTGGCTATTCTTGTCCACTATTTTGAGGAACAGTTCTGTGTGGTTATACACTCAGACAATGACAGACAAAACACATGGGAACCTGACTCATCTGACATTTTGAGATAGCTATAGCAGCCTTGACAATACAGACCTTTTAACCCTTTATCAGGCAATCCCGACTTTTAATGACAACAAGGAAGAAGCCTTTTGAAAGCATAATGGGCAAAGGAGAAATCCTAGTAACAAGCATTTTCTCCTTTGAACATAAAGTTTTCTACCATATGAAAGAGAGAAATCGCTGCTTTAGCTTCATTTGTCATCTGCAAAAGCTTTCAGTAAAAGGTGACACTACTGAACAACAAAATTTCAGACTCGTCCTAATCGGAGGCATCTGTGGATCCGAAATTTGAAAGTGGTATAAATGGACAACAGTTTTTTGTCAAACTAGAAGACATTGTTGGAATGGAAGGCAATGCTCGTTAATAGCTTTTCTTCATTTTCCATCAGTCTTTTCTGCAGACTTATATTTCATATTTTACTATTGAAAACATGGGGTTGTTCAGGTTTTTCACTCGGCTTTGAAAATTGGGGGTCATAGTGACCCCCTTCCTCATTAATTGAGGGTCATTTCACTAATTTAGGGGGTCAAAAAAATGGATCTCATCGTCATCAACTTCAAGCATGATTTACAATGCATTTTACCTTTAAAATGAAATACAGAGAACCCAACCACAACTTCAACTGGGCCCATATTTACGACATGTGTCCAATATACTTTACACCAATAATGTGTAACCAGTCTTATTCTATAAATAAATTACCGGAAGACCACTTTTATCTAAAATAAACCCCGTAATTAAAAAAAAAAAGAACGGTGTTCGTCTGACATTGAAACAAGAGCAGACTTGGAATTATGATGCTTTATTGAATTTCGTACATTATTTAGGTTTTGGAGAGTTGCGTCACCGGTGACGCACTGTCACTTATTTTGGGGGTCATTTGAAAAAAAATTGCGTCTATGACGCAGGATTTGTGCGTCATGGAAAAACCCTGGTTGTTTAGAACAAGGTTAAGTCAGAGAGTTAACTCTTTACCACACAATCCCGACTTTTAATGACCCTGAGAAAGACAGCTTTTGAAAACATTGTAGGAAAAGGAGAAAATGCGGGTAACCAGCATTTTCTCCTTTTCCCACAATGTTTTCTACCCTTCCAAAATCAAATTGCTATTTTGGATTCTCATTTATTTTGTCGTCTGTATAATGTTTTCAATTTGGACTAGTCCAAAATTTTGTTGTTGGGTATAGAATTAATGGGATACAGAAATTTCCTGGCAGAGACAAAAGCAAAAGACAGTAATTTTCAAAGCCAATTTAACCAGAATACCTCTATAAGTAATGGACAGCATAGGTTGATCATAGGTCAGACAGGTTGATCTGAATGCCTTAAAGAAGTCTTAATTTTCTTGTATAATAATGTTGACGATTGCCGTACCACTATGGCTACAACTGTACCTTGATGTTTTATTCCAAGAAAGCCAGGCTAACACTGTTTGAAAAGATAGGGATGAGCAATAAAACAGGGACACAAAATGACAATCCAATCTAGCAGACTGCCTAAAACAAGAGGGCCATGATGGCCCTGTATCGCTCCACTGGCTTTTTAACCCTTTACCACACAAATTGAAGTATTCATGACCATGAAAAAGAGGGCCTTCAAAAACAATGAAGGCTGTCAGGCAGTACAAGCAGGTTAATTCATTAGCATGAAAGGTAAAATCCTTGGAAAAATAAGCTGAATGATAGAAACCTTACTCTGAATTTATTATTCACCTCATGTGAGCATAACTATTAGCATCAAAAAAATGAATAACACTTGAAAACAGAATATTTTCTATCAAAAAACTTAATGTCTAGCACCCATCATGTATCAATGCAGTTTGATAATCAAGGGAGGTAAATAGTACCAAACTTTATCTTTCATAAAAAAGAGTTATTTCCCTTGATTAATGTATAAATTAAAGTGAGGCCCATGTTAAACTTGTGATCCCTGGATGGAGCCAATTTTGACCCCAGACCTACAATATGAAACTAGAATGTGTGGTTATAAACACGAAGATTTTTGAATCTTGCCATCTAAAAAGCCCTGTACAACAAGTTTGCTCAATGAAAGGCCCTGCAAAATATGTGACCCATGAGACAGGTTTATAAAGCCTATGTAAAACTTGTGACCCCTGGGATGGGGTCAAACTTGACCCCACAAAGTAAAAATTTTGGCCTTCTTGGTAGAAGCCCATTAGATAAAGCTACATGCAAATTTTGGTAGCCCTAGGCCTTATGGCTATGTACAAGTAGATTATTAAAGTTTCCCTATATAATCCAATGCAAAACTTGTGATCTCCTGTGATGGGGGCTAAATTTGACCCCAGGGCTATACTTTTGGGCACCCTTGGTAGAGACCCCCTAGATAAAGCTACGTGCAAAATTTGATAGCCCTAGTCCTTATAGCTAGGTGCGACAAGATTTTGAAAGTTTTCCCTATATAAGCCCATGTAAAATTTGTTACCCCCCAGGGCTGGGCCAAATTTGACCCCTGAGCTATAAGTTGGAAACCCTTGGTAGAGGTCCACTAGATAAAGCTACATGCCAAATTTGGTAGCCCTAGGCCCTATGGCTAGGTGGAAGAAGAATTTTGAAGTTTTCCCTATACAAGCCCATGTAAAACTTGTTACCCCCGGGGCGGGGCCAATTTTGACCCCAGGGCTATAATTTAGACACTCTTGGTAGAGGTCCACTAAATGAAACAACATCCCAAATTTTGTAGACCTAGGCCCTATGCCTAGGTAGAAGAGGAGTTTTAAAGTTCTCCCTAAATAAGCCCATGTAAAACTTGTGACCCCCGGGGCGGGGCCAATTTTGACCCCAGGGCTATAATTTGAAGAAACTTGGTAGAGGTCCACTAGATAAAGCTACATGCCAAATTTGGTAGCTCTAGGCCTTACGGTTTCAGACAAGAAGATTTTCAAAGATTTTCAAAATTTTTCAGTTCTGTTGCCATGGCAACCAGAGTTTTTGAAGGAATTAAATTCTTTCAAGAAATTCTGAAGAGGACCATGGCAGGATCATTTCTGTGAAGTTTCATCAAAATTGGATGGGTAGTTTCAGAGAAGAAGATGTTTAAAGAAAAAGTTAACGCACGGACGGACGGACGGACGGACGGACCACCTAATTGAAACAAAGGGCCAAATTTCAAAGGGCCATTTATGAGGGGCCATTAAAAAATATTCGACTGAAATGAAACAACGTGACACTGAACAAGGGGCCAAAATTGACAGCCCCTTACTACATAACAAATATTTGAAAACTGACAAAGAGAAAACTTGGACGGAAACAAAAACACAATTTTTCAGTAATTATCTCGCCTTAACCCACTCTCAAACTCATCCAAGTGTTTGCCTAGTCCACCATTCCAAGTTTGGTGAAGATGCGGTCAAAAAAATGCTGGACCTTTTTGTTTAAGTTAGTTTAATTCCATATTTAACTTGAAAACCTAAAGGATTGGAGAACAAGAATTGTCAGAAAGACAGCTCGATTGACTATTCTGATGCTGGATAGTAAAGAAAGCAAATTTATAAGATGGAAAAAAGGGAAAAAATCGCACTCAAACTTCTAAAATCCAAGTGAGACAAAAGTAATATGCCCCCAATGTGCAAAGTTTCAAAGATATAGCTTGAGTATTTACAGAATGTGAACATAGATTTGATGTCGACTAAAATTCCGTAGGTAAAAAAAAAAAGGGTAAGAATTACACTAAAAAGTATAAAATCCATGTGAGGCAAAGAAAATTCGGCCTACATCCTTGTATTTAGGTCCCAAATGTATGTGCAAAGTTTGAAATCCATAGCTTCAGTAGTAACAGGTTTGATCTTTTAAACAAAATTTTCTATGTCTAAAAAGGGTCAAAATGATACTAAATTTCATGTTAGAGTAACAATACTTTGCCAAGGTTCTTGTTTAATGGTCAAAAATGCATATGCAAAGTTTCAAAGCCATAGCTTCAGTGCTTACAGAGTAGCAACAAAGAAATGATTTTGCATACAAAATTCTAAGTAAAAATAAAGGGTAAAAAGAAGAGTAAAATGTCTAAAATCCCAGAGTAGCAAAATTTGGCCTAAGTCCTCGTGTAATAGTCTCAAATGCATGTGCAAAGTTTCTAAGCCATAGGTGGAGTAGTTCCAGAGTAGTAAGAGAAAATTAGCTTGCACACAAAACTTTAACCAGAATTTTCTAAGTCCAAAAAGGGTTGAAATCGTATTAAAATCAAAGTCTGAGTAACGAAATTTGGTCTAGAAATAGGTATTGGGGTCAAAATGCATGTGCAAAGTTTCAAAGCAAAAGCTTGAGTAGTTATAGAGATATGATGAGGTTGCACCAAAAACTTTAACCATGGGGTATTACACAGACGCCAGGGCGAGTGGGTAGGCTCTACTATTCTTCGAATAGTCAAGCTAAAAACAAATTATGAAGTTAAAGTTTAGTTTCATACCCATGCCAGTGTAGACCTGAAGAGCTACAAAGTTGGGTTTAAGGCCGCCAAGGGAATATTTCTTGGCTCAGTGCGAAACAGTTGCAACTCACGATATAAAGGAGATACAACTGTTTCCCACTGAGCCATCGATTTCATTTGTTTGCAGAAGATGTCTACTCGAGACAAATACTAGTATATTGCTGCCACATTTCAGCATTATGATGTGCATGATGCCACTCTCAGGCACATTATCCCATGAACAAACCCATCCTAGAACTAGCCTTATATGCTATGTAAGATAACTTTTACGACTTACGTAGCAAGGGATTGAATCCATAACCTCTCCTCCAGAGGCTGTGACAGTTTACAGATTTGTTAGTAAGTGGCTCACAAGAATTACCATTAAGGATATACTTAATTACTAGTACATGTAGCAGCAATAATCGAGGCATCTATTCTGTGGGGAGAGCTATACTCCCCTACTAGCAGTTGAAAGATATCTTGGGTTGATTCTACTAAAAATAACCAATATTAACCCATTACTCCAAACATACTAATTTAACACATTCAAGTTTGGGGATTTATGAAAACATTGTGCCTGAAGGAGAAATCACTCATAATGAACAATTTTTCCTTTAGGCACAATGTTTTTTTACCGTGTCGCAAAGTGAAAATGAAAATTGAAATGTAACTTGTCATCTGCTGACCTTTGGACCAGACTTCCGGTGATTTTTTTGCCTCTGTCCTCTGATCATTTTATGTGAGAAAACAGTCAGCATCTCAGAAAGAAGTTGCCTAAGTACTGGTGTGATTAGGCCAGAAAAGGTGCCTAGGTGCGCTGACCGCCGTTATATGACCAAAGGTCTTAAACTCCAAATGTTTTATGGAGTTATAGGCTAAACTTTGGGTCAATTACTCAACACTAAACAACACTGGAATCGAGTAAACTATGTTTATTTGAACAGATTTCTCATAACACATAACTAATGTCATGTAATGGGTCTATCTTACATTACAGCTCTCGACTTGCACATCCAAGTCTGCTCAAAATTAAAGTCATCCGAAACTTTATAAAACAAGGTTTGATTACCATTGGTGAAAAAATGAAGGTGCTAGAGTGTTCAGAGCTGAAAAATGGCATTTTTCCAATTCAAAGGCTGTTAACTCTGAATTTTCAAGTTTAACGATATACAATGTGAGAAACGAAGATGCTACAAAACAAATAGTGGATGACATTCATCATCCTTCAAACTCAGCTTTGACCACGGCGTGGTGAAAGGAGTTAAAAAGATTAGAAAATTCAAACGAGTTACATTTCCCATCACCTGTGGGCGTTATTAAAGTAACCTTCTTCAGTAACAATAACATATGGGTAAACATTGGCAAAACATAACCCATCACCCCATATATCCTCTTGAGATCGGTCGAAATTGGCAGCTTCAGCAGACAACGATATTTAATTTGGAGAAGAAAAATTCTGTTTTTATTATATAGCAGGAAACATTGAGCAAAAAGGAGAAACTGCTCATCATTAACAATTTCTCCTTTTGGCACCATGTTTTCATAAATGCTTCAACATTTATATGAGTATATATTGAGTAATGGGTTAAAGGAATAAGTTTTTGTTGCTGGGGATTGATCAGAGTGATAATGAATATATATATAGTTTATCTAGAAGCATTAAAATGCAAAAATCCTCAACACCATCATTTAACTCTACAAAAACTGCAGCTGATCTGCAGCAGAAGACTATAAAACAGTTTTATTTATAAAAGTATGGAAAATCTCTCAGAATTATCATCTGATATGCAAGTAGTACCTGAAAACATTGAGGCAAAAGCAGAAAATGTTAATTCTGTTTTCAAAAGTTGTCTGCTGCAGAACACATATATGTGCCTTCAGTTGTTATAGACTTAAGTACTGAAGTTTGACTTTAACTTACACATTTCTTTCAAATTGCCAATTAACTAGCTGTCAATTTATCATAGGACAAATGATATAAATTTCAACAACCAACTGATGACTTTGCCTTGCATTAATCATCAGAATTACTATTTGCAAGCTTTGATCACTCAGCAAGTGTTTTCCAACTTTACTAGAAGTTAAGCCAGTACACCATATATACTTGTTTTAAGAAAGTCAAGTCAGATGTTGTAGGAAAACATTGTGCCAAAAGAAGAAATTGCTCATGGTGAGCAATTTCTCCTTTTGGAACGATGTTTTCTACTCCATCACAAATGAAAATTGCTTTTATTGAACTGCTGACCCTTCTTATTTGGACCAAAGTCAAAATGTTATATGGAGTAATGGTTTAATGTTCATCAATAACAACTATCCCCAGCAAACAAATGATTTGAGTCATACATGACTAACATTCTAAGTTTGTTGCTTCTAGTTTTTATTTGTCATTTTTTCGTGCTTTCACGTTCATGGCACTAATTTTTTTCAAAATATTTTCCGCTGTACGTTCTTGCAGAACTCCACCTTTGTTTCTGCTGAGCTGAATGTAAGTTCTACATGTTGCTCTATTAGGAGTTTTTCTTTTCTCGAGGTAATCTTTAGCATATTTTCTCAACTCCTCCATTTCCGCATCTGTCCAATGGTTCCTTTCTGAAAATATAAAAGTGTCTTTAGTCTTTTCAGCACACAATTGCAATGTTCAAAAATGGGTGAAATAAATACAGGGCAATAATTAAATTAATAAGAGAAGGTAGATAACCAAAGACCATCTTTTTGTAAGTATTAATAACAGTGAACAAATGAAACTACCATACAAGATCAATACCATATATCCTTTGGCTAAAGTTAGATTCCCTTCCATCCAAAAAGTTGTTATTTAAGTACATCAGGGTTTCCACAAAATTGAAAAAACGAAATTCCCTGACCTTTCCCTGATCAAACTCAACATTCCCTGTCCAAATTAATACCGATCATCTTTGATCACCAAAGGAACTATGCGCTTTCAAAATCTAAGTATTTTTTTTATAAATTTCTTCTTTTGGACATGAAATGAAAATGACGGTGTTTCAATTCGATACTACTCTGCACTTATTTAATATTATGCTAAACTGACAATTCAAATTGACTGAAATTGGCCAAAATGGAATAGTTTTTGTATTACAATCCTTCTTTTGTCCAGCCCACATTCCATGATTGTAAAATTCCCTGACTTTTTCTGAATTTTTAAATTTCCATGACCAATTTCAAAATTCCCTGACTTTTCCCTGACCTTGAAATAAAATCATTTTTCCCTGACCATGGGAACCGTGTACATGCATAATAAATCTTAACAAAACTTATCTAAATATTAAAATATTCTAAAATGAAAACAAGCCACAGGTTATGGTAAGTTATCTTAATTTGATTGTTTGATACTCCTATAAACTATTATTAAGTTTTAGATGCCAAAATGAGTAAACTAGCTTGAGTCTCTGTGGTTAGCCTAAATAAAAACTTAGTTTGGACAAAGTTAAGGAACCTCCTATTCTAATAATCCATGGCACTAAATGTTCAAGAAATTTACCCAGCATAATCTATATAAATTTGCTTTAACACATTGAAGTAAGAGATTTTAGAAAAATATTGTGCCTTAACAAGAAATTGCTCATGAATCAGCAATTACCAGTACTCCTTTTGGCACAATGTTTTCTTTTCCATCACATAATAAAAATTGTAGCATGCTTTTATTTAAATTTAACAGTTGTCTGCTTAGCCTTCTAATTTGGACTAGTCTAAAAATGGTATATAGGGTATCAGGTTAAAGTATTAAATGTATCTTAAATGATTTACAGACCGATCTTCTTTTTCTGTGCCTTCTTGTCCAAAATCGGTACAGCATCATCTGCATCTGCAATAAATTCCAAAACAGCCTATGAAAGCCACGATATTTTCAGTATGTTCATTTGTTTCAAATAAAATATATGTACCGGTATATTGAGACTGAGGGAGCATGAAATGTTTTCTTTAAATTTTGTCAAATCTGTTACTTCCAAACGATACAAAATTTGGAAAAGATGCATTCAAAAGAATGAAAAAATGGTAAGCTAATCAAACAGGTTTCTTTCATGTTGTGTTATGTCTGTCTAGACAGCTCAGATCTGTTACCGCCTAACATGACCTGGATGCAGTAGTACTTTAGAATGCTAGCTGATTTCCTTACAGAGGTAACTAAAAGGTAAACTTGTGTAGTGGTCAGTTTGAATCTCTGCATGGCCATATCAGTAATCAAGTATGTACTTTGTTTTAGCCTTTTTCCCCTCAACTATCTTTTATGCATTTTGGTACATTTTGTACATGGTAAATTTTACTTTTTCTTCTTGAATTTCCAAGCCCATATATAGGTAAATAATACTCTTCTATACCAAATTTAAAATCATCATTTCTATGCAAGGCACTACCATTCAATCCCGAGTTTTAACAACCCTGGAAAGGAAATCTAATGAAAACATAGTTGGAAAATGAGAAATTGCTCATGGTGAGCATTTTCTCCACTCCAATAATGATTTCTACATGAATTATCGTCTGCAGACACTTTGAATTTGGGACAGTCTAAAATTTACTAAGTGGGAATAGGTAATTAAAAGAAATATACCCTTGCAAGAAAGTTAAATAAAGCTAAGCTGTTTTTAAAATAATTTTTAACATTTAATTGCATAATAATCTATATCCCAAATGAAAACAAGACCAACTAGAGCTGTCCGCAAGACAGCACGCTCGACTATTCAGCGCTTATTTCTGATTGGTTACCTTCAGTGCATGTGGAATTAGAAGTTGTACGCAAAACCTGAAAGTTATAATCTTATATAAGCCATACTTGCAGAGATATAAGCCTTGATTTGGGTTGATCTAAAAAACTTAACCTAGGATTAAGTCCAAAAGGGGCCATAATTCAAGCAAAATGCAAGGCAGATTTACCTACCTTGAAATTGAAGACCTATGGGAAGGTTGGGGCAAAGTTAAAATCCCATAAAAGACAATTGCACTGATATAAGCCATCTTCTAGGTTGATCCAAAAAACTTAACCTGGGAAGCCAAGTCAAAAAGGGGCAATAATTCAAGCAAATGATTATGTGATGCAGAGTTACCTGCCTAGATAGCTGAGACCAGTAAGAAGGCTCAGGTAATGTTATAATCCTCCGTAAGGCAAAGTTGTACAGATACAGGCCATATTCTAGGTTGATCCAAAAAACTTAACCAAGGATGCTAAGTTGAAAAGGGGCCATAATTCAAGCAAAATGCAATGCAGAGTTATCTGCCTTCATAGCTGATACCAGGGAGGAGGTTGGGGTAAAGTTATAAGCCCATAGAAGGTAGAGTTGCACAGATGTAAGTCATGTTCTAGGTTGATCTAAAAAAACTTAACCTAGAAAGCTAAGTCAAAAAGGGGCCATAATTCAAGTAAAATGCGATGCAGAGTTATCTACCTTGATTGCTGAGACCAGTGAGAAGGTTCTGGTAATGTTATAATCCCATAGAAGGCAGAGTTGCACAAATGTAAGCCATGTTCTAGGTTGATCAAAAAAAAACTTAGCCTAGAAAGCTGTCAAAAAAGGGGTATAATTCAAGCAAAATGTGATGCAGAGTTATCTGCCTTGATAGTTGAGACCAGAAAGAAGGTTCGGGTAATGTTATAATCCCCCATAAGGCAAAGTTGTACAGCTACAGGCCATATTCTAGGTTGATCCAAAAAACTTAATATAGGAAGCTAAGTCAAAATGGGGCTATAACTCGAGCAAAATGCAATGCAGATTTATCTGCTTTGATAGTTGAGACCAGTGAGAAGGTTGGGGTATAGTTAAAATCCCATATAAGGCATAGTTACACAGATGTAAGCCATATTCTAGGTTGATCAAAAAAACTTAACCTACAACATAGCCGGCGACGCAGATGCCAGGGTGACTATAATAGCTCTCCATATTCTTCGAATAGTCAAGCTAAAAAGTATCAGTAGTAGCGCAGCAATGGCCCTTTGCAACTTATCCAACAATTATCCTAACTGTAGCCTATATCATACAAAAGGACAAATATGTAACAGAGGGCCATGGTTATCTGTTATGTAATCTGTCAGACTCATTTTTATTTTGTCACTCTTAGTCTTGCTATATGGGTATTTTCTCTTGTAGCAGTGAAATGAATTAAGACAAATCTAATCACAGAATAGAAGGCATAAACTTAAGTTTATCACACTTACCTAATTCAAAGTCTGGTACTTTGATTTCAGCATCTACATCCATTTCTGTTCCAGTTTGTTTGGAATTGGCACAAGCAGGAGTCTCAGTCTCCATGGACACTACGTCTTTAACAAGAAATACATGCAAATATCAGAATCAGTGATTTTCGTAGAGTAAATAACAAAATGCACAAAATGTATTCCTAGATACTTTGCTCTAAACAGTGAATCTTTATTAACACTCCTACACTTTACACAGAAAACAGTAGGACACTAACTGAATCAAAATGCAGAGTTAAAAAACAGTAAACTTGATCTAGAGGTAGGTTTAATAAGCACTACACAAGAGTGCTATGATTGCCCTAATTCTCTAACCTGGTATAATAAAAAGAAATTGGCTAGTGATCTTTTTTCCCAAATTTGACCCATATTCAAACTTTTCTGAGCTTTCATCAAGCAAAACATACTGATCAAGTGTTCTAGGTGATGAATACAGCATGAGCTAGACATGAGCTTACTCGTTGTCTGGTGTGCTAAAATGCAACAATTAATTTATGAATTCAGGTGATTTCATTATAATCTGATTGCCATTGAAACATCTGTTAAAATTTAACTGGTTGTTTTTCATAAGAGTAGTGCAATCATCCAATAACAGCATGACTTTAACTGGATGTTTTCTTTAACTCTTCAATGCCTGAAGACGCATTTATGTGTTCGGCAGCAGACGACTTTGGAAAACATTGAGGCAAAACCAGAAAATGCTCATATTTAGCACTTTCTGCTTTTGCCTCAATGATTTCATATACTAATCTACTTTTGAAATGGCAATTCTAAAATATTAATGGCTTGTCCTAACAGGTTTTGAATTCCTGTGAATTTTTCAGCTAATGGAGAGTTTAGGATGTCGAGAATGTAAGTCTCAAGTTTCTGACAAATATACTTCCATGAAAATCCATATTGTAGATATATATGGCAAGTGTACAAAAGATCAAATATGTACACATTACTCAATATAGAATTTAATGGCTGGGATTTTACCAAATAATGTTGGGGAAAGTCGTCTTATTGATTCATGTGTAATTTCCCACAACAAACTCACCTTCAAATTCTATGTCTTCAAGTCTGGTATCTCGGAATTTACTCAGCAAATTTTTATCTTGGATTAGCAGTAATTTACCAAGCTGCATTCTCTCTATTCCATCTAATGCAAATCGGTAATGTGTCATGTGCACATTTTCTGTGTGACCAAGGTGAGAACACAGCCATTGTACTTGATGGTCTTTCAAACCAAGGCACTGAAGTACAACATAAAATACAAATTAAAAATTTAAATTCACAAACATTCTCTGTCCTATTCTTCAGGTAAATTACGAAATATTAAAAACAAACATGGCAATACCGACAAACTGCAATGGCATGCAGAGTAAACACTTGGATAAACATTTCTTCTACATTCCTTAAATCTATACAATGGCAATTCAAAAGCGTCTGGTGAACATTTTTTTTTTTGGTAAATCATATGAATCATTCCTGTGACATTGAATCCTTTAATCATTGTCAAATCTTGTTCTAATCAAACTTCTTCAACTGCTTCCCTTTTCAAAGGTAGGTAAATCCACTCACATGAAGAAGGAAACTCATCACCAAGTCTACAACTTTCTAATTTAATTTGTTTGTTTTGATTGGACGTTAATTTCCCTTATAGCCATCTTTACTTTTCTTTGGTTTTGCACACCTGAACCAGCATAGCAACTTCAGATGTTTACTTTGAATTTCTTTGTATGATTATACTGTTATAAAGAGAAATCATCAAGGCAAACGCTCTGACCATGTTTGAAGTTATTGGCCTAAAAATGTGGCATCTACAGGTCACACAAGGTTTTTCTTATATATGACATAGTGACCTACTGTCTGACCTGACATGACCCATAATCAAACTCATCCCAGATATTACCAAGACAACCATTCTGACCAAGTTTGAAAAGTTTGGACTGAAAATGTGGATTTTAGAGCGCACACAAGGTTTTTCTAAGATTTGGCCTACTTTCTGACCAAATGTGATCCCTTTTTGATCTTATTCAAGATATTATAAGAACAAACATTTTGACCAAGTTTTTTAAGTTAATTGGACTGGAAATATGGCCTATAGAGTGCACACAAGGTTTTTCCAAAATTTGACCTAGAGACCAGACGTGACCCATATTCAATCTCGTCCGAGATATCAATGAGACAAACATTCTGACCAAGTTTCATGAGCATCATACTGAAAATGTGGCCTCTGGAGTGAACACAAGGTAAAAGTTGACACGGGATGACAAACAACTGACACAGCACTATCACAATAGCTCACCTGAAAACACTAGGAAGGAAAAGATCGCTTAACACAGTTTTCACAGTATGACACCTTTTCAGGGAAGCTATAAAACTAAGACTGTATTGGTCATGGGAAATACTTCAGTCTTGCATCCATATTCCATTTCAAGCGCATACAAAGGATATTTCTGTTGCAGAAAAAATGTTTTGTAGAAGGAATTTCCCTTGTCAACGTCATCATGTCCTGTGATTTAAAATGTAAAACATTTTATGATTGGCTAATGTGAAATGTAGCCAATCAGAGAGCATTGTAGTGTACAACTGTGTTAGGTGATGTTTTCGGACCTGGCTTTTTTTAGTTCAAGGGGTGTTTGTCATTAAATAAATTTGAGTTGTTTTCCATTTTGACTAGTATGATGGTTAAGCTTTTAGAAAAGGCCTACATTGCTGTATTCAACAAAACATTCTCTTGTAAATAGCGACCTGCAGGCAAGTTCTGCATATATATCTACCCCCCTTTTCTTTGCATTACAGGTCACTGTGGTCATAAAAACACACAACCATTTTGGTAAATACTGATGTATAAATACTGAAGTATTTTTTTACCTGTGCCATGGTTGCCATGTAAGCTCTATAGCCTGTAGAGGTTAGTCTATTTGGATGAATCAAATCTCCAGCATGTTCACTCCCTAATTCATTAATACACTCTGATGCACTGATGACGCCATCTCCTTTAAATTGAGAAAAAAAATAACATGTAAATGCCATTGGCCCTTACAAATCATCCATGGATTTGCAATACAAAGCTCAGGATCAAATTTGCAACTGGATAGTTTAAGCATAGTGACCTGCTTTTACACTAAAATAGATTTTCATTTTGTCATAAAGTAGAAAACATGGTGCAAAAAGGAGAAATTAATTATCATGAGCAATTTCTCCTTTTGACACAAGGTTTCCATAAATTCTCTCACTTGAATGTATTAAAACCAGGTTTGGCTATAGTATATATTATCCTTATATATTTGAATAAATACATGTATATTCAAAATATCTACTTATTCATACCTTTAGTTGCAAACATATATTTGTTAGTTGGTTTAAGGCCAGCATGTCTACGCACTTCTGGATCCACTATGTACTCAAGCGCAGTAGCTGCATCAGGAGGAATAAGGACAGGCACTCGTTTTCCACGCTGAAATAATATTGTGTCTGTAGTTTTTTTTCCCTTTTGGTTAAACTATTATGGTCAAGTAGATTGCAGGGTATTACTTTCGCATGCAATTAGAAAATAAGAAACAGAGCAGATCTAATCTATCCAAGAACAATTAGAAAATTGACAGAAAGTAATAACAATACCAAAAGAAAAAGTTTGCTAATTAATTTACCTGTCTCATGCAAATTAGTGTAGAACTATTGATTTCAAAATAAATTGTATGCATTTAAAATTTTAACGCTAGAATTATCAGAGAAAAAATAATTCATAATAGTAGCTATTGTTCTGAAAGACAGTATACCTTTCCCCTAATCCACATTAACTCCTGGGTTTTGATAAGATATTTTTCAGTAGCGGTTAGCTCTCCAAGTAGTGATTGCTCAACATCATCCATCTCTTTATTTCTTCTCAGGTAGGTCTCCATCCTGTGAATATTACAAATATCATTGAGAAACACATATTTGGACCAGAAATGTGCCTACAGTAAACCCCATACACTTTGACACGAAATGAAAATTCTTTAGCAACAAGCACTACAGAAATATTGCATTTGTATTACTAAGACCCTTCTGAAAAAAAAGACTGCAAACAATTTTATCACTTCAAGTCCTGTAATTTCATAAAAAATTACAAGACCAGCAATAAACTCGAGCTTAAGCTGTAAATGATAGTGGTAGATATGCATAATAACAAATTTCAGAACAGTGCCTATAAGTGTTAAGAGTGGGAAAAAAACTGGAAAAGTGTTTCTGACTGAGTGACATCCTTTATTCTTGGTTGGCTTAGGTGGTAGGAAACTTAAAGAGTGAATAATGTCATCAAAATGCATGCCAATATTACGTAACTTCTGTTTTAAAATATTATATCTGAAGAAAACATTGAAATATTTTAGCAAGACCAATTAAAATGTCAGAAGCAAGAGAAACAACACCTTGCCTATAAAATTTAAAAGCAATAGGGTTAAGATTATGATGTGACCAGCTTCAATTTGTTGTAATGTAACTCTACCATAAGCTCTGTAGCTTACTTTTACTTTGATTTTCTACACATGTATGTGAAATAGTAATGCTCCTGCATGCTCCAGTGGCAGAGGCAATGGTTTGATCCAAATGATAGCTTTTGCATGTACGAGAGCCATTTGAGTAAAATATAGCCACATAGAGGACCCCTTACACCCTCCTCCCCTTAAAAAACCCAGCCAAGTCCCTGGCAATTTCATAAAGCATCTAGAGACATTCTCAGCTTAAAAATGCATATAATTTTATCAAGGATAGCTTACTTCAACTCCTCAATTTCACCACTACGCCTTCTATTATAGACCATTAATCGCAGTAAAGCTGTCCTGGCAACTTGAACATACATTGTTTTTTGCTCGTAATTGTAGTCTGCAAGTTTTTCTGATAGCCTTTTTGCCACAATTTCAATGTCCTTTGGATGTGGAAGACGCCGACGATTTTCAAAATGTCTCTGACGTAGCAAGACACCTGCATGTGTGGTCACTTTTGTGGCCCAGTCGATTTTCATCAGCTTTAGAAATCCATCCGCTTCTTCTTTTCCAACTGTGTCCTTTTGTCTTAAGCAATAGCCATACTTCAAACCAACTAATCTCCCGAGGTCAAACCCAATCTTATTGGCAGTACTTGGATGAAGAAGCTCATCATGCTCGTTCTTTCCACACAGCTGCAATGTCACCTCTATTATAGTATCAAAGTTTTTCATGGTAAGTAGGTCATTCATATCAAGGTTGGAATTGTTCAGCTTTTTCCTGCATTCCATCAACAGCTTGGCTGCAAGACGCATATGAAAAGAACTATCTTTTCCCTTACGGAGTTCATGACCTATTGACTTGGATAACCAAACATCTCCTAAATTACAAATCAGGTGATCATTCTGAGCACAAATGCTGATTTCATCTTTTCTCATTTTAGGAATTACATCCTTACGAAGCATATTTGATCCAGACCCTTCAACTTTCCCAATGAGGTGTTTTGCTTGCCATACTAGAGCTTTTTTTCCAAAAAAGTTTTGTTTCACAGCAGTTTTGGGGCAGATTTTTTGATGAATTTTCACGCTACTTTCAAGCTTTATCCACTGCTGACATTCGGGACATGGTCCATACTCATCAACGTGAAAGTCTTCTTTAGTGCATGACTTTCTTTGAATGAGAAGCTCTCCTTCTTTACTATGAAGTACTGCTTGATTATGAATATGATCCCCAGAATAACGAAGACAGTCTTGACGTCTTTTTATTTCCTTCTTAAATTGTCCTTGATCATTATCAAGTTTCAGTTTTTTCTTCAATTCTGTTATTTCCTTCACCTCACTTCTATCTGCATGCTTTTTTTCAATATGATCTTGAATATGTGTGAAGAGTTGTCTACAAAAACAGCATGCATGCACGGTATCATAGGGCCGCTCATCACTTTTCAAACCAGATCTTCCATCTTTTGACTTCACATATCTTTTTATGTAGATGTTTTTATACTTGCTATCCCTGACTATCTGATCTTCCCGCAACTTCCTTTGGTAAGGCTTCTCTACTTCCGATTCAGGTTGATTTGTTCCCACAACTCTAGGAGTATCTTCAATCTCTTGTCTAATAAACTGAAGGAAGTTTGGCAAGCTATTGGAATCATCCGACACATTGTCTATTTCATCCTCTGTCTCGGAGACATAATCATCTACCCTGTTACTTTCTGGTATGTAAACTTCATCATCTGTTATATTTCCTTCACTTTCCTTCTCATCATCTGTGTCTGGGACATAATCCTTATCTCTATCACTATCAGTCATGTACTGATCAATTTCGCTATCTATCGATTGTCCATCACTTTCCTTCTCATCATCTGTCTCTGGAACATAATCTTTACATCTGCCACTATCAGTCATATACTGTTTGATTTCATTATCAGTCAAATGTCCATCACTTTCCTTCTCATCATCTGTCTCTGGAACATAATCTTTACATCTGCCAATATCAGTCGTATACTGTTCGATTTCATCATCAGTCAAATATCCACCACTTTCCTTCTCATCATCTGTCTCTGGAACATAATCTTTATCTCTCTCACTGTCCCTCTGATAAACTTCACTTTTCTTTGTGATAACAGTCTTATCTGAATGGTTTCTTTCATCATCTGTCTTGCAACCATCACTTTTACTTAAAATTCTGTCACTGTTCCTTTGATCAACTTCATATTTCTTTGTCACATTAGTCTTATTTAATTTTTTTCTTTCATCATACATCTTAACAGCACCACTCTTTCTTCCATTATCCTTCTCATCACCTGTATCTTCGTCACAATTGTCGTCTCTGTCACTATTTATCATGTACGATTCAATTTCATCTCCAGTCATATTATGTAAACTTTTCCTTTCATTGTCTATGTTATTATCTACCCTTTTTCTTTCAGTATCATTATTTTCATCTATTTCATTATCCACCTTGTCATCATCACCTTTTGAATTTTCCGCTTCATCATCCCTTTCATCATCCAATCTTTTCACTTCATTTACTGCCCACTCTATATCTGTAATGAGTTGCTGTTTTGTATGAAATCTCCTTTTTTTTCATAAGGATATCTGAAATAACAGAAACGTGTAAAGGACAAGTTCAGAATAAATTATCTTTCTGTATTGTTT
Organism: Tridacna crocea; assembly: GCA_943736015.1. NCBI lineage: Eukaryota > Metazoa > Mollusca > Bivalvia > Cardiida > Cardiidae > Tridacna > Tridacna crocea. The sequence goes on along the minus strand of OX031064.1, from coordinate 52,858,504 downwards.
GTCACCAAAAGGCCCCTTTCCTCTACATTAGTAGCACGCAACAATTTAATAAAACATGGCAACATTTTATGTACATTTGTACTTTGAGTTGAATGCCAATTTTGTTTTACCTCTTTTAATATCCCTGGTCATGTCATGAGCAGAGTAACTACCTTGCCTGCAGTGACACTTATTTAATTAATTTAATTACATGAACTGCATGTCAAAGGTGAGGGCGTATCTATTATACGTTACTAAGTTTGTCAAACCAACAACCTCTAGATCATTGCTTTCAGGTATGAAACTGACTGAGCTATCAATAGGCAGATGCTATTTTGTTTTAATCTAAATGAAGATGGAAGGCTTTTTTATGGCAAAAAGTTATTTACAACTTACTCCATTCACCCAAACTGAAATGTGATTTTTGTAAATCTAATACGTATAATATGTACCAGTATGGTATTAACTTCTGAAAGAAAATATGAATAATATGATATGATATAATATGAATACATACTTAAAAATTTGTCTTTCAATGGTCCCATTTCATCAACCACAAATTCTTTGATGTTTGCTTTTTTCACAGAAAGTCTGGAATAAAGTAATTTGTATAGATTTAAATAAGAAGGCAAAAGCAATACATAGTGATAGAGCACTCAGTTTAAATTCAATTATATTGCAACGAAATGCTTTAACAGGGGCACATTGCTCTTTGAATTTTATCTAACAGTCATCCTCATTCTTACTGATATCTTATCGAAACTACCGGTACAAGTTGAGTAATTGGCATTACTCTGTTTAAGACTATTAATTTTTTAATGTTTTTGCGTTTTTTGTCAAAGTTGTTTTTAAAGCTGTCTGCTGCAGATTGCTAGTACGTAACAAAGGGCCATGGCCCTTTGTTTCCTGTCCAACAATCTTTGTCACTGAATCATACCACACTATTTATTACAAGGGCCAATGGCCCTTAGAAACTTGTCCAACAACCATCTTCATTCTTTACTGTGCCATATAGAAACTAGTATCACTAGTTACAGGGGGCTATGGCCTTTGAATCCTGTCCAGCAATCTTCTTAATTGAATCATACCAAAACCAAGAGTATCACTAGTTGCAAGGGGCCATGACCCTTTGAATCTTGTCCAACCATCATCTTCAGTCTTACCAGTATTATACCTAAACTAATGTGTATAACTAGTAACATGGGGCCATGCTAACAGGCATCCTTATTTTTACTTATATCATGTTGAAACTACTTGGCATAACTGGTAAGAATTGGGAAGGGGGGACCTATTCAACAATCATCCTTATTCTCATCAACCATATAATTTAACTCTTCATCTAATAATGCCACACTACTGTGGCAGTGCACCAGACAACATTCCAAAACTTTGTTGTCAAAGAAGAAACTGCTCATAATTAGCATTGTCTCCTTTGGCCGCAATAGTTTATATCTTTTCCATGGAAACATCTCAAGTTTAAGTTGAACTATTTTAAATGTTCTTTTTTTTTTGCTTTTTGCAACAATTGTTCGTCAAGTCATCTGCTGCAGATTTGTTGCTGTTGGTGAGAGTTATCGATACTAAAAAGTACTACTAGTATCAAGGGCCCATGGCCCTTCGAATCCTGCCCAACAATCTTTGTCACTAAATCATAACTAGTTTTTACAAGGGGCCATGGCCCTTAGAAGCTTGTCCAACAACCATCTTCATTCTTTACTGCATCATACCAAAACTAGTATAACTAGCTACAGGGGGCATTGGCCCTTTGAATCCTGTCATACAATCTTCTTAATTGAATCATACAAAAACCAAGCATATCACTAATTACAGGGGGCCATGGCCCTTTGAATTCTGTCCAGCAATCTCATTAAAATCAGATCGACGAAACCGCTACATTTCACAATCGCTATGTGGATCTGACTGCATGTCAGATTGACCTTTTCGATTAACCAATCGGAAAGCCGCTGTCAAAATCTGTAATGTAAAGTAAGAGGGAGTAACTTCAACTGACTTCAAAGGGAGGTAAATTGCGAGATGGCTGCACAGCCATACAAACAGAACTTTTCCGTAAATCATCATGACAACAAACATGTCATATATAATGATGATGTAGGGGTCACTCTGATGTGACCTTTATCGGGGTACTGTCAGATCTACTTTGCGGTAGTGATACAGTAGATCTGATTTCAATGAGATTGTCTTCTAAATTGAATCATACCAAAACCAAGAGTATCACTAGTTAAAAAGGCCATGGTGAAGAGTTACCTATACTTAAAAGCATTACTAGTAACAGGGTCTATGGCCCTTTGAAACTTGTGCAACAACCATCTTTATTGTTAAACTGTGTCATACCAAAACTGGTATCACTAGTTACAGGGGGCCATGGCCCTTTGAATCCTGTCCTACAATCTTCTTAATAGAATCATACCAAAACCAAGAGTATCACTACAGGGGATTTTCTTCCGTTCCTGCGGGGCCGAATTTCGGCCCCATTCCCAATGGCAAAAAGTGTATTTTTTTCCCAATTCCATAAAACAAAATTCCCAATTGGACGCTAGAAAAAGAAAATAGTCTGATGTATCAGCAAGGACCTTCCCTGACCCACAAATTCCACAAATTCACGGGCACTGACAAGAGTTCAACCAGGAAATCGACAATCGTCTTATTGTAGGTATGAAACTATTTGGGGGCGAATGAACTATAGACTGCGTCCGTATATTTTCACTATTTTCAATCGATTCATGCATTGACTTGATTATCTGGCTGTAAACCGTTCTTTACGTCGTAAAAATAGCATGTTAACTTCCAGGCATCCGCTTCGCGTAAAATGCAGCGAAGCAGAGTTTCGTAAAGCAAAAACAAAGAACCCAGCTCCGAAAATGACGGTCTTGAATCAGGAACAAGTTATGAAAAATACCCGACCTATTCTAGACCACGAGTTTTTTTTTCTCTGAAATTTCGAGCTGTTGTGCTTAATCTCTGTCTTAGCAAAGAATCGTCTGTAAAATTTGTGAGCAGAGTTTGTTGTCGGCCGAAATGTGTGAAGTTTCTGCATCACAAATTATTTCTAACAGGTTTTCTTTCAATACTCTATTATATCTGCCTCAGAAAATGACGATTTATTGATCTTTCTATATGTGTCAAAACACACAAAGAATCGTTTTTAAAGATTAATCGTCATGGGAAAAAACTACGAAAACACATGACAAAACATTGCCAAAAAGCCCTCGCACGATCAGAGACTCTTCAGTCTGTCTTATTTAGCCTTGATAATGACTTTTATTAGCTGACTTGCATACACACAATATAGAAAATTAGACAGGAAATAATTCTCTGTTCATTCGCCTGAAAAACAGGTATCTTTATAATAGAATTAAAAAATCCTACTATACTGGGGGGGGGGGGGGGGGGGGGGGTTGACAATCTTTTTATGTTTAGTCAATATTATTTTCCCAATCTGACTTTTTGTCGATAATTTTTTTTCCCAATTTGGCCAGGGGCCTTTTCCCAAAATGCCTGGATAAAGCCCTGCACTAGTAATAGGAGGCCATGGCCCTTTGGATCCTGTCCAGCAGTCATCTAAACTGAATCATACCAAAACCAAGAGTATCACTGGTTACAGGGGGCCATGGCCCTCTGAAGCTTGTCCAACAATCATCTTCATTCTTAACTGTGTACTATCAAAACTAATTAGTATCAATATAATTGCTAGTTACAAGGGGCCATGGCCCTTTGAAAGCTGTCTGACAGCCTTCTTTACCGAATATAACCAGTCACTATAACTAGTTACAAGGGGCCATGGCCCTTTGCAACTTGTGCAACAACCATCTTTATTCTTAAACTGTGTCATACCAAAACTGGTATTACTAGTTACAGGGGGCCATGGCCCTTTGAATCCTTTGAATGGGGCTATCCAACAAACATCCTTGTTCTCATCAACAATATAATTCAACTCTTCATCTAATAATGCCACACTACTGTGGCAGTGCACCAGACAACATTCAAAAACTTTGTGGTCAAAGGAAAAACTGCTCATAATGAGCATACTCTCCTTTGGCCAAAATAGTTTATATCTTTTTCATGGAAACATCCAGGTTTAAGACTATTTTAAATGTATTTTTTCCGTTTCTTGCCAGTATTGTTTGTCAAGTCGTCTGCTGAAGATTTGTTGCTGTCGGTGAAGAGTTAACCATACTAGTTTAATAGTTTAAGACTATTTTAAAAGGGTTTTTTCTTTTGGCAAAAATTGTTTGTAAAGTCAGATTTGTTGCTGTTGTTGAAGAGTTACCTATACTTAAAAGCATTACTAGTAACAAGGGTCCATGGCCCTTTGAAACTTGTGCATCAACCATCTTTAGTCTTAAACTGTGTCATACCAAAACTGGTATCACTAGTTACAGGGGGCCAGGGCCCTTTGAATCCTGTCCTACAATCTTCTTAATTGAATCGTACCAAAAGCAAGAGTATCACTAGTAACAGGGGGCCATGGCCCTTTGGATCCTGTCCAGCAGTCATCTAAACTGAATCATACCAAAACCAAGAGTATCACTAGTTACAGGGGGCCATGGCCCTCTGAAGCTTGTCCAACAATCATCTTCATTCTTAACTGTGTACTATCAAAACTAATTAGTATCAATATAATTGCTAGTTACAAGGGGCCATGGCCCTTTGAAAGCTGTCTGACAGCTTTCTTTACAGAATCTAAACAGTCAGCATCACCAGTTACAAGGGGCCATGGCCCTTTGCAACCTGTCCAACAACCATCCTTATTCTCATCAACCTTAATGGTTTATTTCCTTTTAATAGAAACATCTCAGTTTAAGACTATCCAACAACCATCCTTATTCTCATCAACCTTAATGGTTTATTTCATTTTAATAGAAACATCTCAGTTTAAGACTATTTTTAATGAATGTTTTTTGTGCTTTTTGCCAAAATTGTTTGTAAAGTTAGATGCTGCAGATTTGCTGAGCACTCTCATTGAAAAGTTCAACTAGTTGCAAGGGGCCAAGGCCCTTTGAAACTTGTCAGACAATCTTCCTTACTGAATCACATCAAAGCTAATTGATATCAATATCTGCAAGGGGCCATTGCCCTCTGAAGCTTGTCCAACAACCATCTTCATTCTTAACTGTGTAATATCAAACTTATTAGTATCATTATAATCACTAGTTACAAGGGGCTGTGGCCCTTTGAATCTTGTCCAACCATCATCTTCAGTTTTACTTGTATTATACCTAAAGTAATGTGTATAACTAGTAACATGGGGCCATTCTTACAGGCATCCTCATTTTTACCGATATCATATTGAAACTATTGGCTATCCAACAATCATCCTTATTCTCATCGACCGTATAATTCAACTCTTTATCTAATAATGCCACACTATTGTGGCAGTGCACCAGACAACATTCAAAAACTTTGTGGTCAAAGGAGTAACTGCTCATAATGAGAATACTCCCCTTTGACCAAAATAGTTTATATCTTTTTCATGGAAACATCCAGGTTTAAGACTATTTTAAATGTATTTTTTCCGTTTCTTGCCAGGATTTGTTTGTCAAATCGTCTGCTGAAGATTTATTGCTGTTGGTGACGAGTTAACCATACTAAAAAGAATTACTAGTAACAAGGGGCAATGGCCCTCTGAAGCTTGTCCAACAACCATCTTGATTCTTTACAGTGTCATGCCAAAACTAGTATCACTAGTTACAGGGGGCCATGGCCCTTTGAATCTTGTCCAACCATCAACCTCAGTCTTACTGTATTATACCTGCACAAATGTGTATAACTATTAACATGGGGCCAAAGCTCTAGGCCTTTCTGTTTCAAAGAAGAATATTTTTTTAAACATGTAAGCATATGTCACACTTCTGGCCCCCGGGGACAGGCCAATTTTGACCCTTGGGCCATAGTTTGAACAATCTTTGAAGAGTTCCAACAGATGATGCCACATACCAAATATCAAAGCTCTAGGCCTCTCTCTTTCAGAAGAAGTTTGTAAAGTTTTCACTATATAAGCCTATGTAAACTTGTGACCCTCTAGGATCGGTCAGTTTTGACCCTGGGGCCATAATTTGAACAATCTTGATAGAGGTCCACAAGATGATGCTCCATACCAAATATCAAAGCTCCTAGCCTTTCTGTTTGGGAGAAGAAGATTTTTTTAAGTTTTCACTATATAAGCCTTTGTAAAACGTGTGACCCCCTGGGGCAGGTCAATTTTGATCCTGGGGCTGTAACTTGAACAATCCATGTAGAGGTCCACTAGATGATGCCACATACCAAATTTCAAAGCTTTAGGCTACGCTGTTATGGAGAAGATGATTTTTTAGATTTTTTTCCCCTTAATTTTGTCATTTGTTGCCATAGCAACCAGAGGTTTTAATGGAATAAATTTCTGTGAACAAGTTAGAAAGAGCTTGACCAAAGGAACATTCCTGTGAAGTTTCACAGAAAATTTTCCCTGCAGTTTAGTAGGAGGAGATGTTTGAAAATTGTTGATGCATGACAGATGACAAACCAAGGTGATCACAATAGGTGAATTAAAAATAAAACTTCTGCATTTTCGGACCAGTACTGGTTACTAAAGTCATTGCTCTTAAGCACATGCAGACATATAAAGGTTAATGGTACATAGCACTGTCAAATTGTGTTAATGTTTACTGATTTTACATTTCACTTATTATTCAGAAATATATTGGTAATATTTTAATGTAAATGTAATTAACTTACTCTGCATTGTCACACTTTATGTACACACAAATGCTTTCATTCTTTGACTTTGACTCAACCAGTTTTGCTGGCCACAACACACCCTTTGGTAATCCTTTTAGGTGACTGACCCATAGAAATGTCTGTGGAAAAAATAAGAAACATAATGATTTGCCACCTACTTCTGTGCACCTGATGTTTACATCATTTAAAAATAATAAAATATGTTTGAAGCTTATAGAATACTTTCATAATTATACAATAATCTTGCATTTTCCACCTTGTATGGTGGTGATGTACCCCAATACCACCAGAGCAAACATTTGTTTTAAATTACTGAATAATTATATTTTTGTGGGTATTTTTGTGATATTTTCAAACCGACAGTAGGCCTAATCAAAGTTGTGCCCTCAATTGACGCATTGACGACTTCGACTCTTTGTCACAGCAAAATAATTTTCCCGAGCAATAACTTAAAACGCCCATTATCATGGTGCAAAGATTTAAACGTTCACATGTTCGTTTCTCTTTCAACATCAATTTTTATGACATGTTGTAACGTCTAAACAGGTTGGACCGTTCCAATTAGGAAAATTCAGAAGAACCAATCTCTTTAAATCCGGAATTGTTTATTTAAAGAACTCTGTTTAACTTAAAAAACAACTCATCTGTCACCTACTCATTGAAAAATGGTAAGATTCATTGAAATATTCCATTACAACCGCCAAGGCAGGCGCCATTTTCTTTGTATACATGTAGGGTTAAATAAATAAACGAAGTCAAAACTATTTTTTTAACGAAACTCCTGTGCTATAACACTACCATAATTTCGTTCAAAAAAATTCTACTATTGCATGTACACTTTGTCATTTGGAATACTCGGCTCTTTTCGCCTTAGTAAACACAATGGCTTTGAAAATTTAACAGGAACTTATCTAACCAATGAAAGTTCAGTTTTACGAAATTCTATTAACTATCAACAAAAATTGTATTATTATCTTGATACTGATGTATTTTTTGGGGGGTATATTTTTGTTTTAAAGTATCAAAATTCTTTTATCAAACGGCAACACTGTGCTCGCAACGACGTTTCGATAAATTAACGTTATAAACGGTGGAACTAAAAGTAGAAAGAGATTGGGATTCTAACCAAGAGAAAGACTAAATAAGACTTCCTTTTTAAGATGCCATCAGGGTTCTCCCCAGAAATTTTTGAAGGCATGGTGGCATTTGGTCGTGTTGTCAAAATGGGTAGTATTTCAAATGTTACTCAAAGTGCTATCAAAGGTCATATAGTTTAAAACCTGACATCCACCTTTAATTTAGTGATGAAAGAAATCATTTGTCCTTCTTTTCTAATATCAATTTCTAAACAGATATCAATAAAAATGAAAAATGCAGAATCTCTCAGATATTATATGTTTGCCACTAACCTTTTTTTTCTCACTTTTATAAATGAAGAGCTACTTTAATTAATCATATTACAGTTAAAAAGTTTATCATCTATCCCTCTGTGATATAAGCTACATTTATATCACCTTTTCTAATATTCGATTCCATTCCATGAAAATTTAGTAACTTAGTAAGTAATTCACACATAAACAATGCCAATGAACCCTATTTCAAGAGCTTATTCACAGGAAAGGCCCTTGGAATAGTATACATCTTTGACCATTTTAACAAGCTTCTGATAAGAAATGAAATTCATCGGGACAATTTCAATCATTAAAATATCCCTAACACTATCAAAGTGTTTTGCTTAAACTGTAAGAAAACAGAATCTTATTTTTTTACTGAACACTGTATTTAGAAAAGCTAAATGAGTTTTGTAAAATGGAACAATTGCCAATCAATGTTTGCTTTGAAGATGATTCTCTGATGACACCTTATTATTTCCCTTCTGATCCTATATGGTGCAATTTTAAATTTTATTTTGATAGTTCAAAACCCTCTTTGGGGCAAAAAAAAGAAATCAGTGGTTTTGCCACTTCAGTGCTTTTAGCACTTTGAATTTATGAATATGAAATTAGTCTGCTGTTCAAAATAATAAGTCTTGGTCAATAATCATATCAATTACTTCTATTAAAGAATATAAGAACTCAATTTTTGGGGGAAAAATCCGAAATTTTTGTGATTAATCCGGAGTTGAACATGTCGAGGTACGAATGAGATAACTATTCGTCCTACTTAAAATTGTGAAAACAATTATCACGATCTATTTCTTGGAAGAAAAGGGGGCAAAGGAATGGTAGACAGGTATTACGAGTTTAAATGAAGCCAAATATATCTAGCAAAGCTTTTGTCCGCGATATTACATAGTCATTTGCAAGGAAAAAAAAAGATCGCGAAAATTACTAATTTTCGACGATCTCTGCAAGAAATCTAATGATAGAATCGTAGTTTGCATCTTAATTAAATCTTTATTCTTGTGTTAGTAGGTATTGGCGGTTGTCTCTTTGTGTTACGAATTTTACAGCTTGTACTCGACAAACTCCGCCCGTCGTGACAGTTTGTGGGCACATTGGGCCGCCATTTTGGATTTTGTTTACATTATTTTTTACTCTGTATCTATGAGAGAGACCACGGAACCAGCGAAGATTTGATGCAGTTAGCCTTGCGAAAAAATAAATAATCAGTAGGGGGTGAGCGTCTATCCGATAAGGCCATGAAGGGGTTGTGTTACGTCCCATACATTCGTTATGTCGTATATTTATAGATTTTTTTCGCGCACCCGACTATCTTTCCATCTGAGTATCGATACAGTTTTTGCCAAATTATGATATATGTATTTACATTGAAGAAAAAAGCTGAAATGCGTAAAAAATAGATAGAGTGTGGTTTTAAAATCGTACCTTATTTCAATATTTCTCTTTTTTTATTGAGAAACGTGCTATTTTATGGTAAAATGGATCATTTGCCAATACCAAAACATGACGTAACCATTTTAGGTGCTCTCGTCTACATTCTTTTGCACACGAGCCAAAGATACTGGAATAAAATACGGTTAAGTTCACCAGTTTTGATCCACCACGCAACAAATCAATCTGGCGAGTGTAAGTCTGATTGACGTTTCGCTTAACCCTATCTTTATATAAAGTATCTTTGATCTAATCGAGTTTGCTTTTTTTTCTTACCACTTTGGAAAAACAGTGTAAATAAATGTATGCCGAGTTTCCATCTACTTTCTCAGTTGGATTAGGTGGAAGATATTTGATGAACCTAACTGTGGAATGAAAATTTACCCGGGAAATGACGTCAGTTTGATATTGTAGTCTGACCAATCAGAGGGAACGAATGTATGAGTCCTACGCTCGAGTGCTTCAGCTCAAAACAGACACAAGTAAAAACAAAGTTTAAGTTGTTGTCCAGTTGTTTTTGCCAGATTTTTTCGCGTTTGAGATCTGTAAATATGTCCAATGTCATATTTTTTATAAAGTTTGATCAAATCAGCTACCAAGTGATAACTCGCATGCGCAAAATATGGTGTTAGAGTAACGAATGTATGGGTCTTAAAATCGCGTGTCTATTTGCTACCTAAAACCCTTAGTTTAACTGAGCACCAAACTGTAGCGGAGATCAAATTAAAGCTTAGCGCTGATTTATAGGCGTGGCGGACACTTATCAAATTTATTGAAGGCGTAGCGGGCCGCTACGCCATAATGGCCTGGGGAGAACTCTGGATGCTTACCCTACAAGATGGCCATTTTTAGAATACCAGATTGTGTTGGGTATGTTCTTTTTTACTGAAAATTACGTTTATCAGAATATTTAGACATATAATCCGGAATAATCCAATTATCGTAAATCTTTTAATTTAGCATGGCCGAATACACCGGCATTTTACACACTCGCTAGCAAGTAGACTTCACCATTATGCATAAAAATAACAACAGGCCTTTTCCTTGAAGAAAACTAAATAATATACTGAAATATAAAGAGTCAAACCTGTTCTAATCGGCATCTTTTTGGCAAAGATGGAAAGCAGTTTTCTGGCGATTCTTTCTCCATCATCACTGAGTAGGCCTAAATGTAACTGCTCAGGAACGGACATGTATTGTGACGTCATACAAATGACGTAAATGGCGCGAATTTCTCGCGAGCACCTTGCATATACTATTATGCTGATGAAGACTGAGGATATCCAAATAATGCGAAGTTGTCTTTCTTGATAAAGAACAGCAACTCTGGGTCACTTTTAACTAGCAATAGTGACTGCCCATTGTTGGACTCTGACGCACTATGGACACATCAACAAAGGGCCATTCTTAATTTTATTTTAGACAGATTTTAAAGGCCCTCTATATCCTTTTCAACTGATAAACAAAGGGCCATGGCCCCTTGGTCCCTAATGGCCCTATATTATCTAATATACTGCTAAAATAGCCCTTTGTTTCAATTCAGTCGCACGGACGGACGGACGCACGGACGGACGGACGGACGGACGCACGACGGACAACGGGCCATGACATAAGCCCGCTGGCCTTCGGCCAGTGGAGCTAACAAGTAATTTTGTCAAGAGAGTAATTCACACTTTCCCATCATAACTCAAGCCTTAGTAAATGGTAGACCAAAATGGCAGACAGCTAGACTTATTATTTTCATCCAATATTTATAGCACAGGATCAATGAACCAGCCTGTAAGTAATTTTACCCATAAACCCCTGCACAGATTTTTTACTTTCCTGTATCAGAGATATTTATCCAATACATTTGGGGATAGACATTATAAACAATACTAATGGAATCCTTCTATACTAAGTCAATCAGGAAAACAATATTACCAAGGAATATACCACTCCTTTAACCTTTTCCCACACAAACCTGAGGTTTAAAAACACTTGAGAAATGGATTTTTGAAAACATTAAGGCAAAAGGAGTAAATGCTGGGCCCAGTATTATCTCCTTTACCAACCATGTTGTCTGCCCTTTCGAAAACAATTTGAGGCACGCTCTGCAAAAGGGGACTTACCCCTTTACCACACCACAAAATTTTAGCATTGTCCAAATTTAAAGCATTTGTAGATGACAATTTCAATGTGGCTCAAATGGTGCAATTTATCCTTAATAGGCTAGAAAACATTGTGGGAAAGGAGAAAATGCTGGTTACCAGCATTTTATCCTTTTTCCACAATCTTTTAAAAAGCTTCTTTCTCAGGGTCATCAAATGTCGGGATTGTATGGTAAAGAGTTCATGTATCTCCATCACAGACACATGATCAAGATTGCAATTATGAAATTATGGATTCCATTACAGGGCTCCAGTTAAGAGGGAGTGATGGCACTCTAAATTCGTTATTCCCCTTCCAAACCCTATGTTGTGTGTACTCATTAGAATTGTCTCGATGAGACGATTCTAATGAGTGCCCATAACATAGGGTTTAGTGGAGATTAACTAATATTTTCCATTATGAAATAATAAAAAATAAAAAAAACCTCCCTCTATCTGGAGCTCCGATTATTAGCCAAATTTTCTAACAATCGACTTTTCATCAGGTTGACTGGTGCTGGGGGAGATACAGATAACTGATGAACAGTGCAAAGTGTTGGCCTATGCTCAGTCTGCGCAGCCTGACCTGGGTTTAAATTTTTTGGCGTTGCGTTAAGCCCCTTTTCACCGAGCATGCCTCATTTACATCAATGAATTTGTCCTCTATGCATTAAGCCCTTTTTTCTTAGAGCATATCTCATTTACATTATTCATTATGTCCTCTATGCAGTGAAAGCTTTCAATTTGAACTGGTCTACAGTATGCCTTTTGGTATAATGGTAAAAGTTGAGAAGAAATAGCTAGTAGAACCTGAAAACCAGACAGTATCTAAATCAACTGTAAGATGAATTTCAAATTCCCACCAGTAAATAATTTGGTGACATTTTCCCAGACTTCCAGTGATTATTGGATGGCTGGTATCTAGATGATGATTTCCCTTTTGAATCTTGAGTTACTGAAATGCACCTCATATAGCTCTTAACCCATTACCACACAAGAAATATTTAGACTGGTCCAAATTCAAAGCATTTGCAGACGACAAAATAAATGTGACTGAAAAATTGAAATTTGTTTCGGGAAGGGTAGAAAACACTGTGGGAAAAGGAGAAAATGCTGGTTACCAGCATTTTCTCTTTTTCCCACAGGGTTTTCAAAAGGCTTCTTTCTCAGGGGCGTCAAAAGTAGGGATTGAGTGGTAATGGGTTAACCAAACCACAAATTTTAGACCTGTCCAAATTGAAACCATTTGCAGATGACAAAATAAATGTGAATCAAACGTTGAAATTTGATGATTTGGACAGGGTTGAAAACACTGTGGGAATGGGAGAATGCTGGTTACCAGCATTTTTTTCCTTTTCCCACAATGTTTTTAAAGGTTTTCTTTCTCAGGGTTGTTAAAAGTTGTGATTTCATGGTAAAAGGATAGCAGTGGAGCAGTAAGTGTTGTCTCTTTGAAATTAAAAACTTATGTGGGCGACAAATTAAATGTAGCTCAAGTGATGAATCTGTCTTTGGTAGGGTTGCAAACATTCTGGGAAAAGGAGGAAATGTTAGTTATAAGCCTTCTTTTCTTCCTTTCTCAAACTGTTTTCAAAGGGCTTCCTCCTCCGGGTAATGAAAAAGTCAAGCTTGTAAGGTGAAGGGGAATAATTTGCTCCTTACACAGAAACAATATTACAAGGTAGGTAAAGAGTATAGACCTAAATGATTGCACAATATACCATCTCCTTTTCCTACTATTTTCTCAAGAGCTCCAGTCAAAATCCAAAGCATATTTTAAGGGGACAAACTTACACTGGATTGTGTAGCAAAGGGTTAATTCTTTGAATGGTCTTTTAAACTGCTTTATTTCAAATATCATGGAAACCGTTATACATATTCATGTATTTCTAAGTTCTAAGTTTCACCAGTGTAAAATATTGAAATGTAGAGGTCATACTCATGCAATGAAAATGGGACTTGCAACAGGAAAGAAAAATCTTTCTTGAGACTGAACTAGCATTGTTTCCTTGCACTTTGTTTCTAATTTTCAATTTGAAAGTGCAATGCTTTCACAGAGGTTGGGGAGAGAGGAACCAGGGACCAGGAATGCTGATTACATCATGAACTTATTGGATAATTGATTTATTTGGCTGCACTGGAACCGGTTTGATGTATGGTTTCAGAATACCTTTTCACCTTCAGTGATTTCACCTTCACCCACAGATAAGGCTTTTCAAGCACCATTAACCCTTTCCCAAACAAGCCCTTGTTTTTACGTGTCTGCGGTATAAATCTTATGAAAACAATGTGGGAAAAAGAGAAATTTCTCATTACGAGCAATTTCTCCTTTTCCCACAGTGTTTTCTACCCATTTGGAGAACTTTCTGCCATTTTTATCAAATTTGAAATTGTAGTTTGGAAGAGTCTAAAATTTGTTGTTTAGGAAAGGGTTAAAGTAAAGACTGTGCAGAATATGCAGTCTAATCTACAGTTTACACTGCCATTAACCTGATCTGCCCAATAGATCTCATTTGAACTCGTAAATTAACCCATCATCAAACAACAAAAATTGAGATTTATCCAAATTTTCAGAGCAATAGCTGACCACGAATTATTAGTGGCTCAAGTGATGGAACTTGCACATGAAAGGACAAAAATGTTTAACATTGTATGAAAAGGAAAAAATGCTGGCCCTCTCTCCTTTCTCAAATTGTTCTCTGAAGCCCTCTCTGTTAGGGTTGTTAAAACTACCAACTGTGTGGCAAAGGGGGATAAACATGAAAGCCATGACTGTCCTAAAACAAAACTGAAGTTTGTGCTATAAGTGCACTATGAGCTATTATACTTGGTGCCCAGTCTCTATGGAATACCAGACAAATTCTGTATTGATTTCACAGACATTATCCAGACATTATTTTCTCCACTTGACTTACTGATCCCAATATTCCCTGTCATTGGCTATCTATAATGTATAAACAGAAACTGAATCCCAGCTACAGCAAAATTCCTTCAAAGAACTGGAAACTTTTTAATTGATTGACTGGTGTTTTACAATTTGCACCACTTTTACCATAATATTGGTCACACCAAAACCAACTATGTTTGTCTTTAGGTTTCACCAGTATAAGGTTGTGGTCTGAAGTATCTTGCCCCAGGGCACTCCTTGGAAAGATAAAAAACATCACAAACAAATCCTATCTGGTTTCAATCATAGGGTACCAAGCCAGCTAGCTGTTAGAAGCATATATTGTCAGTTTACTTCAAAAACCTTGTAACTACAGCTTGTTTCAAGCTGTACTTACGAGGTCTTTGAAGTAACCAGACAATACGGTTTTAAAACCAGAGGAAAAATGGTTCAAATCCAAAGTTCTGCTAATTTATTGGCAAAGATCAATTGTGTTAAATGGAAGAGGATTTATTCCTCTCATTGTTTCAATGAGTATGTGTGTAAAAAGACCCCAGGACAGCATGGATGGATGCACTGGTGCTGCTTTTATTTCAGTTTTTAACCAAAAGACAAATTAATATTTGGGCTGGACCAAATTCAAGCATTCTGCAGACAACAAATTAAATCTTGTTAATATGATGTTTTTTGACTATGATAGGGTAAAAAATATTGTGGGAAAAGGAGAAAGTGCTGGTAACCAGCATTTTCTACTTTTCCAACTATATTTTCTATAGGCTTCTTTCTCAGGGTTGTTAAGAGCAGGGATTGTGTGGTAAAGGGTTCAAAAAGAAGACATTGTGATAATAGCAAAATGTTCTCAGAGCTATTTCCCCAGTTGTCATATTACTGTGTCTGTGAGAAGTTTAACCCTTCACCAAATGACAAAATTTTAGACTTGTCCAAATTCAAAGCATTTGGAGATGACAAATGATATGTTGCTGGAACCATGGTAATTGTCTCTGAAAGTGCAGAAAAACTTGTGGGGAAAAAAGGAGAAAATGCTGGTTAGCAGCATTTTCTCCTTTTCCCATCAGGTTTTTATAAAGACTAATTTCTCAGGGTCGCTAAAGGTTGTAATTGTGTGGTAGAGAGTAAATCCTTCACAAAACAGCTTTTCAAAAGACTTTTTTCCCAGGGTCATTAACCCTTTACCCTATAAGGCATTTCTATGGTATCTTTTACTGACTCTAAATAACAGCAAGGATGAAGCCGTTTTTATGGTTATATGACACCTTTTGATAGCATAGAAAACATTGTGACAAAAGGTGAAATTGCTCGTCAAGAGCAATTTCACCTTTTGCCACAATTTTTTCCAAGGGCTCCTACAAGCAATGCGTAGAAACGAGTATCTATGGAGTAAAGGGTTAAAAGTCGTATTTGTTTAGTATAGAGAAAATCCTTTACAAAACAGTCACTAAGTTTTGAGAACACTAAAAGAGAAGACTTTTAAAGACATTGTGGGAAAAGAAGGAAAATGCTGATTACCAGCATTGTCTCCTTTCCCACATTGTTTTCTCACCTTCATAGGGGGGATTTTCAGTTTCTTAATCGCATGTAATCCATCCCCTGCATACACTTTGGATCTAGAACAGTCTAAAATTTTGCCATTTGGTAAAGAGTTATGGTAGCCATTAGACAAAAATTGTCCATAATGGAAAAGGTGAGATATGTAAAATAATAGTTATTCCCACCTGGCTTTTATCACCATACAAGACTCTCCTTGTACAATCTATTTTGATATTTTCTACACATTTTATCAATAAAAACTTCCTCTCTCCAAAACTTTATTGATCGGCAACTTTGTAACACAGAAATCGGTCCTAGTGTCTGTAAATTCTCAGACAGACAAGAAAAATGTATGGGCAAAAATTGTCGACCCAGGTCAACCTGTGTACTTCATATAGGCTGACCTGAGCCGTAACATTTAGCTATTTCCATGTGTCAAAGTCCAAGGACCAGTCTATCTTATGATTAAGTTGGTTGCTAAACAAGAGGACCATGATAGTCATAATAGTATATCGCTCACCTGAGTACTAAGCGGTAAAGGTCTACAATGAAGACAAGAAAAAGTTGATGCAAAGCATCAAAGTTGCCGCAAAAAAAATTTATTTAATGCTTCAAGAAAGCCAGGGCAAGTAAGTAAATGTCAGTTTTCATCAGCAGATTTTTTAACACATTATGAAATTATGTGAATAGTAACCTATATCAAAACTTGTCTTCTGTTACAGTATCTAATACCCTAGCACAGCACTCTCTTAGCTCTTTTCCAAACGACAAATATCAGACTCTTACAAATTCAAAGAGTTGGCAGATGACAATTTAAAAAGCTGCAAAAATGGTGGAAAATTCGCTAGTAGTGGGGAAAAATATTTAATTAAGAAGAAATTGCTTATAACGAGCAATTTCTCCTTATCCAACATGTTTTGACAAAAGAATTTGATAGCACACATGTGATAACCCGTGTTTGTTTGGGAAAGTGGTGAAAGCAGGGCTAAGTTACTAAAATGTTGCTGTCCTAGGAAAGTATGATTCAAGAGGACGTAAGTTTGCAAGGCATGCTTTCAATTTAAACAAGTCTAAGACTACAGTGTTTGGTGAACAGTGTTCATAAAGAATCATGGTTTTGCATCGCGCTTTATCATTATGAACAACACAGCGAAAAAGTGGCCTCTCTCCAGATTTTTTCCACAAATTAAATTTATGCAGAGCTCGTTGAGAAATAAACAAAGGAATTCTAAACTATCTTTGTTGTAAAAACTAAACTTAGAAATAAGTAACCAATAATGGTCAGATACAATCATAACCATCATACCCGTTCTTCGGCGGAATTTAGCACAATTTCAGCAATGCACAATTTTAGCAGTGGTCATTCAACAAAAAACACACAAATAGTAGGAAAACTATCTACAAAATAATCAAAATGATTATTAAACCTGTGTACGAAGGTTGTACGAAACGACCAACTGGGTACGAAATGACCAAAATTGAAAGTATAAGTAGGTACGAAATGACCAAAATCGTACGAAATGACAAGGTACGAAATGACTGGAAACCTGTACAGCCTTGACCAATGGAAACAAGGCATTTATGTGGACGAGTCCATTTCTCACGAATAGCGACAATAAAAGAAATAATTAGGCGATTTTTTGATGTTGTAAGTATTAATAGAACAAAAATAGTATCGTGTTGCAATTTCGTAGTTTAAGAATGAATTTAAAAGCCAGTTTAAGGCGAATTAACGTTAGAAAGATTCCTTGTTAACCTAACACCCCTATGAAAACGAAATTCCCACTATCCATGTCCTAACTCGAAAAACTATTAAAAATATAGTCGCACGCTTCTGCGCGGCGACTAATAATTACTGTTGAGGTTCAAGGGCAAATGATAATGAAACAAGAGCAGCAAATTGTCACAAGATATGCCCATCCCACCACCAGTTGTAAGGAGGTATAATAGTGGCAAAGGCCAGGCAATGCAACAAACATGTTTACCAAGTCTAAAGTCAGTTTGACTTGTGATTTCAAAATTCCACTCTGGATAAGCAAAAAATACTGTAAAAATGAAGCTCAAAAAGGAGTTACTCAAAATCCATGTAGAGTTACTGTTCTTGCACACAGTACTCGGTAATATTGCAACAAACATGCATACCAATTTTGAAGTCATTCTGACTTGAGATGACAAAGTTGTATTCCGGACAAGCACTAAATGCAGATTCATGTGAGATTTTATCGAGATAAACATTCAAACCAATTTTCAATTCAGCTTAGCAAGAAATGTGGTCTCTACAATGCTTACACGAAAGTTTTTACAAATTTCTCTCTTTATTTCTATGTGAAAACCGACAATATAGGGCTGACTTTCACACCACGCCATAATTTGAAGTATTTTGGTAGAAGGCTACTAGATGATGCTACATGCCAAATATGAAAGCTCTGGCCGTTACCATTTGGGACAAGAAGATTTTTAAATATTTTCTTCCTTATCTCCATGTGAAATCCAAGACCAACAACATAGGGCCAATTTTCATACCATATTTTGAAGTATTTTTAGTACAGGACCACTAGATGATGCTGCATGTCAAATATGAAAGCCCTAGCCCTTACGGTTTGGGACAAGAAGATTTTTAAAGATTTCCTTCTTTATCTCTTTGTGAAATCCGAGACCCCACAACATAGGGTCAATTTCCACACTAGGGCCATAATTTGAAGTATTTTAGTAGAGGGCCACTAGATGATGCTGCATGCCAAATATGAAAGCTCTAGCCCTTAGGGTTTTGGACCTTTTGCTAGAGCTTGGCTCATTTGTAGACACATCTCCGAGACTGAGCTACTGGCTAATTTCCTAAATAAACTATTAAATGTTTTTCAGCACTGAAGAAGGAACAACTAGAATCAAATCTCCAAAAGAATTTTGCAAACCTTAGAAATCAAACCAGTGACCTCTAGGGCAACATTTTAGCAAGGTTTCATAAAAGAAGTCAATAGCTTTGAACAAACCAGATGGTACACCATTCAATGTTTTGAATGCATGCTAAGAATTCGTCAATCAATAACAACCCCCCCCCCCCTTTCAACTTCTAGGTCATTCACCAACAGTTACTAGTGTTCATGATGATGAATGAATCGGCTCATTTATTAATGTAAATTACATGACTGCAAAAGCATCCAACATAAGTGTTATAATTTCTGATAACAGTGTAGGTGATGATAGGCAAAACCCTTCAAATTTTTTCCTAAAAGAAATTGTTTACTTGTAACAATCATCCAAATTATTTTGTCCATGATGAAAACAGTTCTTTGCTACCTTGCACAAGTTATACAAACTTTACCTACATGCCAGGATAATTATAATATACTTGAACAAATAACTGCCGTTTTGCCATACAAATTTTGCTGCTGATTGGGATGCATGGTTTTAGTTGGAGCTTGATGCTATTCCAATGTACTATTTCAGCTGTCTTGTGTGGACTGCGTATTCCCAAATTCATTCCTTTAACTCTTAACAAAATGACAGTTTTGGACAGATCCAAATTGAAAGCATTTGCAAACAACCAAAATAAACGTCACTCAAAAATTAATTTTTATTTCCCAGTAGGGCAGAAAACATTGTGGGAAAAGGAGAAAATGCTGGTTACCAGCATTTTCTCCTGTTCCCACAATGTTTTCTAGAGGCTTCTATCTCGCGGTTGTGAAAACCAGGCATTGTTAAAATGGTAAAGGGATAATGAAGTTTGCTAGTTCTTTACACAGCCCATCATCTAGCCAGTACCATGATGCTTTCAAAGGTACAATTAGTGACTATTACAGCATTGAAAATACGAAATAGCCACCAATGAATGTTTAGTTATTGACTGAGATGACAGCATTTCTTCCTTCTCAATCAATGTTTTCTACTCTATTTACTACTAATCTTATCATCTGAGTAATGTCAACCCTTTACCAGATGACCTACATTTTAGGCTGGTCCAAACCGAAAGCATAAATTGCAGACGACAGAATAAAAGCAACTGAAAATTTGGAATTTCTTTTGGGAAGGGAAGAAAACATTGTGGGAGGAGAAAATTATGGTTACCAGCATTGTGGTAATGGGTTAACTCATTACCAAACAACAAAATTTTAGGTTTGTCCAAATCTAAAGCATTTGCAGACGACAAAAGTAAAAAGTGACTGAAAATTTGAAAATTGTTTTGTGAAGGTTAGAAAACAGTGTGGGAAAGGAGAAAATGCTGGTTACCACCAGCACTTTCTCCTTTTCCCACAATGTTTTCTAAAAGCTTCTTTCTTAGGGGTGTCAAAAGTAGGGATTGTGTGGTAATGGGTTAAGGCTAGTCCAAACTGAAAGCATTTGCAGGCCAAAAAATATAGGTGACTGAAAATTTGAAAGTTCTTCTGGGCAGCGAAAAAAACATTGTGGGAAAGGGAGAAATTTTCTTCTTTTCCCGCTATGTTTTCAGAAGGCTTCTTTCTCAGGGCCATGAAAAGTCCGGATTGTGTGGTAAAGGGTTGTTAGTCTGCAAATATTCCCAATTTGGAGAGATGAATATGAATTTAGGATGAATTTTTATAGTGCAGAAACAGCTTGTTGAGAGTACTGGTTTCTCCTTTTATCACTTTGTTTTTCATGTGTACCTGTATCAAGGATGTGACACCCTTATGGGATTTATGTATTACTGTCTCTCATTGCCGTAATTTGTATGGGTTCTAATTGACTAGGGAAGCAAAAATTCTATCAGCTGATCAATTAACCCTTTACCATGCAATCCCAAATTTTAACACCTCTGTGAAAGAAGCCTTTTAAAAACATTGTGGGTAAAGGGGAAAAATGCTGGTTACCAGCATTTTCTCCTTTTCCCACAATGTTTTTTTCCCTTCCTAAAACAAATTTCAATTCTTTAATCACATTTATTTTGTTGTCTGCAAATGCTTTCAATTTGGATCAATCCAAAATGTTACTGTTTGGTAAAGAGTTAACCCTTTCCCAAATGACAAGTTTGAGACTGTCCCAAACTCAAAGTGTTTGCAGATGACAATTTTGAATTTGATGAGAATGGCAGGAAGTTTTCTGATAGGCTAGAAAACACAGCGGGAAAAGAGAAATTGCTCGTTGCCAGCAATTTCTCCTTTTCCCACAGTGTTTTCTAAGACCTGTACAGAAGACAAGTAAAAACCAGGGCTTGTTTGGGAAAGATTTAAGGATAACTGAAGTCTCAGCCAAATCCGTACATACTTTGGCAATGACAAGCAATGTTACACAATCAATCCCATTAGGTTGCCCTATCTTTTATAATTATACTAATGCATGATTTATGCTGATTCATCATATTTTGAAGGAAAGCCTTTAAAGCTTTGCTGCAAATTGGTTTCAGGAAGATATTTGGTTTATATTGGAGTTAAACGCCATTTCAACAATTTGGGTCATAATTATCAGTGGTCAGTGCACCTTACCATGTCTTCTGGCTTTCTCTTACCAGTACTCAGACATGGCTCTCTTTCCAAGTCATTAACTATTTTTTTCATATGCATCAGTGTCAAAAAAGAATTGGGAAAAGAAAGTTCACCTCAACCCCGTAGCAGTCCTACAACCATCAGGTCAAGAGTCAGACGTGCAAACCACTTAGCTCCCTCGGGCCAGGCTGGTTCATGGAAGTTATTATTTGAGAGCATCATTCTGCCTGTCTAATTTTCAATTGCATAAGCTGCCCTTTTCTAAATGTCAAAATTTAAGACATATCCAAAATTAAAAGGACTTGCAGATGACAAACCAGTGAAATTTATTTTTGAGGGGATAGAAAAAATTGCAGGAAAAGGTGAAAAATTCTAGTTAGCAACACTTTCTCCTTTTCTTATGATGTTCTCAAAAACCTTCTTTCTCACGTTTATTCAACACATTACCAAACGACAATATTTTAGTCTCGTCCAAATCGAAAGCATTTGCAGATGACAAAATAAAATTGACTGAAAATTTGAAATTTGTTTTGTGAAGGACAGAAAACATTGTGGGAAAAGGAGAAAATGCTGGTTACCAGCATTTTCTCCTTTTCCCACAATGTTTTCTAAAGGCTTCTTTCTCAGGGGCGTCAAAAGTAGGGATTGTGTGGTTAAACGGGTTAAACTCAGGATTGTGTGGTGTAGGGTTAATTAATTTTACATAAAAAAACTCTACAATTAACTCCAAAACACTCATTCAAGAGGAATGCTTTGTAAGTAAAAACCACTTGAAATATACTAAGGACTGAGAGCGAAAAAACACATCATTATGCTTGGCAAAAAACATTAGGAATTCAATAGCCAGCCACACCCCTACCCTTTCTCACAAAAAATGGCATCTCTAAATGCCACTGGTTTCTCTTTGGGAAACATTGTCGGAAAAAAATCAGTTGCTCATAATGAGCAACTGATTCTTTTCCCACAATGTTTTGCAATTGTGCAAGAGATAGTTATATTTAGATGAATAGGATCATTTTCCTCTGCCTCTATTACAGACAAAAAATCCAATCTCTTGTGGTTTTAAGCAGAAATAGAGTCTGCCCTATTCTTTACAATCCAAGAATAGATAACCTTACAAGAACGAGTTCTTTCACAGTCCACAACAGTTACTGTAGCACATGAGCCAGAATCCCATCAAACACTTTTTATCACTTTCAATCTAAAAACGATAATGTTCCTACCAGCAATCTCAAAATCATCTCAAAGTTTATGAGTAGCAACTGAGATCTTTGTAACCTTCATGCCATTATATAGATGAAACAGATTTCCATCCAACACAGGAGAAGACCCTGGTATTGAAAATATCGGCATTTTTCACCAACATATTTATCTCAACAAGCAACTTAGGTCTCTGATCTGACTGCACATCTTGTGGGCCGATCTTGATCTATAATGCAATAACACCTAACAGCAAATAGGTATGCTGAGATCTGATCATTTCAGTGGGTATTAAACAAGTATCTTGCTGTGAAAAAGGTTAGTAATTTATTTTCCAGATATTTTTCGTTTATTTGTATGGCAACAGTGACCTTATTCTCCTACCTTTCTCTGTTATTAGGCTCAACTCTCTTTTTTCTTGTCAAATATTATGGAAATTTATTTACCTTTATATCTATGTGCATAGTAACCCTTTTTCACATAACCTCGACAGCCCTGAACGAAAAGGCTATCGAAACCATTGTAGGAAAAGGAAAAAAATATTGGTAACCATTTTCAGGTAGTTTATCAGACCATCAGTGGTTCATGATACACAGCCCTGTGCTCCAGATAAGAGGGAGTGATGGTATTCTAATCGATATTTCTCTTCAAAACCTTATGTTGCGGGTACTAATAAGAATCATCTCAATGAGACCATTCTAATGAGTAGCCACAACGTAGGCTTTAGTGGGGAATAATTAAAACTTTCAATTTCGAAATCAAAATCGCTCATCCTATCTGGAGCTCTGGCACAGCCCATGGGTTGTTCATGACTTTTAGATTCATACTGTAATTCATTAAAATGGCATTGGGAAAGAAAATATTGTGAACAATAATTTTCTCCTTTTTCCAAAGTATTTTTCTACCCAATGGAAGACATTATTAATGCCATTTATTACGCTTTAACCCATTACCACACAATCCCTATTTTTGACGACCCTAAAGCCTTTAGAAAACATGGTGGGAAAAGGAGAAAATACTGATAACCAGCATTTTCTCCTTTTTCAAACAATGTTTTTTTCTCTTCCTAAAACAAATTTCAGATCTTTCGTCACATTTATTTTGTCATGTGCAAATGCTTTCAATTTGGACCAGCCTAAAATTATGTCGCTTAGTAAAGAGTTATGCACTTTACACAACTATAGTAGCCTTTATGACCAGTGTGATCAAAGATCAAGATGCACAAAATGTGCAGTCTGATCTTTGATCTACACTGCCCACACATGTAACACTGTAGATAAAAGCAACCATGAAATTGCACTTAACAGAATCATGTTTCTGGGATGAAAGGTCTGACAGCTTTGTTCGGCGCTCTCAGCATGTGATCAACAAATACATCGAATATCATGCACATCCAAAAATTTTGTCGCCTGGTAAATGGGTATCCCTTTCTCAACAGCTAATTTCAGACTTATTTAATTGAAAGCATCAGCAAATGACAATTTTTGATTAATAACAAAAATAAGCATAAACTCTGCAGTAGAGTAGAAAACCTTGTGGGAAAAGGAGAAAATGCTGGTTACCAGCATTTTCTCCTTTTCCCACAATGTTTTCAAAAGCTTTCCTTTTCAGGTTTGTTAAGGAATGGAGTTGGTTTGTAAAGGGTAAAGGTAGAAACCTAAACCATGTTAGTAGGTTATTTTCTAGCCTAGTGTGTTATAATTATAGATCTATTACCAAATTTCTTCAATCATTATGTTGTAACCTTCAACAGGTGTTTTCAAAATCATATTTTACCCTTTTTTCTAATGCACCTCTGTGGTTTAGAATTTAAACCCCTTGCAGTACAATAAACTTTCAACAACCCTAAAGAAGAAGCCTTGCGAAAACATTGTGGGAAAAGGAGAAAATGCTGGTAACCAGCAATTTCTCCTTTTCCCATGAGGTTGCAAAATTCTACCCTATCAAAGAAAAGCTTTCTTCTTTTCCTGCAACATTCCTTCTTTTCTTTTAGTGAAGGGTTAAGCCATTAGCTTGGAAAAATGTTGACAGCAATACCACTGGATACAGAAACTCTGAGACAGCATTGATAAGGTGCACTACCTGCAATGATTTGATTGAATTTGTGCACAAACCAAGCGAACATCATAAATCATGAAGAACCCTCTTTCAAGTGGATTTAAAGGACAGAATATTGAGTCCATCAAAAAGGTATGATTAACTCTTTACCATGCGACAAAATTTTAAACTGGTCCAAATTGAAAGCATTTGCAGAACAATGACAAAATTACTTCAACTCAAAAAATTCAAAATTTGCATTGGGAAGGGTAGAAAACATTGCAGGATAAGGAGAAAATGCTGGTAACTAGTATTTTCTGTGTATTCTACAATGTCTTCAACAGGACTCAGGGTAGTTAAAAGTCATGACTGTAGGGTATAAGGAGTTATGGAAATCTATTTAAGTCTTTACCACATGACAAAATTTTAGACTGGTTCAAATTGAAAGCATTTGCAGATGACAAAATAAAGGTGACTGAAAAATTGAAATTTGTTCTTGGAAGGGTAGAAAACACTGTTGGAAAAGGAGGAAATGCTGGTTACCAGCATTTTCTCCTTTTCCAACAGTGTTTTCAAAAGGCTTCTTTCTCAGGGGTGTCAAAAGTAGGGATTGTGTGGTAATGGGTTAAAATCTAACCTGAAAATGTTACATAAATGAAATAGAATGATTCCAGTCAATAGCATAAACCCAACTCTGTTATTTTGTGCTGTCTGATTTAATCTAGTCTACCTGCATAGGTGCATTTAGTCATGTTTACCTGCATAAAGGTTAGGCATTGTGAAAAGGGTGAAACAGTATCAAACTTGATGTTTACATTTTCGGGTTGACGTTTTGATTGTAACTTCAGCAAAACGACAGGACTGTAATTTTAGATCTTTCAAACGACATGACTGTAATTTTAGATCTTTTAAAAGTCATACATTAATACATTGATAATGTGTCAATTGTGTTACTAGCCAAAAATTCAAAATTCCAAAACAACACAAAACAGAGCATGACAAAAACTTCCATCTTAACTGTTTACCAGACGACAAAATGTTGGACAACTCCAAATTGAAAGCACTTGCAGATGACAAAATAAATGTGAATAATTGAACTTTGATTTTGGACGGGTAGAAAACATTGTGGGAAAAGGAGAAAATGCTGGTTACCAGCATTTTCTCCTTTTCCCTCAATGTTTTCAGAAGGCTTCTTTCTCAGGGTCGTCGAAAGTCGGCATTGTATGGTAATGGGTTAAGCAAATCGTTAAAAAAAAGGTGGTCTACACTTACCAATTGTGTCTATGTACTTTCCAGTGGGGCTCGAGGGCCCATTCACTTGAGGAGCCCCACTCATACCTGGGTTCTTTGGGTTTGCAACTCAAATCCTGAAATGAAAACAAAATAAACTGATTAAACTTGCTGCAAAGCAGTATACAGTTACCTCATTACCACACTGTATTATCTTGCCTTTTAACACCCCGGTGAAAGAAGCCCTTTGAGAATATTGTGGGAAAATTTCCTACTATATTTTCTTCCCTTTTCTAAAACAAATTTCAATACTTTGGTCACATTCATTTAGTTGTCTGTAAATGCTTTCAATTTGGGCTCGTGTAAAATTTTGTCGCTTGGTAAAGCCTTAACCCATTACCAAACGACAATGTTTTAAACTGGTCCAAATTGAAAGCATTTGCAGACGACAAAATAAAAGTGACTGAAAATTTGAAGTTTGTTTTGTGAAGGGTAGAAAACACTGTGGGAAAAGGAGAAAATGCTGGTTACCAGCATTTTCTCCTTTTCCCACAATGTTTTCTAAAGGCTTCTTTCTCAGGGGCGTCAAAAGTAGGGATTGAGTGGTAATGGGTTAACTCTTTACCAAACAACAAAATTTTAGAATGGTCCAAAATCTTCAAAGCACTAAGTCTTGCAGACGACAAATTCAGCATTACTCAAAAAAAGAAATTTGTTTCCAGCAGTGTAGAAAACATTGTGGGAAAGGGAGAAAATGCTGGTTATCAGCATTTTCTCCTTTTCCCACAATGTTTTCGAAAGGCTTCTTTCTCAGGGTCGTTAAAAGTCGGAATTGTGTGGTAAAGAGACAAGCATACCGACATTATCTTCCAGGGCAGATAACTCTTACTGTAATTGTTGTTTAACTCTTTACCAGATAACAAAATTTTGCTCTCTTCCAAACTAAGCAAACTTGCAGATGACAAACTAGATTTGGGTCAAATGCAAGTCGTCTTTGACAGGGAAGTAAACTTTGTGGGAACAGGTGAGGATGCTTGGCAATAGTATTTTTCTCTCTTTCCCACAATGCTTTCTTTCTCAGGGTCATAAAAACTCAGAGTTGCACAGCAAAGGGTTAGTAAACACTGGTCAATAACATGAATGAAGAAAGTCACATGATAGTTTTTACTGAATATCCATAAAATGAACTTAACTCTGATGTGATACATCCAAAAAGTCACTCTATTAACTCAATACCAAACGACAAAATTGTAGATTTGTCCAAATTGAAAGCATTTGCAGACGACCAAATAAAAGTGGCTCAAAAATTGAAATTTGTTTCGGGAAGGGTAGAAAACATTGTGGAAAAGGAAAAAATGCTGGTTCTCAGCATTTTCTCCTTTTCCAACAATGTTTTCTGAAGGTTTCTTTCTCAGGGGCTCAAAAGTAGGAACTGTGGTTAAGGGTTAAAAGTCTGGATGGTTTGTAAAGGGTTAACTCATTATACAAATAACAGATTTTTTTAATTGTCCCAATTGAAAGCATTTGCTGAAGATAAAGTAAATGTGAATCAAAAATTTTTACTTTTGAAAAGTTGAAAATGTTGTGGGAAAAGGAGAAAATGCTGGTTACCAGCATTTTCTCCTTTTTCCACAATGTTTTCAAAGGGCTTCTATCTCAGGGCCGTTAAAAGTTTGGACTGTGTCAGTTAAAGAGTTAAAAGTCTGGATGTTTTGTAAAGGGTTAACCTATTTCTGTCAAGTTTCAGGGCCCTTTATCTCCATACAGACACAAAACAAAGCACAACCTCTCCAGTTACTACAATAATAACTTATCATCAATCAGCATATTTATAAGCTACGGCTTATCAGTAATTATTTCATTCAGCTGCTATCATAATGAGTGGCATCTGTTATCATGACACACAATTTTTTGTCTCTCCTTACTTTATGAAATAAATACTGGCCAACTTGTATACAGAGACCATCAAAGGAAGGTTAGAAAACTAGTCCCTGAGAGCAAGTGGTTGTTAAATTCTTTATCTTTGTTAACTCTTTACCAAACCTGAAAATTTTACAATTCTAAAATTAACTGGAAGCAACTGTAGAATACAAAATGAAATAAAACTCGATTACTGAAACTAGTTTTTGGTCAGGTGAAAAACATTTTGGCATGAGGAGAAAATACTGGTCAACTGCATTTCTATTGTTCTAAGTTTTCCATTCTTTTAAAGACATGTTTAAGCATTAGAGCCAAATCTAATTTCTTGTCTATGAATCAGAGCTCTAGGAAAGAGGGAATGATGGTATTCTAAGTCCATTATTTCTGTTTCAAACTCTATGTTGTGGACACTCACTAGAATTGTCTCAATGAGATGGTTCTAATAAGTACCAATAACACTAGGTTTAGTGGACAATAACTAATATTTTCAATTTTGAAATCAAAATCACTCCCCCTATCTGGTCCTCTGACTGAATGAATACCTTCAATTTCAAGAATTTTTTAACTCTTTCCCAAACCACAGATTTCCAGACTTGCTTACATTAATCCATTACCATACAGTAACTTTTGACGCCCCTGAGAAATAAGCCTTTAGAAAACATTGTGGGAAAAGGAGAAAATGCTGGTAACTCCGTTTCCCACAATGTTTTCTACCCTTTACAAAACAAATTTCAAATTTTCAGTCACTTGTATTTTGTCGTCTGCAAATGCTTTCAATTCGGAAAAACCTAAATTTTTGTCGTTTGGTAATGAGTTAAAGACATTTGCAGATGACAAAAACTAAAGTAAAGGTATTAGTTAACAAAAGGAAAGAAAACATTGCCAGAAAAGCAGAAAATTCTGGTTAAAAGCATTTTCTTTTCCCAAAATGTTTCTAAAAAGCTTCTTCCTTCAATGATCAGGATTGTTAAACTTTTAGGGTAAAAACAATTATGTTGTCTGGCAAACAGTTAATATCTGAGGATGTACATTGATCATTGAAAAAGCTTAAAATACAACAAGAGGGCCAAGATGGCCCTGGATCGCTCACCTGAATTTTGAGAGGACCATAGCCTTTTTTTTTTTGAAGGTATTGAAACACTGGAAACAAAATCATTATTTTGCCAAGCAGTTTTCAAAAGGTCACCTATAAAAGTCCTCTCAAAATCTGACCAGCAGTTTCAAAAAAGAAGAACTTTTAGGAGTTTCTTAATTTCCGTACAGTGCAAGTAGCCCCCATTCACTAGAGCCATGTTTCTTAACCTATCAAAATTTCGCGAACAAATTTTGAAAAAGGCCATTCAAGGGATATTTCCGTGAAACAATTTTCAAATCTGACCAGCCGTTTCAGAGAAGAATTTTCAAGAATTTCTTCATTTCCATATAGTGCAAGTAGCCCCCATTCACCTGAGCAATGTTTCTCGACGAATCAAACTTTCAAGAACAATTTTCGAAAAGGGTCACCCAAGGAATATCTCTGTGAAAATTTTCCAAAATCTGACCAGCTGTTTCAGAGAAGAAGAATTTCAAAGAATTTCTTCATTGCCCTATAATAGTGCAAGTAGCCGCCATTCACCAGAGCAATGTTTCTTGATGAATCAAAATTTGGCAAACAATTTTTGAAAAGGGTCACCCAAGGAACATCTCTGTGAAATTATTTTAAAATCTGACCAGCCGTTCCAGAGAAGAAGAATTTTTAACAATTTCTTCATTTCCCTATAGCGCAAGTAGCCCCCATTCACCAGAGCCATGTTTCTTGACAGATCAAAATTTTGCGAACAATTTTTGAAAAGGGTCATCCAAGGAACATTTCTGTGAAATTATTTTAAAATCTGGCCAGCGGTTTCTGAGAAGAAGAATTTTTAAGAATTTCTTCATTTCTGTATAGTGCAAGAAACCCCCATTCACCAGAGCTATGTTTCTTGACAGATCAAAATTTCGCGAACAATTTTTGAAAAGGGTCATCCATGGAACATCTGTGTGAAATTATTTTAAAATCTGGCCAGCGGTTACAGAGAAGAAGAATTTTCAAGAATTTCTTCATTTCTGTATAGTGCAAGAAGCCCCCATTCACCAGAGCCATGTTTCTTGACGGATCAAAATTTTGCGAACACTTTTTGAAAAGGGTCACCCAAGGAACATCTGTGTGAAATTATTTTAAAATCTGGCCAGCGGTTTCAGAGAAGAAGATTTCTATAGAATTTGCTAAAAAATTCTGTTTCGTTGCCATGGCAATCAGAGTTTTTGACAGAATCAAATTCTGTGACCAATTTTTAAAGAGGACCTCCCAAGGAACATTCCAGCCAAGTTTGGTCCAAATCCGCCCAGCGGTTTCGGAGGAGTTGATGTTTAAAGAATTGTTGACGACACACGACGCACGACAGACACCAGGTGATCCTAAAAGCTCCCCTTGAGCACGTTGTGCTCAGGTGAGCTAAAAATGCTTGATTTATCTTGAACTGACTTCCATCAAAACACTCATCCAGAATTGGAAAATTTCAAGGACACTTCAATCTTCACCCTTACCAATCCATACACTGGTGCAGTTTACCCTTTAACCCTTTCCCAAACAATCCCTGGTTTTTACGGGTCTGGAATAGTAGCCTAAATTTTGAAAACATTGTGGGAAAAGGAGAAAATGCTGGTAACCAGCATTTTCTCCTTTTCCCACAATGTTTTCTACCACAATGTCTTCTACCCTTCTGGAAACAAATTTCAATTTTTGAGTTGTGTTTATTTTGTCGTCTGCAAGTGCTTTTAATTTGGACCAATCTGAAATTTTGTCTTTTGGTAAAGAGTTAATCCTTTACAATACTATCCCGACTTTTAATGACACTGTGAGAGAGACCTTTACGGAAACACTCTGGAAAAAGGAGAAAGCAATCACCAAAAATGAGATTAGTGATCAGCATTTTCTCCTTTTCGCCAAAAGTTTTATTATGGCCATATGCAATCAACTACAAATTTCATCATATGAACCAAGTTTAATCCTTTGGCTGCTCAGCACAACTGGCTGACCTTTTGTGGACAGCATAGATCAAGATCAGACTGCACAGAATGTGCAGTCTGATCTTGGATCTACACTCTCCGATAAAGAGATATCAATCTCCAAAACTTTACTTTAAAGTAACAGTATTTTATGAGGAATTAATATCGAACTGAAAATTTAAACTTTAGTTATTCAGCAGGATAAGGCTTAATTCTCCACTGCAAATATCTTTGTTATACTTGGTTGTATTGGGGTTTAACGTCACTTTAACACGGTGAGGAAACTACATAGACGGAGCCATTGGCTCTGTTAAGGAAATCTTGTGAGGGTTTTTCCGGTCACGTGCGGCGCCGTCAATATCGGCTGTTTCGGTGGACACGAAAACGTAAGTTTTCCATTTATTGTCAAAATTTGATTTTATACTGAACACTAGCGAGAAAAAGGGAATTGTATGAGGGGCCCATGACTTTCAACTTACTTCGTTGTCCGTAGGGAGTTCCAAATCGGCGCGGTTTTGTCTGAAACACTTTTGCCGTGAGCCACGGCGAGGTAAACAAAGGTCATTTTCTATAATGACCACAGGCTTTCTATTGCTCTTTCTGCATAAATATTACTTATCTAAATGTTTACACCGTCCGAATGTATGAAGTGATTATCTAATCCTTCCCCACTCACGAAAAACAAAATTTGAATCAAAATAAAAAAAATTGAGAAAAAATAAACAATGGCTCCGTCCATATCGGCCGGCTCTGTCTATATCGGCTGGCTCCGCTGTATGAGGGTGAGTTTTAGAAGCGACGTATATGCACAATTGAAACAAAACTCACCCACCCACCCACCCACACACACACACACACACACACACACACACAATTCGCTTTATTTTCTTTCGCACGGGAACGCGGACGACCGAGGTGACTACAATAGCTCTTCACACTTCGTGCAGTCAAGCTAAAAGTAAGTACTCAAGTCTGGAGTGTCAACTTCAGACATACCTGCAAAACTTTTACAAAGGTTATTCTCAAATATTGGTTTTATTCAGTTTTGCGTCCCCCAAGCTGTTAAACTGGTATTGAGACGAATGGATCGGTAAGTGGGAGGAAACGGGAGTACCCCGGGAGTATCCCAGGAAAAACACCCGACACACCCGCAAGCAGAACTTGGCTTGTCCACGTTGTCCGGGAGTGCCCTGTACCCACAGGGTGATATGGGCGAATGATCAAGAGCACTGAAGTCAACCACTTTAACCACTCAACCACGTGACCGCCCTTTTTGAAATGATAGATGGTTCGAGAAAAGCCATGATCACCATTCCAAAAATAACTTTCAAAAAATCTAACTTTTGACTGGTAAACCCAATAGCGAAAAAAACCTATCGCTTCTAAAACTCGCCCTCATATAGCGGAGCCAGCCGATAGAGACAGAGCCGGCCGATATGGACGGAGCCATTGTTTATTTTTTCTCAGTTTTTTTTATTTTGATTCAAATTTTGTTTTTCGTGAGTGGGGAAGGATTAGATAATCAATTCATACATTCGGACGGTGTAAACATTTAGATAAGTAATTTTTATG
The DNA here is from genome assembly GCA_943736015.1 of Tridacna crocea. Taxonomy (NCBI): domain Eukaryota; kingdom Metazoa; phylum Mollusca; class Bivalvia; order Cardiida; family Cardiidae; genus Tridacna; species Tridacna crocea. Next base: position 52,825,968 of record OX031064.1, on the reverse strand, counting down.
CAGAAAGAGCAATAGAAAGCCTGTGGTCATTATAGAAAATGACCTTTGTTTACCTCACCGTAGCTCACGGCAAAAGTGTTTCAGACAAAACCGCGCCGACTTGGAACTCGCAACGGACAAGGAAGTAAGTTGAAAGTCATAGGTCCCTCATACAATTCCACTTTTCTCGCTAGTGTTCAGTATAAAATCAAATTTTGACAATAAATGGGAGACTTACGTTTTCATGTCCACCGAAACAGCCGATATTGACGGCGCCGCACGTGACCGGAAAAACCCACACAAGATTTCCTTAACAGAGCCAATGGCTCCGTCTATGTAGTTTCCTCACCGTGTTTAACAGCTAAGGTCATATCGTGGCTGTCAGTGACGCACATGTGTTTCCTGGCTTTCTCAACCAGTACTAACACAACTTTCTTTCCAAAGCTACCAGCTACTTTTCTCACATGCATCAGCAGAGGTGAGAGGTGAAAATACGCCAGAAAGAAAGTTCGCCTCAACCGGGTATCAAACTCACAACCACCAGGTCATCAGTCCGACACCCTCACCACTAAGCCACCAAGGCGGGCATCTTTATTATAGAGGAGTTAAAAATTTTGCTGTGGTAAAAAGCTAAGGGTGTTTTGATGTAGAGTGACAAAAAGGGTCTACATTTCACATGAATTTTTGTCATGCAGTATTTTCTTTTAATTTGATATTACCTAGCATAAATAAGTATGCAAATTTTTGCTAATTTCCTGCATAATATGTCCAAAGGTCTCAAAATTTCTGTGATTTAAAACCTAAGATTATGAAGTACTTCAAACATTCAATCTTACTAAGTAAAACATGAGTATTTCAGAAAAATGCTAACTCAAACATGATAAATCAATTTTGATGATCAGCAAATATTAACAAATGATTAGAACCACAAAATCACTTAAAATGTCGTCTGCAAATGCTTTCAATTTGGACAAGCCTATACTTGGACTAAAATTATTTCTTTTGGCAATTAGAACATTTTCCAAAAGTTCTTTAGAACGATAACATTGATTAATCCTTTTCCAAACAATCCCTGGTTTTTACGGGTCAAGAACAGAAGCCTTTAGAAAACATTGTGGGAAAAAAAGAAAATGCTGGTAACCAGCATTTTCTCCTTTTCCCACAATGTTTTCTACCCTACCATATAGTTAAATCATCTTTTTAGCAACTGTTAATTTGTCATTTCAAAATGCTTTCAATGTTGTCTGGTCCAAAATTTGCACTGTTTGGGAAAGGGTTAAGTTTTCTGGAACAAAGAAAACAATAAAAACCTTGCTTTTTTCATATTCAACAAATCAGAGCAAAACCATCAATACTAAAATGAAATGTCATGAGTAAAAAGTAGTGGATCTTATGACTATAGCCTTGAATACTTTTAAACTTAACATAATAGATGCTACAGTTCTGGTTTAACCTGTACTGTTTGTCTGGCAAGGCATGACATTAGCAGATCCTAAATTCATTAACTGAGCCACCGCCTGAATGCAACTAAAATACTTCTGAAAACAGTGTAAAGAAGATTCAAACAAAGCTGCCGCAAAGGTACAAAACTTGGCACTGGCTGCCATGACATCACTGCACTGACTGAATACACTTAACCCATTAACACACAATCCCTACTTTTGACGCCCCTAAGAAAGAATCCTTTAGAAAACATTGTGGAAAAAGGAGAAAATGCTGGTAACCAGCATTTTCTCCTTTTCCCACAATGTTTTCTAACCTTCACAAAACAAATTTCGAATTTTCAGTCACTTTTATTTTGTCGTCTGCAAATGCTTTCAATTTAGACCAGTCTAAAATATTGTCGTTTGCTAATGGGATAACAAACCCGAGTCTTATAAAATAACAAGTTTTACAAAAAATATCTGCATAAAAACAAATTAATAGAAGGATTACTGTTTACAAAGTCAGGTTTTTGTTTGATAACAAAAGCTTCAGCAGAAAGATACAAAATAATACCTTTTGGGCAAAAATGCTCATGTTTACTTGGCGCAACAATGATGTTGAACCATCATTCATGCTTAACAAATGTTACACATAATTATTCTATCCTCATAAAACATGACTACAAAAATTACAACTTTTTCACCAATGCATTAATAAAAGTTTTCTCCAAAATTGGCTTTTGAAATTGCTCCTTTCCCCTCAGTTTTTTTTAACTCTTTACCCTTACAACAAAAATGTTCAACTTGTCCAAATCGAAAGCAATTGCAGACAACAATTTATATGTGTCTTCAATCTTCACCAAACAACAAAATATTAGACTGGTCCAAATTGAAAGGATTTGCAGATGACAAATTAAATGTAACTGAAACAATGATTTTTATTTTGGTTGGGGAAAGAAAACATTGTGGGAAAAGGAGAAAATGCTGGTAACCAGCATTTTCTCCTTTTTCGACAATGTTTTCAAAAGGCTTCCACTACTGGGGTGTTAAAAATCGTGATTTCTCTTTCATAGGGTAGAAAACATTTTATACATCTTCAAGTAAAATTATTAATCTGCCTAGTGTAACTTCTTTATGTTCTAATTTCATATGAATGTACAGTATTGGGTCAATCCTTTGCTACACAATCCTAACTTTTAACAACCCTCAGGAAGGTGGCTTCTGAAAATATTGTGGCAAAAGGAGAAAACGCTGCTAAATACCACCTTCTCCTTATCCCACAATGTGGTCTGCCTTTTAACCCATTACCACATAATCCCTACTTCTGACGCCCCTGAGAAAGAAGCCTTTTGAAAACACTGTAGGAAAAGGAGAAAATGCTGGTAACCAGCATTTTCTCCTTTTCCCACAGTGTTTTCTACCCTTCCCAGAACAAATTTCAATTTTTCAGACACCTTTATTTTGTTGTCTGCAAATGCTTTCAATTTGGACCAGTCTAAAATTTTCTCGTGTGGTAATGGGTTAAAGATAAAGGTCATCATTTGACTGACATGTCTTTTATGGTGTGCAAGTACTTTCAATTTAACTCTTATATTTTGTAGCTTGGTAAAAGGATTAATCAAACAAATAGGTTCTGTGAAAGGGAAGAAAACATGGTGAGAAAAAGAGAAAGTAGCCATTCCCTGGTCACGTTAATTCCATTTATACAATACGAAACATGAGATACAAGCCCTTAACTCCTTACCAAACAATCCCAACTTCTAACCACCCTGAAAAAGAGGCCTTTTCAAAGCATTGTTGGAAAAGGAGAAAATCCTGGTCACCAGCATTTTCTCCTTTTTCCACAATGTTTTCTGCACTTCCAAAAACAAAATTTCAGTATTTGAGTCACATGCAATTTATCGTCTGCAAATGCTTTCAATTTGGAACAGTCCAAAATTTTGTCCTTTGGTCGAGTCGATGCCACCCTATTTAAAATGCAATCATATCAAGCTGTTTTACCTGAGGAATATTTATTCAATGTCAAGTCTCCCTCACTAAATTATTCAAACTTTACAATTTAGACTTTTTTTTTTAAATTGTTATCAATCTCTACCTGTGAAAACTGACTCATGAAAGTAGGACTTACTTTTACCTGGTGTCAACCTTACACCACCACTAGTCTTTGACCCTTTTCTTCACAATCTAGAGTCTTTACCAAAAGAGAAAATTGTAGCCCAGTCCAAATTGAAAGCATTAATTTGCAGACGACAACATAGGTATGGTTCAAAAATTGAAATTTGTCTTTAGAAGGGTAGAAAACATTGTTGGAAAAGGAGAAAATGCTGGTTACAAGCATTTTTTCCCTTTCCCACAATGTTTTCAAAAGGCTTCTATCTCAAGGTCATTAGAAATCAGGACTGTGTGGTTAAAGGTTAACTAACCCTAAGAAAGATTGCTTTTGAAAACATTGTGGAAAAATTAGTAAATACTGGTGAGAAGCATTTTCTCCTTTTTACACAATGTTTCTACCTGTTTCGACAAGTTTTCTACCTATTCCCATGGACGATCCTGAAAAAGAAGCCTTCTGAAACATAGTTGGAAAAGGAGAAAATGCTGGCAACCAGAATTTTCTCCTTTTCCCACAATGTTTCCTACTCTTCCAAGGTTAAGTTTCAATTTTTTGAGTCAAGTCTATTTTGTAGTCTTCAAATGCTTTCAATTTGAATATATCTAAAATTTTATTGTTTGGTAAAAGTCAGTTAAATTAATGTTGTCAATAAATTCCTTCACTATGAAGTGTAAAATGATGCCAAGCATTCACCCTTTACAACACAATGACACCTTTTAACGACCCTGGGAAAGAAGCCTTTTGAAAACATTTTGGGAAAAGGAGAAAATGCTGGTTACCAGCATTTTCTCCTTTTCAAAAAATGTTTTCTACCCTTCACAAAACAAATTTCAAATTTTCAGTCAATTCTATTTTGTTGTCTGCAAATGCTTTTGATTCAGAGAAACCTATAATTTTGTCATTTGGAAATGAGTTAAAGGTCTTAAAGCAGCCATTGTTATATGTGTAGACCAAGACCTGACTGCACAGGACAAGCTCCAATGGAACCACATGTGTGATATTGTTTCAGACAAACTGACAAAAACAACTTTGATATTGCAACATCACCATCCTGTTATACTGAGCTCATAATAATCATTAATGTCCTACATTTCTGTCATTTGGTGAAAGCATTAATTTTGCCAAACAAAAATAAAATGTGTCACAGATGCTGGAATTTATCTTTGATAGGGTACAAAATACAGGGAGCATAATAGAAAATACTCTATACCATATTTTTTTTTCTTTTAACCACATTTTTTTCAAAAGCCTTCTTCCAGAGTCGCCAACAAAACCCAAATATTTCATACCATATTTTTTGTGTCGATTGTGTTTTACACCGATTTCAGCATTTAGTCTCGGGTATAACATGACAATAGCTTGCTTGATCCTTTCTTCTCCTTGTCTTGCAAGAGAGAAGCTGGATTTCTAAAGCACCTTAGCATAGGCCATCCCCACATCACTGGCATCCTAGAACTGACCAGTTTAGGAATTCTTGATACTCTAAGACTCTGATCTATTGATATTTTATCCTAGCGATCTCAGATCTGTTTACCAGTTACTGCAAAGTAAACCTACTACTTTACTACTGTCAAAATGGACAAGCGTGAAACTTTGTTGAATCGGAAAGATTAGGAAACAATATGAATATTCCCTACCATTGGGACATGATTGTGCATTAATTCAAAGTACAGTGGGATCTCCTTCTGTAAACCAATTAACGCTTTACCAATACATCAATGTTTAAGCTTAACCCTTTACCACACAATCCCGACTTTAAACACCCCTGTGAAAGAAGACATTAGAAAACATTGTGGGAAAAGAATAAAATGCTGGAAACCAGCATTTTCTCCTTTTCTCATAATGTTTTCTGCCCATCCCAAAACAAATTTTAATTTTTGAGCCATATTCATTTTTTCGTCTGCAAATGCCTCCATTTTGGACATTAGTCTTAAATTTTGTTGTTTGGTAAAATCGAGTTTTGAAAGCATCTGCAGACCACAAATCAACTCTTTACCACACAATCCAGACTTTTGACAACCCTCAGAAAGAAGAAAACATTATGGGGGAGAGAGGAAATGCTGGTAACCAGCACTTTCTCCTTTTCCCAGAATATTTTCTACACTGTCAAATTCAGAAATCATGATTTTAACAAGATTTAATATGTTGTCTGCAGATGCTTTGAATTTCAGGTCCAGTCCAAAAATTTGTTTCTTTACGGATCAAAATTTCGCAAACAAATTTTGAAAAGGGTCACCCAAAGAACATTTCTGCAAATTATTTCAAAATCTGACCAGCCTTTCAGAGAGGAATTTTTAAGAATTCCTTCATTTCTGTATAGTGCAAGTAGCCCCCATTCGCCACAGCCATGTTCCTTGACAAATCAAAAAAAGTGTAAACCCAAGGAACATCTCTGTGAAATTATTTCAAAATCTGACCAGCTGTTTCAGACAAGAAGATTTTTAGGAATTTCCTAGAAAATTCCATTTGGTTGCCATGGCAACCAGAGTTTTTGATGGAATCAAATTCTGTGAACAATTTTTACAGAGGACCTCACAAGGAACATTTTAGCCAAGTTTGGTCAAAATCAGCCCAGCGGTTTAGGAGGAGTTGATGTTTAACCCTTTACTCCATAGATACTCATTTCTACGCATTGCTTGTTCTACACTATCAAAAGGTGTCATTTACACATAAGGAACGTCTTTATCTTACCTGTTATTTAGGGTCAATTATAGATACCATAGAAATGCCTCATGGGGTAAAGGGTTAAAGAATTGTTGACAACGCACAAGGGATGAGGGACACCGGGTGATCCTAAAAGCTTCCCTTAACTTTTTACCACACAATAAAAACGTAGACTTGTCCAAATTGAAAGCATTTGCAGATGAAAATTCAAATGTGTCTCAAATAAGGGTATTTGTCCTTGATAGGTAAGAAAACATTAAGGGAAAGGGAGAAAATGCTGGTTACCAGCATTTTCTCCTTTTCCCTTAATGTTTTGAAAAGGTTTCTCCCTCAGGGGTCTTTAAAACTCGGGATTGTGTGGTAAAGAGTTAAGCATGTTGTGCTTAGGTGAGCTAAAAATGATAACTTTGAAACCAGTAAAAGGCTACCATGCTGTAAATTTACAAGTTGGGAAAAAACATTATCTACTCCACTATCCAAAGGTAACTCTATATGCAAAAATTCATCCTTTATCAAACATCAAAAAAAAAAATCATAAACTTATGCATTTTAACACTTTACTACACTTTACTACACAATGGCGACTTTTGACAACCCTGAAAGAGAAGGCTTTAGAAAACATTGTGGGAAAAGGAGAAAGTGCTGGTAAATAGCATTTTCTCCTTTTCCCACAATGTTTTCTACCCTTCCCATAGCAAATTTTAACTTTTCAGTTAACTTTCATTTTGTCGTCTGCAAATGCTCTCAATTTGGACCTGTCCAAAAATTTGTCGTTTGGTAAAGAGTTAACAGACCTGTATTGATCAAGCTTGTAACCTTAACCCTTTCCCAAACGATAAATTTTGGACCCCTTCCAAACCAAAAGAGTTTGCAGACGACAATTTTAGACATGGAGAAAATGGCAAAAAGTTCTCAAAAAGGGTAGAAAACACTGTGGGAAAAGGAGAAATTGCTCATAATGAGCAATTTCTCCTTTCCAACAGTGTTTTGAAAAGACTTTTACTGCAGCAGACACGTAAAAACCAAAGCTTGTTTGGGAAAGGGTTAAGTCACAAACTGTGCAAACTGTACATATAGTTTGATCTTTGAACTATTTCCAACACTAGATATTTCGGCATAACCATATAGATGCAATATTTACCAAGGTCATTTTTACAAGCTGAAAATACTCATAAATCCTTATGGCGACATTAGGTCACAAGCAGATTTAAAGGAGAAAACATGACTTGAGTATCAAATTCCATTACATATCCTGTGCTAATTTTGAAAAAAAACAAAGTTGGAAAACTATGATTCTGTAGATCAGATAGGCAATTTTGTGCAGTCTGATCAAGACCTACACAATCCGCAAATTAAATTGTTAAATAGGCACTATTTGTTAACCCTTTACCATCTCATCAAAATTAATTAACTTAATCTTCATTGAAAATATCCGCAAGTGACAAAGTAAGTTTTCTTCAAATTTTGAGACTTCTCTTTGAAAGCTTGGAAAATTATACTGAGAAAAAACAGAAGTGATGTTTACCGCCCTTCTCCTTTTTCACAATGTTTTCCAAAGCCTCATTCCTGGTGTTCATCAAAACTGAGCAGTGTTCAGAAGAGGATAAGGGGATAACCCTTTCAGCATCAAATAAACCTATAAGACAATTTCATTGTAGAAGCACAATCAACATAATTAGACAATTTCATTGTAGAAGCACAATCAACATAATTTCAATTTCGTGACTCAGCTGCTTTCATCTACAGTGTTACAGCATGGATGACAGGGTAGATCAAAGATCGGGCTGCACATTTTGTGCAGCCTGATCTTGATCTACACTGGTAGCTGAATCTTGTATGGTGCCTTAGGGCTAACCCTTTCCCAAACAATCCCTGATTCTTATGACCCCGAGATGGGAGCCTTTTGAAAGCATTGTGGGAAAAGGAGAAAATGCTGGAAACCAGCATTTTCTCCTTTTCCCACAATGTTTTCTACCCATGTGGATACATATCACAATTTTTGAGTTACGTTTTTTTTTGTTTCTGCAAGTGCTTTCAATTTGGACCAGTCTACAAATTTTGTCATGTGGTAAAGAGTTAAGGTGAAGGTCAGCTCAGGTAATAAAGAAAAGGTTTGATCCAGACCATATACCTGTAGACAAACATTGAGTGATGTGGGTGTTTATCATAAACAAACATGCCTCATCCTGATAAAAAGGAAAAAAAAAGAATGTGTGAATACTTCACCCAGGAGGTTTTCTCACTTACAATTTAAATCTGAAACCTAGACAAATCCTCAATCCTAGGTAGGCAGGAAAGTCCTAGCAAATCAAATGGTTAGTCTTGGATTCTGCATAATAGTGTAAACATCCATGATTAAGAAGGTAAGAAGGTGATTAAGAAGGTAATAGGCAGTACTAAAAACGCTGCCTTGGCTAAATACATTTCCATTTTGGCTATCCAGAGCTGGGATACAGGAAATATGATGGCAATTTCAAAGCTGATTTTAGTGGACTGTAAAGATTTAAGTTCAACTCTTTACCACTTGACAAAATTTTGATATGAAGACTTATTTATATTTAAGCTTTTGCACGACAATTCAAGTATCAAATGATGGGTCTTGCCTTTCATAGGATAGAAAACATTTTGAGAAAAAGGAGAAGATGCTAGAACATAGCATTTACATATACGGTATTTCATTTCCCTCTGTCTGCATAACTATTCTTTCTTAGGCTAGTATGAACCACAGACATGTTTGTTAAAGGAATAGAAATAAAGAAAGTTTAAGACAGTATCACCTATTCAGCCCTTCACCAAACAGTCACAAGTTTTAATGACACTGAAGAACAAGGCTTTGAAAACGTTGTGGAAAAAGGAGAAAATGCTGGTAACCAGACAAATGTATCTGAAAACATTGTGTGAAAAGGAGAAATTGCTGGCAACCAGTATTCTCTCCTTTTCACACAGTTTTCTACACCTCGTAGAAAAATATTTGTAATTGAGTCACACTATGTAATCTATATTGTCTACAAATGTTTTCTATATGAGCATGTCTAAAATTGTGTTCATTGGTAAAGAGTTTAAATTAAATGTACAATATATTCAACCCCATGTCTAAATAAAGACTGGAAGTTTTATGATCACATATACATGTTTATATATGAATACCACAATAATCTATGTTAAGAAATGCATGTCACATATACATGTTTATATATGAATACCACAATAATCTATGTTAAGAAATGCATGTGAATACATATTAAACACTTCCGGCCGCTAAATAAATCAAATGAATATTTTTAACCAGTAGTCAACACAAAAGAATTTCTATTGCTTGGCCTACTTTCACCTTATAAAATTCACTGAATCAAAGAGTACAGATCCATGTTCAGCTAGCAAGGTCTCTGCAATCTTATCTTGATCTATACTGAACACAAAAGGTCTAAAAGTCGTGCTTAGCAGCCTAAGGGTTAAGATTGATTGCATGGCTTTACACACAGTTTTCAAGATTATTTCCAGTTTACTACAGACAGAGCTCCAGATAAGAGGCAGTCATTTTGATTTCAAAATTGAAAAAATTTAATATTCTCTTTGAAACCCTATGTTGTAGGTACTCATTAAAATCGTCTCATCAAGACGATTCTAATGAGTACCCACAACATAGAGTTTCAAAAAGAAATAATGGATTTAGAATACTATCACTCCTTATTATCTACAGCTGCTATTGCATCTATCCATGCATTGCAGGAGATACTTTTACCAGTGCCTGGAACAACATTCTTCTCAAGCTGCCGGCTGCTTTCTAGCATTACCACTTTCAAAAGAGTGATCAGCGGTGAGGGAGGAATGAATCTTGTCGCAATGGCTTCCATCAATCCTCAGAGGAAATATTCATCCAGCTGGGTAATTAACCCATTACCACACAATCCCTACTTTTGACGCCCCTGAGAGAGAAGCCTTTAGAAACCACTGTAGGAAAAGGAGAAAATGCTGGTAACCAGCATTTTCTCCCTTACCCACAGTGTTTTCTACCCTTCCCAGAACAAATTTAAATTTTTCAGTCTGCAAATGCTTTCAATTTGAACCAGTCTAAAATTTTGTCGTTTGGTAATGAGTTAAACCAGCTACCTCAAGTTCTGAAGTCATGTACTCTACTGACTGTACTACATGTACTGGCCAGTTATCTTTAATTAACGTTTTACCTCACAGATAGTCATTTCTAAACATTGCTTGTAGGAGCCTTTGGAAATCATTGTGACAAAAGATGAAATTGCTCGTGACGAGCAATTTCACCTTTTGTCACAATGTTTTCTATGCTATCAAAAGATGTCATTTACACATAAGAAACGGCTTCATCCTTTCTCCTTTTCCTACAGTGTTTTCAAAAGGCTTCTTTCTTAAGGGCGTCAAAAGTAGAGATTGTGTGGTAATGGGTTAAAAGGAACTTGGGCTGTCACTGAATGTGAATTTACCCCGCCAGCGCTTTGATTTTTTTACACAGACGGACACACGGATGGACACACGGACAGGCAGACTGATTCCAGTATACCTCCAAAAAACATTTGTTTTGTTCCGGGAATAAATAGTTGTCTGAGAATGGGTATAAAACAGTGTGGAAAATGGAGAAAATGCTGGTAACCAGCATTTTCTCCTTTTCCCATGTTTTCAACAGCCCTCTCACTGGGTCATTTAAACTCTGAGACTATGTGGCAAACGGTTAAGATTAGATATACTGTGAAAGGTGGACCAGAATAAAGATAGTAAATGCTTCTACATGAATGGGCTCAGTGTATCGTCTTTCACAAATGTATGCCAACTATTTTGTACCAGAATCTGTCAGTGCTTATCTATCCTGCTTATCTTCAACATTATCTCCTTCAAGTCCCATCATCAGCACAAAAAAGCTCCAGGTAAGTTGAGTTTTTGGAAAGGTGTCTGAAGTTTTACACCCAAGTTCAATGTTGTGGGTACTCAGAGCGCTGAGTATTCCTGAGAAATTACCAATGTTTTCCTATGACAATGCAGTATTTCTTGAATGAAATGAACTTTGGCTAAAGTATCCAATTCCCTCAGCACAGCTCGGTGAGATATGATTCAGTCTATACACTTCAAACAACAGAAAATGTTTGATTTTTGTTAACCCATTACGACACAATCCTTCCTTTCCACAATAATGAAGAAGAAAAACATTGTGGGAAAAGAAGAAAATAAATGTACTCTTTCAAACGACTGGTTTACTGGGCATAAGGCTTCAAATTCAGGTTCCCTGGATCACTAGGCCTGCATGTTACCCACCAAGCTACTGGGGTTAGCAAGGTGGAAACGTTATCTGCGATTAATAACAATTTAACTTTCTACCACACAATCCTGAGTTTTAACAACCTGGGAAAGAAGCCTTTTAAAGAAAAACATTGTGAGAGAAGGAGGTTACCAGCATTTTGTCCTTTTTCCACAGTGTTTCCTAACCTTCCAAAAATCAAATTTCGCTTTTTCAGTCACATTTGTTTTGTCATCTGCAAATGCTTTCAGTTTTAACCAGTCTATAAATCTGTCTTAAGTTATAAATTTGCTGTTGAAAGAGATATTTTTTGAAAAACATTGTGGGAAAAATAGAAAATGCCAGTTACTAGTATTTATCATTTTTCCCAAAATGTTTTCAAAAGCCTCCGTCTACCAGTAAATCTTGGTAACCTGAGGTAAAAGCCCGTGGATATCAATACCCAAATATTGACGCAAGTCACCAAAGAAGCAAAAGGTATGTTACACACTAAAACCTGTGTGTAAGGGCCGCCTCACATAGGTATGTGAGATCAGTGGAGTCTGTGAGGGGGGAAAAAAAATGCCAAAGATAACAATCTTATCAAAGTGTATCTAGTCTGCGCCCAAGGGAAACATGTACATAGAAAATCTACTCTTCCAACACCTGGAAAAACTATTTCTGTCAGTAACGAGGGACTATGATAATGCTGGCTAAGTAGATAACTCATCCTTGTTGATGTAAGTTTCAACCAATCATGAATTTGTCCATCTAACTTACCGGTAACCCTTTACCATACATTGAGGACTTTTGACGACCCTGAGATAGAAGCCTTTTGAAAACACTGTGGGGAAAGGAGAAAATGCTGGTAACCAGCATTTTCTCCTTTACCCACAATGTTTTTCTACCCTTCCCGTCAATCAAATTTTGACTTTTCAGCCACATTTATTATGTTGTCTGCAAATGCTTTCAATTTGGACCAGTCTATGTAAAGAGTTAACTCTTTGCATAAAAAATTTAATTTTATAGTCAAATATACTTTTTCTTCTGCAAATACTTTTTTTTAAATTTATAAGACTAGTCTAAATTTTTGTCATATGGTAAAGACTTAAAAGAGAGTGATGTTAAATATTTATTTTGTTTATTACTTTTCTTGAATTGTAGGGGAAATAAGAAACTTGTATGTTTCAAGCTTTTTCCCTCTTTTTTTTTTTCCCCTCAAAGCTATTAAAGCGGTTTTATGCAAGTGAGTAACCAACATGATGTCAATGGTCTATAACAGTGTTTTTGAAAAGTTCAGAGGTTGGACAATATTTAGAAAACTTCCTTGCAAGCAATTTTCATAGCCAAGTCTTTTAGTCTGAATAACTCTTTCGTACTCGACAAATCACAGGAAAGTTTGAAATCAAATTCACAAAAGCCCCATTTTTAAACAATTTAACAAAATGAGAAACATAAAGACCAGCAATTTTCTCTAATTTCCTAGTTACGTTATTGTTAAATGCACCATTAGATACCGTGGTAGACAGACAGACATAGTGCTCCAGTAACTCGAGGAATTTTTTCCACTCATAAATGCAATGCTATTCAAGCATTATCTCCTGTTTGTTTTTACCCCTCAATAAAAACAAATGAATAATATAATACTAGTAAGTCAAAACTCACCTTCTAACCTTTCTTCAGTCTATATATGTGCTTCGAAAAGTACAAAGTGGGTTATTGATGACTTGCACATAAAATGTCAAAGATTCCAAAGTGGGAATTCCAGCGAAAACTTCACACACACAGTCTAAAACACAAACAGGAACACACACTAAACAATATCATTTCCACCCAAAAGCCATCCAATATACATCCAAGATGTTTCCAGGTTACATCCACAGCATGGAGTGAAAAATTCCTCTAGTTCTTACAATATACCTGGATTCTTTTACCCTTAGTCCCACTGATCTTAGTTTTCTACATGACCCTGCAAAGGAACGCTCTTGAAAAAGAAAACAATGCTAGTTATCAGCAATTTTACTCTCCTTTAGAAAAAATGTTTTGCCATTTTAACTCTGCCAGGCGACAAAATTTTAGCCTTGTCCAAATTGAAAGCATTAATTTTGCAGATGACAATTTCAGTGGTGCTCAAATGGTGAATTTTTTTTTTTATGAGTAAGAAAACATTAGGAGAAAAGGAGGAGAATGGTGGTTAACAGCATTTTCTTCTTTTCCTACGATTTCAAAAGACTTCATTTTCAGGAGCGTCAAAAGTTGGTACTCTGTGGTAAATGGTTAAGTCTTTACCAAATAATCCCTGGTTTTCACGACCCTGGGAAAGAAGCTTTTTGATAACACTGTGAGAAAAGGAGAAAATGCTGGTAAGCAGCATTTTCTCCATTTCCCTCAAAGTTTTCTACCCTGCTGGAAACAAACTTTTATTGATGAGTTACCGTTATATTGTTGTTTGCAGGTGCTTTCAATTTGGACAAGGCTAAATTTTTGTCATTTGGCAAAGAGTTAAAAGACAGATCCAGATCATATTTGCATCACTTTACTTTTCAGCTTCAAATCCCTTATCAATTGGACAAGCCTTAACTCATTACTAAACAACAAAATTTTAGACTTGTCCAAATCGAAACCATTTACAGACGACAAAATAAGTGACTGAAAAATTGAAATTTGTATTGTGAAGGGTAGAAAACATTGTGGGAAAAGGAGAAAATGCTGGTTACCAGCTTATTCTCCTTTTCCCACAATGTTTTCTAAAGGCTTCTTTCTCAGGGGCATCAAAAGTAGGGATTGAGTGGTAATGTGTTAAATTTGGTCAACTGGAAGAGTTAACCCTTTACCACACAATACTGAGATTAAAAAGTTCTGAGGAAAAGACCTAAAAAAATTGTGGTAAACAGCATTTTTCTCCTTTATTCACAATACTGTCTAATAATCTTTCCAAAAGCAATTTCTTCCTCACTTAACCAATATTGTCTTCTGCAAATTCTTTAATCAATTTGTGACAAGTCTTAAAAATAAATAGTAAAGGGTCAACTCAGTACATCCTGCAGACAGCTTTAGTATCACAATAATGGGACTTTATTTATGGGAGTACAGATTCTTGAAAAAATTAGAGCAAATGCTGATAACCAATATTTTCTTCTTTTCCCACAATTATTACATTAAAGCCTCTTTCTTCAGAATATCAAAACATGGGACTATTTGGTCAAGGGTCTACAAGCCAATACTGCAGCACAGTAATCTATCTATCTCGAAAATTACCATCAGACTTCATGAATAACCCAGAAATCCTTTGGGAGAATCCCCCTGTCTCATTCTGTATGTATGTTAAGCACATTTACACCAAAACACATGATCTGATACCAAAAATTCACCAAAACACACCAGCCAATTGATTTCACTTTAAGTAATGATCCTGAGGGAAAAAACATTGGCTTAGAATGATATTGCTGTGAAAGGCCTCTATTTGCAACTCACAGGAACAACTGGCAGAGCTTGTAATGACACATTGAGAAATGGATAAAATGCATATGAACAGCATTTTCCCTTTTCTGATAATGTCTCCTGACTTTTAAAAAGCAAATCTATCAATTGAACAAAACTCAAGTTGTATCAATAAATGTTGTCAGTTTTGATACGCCAAATATCAGTCTGTTGTCTGGAAGAGAGTTATCACCCTTTTTGAGGTATTTGTCAAAGACAATTTAGCACTTTGAGTTCAATATTGAATTTTGAAGACCCATGTTGTATCATATTTTTAGAAAGCTGAAAGAAATAAATCCATTTAAACTCAATTTTTCTCTGGCAAATTAATTTCGATGGCACTTGATATGATTTTGCAAATGTCATGTTAAAATATACTGGGTGAGGCCATCTATCGTGGAAATACTGATTTTTGATTGAAATAAGTTCACCCGCTCATAGCCTTCTATTGGCGCACAGATACAAAATTTGTGTACCAATTGCTTGGTCCTGAGATTTTCGTTCCATAACAAGTTCGTCCCATAGCATGTTCATCCCATGACTGACTGCTACTCAAATACATAGGGCATGAATATTTATAGAACAAAATAAATTTCATGTGGCGAATTAAACGTTAACAAAGATATTCAAAATCATTGTTCTAAGGTACAAACTTCATTTTATTCCATATATTCACATCATTTCTCCCTCTATCCATTATGCATGCTACTGTCAAGGGACATTACTCCTGATTCCTCCTAATGATCAAAAAGACACCACCAATACACAGATAATACTAACTTTGTCGAGTACTCTCCCATCAATCAAAAAGGTATTCAGTCACTGCTTATAAGGTTGACTTTCAAACCAATATTTCAATAATATTTCTTTTTATTTCAAAATACTAATTCCACCTAATGGCTTCCTTGACACACATCAGTGTTCTCAACGCTTTGATTTGAGAGTTTAAAGTTTCCATTCGCTGACAAAGGTCACTTGTTCATAACAATATATCATATTTCTGGTTTTATACCAGCCTTGACAAAGGTCAAATCAACCACTACAACTGGATGCCATTTTTCCACATGATTCCAATTTTAGGACTTGTCCCGGAGGCCTGGCTCCTATGGCATGAGATTGCCAAATAAGAGTTTCCGGTTCACAGAATGAGATCTGCACCCATGCCCAACCTACTATGCCACACTGAACCGATTTTGTAAAGATCATGTACTGTAACTAAAACAAAGGTGTCCAGTTCAAACATCCTTAACCACATTTTTGTAAAAACATGGAAATATTCAATAATGGACAAAGAGAGAGATTACCCTTTACTAACTGACATAATTTTAGCATTGTCCAAAATGGAGGTATCTGCAGAAGACAATTTCATCGTAGCTTAACTCTTTACCAAACGATAAAATTTTAGAATGGTCCAAATTGAAAGCATTAATTTGCAGACAACAAATTCAACTTGATTCAAAAATTTAGATTTGCCTCCAGCTGGGTAGAATACATTGTGGGAAAGGGAGAAAATGCTGCTTACCACCATTTTCTGCTTTTCCACGATGTTTTCAAAAAGCTTTTATCTAAGGGTCATGAAAACCAGGGATTGTTTGGTAAAGGGTTAAATGATGCAATACTCCTTTGATAGGGAAGAAAAAAATTGAGGGAAAAAGGAGAAAATGCTGGCTACCACCATTTTCTCCTTTTTTTAGAATATTTTCACAAGGTTAGCATCGTGGAGTAAAGGATTAAGGGTAAAATATGGAGAATATCAGTAACTCTTATCTCATTATGTTACTCATTAGAATGAATAAGGAGGT
Organism: Tridacna crocea; assembly: GCA_943736015.1. NCBI lineage: Eukaryota > Metazoa > Mollusca > Bivalvia > Cardiida > Cardiidae > Tridacna > Tridacna crocea. Next base: position 52,809,270 of record OX031064.1, on the reverse strand, counting down.
TAGTGAAACATGTACTATCTTACAGGAAGAAATCTCCAAACAGCTTTCATGTCTAGAATTGGCAGCATAACCTCTTTGGAATAATCATGTAAAATTATGCATGTATTAAATCAATACCGTAATACACCAAATTGATGCACCCTGACGCTATACAAAACACCAACAAGACACTCCTATTAACAGCCAATTTCAAGATACAGTACTTTGATCCTACTGTTTTAATCAGTGCCCTGTGCAAAGAATCTTCGTGAGCCAAGGTTACGATCACTATGTGGATTTTATCTTGGCTGATTGAGCCCGATTTTGAGATTCCTGCCATGTGCCCTCTATTGGATGCTGGTTATTACCCCCCTTTACATCATATTTCTAAAAGCCAAAGAAATATCGTTTTACAAACTGCTTACGAATACACATGAAGCGATAAGCAGACATCTACGTGGGTTTCCATCTTTACCATCTATTTGAGAGATAAAATGCTACAAGTGATTTCATCCGTTGCAGTCAGAGCCAGCTGCATCCAATGAAAAAGTGTATTAGGGGAATGTAAAAACCAAGCTGGATCCGCCAAGGGTAGAGTAGCGCAGTGAATCATCAGCCTTGGCTTGTGAAGATGTGTGCAAAGTGGTCGCCTTTTGAAAGACCCCGTAGCATAAATGCAAATTGTATCAATTTGCGATTCATTTGGACAGCATTCATAATACATACAGAACACTAATACAGTAAAACCTCTCCTCCCGACCACCCCGACAGTACGAGCAACCCGCTATTAAGAACGATTTTTGCCAGAACGGAATTTTTCCTTCTTCAAGATCAATGATCATAACCCCGGAAATACGAAAACCCGCTATTCCGAAATTACGACCACCCTTTTCAGTACCAATATGAATTTACCTGTGGATTTTCACCCCGAGAAACGACCACTCGATTTCCATAAAATCTTTACAAGCAGCTAATTTTCACGCGTCCATAATGGCGAACCATAGACTGTGCCACATGTACGAATATTCTTGGGTCCGATGGAAATGACAATTAATTATCGGTCTGTTGTTTGTCCACTGACAATTGATTGTAACGTGATTGTGTTAATTAATCAGGATGTTACGTAACATAATCAAATGACCTGTGAATGGGTATGTTTAAACCATCGATTTGGCTTTCACACGGCAATCAAGCGTTTATCACACGTCTCTGACCCGGATAACAAACATTTCTACATCCGGGTGACCAGGTTTATTGTTTATAGCTTACTGATGTAATTTACGACGTTTGAGGTTAGCGGTGATCGAGATGGGATTATCATTTTGAATTTGAACTTTACATACTGTAATTATACCGTAACGAATATGCGATTGTTAACAAGTGAACACGAAGAAAGTAAGAGCGACGATTAGCAGGCCTGTTCGAATTTTAAACTCGGATGAAAAGAATAGAGGGGTGGTGGGTCCGTATACGTCAATCGTTCAAATATCAGCCCGTATTCGAAAATCTTTGTTTTAGAATGAAATTCGGCAGTTGGAGTATGAGTTTTTAAGACTACACGAAGTGAAAAAGCATAAATTCTATCAGAACTAACATAAGATCCTTTAGTCTTCAGATGCATTTAGTTAATGTACATACCTGGTTTTGATTGTTTTAAATAGATCTAGGCAATTATGAATTGACATGCTTTTACAGGTGGATTTATTTCACAAATTTAAGGAAAAATAATACTTTTCAGTGAACATGAAAATGTTGTTGTCATTTTCATACTTAGGCTTCCCTACATCAAATGCATTTACAACTCGCGTCATTTAGCCCTGCACAAGTCTACTCAGAGCCTGGGTTTATATCAAAATGTAGGCCAGTGAAACCCGGAAATCAGACCACCCCACTAATAAGACCAAATTTTAAAAGTACCGTGAGTGGTCTTAATAGAGGAGTTTTACTGTATTGTATGCTTGTCTTTCCTAAATGTTTTTTTTTTTATTTCAAGTAAGGTGACAAAATAAATGTGATGCCAAAAGTTTATAAAGGTATTGGAAGTGTATGTATATTGGGATATTTAGGCTTTAACCCCTTACCGTATGATGCCAACTTTTAATGACCCTTGGAAAGACGCCTTTTGAAAACGTTGTGGGAAAAGGAGAAAATTCTGGTAACCAGCGTTTTCTCCTTTTCCTACAATGTTTTCTATCCTATCAAAGAAAGACTTTCCCATTTGAGCCACATTGAAAGTGTCATCTGAATTAATGCTAAAAATCAAAATATGGCTTGTCTGCATTTGTAGACATTTGCAAACAAGGTAACTGTGATGAAAAATTATTGTATTTTTACCTTCAAGGGGAAGAAAACATTGTTGGAAAAGGAGTAAAGGCCACAATGTTTACTAAAGGCTTCCTCTTCAGGGTTGTCAAAAGTATAGGGATTGTGTGGTAATGGTTTGGAAGGGAACTCATTGTGTTGCACAGTGCACTTGTTGTGTGCCAAATCAAGTTCCCTACTTAACCCCTTCCCAAACGACAAACTTTTGGACTAGACCAAATTGAAAGCATTTGCAGACGACAATACAACTCTTGCTGAAAAGATGATTTCTGTCTATGATAGGGTAGAAAACATCGTGGGAAAAGGAGAAAACCCTGGTTAGCAGCATTTTCTCCTTTTCCCACGATGTTTTCAAAAGGCTACTATTCCAGACCCGTAAAAACCAGGGATTGTTTGGGAAAGGGTTAATAAAATGATATACAATCTAAACTGTCAACAGAAACTGTTCAGTAATTGTTCCCCATGACAGAGAAATCAACTGTGTGTCAAGATTAACCCTTTACCATGTTGTATGGCTTTTCCCACAATATTTTTTGTCCTTCTCATAACGAATTCAAATGCTTAGCCTCATTTTCTTTCCTGTCTGTAAATACTTTCCATGTGGACAAGGGTACAATCCAAAAATTACCCAACACTGCATTTGAAATAATGGATTTAAACCAATCAAACAGTGTCAACTCTGTGATACAATCTATTAACTCTTTACCAAACAGTCTCATGTGTAAACAACCCTAAGAAGGTGAGAAGGTGCTTGAAAACACTGTGGGAGAAGGAAAAGATATGGCTAATTAGCATTTTCTTCTTTTCCAACAATTTTTTTTTACCTTTTCTGAGCCAAATTTTATAATTTCAGCTATCTTTGTCATCTGCAAATGTTTCCTTCAATGAGTGTAAGTACAGTAGATTCCGCTTATTTGCAAGTCCTATTTGTCAGAGAAAATATTGCGAATAAGCGGTCGGCCCGATAATCCGATAGCTCTTTCCAGACCGGAAGTCAAACCAGAGTTGCAGACGATCGTTTCGTTCTAATGACAGACGTTCAGCTCTTGGATCCCGATCATTTGATTAATGTTCATAATATTTTGAATATGTGTATTTCAAACTAAACAAGTTTTAAAAAATCATTTGTGTGCTTACTTTATTTACCCATCAAGTGCACATAGCACCAGAAACGATCCTGGCTGTTAGCCATGGTGATGCTTCGTTTGACATAAAATTCAACACAAACTTTTTGTCAACACAGGTTTCGACGCATATCTCCAGTTTCCGGTTATCAAACATTTACTCCATGTGTACATGTATATTCTTACACAACATGATCGTGTACTGTGCACCTGTATAAACCCCGACTCGCCACCAGCTGTTATGTTGAATGGGTGAATAAATTTTGTGTGACGTCATAGACTGATTGCCGCGCAGACGATTCTGTTTTAACGCATCAATTTAGGCCATACCATTTAAAGCAGACCTAAATAAGAAACGGTTTTCTGTGTTTTTCACAGTTTACATTCGGTACACCTTACTTCACTGTGTTGTAAGCTGTACGGCACAAAATGTGTAGTCACTTCCAAGATGGCGGACTGTTTACTTGGAGAAAGGTGGGTGTCACATTTTATCATCAATAACTTTTTTTCTTGAAACCTTCGAGACATGATACTTATAATATATTGTGTGGGAATGATGGGGTAAGCCTCGGTGCTATATAGCAAAGAGCCAGTGCCATTATTCAATACGTTATATCGGCGTAAACATTGCCATTGGGTAAAATTTGAATTTGAAGTGAGGAACTTGCATCGTTTTTAGTCATAGAATGGAAAATAAGCTAATGCAGTGGGTGAAGGTTGTAGTTTCTGTAGGTATTTATCACGTGCTTTCCAATGATTACGGTCATTTTTGTGAAATATGTCTAGAAAGACCGGAAAACATGTGTTTTGTATATCGCTAATGCAGCGGTGTAGTCCACATCAACAATTTCACACACAGCGGTGTAGACCCGATTTTTTCTGAACGGTTTAGACACAATTTAAAGCACAATATATGTACGGTTTAGACACAACTGGCTTGGTCTTGAATCTTCTTTTCTGAAGATAACGTAACTAGGCGTTAATCCAGAATCATGAAAATTGGCACCAACAGTTCGAGACAGTCTCCCTTATTACCGACACCCACGGAAGGAACCATCTGGAACCGAAAAAGGATCATCGTGGAACGAAAAGAGATAGTTGGGAACAAAAGAGTGCATCAAGACATTATCTACGATATTATTTATGTAATAGTGAGTATTATATCACGAAGAAATAAATTATGAAATTACTAATTAATTTCTGTGCGCTTATAAATCAATTTCATCATGATGGCAGCCATAATTTCAATCATTCACTTAGGATGATGATTACCATCCTGGACTTGACAATCATTTTCATTTCGAAGTTGTTTTAAATACTGTCGCTGATTCGTATCTTGGTATCTGTTTGTTTAATATCTAGTTAAAGATGCCCGTCTACAGCCGGTGAGCAGAAATGCTGTTAAATTAATAAAAAACATAGCATGGTACAGAAAATCGGTCCTTATTGTACGCAAGGATAAATTACTGACATGTATGGTGGAACTGAAAAAAAAATAGAAACGCGGAGGTTTATGTTAGAAACCGAGCATTGGTCGGAAGATAACTGGCTGACGATCGAAGCTGTAAACAATGACAGTGCATCACGGAAATTTATCCTTGCTTTCCACCTAAAGTCGGATACGGTGTAACTTGCATATCACTCTCATGCACTCCGGATCATTACATTCACCTCTGTAGTGGGCTCAGAAAGTAGTCCGTCAGTACGCGATACCTTCGTCACATGACCAGAACTCAAAATGGCGACACAAACGCCGGTGAAAGAAAGACCAATATCGATTACTTCTTGTGCTGTTGAAACAGCATACAGCAAATCTGACTAAGTGGTAGGCAATGTGAAAAAGACGGATTTTCTGAAAAGCTTAAATGTCTTTTAAAGGACCATAACTTGTTTTTTAATCTTATAACCAAAGATTTATAGGTGTATTAAAACTGTTGTCATCATTCCTGGGCGCAGCCATTTTTGTTAAACTTGGCGTAAGATTCTGATCAGTAAAGAGGCTCGAAAAAAAAAATAGTTCCATTTATACTGTATACAGGTAAATTCATCAGTTTGAACGCACCTATAATGTATCCAGAATCATATTTCCATTGTATACCTTATAATTTTACACACGAAACAGTTAAAGAGTAACAAAACATCTTTTCCTCGGTTTGACAAGATTCTTGTCATTTAGTCCATCGCAGAGATGTATGTGAGAGTAACGAACGACAACTCTGCTCGGAGATTGCTTGCATATAGGCTGCGACCTCCGTCTGAAAATCGAGGCTGCAACAGAGAAGCCTACATTTTCTTTTGTTTTCTCAGTATACGCAGGGCGAAGGTCAAATATAGTCACGAGACAATGTATGATCATTATACAAATATACCAGAATGTATAACGGATATCGAAAATCTTCGATTCAAAAACCAGAAACGATGAGTCTGTTTAGATGGAAGGCCGCAACTCGGCGAAATGCATTTTCTATCGATTGTTATCTATGCAAGCTTGTCAGGCGAAATATTTGGCATGAAGATATAAGAATGACTATATTTTGATAAAATAAAAACAAAATGAGTTAAAACTGGCTTAAAATGAGTATAAGGATCTCTCTAAAGCTTTTAGTTTCTGTGCCACTGTTCGAGTAAAATATGACCAGTAGGTTAACAGGGAATGGGGGATCAAAAAAAAAAAAAAAAATGCGGTAAAAATTACGTAATTATTGTTTTTTTACCCCAAAAGGAAAAATCATAAGATGGAATTCCATGTGATCGATATTCACAATTTTAATTTACCATTGTACAATTTGATTTCATTATATACGGGTCATGGATATATATTTATAAAATCGAATATTACCCATCAAGATTAGTTATCACATAAAGTTTTTTATTTATTCTTATCGTTTGTTTCTTTTGGCCCCGGACTACATCTGGTAGTAGACTGGTGTCAGTCCATTAAATAGAACCTTTTCATTAAAACAAAATCATCAAGTAAAACTGCAAAATGGAAACTCTGTGTTCTCAATGCTCTGAATGTCTGTATTTCAGAAGAAGGGCAAGTAACAACACATATTTCTGTGACTTTGCTGTAGTTGTGTACCTTGTTTATTAGAATGACTTAAATGCAAGGCCTGAATGCCAGGCTACATCTGGTAGGTGAATATACAGACCCGTTCGCGAAGTACCAAAGCAATTTTAATTTCCCATATTTTGAAAGAAAGGCAGTCGATGATTAGTGAAACACTTTCAAAACATGAATAATTCCCGTGGCATCTTATTTGATATAAGTTTGTCTTTTAGAAATTACAGGATAGCAATAGTATTGTACATGTATTTCCAAAAGCCCTGATGTTACTTTTGTTCCATGAAGTGTCAAACAAGAGTCTCTAAATCTCCTCCAAATGAGCATTGGTAGCACGTGAATGGCGTGCAACTGGAATATAAGATAGACAAAGTTTTTTTAAAGCAGGTAAATGGTATGCAACACAAATATCAAAAGACCAAAGTCTTTGCAGTTCATGTCTAGACCACAGATAGAATCAGATTTTGTGTCTAAACCGTACAGTATATAAAGCTTATGTGTGTGTCTAAACCGTTCAGAAAACGCCGTGTCTACACCGCTGTGTGTAAAATTGTTGATGTGGACTACACCGCTGCATTAGCGATATACAAAACACATGTTTTCGGGTCTTTCTAGACATGTTTCACAAAAATGACCGTAATCATTGGAAAGCATGTGATGAATACCTACAGAAACAACAGCCTTCACCCACTGCATTAGCTTATTTTCCATTCTATACCTAAAAACGATGCAAGTTCCTCACTTCAAATTCAAATTTTACCCAATGGCAATGTTTACGCCGATATAACGTATCGAATAATGGCACTGGCTCTTTGCTATATAGCACCGAGGCTTACCACATCATTCCCCCACAATATATTATAAGTATCATGTCTCGAAGGTTTCAAGAAAAAAAGTAATTGATGATAAAATGTGACACCCACCTTTCTCCAAGTAAACAGTCCGCCATCTTGGAAGTGACTACACATTTGTGCCGTACAGCTTACAACACAGTGTACTTTCACGCCTGTAGTCAAATACTGTTTGTCACAAATTGGATTACCAACGAGACACTAACAAACATTTATGTTTTTTTTCCCTAGTGTGTAATTATCTGATCGGTTATTTCGATCGGTCTTTCTTGTTACGGGTAAAGTGCCGAATTCGTCTGCAGTTGCTTTCGGGGAGCGATAGATACAGATCGGACTGCACAGAATGTGTAGTCTGATCATAGAACGTCTATGTTCGTTTTTTTTCCCCCGAGTTATACCAAGACAAGATTTAAGTCCATGTAGTCATCTTTTCGCCAATTTTCCTGCCCTAAAATTACCATTTTATTAATCAGTGCTCTTGGATGTGGATGTACAGCCTGGTACCCGAAATCTCGCGTAACCGTCCAATAGTTTGAAAATCGGCAACCAGTGAAGCTTTATATTCAGAATGTCGGCCATTTGCAGATGTTTTGTAACCGTTATTACACTTTCTTAAATGAAAAGAATAACATGAAATACGCCAAGAATTTTTATCTTTAATGATTAGATTATGAAAACGGATCATGTCGGACTCGTCGTTTGTGTACTGCTACATTAGTTTTTAATCTGTGATTCTCTGTACGCACTGAAATTCGACTTTTATCTTTTTGAGTAACCTTTTTTTTCCCGGACAGATTGAAATTTTTCGCTGTCTTATCCCACAGAATTGCTAATAAACACTAGAATTTCGAATCATGTGCTAATTTTTCGTTGCAAAAAACCGAAATGTTCTATTTACGGGATCCCGATTAAGCGTTGAAATTTACGTTGTCGAAGTAGGAAATGGATCGGTGCTGGACCAAATCTTGCAAATAACCGAAAATCCCGATAAACAGGGTTGCAATTAAGTGGAATCCACTGTATAGTTAAAGTGTTACACATTTTACAGTCCTAATACTGACAAAAAATGCACATAAAAGAGAACTACCACAAAGGTATTCCGCTCTCCAGCACCTCACAAACATAAAACATGTGTTTAGCCTCCACAATGTGTCAGTTATCCCAGAGTTCAATACAGATCAATGCATATCAAAAGCTCAGTATGGGTTCCCTAGACAATCTTGCTAATGGTATGAGCCATGCAGCCCAGTATATGACTCACTTCAGTAACAGCTGATTATATTGATTAGTATTACCCTTGTCTAACTCTTTACCAAACGACAAAACTTTGGACTAGACCAAATTGAAAACATTTGCCAAATACAAAATGAATATGACTCAGAAATTGAAATTCGAGGTGGGATGTGAAGAAAATATTGTGGGAAAAGGAGAAAATGCTGGTAACCAGCATTTTCTCCTTTTCCCACAATGTTTTCAAAAACTGTCTTTTTCACGACTGTTAAAAGTGGGGATTGTGTGATAAAGAGTTGGGGCCACCTAAGACGAGATCCATTGAGAATGACAGAAGTTTTTTTTTAGCTAGTTACTACAGTGTCTTTCAAAACTTTAATTGCCATTGAAGTCAGTATAGATCAAGATCAGACTATTCAAAATATGAGTTCTGATTGTTGATCTATACTGCAAAAGGCTGAAAGATGCTTTCTGAGTCTACTAGCCAGACATTAGTAATTCAAGGATGCTCCTTTATCCAGAATGTCTCAGCCAAAGTGGATAGTGAAGACCAAGAATCAGACCACAGCATTTTCTCCTTTTCCCCACCAAGTTTTCTGCCCTTTCACCATTTTAACCCTTTACCACACAATCCCCACTTTTAACGACCCTGAGAAAAAAGGACTTTTGAAAACATTGTGGGAAAAGGAGAAAATGCTGGTAACAAGCATATTCTCCTTTTCCCACAATGTCTTCTATACTTCCCACGACAAATTTCAATATTTGAGTCTTATTTATCGTCTGCAAATGCTTTCAATTTAGAACAGTCTAAAATTTTATTGTCTGTTAAAGATATAAGTAAGATGTAAATACAGTCTGTATGTGCTTCTAATCTGGGTAAGTCCTAACTATAATTGTAATTTCAAAGCCATTATTGAATGCTAGGTATATTGGCTGTCTGGATCAAGTTCAAAAGACTATACCCGTACAACAAGACGCAGTGTACAGAGATAAAGGAAAATCAATGTTTTTATCAATAAAATCAATCAAGGTCCAATGTCACTTTTCAACTATTGTAATTAAACCATCACAACAAAAAACTGCTACTCAAGTTGGCTATTACACAGCAGACACCATTTGAAAACATCACATGCAAAGAAGCAAATTGCTCCTTACGAGATGTATTCCATTTAGAGCAATGTTTTTCTGTCCTATTCTACCTTTTCCCCTCAATTTCAACATTCGGTTTTCCTTTACAAAATAACCCAGTTTCATTGAACCTGTGGGAAAAGGCCTCTGAAAGCATTGTGGGAAAAGGAGAAAATGGTGGTAACCAGCATTTCCTCCTTTTCTTGCAATGTTTTCAATCCTATCAACTATGAATTCAATTATTTGAGCCAGTTTTAAAATTTTCATGCCCATTATATGCATTCAATTCTGACAAGCATACATTTCTGTAGTACAGTTTACCCTTTACCAAATGACAAAATTTTAGACTGGTCCAAATTGAAAGCAGTTGCAGACAACAAAATAAAAGTAAAAATTTGAAATGTCTTTCGGAAGGGAAGAAAACACTGTGGAAAAAGGAGAAAATGCTGGTTACCAGCATTTTCTCCTTTTCCCACAATGTTTTCTGAAGGCTTCTTTCTCAGGGTCGTCAAAAGTCGGGATTGTGTAGACAATTAAGACTTGGTGTCTGTTGCTGCTTGCTACATCACTGGTTCATTGCACACAGTATCAAAATATGATCGACCAGCCTCTCAGTATCACAGGATATGGTCACGCTATATTGGATACAGATACTGAATAATGAATATTACAGAGCGCGGATACATACACAGAATATGGATGGGATAATAACATATATTACACAGGACACAAAAAACAAAGGCATTTTGCCATGATACATTACATTAACTCTTTACCACACAATCCCGACTTTTAACGACCCTGAGAAAGAAGCCTTTTGAAAACTTTGTGGCAAAAGGAGAAAATGCTGGTAATCAGCATTTTCTCCTTTTACCACAAAGTTTTCTACCCTACCCAGACCATATTTCAATTTTTCAGTCACAATTATTTTGTCATCTGCAAATGCTTACAATTTGGACCAGTCTATAATTTCTTTGTTTGGTAAAGGGTTAACTAACCATTCATAAGACTGTTCTTAGTCTTATTCTCCAGAATTTTTTCAACCCATTACCACACAATCCTTACTTTTGACACCCCTGGAAAAGAAGCCTTTTGAAAACGTGGGAAAAGGATAAAATGCTGGTACCCAGCATTTTCTCCTTTCCAACAATGTTTTCTACCCTTCACAAAACTCATTTCAAATTTTCAGTCGCTTTCATTTTGTTGTCTGCAAATGCTTTCGATTTGGACAAAAATTGTGTTGTTTGGTAATTAGTTAAAGGTGAAGTAATGCAAGAGTCACCTTGTATCTGATTGACTTAAACCATAATGGTTTAAGCCAATCGGAAGTTGTGATACTTTCACATTTAGTAAATCTTGGAGAATGAGACCAGAAAGGTCTTAAGAATGGTTGGTGAATATGGATCCTGTTTGGGCCTTTTTAACTCTTTACCAAACTACAAACTTTTGGACTGGTCCAAATTGAAAGCATTTGCAGACGACAATTCAACACTTGGTGAAAGATGATTTGTCTATGATAGGGTTGAAAACATTGTGGGGAAAAGGAGAAAATGCTGGTTACCAGCATTTTCTTCTTTTCCCACAATGTTTTCAATAGGCTACTACTCCAGACCCGTAAAAACCTGGGATTGTTTGGGAAAGGATTTAACTTATTACCACACAATCCAGAGCTTACACTATGGTCACAATGTGAAACTGCCGCCTGCCGATTTTTAGACATCGGTGGATTTTTTAAATTACATGCCGCCGGCCGATTTTTTACAAATCGGTGAGAGTGGTCATAAATAACTGCCACAAAAAGGCCATCTGGCGGATTCCGGGCGGCGGCAGGCAGTTTCCTAAGTTCGAGGGGTGTGGGGTGTCATCAGGGTGTCAGCCGGTGGCAGTTAGGCGACAGTCCGGCAGCCGTCAGATTTTACCTGCCACCGCCCGGCGGCCTGGTGGACACCGACCATTTACAACTGACAACGGCCGGCGATCGGGCGTTCGAACGGCCACCGACAGGCGCCCGCCCGATGATCTGACGGCGGCAGGCTAGTTTACAGGGGATATATCTAGCTAGATTGCTCTCGTATCATTATAAAGTATTCATCATTATTATCAACCACAAGATAAATAGATCTAATTTTTAAGAATTTTTTCCTTCCAACAAGTTGCCCCCTAAAGGCAAGGGGCAAGACAAAGCGCCAGCACCGAAGCGCAAGAGACCAGAGCCCAACCCAGCAATATGCAAGTCTCTGAGTCGCCCTGGTGCTGTTAGAATCGCCATGACGACAAATTCTTATTGTGAATAGCCTCGGATTTACATTCAGGGGCCCAGGAGTCTGCACTCGGCAGATCGCTATCCTGCCACCTACCAACACTGACAGCTGCCTTCCATCTGCTTATCAATCTCCGCCCTGCCGCCGGCAGGTATTTTTAAATCGCGCGGTGGCATGTCGGTAGCATAACTGTAGCAGGCCGGATGCTGGAGAGTGGCAGTAAGTTCTACCGATCGCCGGCCGAAGATTGAAGGCCCTCGAACCCCGTGACGACTGAGTAAAAATCGCGCTGCCGCTTGATTGCCACCGCGCGACCACGAAATGCGCCCGGCCGGCGCCCTGATGACAGCCACAATTGGAAAAAATCGGCCAGTGGCAGTCAGAATTTTAACTTTTTCTTAAAACTTCAGCGGCGTCCTAGCGGCGTCTAAAATGGCGCCTACCGATTGTGCCTGCCACCGAGCTGCCACAGGTCGAATTTGAGTGAAAACTGGCAGTTACCACGCCGGCAGGCGGCATTTACTGATTTGTGACCGTACTATTAGACAAGCCTGTGAGGAACAAAACTTGAAAACAATTTTTTTCTAAAACTATTAACTTCGAGTCCTGGACTCGCTTTAAAACCAAGGAGAACAGAGATTTACCCTTTACCAAACAATACCTGGTTATTACAGATCAGAAAAAGAAACCTTTTGAAAAATTTGTGGAAAAGGGAGAAAATGCTGGTAACCAGTATTTTCTCCTTTTCCCACAATGTTTTTTACCCTTTCCACACGGAATTTTGATTTTTGAGTCACACTGATGTGTATCATCTGCATTTAGGCTATCAATTTGGAGTAATCCAAAATCTTGTAATTTGGTAAAGAGTTAAACAATTGAACAAAGGCATGTCCTTTCCTGTTGTCTGTCAAGTATTGCTGACTGACAGTGACATATCAAATTAAGTTATTATTTCCTGACTGAAGGGCTAATTTTCCAGTGTTAAACTCTTTACTAAGCCATAAAATTTTAGACTTCTCCAAATAGAAAACATTTGAAGTGGACAACATTTGGGAAAGGTAGAAAAAACTGTGGAATATTGCGACATCCTCATCATATTCAGCATATCACACTGATGAAGTTCAGAGTCTTTGTGTAGTTTGATCTTGATCCAGACATTGTTTGCCACAGCCGCAGCAGTTGTACTTTATTAAATGATGTAAGGGTTAATTGTAGTGTCTACATTATGACGTTAACTCTCTACCAAGCAGTCCGCCCATTTCATACCCTCATCGACAAACAGACATTCGAAAACATCGTTAGAAAAGCCATTTTTTTTCCTGTTCCAAAAAAATATACTGAAAAAAACATTTAAACCAAATGAAATTGTCACCTTGCAAAGATTTAAATTCAGATGAATCCAAAATTGTCCTTTATCCCTTCCTCACATAGTCCCTGGAGTTTCAACCACCCTGAAGAAGATGGCTTTTGAAAACATTGTGCCATTTGTGGGAAATGGAGAAATTGCTGGTAACCAGCATTTTCTCCTTTTCCAACACTGTTTTCTGCCATTTTAACAGACAGAAATTATCTTCTGAGCTAGATGACAAAATTAATGTGGTCTGCAATTCCTGCTTTCAGGACCAGTCTACAGTATAGTCATGTGGTAATGAGTTTAGAAAGGGATAATAGATAATTACCATCTTAAAACCAATCATCTCACACGCTTAATCGACCCTTTACCAGACAATCCCACCCTTTAACAACTCATTCATAGGTTATTATGGGTCTGTGGTAAGGTGTTTAAACATTTTAAACCCTACTTAACTGTGCACACTTTGTGGCAAGAAAATGGATTTTTCCAAAGAGCTCTGTGAGAAATGAAGTGCTCTACTAGCAATGGATCACTGATGGATACAACAAGCCACACATTTTAGGTCCCATAACCTACACATACTTTCTATGCAGTCTAACTATGCTCGACTTTGTAGGCAGAAGCATCTTCCGTTTTGATCTGCATTCCAAGTGTTAATTTTATCTAAACTTATAGTGCTGATTACACGGTTGGTTGGTTGTATTGGGCTTTAACCCATTACCACTCAATCCCTACTTTTGACGCCACAGAGAAAGAAGCCTTTATAAAACATTGTGGGAAAAGGAGAAAATGCTGGTTACCAGCATCTTCTCCTTTTCTCACAATGTTTTCTACCCTTCACAGAACAAATTTCAAATTTTCAGTCACTTTTATTTTGTCGTCTGCAAATGCTTTCGATTTGGACAAGCCTAAAATATTGTCGTGTGGTAATGAGTTAACCCTTTCCCAAACGACAAATTTTGGACTCTTCCAAACCGAAAGAGTTTGCAGACGACAATTTTGTATTTTGAGAAAATGACAGAAAGTTCTCAAAAAGGGTAGAAAACACTGTGGGAAAAGGAGAAACTGCTCGTCACGAGCAATTTCTCCTTTTCCCACAGTGTTTTCAAAAGTCTTTAACTGCAGACATGTAAAAACCAGGGCTTGTTTGGGAAAGGATTAACACAACTTTAACAGCTACAGTCATACCATGGCAGTCGGTGACACGCATGGTTTTCCAGGTATCCCACTCACAAGTTCACAACCACCGCATCATGAGTCTGACACCCACACCACTGAGCCACCTGGGTGGGCGCTGATTACATAAACTTCATCTTGCAGATGTTAATCCATATCAACAACAGATGAAACAAAGGCAATACATGCAAAAGCATCCTCCTGCTTTGAAAATGACTTAACCCTTTACCACACAGAAAAATTTTAGACTGGTCCAATATGAAAGCACTTGCAGACCACAAAATAAATGTAACTCAAAAATTGTAATTTGTTTACAGCAAGGTAGAAAACATCGTGGGAAAAGGAGAAAATGCTGGTTACCAGCATTTTCTCTTTTTCCCACAATTTTTTTCAAAAGATTTCTATCTCAGGGTTGTAAAAACCAGGGATTGTTTGGTAAAGGGTTATATACTGTCAAAAGCAGGCAAAAGAAATATATCCAAACAAGTTAATTTTCACACCACCCCATTTTTACCAAGTTGATAAAAAGATACCAGGTACCAAGATAGTCTTAACCAAACAATCACCAGACCTGTTTTGATGACCCTGCAAAAGGGTAGGGATCTAAAAAGGTTGTGGGAAAAGAAGAAAATGCTGATAACCAGCATTTTCTACTTGCCTGATGCTTTGCTATCCGAGTTTGTATACCATCACCTGAGCTGTACTTTAGTTGTTGTCTGCAATAATTGCTTTCAATTTTTGAACATGGTCAAATATTAATGTATGTAAATGTGTTGAATGCAAGAGGCCAGGATATCCAGTTTGACTCCATGCTGGTAAATATATTATGATATTTTGATAGATAATTATTTCAAGGGGGGATGAATCAAATTTTTATCCATATACCTGAACCCTGTAATCTAGGTCAATCCACTCCCTTATCATTCTATCTCCTCTTCTGGACTCTTTCTACCTGTCTAAACCTTTTCTTATACCCTCATCGATAGGGAAATGGTGACTTTCATTCATTTTGAGCCATGCTCTGTGAAAAGGGGGCTTAATGTATCTGCGAAATGTATTGATTCGGGCCAGCCTGTGCAATCCGCGCAGGCTGACCTGAGCTGAAACTTTTATTGGGTTAATTATTTGTTTACCCAAGGACCAGTCTTTCTCATGATTAAGTTGGTTGTGTTGAAAAAGTGGATATTATGGACACATAAGCATGTGCTGGCCTGCTTGGTACCATGGATCATGGTGATGTATTAAGCCCCCTTTTGTCAGAGCATGGCACAATTTTTCAAAAAGATATGGTCAAAAATATCCAAACGCACCAGAATTTGCTTTAGTTTCTTTGAAAAGTGTAAAAGCCCTACTTTTAACAGTATTTCTACTTTGTTTCTGACCTGCAGTCAGCAGGAATCAAACCTGGACTGCTACATCATCAAACAGCTGAGTCCAGCACTCATTCAGTACCAACATATCATATGACCCACTTTTTAACCCATTACCACACAATCCCTACTTTTGACGCCCCTGAGAAAGAAGTCTTTTGAAAACAATGTGGGAAAAGGAGAAAATGCTGGTAACCAGCATTTTCTCCTTTTCCCACAGTGTTTTCTACCTTTCCAAGAACAAATTTCAATTTTTCAGTTGCCTTTATTTTGCTGTCTCACGGTCTGCAAATGCTTTCAATTTAGACCAGTCTAAATTTCTCTTGTGGGGTAATGGGTTAACTTGTCCCCAAGTTATCGTAACTATTAGACTAATATAATGACTAAATTACTAATTACATGCATGGCAACGAAGATTATAGCATCTGCACATACATGTTAGAAAACACACACCCAACCTGGCATAGTCACAATAGCAAGACTCGGATGAAATAAATTTATACATAATTTACTAATTAAGTGGAAATTTTGAGAAATAGAAAATTTAACCCTTTACAAGATGGCAAAATTTTACACCTATCCAAATTGAAAGCATTTGTAGATGACAATTTCATAGTGTCTAACATGACTCCTTATGTCTTTGATAGGGTAGAAAACTTTTTGGAAAAGGAGAAAATGCTGGTTAGCAGCATTTTCTTCTTTTTCTACAATGTTTTCAAAAAGCTTCCTACTTCAGAGTAGTTAAAAGTCATCATTGTCTCGTAAAGGGCTAAGAAAATTACTGATTTGGGAATTTTCAGGGCCCATATTCTGCCCCAAAAGCCAGGTAGGAAAATCTCCACAGAGATAAGATGATTCAAACAAGCCAGCTCTATGATGTATAAACATGGCAGTGCATTTAGTGAAGACCTGCACAGAATACCCAAGTATAACTGTGAGCTTAACCCATCGTATTCGTCCTTCTGATCAATTTTCAAAGAATTTTCACTCACCTCAAACAAAGCAAACTACAACTTTCTTGTTTCACTGACTTCAGGACTTTGAAAATATCCTCACACACTCTACACAGACAATCCACTCCACTCTGAAATAACAAAAGCAGAAATACTCGTCAAATATATTATATTGCTACAACTGAGTTTCCGGGTCAAAATGGTGATCATAATTGTATTTCTACTTTGACCCATTACCACACAATCCCTACTTTTGACGCCCCTGAGAAAGAAGCCTTTTGAAAACACTGTGGGAAAAGGAGAAAATGCTGGTAACCAGCATTTTCTCCTTTTCCCACAGTGTTTCCCACCCTTCCCAGAGCAAATTTCAATTTTTCAGTCACCTTTATTTTATTGTCTGCCAATGCTTTCATTTTGAACCAGTCTAAAATTTTGTTGTGTGGTAAAGTCTTAATTTATCATACATGTACAACAAAAATGTAGACCTGTATAAACTGAAAGCATTTGCAGACCGTTTAAATGTGATCAAATGGTGGATTTTTTTCTCTCATATGGTACAAAACAGTGGCCATGGGAAAAGGAAAAGTGCCTGTAACAGCAATTTCCTGCTTTTCCAACAATGTTTTCACTAACCACTTCTTTCTTATGGTTGTTAAAACTCATGATTATGTAGTAAAGGATTACAACCCTTGATCAAACCACAACATTACAAACATGTCCAATTTGATAGAGTATACAGACAACAAGCTAAAATGTGGTCCAAGTGGTTGGAGACATCATTGAAAGGGAACAAAATATTTTGGAAAAAGGAGAAAATGCCGATTATCCTCATAAATTTCAAAAGCCCTCTTCCTCCGGGTCTTAACCCTTTACCACACCATCCCGCCAAGTCTTAACCCTGAAAAAGAATCCTTCAAAACCACTCAGGGGCAGCAAAAGTAGGTATTGTGTGGCAATGGATTAAATCAAGTTTGTCCAATAAGTGACTGAATCGTAGGTGTAACAATATTGAGTTCCCCAATGCCTCAGACAGCCGTGTTACATAGGTAACATTGTACACCTAGTCTTGTCCTATCAGAAGCAGAAAATTGACCATTAGCAAAACATTTCTGGCCAAGATCAGCCTGAGCAGATTGACCCAAGTTGACACAAATTTTGAAGACGATTTAAACCTTTGCCACACAATTCCAAGTTTCAACGACCCTGAAAGAGAAGACTTTTGAAAACATTGTGGGAAAAGGAGAAAATGCCGGTAACCAGTATTTCCTCCATAAATTCCCACAATGCTTTTTACCCGATCGAAACAAAAATCAAAGTTTTGGTTACATTTAATTTGTTGTCAACAAATGCTTTCGATTTGGGCCAGTCTAAACAGACTGGAAGGAAACTGTAAGTCTATTACAAATGAACTAAAAACATTGATACTAGTACTTGTACATTGTACAGATTAAATTCATTCATTCCTTTGTGAATATTGCACATCCTGTTAACCCTTTACCACACACAGTGGAAAAAATTGTGGGAAAAGGAGAAAATGCAGGTACTGTGCATTTTCTCCTTTTCCCATAATATTTTCTACCATTCCCCAGCACAACTTTCCATTCTTGAGTCAAAGGTAATTTTGTCGTCTACGAAGGCTTTCAGTTTGGACCAGTCTAAAATTTTTGTTATGAGGTAGAGTTAATATCCCCTATGAAAAAAAGATATTTTCTATAAATTCATTTCAATAAATAAGTCATTGTATATTCAAGTTCTTTATATGACAATACAGTTGAATATTTATTCATTGTAGCAATTTCAGACCACAAACCAAATGTGGCTCTGGAAGTGGAGCCATTGTGGGAAATGGAGAAATGGAGAAAATGCTGGTTACCAGCATTTATAATGTACTTTTCCTACATTGTTTTGAAAAGGCCTTTTTTTCCTAAGTCGTTATAACCTTGAACTTGCTTGTTAAAGGGTTACAGAATGTAAGTATAGGATATCCACTGAGTATGAGGTCTTAAGAAGGAAATGGGCATGGGCTTCAAGTAACACCGATGTTATGTCTACAATATTGTGGTATTTTGGTTCTAATGCACCCTTTCTCTTAACTCTTTACCACATGAGAAAATTTTAGACTGGTCCAAAATGAAAGCACTTGCAGACGACAAAATAAAGGTAACTGAAAAATTGAAATTTGGTTTGGGAAGGGTAGAAAACACTTTGGGAAAAGGAGAAAATGCTGGTTACCAGCATTTTCTCCTTTTCCCACAGTGTTTTCAAAAGGCTTCTTTTTAAAGGTCGTTAAAAGTCGGGATTGTGTGGTAAAGAGTTAAAAGACCAACTGTTGATTTGTCCATATTAGCACAGTTTAGCCTCTGGAGCAAAAAAGCCCTCTTGTGGATTTTTCTTGTTGCTAGAAAGCAAGTCAATTTTGACAAATTTATCCATCATCTTACACCATTTAACTGTTGTCTTTCAGTTTACAGACATCCTCATGAATACAAAGAAAGCAATCTTTCTGCTTTTTTAAAAACTGATTTAGGCTATATTGAACAAGGGAATCTTCTTGCAATAAGTAGAAAAAAAAACTTGAAAAACATGTGGAAAAGGGATTAAATTTGGGGCATTGAGTTTTTCTTTCCTTCAGCATTTTCTTTTTTCCTTTTCCTACAATGTAAAAACGCTTTATACGATTGTGAGATAAAGAGTTCAGGGAGATAAGTCAGAGGGAAGTCACTGCACTCTTATGAAGACCTCTCTCCTCTCACAGGTAAAACTGACTCTATGTAACACATTAGTAGCAAACGTGTGTTTTCTTATAGATATATTACAACAGGAGAAAAAGCTAGAAAATTGCTTTTATGATCAATCAAGCAGATCAAAACATCAGGCTGGATTTATAAATATTGTACTTTGTATGGATATCATTTGCTTTTAGTACGGCCATAGCTCCAGATACAGGGTGTGATTTTGATTTTAAGACTAAGGATGTTTATTATTCTCCATTAATCCCTATGTTGTGGGTACTCATTAGGAATGACCTTTCTTTAAACATGAGTTTGGCATGCCTCCCTTAGTAACACAGAATATCAGTTGTCAAGCCTGACAAGCTAACCAGAAAAAGGCATAGAATACAAAGAGAAAGAGCTGATACTTTGCTCTATAAAATAATTACAATAATTTTTTTTTTCCGAATTTTCTTATCAATTCGAATAGTGTTGGCTGTTGTGATAATCAAATAAATAAGATCAAATTATCGCATGTCGATAACAAATTGTGTCAGGCTTTTACGTTTACATGACGCCCATTGCTGTGTTTTCATTGGCCGATAAGACGTTGGAACAGCCATCAATCAAAATCGGGAAAATATTCAACTTTCTCAGATGATTCTAATTAGTACCCAAAACATAGGGTTTCAAAGAGAAATAATAGATTAACCCTTTCCCAAACAATCCCTGGTTTTTACAAGTCTGGCATAGTAGTGTTTTGAAAACATCATGGGAAAAGGAGAAAATGCTGGTAACCAGCATTTTCTCCTTTTCTCACAATGTTTCCTACCCTATCATAGACAGAAATCATCTTTTCACCAAGAGTTGAATTGTCTTCTGCAAATGCCTTAAATTCGGTCTAGTCCAAAAGTTTGTCGTTTGGCAAAGGGTTAAAAATACCATCACTCCCTCTTTACTGGAGCTCTGAAGGTGTTTTCAACACTATTTTCAACACTTTTTTTAATCATGATGCACAAACGCATGGTTTCCTAGTTTTTTTCTGCCAGAATTCCAGTTACCAGCATTTTCTCATTTTCCCACAATGTTTTTTGAAGGCTTCTCTTCAGGGTAGTTTTCAAGCCCCGGCAGCTAAGTTCGTAGTGCACAGGATTTCAGAATAGGGGGTCGTGAATTCGATCCCTGGCTCAGCCAATTTCTTTCCATGGATTGATGATAGATAATGTAGTCATTACAACTGGATTCATTCCTCTCTCACCGCTGTTTCAATGATGGTTACTTGGGAAAGCAGACAGTGGCTTGGAAATAACATTGTGCGGAGAAGTGGAGAAACTCAAGGAAAGCATGGATAGGTGCACTGCCTGCCGCACTATAAATGAAGTAATTTTAAAAACAGCGTTAAACACCATTCCATCAATCATTAGGGTCATTAAAAGTCAGGATTGTATGGTAAAGGGTTAACCAAATGACAAAATTTTGGGTCTGGACCAAATTGAAAGCATTTGCAAACAACAATTTTAGTATGGCTTACCAGTATAATTTTTCCTGATAAACCCTAGAAAACATATCTGGAAAAGAAGAAAATGCTGGCTACCAACGATGAAAACAATGTGGGAAAAGGAGAAATGCTGTTCACCAGCATTTTATCCTTTTCCCACATTGCTTTAAATAGGCTTCCATCACAAAGTCATTAAAAGAAAATGGGATGTGTGTGATAAAGGGTTAAGCACATTGTAACCTTAGCCAGAAGACTAAACCCTTTACCACATAATGGTGACCTTTGACGACCCTGAGCAGAAGCCTTTTGAAAACATTGTGGGAAAAGGATAAAATGCTGGAAACCAGCATTTCCTCCTTTTCCCCACAATGTTTTCAACCCTTCCCAAGTCAAATTATGATTTTTCAGTCACATTTATTTTGTCGTCTGTAAATGCTTTCAATTTTGACCAATCCAAGATTTTTAAAACAGTATCGTTTGGTAAAGAGTTAAAGGGTTACTCTTTCCCAAAATGAAAAATTTAAGACTGGTCCAAAATGAAAGCCTTTGCAGATGACAAAATAAATGTGACTAAAGAATTCAAATTTGTTTTAGGCAGGGAAGTAAACATTGAGGGAAAAGGAGAAAATGGTTACAAGCATTTTCTCCTTTTCCCTCAATGCTTTCAAAAGGCTTCTTTCACATGTGGTGTTAAAAGTCGGGACTGTGTGGTTAAAGGTTAAGTACAACAAGTAACCCAAGGCAGAGGACTTGAACCCCAGGACACTGTAAGATCATACATGTATTTACCAACAATAATGACATATTTCAGCATGAATGACTTTACTCAACAAAAAATAATGATGACACTGTTTATGTTATTTAAAAGAGAACAATACATATAAATCGTCCATTCTTGAATGATAGCTAATGCCTTAGGGTTGAGTTTTTGAAGTGTATAAAACTGATCAACTTTATATCTATCAACTTCAATCATTTGAGATAATAAAAATACATTAGTAGCCATCTTTATTTCAAAACTGAGCCTGTTACACATAGCTCAGTTAGTACATATATTAATATATACGACAAAGTGAAAGGGTAAATGAATTTTAACTGCTCATAGCTTGAAAGTTTCCCGATTTTTTACACACTTAGGAGCAAGTTATGCATGAAATTGTAGACCTCTTCCTTACGAAAAATTAATTTTCTACAAAAGATGCATGTGAATAAGAATTTAGGTCATTCACCTTCCACTTTCTAACAGCTCTTTAACTCTTTACCAGACTATAAAATGTTACAAATGTTGTGCTTTTCAAAAGCATTTGCAGATTACAAGTTCAATGTGGCTAAATTATTGGATCTATCTTTATAGGGTCAAAAAAAAAAGATAATGATGGTTGGAGAAAAGCTGTTTGCCAGAATTTTCTCCTTTTCTCACACAATTTTAAAAGTTGTCTTTGTAAGCACATTACCATACAGCCCTCACTTTTACAATCCCTATAGCACAGAAATTTTGAAAGATTGTGGGCGAGGAAGAAAAAGCTAGTAAACAGCATTTTATCCTTTTATCACACTGTTGTCTTTCTTATCCCTTATCAAATATAAATCTGACCATTTGAGCAATATTCAATCTGTTGTCTATAAAATTTCATGTTTCCTAGAATAAAATGTTGTTTGGTAAAGGGTTAAAACTTGAGGTTGTATGGTAATTGGAGTCAAATCTACCAAACCAAAAATTTACTGCCTGGTCAAAATTGAAAGCATTTGCAAACTACAAAATAAATGTGACTGAAAAGTTGAAATTTGGTTTTAAAAGGGTATAAAACAGTGGGAAAAGGGGAAAATGCAGGTTACCAGCATTTACTCCTTTTCCCATCATGTTTTTTGAAGGCTTCTTACCTGGTTCATTAAAACCCAGGGAATGTTTGGTAAAGGGTTAAGCCTTAATATCAGACAGATTTTCACTTACACTATCCCTTGACCTGAATATTTCATACCCACAGCTGTCTAGACAGAGCTTCTGAAAAACTGACCATTAAATTTGAAATAAAAGTCCCATTAAAATACACACTGGGAGGACATTCTCCCATTGAAGTAACTTGTAATTAGTCCTATGTGTATCTTGTTTTGGATGCATTTGTCATTTTCAGATATCCCCTTCATATCAAGTTTTTTGCAAGTGCCTTGGACTTGACTCTAACTTAACTCTAAAGTTATAAAACAAAATAAAAATTTCGACTAACTGAATTAAAAGCATTAATTATAGGCTTTTGATAAGCAATTTCACCTTTCGCCACTATGTTTTCCAAAGGCTCCTACAAGCAATGCATAATTCTATGGAGTAAAGGGTTAATAGGCTAGAAAACTCTGTTGAATAAAATAATCCCAAGTCATACCAGCATCTTCTTCTTCCGCAATGTTTTCAAAAGCCTTCTGCCACAGGGTCATCAAATGTAAGTTTGTTTTGCTATGGGATGCCATTTACTTTGACTAATTCCTAAGACTATGTTCTTTCTCCACATGTTATCATTTACAAATTTCTCCTGACAGACAGCCGACTGGTTTGCAGAAATTCAAAAATAATTAATTTTATATTCACGAAACTCATAACAAAGGTACCAACAGCTGGCTGGACAGACAAAAGTTACCACTACTTTGCAATGTCTTTGCAGAACTTCAACCCTTATCGTGCTGAATGATTTAAATGGAACTTTTCAAGCTGATAGTAGAAACTCAACTAATGCTTTTTTTAACTCTTTACCACACAATCCCGACTTTTAACAACCCCGAGAAAGAAGCCTGTAAAAACATTGTGGTAAAAGGAGAAAATGCTAGTAACTAACCTTTTCTCCTTTACTCACAATGTTTTCTAACCATTCAAAGTAAGAAATCATTATATTATGAAGATTTAATTTGTCTGCAGATGCTTTGAATGTGGTCCAGTCCAAAAATGTGTTGTTTGGTAAAGAGTAAAGTAATTGCTTGATGATGAGATATTGTCATGACTGCCTACGAGTCATTATTTCATGCTTTGGGAATTAGAGCTGGGGCGATATCATCGATGCATCGGTGCATCGTGATATTTTTGCTGGCGATAGTATATCGCGATACTTACTCATTGTATCGATACTTGGCGATACATTTACGTCGTGTGCACAGTGTGTGTGATCATGTTTAAGTGTACATGATTCGTGTATGAAATAGAAAAAAATACGCACAATTTGTCTCTGCTATACAAACAAGAACATACAAACAACTCGCCCTAGAAACAATGAAATTCATAAAACTTTGCAATTCGGGGAATAATTTGCAGCGAAATGTTTAATCACTCGCTCTTGCCTAGGGTTTTCCCGGTTTTAAATATAGATGCTCATTCGGAACACTTTAAGGTTATTATATTTTGTTCGTGCCCAAAAAGTTGCGGCTTTTTTGATCGGTTTGCCTCCTTAACATTTTTGTCACAAGGACCGTAAGATAAAATAAAGCATTCACTGACAAGGTCATTTGATTTACCTGACGAATATAAGCTGCAATTTTATTATTTGCTAGCGAAAGATAGCTCAGTTTGAAATGTCTTTGTTCTTTCTAAGTAACAAATGAATGAGTTGCGGATCGGCAACCGTCTTCCGAAGTTGACAATAGTGCGAGTTTTGACGCTGAGAAATTTGAAATGACGTCTTTGACGCTGAAAGTATCTGCCTAATTGTCAATCTGACGCATTAAGTTATGATCTAGAGCTTCATATAACCTAGCTTTCATGCATCCAGCAGAAATATGGGCTAAACACGATCAGTATAAAATGCAAAGGGCACGCGCATGATCAGGAAGCTGGCGAGTCATTTATGACAATGTAATATAGGTGTTAATACTCTTATCTGGTGTAAAGTGACAGATTTTAAAGTTACCTGCTATTCAAAATGGCAAAGTGATGTTAAATAATGTAGTAATACTTCTCCAAAAATTAATTGTCACGAAAAAATAGATCGCCAAAAAGCCGTGAAAACCCACGACACTACAATGATCAGCGTGGCATCGGCCGATTAGAGGGACTTCAAACTATCTTCACATTTTTAATAATGAAGTTAAACAGTGAATTTACAAAAAACTATGAATAAAACAATAAGTTTGGGGCTAAAATTCTGTTCATGAGTGAAAAAAATTTAAATCTACCGGGGGGGGGGGGGGGGGGGGGGGATGGTCGGCGAATGCTTGAAATAGGTCTATAGGTCTATTTTTTTTTTTAAAACTGGCTTGGAAATTAAAATTAGAGGACCAAAATGAATGATATTAAATAAAGCAAAAACTCTAAATGGTATTGCATTGCCGTTGATTTTTGAAGTACAAAACACAACATCCTCATAAACTTAATATCATGTAGATAAATTGTCTTACCTGCTTGTTTTAGCAAACATTTGTATTGATTTTGCCAAAAATGTTTGCACAGTTTAAGGAAAGGTTCCTAAAGTTTTTGAAGAGCTTAATATACATGTAAGTGTGAACATGTAGATCTATCTATAAAATCTTGTTTGTGCATATGGCATGAAAACAGTCTCTCTTTTAATAGGCTGTCATTAAGTATATCTGGATCAATTAAGTATCGTGATATCGTATCGTATCGCCTGCCTGATATCGTGATAGTATCATGATACATTTTTCTTGGCGATACCCAGCTCTATTGGGAATAAAGCTTGTTGTCAAGGATAATACCCCAAATAGGCACACATGATTTGTCCCTTTGGTAATTTAATTTAATTCTTTACGAAATGACAAAATTGTAGGCTGTTCCAAATTGAACGCATTTGCAGACGACAAAATAAATGTGACTGAAAAATTTAAATTTGGTTTGGGATGGGTAGAAAACGTAGAAAAAGTAGAAAATGCGTTTTCTCCTTTTCCCACAATGTTTTCAAAAGGCTTCTTACTTAGGGTCATTAAAAGTCAGGATTGTGTGGTAAAGAGTTATATGCATTTTTTGAAGAAAAATATCTCCTCATGGGTCAATGTAGATCCAAGATCAGACTGCACAGAATTTGCACTCTGATCTTAATCTATACTGTTGGAAAAAGGTCAGCGAGTTGCAATCAGCAGCCTAAGGGTTGAAATGTTGGCCTTTTTTCTCCTTTTCCACAATATATTTTACACTATCAAGAACGAGATCTAGATCCACCTTCTTCTTTTGAGCTCTAGCTGCCCTCTGCAAATGCTCTGAGTTCGGACATGTGCATCAGTTTGTTGTTTGGTAAGAGATGATATTTGCTTTCCGATCTTGATCATCATTGTCTCAAAATGCACACATGTGATACTCTGCATTTCAAGTACCCTGTGCTTGCAATATGAAATGGAATTCAGTGGTGACCTCAGGTGCCATTTTCTTCTGGTTTTGATGGAGGTGATCAAATACACTAAGGGTACCTATCTTCCATCTTAAATGTGATCAGTTTGATTAGCCTATTTGCAGATCTTCGCCAACGAGGTCCATCCCATAAGTACAAGTTTGAATCCCAGATGACAGACTTCATCCATCAGTAGGCTTCTTGGGAAGATTCCGATCGCTTGCATCATTGCAAGAATTATTCCCGTAAACCATGAGGAATGACTGCCAGAGACATCCCGACAGACATCACAACGAGCTTAACCCAGTTTTACGTTTAATCTCCAAATCCTAGGACAGGATATATTCCATCGACAACTTCCTTTAAAAATCGCGTGTATCGTAGAGTCTACATATTTTATTTCAGACTGTCGGCAACAGAAGAGTGCAAATGGAGGTTGGCGATTTTTTTCACGTGCCTAATTCCGCATCAAATTCGTGTCATTTCACGTGAAATCGATCGAATTTGCAGTAAAATTAGATAAAACAAGATATCAACATGAACTTACCGCAAGGTTATGAGCGTAACTTCCAAAATATTACATCCAAACCCCGCCGAATAATGACCCAGATCAAGTGCAGGGCCGGTAATAATATGCAAATGAGATGAGACAGCTATCCAAAATTAGAAAGCCTGGCTGTTACATTCATTGAATCGAAATTCTGATAAAGAGAGAAACATTTCTTATTCTTTGAAAATTTTGATTTAGTGACATTCTTCCTGATAGCATGTGATCCAAAAATATTATTTTCATAGAAAGTGAAAGAAAAAATGGTATTTAGTAGTCTTGATGGCTAGATATGAAAGGCGAATTATCTGTACTCGTAGGTGAAAATTACCTATGCCGATGATGTCATCAAGGAAGAAAGATAATTTCTAAAACTTCGCAAGTTTATATCGTTTCTTTCTACAGTAGTTATTTCCCTTGTATAATACAAACACGCATTTATAAATGGTCATGGCTTGACGTTTCCGACAGTCAAGCACGATCATATAGATTGAAACTTTCAGCAATATTTTGGACGCTGCATTGCCATACGAGCAGCACAGATCGATCCAGGATCGCCCAATCCAGTTTCGCCACTCTGAACAAAGTGCAACAGAGACTTTATTAAGGTCTTGACAAGAGAACCCAAGGTCTCTACTTGCCACATACGATCTAAAGATCAGGGTACACAGAAACTATACTTTGATCTTTAATTTATTTACAGTTATAGTCATTTTCTTGTTTCCACACAATCAAAATTGAGGTTAATTTACTTTTAAAATATAATTTCGATTTATTTATCACATATGAGCCATGCTTTGTGAAAGAGGACTTAATCTATTTGCCAAAAATATCGACCCAGGTCAGCCTGCGCAATTCGCGCAGGCTGACCTGAGCCGAAACTTTTCGCTGTTGCTCAATTTTCTGCATGTCAAAGTACTAGTCTATCATGTGATTGAGTTGGTTATCAGAAAAGAAAGTGGATATTACGGATCCTCAAGTATGTGATGGCTTGCTCATTACCACGGATCATGGCGATGCATTAAGCCCCTTTTTGCTAGAGCGTGGTTTGTATGCATTTGAGGAACAAGTTCTTACAACCAGAAACATGCACGTAGATAAGAGGTGCCAAAGGGAATGGGGTTGAAGGGACATCTTTTAGATATGTGCCTCAGAGCTTTATTATCAAAATTAAACATTGTCTACATTTGAAGTATCCCTGTCATCACTTTACTTATCAATCAATCATCAATCTATGCTCTCTCTCTCTCTCTCTCTCTCTCTCTCTCTCTCTCTCTCTCTCTCGCACGTTTGCTTCTACCTCGTTCGCGAATGAGGACATGGCAGCTAATGACAGCTACGAAAGCAATTGACTTTTACTAGACCTTTTTCTTAGGTATTTGTTTGTATTCGTTTTCAACAGATTTTGGAATAGAACAATAAAACGTGCCATTAGAGCATCGTAAGGGACCCAACATGTTCTTTCTGAATAGAAATAAGACCCAATTTATGTACCTATTATGAGACATGCTCTATGAAAAGGGGACTTAATGCATCTGCGAAAAGTATCGACTCAGGTCATCCTGGGCGGATTGTGCAGGATTACCTTGGCACAAGCTTTTCGCTATTGGTCAGTTTTCTGTATGTTCTAGGGCCACTCTTCCTCCAGATTTTAAAAGTCATTCATTTGACTAAGTGGGTTTTATGAATCTCTGCGATTGCTTGCTTGGTTCCATGGATCACCGGGGTACATTAACCCTTTACCACACAATCCCTACTTTTAACGACCCTGTGAAAGAAGTCTTTGGAAAACCTTGTGGGAAAAGGAGAAAATGCTGGTAACCAGCATTTTCTCCTTTTCCCACAATGTTTTCTGTCCTTTGACAAAACAAATTTCAAATTTTCAGTCTCTTTTAGTTTGTCGTCTGCAGATGCTTTCGATTTGGACAAACCCAAAATTTTGTCGTTTGGTAATGAGTTAAGCCCCCTTTTGCCAGAGCATGGCTCATATGCTTTAAGGTCGCTTCAGTCTTATCAAAGCAGAAAATGTGGACAAATGATAAGACATGTTCTGACCGATACACTTACCACGAAGGTATCCGGATTGCGTAAGCGGACAAGGGTTAGTACTTTTTGATCGAATGTATTAACTCTTTACCAAACATGCAATGCTTTGATTTTACGACCCTGAGATAAACGCCTTTTTGAAAACATTGTGGGAAAAGGAGAAAATGCAGGTAACCAGCATCTTTTCCTTTTCCCACAATGCTTTCTACCCTTCACATAATAGATTTCAAATTCCACGTCAAATTTATTTTATAGTCTGCGCATGGAAGAGTCTAAAATTTTGTCGGTTCGTAAGGAGATAACCCGCCTTCGGACAGTCCATGACTATTTCATGAAGCAAGGGAAACAATTCGTATTAAATTATTGCTTATAAGATTTATCTCCCTTGAATTTTGATACATCTACCTGGAAGATAAAAACACTCGCTAGCTTGCATTTTGTCACCCCCTACATTGATAAGGCCCTTTTATTTATTGAACATAAGAGCTCTGCGTACCTTGGTGGTGTGGTGATTCAGGGGCGGGGTCGAAGATCGAATTTTTTCGTGTGAATGACCTTTAGGAAGACAAAAGCTGAGCCCTTGTCTTGTTTGTTTCTATTGGAGTTTAACATCATCTTCAGAAATTGGATCATATTACGGCGATCAGTGCACCTCTGCATGTGTTTCCTGGCTTTGTCACATTCGTTTAAGTTTTTTTTCAGTGACACTGACTATATTACTCGATTGCATCAGAGGTGAGAGGCGTAAAACCAGCGGAAGATTGCCTTGACCGAGTATCGAACCTTCAAACACTAGGTCACGAGTCAGATATGCTATCAACTGAGCTACCCGACCGAACCATTGTTTAGTAATGGCGAAAAAAAGGACACACATGGATAAGGAAATTTGTCTCCGCAATATGACTGGAATATTACTTACAGGGATCATGTGGGGGTGGGGGTTGGGAAGGGAGACTCAGGTCTTTATCACGAAAGAAAACCTCACTGAAATCAGGTAGGAGGATGGCTTGCAAAGTTACTATCAATTGATTAAAGATTTACTTATATATTAAACAACAACAGATTTTGGGATACCTAGCGCTCTCAGATAATTAAAAAAATTAACCCAGAATCTAACAAAGGCGTGTTTGACAGACACGTGATCAGTCAGTCGAGTTGACTACTTGGGATGGTATTCAAATCACCACGATGACGTCATACCTGAAAATGAGCTATCGATGTTTACAGGCAAAAAAGTCTAATAATTTTGACTCAAACCATCCAATTTATTTCCGATTGCAAAAAAAAATCGATTCACCCTAGATTTGTAAATGAAATCTAGAAACCTTTAAGGTTGCACATAATTGAGGTTAAAGCACTTATCTAATTATCTATTAAGTTTATGCTTGTCGTCAAAATAGTGAAAACAGAACTCTTAACAACCATTCTTTACGTGTTCTCGCCAGGTTCATTGAGTTTCCATTTCGGCTTTACAAAAACCTACCAAGGCTTCGCTGCTTAGGCAGAATAGAAATGCACTGCACACTCACACTTTAATTAACTCATTATCAAACGACAATATTATAGACTTGTCCAAATTGAAAGCATTTGCAGACGACAAAAAAAAAAGTGACTGAAAATTTGAAATTTGTTTTGTGAAGGATAGAAAACATTGTGGGAAAAGAAAATGTTGGTTACCAGCATTTTCTCCTTTTCCCACAATGTTTTCAAAAGGCTTCTTCCTCAGGGGCGTCAAAAGTAGGGATTGGTGGTAATGGGTTAATCCTTCGCCACACGATCCCGAATTTTGACGATCCTGAGGAAGAAAGCTTTTGAAAACATCATAAGAAAAGGAGAAAATGCTGGTAACCAGCAATTTCTCCCTTTTCCACAATGTTTGCCTCTCAATTCTTGTTTTTAAGACCAAATACAGTCCATTAAAGAGAAAAACACTCCGTAAATACCGTCAATACCGACAGTTAAAATTTTGACGAGTGGTAAAGAGCCCCCGCTGCCGCAATATAGCATAGGCCTACATAGTGCGGAAAACGGCGTCAAACACCACACAGAGAAACGCTAACAATTAAGAGTTTCAACTACTTAAAATGCCTTTTAAAAAACTTTGTGGGAAAAGGAGAAAATACCTTAACAAGTACCTTTTTCTCTATTCCACTATTTTCCCTACATCTTTTCAAGGCCAAATTAAGCCTTTCTCTAACACTCCCTGGTTTCACGAGCATGAAAAAGAAACCTTTTGAAAACTTCGTGGGAAAAGCAGAAAATGCTGGTTATCAAAAACAAATTTCAGTTTTTGAGTCATATTTATTTTGTGGTCTGGAAATGCTTAGTCTAAAGCTTTAACGTTTGGTAACGAGTTAACCCTTTATTCCATAGATACTCATTTCCATGCATTGCTTGTAGGAGCCTTTGGAAAACATTGTGGCAAAAGGTGACATTGCTCGTCATGCGCAATTTCACCTTTTGCAACAATGTTTTCTATGCTATCAAAAGGTGTAATATACACTCGTGTATAAGCAACTGCTTCATCCTTGGTGTTATTTAGGGTCAATTAGAGATACCGTGGAAATGCCTCATGGGGTAAAGGGTTAAATGCAACCAATGGAACAGTATTCTATTTGACATCTTTAACTCTTTACCAAACGACAAAATTTTGGACTAGTCAAATTGAAAGCATTTGCAGACGACAAAATAAAAGTGACTAAGAATTTGAAATTTGTTTTGTGAAGGGTAGAAAACATTGTGGGAAAAGGAGAAAATGCTGGTTAACAGCATTTTCTCCTTTTCCCACGATGTTTTCTAAACTTCGGGCTTCTTTCTCAGGGTCGTCACAAGTAGGGATTGTGTGTTAATGGGTTAAATGTTTTCAATTTTGACAAGCGTTACATTTTGTTGTCTGATATAGCCATCTTGTAGTAAATGTAAGTCTTAAGGTAAGACTAGGCTGGTTACCGCCCCTGATACTACTACGTGTATAATACACGGTATGTACAACGGTGGCCAGTTCAATCGTAAGACCCGTGTAATGCACTTCCGGTGAAAATTCTAATTGGTTGATAAATAAGGATAAATAAGGATTTATGCAAAAATAATATTTTTGCACATTTCTAACGGATCAGAAATTCCGTTTGTGTCTATCTTGAAATTATTTTTTGATAGTTTTGTTAGTTTTCTGAAAAGGGAGGTAATTATTATCTCTTTTTGAATTCAGAATATAGTGGTTTTAGATTTATAAATGATAACTCGAAGAAGGAAAAAATGGAAAAAAATGAAATGGTGAAAGTAGTTCAATAATATTCATTTTTAATTATAGCTAATTTTGCAGGATGATATTTTAGTGGAAACAGCTGTTTTCTATTACACACGTCTTACCTTAACTCTAACAGCGCCAAGTAAATAAACTCGACGTCTTCCGACCGCTCTAAATAGAATCCAAAGCTTACAAAGATTTTGATTATATACGCTTGACCACACAAGCGGATGGTACAGATCAAGGATCAGACTGCACATTCTGTGCAGTCTGATCTTGATATATGCCGTCCGCAAAAGTCATCTTGGCGCCGAAAGGATTCATGAAGTGTTGGGACATACGGTACATGTTTGGTCCCACCTAAACCAACCACTTAACCTGGCTAATTACAAGGCCAAATACCTGCCATACTGTCCAAGACCGGTACATAGGCCATCGCCTTAGTAATAGAATAAATATTTGCTAACGTAAATACGTTTATATCTCAGTCAATACATTATCTAATTGACCAACAAAATGTCCAAATAGCCAGGATAAAATTCCGATCACGGCTATTGTCACTCGTTCTAAAACACACATTGATTAATATAAAGCTCTCCTAACCGTAGATAGTTTAGGCTCTTGAAAATTAAAAAAAAAACATATCTATGAATGACAAATCAGACCTTGATGCAGAGGAACAGAAGTTCTCTGACAGGGTAGAAAACATTGTGGGGAAATACTGACTACTAATATTTTTTCTTTTTCGAACGATATTCTTCATCTCAGAGGCTTCTTCCTCACGGTCATCGATATCACTACATTGCTTAATTTAAGTTTAAAGATATCTATTTTACATCGATTGAGAAACAAGTTATTACAGCTCATAGGCCTACTAATCTATCTCGATTCTGCTTCCTGGGAACTACACCATGCAGTATTCGCGCCATTGTGTGGGCCAATGAAAAATCACCTAAGTTGACTCCCGCTCCCGGGTATCGAACTCGGGACCTATAGGTTATGAGGCCGAAGCTCTACCTCACGACCACCGGACAACATTGCTTGGTAAAGGGAGTTCTGTGATGCAAGATCTGATATGCCTTAACCAACAAACCCTTTTTTTATGACACTCAGACAATACCTTTAAAAAAAAAAGGCATGGAAATAGGAAACGATGCTAGTACCCAGCATTTTCTTCTTTTCCCACAATGTTTTCCACTCTTCCCAAGGCAAATTTTAATTTTTGAGTCACTTTAAATAATTTTGTCGTCTGCTAATTAATGTTTTCAATTTGAAAAGGTCTAAAATTTTGTCCTTTTGTAAAGACTTAAGTCTCGGACTATTCAAGTGGGTGACAATCATTTTTTTTTTAAATAAAGCAACCTTATTATAAATGAAAACGAATTCAAATATATAGTTTGAATTTACTTATGTCTTTATTGGCAAACAGAGACAAGTCGTAAGCAAGGTGACGACTAAGTAAATACGAGGAAGACCTAGAAATGAGGTCAAACGTTTGACATTAAGATTATCAAAAAGACAATTTCATATTCAATGTCTAGATTATTGCATTATCTTTCGAAAGAAAAGTGAAGCAGAACGCTTTAAAAACACTTCTTTTTTAATATGTAAGAAATTTTGATTAATTTAGACAGTATAAAATTAAGTATGTAAAAGGATATATTTTTTTTGTTTATTCGGCCACAATGTATATAAGCCATGCTCTATAAGTCTTCATCCATCTGCAAAAAGTATCGACCCATGTCAAAAACTAAGCCGACATGGGCCGAAACTTTTTTTCTAGTGGTCAGTTTTCTGTATGTACAGGAATAAAAGGATTTTATGATACAAGATAGATCTCGGAGATGCGTTCACCATCTCTCTTTATATGGCTTGCAACACGCTAAAAGGGACACTCGGGCATTTGCGTAAAGTGTCGTATCGGATCAGCCTGCGCAGTCCGCGCAGGCTAATCCGAGACGGCACTTTACGACTACATCAGATTTTGTGCTGCAGTAGACATGTGCAAAACAGAAAATGACATAAAAACGGAAAATGTCGTCTTAGATTAGCCTGTGAGGAGTGCGCAGGCTGATCCGAGACGACACTTTACGCAGACTGTCCAAATGCCCCTTTTCGCGTATTACGAGCCAATTACATGTATATCAAAGCGTGTCTCATATGTATTTCACACTGTCTGCTGCATGACCGAAACATTTGTGTGAGCAAGTTAACGTGTTTAAAAGTTTTAAGTCTTTACCAGCGGACGAAATCTTAGACTGGTCCAAACTGAAAGCATTTGCAGGCAACAAAATAACTCAAAAATTGAAACTTGACTTTCGCAGAGTAGAAAATATTGTGAGAAAAGCAGAAAATGCTGGTTACCATGTTTTCAGAAGGCTTTTTCCTCTAGGTCGTAAAAACCAGGGATTTTTAAGTAAAGGGTTAACCAAACGACAATGTTCTGGACTTGTCGAAATTAAAGCCATTTGCAGACGAAATATAAAAGGGGGTCCTAAATGGCCCTTGGTAGCGATATTTACAAAATCGAAGACAGCGACCCTAATATCGTAATACATTATTTCAAAGCCGAATATTGAATAAGAGGAGCGGCAAACCACCCATCCCACCCCACCACATCCTGCATATTTGAGAAAGGAAAACAGACCTTTACGTAGCGATTATAAAATGCCGACTTTTCAAAACAGATCTAAAACCTGCAGCAATTTAAGAGTCGCTAATTTCACAAGGCGGACAGATGAACATTGTATAGAGCGTAATCTACATGAAAGAGACATATGAATTTTAGACGGCGTCACACACCTCGATATTCAAGGCCGACTGTTTGATATAATCATAGAGCGTGATCGACATGAAAGTGACATACATGAATTTTAGACGGCGTCACACACTTCGATATTCAAGGCGGACTGTTCAATATAATTACAGAGCGTAATCGACATGAAAGTGAGATACATGAATTTTAGACGGCGTCACACACTTCGATATTCAAGGCGGACTGTTCGATATAATGAGCGTAATCGACATGAAACTGACATAAACGAATTATAGACGGCGTCACGCACCTCGAATGTGACATACATGAATTTAGATGGCATAACACACCTCGTAAATCGAGATATTTCAAGGCCATATGGCCTGCAACACGTGAAAAGGGGCATTTGGACATTTGCGTAAAATGTTGTCTGGGATCAGTCTGCACAGTCCACGTCAGATTTTGTTCTACAGTAGACTTTCACAAAACAGAAAACTACATAAAACCAGAAAGAGTCGTTTCGGATTACCCTGCGCGGACTGCACAGGTTTGTTCGAGACGAAACTCTACGCAAATGTCCGAATGTCTCCTTTCCCGTGTTGCAGGCCAATTATCTAAAGAAGCATCCTCGGATACCCCGGGGTCTCATATTTTTAAAAGATTGAGTAATTTAGATCTAGTTCACACTGATCTTAAATCGCCCAAATTATTGTTATAGTATCGATTACTAAAATTACAAAGGCTTGAAAGATACGGCCTCTTTCTTACGAATGTTCATGCCATTTCTAACCTTACTTTAGTTATATCGGGGCAGGTAGACCACCTACCCATGCAATCTCCGTGCAGAGTTGCGTTCGTTACTCTCGCCATACATCTCTGCAATGG
Organism: Tridacna crocea; assembly: GCA_943736015.1. Taxonomy (NCBI): domain Eukaryota; kingdom Metazoa; phylum Mollusca; class Bivalvia; order Cardiida; family Cardiidae; genus Tridacna; species Tridacna crocea. The sequence goes on along the minus strand of OX031064.1, from coordinate 52,773,454 downwards.
GCTAAATGACTACAACCTTGTAAAACCGAGTCCTTGCTAACAAACCTAATGCCTTACCTATTGAGGAACGGGGCTCTGCTCCTAGAATGTTTTGAACTGCAAGTTGGATCGGTTGTTTTCGTCTCCTTTGTGTTTTGTTTTGCAACCGTACATCAATTCTTTATCAAACCATGAATACAATTTAGGACTCATGCATATCGAAAACATTTACAGAAGACAAGTTTACTGAAGTTTAGTCATGTCCTTGAAATGTAAGATAACACTGTGAGAAGAGGGAAAAATGCTGAATAATGTTGTTTTCTTCTGTTCTTATCGTGTTTATAAAAGTCTTATTCCAAATAAACGCACATATGTAGTGGTTAATGTAAATCAACATAACAATCCACTTACATATAATTATAACCTTTTAATGTCAATTTCCTGTACTTTAACCATAACCACACCAATCCGACTTTCAATCACCCCGAAAAAAAACAGGTCTTTTGAAAACATTGTGTGAAAAAGAGAAAATGCTGTTAACCAGCATTTTCTCATTGTCCCACAATGTCTTCCATCTTACCTAAGGTATAATTAAACAATTTAGTAAGGCTTAATTTGATGTATGTAGAATGTTTTTAATTTGGCCTGGTTCAAATTTCGTCTTTGGAAAGAGTTAAAATATTGTTTAATCGGGATACGTAATCATAGACTATTAAAATTACATTCCAAGTCACTTATTTTAGGGAGTAACGCTTCCATACTCATTTTTGTAATGGGTTACTAGATATATGAGCCATACTGTTGCAAAAAGGGGCTTCACTCATTACCAAACGACAAAACTTTAGATTTGTCCAAATTGAAAGCATTTGCAGACGACAAAATAAAAGTGACTGAAAATTCGAAAATTGTTTTGTGAACTTAAATAGAAAACATTGTGGGAAAAGGAGAAAATGCTGGTAACCAGCATTTTCTCCTTTTCCCACAATGTTTTCTAAAGGCTTCTTTCTCATGGGCGTAAAAAGTAGGGATTGCGTGGTAATGGGTTAACGCATCTCCGTGATACAGGTATACAGTTTACGAAAGTCTTCTAATGATTGTGGAGCAAGAACAATATATTTCTTTTGTAACAACCAATTGAATCATAAGATAGACTAGTTCCCTGACAAGCAGAGAACTGAACACATGTAAAAGAGTTTCGACACGGGTCAGCCTGTGCGGACTGCGCAGGCTGACCTGGATCGGTAGTTTTTGCAGATGCATGCATCAAGTCCCCTTCTCACAGGGCACGACACAATATTAATGTTTTTAGTTTGCTACTGGTATGCATCAGAGATAGACACCCATCGATGATTTCTGTTCGTTGCTCAAAACACTATATCTTTACAAAGTTAACCCTCAATACCAAACGACCGAATTTTAGACTGGTCCAAATTGAAAGCCCTTGCATGCAGACGACAAAAATTAAAGTAACTCAAAAATTGAAATTTGTTTCCAGCTGGGTAGAAAACATTGTGGGAAAAGGACAAAAATGCTTGTTACCAGCATTTTCTCCTTTTTCCACGATGTTTTTAAAAGCTTCTATTTCAAGGTCGTAAAAACCTGGGATTGCTTGGTAAAGGGTTAAAAAAAAAAGAAGTGAAATAGATTTTCTTTGAAAGCAGTTAAAAACACCCCAACATAAGTGATGTTACAAATTTATGACTGCCTTAGGCGGAAAAAATTTATATCAGTAACATTTGGATGGTTCGACTACAGCAGGAGCAGTCTGCACATCTGTAAGTTTAGACCTAGATTTTTTTTCCAATCGTCAATCATATTATACTGACGTAATTATAGTAGGACAAATGTAGAGTATTAGATCATCATCATCATCATCATCATCATCATCATTATTGTTATCATCATCTTTATCATCTTTATTATCATCACCAACTTAACCACCACCAAGAAGAAGAAGAAGAAGAAGAAGAAGAAGACGTGTCAGTTGTATTTGTAATAAAAAAAAAACGTAACACATTTTATTATATAAATTATATATGATGCAATTTCGGATGGACCAGAGGCCTAAATACTTGAATAAAAATAAACTAGAAAATTGGAAATTCCTCACGGAAATAGTCAATGAAATCCATTCCGTGTTCAATACACTGCATCCTGTCTGTGTTCAATATGTAAAATTGATTTAAAAAAAAAAACAGTAAAACTGACCTAGATGCGACAACTTAACTCTTTACCACACAATTCCAACTCTGTGTAAGAAGCATTTTAAAAACAATGTTGGAAAAGGAGAAAATGCTGGTAACCAGCATTTTCTCCTTTTCCCACAATGTTTTCTACCCCATCCAAAACAAAAATCATTATTTCAGTTACATTTAATTTGTCGCCTGCAAATCCTTTCAATCTGGACCAGTCTAATTTTTTGTCGTATTGTAAAGAGTTAATTGATTGATTGGTGAGAAAACGAATCCACCCTATCGGACTGTGTAGACTAAGATCAGACTGCACGTTCTGTGCAGTCTGATCTTGATATTTACCGTCCGCAAAAGGCTATCCAGAGCTTCCCTTGGTATATTAACCCTATCCTTCTAAATAACTAAACATGAAATTTTCAATTCGATAGTACTACTTCAACACGCTAAAAGGTGCATTTGGATATTTGCGTAAAGTGTCGTATCGGATCAGCCTGCGCAGTCCGCGCAGGCTAATCCGAGATGGCACTTTACGACTACATCAGATTTTGTGCTGCAGTAGACATGTGCAAAACAGAAAATGACATAAAAAACGGAAAGTGTCGTCTTAGATTAGCCTGTGCGGAGTGCGCAGGCTGATCCGAGACGACACTTTACGCAGATGTCCAAATGCCCCTTTTCGCGTAGGCCTATTACACCAAAATATTGCCATCTCAAAGTGATATCATCGGGAATAGGCCTAATACCCTCCCTATCGGACAGTGTAGATCCAAGATCAGACTGCACGTTCTGTGCAGTCTGATCTTGATCTACACTGTCCGCAAAAGGTCAGTGAGTCGCGCTTATCAGCCGATGGGCTAAGAGTCATTGGCTCGGTTAAATATTAGAAAAGGTACTTACGCGAACTATTATCGGTTTCTCATTGTCAAGGGCGAAGGCAATGCCCAACGAAATTTCTGTACAAAGCAGAACGTCATTTCTCTTAACCAGTAGTTACTGCCATATAAATATTACGGCATTAGATCTACTGTTCAAATAACCATGGTGCCATTCAACTTGGAAATTCAACAAATCCAAAATATATGATAGATCAGTTATAGATTATTAGCTATATAGCATATTGATTATAGAAAGTAGATTTGTATATTGATACATTGGATGGAAATGTAGTTTGATTTATTTAAAGTTGGTATGATGTTGATTGTGGAAAAAATGTTCGAAGCGCTACACGGGAATTTATTTAATTATAATTTTTATTGGATAGTGAAGGTAAGAACGTTTTCTCTCTCTCTATCTCTCTCTCTCTGTTTCTCTCATTGCATTAGCAATGATTAATTCTCATTTTATTTTATCTCATTCTATAAGCAATAGCAACATATTGCAGAAACTCATCTCTTTCAAACATATTTTTAGTGGTTCTTTTTTTAACCCTTTACCAGCCGACAAATTTTAGCTCTGTCTAAATTGAAAGCATTTGCAGACGACAATTTCAGTGTGGCTCAAATGGTGCAATTGTTAATTGATTAGGTAGAAAACCTTGTGGGAAAAGGAGAATATGCTGATTACCAGCATTTTCTCCTTTTCCCACAATGTTTTCAAAAGGCTTCTTTTCCAGGGGCATCAAAAGTAGGGATTGATTGGTAATGGGTTTACATTCTTATTTTCTTTCATTTCGTTTATTTTATCAAAGATCAACCTTTAAAATTTTACAACATTCTCTTTTTACTTTTTTTTTCCTGATTGTATAGCATCAACAATAATATTATAAGACTCTCACTCCCTCTCTCTTCAATCATCAACATTCATAATCAAAGATATGAAATCCGACAGTTTCATCTATTGAATGCTCTCAGTTTATGGTAATGTATACTATTAACCTTTTACCAAACGACAAATTTTTTAATTGTTCCCAATTTAAAGCACTTGCAGACGACAAAAAAAAACATAATTCAAAAATTGAAATTCGTTGTAAGCAAGGTAGAAAACAGTAAGGGAAAAGGAGAAAATGCTGGTCACCAAAATTTTCTCCTTTTTCCACAATGTTTTCAAAAGCCTTCTATCTCAGGGTCGTAAAAAACCAGGGATTGTTTGGTAAAGAGTTAAATCCGCTGAATAATGAATACTAATGGTTTACAGAAAAAACAAAACTGGCTGATATCGAAAAAAGATTCCTTTTTTGAGGTAAAAGTATGAAAACGACCTTGTGGTTTACATTTTCTGTTGGAGAAAGGCCCAAGAAGCACTGAAGGAAAAGGAAATGAACATGCTGGTAAAAAACATAATAACTCTCCTTTTTCGACAATGTTTTATGAATTTATCCTTAGTAACTTTAGACCCATAGAAAATCCAGTCATTCGATCCAAGTCCACACATACTGAACTGAGTCCAAACATTTTAAGCTATTTGCCAATTTTCGGCTTGTTAAAGGACCCGATGATTCATTCGGTTATTCAACAATATGAATGGTATGAATCTTTCATTACAGGACAATATGCTTGGAAATATGCATTAGACCACCTTTTGCCTAAGCTCGGCTCTTTCATATGGCTTGCAACACACGAAAAGGGGTATTCGGACGTTTGCGTAAAGTGTCGTGTCGGATCGTAGTCTGCGTAGACATATTCGAGACGGTACTTTACGACTGCATTAGATTTCCAACTCTTCTTTAGACTTGTGCAAAATAGAAAATTACACAAAAACGGATCGTGTCGTTTCGGATTATACTGCGCGGAAAGCGCACGCTGATCCGGGACGTCGCTTCGCACAAATGCCCGAATGCCTCTTTTCGCGTAGTGCAAGCCATATAAAAGATGGACTTAGCAAGAGAGAAAAAAAAAATCATCATAACGAACAGAGTACAGATCTATACAAGAGCATGCTTCCTATTTTCTTTGCAGCCTGTTTATCTTAAATCTACGTTGTCGGCAATACATTATAGGCTGAAAATCGAATACGGCTTACAAAAGGAGCGTTCTCTCCATTATCTCCCGCTAGATGGCATTCTATAAATACTCATCTATTTAATTTGAGCATCCTGGGTACAGAACCGAACCACTCCCCTACGCGACAACCGTTAATTTGAATTTCAAACTGAAATAAACGTTTACCAATTAAAACGCTACTTCGTGCAATTCACTCAGCAGTTTAGAGAAATCTAAAGCTAAAGCAGGTCTCATTTCTCCTCAAACGTATTGATAAAAGCTATTTTCTGCATTGCTTTTTTTATAGGGCGTACTATCACATTCTGCCCGCTTTCGGGGCTAGTGATGCGTCATATCAGACAGGTATAGAATCTTCGAAGAATATGACATACGCAGACAACGTTCTCTCAGTAGTAGAAAAGACATAATATTCCGCTAGATGGCATTCTATAAATACTCATCTACCTAATTTGGGCATCCTGGGTACAGAACCGAACCACTTTCCTACGCGATAACCGTTACTTTGAATTTCAAACTAAAATAAACCTTTACTGATTAAAACGCTACCTCGTGCAATTCACTCAGCTATGATCAGCAGTTTAGAGAAATCTGCAGATAAAGCAGGTCTCATTTCTCCTCAGACGTAATACCCCCATTCCACTAGGCCGCGATCTACGGCGCTCAGTGCGCTCATACAGAGCGCCGTAGATCGTCTCAGATCGCTGCCGGATTGGTAATTATGAGGACACTCCCGCTCAGATAACAACCAGATGACGCTCCAACGGCGATCAAATAACGACCATTGAGATCCGATAGCGATTGAACAGTACATAGTCACTATCGTAGCCTCGCTAGGTGTTGCGACCTTATGCGACCTGTTTTCGCTCCATTAGCGACCCGAGGCTCTGACCCTCCTTTCGCTCCTTCTCCTGGGCGGCATACTGTAGTTGACTGAAGAATTTATTGTACCTACATCAGGTGGTCTCCAAATGCGAAATGATGATATGATGACTTTGTAGGATTAAGGTCCCTCTGTGCTCGAGGCATATATGGTATGGACCATTAGAGAAAAAGAATCGGATACAAGGAAATCCGGGCACAAGCCCCGAGCTCTTCTTCGAATATACCTCCTTTGTTCCTTGGCGTGCCCTGTGTAAAGCACCGATACACTCGAGTCCAGCTCGTGGGAAACACAAGGTGTCTCAGAAAGGTCCTGGTTGGGCCGGGTATCGAACTTCGGGCCTCAGGATTGAAAGTCCAGCGTTTTACCACTGCACTACTGGTCTGAGAGACAGACACTCTGTTATGTAGTCCTCCAAAAGCGCGATCGGAGCGCCGTCATGTCGCCACTTGATCGTAATTGAGCGCTATCCTATCGCCACTTGATCGTATCAGAGCGCTATCATATCGCCACTTGATCGTATGGGAGCGCGATCATATCGCCACTTGATCGCAACGGAGCGCTACTGCATCTCTGATGGTCGCTATCGGATCACATAGGAGCGCAATGACCGGCATACTGGAGGAACATTTGCGCTCTTGAGTGATCCGATACCGCTTCATTTACGATGTTTACGTTCAAGTTGCGTTTCGATAGCGATTTAAGCGATTGAGTAGCGATGTGACGGCGTTCTGAACAGAGCGCCACGGATCTTTGTGCAAGGGAGTAGACTGGTGGCGATCTAGGCGATCTTGGAGATCCGTTAAAGATCTATTAGCGTGCTTGGCGTTCTTGGCGCTCTGCATGGCGATCTACGGCGCTCCATCAGAGCGCCGTGGATCGCGGCCTAGTGGAATGGGGGTATAATTGATAAAAGCTATTTTCTACATTGCTACTTTATAGAGCGTAATATTACAGTCTACCCTCTTTCGGGGCTAGTGATGCGTCATACGAGTAAGACAGTCGAATCTTCCAAGAAAATGACAAGAAAAGAAAAGAATGATAGGAGGGACGTTTCGTCCGTCAAATATTCGCTCCTGATAACTGTAGTGGAACGTAGCAACGGTGTAGTATACGAATTACATAACATGTAGGCGTACTTTTTGGAATATTGAAATCAATCAGTAAAAAAAATGGAGCTGAAAGTAAAAGTGCAAATATGACCTCGAGTTGAACAAATAAAACAGTTACAGAATGAGGTTTTTTTAATGGTCGAGGGACGGTTATTCACTTTGCAAGAAAATCCAGAATTTAAGAGACCAAGGGCTTCTGAAAACCTTGTGAGAAAAGAAGGAAACGCTGGTAACCAGCATTTCTTCTTTTCCCACAATGTTTTGTTTCCCTAACAAGACCAACTTCCATCAGATGAGCCAAAATTAGTTTATCCGTAAATGCTTTCAAGCTGTTATTCAGTTAGACTATTTTTTGTTGTAGACTGGTAACGGGTTGAAAAAAGAGCAGTCTACGACAAAAGACCTTTCACAACTGCAACGCAGTCTATTGACATTTTGATCTTTGTGTGGCCATTTTGACACCCAGACTATTTGTTTGATTGATCACAGTTCAAGTTTGACTTTTCACGCAACTGAAGTTGACAACTACAGAAAATATTGTGGAAAAAAGAGCATACATATATTTGTAAGAAGTAATTCCCTTTTTTCCGTAATTATTTCGGTACCATAAAAAAGAATGTTTGCTTTTTCCTACGATATTTGCGATTAAGTGTAAATTTCCATTAGTAGGCCACAACAATCAGGTGCAGCTTTGGTTTATCCACTTGAAATCAATAAGTGATCGATGATTGAGATTATCAACCATGTTCAGTTTGCCGGATAAGGCTTTACATATTTCATACTTGTATTGGACTTTGTGCAGCTTCACATACATGTATATGTTACATAACATTCCGATGAATGATTAAACTTCTATACAAATTGTGTATTCGTTTTTGCTTAACTCAATAGCAAACGACAAAATTTTAGGTTTGTCAAAATCAAAAGTATTTGAAGACGACAAAATAAAAGTTGACTGAAAATTTGAAATTTATGTTGTGAAGGGTAGAAAACATTCTGGGAAAAGGAGAAAATGCTGGTTACCAGCATTTTCTCCTTTTCCCATAATGTTTTCTAAAGGCTTCTTTCTCAGGGTCGTCAAAGGTAGGGATTGTGTGGTAAAGGGCTAATGCTGTTTCATACATTATCACGAGTATATCACGCCGGCCAGTCCACCTATTTATGTTTTCCCGAAGATTGTTATACCAATACTTCGCACAATGTGCTTTGAACCATGTTATTGTCTATTGTCTACTTTCCAATAGTTGTTTGCGTATGTCATAATCTTCGATTGATTGATTGATTATTTTCGTTTATTTATCGTCGCTACCGGTTGCCCACCTGAGCGACGCCCCCAGAAGACGGTTAGTTGTTACGGGGGAATAGTGCAAGGATACAGGACGAAACTACTGAGAATTCCGCCTGGTTCTTTAACGTGCTCGGTGTGTAGCACGGGACCTCGGTTTAACGTCTCATCCGAAAGACTATTAGTAAATTTTAGTTGGCCAGCCGGGGATTCGAACCCACAACCTGTAGGGCATTGTGTTCACAAGTCCTACGCTCTACCTACTGAGCTATATCGGCTGGTGTCATAATCTTCGAAGGTTTGACCCGTCTTATATGACGCGTCACTCTCCCCGATATCGGGGAAATTGTAGTAATACGCGCTATAAAGTAGCAAGGGAGAAAATGGATTTATCAATACGTTTGAAAAAAATCAGGCATGTTTTAGCTCCAGATTTCTCTTATCTACTGATCATAGCTGAATGAATCGCACCAGGTAGCGTTTTATTGAGTAAACGTTTATTTTAGTTTCAAATCCAAAGCAACGGTTGTCGCGTAGAAAAGTAGTCTGTTTCTCTACCCAGGATGCCAAAATTAGATAGATTAGTATTTGTAGAATGCCATCTAGCGGGAGATAATGACTTTCCAATACAAACGTCGCCGAAACAAATTTCAGCAGTGACTGCGAGTACATCTGATGTAATTATTGACAATAACTGGAGGGAATTTTGCCAAGCTACAGATTCGAACCCGAGTTCTTTTTTGCTTATTTTAGCAATCTGGATTACCGAGTTTAGCTCTTAACCCTTAGGTTGCTAAGCCCGACTTACTGACCATTTGTGAACAGTGTATAGATCAATATCAGACTGCACAGAACGTGCAATCTGGTCTTTGATCTACACTCTCAGATAAGGATTTTTTTTCCCAATTAAAATACCTTTTTAAAAAAGCGAAATTTGGTTGTTTTCTTTCGACCTAAAAGTTCATTTCAGTTATTTAGCAGGGTGGGTTTAGCAAAAATCTGGTTGTTTTTTTCGCCTTCGCGACAGCCGTCAATAGCTTTATACTTAGGCTACTTTTCATTGTACATTCAATCTAGTTTTAAATTTCAAGACCTAAAAATCTAATTGGATAGAACATTCCTCCCTCGGCCAATCAGATGAACGGTCATAAAAGTAAGAACTAGAACAAAACTCGGAACTTTTGTTTTATGCTTTACCTGATTTCCTTGGAGAACTTAATAAATGTAACTCAAAAATTGAAATTTGTTTCCAACATGATAGAAAACATTGAGGGAAAAGGAGAAAATGCTGGTTACCGGCATTTTCTCCTTTTCCCAAAATGTTTTCAAAAGGCTTCTTTCTGAGTCGTTAAAGGGCGGGATTGTGTGATAATTTCCGAAATGCATGAATTTTCCATGCAAGCAGTCACGTAATTGGGGATCCGCAACAGCCACATTTTAATCATAATTTAAACTGGTCTTTTGACATACAAAAAAAAAAAGACCAATCGCGAAAAGTTTCGATCCAGGACAGCCTGCAGTCTGCGAAAAGTTTCGACCCAGGACATGCAGCCTGTAGTCTGCGAAAAGTTTCGACCCAAGTCAGCCTACGCAGACTGCACAGACTGACCTGGGTCGATATTTTTCGCAGAAGCATTTTAAGAGCTTCCTTTTCCACCAAGCATAGCTCAAATGTAATTGACCATCCAGCGCCCTGTCCTCCACAGTCAAAAAAATACATGTAGGTATGAAATTAAGATCTAAAACAAAATTTGTCCCCCCCCCACTTGTCATGTTCTTAGAAACCTAAATACAAATTGAAATACTCTTGCGGGTAGTACTTAGGCGTAGTAGAGTCTACTTAGGGTAATATTTAAGATTAGACTTAAAACCGGAAGTGCGGGAATCATGAAGAAGAATGGTTCTCTGACATGCCAAAAATTTACCAAGAAAAAAAAAAGTTTTTATCCATGTTAGCCTGTCCGGTTTGCAAAGATTGACAACAGACGATATTTTTTGCAGATGCATTTAAACCCCACTATCACAGAGTACGGCCCATTTGTAACTTTGCACCCGACGGATCACTAAAAATCACGAGTCAAATTAAATAAAGGTGTATAGCATACTGTATATCAATACGGTTTAAGGTAAATGGACGTTAAGTAGGTTATTTACATTTCGGCTAAACCTTTGCGTAAAATCAGGGGTGTTACAATGAAAAAGAATGTTGGAATACCCCACACCCCATAGAAACCCGCGAAACACGCAGAAATATACAAGACCGGTGTCACCATAACAAACACACGTAGTAAGAATGTTCAAGGTCTCGCCTAAAAACTGTGTCAAAAGGATTGGCTTACTGACTGATTGACTGATTGCTCTGCACGTTTCAATATTTAACCCTTAATTCTTTTCGCTGTCAACTTAAAGGCACACTGGCTGCGAATTTTAAACAATTTCGGAGTAAAAATGCAGAAAATTTTTAATTCATACTAAATAAAAGAATGGATAATATTACGAGTGTGAAAATGTGCTATAGTTTTTGGCCGATTATTTTTCGGTAGAAACTAGGATTAGAGTTGTTCTCTTTTGGCCGTTGGTGTGCCTTTTACCCTTTACCACACAATGAAGACTGTTAAAACCCGAGAAAGAAGCCTTTTGAAAGCATTGTAGGAAAAGGAGAAAATGCTGGTAACCAGCATTTTCTCCTTTTCCCCCAATGTTTTCTACCCTTCCCGGAACAAATTTCCTTTTTTTTTGTCACAATTATTTTGCCGCCAGCAAATGCTTTTGATCTGGACTAGTCTAACACTTTGTCGTCTGGTAATGGGTTAATAAATTCTCTTGTTTTGTTAAAATTTAATCTGAAAGCCTAGATTTCTCTAGAGACGATGTTTTGTTATGTGGACGGCAGACGAAGGAGCTCTGTTCGACAGGATCTTCTGTGTAATCCATCTTGGTCTACATCTTCCGCAAAAAAGTTGTAGGTCTATAGCTAAAGAACAGACGGCATGATATGTGCTGTCTAATCTTGATCTACATTATCTGGACAACTCTATATAAGTCTACCTAAACAGTGTGAGACGGTTACGGCGCTAAAAGACCTCTTAAGAAAAATTTCATCCGATAGTGAAATATCTTTGAAATATTGGTATTACTTATTTGCAGTATTCCAAATTAAAATTTGAATGTATCGGATAGTGTGAGTAAAATATCAGGACCATTACAGTATTTACGGACAGTGTAGATCACGATCAGACTGCACATTTTGTGCGGTCTAATCTTAATCTAGACTGTCCGCGGAAGCACCTTGAGTTGCGGAAAGTAAAATCGATCGATTGAGAGTGTGGGTGAGGCAGAACTTGACCGAGTTCACGGCTGATTGACAAGATTGACTGATGTATAGATCGATCAATGGATCTTTTGATTTTAAAGATTATTGAACAATCGATGTTAAACAAATTCAGGTCATAAAAATCCATTTCCGTTAAACATGGTCTTAATAATGACTACCCCTATAAAGCGAAAACCTTTAGGTGAAGATCCCCAGAAAAGACCATTCCCTTGAAATGTCCACGTGATTGTTTATGGCAGGCTGCGCTGCAGTTTTGCTCGTAGGTCAGGCAAATGTAGAACCAAACCATCAAAAACAAGGAATAAAAATACAAGGGGAGGGCATTGTGGGAAAAGGAGAAAATGCTGGTAACCAGCGTTTTATCCTTTTCCTACAATGTTTTCTACCCTTCATAAAACAAATTTCCAATTTTCAGTCACTTAATTTATCGTCTGCAAATGCTTATGATTTGGACAAGCCTAGGGTGTTGTCGGTTGATAATAAGTTAAATGGAGGAAATGTACGCGGGTGGCATTTTCTACGTTTCCAGCAGTGTCGACTGCAGATGTTTTACTTTTGGGCAAGGCTAAAATCTGGTAAAGTGCATAGACGAAAACAGTTTAATAGCCTAATTGTGAATTCAAGCATCTCCTACACGTAATAGATCAGATTTTGTGAGGGAATGCATGGTAAAATTGTTTATATATTATGGGCCGGTGGCCTATATATTTGAATAAAATATCTGAAATCTGAAATCTGATGCTGATGATGATAATCGTTTTTATTATTTAATACACACTCTGTGAATTTGTTAAAGGCGTCAGTTTTTGCAAATAGAAATTTTGCAAGGTTTTAATGTGACTGACTTTTTTCATGCAGCTATCTCATAAGTCCATCTAATCACTCAAGCAATATGTTCATAAAGACGGGTATTTCAATCCCGGGCTACCGATTTTGAAACAAGTTGGCCTTTTTCAGCGGTTTTAAAATTTCGCAGCTATCTTTAAGTGATGATTTACAAACAAGAGGGCCAAGTTGGCCCCGGATCGCTCACAGGTCTAAATTTTCGGGAGGACCATAGTCAATTTTTTTTGGAGGTATTGAAATACTGGAAACATAATCATTATTTTGCCAAGCAATTTTCAAAAGGTCACCTGTAAAAGTCCTTTCAAAATCTGACCAGCAGTGTCAGAAAAGAAGAATTTTTAGGAGATTCTTAATTTCCATACAGTGCAAGTAGTTCCCATTCACCAAAGCTATGTTTCTTGACCTATCAGAATTTCACGAACAAATTTTGAAAAGGGACATTCAAGGAACATTTCTGAGAAATTATTTTAAAATCTGACAAGCCGTTCCAGAGAAGAAGAATTTTCAAGACTTTTCTCATGTCCGAAGAGTGCAAACTAGCCCCCATTCACTATCTAGAGCCATGTTTTTTGATGGATCAAGTTTTCCCGAACATTTTTTAAAAGGGTCACCCATGGAACAATGCTGTGAAATTATTTTCAAATCTGACCACGGGTTTCAGAGAGGAAGAATTTTCATGAATTTCTTCATTTCCATATAGTGCAAGTAGCTCCCATTCACCAGAGCCATGTTTCTTGACAAATCAAAATTTCACGAACAGTTTTTAAAAAGGGTCCCCGAGAAACATCCCCGTAGAATCATTTCAAAATCTGACCAGCCATTCGAGAAGAAGATTTTTTAAGAATTTCTTCATTTCCCTTTAGTGCAAGTAGCCCCCATTCACCAGAGCCATGTTTTTGACGGATCAGAATTTGGCGAACAATTTTTGAAAGAACACCCCTGTGAAATTATTTCAAAATCTGACCAACGGTTTCAGAGAAGATTTTTTTTAAAAGAATTTCTTCATTTCTGTATAGTGCAAGTAGCCCCCTTTCACCAGAGGCACGTTTCTTGACAGATCAAAATTTCGCAAACAAATTTTGAAAAGGGTCACCCAAGGAACATCTCTATGAAATTATTCTGAAATCTGGCCAGCGGTTTCAGAGAAGAAGATTTTTATAAGAATTTCCTAGAAAATTCCATTTGGTTGCCTTGGCAACCAGAGTTTTTGACGGAATCAAATTCTGTGAACAGTTTTTAAAGAAGACCTCCCAAGGAACATTCCAGCCAATTTTGGTCCTATTTGGCCCTGCGGTTTAGGAGAAGTTGATGTTTAAAGAATTGTTGACAACGCACGACATACTGACGCACGACGGACACTGGGTGATCCTAAAAGCTTCCCGTCAGCATGTGCTCAGGTGAGCTAAAAAGACGGATAGTGTAGACCCAAATTCATAATGCACGTTTTGTGAGTCTGATCTTGATCTACATTGTCCTTAAAGCCGAAATAATCGTCTCCCTCTCGGCAGCAAAACAGTTCAGCCGTTTCTACAACAGAAGCTCGAATTTCGAGAGCATTCTTTCTCTTTCAATACTTAGTTTTTATCTCTTTACCAAACGACAAAATTTTAGACTTATCCGAATTGAAAGCATTTGCAGACGACAAAATAAACGTGATTCAAAAATTGAAACTTGATTTTACAACAGTAGAAAACATTGTGGGAAAAGGAGAAAATGCGTAACCAGCATTTTTTCCATTTCCCACGATGTTTTCAGAAGGCTTCTCCATCTGGGTCGTCAAAAACGAGGGTTAACCCCTTACCACACAATGACAACTTTTGACGCCCCTGGGAAAGAATCCTTATGAAAACATTGTGGGAAAAGGAGAAAATGCTGGTTACCAGCATTTTGTCCTTTTCCCACAATGTTTTCTACCCTATCAAGGAAAAACTGCTCCATTTGAACCACACTGAAATAGTCGTCTGCAGGTGCTTGAAATCAATTTGGACAAGGCTAAATTGTTTTCGTCTGGTACAGGGTTAAATACTGAAAATCCACACAATGACGACTTTTAATGACCCTGAGGGCGAAGTCCTATGAAAATAATGTGGGAAAAGAAGAAAATGCTCGTAATTAGCATTTTCTCCTTTTCCCAAAAAGTTTTCTACCTTTCAAAGGAAACTTGTGTCATCTTAGCCACTAAAGCGTTGTCGTCTGCAAATGCTTTGAATTTAATTAGGTCTAAAATTTTGCAGTGTGGTAAAGGGCTAAGAGGTGCAAGGGTTGGTATGTGAATGGAATGACTCGCTTTCATGCAAAGGTATGGGTTAAAAGGAATGACATTGAATTTGTGAAGTCATTATCAAAGGTTTGGGGAAATCGCGGCCGTTATGTGTATATTGGAGTGTATGATCTAAATATAGGACAGATTTTTTTAATTGAAAACCAGATTTTTTAAAAGACTTAACTTTTTACGCGTCGGCTTCAGTTTAGACTTTTTCAACTTCAAAGGAATTGCAGAGGGCGAATTATATTTGGTTGAAAAATAAACGTATGTCTGTTTAAGGGGAGAAAACATTGCAGGAAAAGGAGAAAATGCTGGTTACCGTCATTATCTCCTTTTCCTAAACTGTTTTCAATAGCATTTTTACACAGGATCGTTAAAACACAGGGTCTTTTTTAAAAAGGGTTACTTCTTATTTTTTTGCTTTTATTAGCAAAAGATTGGTAACCTTTACCATGCGAACCCACCTTTTAACAGCCCCTTTCGATGACATCTTTTGAAAAAAAAAATGTGGAAAACATTTGTGTCCCGTCACGCAAAAAGGGACCTTCTGGTAAATACGAAAAGTGTCAATCCTGGCCAGACTACACGAATTGCAAATGCTGGCCAGGGATGACACTTTTCACTTTATGATATTTTCGGTATGAAAAGTGGTCATTCTACCTCATTGTACAATCCTTTTTTTAAAAACATTTTTTAAGTCAGGAGTGTGGGACGCTAGGCACATGTGTGGGTATCTAGTATTTAAAAAAATGTTTAAAAATGATTGTACAATGAGTTTAAAAAAAAACTTAAAAAAAAAAAATGATTGTGCAATGAGGTAGAATGACCACTTTTCAAATTGGCCAGCACTATCTTGGTTCTGATTTCATCTAATTAATGAATGGAATTCCCAGATTGTCCTTTTTCGCGTGACGGGTCACATTTTCTCTCAGCTCTGCAAAACCCTCTTTGGAGATTGGAGAGCGGAACTACCAAAGAATTCATTCCTCTTCCACTGCTACACATCAGTTTCCTGTGGAAAAGCAGCTAATATCGTAGTTCTATAAATGGTGCTAGTGTTAAGCAGAACACCATCCTAATGGGGACCATTCCTGTCAATCTGAATTATTTCCCTTGCCAGATAAAGACTGAAGGTAACCAAATAACACAAAGGTCCATCCACCTGTATTCCTTTGTTTTTATCCTTGGTTCTCTTGGGGATGTTGCGATAATTATAACAATGATTTATGATGTCTGTTTAAGGTCCACATGTAATTCAACTCAGATTCTGTTCTTAATCACCAGGAACCGTATATATAGATCTGTACATCAATCTAACTAGATTTACTTGAAATATTTTCTCGGGAAAATAGCTCTTCGGTGCAATGAATTCAAGGATAAAATCCAAGTAATATTCCGGTATCAGGACCAATGTAGTAATGGAGAAGGATCAAGGGAAACAACTGAAGAATGGCCCTCATTACACCTATCGCAGTGATTTATATGAATTGATTTTTAAAAGGGTGTTCTAGCTCCTTAATAACGACAAAATTAAGACTTAGCTAATTTTAAAGCATTTGTAGTTTAGATGAAATATTTAAGCTTGCTTAAAATGTTGGAATTTGTCCGGAGGAAGAGTAGAAAATATTAAGAGAAAATGAGAAAATACTGGCTACCAGCATTTGCATCTTTTTGAAAAGCTTTCTTCCGAGTTAAAATATTAGTTTGTGAAAAATGGTTGAATACCAAACTAGCTTAGCAACCAACGCCAAGCCAACTATTTTCATGGAATGTAAAACGCGGGCTAGTCACATACAGCGAGTGTCAGAGCGCGATGATCGATCGAACTAAGCCGCGTTTCCGTTTCTAGTACAACAAAACACTGAAAACAGATAATTCTGACACAGGTTGTTACTGGGTTATAGGAAATGACCATTTTTCTACAATTTACTACAATTAGGCCTAACCTTTATCCTTCTAAAGAAGTGAGATGAAACTTTCGAGCCGATAGTAAAAAACGCAAAATTTGTTATTTCAAAGATACTTTTTATTAAAGATATCTTCTTCTCGGACAGTGTAGATCGAATATCAGATCGCACGTTCTGTGCAGTCTGATCTAGATTTACACTATTCGCAAAGGTCCTTGAGTCGCGCTTAGTAGCCACAGGGTTCACCTTTATACAAGGCGACCAAAGGATAACAGGTGCTGTCCCATGTTTGAAAGCGATCTCTAACTACAAATTGAGTTTGAACAACGTGACATAGAAATAACTCAGAAGGATAATCAAAGCGTTGAGAACGCTGAAGTAGTATTTGTCGAAGAACCCATTGTGTGGAATTAATAATTTGTCAGAAAAAGAGAAACATTATACAATTATTGGCTTGAAAATCAACTTACTAAGCAAATGAATACGTTTTTGGCTGAAGAGAGAGTACTTCTGTCAAAATTTGAGTTATTTGTGGATTGGTGGTCTCCCTTCGATTATTTGCAGGAGTCAGGGGTGTCGTCTCTTGACAGTAGGATGCATGATGGATAGAGAGAAAAAAGCATGTGAATATATCAAATAAGATTAAGTTTGTACCTAAAAGCTATGATTTTGAAATATCTTAAACCGTTAATATTGATTCCCAATATTACAATCAATTATTTCGATCTATTAGTTCGAGCCATGGAACGAACTGGTTTTTGAACGAAAAAGCCCAGGACCAAGTGAGCGGTGGACAATAAATGTTTCATTGCGCCAATAGAAGGCTATGAGCAGGTGAAGCTATTTTAAATGAAAAATTAATATTTCTAAGGTCGATGACATCACACAGTGTATTCTAACAAACCATTTCCAATTACATGTACATATCAAAGTGCTACCGAAAAACTCATTTGCCTGAGAAAAATTGAGTTAACGGGGTTTCTTTCCTTCGGCTTTGCACAAAATACGATATATAGTCTTCAAATTTTACTACTGAACTTATAGTGGCACTGTCTTCGACAAATACCACTAAAAACAACGAAGAAGATACTAGTGAATGCATTCTTCCTCTGGGTATCTAGCATTTGGACGCTAGGACAATGATGTATAAGGATCTAGCCTGCAACACTAGGACTATGATGTGTAGGTAGCTCGTACTGGGACGCTAGGGCAATCATGTGTGGGTATCTAGCATTTGGACGCTAGGACAATTATGTATAAGGATCTAGCCTGCAACGCCAGGACTATGATGTGTAGATATTTATAACTGGGACACTAGGACAGTTATGTGTAGGTATTTATATCTGGGACACTAGGACAGTTATGTGTAGGTATCTATCGCTGGGATGCTGAGGCAATGATTTGTAGGTATCAAGCACTAGGACGCTAGAACAGTGAGGCACATCTATCTAGCAATGGGACACTAGGACAATGAAGTGTAGGTTTTAGCACTGTGACACTAGGACAATGATGTGTAGGTATCTAGCAATCGGATGCTGGGACAGTGACGTGTAGGTATCTGGCATTGGGACGCTAGGACAGTGAGGTGTACCTGTCAAGCACTGGGACACTAGGACAGTGATGTGTAGGTATGTAGCACTGGGACGCTATGACTATGATAATTATGTATGTAAGTATCTAGCACTTGGATGCTAGGACAATGATGTGTAGATATGTAGCACTGGGATTCACAGTGATGTGTAGGTATCAGGCATTTAAAAACAAGGGTGGTGAGATATAGGTATCTAGCACTGGGATGCTAGGGTAGTGGGGTGTAGGTATCAGGCATCGCGATTCTGAACCAGTGATATATAGGTATCAGGTATGGATATGCTTAGAAAAGGAGATGCAAGGATCAGGCATTGGAATACAAAGATGGTGAGGTGTAGGTTTTCGGCAGGAGGATGCTCAGATGATGAGGTGTAGGTATAAGACAACAAAACTTAAACTTTAGGCTACAAGGCGCGACTCAAAACCTTTTGCTGACAGAGTAGATCAAGATCAGACTGCACATAAGGAGATAATTTACTCTTCTTGGGCATTTTAGTCTTTAGCCACATTTTCCACGCATTATTTTATGTATATTCATGCATTTCTTTTTTTCTTGTACAGGTGCGTTGTCCATATTTCGCGTTTTTTCTTCCTATTGTTTTACATTGTGTATGCTAATTGCGACTTAACTCTTCACCAAACGAAAAAATTTTGGACTAATCCAAATTGAAAGCATGTGCAGACAACCAATTTGATATGACTAAAGAACTGAAACTTGTTTTAAGAAGGGAAGAAGACATTGTGGGAAAAAGGACAAAATGCTGGTAACCAACATTTTCTACTTTTCCAATAATGTTTCCAAAAGGCTTCTTTCTCAGAGTCATCAAAAGTAGGGATTGTGTGGTAATGGGGTAAATGACCATGCGGAAGGAAAACTTTGAAAGATTGCGGAAAAAGGAGTTAATGCTGGTAACCAGCATTTCCTTTCTTTTGCACAACTGTTTTCTACTCTACATACAAATCTCATCAATTGAGCCAATTTTTATCTGGCGTCCATAAATGTGTCCCATTTTGGCAAATCTTAGAATTTGCCGTTTTGCAAGAGCAAAGCTGAATATCCGGTATTTGGCAGCGAAAGAGGTAAATAGGACATATCAGAAGAGAGATTATTTTCCCTATTTAATGTGACAACTTACCTCTCAGCACTTGATTCTTGAGCGTCTCAATAAATGAAACGAATACTCCCACTCAGTATCAAAACCCAATATTTTCGATCTCAAAGTTGGTACAAACGAAATATAAAAACCTGTATCGGACAGCTTAGATGCAAGATCAGACTGCACGTTCTGTGCAGTCTGATCTTGGATCTACGCTGTCTGCAAAAGAGCCGAGTGTCCGAAGGGTTGATGTAGTTCCCCCTTTGTTGTCATGAAATTGTTTATGCGTCTCTATGGACGCTGAAGTTTGTTTGGTTACAGTCTGACCGACACGCATCGATTTTTTTGACGATTACTATCTTTTGTATTGAGTAAAGAAATGTTTGAATAATTGATGCGAGAGCATTTCCTTAATTACAGACTTACAATGTGACGCAATGCAACTGCACTGCCGATGACAAAAATGACTTGTAGGTCTAAACTGATGGACTAACAGGCTTTCAAGAACATTAACAGAGTGTACCAGTCTATCCGACGTCTATCGATTCTGTCCAATCAATGACGTTTTAGCTAGCTTACTAGCCAATCAAATTTTCTTGTGCTCATTCACATGGCCCAATCTGTTTATTCTTAGAAAAATGGACATGAATCTCACGATGTAGATCGAAATCAGACTGCTCAGAAGGTGCCATCCGATTTTATATACGTATATCATTGGAGATATTCTCCTCAGAAAGGCCTTAAACTCCGAATGAAAAACAGACGAAATTAGTTTTGACATGTGACGAAATTGGAGGCCTTCGCAGATGACAATTTTTAAAGGTGCACAACTTCAGTGATCGGATTTTTCTATGAATATATGCAAAGACTTATATTGTGAGAGCATGTAAAAAATGGTGTTCACAAGAGAATAAACAGGCCTTCTAGTGTACTAAACGCCGCTTTGAAACAAAAAAGAAAACTGAATAGTCCATGAATTAACTGAGTTACAAACGAAAGATCAAAGAGGTTTTCTCTTCACTTGGGAATTCTACTTGTTCTGAGCGGTAAATGTAGAACAAGATCAGAGGGCACCGGACGTGAAATCTGATCTTGGATTGATACTGTCCAACTTTGCATGAGTTACTTTGAAAGCCTTACAATTGTAATTTCTTGGTATTTTCGTCGAATAATATATCTATGAATATTTTATTTCTCTGACGTATTACTATACAATCCTTTGTATTAACGACCCTAATCATTTGTACTTTGGAAACATCTTGCGGAAAAAAGGAGAAAATGCTGGAAATTAGTATTATTTTCATTTTCTCTCAATGTTTCGTACCTTTTTATGATTAATTCCTTTCTTTTAGACATTTACAATATGCCACATGCACATGCTTTCAAATTTGGAAAATCTAAATAAAATTTTCGTTTCTGTTACAATGCTAACATAAGACGTCTGGAAAAGCACACCCACATACGACTTTCCCTTACCAAACAATCCCTGGTTTTCTAGTAACCAGCATTTCCTCCTTTTCCCACATTGTTTTCTACTCTGTTGAAAACAAATATCTTTTCACTTTTGAGTTATGATTATTACTTTTTATAGTATCATCAAGTAAAAGACTAACCCGACGGAAAAAATTAGAGTAGTCCAAAATCAAAGCATTTGCTGATAGTATATCAGATATTGATGAAATGCTATTTCTTTGCCATAGCAAAGAAGACATTGTAAGTGAGAAAGAAATATGCTAGTTACAAGTATTGTCTCCTTTTCCCACAATGTTTTCAAACGTTTCCTTGTTCAGTGTGGTTAAAACTCTGGATTGTATTGTAACGATTTAACATGTTACAGAATCATCTCGTGAAACGAAACTTTTTAGCCAGCAATGACCTAACAGATAAGCCCGATCATTGCAAAAATATTAATTCAATACGATGCAAGAAACTGGGGCACAGCTCCAGATAGAGGGAGTGATTTTGATTTTAAAATTGAAAATATCAATTATTCTTAACTAAACCTAATGTTGAGGGTACTCATTAGAATCGTCTCATCGAGACAATTCTAATGAGTACCCACAACATAGGGTGTCAAAGGGAAATAATGCATTTAGAATGGTATCACTTTTTCTTATCTGGATCTCTTTAAGGGAAGGAGCTATAATTACCCTAACAAGGATGACGTTGAAAAAATACAGTTCTCCCACTCTTCTATGCCCATATCATGGCTCTGTTTGGGTCGTCAGACGCTATTTCTCTCTGTGCTGCTTTTTAGTTACAAGTGGTCTTTTTGAACATTGTTCAAGAAGTGGTCTGAAAGACGGAAGAAGACGTTCACAGTTGCCATTGTATTTACTCTATAATCATGATAATTCTACCGAGATAATGTTTAATCTTTACGGAACGACAAAATTAAAGCAGATTATCTGCAAATGACAAATTAAATGTGCTTCAAATAATGGTATCTGTCCGTGATAGGAGAGAAAATGTGGGAAACCAAAAAAAAATGTTGTTAACCAAACAATTGTCGTTTTCCAGCAATGTTTTCTACAGACTTCTTCTATGCAGTTAGTAAAACATGGGTTTGTTTGAAGTTTATAATGCATCATGTCAAATCCGCGGTTATAGATGGTAACATCTATCGAAGAAGTATAAAAATGATGTCATAGATGGAGTCACGCTGTACTTTTCTCAAACCGTTGCTACGATAAGAAAATTGGTCACGGGTTTGCAACACTGAAACCAACGGAGTTATGTTTATAAACCCTGTAGCTCATTATTTCCCGTTAGATGGCATTCTGAAAGTACACATCTAATTTGGACATTGTGGACACAGAACCAGGCCACTTTTCTACGCGATAATAGTTACTTCAATTTCAAACTGAAATAAATGTTTTCGCAATAAAACTCTACCTTTTGCGACTCATTTAGCTATGATCAGCTAGCATGTAATCTATGCACCGGCCATTTATCAAAGCAACCCCTACAGGCTTGGGTAATAGCTTCGGAGTAAGCCCTACTTTTCCCTTGCGTATGGGACCGGTGATGCGTCATATAGCAGGTCGAACCCTCGAAGAATATGACATGCGCAGACAACGCCTTGTAGCTTAAAGAGGGAGCCATACCGGGTGTATATAAATCAAGCACCAGATTTCAATAAATTGCATGGTGTTTACGTCCTTTGAACATTCTTTTTTCAGTTTTAATTACGGCGACATGTAACGTGTTCATGTATTTTCTAGTTTCACCGGTGCTAGGATTGGGGTCTGGAGTGTCTAGCCCATAGGCCCTTGTAAGGGGAGACCCAGTGGTTTACGACTAAGCTATAAATTTTGCCACAGTAGACTTTTGTAAAAAAGAAAATTTCATTAAAACAGAAAGTGTCATTTCGGTTCAGTCTATGTTGACTGCGCAGGCTGATCTCGGACGACAATTTAACCCTTTACCCTATAAGGCATTTCTATGGTATCTCTAGTGGAAACTAAATAACAGCAAGGATGAAGCCATTTCTTATGTGTTACACCATTTGATAACATAAAAAAAAACATTGTGACAAAAGGTGAAATTGCTCGTCACGAGCAATTTCACCTTTTGTCACAATGTTTTCCAAAGGCTCCTACAAGCAATGAGTAAAAATGAGTATCTATGGAGTAAAGGGTTAAGAAAAAGTCTGAATGCCCCTTTTCGCGTTTACAATCCAATTATTTGACAGGACTTCTGATTTATACACCAATGAAACTGCGAAAGGCCTACACCAGCATTTGTATCTAATTTCCAATATTAGAAAGGTCAATGTTTCTATCTTTACTTATGGCTGAATAGTTATGTATTGAAAATCGTTACGTTCTGTGACGAATTTGCCTCAAATAACTTTTAAAAAATCCACGATCCTTGTACCAAATGAGTAGTCTTTATCGATGACAGTAAAATACATGCGTTAGAAAACATGATGTTAAAAGTAGAAGTTGCTTGTTACGAGCAATTTCTCTTTTTGACGAAATGTTTTTAAAAGTGGTCTGCGGAGGGACAATAGAAAGGTCATCTAAGTGAGGCATTGAGATAAACATACAGTTCTTTAAACTTTCCACTCCCTGTTATTTTACAGATATGTGTATAAAAGAAAAGAGGTCACAAGCACAGAGAGACAGAAGACGGAGGTCACAGGCACGAATATAAAAAGAGAAGGGGTAACAGGCACGTGTATAAAGGAAAAGTGGGCAACAGGACCGAGTGTTAAAGAAAAGGAGTCACGGGCACAAGTATTAAAGAGAAACGTGTCACTGTCACGTGGTTAAAGAAAAAGTGGATCACTGGCACGAGAGTAAAGGAAAAGTAGTCACAGGCACCTTTATAGAAGGAAAGGAGTCACAGGCAGGTGTATAAAGGAGAAGGGGTCACAGAAACGAGTTTAAAGGAGAAGGGGAATACAGGCACGTGTATAAAAGAGAAGGAGCCGCCAAACAACGCCAAATATGGAAGTCAAAATCTCTATCACACTCAAGAAAATACACTGTGTATTATGTGTGATGTGTGTGGCCGTGTTGATAGCCGCGTCTGTGATACATTCTGTGATATTCAACGTTCATCTATCTCCATATTACGTGCAACATAGAGCCAGGCTTTTCCCTGCTTCCTTCAACATCTCTCACCAGTGCTCATGGAATACGAAACCTCATAACTTTTCAGACTATAAACCTCGACCTTTGGTGCTTACTGCGCATGCGCTTTCCGATATTTACGTCAAGTTTGGTATCAAATCAGTGTTGCGTGACGGTTCACTACTTCACGTTTATCGTCACGTAAGGGCGGACGACGACATGGATATTTGGATGATTATTCCCAAAAACATGACACTATCAAATGGCTACGATAAAGTTAAACATGTAATGACAAGTAATAGATCATATACCGATCTTTTATTTGAACATCAAAATATGGTGCTTATGAGTCTATTCTATCAATATAGTGATGCAGTTAGAATAAGCTATAAAGGGGTCAAGGTCGTCGATATTAACGTTCTGCACGAGACTTTCATAAACGACCCGAGAGTTCAGACGCCATGTTTAAAACAAATGGAATGTGGTCTCCGTGACGATGATCCACAGTTTCTTAGACAATTCCATATCATTCGGACCAAAAATTTGTTTGAAAATTTATGTAAGTGTCAGTTTATGGACGCCGAATTATTTTGTGTGTCGGCAGCCGGGAAATACTTGGAGTTACGTTATGGGAAAAACTTTACAAAACCAATTGCAAAGGAGGATTTCGTTCGACCTCGGGAAATAATTTACGAACGTCCATTCAAAACTTGGAGAAACGTTATTTACAATGTTCCAGCTATTGCTCAATTAAAGCCCTATTTTGAAGGTCACAGAAACGAAAAAGCGAATCTTACTACTCTTAGGAAATGATAAAGCTATTTTTTAGAATCACTAAACATTTTTAAAGACCTGTAGAGTCCGTATTCACCAACCATTCTTGAGAATATTCTTAGTCTTTTTCTCCAAGGTTTTCTAAATTTGTAAGTAAGACAACTTCTGATTGGCTAAACCAAATGGTTTAGCCAATCAGAAGTTGTGTTACTTACAAATGCAGAAATTTCTGGAGAATAAGACAAAGAACGTTTTAACTCTTTACCACTCAAGAAAATTTTAGACTGGTCCAAATTGAAAGCATTTGCAGACGACAAAATAAAGGTGACTGCAAAATTGGAATTTGTTCTTGGAAGGGTAGAAAACACTGTGGGAAAAGAAAATGCTGGTCACCAGCATTTTCTCCTTTTCCCACAATATTTTCTAAAGGCTTCTTTCTCAGGGGCGTCTAAAGTATGGATTGTGTGGTAATGGGTTAAAGAATGGTTTCTGAATATCAGTCCTGGGATGTTTCTTTTTAATCTAAATAATACTGCAATTGTCTATAATTTCAGTGGTGGGATCAAATCATATAAACAGAATATTAACATAATTCCAAACACCTGTGATATTACTTTGTATTCATGCAGAAAAAATATATGTTGAGTATGACTTTAGTGTAGTTTAAACACATGCCAACAACCCAAGTAAGATGCTGGTAATCACAGCTTATAATAGTACGTCAACGCATACAATTACCCGGCATGCAGAATGACACCCATCCTCAGACAGGATGAACTATGTGTATGTAAGAAGGCAGTTCGAGAAAAGTACTGTCATTTTCACAAATATTGGTTAAATATAGCGAAATGTATACGCATTGTAGACAAAACAATTCTGTATTGACAACAAAATGTATTGCCAATATATCTCAACAACTTATAAAGATATGGTAGTCATAACAACGGTCATAGCAACAGTCATAGCTCAAAAACCGGTCCGACGTATCCAGCGTGAATTTTACGTCGCGTTTTCATTGTTTATATAGTGTTTCTCTCGCGTATCTAGGTGACATAATTGTGTAAAGAGTTTCATCTTTTTCAAAATACTGTACCATTCTCTAGGGATGTAACGCGCTATTCTCATAGTTTCAACCATGAATAGAAATTTTACCTGTTGGCACCTGACTCAAAGGAAGCAATGGCGGACTGTAATGTGGTCTGAAGATCTTCGAATCTATCGACCTGTCGTCTTCGCAATTACATTTTCAGGTTCTGAAATAGAGAGCATCCGCATATGTTATGAACAATGTAATGCTCAGGTCTCATACTACAGTCCACTTGTTCACTTATTTCTCTTACAGTAATGCATGTATCCTTGTCCAGAAGTTCCTTGATTTCCTGTTATTTAACTCATTACCAAACGACAAAATTCTAGGTATGTCGAAATCGAAAGCATTCAGTGCAGACAACAAAATAAAAGTGAATGAAAATTTGAAATTTGTTTTGTGAAGGGTAGAAAACATTGTGGGAAAAGGAGAAAATGCTGGTTACCAGCATTTTCTCCATTTCCCACAGTGTTTTCTAAAGGCTCCTTTTTCAGGGGCGTCAAAAGTAGGGATTGTGTGGTAATGGGTTAAACTAAATATATCTCATTCAACAATATGAGGTAAAAAAGCAACACAATCAATGACAATTGTACTAATCTTTAGGCGTTTTCATCAACGTCGGTGGTATAACATTTGAACCATGCTCTGGCAAAAGAGGGCTTAACCCTTTACCCCACAAGGCATTTCAATGGTATCTCTAATTGATCCTAAATAACAGCAAGGATGAAGCTGTTTCTTATGTGTATATGACACCTTTTGATAGCATAGGAAACATTGTGACAAAAGATGAAATTGCTCGGCACGAGCAATTTCACCTTTTGCCACAATGTTTTCCAAAAGCTCCTACAAGCAATGTGTAGAAATGATTATCTACGGAGTAAAAGGTTAATGCATCTCTGTGATACATGATGCCAAGCCAAGTCATCATATGATTATGTATCCATAATAGCCACTTTTCTACATGCATATAAGTGACCGAACCGTGAGGTAGACTGGTCCATTGACAAACAGAAAAATGACCAGTAGCGAAAAGTTTCGGCCCAGGTCAGCCTGCGCGGACTGCGCAGGCTGACCTGGGTCGATACTTTTCGAATATTCAGTAAGCTCCCTTTTCACAGAGCACGGCTCATTTGTATAAAGTGTTTTTCCTCATTGCCGAATCATAATGATTAGATTTAATCACTTCCATTGTTTCTTTTCTTGATGTTCCATTTAAAACACTGAGTCACGCAGAACTCTACAGATTACAATACAAATGTGTCCGTATTATCTTGAATCTAAACTGTCCCAATATGGCTTGCAACACTCGAAAAAGGGCATTCGGACAGATCGCTGTTCTGTATTCATTCTACACATGCCAAGAAACGATATGGTCGCAAAACGCTCAAATGATGTCAGATGTTAAATGTCAATTGACGACTGTAATGCCAAGAGCTGAGTTGGCATCAAATTGTGACAAATTTTCGTAAAACTATCTGATCTGATCGTTTTCCGAAAGGCAAATGCTTTTGTTTTACTGCATTTTAGACCCAGTTTTTGGGCGAGTTAAAATGTTAACTTGAAACCTACACTCTCTTTTAATACAGTATAAATTTGTCTATGGAAATATCAATTTTCGCTGTATTCAAGCAATGTTTGAGGAAACTATCGCCATGTACAACGTCTGCGTATTTTATGAACAGCCCTCGAACATGACTGTCTTCTGATGAGTGTACACATGTTTTTCACGTAAAGTGGAAAGCAAGACAGTGAGAGACATAATTATTAAAGGCTTATATTTGGGTGTCGTATACTATTACTACTACTATATCCTTTATTGCATTAAAACAGACATGTTTTATAGCAAATTACAAATATAAATGATAGAAGCATTTCTTATATATAAGTAATTTTCACTGCTTAACTCTTTACCCCATAAGGCATTTCCAAGTTATCTCTAATTGACTCTAAATAATAGCAAGGATGAGGCCATTTTTAGGTATATATGACACCTTTTGGTAGCATTGAAAACATTGTGACAAAAGATGAAATTGCTCGTCACGAGCAATTTCACCTTTTGTCACAATGTTTTCCAAAGGCTCCTACAAGCAATGCGTAGAAATGAGTATCTGTGGAGTAAAGGGTTAACTGAAGAGCACATGATGTTATTTGACAAGAAATATAGTATTGATTAACCGTTATCCTACTAAATAACTAAGTGGAGGGAAATAATATGAGATAGAGAGGCTTCAGAGACTTTATGCACCAGCATTTGTTAATATTCAGTTCTAAACATAAATTCCATCACAAGCTATCTGATTGGCTGAGACAGAATGTCTCAGCCAATCAGATAGCTTGTAATGAACTTTCAGTGAAGAATGCATATTATTACATATTATTATTTGACATTATAGGCATTGAGGTTGCTTAGAAAGTTCGTAAATAATTGGTTGTGTAGCAGCGTAGTTAGTATGAAACGCAATCCAATGTACATTTTTCTTCCTGCCGCCTTCTCTCCATCAACAAGGGATACAATGGCAAAATCGATGTTGAATCAAGAAAATGCATGGAAGATTTTCACTGGCTATGCGTCTGGTTTCTATATTTGCTTGTTACATGGTGCTAAAATATCGTACATAATTTTAAGTTGTTTTTTTCACTGGCATACTTGAAGAGAAAAGATATTTTATTACTGCCAAATAAGTATAGAATTCTTAGTTATTACAAAACGCAATAATTCGAATCGCTGGCTGGATCTTTACCACATAATTCCAACTTTTAACTACCCGGAGAAAGTAGCATATAGAAAACATGGTGGGAAAAGAAGAAAATGCTGGTAACCAGCATTTTCTCCTTTTCCCACAAATTTTCTGCCTTATCAAAGTCAGAAATCATAATTTTAACAAGATCTAATTTGTTGTCTGGAGATGCTTTGAATTTGGTCCAATGAAATAATTTGTCGTTTGGTTCACCCTTTACCAAACGACAATATTTCAGGCAGGTCCAAATCGAAGGCATTTACAGACGACAAATTAAAAGTAACTGAAAATTTGAATCTTTTTTGTGAAGAGTAGAAAACATTGTGGCAAAAGGAGAAAATGCTGGTTACCAGCATTTTCTCCTTTTCCCATAATGTTTTCTACAGGCTTCCTTCTCATGTAGGAATTGTGTGGTAATGGGTTAAATGTTCATGCAAGAATAAGCCATTCTCTGGCAAAAGGGGGTTAAATACACTTCAGAAATGCACAAGTTTTCACGTTATTATTGATTCATAAAAATCATATCGTAAAATCATATCGTCGGTTCACTTCGAAAACCTCTTAACTACAGCTTGCTTTACAAGCTGTAGTTACGAGGTTTTCGAAATAAACCGACAATACGTGTATTTCAACCGTCTGAATCATGGGTGCAATGATCTTTTGCCATGCGGAAAATTGACAGATTGCAAAAAATGTCCGACCCAGTTAAGCCTACATGCGGTGACATGAGACAGTACTCTTTACAGATGTATTAACCCTATACCACACAATGCCGACTTTTGACAACCCTGAGAAAAAAGCCTTTTGACAACATTGTGGGAAATGGGGAAAATGTTGGTAACCAGCATTTTCTCCTTTCTCCACGATGTTTTCTCTCCTTTTTGATACAAATTTCAAATCATTAGTTTCAGTCACTTTTATTTTGTCATTTTTATGGGTTAGCGAAACTGAAGACAATAGAGATTACGTTATAATCCTTGAAAATGCAAATGCCTTCAATATGGACCAGTCTAAATATTTGTCGTTATGTAAAGAGTCAAGCCCCCTTTTCACAGAGTATGGCAATTACTCATATGATCATTTAGATTCATTTGTAACCGGAAACACATTTGCAGCATACAACAATAGCACCCGTATAAAATATTGATATAGAATCCTTTCTTCTTTTGATACATGTCCAAAAGCAATATAAGGCAAAAGGTCGTTTAGGGGAAACTGTTTTAACTCATTACCAGACGACAATATTATAGACTTGTCCATATTGAAAGCATTTGAAGACGACGAAATGAAAGTGACTGGAAATTTGAAATTTGTTCTGTGTAGGGTGGAAGACATTGTGGGAAAAGGAGAAAATGCTGGTTACCAGCATTTTCTCTTTTTCCCACAATGTTTTCTAAAGGCTTCTTTCTCAAGGGCGTCAAAAGTAGGGATTGTGTGGTAATGGGTTAATTGAAATCGTTTGATACATATATGTATTAGAAAAATAAAGTTTCGTAGCAAAAAAAAAAAGAGTAGATCTAAAACCGAAATGCCTTTTATCACAGCCTGCTTTTGGCCAACAATGCCTAAAATGCACGATCGACACTGGCATTGAGAGTGAATGTCTTACAAGATAAGAGAAAAACAACAAGACGAAGTTTAAGGTCTACGGCATCTAACTCTCATTTCATAAGACGGAAACTGTCGAGATTTGCCGAACAGCCTTTACGAAACGTCGATGTTACACGATATTTACCGATTAGTCGTGAGTCTACGGCCTCTTACATTCATATCAAAATACGGAAGCTGCCGACATTGGCCGAATAGCCTTTAAGTAAACGTCGATATTTACTGATGACTTAGGGAAAGTAGACCTTAAGTACATGTAGGTTAAGGTTGTATATATTCATCTATAGTTTTCACATTGATCAATCCTCTTAGAACTTTTACAAGGCAGATCCGAGTTTTAACGACCACACAGAAGAAGGCTTTTATAATGGAAATGCCGGGATTGCTTGTTTCCTGCATTCACTTTTTTTTCGCGGCACTTTTTGTTACCCCAAATCGAAGCAACCCTTCATTTGTAGTCTTTTAAGTATTTTTAGAATGAACAAATATATTAAAATTTTGTTGTTTTGTCATGAGTTTAATAGCATATCAACCTAAATTAGTGATCTTATGAAGGCAGCTTTCATTGACTGTAACCCACCGAAACTCCATCAGTCTATCACAAAATATCAAAACTTTGGTCAGCTGACACTGTGGCTAAAAATAGTGATTTCTTCCATATCATATATGACTTGCTTTATGTCATCGATGTGGAGTATTTTGTCACAATGTCCGATGACTCGCCAATGAGAATTTCGATGTCCCGTGGCTAAAATAGCTCATTTGGCGACTGCCTGTTTAATAATTATATATTAATCTTATTATATAATTATGATTTGTAGGCAAGTCCCCAATGATATTTCAGTCTCCGTTGATCAACCAAAGAAAATTTCGGTATTCTGTGAAAGACCGATAGAGTTGCAGTAGCATATATGCGTTGTACAAATCTGTATTTTTTATATCTTTCATAATAGGTAAGCTAGTCATCTGAGATGTGGTCCTGTTCAAATGTGATTACATTATGGTAATCACACGGGCACTTGCTTCGTTTTGGTGTGTGTGGGGTGTGTGTGATAACCTTCACCTTTATATTAAGACATAAGATTGTAAAGTTGGTGCAAAAAACACAAATGGTGGGTGAAAATAATGAATGTGTGATGCGCATTCAAAATTTAGAGATTTTTTTTAGGGTTCTTTCGCTTTCAAAGACTAAGTAGAAATCTGATGGTTTAACGAAAAGGTAAACTGTAGGGTAATTTTGCACGCATGCTAAATTATTAATTTGCGCTTTGCGATTGTACTATATTATATTTTTATATGTATTTAAGTTATTTAAATTATTGAAACCAATGTATAAATCATATACATCGTACGGTGTAGTTTGTTGTATATTTCGTCCAGGAGAGAGAGAGAGAGAGAGAGAGAGAGAGAGAGAGAGAGATTGACGCTCCAAAATCTGACCTCAGATCCAATGTTATTACATCAAAACTGTTCTGCCTAGGATTTTAAAAAGTTGAGACGAAATGTCTCACTCATCCAGAAAAGTTTGAGACATTTTCAAAATTTCGGGGACAAAATTTAGCATGGATAAAATTAATTTAACAAGAGGGCCAAGATGGCCCTAGATCACTCATCTGAATTTTTGAGAGGACTATGGCCAATTTTATTTGAAACTCTGGAAACAAAATCATTATTTTGCGCAGTGATTTTTAAAAGGTCACCTCCACAATCATCACCACAGCAATGATTTTGATAAATTAGAGTTCTGCAAATAAATTTTTGGATGGATCACCCAAGGACAATTTCTTGAAGATTAACACAAGCGTGATAGTGACTAAAAACATAAGTTGAACGAAAGCACGCCACCATATGCAGGTGCTAACAATTGGCCGTTAAGAGTCACTCAAGGAACATTGCGGTGAAATTATTTCAAAATCTGACCTGCGATTTAAGAGAAGAAGAATTTCTAAGAATTTCTTCATGTCCGTATAGTTTGAATAGCCCACAGCCATCTGAGCCATGTTTCTTGATTGATCAAAATTTCTCAAACAATTTGAAAAAAGCCAAGTTAAAGGGTCACCCATGTAACATTTTTCTCTGAAATTATTTCAAAATCTGACCTGCCATTTTAGAGAAGAAGAATTTTTAAGAATTTCTTTATGGCAATAAAGTGCAAGTAGCCTCCAGTCACCAGAGCCTTGTTTCTTTACCGATCAAAATTTCATGAACAGCTTTTGAAAAGAGTCATCCAATGAACATCTCTCTGAAATCATTTCAAAATCTGAACAGCCATTTCAGAGAAGAAGAATTTTTAAGCCTTCTTTATTTCTGTATAGTGCAAGTAGCCCCCATTCACCAGAGCCATGTTTCTTGCATATCAAAATTTCGCATACAGCTTTTGAAAAGGGTCACCATAGAAACATCCCTGTGAAATCATTTCAAAATCTGATGAGCCATTTCAGAGAAGAAGAATTTTTAAGAATTCCTTCATTTCTCTATGTGCAAGTAGCCCCCATTCGCCAGAGCCATATTTCTTGACGGATCAAAATTTCGCGAACACTTTTTGAGAAGGGTCACCTAAGGAACATCTCTGTGAAATTATTTTAAAATCTGATTAGCGGTTTCAGAGAAGAAGATTTTTAAAGAACTTCTTAGAAAATTTCATTTGGTTACCATGGCAACCATAGTTTTTGATGGAATCAAATTTTGTGAACAAAATTTAAAGAGAACCTCGGATGAAACATTCCAGCCAAGTTTGGTCCAAATTTGCCCAGCGGTTTTGAAGTTGATGTTTGCACTAGGGACCATGGACAACTTGAGCACATTGTGCTCAGGTGAGCTAAAAATAAGAAATTTAAATCAGTTCCCCAATATACATACTTCTTAACTGCTATGTTCTCTTTCACTTACAAAAATTTTGATTTAAATGCAAATAACACGGCTAATTATTTCTCACTGAAACTTTCCCCATCGTAGGCCAACAGGTTTATAAAATCCCCCTGAAGGCCTCGGCCATGACGGCTGATCTACGATAGACGTTCTCTGCACCCCGTACATAGGATAGTCTAGTAGAGTTCAAAAGTTACTCTTTTTTTTTAGTAAATGCGTACATTTCGGTCGTTTTAAATATTTTATTAACCATGAAGTTGCGTAGGCGATCATATTTCAAAGAAGAATATTCTTTTAAATACTGTACTAGATCTAGATTTGCTATAAAATGTCGTAAAGGTGTCTTTTGCTATTTTCCAATGTCGATCAAGTGGGAGGGGTAATTAGAATCATAACATTGTCGGGCTTTGAGCTGTGATTGTTATATGCTTTGGCTTACCATAGACGCTTAGGATAATGCCTGGCTTTTTTTACTGTGGCAACAAAACCATTTTCCGACTGAGATTGCAGAAGATACTGCGCCATGAAGGTAAAGTACACAATCTATACTTGGTTGATATTTTCTGTCTGCTTCCAATCAGATTTCATTTTACATATGTATACGCACCTTCGGCGCCCATGAAAAACACTAAATTGTAATAGTTGAGTGGCTGATTCTGCGACTTTTCATATGCGACAAAAATAGCTTTTTACAATTTTTTTCCTCCAACATTTTGAATTTTAAAGTGAGAAAATCGCAAATACGCTGCCTTGGCAGAATACTGCGTCATCTTCATCAAATAAGAAACATAAAAAATAGTGCAGTTTCATTTTTGCTTTGCTTAGAATATCTCACAAAATATTGAAATCAAAATTTAATTTTGAATCTTTAATTATCTTACCAACAGATCCTGTGTTTTAAAGACGTGAACATTGTGCTACAAAAGAGAAAACTTTGGTAACCAGCATTTTCTCCTTTTCATGCAATATATCCTTTTGCCAAAATGCTTTCTACAGTCTTCTGTGGCAAGACAAATGAAATGTCATGTACAGGTGATCAATCTGGATCATAATTACCAACCGTTCCTCTGAACGCTCTTAGCCTTAATTCTTCAGAATTTTCTAAATTTTAAAGTAATACAACTTCTGATTGGCAAAACTTGATGATTTAACAAATCAGATTTTGTGTTACTTTCAAATTCAGTAAATCATGCAGAAAAAGATTAAGAATGTTCTTCACCCTTAGGCTGCTACTTTAAGCGCAACTCACAGACCTCAAGCTGACAGTGTAGATTAAGATCAGACTGCACAGAAGGTGCAATCTGAACTTGGATCAACACTGTCCAATAGATACTGATTTTCCTCGAAAAGTAACTTTGAAATAGTATCATTTGGGTTTTCATTATTAACTGAAAAAGTGCATGTTAGTTATTCAGCAGGAAAAGGGTTAAGAGTGGTCACTGAATACGGACCCTGGTGGTGTTGACCCCTCCAACATGAAAATTATCTTTGCCAAACAGTAACTTATTCTATTCTTTGAACCAGAGTTAATTTGTCCTCTGCAAATGCTTTCATTTTTGACAGGTACAAAGTTTTTGTGCTTATCCATTAACTTTTTCTAAAACAATCCCTGGTTTTAAAGAAACCGAGGAAGAACCCTTCTGAAAACATTGTGGGAATAGGAAAAAAAAAAAAAAAATGGTGGAAACCAACATTTCTCCAATTCCACAATGTTTTCTGTACTTCCAAAGTCAAGTTGAATTTTTGAGTCAGATTTATTTTGTCGTCTACAAATGCTTTAACTCTTTTTTACTCTTTACCAGACGGCAAAATTTTTGCTCTGTCTAAATTGAAAGCATTTGCAGACAACAATTTCAGTGTGGCTCAGATGATCCAATTGTTAATTGATTGGGTAGAAACCATTGTGGGAAAAGGAGAAAATGCTGGTTACCAGCATTTTCTCCTTTTCCCACAGTGTTTTCAATAGGCTTCTTTTCCAGGGGCGTCAAAAGTAGGGATTGAGTGGTAATGGGTTAAATTTCGGCAAGTCTAAAATTATGTTGTTTGATGAAGAGTGAAACTATGGGGTGTGTTACAATTTGGGACAGAATAAGAGAAAAAAGACAATGTAACAACATACAAGGCACCCTGTTTATTAATTGGAGAATCAAAATAAAATTATGCCTACATAACTGATATATGATATAACAATAAAATTTCTTATAAATACAAAATGTATAAGGAAATATAACTCTGTGTAAATACGTATCTTCCTACCCTTTCTGCCATCAGCCTGCTCCTTCCAAAATCTGCTGATATCACTTTAAAATGTGATAAAACTTACCTTATTGTCTTTATCAGACTAATTGGTATATTTGAATTTGATTTAAAAATTTATATATTTATATGACTATAAACTATGTAGTTTTTGTCATTTAACCCTTTACCATACAACAAAATTTTAAGCTCGTCCAGATCAAAAGCATTTGTAGAAGACAAAATAAAAGTGACTGAAAATTTGAAATTTGTTTTGTGAAGGGTAGAAAAAACATTGTGGGAAAAGGAGAAAATGTTGGTTACCAGCATTTTCTCCTTTTCCCACAAGTTTTCAAAAAGCTTCGTTCTCAGGGGCGTCAAAAGTAGGGATTATGTGGTAATGGGATAAACAAATGTTCTGTTGTGTATATTTCAATCATGTTTTTTTTTTTAACTTGCCCAACATTTCAATTATATGAAAGATCTCCACAACCCTCTACCAGATGACAAAATTTGGTACATCTACATGTCTATATTGAAACACTTGCATAAAGCAAATTTGACTTGGTATATTGGGATTTGAAATAAAAAAAGGTAGGAAAGATGTGAGAAAAAGAGAATAAGATGGCTTCCAACACATTCTCCTTTTTTCCATTACTTTCCAAACAAAACTGGTAGCAGTTTGAAAGCTCTCCTCTAAAATACAACAGTCAAAACATTTTAAGTCTCAACCTTTCCCAAATGGCAAATTTTGGACCAGACCAAATTGAAAGCATTTTGCAGATGACAAATTAACAGTTGCTAAAAAGATGATTTTTCAATATGACAGGGTAGAAAACATAGTGGGAAAAGGAGAAAATGCTGGTTACCAGCATTTTCTCCTTTTCCCACAATGTTTTCAAAAGGCTTCTATTCCTTACCCGTAAAAACCAGGAATTGTTTGGGAAAGGGTTAAACAATAAAATAGTATTTCATTCCTTTTGAGTTTCTCTTTAATATTCATTATACCCAAATAACAATCTTACGGTAATCGTCTTAATCACTAATTAAACACCACTATTTTTTTTTAAAACAACAAACCATTATTTAACGTTAAACAGTTTCAGTGATTCTGCATAATTGTCTTCTAGTCTCAACACATAACTTGGTAGCATAAAAACAGCATAAGAAAAAGTACCATGATTGTTCATTACTCAACTAAATCAATATGTACAAAATTAGAGAAGGAAAAAAATTTATTTTTTTTGAAACAATAATTTTCTACAAAATTAATCATACCTCCTAACACACAGTTGTAGCAGATGACTTTTTATCACACAAAACCTCCTCCGTCACTGTATTAAACCCATGACTTATTTTTTGATAATGCTCTAGTGTATCATCGTTTTCAGGTCCCCTTTTATTCATGAGCATGTGAAGCCAGAGAAACCAACCACAGTTTCTGTGGGAATTTGAACTGTTGTGCTGTTCCGGGTAAAAATGACATCACTGCCGTTGAGAAGTATACGTCTGGTAAAGTTTATGATTTTCATGTTTGATTAAAACCAAGAAATGCAGTGAAAGTCTCTTTGAATCAACATTGTTGCGAGAAATAGGTGGATATAACCTCTCTATAAAACTATTTCACTCCTCTTTTGGAGTAAATGTCACAGATCTATGTAGTTGTGTATGTACACATATGAAGCCAAACTACAAACTGAACATGGATCGGTGAACGGTTTACAGGCTGAAGGTAATGCTGCAGGATATTTTTCTGTCTATCATTCCTTTAATGCGATAAACAGAATCTCACACTTTATATATATTAATTTTTATAAAACTTGTTGACTGAAAACTCTATAGATGAGAGAAGTCTCTTTTGAACAATAGAAAAAAATGTGGAAAAAGGAGAAAATGCTGATTACCACCACTTTTCCTTATTCATTCTTTTTTTTGTCATTTCCTGTATTCCTCATGGTAATTAGAATATAGGTTTGTTTGGCGAACAACTTGTAATAGAAAAAAACTAGAAATACTAAATGTATAGTTATTATAATACTGAAAAAAAAAACAACACATACTCAGCAGTTTTATGATCCATAAAGCTAAACACTAATAATGAACAATTCTAAATCAGCAGTTTCTGTTTAAAAAATTGAAAACAAAAAAAAAAAAAAAACCCATATGCAATAAAACATTTGAGTTATGCATAGATATTAACAACCAAAATTAAAACTGAAAACTCTTTATACCATGCAGAAAAATTCTCTTCTGTATCACAGACTTAATTTCAAAACAGTACAGAAAATAGATGGTATAATGAAAGGGGAGCATTTTTTTCCTAAATTTTTCATAGTTTATCAACTCTCTTTGCATTAATTTTCAGTTTAAAAAGCACTACTTAATGAAGTATTTTTTAATAGAGAAAACTTTGAAAACATCCATATAAAATATTTATAATCAACATGAATTGATTTAAAGGTGGCCCTTCAGATTTTGGGACGAAAATTTTACAAAAATGCAAAAAAATCATCTTTATACTCCCAGAGCCTTTTAATATTCATTCAGAAAACCCCATTAGTCGAAAACCGTCCGACAACATGAGAAATTAGAGATTTACTACAGCCCAGGTTGACACCAACGGGAGACACATTCTATTTTTAGATGATCAATTCGCTCATTTACATACAGGAATACACAGATGAAGTTTCAAATATAGCGTCCGAAGAAGGCATACTGAAAAATAATTATTACATGCTTGTTATATAATGAAATTTAAGAGTTATGAGTCAAGTGCCAGTCACTTGACATTCCCAAAATGCTTTACTGATTTTTGGCGCGACATCTAAAAATACTTTAAGAGGGTACATAGCCTATTAAGAGAACACCATCAAAAAAATTTTTTTTTGTAATTTTATGAATCTTAATTATTGATGATTTGTATTATTTTTTCATATGAATTTCAGTGATATATATTTTTTTAATTTGGTGAGATGTAAAAATTCTAAATACCCACCTTTAAAACTTAATTACCAATGAAAACGTAGCAAAAATAAAAATTGCATTCATGACAATTTCCCTTTTGTAATAATGAAACAATTGGGCCATTGGCATACCTAGTTGTAACTAGGGATCATATATTTAAGATCCCTGTTGTAAACTATGACAGACTTGTGAATTTCACTAGTACAAAGAATCGGCTGCTCTCCCCTCAAGCATATCAGTATTTTCATTATTTTCATAATGCATGTACATGATAGTTTGCCATTTTTAATTCTTTACCACATGACAAAATTTGAGACAGGTCCAAATTCAAAGCATTTGCAGACATACTTGCATTTGTAGAAAACATTATGGAAAAAGGAGAAAATGCTGGTTACCAGCATTTTCTCCTTTTGCCACAATATTTTAAAAAGCTTTTCACCGAGGGTCATCAAAAGTTGTTATTGTGCAGGAAAGGGTTAAATGCTTGAAAATTATACATTAAAAACTGCACATATAACTTTCATATGGTAATGTTTAGCTATTATTTTGGCAAAAGAAGTATGAAAGGTATCAAATGAGAGAAAAGCTAAACACAAAAAAAAAATTTAGTGAAAAAAAAAAAAATCTCACATTTTTAACATTGATATTTGTCATAAAAAGAAAAGTCACAACAAAAAGAAAGAATATTTTTGGCAGTACAGCAAAAAATGAAGACAACTTAACTTATTACCAAATGACAAAATTTTAGGATTGTCCAAATCGAAAGCATCTGCAGTCGAGAAAATAAAAGTGACTAAAAAATTGAAATATGTCTAGTGAAGGGTAGAAAACATTGTGGGAAAAAGGAGAAAATGCTGGTTACCAGCATTTTCTCCTTTCCCCACAATGTTTTCTAAAGGCTTCTTCCTCAGGGGCGTCAAAAGTAGGGATTATGTGGTACTGGATTAAACAAAGGGTTATTTCAAGTGTCTTGCTTACATAAAGGTTTATCCTTTTTTTTCTTACTTACCCCATTTTCTTTTTATTCACCTCATTCAAATTATCATATAAATGGCAGAATGGTAGTGAAACTTTTTGCTTGCAATGAAACTTTCTTCTAGAGCTACAACCTTACATATCTGATCATGTGTTAACTCTTTACCAAAACAATCCCAAGTTTTCATGGCTCTGAGATAGAAGCCTTTTGAAAACTTGGCGAGAAAAGATGAAAATGCTGATAACCAGCATTTTCTACTTTTCCCGCAGTGTGAAAAAGGTTTTCTGTCTCATGGTCTTAAAAACCAGGGATTGTTTGGTAAAAAGTTAAAGGACTGAAACTGAACAATTCAATGCAATATCCTGATTTATGCATATTCTTACAAACCTGCTCTTAACCCTTTTCCAAACAAGCCCTTGTTCTTGCGTGTCTGCAGTACAAGTCTTTAGAAAACACTGTGGGAAAAGGAGAAATTGCTCGTAATGAGCAATTTCTCCTTTTCCCAGAGTGTTTTCTACCCATTTGGAGAACTTTTTGCCTTTTTTATCAAATTTGAAATTGTTGTCTGCAAACTCTTTGAGTTTGGAAGAGTCTAAAATTTGTCGCTTGGGAAAGGGTTAATTAACTTCTTCAGAAGTGAACATGAAATCATAATGATGGCTGCTTATCATTTGTAAACAATAACATATTTTCATAATTTGTAAAGAAAAAAAAAAAACAAAACAAAATCTAGCTACTTTCTGGTAACACTTTTAACCATATTTGTTAATCAATTTTTTAACATTATCAGTGCAATATTTAATTCTTTACTGTACAAACACTACTTCCTACATATGTTAAGTCAGCAGCTTTTGAATCATATTGAGGAAAGGAGCAATTTGTTTGAACATGTAATGATTGTTTTCCCCTCCATGTTTTTCATTCATTATGTCTTTACCAAATAACGGGATTCTGGACCAAAAAGATATTTTCAAAAGCCTTCTTTCTTACGGTCGTTGAAACTCGGAATGTGTGGTTAAAGTTTAAACATTTTCCTTTGTGTCTTTTACTTTTCTCATACTTAGCATATTTTACAGAAGTAGTACTGAAAAGATCCTGCATAGTACAGAATTAATTCTTCAAATACAGCAATGTACACTGATTTAACCCTTTACTCCATACATACTCATTTCTACGCATTGCTTGTAGGAGCCTTTGGAAAACATTGTGGCAAAAGGTGAAATTGCTCATGATGAGCAATTTCACCTTTTGTCACAATGTTTTCTATGCTATCAAAAGGAGTCATATACACATAAGAAACAGCTTCATCCTTCCTGTTATTTAGGGTCAATTAGAGATACCACAGAAATGCCTTATGGGGTAAAGGGTTAAGAAAAGATACAAGTTGATAAATGGGGTTTTTTTTTTGCACAAAAAAAGAATCTGAATATTTCTTTACTGCATTTGTGAAAGCTCTCTTGTCACCCTGTATATCTAAAGTAAGACAGTTCTTACTCTTCTGTGTTATTCACTCCTATTTAATTTCAAAAAATACTTTCATTTCCTTGAATATTTGGGAAAGATGGTGGAGTGCCCATGCTCTTTAATGATTTAACAACTTTCTCTCTTGGAAATTTCATTGATGACCAGTTACTGGATGATGACGAACGTGTGTCAGGGTGGGACTTTAGAATACTGTTGGCATCGATATTGTGCCGCTTTTCCATAGCGGCCACCTTCCCTTTTGAGTCTAAAGAGATATCAAAAATCTGCGCACCCTGCAGCAAGCTGTTTTTCACTAGAAAAGAGTTGATATCATCACACAGGTGCAGAGAGACTTCACTCTTGCCTTTCACTTGATCATCATATTTTTTCTTGAGATGTACATCTGCAATATGTTTTGGTTTGAATAAAAATGGTCGGTCAGATCTTGATGCATCATCCATCAATCCTTTTTCAATTATTTCCTTGGGCAAATTTGGCTTTCGTAATTTTTTCTTTGTATCAATGGAACCAGGTTTTACATCTTTCTTGTATAATCTAGGACCATGTTTCCCGTCATAAAATTTGGGTGCTGAGTCCACAAGGGGCATCATTGTATACTCATCACGAGGGTAATCATCAGTCAGGTTGGAAATATATGGTGGATCGTCCACTTTTAGAGGTATTTTCCAGGGATTAGGATTGACAAATCCTGTGGTTTTGGACCTCTTCTCAACAATGTCTGTCTCCTTGTTTAAGTCACTTTGCTCATATAGACCTTCATCGAACGCTTCATCTTCAGAAGAAAGATTGGTCTGTTTTCTACTTACAGGGGATGGTTGTCGCGCACTTTTGGCTGTCGGCAGGGAATCAGGTCGCCTGGACTTTGAGCCATCTCTGATGCTTGTTCCTGCAGGTTTTGCAACCATACTGTTTGGTTTCATCAGAGATTCTTTTGCATCGTTTTTAGACTCTTTTTGCTTCCTATCTTCTTTGGCTGGTTTGGGTCCAGTTGGCATATCTTTATCAAACCTATAATATGGTAAATTATTACTCTGTTATTGAAATAAAGAAATCTATAATTCCAAATCTATCCCTAAAAAAGACTACTTTGAACCTATTGCAGAAAGACTTAGCATATAAAAAATTAAGATTAAAAACTGCACAAATTTTAACCCTTTCACAAACGACATTGTTAAGACTCTTTTAATTTCAGAAAATGTGCAGAAGACAAATTCAAGAATGGTACAAACAGCCATCTGATAGGGAAGAAAACCTTGTGGGAAAGGGAGACAATGCTGGTTACCAGCATATTCTCCTTTTCCACAATATTTTTGAAAGTCATCTTTTCCAGGGTGGTAAAAACCAGGGATCATTTTGTGGAGGGTTCAACAAGATGTAAGGAATATTAAGTCGTAGTAAATTTCTTGGTGATTGTTCTTGCTCCTAGCACCATGTGAAAATTTGATATGAGACTGAAGCCTGAGTGATGTTTAAACTTTCCTATAACAGTGAAAAGCAAATACAAACCCAGGAAACAAAAACATGTTTTTCTTTCATCATTTACCTTTTATTTCTAAAAACAAATCATTTAATTAGAGTCAATTTCATTTAAGAAAAAATAAGCTCTCTAGAGAATCCCATAAATGCTTGAAGGGGCTTGTCAGTGAAATAGCTTAAAACCTAGGACGCATACTGAGATCCAACCTTTAAATTTCATAAGCACAACTAGACATCATAGAGATTCATTGTTGTAAGTTTGAACTTATTTCAATGGAAACTGTAGGAGGAATTGCACACACAAGGAATTTCTAACAGACAGACGACTAGGAAATAACATAATATGACCCTTCGGGCATTCAAAAAAGGGATAAAAATACTGGTTCAGTACTTGCAGTAGGTAAAAACCTATTTTTCATTAATGGCAGATGAATATCGACTTAAAAATTTGACCAATCAAATCTGGATCCTAACTGAGACTTGTCTGTATCATAATTATTATATTGGTCTGTCGGTATATGTAATATATGAATAAAATTTAATTTTACACATCTTAATTCTTTTATAGTTATACAATGAAAACAATAAAAAAAAAAATAAAGTATAACTTGTATTAAAACCTTAGATCACTTTAAATGACCTACCCTCTTTCTTCTAACCACTTTCGAAAGGCCTCCTCACTGAAATGCTCATTCTTAGCTTTAAATTCTGCTTCCAATTCCACTTCTCTAAGTACCTGCTGCATTTTTAACTTTCGTAACTGTTGCATCTCTTTAGCAATTTGATCTTTCCCTTGTTGCCACATTTCAGCCGCTATAATTCTATAAATAGAAAAAGATTAAATCTTTCACCCGAAAACAATATTTTAGGCTTGTCCAAATCAAAAGCATTTGCACGGGAAAAAAATAAAAGTGATTGAAAAATTTAAATTTGTTTAGTAAAAAGTAAAAAACATTATTGGAAAAGGAGAAAATGCTGGTTACCAGCATTTTCTCTTTTTCCAACAATGTTTTCTAAAGGCTTCTTTCTCATGGTCGTCAAAAGTAGGGATTGTGTGTTAATGTGTTAAACCCTTAACCAAACATTAAGAATTTTAAAGACCATGAGGAAGAAAGCTGAAAACATTGTTAGAAAAGGAGAATATGCTGCTAACCATTTTCCCCACAATATTTTCTGCCTATCAAAGGAAAAGAATATCTCAAAATAAAGTTGACAGTATTAACTACAATTGGCAAAATCTGTCTTGATTTTCATTTAACTCTTTACCATAAGATCCCGCCTTTTAACGACCCTGAGAAAGAAGCCTTCTGAAAACATTGTGGGAAAAGCAGAAAATGCCGGTAACCAGCATTTTCTCCTTTTCTCGCAATGTTTTCTATCCTTCCCAAAACAAATTTCAATTTTTGAGTCACGTTAATTTTGTTGTCTGCAAATGCTTCCAATTTAGACAAGTCTAGAGTTTTATTGTGTGGTACAGAGTTAATACAAAACAGAAGGAGTTACTTTGCAATTGCATTTCATTTGTCTAAGACAAATGAGCCATGCTCTGGCAAAAGGGGCTTAATGTGTTTCTTTTGGGCATTTCATCAAGCAAGCCATCAGATGGTTATGGAAAAGTACCCTTTTTCGAACTTCTGACTGAA
The DNA here is from genome assembly GCA_943736015.1 of Tridacna crocea. Classification (NCBI taxonomy): domain Eukaryota; kingdom Metazoa; phylum Mollusca; class Bivalvia; order Cardiida; family Cardiidae; genus Tridacna; species Tridacna crocea. The sequence continues at coordinate 52,729,593 of OX031064.1, read as the reverse complement.
TCATGAGATAGACTGATCAAGCAACATGCAGAAAATTGACCAATAGCAAAAAGTTTGGCACAGGTCAGCCTGAGCAATTTGCGCAGGCTGATCTGGGCCAAACTTTTTGAAAATGCATTAAGTGCCCTTTTCACAAAGCGTGGTTCAATTAAAGTGATCTAAAAACAATCTCTCTGTCCGAAAACAATCTCTCTGTCCAAGCATTTATATTTCTTCTCTTTTTCTGTTTCCAATAACACACAGACATACCTTGCACATTTTCTATGCCCCCATAATTTGGCTAGGTCAAGAGGGGTGTGGTTTCTACAGTCCTCACCATCAATTTTGGCACCATGATCAATCAACATCTTCAAACACTGGACATGACCTTCGCTGGCAGCTTGATGAAGCGGTGTGATACCATCATCATTACCTCTGGAAGATATATAATTAACTCTCAGAGCACCAAGCATAATTAAAATTTTGAGGTTGGTTTGTACACAATGTGGACCAGGTCCAAATAGCACTCACGTGCCAGCCATACTCTGTGAAAAGGGGGCTTAACCCTTTACCACACAATCCCGACTTTTAACCATCTTTACAAAGAAGCCTCTTGAAAACCTTGTGGAAAAAGGAGAAAATGCTGGTAACCAAATTTTTCTCCTTTTCCCGCAATGTTTTCTCTTCTCTTCTACAGAAATTTAATATTTTTAGACACTTTTATTTTGACGCCTGCAAATGCCTTCAATTTGGTCCATTCTAAAACTTTGTAGTTTGGTAAAGAGTTAATAAATTGCCTTGGTGACAGGCAATCTATCACATACTCATGAATCAATAACAGCCACTTTTTTAGCAATCAACTTATGAGGAAGAATGGTCCTTGAACATGCAAAAAATAGACCAAAAATTGGCCTGCATGGATTGTGCAGGCTGACTCTGATCAATATTTTTCGCAGATGCATCAAGCCCCCTATTCACAGAGCATGTCTGTTATGAAATTTATGTCTTCACCAACCATTCTTTCTTAGTCTTCTAGATTTGAAAGTAACACAACTCTCTGTGGTTTAGCCAATCAGAAGTTGTATAACTCTTAAATTTAGAAAACAAGAAAGAATAGATATAGAAATTTCTAAAGAAAGGTAGGTGAATACAGACCCCTGTCCTGCATAGACATATAGATCTAAAGTGAATTCTTTGCCTGCTTCACAAGTTCTCAAAATTTTTTATATAAAACACTTTTTGATTGGCTACATAAATAATGACATACCAGATAGCAAATTACGTTAATTTCTAAATCTAGAATCAGATTATTAAGAATGCATTTTAAAACATGTGGTGAATAATGGCCCTGATTTCAGATTTTATATTAAACTCTACTTGATGCTGAAGAAACATAGTATGTCCAAAAAAAGTCTTCTATTTCAATATGAACAATGTCCTTGTAACTGTTTGGTTAAACTTGTCACTACAAGGCAAACTTTTTGACCTATCCAAATTGAAAGCATTTGTACCTGACAATTTCAAAGTGGCTCAAATGGCGCAATTTTGCATTGATAGGGTAGAAAACTTTGTGGGAAAAGGTAAAAATGCTGGTTACCAGCATTTTCCTTTTCCCACAATGTTTTCAAAATACTTCTTTTTATCATTATAAAAAGTCAGAATTGTGTGAAAAAGGACTAATTTATGATTCAGGAACTCTACATAATCAGAGAGGGACTTTATAAGGTTTTGTTAGCTTTCATCCCAATCCCTTTGTAATTAATCATTACAAATAAATATGTTTAACTCTTTACCAGACGACAAAATTTTAGACTGGTTCAAATGGACAGCATTTGCAGACAACAAAGTAAAGGTGACTGAAAAATTGAAACTTGTTCTGGGAAGGGTTAAAAACACTGTGGGAAAAGGAGAAAATGCTGGTTACCAGTATTTTCTCTTTTTCCCACAGTGTTTTCAAAAGGCTTCTTTCTCAGGGGCATCAAAAGTAGGGATTGTGTGGTAATGGGTTAAACTACCGGTACATAAGCAACATTTTATTGCCCATACTATGGGCTAGAGTCTTTCAAAAGCACTGCATGTATATTCCTAATAACTTGTTAACTTTTGAAACTAGACCGGTTACAAGCTCCACTGGTTGCCGTTAACACTTTACCAAATGACAAAATTCTTACACTGGTTCAAATTGAAACCATTGGCAGACAACAAAAATAGATGTGACTAAAAAATTAAATGTGTTCTGGTAAGGATAGAAAACATAGTGGGAAAAGGAGAAAATGCTGGTTACCAGCATTTTCTTCTTTCTCCACATTGTTTTCAAATGTTTTCTTTCTCAGGGTCATTACCAGATGGGACGAGTAGTAAAGGGTTAATACATGCATATTCATATTCAAATGACTTGAGAAATAGTCTACCATTAATTTTGTGATGATGCAGGTGTAAAACCTCTCACAATATGCAAGCTTTATGTCATTTAACTCTTTACCAAACGACAAAATTTTGGACTAGTTCAAATTGAAAGCATTTGCAGATGACAAAATAAATGTGAATCAGAAATTGAATTTTGATTTTGGAAGGGTAAAAAACATTGTAGGAAAAGGAGAAAATGCTGGGTACCAGCATTTTCTCCTTTTCCCACAATGCTATCAAAACCTTTCCTTTTTGGGGTCGTTAAAAGTCGGGATTGTTGGGTAAAGAATTAACCCTTTACCAAACAAACCTTGGTTTTAACAACCCCAGAGGAAGAAGCCTTCTGAAAACACTGCGGGAAAGGGAGAAAATGCTTGTAACCAGCATTTTCACCTTTTCCCATTATGTTTTCTACTCTTCCAAAGTCAAGTTTCAATTTTTGATTTTTGAAAGGGAGAAAATGCTAGTAACCAGCATTTTCACCTTTTCCCTTAATGTTTCTACTCTTCCAATGTCCAGTTTCAGTTGTCTGCAAAATACTTTTGATTTTGACAAGTCTACATTTTTGTAGTTTGGTAAAGAGTTAATTCCCAGGACAGGAGGATAAGCTATTTTAGTGTGAATCCATTGATGGAAATTTCCTGTAAAAGGATACAAAACATTGTGGGAAAGGCTGGTTACCAGCATTTTCCTCTAATGTTTTGAAATTTTTTTTTTTTCTTACGGATCTTTAAAAGTCAGGACTGTGTGGTAAAGGGCTATGCAAAATATGATGAAATTCTCTCCTTGTTCATAAAATTATACAACTTTGTATATACAAAATAAAATTACATTGAAGCATCAGCCTTCTTATCTATCAAATACTGTAAACACTGTATGGCCCTCTTGCCTGTTTGGTTACTGATACACAAATGTATTGCCCTCCATCCTGTACTACTAGGTAAATTGATGTCAAACTTGTACTTCTCGATCAGTAGCTTCAAACAGTCCAGACGCCCATGGATGGCAGCTAAATGGAGTGCCGTCAAGCCCTAATGTTGAAAAACGATACATGTAATACCAATTAATCTATGATGGACATTAACTCTGTACAACACAATCACGATTTTAACACCCCTGCATAAGAAGCCTTTTGAAATCATTGTGGGAAAAGGAGAAAATGCTGGTAACCAGCATTTTCTCCTTTTCCCATACTGTTTTCTGCCCTTCTGAAAACAAATTTCAATTTTTCAGTCACATTTATTTTGTCATCTGCAAACGCTTTTATTTTGGACCAGTCCAAATTTTTGTTTGGTAAAGGGTCAACCCTTTTAGTTTACCGAACACTCCTGTGATTAGACAACCTTGTAGAAGAAAACCTTGTTGAAAAAAAAAGAAAATAATAGTGAGCAGCATTTTCTCCTTTTCCCACAATGTTACCTATTCTATCAAAGACAAGTTTCATCATTCAAGCCATTTTGCTGTCTGTTTATGGTTTATGCCATTGAAAAAGCTTTATTTTGTTTTCTATATGTTTATAACTAGACACATTTATGAAACGGGATATTACAGCAGAAATGGCATGACCAGGGTTTTCAAATCATTATGGACCCAGATGAAAACCCAGAATGTTTTCATCAGAATCAGATTGACATTATTATGAAAAGGGGGGAGGTCTATCTTTCAGATTAACAATTTGAAGTATTGTGTTTCTGTACACTGCTGATTACTTCTGTTGAGTGACAAGCCTCCCAGCCATTTTCCCATTCCCAGTGTCAACCTCCGCACCTGCAATTCGGTTAACATGGCAACCTGTAAACAACATGGCCGACGTCGGTCAATATTGAGGCATCATAAGTATTGTAATCGACAAGGTACCATCAAATCAGCCAACAAATAATGATAATTACATTTTTATCGTAATTAATTTCCCCTTTCTGAATGTTTTGATCTCGTAGACTCTGTCGCAGCCATTCGACGTCGCCGATTGCAGCCGCCATAAATTCATCATCCTGAATCTTTTTGTCATTTCCAATTCTAGTTCGACGTCTCCGAAACGGTCTGGCTGATCCAGACCCACCGGTCTGAGTTTGATTTTCTTGGCTCATGAACTACAAGGTCAGCTCTTATCAAGTGCGAAAAAGTTAGCGAAACTGTCGCTGACTTTCCATTTTATTCAAAACACTTAACGAATTCAACAAATAGATTTAACGAAATCAAAACACCAGATTATGATTCAATTTGTTTCGATAGATAAATTAATGGTCCATAAAATTCATTTTATTGCAAAATGAAAAATTACAAAAAAAACATAATTTGGATCATACTAAAAAATAATGATAATATATAATTGATATGTTTAATATTCGTTGAACAGGATTCTAGAATTCCTTCACGACATATATCGCATTCTGCTTATAACTAGTAGAATGAAACAAAAATATATTGTTCAAAATCAAAGTAGCACTATGCATATCGAGGTTGAATACGTGCAATTATTTAGACACGTATAGTTTTACTTTTAAAAAACATAATGTCGTAATAAATGTTGGAAACTGTTTCACTTCCTTAGTAACGGATGCAATATGGTGGACAATGAACGAATTTCAAGAGCGTTTTGAACGTCAACCCCTGATTACCCTCAAATAACCAGAGTATTGTCCTGTAAAATATATCACAGACAAATTGACATTGATTTCATCATGTCCACAACAGCAAGAACTTCGTCAAGTGTAAAAGAAGCGAGAGAGCTGTACGAATTGAAAGAAAAAGCTGCAAAATTTTATGCTGAGAATGGAGTCCCGAAAAAGATGGAAGAAATCCTTAATACTATGTTTTATGACAACCCACCAGATGTATATGGATATTTGGTTAGTCCTTTTATAAATGACTGTTGATGTTTACTTTCCGCCGCTGCTTATTATCAGGTTAAATTTCTGTGTTAAATGGAATCTGTAAGAAATGGTTCCGGGCTTGTTCATCCCAAAACCAGTTCTCCCCTGGGCTTGTTCGTCCCTGAGCTTATTCACCCGGGCTCGTTCCTTCGGGCTTGTTCATCCCACACCACTGTTTCGATCTTATTGGAACTTAATCTCTTTGTGCCCTTCAAAGTAAACTGTTATTTTAAACATGCAAGTACTTTGAATAAAATTTACTCATGCTTTGTTTTTGCCTCTCATGAAGTCGTATTTTGAACAGAACAGAAACTGAATTAATGATTCAAGACTTTAACACACAATCTCTCCGCATCACTTCTTGCCTAGGCTGGTGGCCTTACAACACAATATTAATTGAAAATCCATATGTACATGTATGTATATGATTGGTAATTCAATTTCTTTCCTAAATAACATGATGGGGATGACGTCATAGTTTAAACATATTTATTTTACATTGATTGAGAAACAAGTTCTGACCAGTTATTCTAATCTCTTTTGATTCTGCTTCCTGGGAACAACACCAGTACTCAAGCCGAATGTGTGGGCCAATGATAAATCCTGAGGTTGACAGAGCTCCTGGGAATCGAACTCAGAACCTTTGGCTACAAGGCCGACGCTCTACGTCACAACCATGAACACCACATTTGTTTTACTTTGGTTTCTTCTATAAACGTGATGGGGATCTTTTTTATAAAGTTATAACTTTGGTTGAGTAACATGGAAGGCAATAATGCTTATGTGGTTAAAACCTTTTCAAAATCAAAATCAGTGAAGAATTCACTATGAATATTTTGGTTGGCAAATACATAAGTTGGGAAGAACAGGCCCGGATCAACGAGAAATCAGTTGGGATGAACAAGCCCGGACGAATGAGCCCGGACGAATAAGCCTGGGCGAACTAGCCCAGGGACGAAAAAGCCTGTTACCATAAAAAAAGACATGCTCATAATTTTGACAAAATAACAAAAAGGCTGAAGTTTATCTGCTAAAATGCATTCTACCATTAGAAATCCAAGGTTGGTGGGTGGAACATGTCCAGCATAGTACTCAAGGCCATTCATACTGGAAAAATACTTTACCACTGAGTTACCATGCCAACTGTTAATTACTACACTCTTCAGTCAACCCATTCTTTTGATGTGGCCCAAATAGTTGGTCCTAGAGACAAAACTCAAAGGAAAGTAGCATGTGGCTAGAACCTGACCCAAACTCAGGGGGTACCGAACTCAGGTCTCTTTGAATACAGGGCTTCAGTGATTCATTGCATGAAAGTTGGTGCCTCAAACCATTTATTTCATGGAGAAAAAATGTTCATGGTAAAGTTTTCAGGCCAGAGACCTGGTAGCATTACTGCTAGGCTATCTGCACCTATTAGAATAAGAGCTACTGTAAATTTCTGAAAGGTTAATTCTTAGTACCATCAGATACATTGAGGCAGTTGTTTTTTACTGTAAGGGGAGAGTTTAATTTTCATTCTTTTCAGATTTGATCATGACTATGAAAAGTTAATCTTCTTTTTGAAAGCTAATTTATACAGTACTTGTACATACTTTTAAATCTGTATTTTACCATATTTCTTTTCCAGGCAAATTACTTCCAAGGCTTTTCAGCCACACCACAGATAACAAAGGTAATTGATCACTGATAAATGGGTTGTGCTCTGTGAAAAGGGAGCTTAATGCATCAAAAAAAAAAAAAAAAAAAAAGTTAGCCTGCATAGTCTGTGCAGGATGACTTTGGTAAAAAATATTTGCTTTCTGTCAATTTCCTGTTTGTCAAAGGACCAGTTTGCCTCTTGATTCAGTTGAATGTCAGACAAAATAGCTCCCTTTTGCAAGAGTATGGCTCATATATGGCTTGCAACACGCAAAAATGGACATTCAGACATATGCGGAAATAGATCAGAATGCGCAGTCTGCGTAGGCTGATCCAAAACGACAGTTTCCGTTTTTATATAATTTTCAGTTTTGCACAAGTCTACTGAAGCACAAAATCTAATGTAGCTGTGATGTGTTGTCTCGGATTAGCCTGCGCGGATAGCGCAGGCTGATCTGAGACAACACTTTACGCAAATGTCCGACTGCCCCCTTTCACATGTTGACGGCCATATAGTGTAATGTTGTTTTACATTTTTTCTGTAATTTATGCTATGGCTTTATATCATAATCTTAACCATTTGCTAAAGCTTGCAGCCAGTTGTTTTATAGATTAACATGCACAGGAATGATGAAAACATGGACAAGTGTATTAGCCACCATAGCATGACTTAACCCTTTCCCAAATGACAAATTTTAGACTGTCCCAAACTCAAAGTGTTTGCAAATGACAATTTTGAATTTGATGAGAATGGCAGAAAGTTTTCCAATAGGCTAGAAAACACTGTGGGAAAAAGAGAAATTGCTTGTTACGAGCAATTTCTCCTTTTCCCCCAGTGTTTTCTAAAGACTTGCACTGCAGACACATAAAAACCAGGACTTGTTTGGGAAAGAGTTAAATACCTGTAATAAATGTATCCTTAACAACAGTAATAATTAATCAGCTGATAAAAGATAAAGGTCTGATACAAAATAAGGTACATGTTCCAGATTCTTGCCAAAATATTCAGACAAGTATATCCACTTGAAAGCAAGCAGTTTCTTCTTTTGACATAAGAGATTTATTCATATATGTGTATTAACTCTAAACCATATGACAAAATGTTTGACCAGTTCATTTCGAAACCAGTAGGTCCATATGAGCACCTAGTTGTTTGATATAATGTTTAAACTTAACGGTTTTAATTTATCTATAATTTTAAACAAATGTTTTTGAAGTTAGCTGCTACAGATTTTTGTAGGAGTTGATTTGTTTAAGTATGTACATCCACTGCCTTAACTTTCTTTCAGATTAGGTCTAGTACTGGATTGGATAGTAAGGCCCAAGCAACTATACAGACTGAGGTTTATTGTACAGTGAATAATAAGGAAAAGGTAATTCCACTTATGAAGTTGATTTTTATAATTTTTAAGACATTCATTGTTTTAGTAAATTTGCCTTTTCATTAAATTTGTCTCCCAAAAAAACTTTACAGGATCTTGATCCCATGAAGGTGAAGAAAACAGTTGATTGTTTTATCAGATAATTCTGTAGCTAAATACTTTGCATGTAAAATGAGTTTTTAACCTTTATTGTGATACTGTCTCATCCTGGAATAAGAAATTTCAAACCTGCTAAACTGTGATTGAAAGTGCTTCTGTTTTTGTATCAGAAATTACAGTCAAATATAAAGTTAACACTTTGTTTTCATTGTCCTACTGCTGGTTCATTATTTATCAAAAAGTATGTAGCATTTTTTGTTTATGGTACATCTCTTTGTGTACTTAATTTTGAATGCGAAGAAGGTTCTTGCAACTTGGATCAGTCACACATAATTTTTTTCTTCCTGGGAACTTAACTCTATGTCATGCTTTACTGTGACAATGGCAGTTCCAAATGCTGACTGAGCAAAGGGTTCAAACTGTGATGTGATTAACAGAGGCTCAATACTTTTATCACTGTCAACCATATTTAACATTATCTACCTTTATGACTTTAACCTTTACCAGACAACAAAAATTAAGCCTTATCCATATTGAAAGCATTTGCAGATGCCATTTCATTTTGGCCCAAATTGTACAGTTTTTCATTGATAGGGTACAAAACATTGTGGGAAAAGGAGAAAATGCTGGTATTTAGCATTTTCTCCTTTTCCTACAGTGTTTTCTACAGGATTCTTTCCCAGGGTCTTTAAAAGTAGGCACTGAGTGGTAAAGAGTTAAATAAGTATTTTCTTTTTTTTTTGTACAATGTTTTTATAAGCCTGCTTACTTTACATCTTGAAAACATATATTTGACTGTTATTTTTCTCCTTTATAGTGTGTCAGCAGAACGCTTAGTTCAAGCCAGTCTCCAGTCCTGCTTGAGATCGCTAAACCTGAGGAAAAAGAAGAAGAAGATAAGGAAAGAGAGGGTAACATTGCAGCAGCTATTAAAATCATCAATGCTGAGATTAATGAAAACTTGAAAGGTTTAGATCCAACTAAACAGCAGGAGTTGGACGGTATAGTCAGGTATCCTCTTTGTGTTTCTTTGTCCATTTTATCTCTTTACCAAAAGAGTTTGTGTTTTCTAAGCCCTCAGAGAGTAGGCATTTGGGAAAAAAAAAATGCAAGAAAAATACTAGTCTGTTTTCTTCCCTTTCAGAGACAAACTAACCATTTGAGACATTTTTGTCTGCATAGATACAGTTACTAAAAGTTCAATTTAGCCATGCTCTGTAAAAAGGGCATCTGTGAAAAGTACCGATCTAGGTCTGCCTGTGCAGCCTGCATAGCGCAGGCTTACCTTAGCCGAAACTATCCACTATTGTTCATGTTTCTATTAGTTAAAGGACCAGTCTACCTCATGACTAAGTGGGTTATTGAAAAAAGTAGCTTCTTTACATCCCTAACTATGTGATAACTTGGGTCAGTATGATGTAGAATGGAGATGCATTAAGCTCCTTTTTGCCAGAGTATGGCCCATTATTATTCATTGGAAACCACAGAAAAGTTTTTTTTATCTTGCTTCAGATTGTCTTTGAAAACTTGGTGGCAGGCCGAGAAAGTGTTTGTCGCAAAAGATTTTTCCTTTTTTCCACACTATTATAAGATATATTTATTTATCAAACCTTATTTCATTCTGAGTTTCTTTATTGTGCAAGGGTGAATTTAATGGAGTTTGCTGCAAATATACTGTATGTCATGAGTTATGATTGAATTTAAACATGTTGGTACCACATTGTATGTTTAGTGATTTTTGTTGGTCTACCTTTTGGAGGAAGAAGATTGAACGCAGTTGTTTTCATTTCTGATGGGGTAGAAAACATTGTGGGAAAAGGAGAAAATGCTGGTTACCAGCATTTTCTCCTTTTCCCACAATGTTTTCAAAAGCCTTCTCTCCCGGGGTCATGAAAACCAGGGGTTGTTTGGTAGAGGGTCAATATATCCACATTGTATATCAATGCAGCAAACTGATAGCTGAGTTGAAAGCTGCTGAAGATGAAAGGCTGGCAAAAGAAGCTGAGGAAAGAGAGAAAGCAGAAGGAGAGTCAGATGAGCCTGAGAAGAAAACAGGAAGTGCTATGAGCAAACCTAAATCTGGAGCAAAGTATGTATTGTACAGATTATCTTTTACTAATCACTGCTGTGATTAAATGACCCTCAGGAAAAAGTCTTCTGTCGTAAAAAAAAAGTCTCAATTACATAGACATAGACAGATTTCATTTGACGTGAGCTTGTACAGCTCCTAGTCATACAAACTAATGCTTACAATACAATACATGCTTTTTTAATTTTGCATTTGCATTTGTTGACTGAAGATTGCAGACCATTTCCAAAAATATTGTTGAAAAGAGAGAAAAACTTGTGATGAGTACTCCATCGAACTTTTCACAAACAAACAGTCTTGCATTTTAAAGACTCAAAGGAGAAAGGCTTTTGAAAATGTTGTGATAAAAGGAGGAAATTGTGATAACTAGCATTTTTCCCAAGACATATTACACTATTTGAGCTATAGTTTGTGTTATGTGCAACTGATTTCAGTTTGGGCAAGTCTAAAATTTTATGGACTTGTAAAGAGTTAACAGAGTTTTTACTGAAGACCCCACGTTGGTCTTCCAGAACATTTCTCAAATATTGTCACAAAAGGAGAACAGGCTTATGATGATTAATTTCTCTCATGTAAAAAAAAATGTCTCACACATACATTCTCTTAATTCTTTACCAAAGAAGGAAAATATGGACTTGTCAAAATTGAAAGGATCTGCAAAAGACAATCTAGGAGTGACTCAAATGATCAAACATGTTTTTTTGATAGTATAGAAAACATTGTGGAAAAGGAGAAAATGCTGGTTACCAGCATTTTCTTCTTTTCCCAGATTGTTTTCTATCTAATTAAACACAAATCCAATCAGTTTACCTGCATTTCATAATGTATTCTGCCTATGCTTTCAATGTGGACTTGTCTAGAACTTTTCGTCAGGTAAAGAGTTCAATTTCTTGTTTAGAGTTCAGACACCGCTGGAATTAGGTCTTGAACTTACAACCTCAGTTACATTACTCGGAAAGCCTAGAGGAGAGAGGCGAGTTTCAATAACACCCAGACTAAGTAGCAGAAATACAAGTAGAACAAATAGTCGAGCAGGTTCACAAATTGGGCAGTCTTTAAAGACAACTAAACAACTGAGTGAACTAAGCTCCTCAAATATCGGGTATAACTGCAAAAAGTGTTGTAGGTTATAAATGGTAATCACTGAATTTGCACATGTTAACCCATTACCACACGAGAAAATTTTAGACTGGTCCAAATTGAAAGCATTTGCAGACAAAACAATAAAGGTGACTGAAAAATAGAAATTTGTTCTGGAAAGGGTAGAAAACACTGTGGGAAAAGGAGAAAATGCTGGTTACCAGCATTTTCTCCTTTTCCCACAGTGTTTTCAAAAGGCTTCTTTCTCAGGGGCGTCAAAAGTAGGGATTGAGTGGTAATGGGTTAATCAGTTCTTTACCAAACAATTCTGTGTTAACCCTTTACCCAACAATCCCTGGTTTTTACTACCCTGAGATAGAAAGAAGCCTTCCAAAAACATTGTGGGAAGTGGAGAAAATGCTGGTAACCAGCATTTTCTCCATTTCCCAGGATGTTTTCTACTCTGCTCCAAAAAAAATTTCAATTTTTGAGTAACGTTTATTGTCTGGACAGGTATAAAATTTTGTTGTCTAGTAAAGGGTTGAAATGACACAGAGGAAGACCCTTTAGAACATTGTGGGCCAAGAAGAAAATGCTGGTAACCAAAATTTTCTCCTTGCCTATTATGTTTTCTGACCATTTAAGAGACTTATCATAGTCACATTAAGAGACATCATAGCCACATTAAATTTATGGTATGAAAGGGTGTTTCATCAAAGTTGTGTCTAAAACTTTTTTGTTTGGTAAAGAGTTAAAGCTTTTCAAATGCAAACAGTATTGAAAGTGCTTCATGTTAGCTTCAGCATTTATTACTACATGTACATGTTTTTTTTAGTCATTCTCTGGCAAAAGACAGCTTAATGCTTCTCCATAATGCAGTGCACCAAGCAAGACATCACATAAGTATGGATATTTAAAATAAATTTGGTCTGACAATTGACTAGAATGGTCCTTGGGCAAGCATAAAATTTAATGATGGCAAAAAATCGTGACCCATGTCAGCTTGTGCAGTATGCACAGGCTGACATGGGTCGAGACTTTTGCAGTTGTATTAAGCCCCTTTTTCATAGAGCATAATCCAAATGTTTATTAGTAGCTATCTAGCACTACTGATATGACATGTAAGGTTTGTGATTACAGTTAAATAGAATAAGACTTAATTATCTGTGGAAAAAATATTTTTCTTTTTCTGCTACAGCATGATTTCGGACTTGGTTTATGGTATTATGAAACTAAACTATTTTTTGTCTCTATTTAGCAGCAGCAAAAAAAATAAGTATGGGAGCATCAGTTTTGCCTAAAGTTTGAGCTTTCTTTTTTATCATTTAAGCATGTTAATATTTCTTGTTACTGAAACAGCATTGTATTGACCCTTTACCAAATGGTCCCTGGTTTTTACAACTCAGAGGAAGAAACCTTCTAAAAACAACTTGGGAAAAGGAGAAAATGCTGGTAACCAGCATTTTCTCCTTTTCCCACAAAATTTTGTACTCTTCTAAAGTCAAGTTTCAATTTTTTAGTCACATTTTTATTTTGTTGTCTGCAAATGCTTTCAGTTTGGACAAGTCTCAAATTTTGTTGTTTGAGAAAAAATGGAAAAAAAATTCTTTTAAGGATACTTAAGATTAAGATTTATTGAAAATTCCAGACTAAAGAGCTTTCAAAGGTGAATCTTTACTCTAGGGCATATACCATCCACTTTATTTTGCAGGATCAATTGTTTGTATTTCATTTATAGTATAACATTACTTGTTGTTTTTTGGGGTTTTTTAAAGTGTTTTGACTGATAAAAAGGCTAAAGAAAAGGCCAAGTAAGACATTTCAACCCAGATTTTCATTAACTTTTGTAGCCTCTACTTACAGTACTGAATACTCTAAATTTGACTTTAAAACATTCAGAATTATGAGGTGTTTTTTTTCTTTCTTTTTCATACAGTGATTTATGCTGCTGTCCATGCAATGAATCAGAATTAATATACAAGTGATGCTCTGTTAACATTTTACAACACAGTCCCGACTTTTAACTCTCCTGGGAAAGAGGCCTTGGGAAAACAGAGTGGGAAAAGGAGAAAATACTGGTAATCAGCATTTTCTCCTTTTCCCACAATGTTTTCCAGCCTTTCCAGAACAAATTCTAATTTTTAAGTCACATTAATTTTGTCATCTGCAAATGTGTTCAATTTTGATAGGTCTAAAATTTTGTCGTGTGGTTAAGACTTAGACGGCAGTTTAATTCATCTGCAAAAAGTCCATGTTAGCCTTTGTAGTATGTGTAATCTGGCATGGGTTAAAACTTGTGAAACTAATGCACAAAATATTATGGTATGTAGATCAAAGATCAGAATGCATATCTTGTTTTGTCTGATCTTGATCTACACCATCAGCATGAGCACCATATTCTCTCCTGTAGCATTGTAAGAGTTCATGTTTAAAATTAGACTAAGGAGATATATAAACTTAATTTGTGTACCTCTTTTCTTATAACCTTTTTAGCATGTATTTAAAACTTAATAGTTCTTCTTTTATTTCTTTCAAAAAATAGAGTTTATTTTATCAGCTTGTGATTACTGTGGGGAAATATTTGCCGAAAAAGGGAAAGGTATGCGAAAATAACGAGTGCCGAGTTATTTTCGCGGACCATTCCCTTTTGAGGCAAATATTTCCCTGTATTAACCACAAGCTGACGAAATAAATTATATATTATATTTCATCATATTATTTTGTCAATGAATGCCAGTTTTAAAACTAGTGATCTCAAATCAATTAAGCGGATAACCGATATTTTCAAAAAGTAGCTCCAGATTTTCGAGAAGAAGAAAATATTCACTGTGATGAAGAAATAATATCCCTCAGCTTAAATTACAACATTTCTTTATCCATAACATTGCTAAAAGTAGACACATGAAATATAGTATATAAACATCATCACTATCAAATTTTATTCCATATATCAAGTTGGTAAAAGGTAAATTTCATTTTGTGGTAGGCAAAGCTAAAAAGACACTGTTTTTGTTCAGAAACAAAGAATTGTCAAATTTTGGAGATTTTAGTACTGCTATAGCTAGAGTAACAAAACTTTGTACTGTCTACCCCCATATTGCATTGTAATATTATTTATCTTTGTACCAGACATTACTATATTTTTATAACCATGGTGAACAAGGCTTTTGAAATCACTTTGGAAAGGAGGAAAAACTTGTAACCAGCATTTTTGACTCACCTGTGCACAAAATGCTGAAGGAGAGTTTTTGTGATCAAGCTGTGTCTGGCGTTCATTTTCCCTCATTGTCATCAACTTTTACATTATGTTTGCACTAGAAGCTTCATGAAACTTGTCAGAGTGTTTACCATAATAATATCTTAGACAAGTGCGAAAATAAGTCACATTGGGTAAAAATTGAAGGAACCTTGTGTACTCTCCAAAGGTTATATCTCAAGTCCAATACTCATACTTGGTCAGAATGTTATGGTGATTACTAACAATTTAGAAAATGGGTCATGTGGGGTCAAATTGTAGCTCAGGAGGATGAATCTTAGAAAAACTTTATGTACACTCTAGAACCTGTATTTTCAGTTCAGTACCTTTGAAAGTTAGAATATTTGTCTGGGTAATATCTAAGATGAGTTTGAATATGAATGCAAAGGTTCACCCAGGTCAACTTTGAGAAGAGTCTTGTGTACACTCTAGAAGCCACAATTTTAGTCCAATACACATTCAAAATTGGATCATGTTGGGCCAAAAACTATGTCACCAGGCCTGATCTTTGCAAACTTTGTGTATGCTCTAGCAGTAGCATTTTCAGTCAAATACTTTCATGAAAATTTGTTTGATAGTTTTTCTTAAATGTAATCTAAGATGAGTTTGAAAATGGGTCACATGGATTCAAAAACTAGGTCACCACTTAAAATCTTAAAAATCTTTAATATACCACAATTTCAGTCCTATCTCATTTAAAGATGTAGTGTCAAAATTCAGGTCACCAGGCATATTGCTGATAAATCCTGTATAGACTTTTGAGGCTGCATTTTCAGTCCATAACTCGAAAAAGTTGGTCAGATATTTTCTTGACAGTATTGTAAAAAATCTAAAATGGTTCACATCTGGTCAAAAACTAGCTCATCAGGTCATATCCTAGAAAAACCTTGTATGTATTGCTCTAGAGGCCACATTTTACTTCCAGTGTTTATGAAAATGAGTCAAAATGTCAGTATTATATCTTGGAGGATGAATAATTGGGTTATTTCGTGTAAAAAACAAGGTTATCAGGTCAAATCTTTCAGATCTCATGTACACTCAAAAGGCCACATTTTAAATCTATTACTAACAGAAGTCAGTGAGAATGTTTGTCTTGGTGATATCTCGATCAAACATCTTTAAAAATGAATCATTTTGGGTCACAAATCCTAGAAAAAATCTTTTGTATGCTCTAGCGGCAACATTTTTGGCCAATATATTTTTGAAAGTTTGCTGGAATATTTGTCATGATCTCTTGGAAGAGATTGGAAATGGGTCATGTTTGGTTCAAAAAGGCTCAGATGAGCAAACTTATGGCTATCTTGGCCCTCTCGTCTACCTTTTTACACAATGTTTTCTATCCTGAAAAAGATAGTCTCTACTACTTTAGCCCAATTTAATTTATTGTTTTAAATGGATGAGTCTAAAACTTCATCATCTGGTGGGGTACACTAGTCAAAGAGTTAACACTTTACCCCATAAACATTTCTATGGTATCTCTAATTGACCCTAAATAACGGGAAGGATGAAGCTGTTTCTTATGTGTATATGACACATACCTTTTCATAGCATAGAAAACAATGTGGCAAAAAGTGAAATTGCTTGTCACAAGCAACTTCACCTTTTGCCACAATGTTATCCAAAGGCTCCTACAAGCAATGCGTAGAAATGAGTATCTATGGAGTAAAGGGTTAAGTTTCACTGTCTGTAATACTTGGATTCCTGTATTCCTCCCTCTTTTCCTTCATTCTGTTTATACTTCAGAAGGTCTGTACTCACCAACCATTCTTAAGAATGTTCTTAGTCTAAATCAAATTTTCAAGATTTTCTAAGTTGAAAGTAACACAACAGCTGATTGGCAGTCCGCACAGGGAGGCTGCAGTCTGCACAGGCTAATCTGAGATGATACTTACGACTGCATTAGATTTTGTGCTACAGCAGACTTGCGCGAAACAGAAAATTATATAAAAAATGAAAGTGTCGACCGTTTTGGATAATCCTGCGCAGCCTGCACATGATGATTGGAAATGAAACTTTATGCACATGTCCAAATGCGCCTTTTCTTATGTTGCAGGGCATACTAGTATATGACAAGCCTCTTCATTACATCTACATTTATCAATATGAATACCTGTCACAGTTACATGCATATTGTACTATGTAATTGATGGTGCTTTTTCCTTGTGAAAAAGTTTGTATAGTTCACCTTTATATTGTCATTGTTACAATTTCTTGATGGTAGGCAAGACACACAGACTGATATGGTCTGCAATTTGCGAAAAGGGACTTTCGAACATTTGGCCAAAGTGTATCAAATCAACCTGCGCAGTCAACGTAGCCTGATCTGAGATGATACTATACTTCAGTATTATAGATTTTGACCTACAGTAGGCTTGTGTGAAAGAGAAAATCACACATGATCAGTAAGTGCAGTCTCAGATCAGCCTGCTTGCACTGTGCAGCAAATGTCTTAATGCCTCTTTTTGTGAGTTGCAGGCCATTTTATAAACCTCCCACAATACAATAACAGATTCTTATTCCCCTATAGATATCCCTGTGGTACAAAGCACATCTCAAGGACCTTTTGCTGACAATGCAGATTAAGATCAGACTGCACAGAGCATGCAGTCTGATCTTGGATCTACACTATCCAATTAGGAGAAAAACTTCCCTTGAAAGGCAAAAGAAAGGGTTTTCTGTTTGAAAGTATTGTTTCATTGTTTCATTTAGCAGGATAGTGTTTAACCTTTTACCACACAACAAAATTTTAGACCAGTCTAAATTGAAAGCAAGAAATAAATGTAAGTCAAAAATTGAATTTTTTTTTTCAGCAGATCAGAAACATTGTGGGGAAAGGAGAAAATGCTGGTTACCAGCATTTTCTGCTTTTCCCTCAATGTTTTCTAAAGGCTTCTTTCTCAGGGTCGTTAAAAGTCAGGATTGTGTGGTAAAGAGTTAATGAATAAATATGAAAGCACTGTTGCAGCAGCAATGCCTTATAACAAATGTAATGAGTAGAGTACTCTTTAAAGTGGAGCTTCCAAGAGATTTTTTTTTTCTTTCTCTTAAATTTTGTGTCAGAGATATTATTGAATTTCCATAGGTTTACTCTTCAAGGGTATTTTGTTTTTCAGTTCTTTTTATTTTTCTTTTCCAATTTTAAATGCTTCTTTCATGAGCCTTTAGAAAACATGGGAAAAGGAGAAAATGCTGGTAATCAGCATTTTCTCCTTTTCCCACAATGTTTTCTACCCTTCACAAAACGGATTTCAAATTTTCGGTCATTTTTGTTTTGTCGTCTGCAAATGCTTTCGATTTGAACAAACCTAAAATTTTGTTGTTTGGTAATGAGTTAAAACCTTTCTTCTATGGGGAGATTTTTGAATGGCTTTATAACCAGACGACAAAAAATGAGGTTTGTCCAAATGGAAAGCACTTGCAGACAACAATTTCAATTTGGCTCAAATGATGGTATTTGTCTTTGATAATGTGGAAAACACTGCAGGAAAAAAGGAGAAATGCTGGTAACCAGCATTTTCTCCTTTTACCACAATGTTTTCAAGAAGCTTCTTCCTCAAGGACGATAATACTTCAGAATGTCTGGTAAAGGTTTAAATTGTTTTCTAGATCCTTGTGCAACCAGTGGGGCATTTGTAGGTCTTTTACACTTTTGTTTCCATTAGAACATTTACTTTTTCCCAGATTTTTCTTCATGACTTAGTGACCTATATAAATTCAGGTATGGGCACTGAATTAAACACTTTACCAAGTAATTTATTTTGTTCACTTACAAAAGTATTGCAGATAATGGATAAAATACAGCTCAAATTATTGAATTTGTCTCTAACTCTTTACCAAATGACAAAATTTTAGACTGGTGCAGATTGAAAGCATTTGCAGAAGACAAAACAAATGTGACTGAAAAATTCGAAATTTGGCTTGAGAAGGGTAGAAAACATTGTGGTAAAAGGAGAAATTGCTGGTTACCATCATTTTGCCTTTTTTCCCCACAATATTTTCAAAAGGATTCTTTCTCAGGGTTGTTAAAAATCTGGATCCTGTGGTAAAGAGTTAACCCTTTACCAAACAATTCTGGATTTTCACGACTCTGAAGAAGATATCATTTGAAAACATTGCAGGAAAAGAAGAAAATACTGGTAACCAGCATTTTCTCTTTTTTTCCCACCCTTCCCAAAACAAATTTCCATTTTTCTTCACATTTATTTTGTCATCTGTAAAAGCTTTCAATTTGTACCAGTTTAAAATTTTGTCGTTTGGTAATGAGTTAACACATGTCCATAATGCATTAATACCAAGCAGGTCATCACATAATTATGGATCCAGAAAATCAATTATGTCTAACAGACTGAATCTTGAGATAGAATAGTTCTTTGCACAGTAGAATATTTACAGATAGCAAAAATTTGTGACCCATGTCCGGCTGGGTGGATGGCACAGGCTGACATGGGTCGATACTTTTTGGAGTTGCATTTTTGGCCCTTTTCACAGAGCATGGCTCATAATGAAACACATTTTATTTCCCCAGGGGTAAAGGCAGCAAAGGGGGAGGGCCTCCAGTTGTTATCATCCCTGATGAGCCCAAAGAAAAGCTACTTTGTGGATGTGCCAGTGTGGCAGCCATCAGTCAGGCTATCTGTACAGCAGGCTCCAGCGTGGTGAACTCTGAACTGTACGAGTATATAGCAGGATTAAAGTTCGGGGCTGTGAGTAGTCTTAGATATTGCTTAACCCATTACCACACAATCCCTTTTTTTGATGACCCTGAGAAAGAAGCCTTTAGAAAACATTGTGGGAAAAGGAGAAAATGCTGGTAACCGGCATTTTCTCCTTTTCTCACAATGTTTTCTACCCTTTACAAAATGAATTTCAAATTTTCAGTCAGTTTTATTTTGTTGTCTGCAAATCCTTTCAATTTGGACAAGTCTAAAATTTTGTCGTTTGGTAATGAGTTAACACTTTACCACACACTTTATCACAACAAATCTTTAAACATGCTCATATTAAAAAGATTTGCAGATTATTAATTTAATGTGGCACAAATATGAAATTGCTGTTGAAAGTGTAGAAAGCATTGTGGAAAAAGCAGAAATGCTTGTTGACAGCATTTTTTTGTTTATCCTTAAATGTTTTCAAATGCCTTATTCCTTCAGGTCTTTTAAACACGGGACTGTGTGTAAAGGATTAACCTTTGACAAGAAAAACCCAAAAAAAACATTGTTTTAATGATCTTAAAGCTATTCTTGCAGAAAAACCAGACTTGTTATTTTTCTTACAATATTTTCAAAGGCCTTCTAACTATAAGGGCTGTAATTTCTTGTTTAATGGTTAACCCTTCCAAACAATCATGTGCTTTTAGGACAAGAACATTCTTTGAAAAGGAAACAAAGAGCTGATCACCAGCATTTTCTCATTTTCCCATGATGTTTTAGGTATTTAAAGGAGCCAATTTAATTTTGACTTTCTGATAATGCTTTCAAAATATTCATACCTTGACTATTTTCAACACATATCTTAATTCAAATTTAAATTACCCTGCAAAAGATGACTTTCACAATGTTTTTTACCTTATCAAAGACAGAAGTCATCCTTTAAGCCTTAACCAAACAATGGCTGGTTTTTACAACCCTAAGATAGAAGCCTTCTGATTTAAAGGTTAGAAAACATTGTCAGAAAAGAAGAAATTGCTGGTTATCAGCATGTTCTTCTGTACCCAATATGTTTTCAAAAACGCTTGTTAAAAAACAGTGTTGTGTGATAGAGGTTTAATCAGCTCTTTATTTGTGCTTTCACCAATTATCTTTTATTTGTTTCATAGAAATATTTAGTATAAAATTATCTTCTTTTAGGCCTTAACTCTTTACCACATGAGAAAATTTAAGACTGGTTCAAATTGAAAGCATTTGCAGACTTCAAAATAAATGTGACTGAAAGGGTAGAAAAGACTGTGGGGAAAGGAGAAAATGCTGGTTACCAGCATTTTCTCTTTTTCCCACAATTTTTTCAAAAGGTCTCTTTCCCAGGGTCGTTAAGTCGGCATTGTGTGGTAAAGAGTTACCCGCCATTCTAATTATTTTGCTAGTATTTAGTGAATACAGCAGCTTGTGATCTCTTTTTCAGAGTCAGCGAGAATACAGACTTCCATTACCTATGGTGACAATATTTCAGAGTGGCAGATCAGCTCCAGGCAAGTCTGCATGTGTGAAAGAGTACATGATTGTCCCAAAACCTGGCAAAAAGCTGAAGGAGGTTAGTAGCAACCAGTTTTTGAATATCCTTTTATCTATAAATCTATCCATCCATTACCTCTTACCAAACGACAAAATTTTGGACTGGTCCAAATTTAAAACACTCGCAGACGACAAAATAAACGTAACTGAAAAATTGAAATTTGTTTCCAGCAGGGTAGAAAATGTTGAGGGAAAATAGAAAATGCTGGTTACAAGCATTTTCTCCTTTTCCCACTATGTTTTCAAAAGGTTTCTTTTTCAGAGTCGTGAAAACCAGGGATTGTTTGGGAAAGGGTTAAAACTATCCATCTATCTGACTTGAGTTACTTCATCATAAGCACAGAGCTCCAGGTAAGAGGGAGTGATGGTATTCTAAATCCTTTATTTCTCTTCAAAACTCTATGTTGTGGGTACTAATTAGAATTGCCTTGATGAGATGATTCTAATGAGTACCTACAACATAGGGTTTAGTGGAGAATAATTTGTATTTTCAATTTTTAAATCAAAATCACTCCCTCTATCTGGAGCTCTGCGGTACTATTAAAATTTAGTGTTATTACCCCCCTATCAGAAAACAAAATTTCACACTATCAAATTGAAGCTTTTGCAGATGATACATTCAGTGTGGCTCAAGTGATGTTTCTGAAATTATAGAAAACATTGTTGAAAAAGGATAGAATGCTTGTAAGTAGTATTTTCTCCTTTCCCCACAATCTTTGTGAACCTTAAAAAAAGGAGATCTTAACATGTGAGCCATACTTAATTTGTCGTCTGCAATTGCAATCAGTTAGGTTCAGGGCCTATATTCACCTACTATTCTTGAGAGTATTCTTAATCTTATTGTCCAAGGTTTTCTAAATTTGTAAGTAACACAACTTCTGATTGGCTGAACCAAATAAGACTAAGAATATTCTTAAGATGGTTTGGTGAATATGGGCCCTGATGTTCCAGGCTCAAATGTCCTGATTAGCTGGTTAAGATTTGCAGGAAGCTGTCACAGAGAGTGATAAATAAAAATTGAAAGAGTTGTGTTTCACTTCAATGTAACATAAAAGTCATATGTTTAACTCATTACCAAAAGACAATATTGTAGGCTTGTCCAAATGGAAAGCATTTGCAGACAACAAAATAAAAGTGACTGAAAATTTGAATTTTGTTTTGTGAAAAGTAGAAAACATTGTGTGAAAAGGAGAAAATGCTGGTTACCAGCATTTTCTTCTTTTCCCACAATGTTTTCTAAAGGCTTCTTTCTCAAGGGTGTCAAAAGTAGGGATTGTTTGGGAAATGGTTAACTCTTTACCAAAGAACAAAATTTTAGACTGGCCCAAATTATGAGCATTTTCAGACATTTTTTTAACCCTTGTACCACACAATCTCGACTTTTAACAACCCTAAAAAAGAAAGCCTTTGAAAACATTGTGGGAAAAGGATAAAATACTTAACAGCATTTTCTCCTTTTCCCACAATGTTTTCTACCCTTTCCAAATAAAATTTCAATTTTTGATGCACAATTATTTTGTCGTCTGCAGATGCTTTCAATTTGGACTAGTCCAAAATTTTGTCGTTTGGTAAAGAGTTAAATGTTCCACAGAGGATGGGACGTCTTTCAGAAAAGGTAAAAAACATTGTGGAATACCAGCATTTTCTCCTCTTCCCAAAAGCTTTCTTCCTTCGGGCTGTTAAAGTCTTGTGTGATAAGGTGTTTAAAGATTTTGAAACTAAACTAAAAAAAAAAATTCTTTTAAATCTATTTTCAGACAGTACCACAAATGATGGCTATTTATAATGATATAGTGAAATCCATTGTCAACAAAACTGGGGTAAGATATAGTTTCATCGAAGACAGTATGTTTTCTTGAAGGCATCATAAGAATCTGTCTGTCATTAAAGTCATGAATATGCATCAGTGTTTCTGATTCTGGTTACTTTTGACCTTTATCCTGCTAAATAAATGAAATGAAAACTTTCAAGCCCATAGTAAATAACAACATTTTACTAGTTCAAAGGTTTTTAACTCATTACCAAACGACAATATTTTAGACTGGTCCAAATTGAAAGCATTTGCAGACGACAAAATGTACATAGCTGAAAACTTGAAATTTGTGTTGAGAAGGTTAGAAAACATTGTGGGAAAAGGAGAAAATGCTGGTTACCAGCATTTTCTCCTTTTCCCACAATGTTTTCGAAAGGCTTCTTTTTCAGGGGCGTCAAAAGTAGGGATTGTGTGGTAATGGGTTAAGGGGCCAAATATATCTCCTTATCGGACATTGAAGATCCAAGATCAGACGGCACATTCTGTGCCGTCTGATCTTGATCTACACTGTCCGCAAAAGGTCTTTGAGTTGCGCTTAGCAGCATAACGGTTAAAAAAATCATACTTTCTTCACTGACTCAATATTTAACCCATTACCACACGACAATATTTTAGACTGGTCCAAATTGAAAGCATTTGCAGACGACAAAATAAAAGTGACTGAAAATTTGAAATTTGTTTGTGAAGAGTAGAAAACATTGTGGGAAAAGGAGAAAATGCTGGTTACCAGCATTTTCTCCTTTTCCCACAATGTTTTCTAAAGGCTTCTTTCTCAGGGGCGTCAAAAGTAGGGATTTTGTGGTAATGGGTGAAAGTTTGTCTGACCTTGTGTCATTTTCTTTCATGTCATAACTCATTACTGAACATCAGTTTCTTTGACTTTTCCAAACACTGAAAACATATGCAGATAACAAATTCAAATATGGAGCAGAAGATGCGAGGCTTTGGATATGAAAGGCTAGAAATCAATTTTCGATATTTTGTTTCATGTTAAATTACTTCAACCTTTAGCTGGCTCTCCTAGAGATAATATGATTTTCAGTTCTTGAGTACCTCAAGCATTGAAAACAGTTACTACTTTTGGAGTTTTAGACTCATTACCAAACAAAATTTACCAAATTTAACTCATTACCAAACAACAATATTTTAGGCTTGTCCAAATCAAAAGAATTTGCAGACGACAAAATAAGAGTGACTGAAAATTTGAAATTTGTTTTGTGAAGGGTAGAAAACATTGTGGGAAAAGGAGAAAATGCTGGTCACCAGCATTTTCTCCTTTTCCCACATTGTTTTCTAAAGGTTTCTTTCTCAGGGGCGTCAAATGTAGGGATTGAGTGGGAACGGGTTAAAACCTTTGTACACAATACATTGGATATGGCTGAAGTAGAATGCTTTGTCTCTGAATGGTAAAAAAAATTTGAAAAAATGCTAGTTAACCGCATCTTTCCTCAAGTCTCTCAAGAAAAACAGGGTCTGCCTTCACCAACAGTTCTTGAAATAGTTTCAAATATAAAGTCTGAGACTAGAAATCTGATTGGTTGAATGTTTCTGCTTATAGTAGACTAAGAAATGGAAAAAGCCTTTTTGTGTTGAATATCCTTCACAAATATACCTAGCAAACATGATATGACATTGTTATCATTGATATGTTCCAAAAATTTCAAAAGTTGAATGATTTCTAGGTTCCTTCCAATAAAAGAGCAGAGATGGTAAGTCAGCACAAGGCAGAAGGACTGAAACACAATGCAATATTGTATTAACACATTATGTCCAGCAAACATGTCTAGCAAACAACTTTTTGCATCTTGTAGCAGACCATTTTTTGAGAACGTTATTGTAGAAGGGAAAGTATCTTGTAAGGCAAATTCCTTGTTTCCACTGTGTTTCTGCATATTTATGAAAACATATTTCATATTAACCATCTTCATTTTATTAACCTGTCTGCAGCTTTTCTTTTTTCAGAAGTTAGACCTAATGTGTTAAACTATATGTGTATATTTTCGTGAAATATTTCATTAGCATTAGTTTACTTACATTATAATAATTGATTTTTTTTTTCTCCTAGGTTTGCATTCACCAACCATTCACCATTTTTAAGAACATGCTTTTTATTATCCAGATTAATTCTAAATTTGAAAGTAACACAACTTCTGATTGGTTAAACCATTCGGTTTAGGCGATCAAAAGTTGTGTTCATTTCAAATTTAGAAAAACTCAAATCTAAAAACTAAGAATGTTCTAGAGAATGGTTGGTGAATTCAGACCCTGATCTTTTTCATTGCACCACATATGACACAAAAATGTTAGTCTTTTGTAATCTTTGGCCACTAAGGAAATTAAATGGCAAAAAGAAACTTTTGTATATTGTAATAGACACTTTTGAACTTAATTTCTAGTAACAAACTATTATGCAGTGTAGAAGAAAGAAAGGACTTATCCTTCGGTGCAGACTAATCTTGATTCAACACTTTACCACACAACAAAATTTTAGACTGGTTCAAATTGAAAGCATTTGCAGACAACAAAATAAAGATGACTGAAAAATTGAAATTTGTTCTGGGAAGGGTAGAAAACACTGTGGGAAAAGGAGAAAATGCTGGTCACCAGCATTTTCTCCTTTTCCTACAGTGTTTTCAAAAGGCTTCTTTCTCAGGGGCGTCAAAAGTAGGGATTAAGTGGTAATGAGTAAATTTATAGCAACAAACTATTATGCAGTGTAGTCCAAGAAAGGAGAGAATTATCCTTCGGTGCAGACTTATCTTGATTTAAGTTATCACCAAAAGTGACTAAGTTGTTGACCAACCAGTCTTAAGAACATTCTTTGTCTTATTCTCAATTATTTCTAATGTGAGGGTAACACAACTTCTGATTTGGTAACCAAATGTTTTAACTCTTTGCCAAACAACAAATTTTTGGAATGGACTCAATTCAAAGCATCTGCAGACAACAAATCCAATCTTGGTAATATGATGATTTTTGACTTGAGGAAGAAAATATTGTAACCACCATTTTCTCATGTTCCCACAATTTTTGCTATAGGCTTCTTTCTCAGGGTTGTTAAAAGTTGGGATTGTGTGGTAAAGGTTTGAACAGTATGGTACTTTTTACATGTAGAAAGTTCTGGATTCTGGTTGTCGTTTTTCACAGAGTTGTTTTAAACAGTTTTGGAAAGGATTTTGTAATGGGACACTACTCCTTCATGCATGGGTTCGTCTTAATTTAACCCTCTACCATCCCTGGTTTTTACAACCCTGAGATAGGAACCTGAGATAGGAGCCTTTTGAAAACATTTTGGAAAAAGGAGAAAATGCTGGTATCCAGCATTTTCTCCTTTTCCAACAATGTTTTCTATCCTACTAGAAACGAATTTCAATTTTTGAGTTATGTTTATTTTGTCGTCTGCAAGTGCTTTCAATTTGGACCAGTCTAAAATTTTGAGGTTTGATAAAGGGTTAAATACAATACCTAACAACTGTGCTAGGGAGGTATCTCTTTAGCTCAGTGGTTATGGTATTGGTCTTTTAACCCATTACCACACAATCCCTACTTTTGACGACTGTGATAAAGAACCCTTTCGAAAACATTTTGGGAAAAGGAAAAAATGCTGGTAATCAGCATTTCCTCCTTTTCCCAAAATGTTTTCTACCCTTCACACAACAATTTTCAAATTTTCAGTCATTTTCATAGTGGTGTCTGCAAATGCTTTCGATTTGGGCAAGCCTAAAATATTGTTGTTTGGTAATGAGTTAAGCTTCAAAAAGGTGAGAATACTTGTCCGTATGGGTTCCAATCCTGCCAGATGCAGTTTGTATTTCAGTTGTACATTTGTTGCGAACTTTCTTGTTCCTAGGAGTTTAACTCTTTACCAGATGACAAAATTTTAGCCTTGTCCATATTGAAAGCATTTGCAGACGACAATTTCATTGTGGCTCAAATGGTGCAATCTTTCTTAGACAGAGGATAAAACATTGTGGGAAAAGGAGAAAATCCTGGTTACCAGCATTTTCTCTTTTTCCCACAATTTTTTCAAAAGGCTTCTTTCCAAGGGTGTTAAAAGTCGGGATTGTGTTGTAAAGAGTTAAACCAACTGCAGTTATTGTTGAAGATAATTTAGATCAAGATCAGACTACATATAACATACAGTCATTCTGAGACCAGTCTGGCAAAGAAACAAAAGCCTTGATATTATTGTACTGTATGTATTTTGGTCTCTATGGCTTTCTTGAAACAGCCATTATATGCATTTATGCTCCAAGAGTTAGTTAAGATTTTAATGTAGGTGGATATTCATAACATGCGTATTTTTGTTGTATTGTAAGACAATACCACTATGAGTTCAAGATTGAATTTTGATAACCATGTATCTTATTTTGTGCAAAGCCGAAGGAAATAAACCCAGTTAAACTCCCTATTTTCTCAGGCAAATGAATTTTTCGGTAGCACTCAGATATGTAATTTGAAATGGCATATTAAAATACATTGGACAAGGCCATGGATCGTTGAGATACTTATTCTTTATTGAAAATAACTTCTATCGCTCATCGCCTTTTATTGGCGCAATGATACAAATTTGCCTACTTTTTCGTTCCAAACCAATTCGTTCCATGGCTTGTTCGTCCTATGATTGCGCATTTCTCTATGTGATTGCTCATGAATAGTTTTAGATCAAAGTAATTAATTGTAATGTTGGAAATTAAATGTAAAAGGCTAAAGATATTTCAAAATTATAGTTTTAAGGTACATGAGCAGTCTCCCTTCAACGGAAAAGGTATTCATTTGCTTAGTGGGTTGACTTTTAAGCTAATATTTGAACAATATGTCTCTTTTTCTTTCAAACAATTAATTCTACACCATGGGTTTCCATGACAAATACCACTTCAGCGTTATCAACACTTTGATTATTACTTGAGATGTTTACCTTACTCTTGAACTAAATATTAAATGTCAAATAATTGGGCAAGTTCAACAACAAGGACAGGTTACCCTGAAACGTTTTTATCCAGTTACTGTATGTTCTTTTTACAATGAAAAAGAGCTGCAGTTAAGCTTTTTAACTCTTTACCACACAATTCCGACGTTTAACGACCCTGAGAGAGAAGCCTTCTGAAAACATTGTGGGAAAAGGAGAAAATGCTGGTAACCAGCATTTTCTCCTTTTCACACAATGTTTTCCAACCTTTCCAAAACAAATTTTAATTGTTAGGTCACTTTACTTTTGTCGTCTGCTAATGCTTTTAGTTTGGAACAGTCTAAAATTTTGTTGTTTGTAAAGGGCTACAGACTCATCCAAATGGAAGCATTTACAGAGGATATTTCTCATGCAGCTCAAATTAAGTATTTATCCTTGTTAGGGTGGAAAACAAAAAGGAAAAAATTTCATTATGAGATCTAGCAATTTATATTTTTCAATGTTTTGTAAAGCTTTCTCAGAACTGCTATTACATGTACTTGCAATATGGATGACTCTAAATGTTAGACAGCTAGTAAAGAGTTGAATCATGAATAAAGATACCAAAATTTTTTACTTTTCCATATTGAATGCATTAAAATATTGTTTGTAAAGAGTTATTTCTTGCTTGTATATATGTTTCTTGTATATATGAGCCATGCTCTGGCAGAAGGGGTTTAGTACATTTTATTTCCAAGAGTTAGGAAAAGATCAGTAACAATTCTGTCTGACTGATATTGTCATGTGGGCAAGGTCAAGCAAAAACTACCTTTGATGAACAATTTCTGTATTTTTTGAAACAATCAAATTGTTAAGTATGGAGATGGAAAACATACATGAACTCTTATCAATAGTGTAACTGTTTTCAAAAGTAATATAAAGGCCAATGGGGCAGGATATTTTTGATACCTTTATTTATTTGTGAATTTCATTTTCTGCCTAAACACATGTCACTATAATAAAATATTTAATAACTTACTTACACTACCCTGTTGGAAAAAATGGTAACCATTTTGGGTTAATAAACTCTTGTTCAAAATATGGGATCTTATAAAAAAGTGATTAATATAATTATGTTGAAAGTAGAGATCAGCATGCAGTGATATGCATGCTAGTCAAAATCTTCATGTTCAAATCTACACAAAAACTTACTTCCACCTTTAAGACAAAAATTACAACCACTCAAAAGTAAGAAACTCTTTGGGAAAATATGGTATCTTATGCGAAAGGTGATTGACAAGTCATATTGTACATGTATATATCAAAGTAAAATCATCCTACTATTTTGTATTTGCATTGGACAAAATACACATTGTAAGAACTGTGTACCATTTTGTATGTTGGGCCAAATGCTCATAAATATAAATTTTGAATCTGTGCAATTGGATATGTGTAATAGTCACATGAAGGCAATGTAGTGGTGAAAACCTGATAACATTTCACTGGAAACTATTTCAGGTTGTTGCCAAAAATGTTTCTGATGTTGGAGCACTTATGATGCCCTTTGACCGCCCAGAACAGGGTTTAGACATGATACAAGAGGCTATGGGTAAAGTTGGACTGACGCCTGGGGAGGACTTCTTCATAGCACTGAATCTAGCAGGACATGAAATTTTTGACTATGTAAGTATGAGTGGATTCATCATATTGTTTACGTAGTCTTTAAAAACCCCACCCATAATAATGTCACTATGGTATCTAGTAATCATTTTGTAGCAATCACAGCAAAATCCCATAATTATCAACCACACATTTTAGCTCTTCAAAAAGCTCACTTGCTACTAATTTTCTTTTATTTTCTCTGTTAACCCTTTTTACCACACAAACATGAGTTTTAATCACTGCAAAATATAACGTTTAAAAATACTGTGGGAAAAGGAGAAAATGCTAATGAACTGCATTTTCTCCTTTTCCAACAATGTTTTCTATCTATACAAGAGTGTCTGTAAATTCCGTAAGTATGGACAAATCTAAAATTTTGCTTTTTGGTAAAGAATTTCTCCCTAAAGCACTATAAAGATAACTCTTTACCAAATGACAGAATCTTAGGTTTGTCCAAATCAAAAGCAATTGCAGACAACAAAATAAAAGTGACTGAAAATTAGAAATGTGCTTTGTGAAGGGTAGAAAACATTGTGAGAATAGGAGAAAATGCTGGTTACAAAGCTTCTTTCTCAGGATCGTCAAAAGTCAGGATTGTGTGGTAATGGGTTAATCATTAAAAAAAATCTAACAAAGAAATTTCAAATTTGCACCAGCAATAAAGTCTCAAAAAAACACTGGCCAGTATTAAGATAAGGTAAAAAAACTAAGCTTCTGTGCTGTCAGCAATGATCAGTATCATCTTACATTAGCAGAAACCAACCATTCTTTAATCTTAATTTCATTCTAAGATAAAGTCTAGATTTAGAGCCAACCAGAAGTTGTGTTTTAATCAAAATTTGAGAATAAGATGAAGACTGTTCTCAGGAATGGTTGATGAATATGGATCTAAGATGGGTGTCTCAAAGCCACTGATAGCCAAAATCCTAAATACCTCAGTCTGTATATTGCTGTTTATGTATTCCTACCCTGAGCATGCTGTGTTTTTTTTTTGTATTCTGTAGTGCATGTTGTTATTTCAAGCAGACAACTTTGCATTTTTGTAATATTTAAATTATCAATATAAATGAAGGAATTATGCATGCAAACACATAGTGGTAAAGAAGAAATAGCTTGTTAACTGTACCAAATGACAAAATGTTTTCAGTTCTTTCTGTCGCATGCCTCATTTTTTTTCTCCCTCCCTTTCTTTTATATAATACCCATGTATACCTGTGTATTTTATTACAATCAAATCTATACAGTATATGGCAAACTTTGGTAAAACCTCACAAATTTCAAAATGGAGATAGAAGTATTGCTAATAGTGAAAATTTATCTGATTTGCACTCTGCAAATACGAGGGTTGTCAAAAAATAATTTGGATTTTGCCAGGTTGTTAAAAAAGTTTTGGATTTTGCCTTATAAAAAAAAATATTTACCAAGCAGTCATGCTAAATTTTGCAGCATTCTGTATGGGAATTCAATCCATGCATGTCTATGCTTATTTTATATACTTTTCTCATACTTTTATATATTTCTGTCATATAACTGCTTGCAGTTGCCACAAAAAATGCCATGGTAATGTGTTCCTGGCGCAGAGGAAAATATTATATCTATACTCGCCTTTCTCTTGTACACACTGTTTCTCTTGTAACTGATTATGTTATGAAATTTAAACAGAATACAAGATTTGGTGCTACTTATATTGAGAGTAAATTTGACATCATTTGATTTAAATCTTGCACCTGATCAGCCTTGAAATCATTTTGACAAAATGAGAAATGTTTAGACACAAACATTAATTTTTCTCATGTATGAATCCTTGATTGATATTGATGATATCTATGATTGAATCTCTGAGAAGGGGATATATGTTAACATAAAGGTAGGAGAAAAGATGAGTTATATTCATATGCTAATAGAGTTATGCCCCTCTACAAAGGATAAAGTAGGAACCAGCAACAAAGACAAAATACCCCAGAGTTTTCCCCTAGCCAGCCGGGCATTAGTATGTATTTAAACTACATGTATATATATACTTGTGCATGCTAGTTTTAGTATGATTTTAGTAATAATTGGGTGGATGGTATTTAATCAATTATGTAATCATTGTGATCATCTTTTAATCTTGCCCTCAGAACATTTAAATTGTTGATTTTCACTATTTGCAAAAGGTCCTAAAGTTTTCTTTGGATATTTTAAGAATTCATTGAGATTTATAAACTGTAAGTCTCAGATTAAAGAATGACTGTGTAAGTGTAACACATTGCCAAACTAAAATAAGGGTCTTTAGGAGCATGTGTATTTCACAACTTACTTGCCTTTTATTTTAGTCCTTAACCTATTACCAAACGACAATATTTTAGACTGAACCAAATTGAAAGCATTTGCAGACGCCAAAATAAAAGTGACTGAAAGTTTGAAATTTGTCTTGTGAAGGGTAGAAAACTTTATGGGAACAGGAGAAAATGCTGGTTACCAGCATTTTCTCCTTTTTCCACAATGTTTTCTAAAGACTTCTTTCTCAAGGACATCAAAAATAGGGATTGTGTGGTAATGGGTTAAAGACTGTGTGCATTGTATTTGGCAGAGCTAGATGAGTGGAAGGTCATTGTGTGAGATTAAAATTTGATCACTATTAATTTAATACTTATGTCTTTTCAAGTTTTATTTTATTTTGAGTTTATGTATCTACTTGACACCAATTTATTTATAATTATAAGAACTTTACTGTTTTAAATTTATTTTGTAAAAGAAAATTAATTCCGCATGAAGAGTAAATCAAAGGCATTGCTCATTATATTAACATGAGTTTACTCACATAAAGACTGCCATATTTTAGAATTGTCTATATTCAAAGCATAACAATGCTCAAATAATTAAAGTTGTCTATGAAAAGGTAGAAAACATTGATGCAAAAGGAGAAAATAGTGTTTGCCCGCTTTTTATACTTTTGTAACATTTGAGTATGACTACACAAATTAATTACATGTACTTAGCTTGCCAATGTAGATTGATGTATTAGCTCTTTACCAAATGAAAAACTTTGGCCTTGTCTAAAGTGAGAGCATTTGCAGACCACCACTTAAATTTTCTTCCGATAAATAGGTTTGTCTTTGACAGAAGAGAAACATTGTGGGATAAGGCAAAAGTGCTGGTTACCAATATTTACTCCTTTTCCAAGAGTTTTCTTCAAAAGGCTTCTTCCACAGGGTCATTAATTGTTTGGTAAAAAGTTTATCAAATAGTATATAGTTTGGTTTGCTTTAATAGACCTTAACCATTAGAAATGTTAAGACATCTTGATGTGCTTTCGTAGACAGTTTATATACACAGAGTGAACAGTTTAATTTTGATTCTCCACATAACTCTTTTCCAAGCACCAAAATTCCAGACTTGTCCAAATTGAAAGTATCTGCAGAAGAAATATTAAATGTGCCTACATGGATCAAATTTACATAAAACAATGTAGAAACCATTGTCGGAAAAGGGTAAAATGCAAGTTACAGCATTTTGCCATTTCCACACATTGTTCTTAATCTACTACTGATTCATGGTTGTTAAAATACAGTATTGTTTAATAAATGTTATTCCAGTATTCTAGCCACCAGAACTTGAAATTTGCCATGTGCGGATATTTCTCCACTGGCTGAAAATGCCCATTCTGTTTATTGAATCATTTTAGATTACTACATACTAAATAAATAGAATAGCTGAAGCAATCATGCCCTGTCTTTGTATTTTCATACCAATATTTATTGAAGTCACTTTTATTTTAGTCATAAGACTATATTTTTTTACACCCGTCAATCTAGGAACATATATTTATACACTTTGGGTTACAGGTACATTTCGGAACCATTCATAAAATTGACATTGAACAAACTGGTATGAATTTTCAAAGTATAGAAGTTGTGAACAAATCCTAGATAACTAATGTATGTGGTATTTTATATCCAAGAATATCATCTGATTGGAGGTTCAATGTTTAGAACTGCTGTCAGTACAACCTTTTTATACAAGATGGTATTTTCATTGTCATCACCATCTAAAATACAAAGCAGAATGTTACTTTCCTCTTCAAAAATTCTGGGGTGGGCATAAAATGAATAAAAACTATTTGGTATGCAAACTGGACTGGGCATAATTGTACAAACACGGTAGTTTTTAACATAGATAGAAAATGCTTTGATGAATTTTAATGTGTTATTGTCTCGTGATTAATGATTTATCCATTACCATACAATAATGGCTTGTATCCCCACAGTGGACAAGTTTTTCTAACATTGTGCCAAATTTGGCAGTTGCATGTAACAAGCAGCTGATCCTTTTCTTACAGTATTTTCATTGTTATTTTCATTGGTATTCTCCTTCTTTTCTATTTTATTTTCCATTTTTACACTCGGATTTGTTTGAGAGTAGCTTATATATGGCAGTGGATTATCTTGGGGTTCTATACTTTGTTTTTTCTGTGAAAAAAGACTGATATATTGTATTGTCAAGGTCAGCTTTGATTAGAAATCTTGTAGGAGGCAGCAAAATAGTTTTAAGATTACAGAAGATAATATTGACTGTCTGATCTTCAGCTGAACTGTTTAGAAGGATACCTTTAGTTGCCCATCACAGTTTAGGTGAACAAAACTGGATAAGATTGCCTTCTATAGAGTAGAAAATATTTTTGGAAAAGGAGAAAACATTGATTGTAAAAACAATCATTTTCTTGATTTTTCAACAGTCATTTTCCAAAAAAAAATTTTCCCAGGGTTTTTGAGATGAGGGATTTTTTGGTGAAGGGTTAATCGTTAAGTACTATCAGAACAGATTATGAATTGAATTGATTACAGAGCAAGGTATAGAATACTGGTACTTCTCCAGACTGCTAGCATTTATAGGTAGAAGTTACTGATCATCTTTTTTTATATTTGTTAATATTAAAGGTACAGGTGAGTTAGTGTGATTGTGTCTTGTAGATATAGTCAACATTTTTTTCTGCAAGGTTTAATCACTGTTAGAAAAAAGAAAATGTTTCATGCAAGGAGTAAAATTTTTCACCTCACAAAAGGCCAAACAGATCTATAGTTCTTGTTATGTATTGCTAGTACTAGAGGTGTTTCCATAATTTAGTAGCCCTAGGTGTAGGTGTTTTATGTGTGTGTGGTCCATAGAATTAGTGTATCAACTTTTTACTGCACAAGAAAATTTCAGACTGTTCTAAATTAAAAGCAGAAAACTGTTGCAGACAACAAAACGAATGTGACTGAAATATTAAAATTTGGTTTGGGAAGAGTAGAAAACATTGTGGGAAAAGAAGAAAATGCTGGTTACCAGCAGTTTCTCCTTTTCCTACATTGTTTTCGAAAAGCTTCTTTTTTAGGGTCGTTCAAAGTTGCGATTGTGTGGTAAGAGTTCATTGCCATTGTGCAAAATGGTCGCTGAAGAGATAAAAGGGATAGGTAAAATGATAACTTACAAAGTGAATAGCCAAATAAATGTATTTCTTCATTTACAAAATACTCTTATGGACAGATAATGAAACCTGGTTCAAAGGTCAGTATTGAACACTCAAATACGGTAATGCTGCAGTGACTGAGCATCTCTCTGTGTCTAGTTATACCATGAGATCATATTTCATTCAATCAAAACTTTTGGTCTGGATAAGTTTTTGTGCAATCAACCAGTCTTATTTCAGTCAAAGGTGTCATTATCTACTAACCTCATCAGGTAATATTTAATTGAATTTAAATGTGATTTCAAAACAGTTTCTAAGCAGTGTTTCACAAGCCTACATTGACTATTGAATATGTGAGCTGTCAGTCACTTTGATATATGCCAACTACTGTTACAAGGTGAGTGCAAGATGTGTGCAAACAAATATATTGTAGAAAAATGCATCTGATGAAATGACCCTTCTTTAGCCTTGTACTGTTGTAGACTTTCCATTGTACCTATGACACCAAAACTTTACTGAAAGCTATTGTCAGCAATTTTCTAATTGCATGTTTCACTGATGGGTTCATTTCTTGCGAAATAGGTAGCAGCAATCATTAATAAGCAGTGCTGGTGGTCATCTGTTAAAATACAATAATCATAATTTACATGTACACCTACTCATGATTCTTTGATATCCTTTCGGCTTCTAAGGGTCAGAAAATTATCATTTACTACAATTACATACCGGTAATTACATTTCCAACATGGATACATTTTCTGAAAGGGAGGTGTGCTTTATAAGATTTGAGTACTGTGTGAAGTGATGTTGTGTTTTTTTTATCTTATTCCATCTTAGCACATTTCCTCAGGAGTTTGCACAGGCATGTTCTATAAACACAAAATAATATGCAAGTAATAGATAAAAGAGACAGTTGCAAAAGGAAATCAGTTCAAAGAAACTGTATATAACAGCTTAAATAGCCTCAGGAATCAGATTGTTCAGTTTTAGTAGTATCCTGCAACTTTTGTATACCTTTATGTAAAAGTTTTAATTAAATGATTTATGTAAAATTTATAATTAAATGATGAGTCTATAATGTCTTAAATAGATTGTTTAGCATTTTTGGAGTTTGGCGAAGCTCTCTGATATACTGTTAAGTTAAACATTAGCTAGTGGTGACATGATGTCAATTTTTCTTATTGCCAACATCCATCACCAATTAGTTTTGAATGCTGCTTGTTGCTCGTTTTACTCTTTACCAATCAACAAAATTTTAGACCAGTCCAAATTGAAAGCTTTTGCAAATAACAAAATAAAAGTGATCAAAAATTTGAAATTTGTTTTCTGAAGGGTTGAAAACATTGTGGGAAAAGGAGAAAATGCTGGTTACCTGCATTTTCTCCTTTTCCCACAAGGTTTTCAAAGGCTTTCTTTCTCAGGATTGTCAAAAGTTAGGATCATGTGGTAAAGAGTTAAAAGGTCATCTATGTGGATAGATGATACCATACAGTTAATAAAAGCTGATGTTTTGTTGAACAGGAGAAAGGAAAGTATGAAGTTGTAACAGGTCAACAGAAGGTTGCAGATGACTTGGTGGAATTCTGGGTGGACTTATTAGGAAGATACCCAGCTGTTATTGCTATCATTGACCCAATGAGAAAGCAGGTAGGAAAACAGTTTTCATACTGTCACCTCGTCATTTGCCTGGTATTTTGGACACATCTTTGGAAACACACACCACAGCCTAAACCTGCAAAAGATATGAAGAAATGGCATCAACTTATTGAAGACATAAGGGGAATATTATGGCTTCAGAAAGTATCAGCCATTACTCATTGAATAACAACATACGTAATGAATATGAATGAAAAGTACCAAAGAGAGTCAGTTCTAATGAATTCATACAAGATAATCATGCTTTAGTGAATAAGTAATTTTTAGTTCCCTGGACAAAGGCCAGCTGGCTTATGTCATGGCCTCTTCTCTGTCATTCGTCCATGTGTGCTTCCGTCTGTCTGTGCATTAACTTTTATTTCAATCGTCTTCTTCTCTGAGACTACCCATCCAAATTTGATGCAACTTCACAGAAATTATCCTGCCATGATCCTCATCAGAATTTCTTGAAGGAAAGCCAAAGTTCAATGTTTTAGAAAGCCTTCTTTTTCAGGGTCATCAACACTTCAGTTTGTGTGGTAATGGGTTAAAAAGCCAGTGGAGTGGTACTGGGCCATGATGGCCCTCTTGTTTAAGAATTAGAATTCATTACTGAGAAACCTTATTTGTCAACCTTTCTTAACTCTTTATCAAACAAGATTCAGAAAATTTTAGACTGGTCCCAAATTGAAAGCATTAATTTTGCAGACAACAAAATAAATGTGTATCAAAAATTGAAATTTGATTTGGAAATGGTAGAAAATGTTGTGGAAAAAGGAGAAAATGCTGGTAACCAGCATTTTCTCCCTAACCACAATGTTTTCTTCCCTTCCAAAATAAATTTCAAATTTTCATTCGTTTTTATTTTGTTGTCAGCAAATGCTTTCAATTTGGACTAGTCTAAAACTTTGCCGTTTGGTAAAGAGTGAGTTTAGTTTAAACATTTTTATTTTACATGTACTTCGATTGAGAAACAAGTTCTTACAACTTACCCTAATCTCTCTCGATTCTGCTTCCTGGTAACTACACTAGTACTTGCGCTGAATGTGTGGACCAATGAAAAACCCCAAAGTTGACACCCGCTCCCGGGTATCAAACTCCTGACCTTTAGGTTATGAGTTGGTAAAGAGTTCAATCATGAACCATGCTTTGGTTTCTTATACTACAGGAGGACAGACAGTGGATGACCCTGTGTGAAAGGATTTCTGAGAAATGTTTTATCATGGGAGAACAAGTATGGCACAGACCAGGGTTACTAAAAGACGAGACATTGCCAGAGCGGTTTAAAACCAGCGGGATTGTGTTTAAACTGGAACAGATGAACACGATATCTGATGTGATTGAATGCTCCAAAAAGATGGAAGGTATGTCTGCGTCTGGGGTGGGTTAACCCATTATCAAACAGTCCCTACTTTTGATGACCCTGAGAAAGAAGCCTTTAGAAAACATTGCGAAAAAAGAGAAAATGCTGGTAACCAGCATTTTCTCCTTTTCCCACAATGTTTTCTACCCTTCTCAAAACAAATTTCAAATTTTCAGTCACTTTTATTTTGTCGTCTGCAAATGCTTTCCATTTGGACAAACCTAAAATTTTGTCATTTGGTAATGAGTCAATGCTTCACCACATGACAAAATTTTGAGCTGTCCCAAAATGAAAGCCTTTCAGACAACAACTGCAATGTGCCTCAGATCATTAGACTGGTCTTTGAATGAGAAGGAAAAATTGTGAGTAAAGGAGAAAATGCTGGTTACCATCATTTTGCTCCTTTTATCACAATGTTTCAGAAAGCAGGAAAGGGTTAATTTGAACATGGAATTTGACCTTCGACCCATGCGATGATGAAAGCAGAGGTGCCTTTTCCGACAATGTAGGACCAGAATGTGAAGTGTGTTCTTGGACCTACATTGTCCAATATTTTATGAGAAAATCAAGAAATTGACAATTGAACACCAGCTTTGATTGCCTGTTAAAACCATCAAGTTACTGAGTAAGACATCAGTTACTCTGCCAACACTTGAGACAAAGATCAAGACTTTACAGATTTTGAGTTTTATTGTTTC
Organism: Tridacna crocea; assembly: GCA_943736015.1. Taxonomy (NCBI): domain Eukaryota; kingdom Metazoa; phylum Mollusca; class Bivalvia; order Cardiida; family Cardiidae; genus Tridacna; species Tridacna crocea. The sequence goes on along the minus strand of OX031064.1, from coordinate 52,691,071 downwards.
AATGGGTTGTATTCATATTTTGCACTCTAGGACTCTACAGGTAGTTCAAGTCTCTAACCAATTACCAAACAACAAATTTATAGACTGGTCCAAATTGAAAAGCATTTGCAGACGACAAAATGAATGTGACTGAAAAGTTTAAATTTGATTTGGGAAAGGTAGAAAACATTGTGGGAAAAGGAGAAAATGCTGGTTACCAGCATTTTCTCCTTTTCCCACAATGTTTTCAGAAGGCTTCTTTCTCAGGGTCGTTATAAGTTGGGATTGTGTGGTAAAGGGTTAAGAAATGCTGCAGTTCAGTTTGCCTTGAAGAAAAAGTTCTGCCAAATTTGTATTTAGATTAATGAACAAAGGGAAATTTTCTTTTTTGTTCGATGCATACGGAACTTGGATGTAGTTCTGTTCAAAAATGTATATACAGTTTTCATAATCAAAGTACAATATACTTGTAAACAGAAAGGTTTTTATTACCATTCCAGAAGCCAGTAATGTCACAGTAATGTCCACCAATGTTGGAGAAACAACAGACACTTTTATAGCAGACATGGTGAGTACAGTTAACCCTTTACCACACAATCCAGAGTTTTAACGACCCTGAAGAAGAGGGCATCTAAAAACAGAGAAAATGCTAGTTACCAGCATTTTCACCTTTTCCCACAATGTTTTCTACCCTTTCCAAGACAAATTTCAATTTTTGAGGCATACTTACATTGTGTCTGCAAATGCTTTGAATTTGGACTGGTCTACAATTTTGTTGTGTGGTAAAGAGTTAACCCTTTCCCAAACAAGCCCTGGTTTTTAATTGTTTGCAGTAAAAGTCTTTTGAAAACACTGTGGGAAAAGGAGAAATTGCTTGTAACAATTTCTCCTTTTCCCACAGTGTTTTCTACCCTTTTTGAGAACTTTCTGCCATTTTCTCTAAATCTAAAATTGTCATCTGCAGACTCTTTCGGTTTGGAAGGGTCCAAAATTTATCGTTTGGGAAAGGGTTAACATATATAATATGTACATAGAGTTGTCTTATAACAAAAATATTTTATGAGGTTGGGAGAATTGATAATTGTATAGCCTTGGTGAGACTATTATCAATTATTGCAATCCTGTTAAATATTTTGGATTTACGAAAAACCTACATTACATATAAATATTACTCTAATGTTTTATCTTCTGAGTTGTTGGTGTTTATTATTTCTTAATTCTTTACCACATAATCCCGAGTTTTAACGACCCAGAGAAAATAGCCCTTGGAAAACTTTGTGGGAAAAGGAGAACCAGCATTTTCTCCTTTTCCCACAAGGTTTTCTACACTTTTACAGACTATTATAATCATTTCAGATAAATTTAGTGTTGTCTGCAAATACTTTCAGTTTGGACCGTCTAAAATTTTGTTGTTTGATAAAAAACATTTTAGCAGTATATGCAGACAGTATGGATTAAATGTAATAATGATGTCATGAATCATGTTGACTATGTCATAAAATATGACATTTACCCGCAGCATTCATGTTCTGGTGATATCTGTGGCATATCAAAAATACATGTAGAATACATGTAGATGTTACCACATGGATACTCGGTTACTTGCAAATTGAAAGATGAATTAACCCTTTCCCAAACAAGCCCTTGCTTTTATGTGTCTGCACTACCTGTCCTTTGAAAACACTGTAGGAAAAGGAGAAATTGCTCGTAATGAGCAATTTCTCCTACTCCGACATTGTTTTCTACCCATTTGGAGAACTTTCTGCCATTTTTATCAAATCTGAAATTGTTGTCTGCAAACTCTTTGAGTTTGGAAGAGTCTGAAATTCGTTGTTTGGGAAAGGGTTAAAGATGTGTCACTTTCTGCTTTCTAGACGTTATTTTCTCTTATAGCACACTTTTTGGTCTTAAAATATCCTGAATGTTTACAGATTGAAGTTGCTAAGAAAGACTACAGGCTGCCATACGATCTCAAGATTTAATGACTCTGAAACAGAATGCTTTTGAAAACATTTTGGGAAAAGGAGAAAATGCTGGTAACCAGCATTTTCTCCTTTTCCCAAAATGTTTTCTCATCCTTCAAAGAAAGCATTATTTCAGCCACTATAATTGTCGCCTGCTATAATACAATTTGGACAAGTCTACAATTTTGTTGTATAGGAAAGATTTGTGTGGCAAACAATTGTGTGGTAAAGGGATAAACTGTCTAATACTAAAGCACCTGTAAGAACGCTCGTGATTCTAAATGTTGAAATTTGTTTGGTACATGTATAACATTTCAGGCCGTTGGAATGAATGCGTTATTTCTCAAAGTTGGTGCACCTTGCCGAGGAGAAAGAGTTTCAAAGCTGAACAGGCTGCTAGTCATTGAACAGCAACTTGAGGATGCTGGCAAATTAGGTCAGCATACGGACTTCACATTCCCTGTTATTACAATACCCCCCGAGCCCGAACCAGAGGAGGGAGAGGGGGAAGCTGAAGAGACCCCAAAGGAGACTAAAAAGAAATAGCTCATAACTTCCTGCAAAAGGACATTGATGATATTGTGGGAAACTGCCTTTGAAATAATTGTTTACCTCTACAGGTGAAGAATTTTTGGGATAGACCAAATTGAAAGCATTTTCAGGCAAGTTAAATGTGGCTAAAATTATGGGGTTTGTCTATAAAATGGTAAAAAGAAAACATTCAGGGAAAAGGAGAAAACATTCTCTGCCAGTGCTTCCTCCTATCCTCTGAATGTTTTTAAAGGTCTTTTTCCCAAGAATTTTTAAATCAGGGCATTGAGTGATAAACACTTAGGATGAACAACTTGTAATAAACAATCACTCCTTTTGCATCATGTTTCCAAATATATTCATGTATTAACACTTAGCAAATGAAAAAAAAAAAATCGAAAATGGCATCTGCAAATTATTCATTTAAAATTATCTCAGAGAAGTATTTCAAAACAGGTTTTACTACTCTTTACCAAACAACAAGTTTTCAGACTGGACCAAATTCAAAGCATTTGCTGACGACAAAACAAATGTGACTGGAACATTGAAATTTGGTCTGGGAAGAGTAGAAAACATTGTGAGAAAAGGAGAAAATGCTGGTTACCAGCATTTTTTCCTTTTCCCACAAAGTTTTCAAACGGCTACTTTCTCATTGTCGTTAAAAGTCGGAATTGTGTGGTAAAGAGTTAACCAGTCCAAAGATTGATCTGATTCTGAGACTATCAATCTGCTTGGTTAAGATGTTTAGTCTCAGCCAATGAGATGTTTTATCTTATCAGTTCGATAGAGACTGAAGTATGGAATGTTGTTGAATTGCTCAAGATATGTAGAGTGATTTGTGAGCATTTTTGTGGGACAATAATGACACTTTTTTCTGTTAACTGTGATAATATTAATGTTTTATGTGTACAGTAAAGTATTCTTTGACAATGGAATTTTTCCTACATTTTTTTTTCCACTCCTGCACTTTTTAACTCCATGAATTGTTAGAAAGGAAAATATTTGTAGAACATATTTCTGTGGAAAATAATTAATTCTCACATTGTTTTACCCTTTTTCAGCACAATTCTAATCCTGTAACTCAAAAATCTTTAAGACCCTGAAAACGAAAGTTTTGAAAACATGGTGGGAAAAGGAAAAAATGCTGATAACCAGCATTTTCTCTTTTTCCACAATGGTTTTACCTTCCCAAATTAAATTTCAAGTCTTGAGTCATATTTATTTTGCTGTCTTGCACATGCTTTCAATTTGAACAAGTCCAAAATTGTTTGGAAAAGAGTTTTAACTCTTTACCAAATGACAAAATTTTAGATAGGTCCAACTGAAAGCACTTGCAGACGACAAATTAAATGCAACTCAAAAATCGAAATTTGTTTCCAGCAGGGTAGAAAACATTGTGGGAAAAGGAGAAAATGCTGATTACCAGCATTTTCTCCTTATCCCACAATGTTTTCTAAAGGCTTCTTTCACAGGGTTGTCAAAAGTAAGGATTGTGTGGTAATGGGTTAGAGATAGCCTCAAAATATATGTACATCTTCCTGACAGACACAACATGATATGAATACAAAAGTCAAACATCAAAATCAAATCAGTGAGAAATTTTATTCCAATTCATTATTAGAAGTTTATAAATATCATCTGTGGACAGATCTACATTTAATGGGGTGGGAGACATGAACCTGTTCTCAACTGTTTGTTCATAGACATCACTTGAACCCTATACCTAACAATCCCAACTTTTTACTATCTTGAACAAGGCTGCTTTTAAGAACATTGTAAGAAAAGGAGAAAATGCTGGTAAACAGCATTTTCTCCTTTATCCACAATTTTTCTACCATATAAATGACAGAAATCATCAATTGTTCTACATTTCATGTGTTGTCTGGCACACATACTTCCATTTTGGATCAGTTTTAACCCATTAGCACACAATCCCTACTTTTGATGACGCCGAGAAAGAAGCCTTTAGAAAACATTTTGGGAAAAGGAGAAAATGCTGGTAACCAGCATTTTCTCCTTTTCCCACAATGTTTTCTACCCTGCTGGAAATAGATTTCAATTTTTGAGTTATGTTTATTTTGTCGTCTGCAAGTGCTTTCAATTCAGACCTGTCTAAAATTTTGTTGTTTGGAACAGGGTTAAATTTCACAGTGTGGTACAGAGTTGAAAGGCAAAATAGCCTTCCAATAGCAATTTTAAGATCTTGAAGGATCGATAAAATCTTTTGTTTCATCAGTATAGTAGTAAATGGTTACAAATAGAACAGAAAATATACATTTGTGTTCTGTGACTGCAAAATTAAGCAGAATAATTTTTGTAATGACATGTATCTTATCATACAAATTGTAAGTTTTCACACGGAACAACTTCAGTTACCAACATAAAAGTTTGTACTCCACCTTACTTCAAATGTCCTCTTTTACAGGCTTATAATGTATGCAGCAAGTAACTGAGTAATGACCAACTTCAATCAGATAGTGAGTGTGTATTGCAGAACAGTGTCAATATTCTTCAATCTAACCTAACAGTTTTTTGGATTCATTTCGGCTTTAATTTTACAACCTAGGGCAATTTTTAACTCTTTCCCAAATGACAAATTTTAGACTCTTCCAAACTTAAAGAGTTTGCAGAGGACAATTTCAAATTTGATAAAAATGGCAGAAAGTTCTCCAAATGAGTAGAAAACACTGTGGGAAAAGGAGAAATTGCTGTTACGAGCAATTTCTCCTTTTTCCTCAGTGTTTTCAAAAGACTTGTACTGCAGACACATAAAAACAAAGGCTTGTCTGGGAAAGGGTTAACACTTGAAGCGCTGAATAAATGAGTTAAACTTTTTCAAGTAGGAAAAGCAGCCGTAATATTGTTATTTCAAGATCATTTCAGCCATAACATGTCATAAGGTAGCGGACAGTGTAGATCTAAGATCAGACTGCATGTTCTGTGCAGCCTGATCTTGATCTGCACAAGTTAACTTGGTTCCAGCACTTTAAGGGTTAAAGTAGTCAATGAGTTAACTACATGACTATTGTATGTGCTAATGTTCTCTATTTCATAGAAATAAAAAATGGAATGATGTATATTGAACTGTATATTGCACAAAAAGTATTAAAGTATTAATTTCAGAGTACATGCCTTTAAAGCTCCATTGATCTACGGCAGAACACCGTATTTTTTTTTTGTATCATCAAACACTTTAATTGAAAACAGCACATCTGCACATGAAACATCACAATATTAATAATAACATATATAGAGGCAATGTGCTATTTTGCTACTTTTAGTAATGTTGTCTGGAGATTGCACAATGAAAACTTTGGATGGAGTTTACGTGACTCGTGGTCGGAGCATCCAATATAATAACGTCCCTCTACAACAGTTAACCCTTTACCAAATAAATCTTAGTTTTTAAAACTCTGAGTATTTTCTTTAACCCTTTACCCTATAAGGGAATACTATGGTATCTCTAATTGACCCTAAATAACAGCAAGGATGAAGCTGTTTCCTATGTGTATATGACACCTTTTGATAGCATAGAAAACATTGTGGTAAAAGGTGAAATTGCTCGTCACAATGTTTTCCAAAGGCTCCTACAAGCAATGTGTTGAAATGATTATCTACGGAGTAAAGGGTTAAGTTTGTACTGGAAGGAGTATAAAACATTGTGGGAAATGGAGAAATTGCTGGTTTCTAGCATTTTCTCCTTTTCCCACAATGTTTTAAAAAGCTGTCACGAGCAATTTCATCTTTTGCCACAATGTTTTCCAAAGGCTCCTACAAGCAATGCATAGAAATGAGTATCTATACAGTAAAGGGTTAACAAATGTTTGAACTGGACCAAGTTCAAAACATCAGTCTGAAAACAACATTAAATCTTGGTAATGTAATGTTTCTGACTTTGATAGGGTAGAAAACATTGTGGAACAAGGAGAAAATGCTGATTACCAGAATTTTCTCCTATTCCGACAATGTTTTAAAATGGCTTCTTTCTCAGGGTCATTAAGAGCCAGAATTATGTGGTAAAGAATTAAGGCAATGTGCCAACCAGCATTATCTCTTAAGTAGCCTTTAAGTCTTTACCAAACATCAAATTTTGTAGACTAGTCTAAATTGAAAGCATGTGCAGTGAACAAAATAAATGTAAATGAAAAATTGAAATTTGTTTTAGTAAGGGTAGAAAACATTATGGGAATAGGAGAAAATGCTGATTACCAGAATTTTTTCCTTTTCCCACAATGTTTTAAAACGGCTTCTTGGTTGGGATTATGTGGTAAAGGGTTAGATGACATTGAAATCTCATGACTATAACAAATGATGACTTTACATGTGTATGGTGCTTTTAACAAGTTTCCTTTTAAAACTAATTTGTAGGGTGACTAATCAGGATGATTTAAAAAGATCATTATGCAATGTGAAAAATCAACAATACTTAAGGTTTAAGTATGTAAGTAAATGAGCAATGATGTAAGAGAAAAACTTGCTTGTTATGTGTGGTTCTTTACTTTTCCTGTATTCAAGATATAGGACATAAAGTTAGGCCACACAATTATTTGGTTCAACTTTTATGAAATAAACTTGAGTTTTAGAAACTCTTGAAAATGTGGGAAAAAGAGAAAATGCTAGTAAGCCAGATTTTCTGCATATCCCACAATGTTTTCCGTCTTGTCAGAGAGTTTTCTGTCCTGTTTGAGACAAATTCCATCATTTTACCAATATTCTAACTCTAGACTAAATATATGGCGAAGTTTTAGGCTCTAAGTAATGGAAAGCACGCGCAGAAAACAAATCTTTCTCAAATTGTAAGTGAAGGGAAAGAAGACAGTGTGAAGAAAGTGAGAAAATGCTGCAGATGAGGATTTTCTATTTTCTGGGTTGATATTTCTTGCATATGCATTGACTCTTTACCAAACTACAATATTTTGGACTCGACCAAATTTAAGGCATTTGCAGGCGACAAAAATAAATGTGACGCAAACACTAAAATTTGATTTGGGAAAGGTAGAAAACATTGTGAGAAAAGTAGTACATGTAAATGCTGGTTACCAGCATTTTCTCCTTTTCCCACAATGTTTTCAAAATGCTTCTTTGACAGGGTCGTTAAAAGTCAGGATCATGTGGTAAAGAGTAAACTCATTACCACTCAATCTCTCCTTTTGACGACCCTGAGAAAGAAGCCTTAAGAAAACATTGTGGAAAAGGGAGAAAATGCTGGTAACCAGCATTTTCTCCTTTTCCCACAATGTTTTCTACTCTTCACAAAACAAATTTTTAATTTTCAGACACTTTTATTTTGTCGTCTGCAAATGCTTTCGATTTGGACAAGACCTAAAATATTGTCGTTTGGTAATGAGTTAAGCCACCTTTTCACACAGCATGACTCAAATGTATTCACAAGACAAGACAACAGAAAGCAACCTATGACATACATACTGTCTATTAACTCTTTATCAAACAACAAAATTTTAGCCCCGTCCGAATTGAAAGCATTTCCAGACAGCAAAATAAATGCGACAGAAAAATTGATAAATATGACTGAAAAGATTAAGTTTGTACTGGAAGGAGTATAAAACATTTTAGGAAATGGAGAAAATGCTGGTTACTAGCATTTTCTCCTTTTCCAACAATGTTTTAAAAAGCTGTCTACCTCGGGGGTATTAGAAGTCATAATTGTGTGGTAAAGGGTTGAATTGTATACAATATACTCTCGCTATAATCCTGTGACACATCAAGATCATCAGATTTAAATGTAAACAAAACACAAATGAACTGACATATCAAATAATATGGTAATCAGCATATTCTCCTTTTCTTTCAATGTTTTCTACCATTTCAGAGACAAATCCTCTCTTTTGAACAAGTTGAAAGTGTCATCTGTGAATGCTTTCAAATCCGACAAATACAATACAATACAATACTTTTACAAATAAAAAGTTTTGTTCTCTTATATTGGCTTTAATTACACCGGTTTTATTTACATCTTATATACATTATTTTTCATTCTTTTTTCATGTAAAAACATTTAACTTTGGCTAAAGTAATCATAGATAGACAGTAATTATGCCTTAACTCTTTACCACACAATCCCTACTTTTGACACCCCTGAGAAAGAAGCCTGTAGAAAACATTGTGGGAAAAGGAGAAAATGCTGGTAACCAGCATTTTCTCCTTTTCCCACAATGTTTTCTACTCTACACAAAACAAATTTCAAATTTTCGGTCACTTTCATTTTGTCGTCTGCAAATGCTTTCAATTTAGACCAGTCTAAAAATTTCTTGTGTGGTAATGAGTTAACTCTTTACCAAATGACAAAATTTTAGACTTGTCCAAATTGAAAAACATTTGCAGACGACAAAAACAAATGTGACTCAGAAATTGAAAGTTAACTTTACAAGAGTGGAAAACATTGTGGGAAAAGGAGAAAATGCTGGTTACCAGTATTTTCTCCTTTTCCCAATGTTTTCAGAGGGTGTCTTCCTCGTAGACTTGAAAACCAGGGATTGTTTGGTAAAGGGTTTAAAAACATGTAAAAGAATATAACTATGAAATATAAACACATCTGTGAATGTGAAACTATGGGATATAAACATTTCTTGGAATGTGAAATTGTGTAAGCTTCTTTGTACATTATGGAAAAAAATAGATCTATATGAAAATATCAACCTTCTGCTATCAATTATAGTCTATATCTAGATCACATTGAGTAAACATGGTATATCACTTGTTGTAGTTTGAATGGGTCTATACAAAACCTACCTTTAATAAACTATTAAAGTTTCTTTGTACATTCTAAAAAAAGAACATGACTGTAGATCTACATGACAGTATCAACCTTATTTGATCAATTATACATGTAATCTATTTATCACAATATCTAAACATGGTATATCATTTTGCTGTAGTTGGAATAGGTCGGTAAAAAACATGCCTTGGGCAGAGATCAGACCGATAACCTGAAGATCAGTGGGAAAACACAGTATTATGTTGCTACTACTAATGCCATTTATATAGCAAGGCAGTACAAAAGCATCAGCAAATATTTCATCTGGCTACATACCTACTCCTCATAATATTGTTCCTTATCTGTTTACCACAACATCAAATTTAGACTGGTCCAAACTGAGAGCATTCTGCATATGACAATTGATGCTTTAATGGTAAGATATGTCTTTGAAATAGGGTAGGAAACTTTATAGGAAAAAAATATTCTCCTGCTCCAAAAAAGTTTTCAGTAGCTTGTTCTGTCGAGATCTTCAAAACTTAGATTTTGGTTGTATTGGGGTTTAATGCCACTTTCACAGCTAAGGCAATATCATGGCCGTCGGTGACGCACATGTGTTTCCTCGCTTTCTCACACCAGTGACCAACACAACTGCCAACATAACTGTCTTTCCAAAGCCACCGACTATTTTTCTCACACGCTTCAGCAGAGGTGAGAGGCAAAATTACGCCAGAAAGAAAGTTTGCCTCAACCGGGTATCGAAATCACAACCACCAGGTCAAGAGTCCAACATGCTCACCACTGATCCACCCTGGTGGGCTTAAAACTTAGAACTGTGTGGTAAAGGATTTAATTTCACACAAAATATTTAGCAACGGCTTTTGAGACATTCTATTCTAGAGCCAAACATAACAGGCTGATATATCACCAGCCCAAAGCTCAAATAAAACTTACAACCTCAAAGTCAGTAAGCGTACAATTAACCACATCATAACAACAGCTTAATTACTCTTTCACACAATCAACTTCTAACAACCTTGACAAATAAACGTATAGAAAACATTGTGGGAAAAGGAGAAAATTTTGGTTACCAGCATTTTCTCCTTTTTCCACAGTGTTTTCTACCCTTCCCAAAACAATCTTATTTTTCGGTCACTTTTAGTTTGTTGTCTGCTTATGCTTTCAGTTTCTTCTAGTCTAAAATTTTGTCATTTGGGAAGGAGTTAACCCATTACCACTCAATCCCTACTTTTGACGCCCCTGAGAAAGAACCCTTTAGAAAACATTGTGGGAAAAGGAGAAAATGCTGGTAACCAGCATTTTCTCCTTTTCCCACAATGTTTTCTACCCTTCACAAAACGAATTTCAAATTTTCAGTCACTTTTATTTTGTCGTCTGCAAATGCTTTCAGTTTGAACCAGTCAAAAATATTGTCGTGTGGTAAAGAGTTAAAGGTTAACCTACGCCTATCTAACTCTTTACCAAACAACCAAATTATAGACTGGTCGAAATTGAAAGCATTTGCAGACAAAATAAATGCGACTGAAAACTTGAAATTTAGTCTGGGAAGGGTAGAAAATATTGTGGGAAAAGGAGAAAATGCTGGTTACCAGCATTTTCTCCTTTTCCCACAATGTTTTCATAAGGCTTCTTTCTCAGGGTCGTAAAAGTCGTGATTGTGTGGTAAAGAGTAAATGATCCTTAAGGCACCTTTCACAACTATAGTTGCCTGTGTGGTCAAAGTAGATCAGGATCAGACTGCACAAAACATGTTGTCTGATCTTTGATCTTCAATGTCCCCTTTACTGAAACCCTACAAACAACAACAACAACAACAACAACAAAAACCAACCACAAAACATTGTAATAATCATAGTGTTATCCCAAACCTAAATAAACCTGCCCACTGGGTTTATTCGGCACTTTAAGAGTTTAAGCAGTCTTAATCTAAACAGTCCATTATCTACATACGGAATATCGTAACCCAAACACCTTCCTGTATAGAGTATATAAGTACAATCATCAAGATTCAAACAGCCAATTGCATTCAAATTGCAGTATTAAAAAATAATTTATGGTGGTGGTACATACTGGCAATTGCATATCAAACAACAAAGAAAATTAACAATATTTTAACAATATTCTAACTGGTGGCACTTTTCTTTTAACAACAAAGAGAAGTTTACAAAGCTAGTTCTGTATCTCTAAACAACAAACAGTTCACAAATTTAACTCTGTCTTTGAACTCTGTCTTAAACATACTAGTATTTCACTTGACATAACAAAACATCTCATCTGTTCTATTGGTCCCTGCAAAGAGAGAATATAAGTGGAAAGAATCATCGACATGTGGGCCATGGTCTGAGAAATGGAGGCTTAACGCATCTGCGAAAAGTATCTACCAAGGTCAGCCTGTGCAGTTCGTGCAGGCTGACCTAGACCGAAACTTTTCTATTATTGTTTAATTCTCCTGTTATGTCCATAGATCGGTCTACGTCATACCTAAGTCAGTTGTTAAAAACTAGAGCTATCAATAAGCGTGATTAATCCTTTCCCAAACAAGCCGTAGTTTTTACACATTTGCCGTAAAAGTCTTTTGAAAACACTGTGGGAAAAGGAGAAATTGCTCATAACAAGCAATTTCTCCTTTTCCCACAGTGTTTTCTACCCTTTTTGAGAACTTTCTGGCATTTTCTCCAAATCTAAAATTGTTGTCTGCAAACTCTTTTGGTTTGGAAGAGTCCAAAAGTTTTCGTTATGGAAATGGTTATACCCCTTCAAGCTAGTTGTCACAAAAACAGGTCTTTGTCACAGAACGCAGAACGGTTTAATACATAAGTAAGAGTTGAAAAAAGTTCAAGGGAAGATAATTCTGTATCAAATCACAGCAGGATCATGAAAATTGCACATACACAATTTGACATACATAGGAACTATGTGTGTAAACTTGAGTTCAGTGCATGAAAAACTGTTGGAGTATTGCTCCAGACAAATTTGTGTCTACGGACAGATAGACGCACGGACAGACTGATAGACAGTCATGGTGATTCCAGTATACCCTCATCCACTACCGGTACTTTGTGTGGGGTATAAAAAGTGGTTATTATGGATCAGTAATTATGTGAAAGCTTGCTTGATATAATGTTCCACAGAGATGCATTAAAGGTGGGTATTTAGAATTTTCACATCACACCAAATTAAAATATATATATATATATCAGTGAAATTTATATGAAAAAACAATACAAATCATCAATAATTAAGAATCATAAAATTACCAAAAAAAAATGTTTTTGATGGTATTCCCTTAAAAGGCTATGTAGCCTCTTAAGGTATCTTTAGATTTCACGCCAAAAATAAAAAAAAGCATTGTGGGAATGTAAAGTAACTGGCATGTGACTAATGACTCTTAAATTGCATAACATAACAGACATGTAATTATTTTCCATAATTTCTTTTTCGGATGGTATGTATGAAGTGTCATTTGTGTATTTCCAGGAAGTGAATGAGCAAGTTGCTTATCTAAAAATAGACTGTGGTTCGCGTCAGTGTCGACCTGGGCCTTAGTAAATCTCTAATTTCTCGGATGGTTTTTGCCACTGGGGTTTTATGACTGAAAATTAAAAGGCCTTGGGAGTATAAGGATGAATTTTTTTGTATTTTTGTAAAAATTTCATCCCAAAATCTGAAGGGCCACCTTTAAGCCCCACTTTGCCAGTGCACAGCTATACATCATACATAAACAGTATGTCATAGATTGTCTAGTTACAGGATAATTACTAATTTCTCATCAATGATCAATTTTCATCCCTTAAAACTTGTTCTACTTTTTCCCAGATTTGAATAAGAAAAAATCCACCGTGATAGTAGAACTAGCTGGAACCAAATACATCATACAAAATGGCACATGTTTGCTTACTTTCAGTTTTAAATAGCTGATCTGTGCTGTGTTATCAGTCTGACCTAAACCAAATACTTTCATACACACTTGTGCTAGATATTCGTTCTACTTGGTAACCAGCATTTTCTCCTTTTCTCACAATGATTTCTACCCTATCAAAGCAGGTGCACCATTTGAGTCACACTGAAAATGTCGTCTACAAATGCTTTCAAATTGGAGAAGGCTAACAATTTGTCATCTGGTAAAGGGTTAACCAATATGTAACTTACCCGTCTGCTTCTTCTGAGACTTGAGAGAGTTTCTGCGCTCTTCTGACAGGTGGAGCTACAAAATATAAAATATAAGATATTACCACCTACAGACAACTTATTACAATCTTACAGCAGACAACATTTGAAAACATTATGGAAATCTGTGACTCTTTACCAATTACACTATTTTCAACATTTCCAAATTAAAAAAAAATACAGATGATGAATTAGATTTGTTTTGACTGATTTGGTTTGTCTCTGAAAGTTTGTAAACATTTTTGGCAAAGGAGATAAATGCTGGTAATAGTGACTACATGTTTCCAAAGCTTTCTTTCTCAGTGCCATTAGAACCAGTTTAGGACTACCTTCAGCCTGAAGGGTTGCACCGACGTTATTTTCTTTTATCACAGTAGACCTAACTTTTATTGACCATTCATCATTGTTACCAGAAATAGGACAATGACAGTCACATTGATTGAATTTGCATTTATTCATTGTTACCACTGGTTTCCCATATGTGAGACGCCCCCTACAGGCTGTTAGTATTGTTAACTCATTACCAAACGACAATATTCTAGACTTGTCCAAATTGAAAGCATTTGCAGACGACAAAATAAAAGTGACTGAAAATTTGAAATGTGTTTTGTGAAGGGTAGAAAACATTGTGGGAAAAGGAGAAAATGCTGTTTACCAGCATTTTCTCCTTTTCCCAAAATGTTTTCTAAGGGCCTTTTTCTCAGGGGCATCAAAAGTAGGGATTGTGTGGTAATGGGTTAAGGCCGACAGTGCAGATACAGGACAAAACCCATCCTAAGTAATGCCTGGTTCTTTGATGTGCTTGGTGTACAGGGCCGTCATGATAGGCTGTCTTTTTCTTTTGACGATATAAAAAACATAATGGGAAAAGCGGCGATTAAACAACCAACTTTTCCTGCATTGTTCTAAATAGCCTGAATGAGACTTCTGTATAGTAGTAAATGATTAAAGAGAAAAAACTGCTTTGTAAGTAATCCTCTGACCATTTTCAGTTGAGTTCTGTTTTTTCACTCTTCGGAAAGCCTGGGCAAATTCTGATTCTCCTTGGTCCTTTTCCACAGGGGTGAGCAAGTCACTTTCTGAGTTGAGACGCTTCATTTTACTCTGGAAAAAAAAGAAGGACGACCCTAGTCAATGACAATCACTCACTTGATATGAATGAAAAGTACTATTATAAAACATTTAAATAATTTGTCCATAAGTCTTATCAAGGAATTTTAAATGCTTGAGTAACAGTAGTGTTTCCTGATGGACAAAATCACTAAAGATTAAACCAATCTCTTTTCTTTTGGTGATGAAATACTATCCAGACTTTTCAACCCTTTACCAAACAATCCCAGGTTTTCATGACCTTGTAAAAGAGGTCTTTCAAAACCTTTGTGGGTAAAGGAGAAAACGCTGGTAACCAGCATTTTCTCTTATGTCCACATTATTTTCTAACCTATTAGAGCAAGATTGCACCATTTTAACTACATCAAAATTGTTGTCTGCAAAATCAATGTTTTAAATTTGGATAAGGCTATCATTTTGTCAGCTTGTAAAGGGTTAACTCTTTGCCGAACGAAAAATTTTAGACTTGTTGGAAGTGAAAGTTTTGCAACCAAACCTTTTGTCTCAAAATCTGAAATTTGTTTTTGCAAGAGAAGAAACATTGCAAGAAAAGGAGAAAATACTGGTGACCAGCATTTTTCAATAGGCTTTTTCTTCTGTCAGAATTGTCTGATAAAATATTCACCAATGAATCTATTCTGGCGAAAAGGAAAGAGATAATAATTTCAGTTTCAAGAATGAACCTTTATTGAGAACTGTGAGGCAGAAATCCACCATCATACCATTCTTAGTCAAATTCTCAACAATTTCAAAAATTTGACAGAAGCTCAATTACAGATTGCAGGTGGAGCTTTTTCACTACTTAATAATTAAATAAATAAATCACATTTTATCAATGCCTACAACAAGTTTCAGTACAAGATCAAGAGATAATTCAGTCATAATCTAGAATGGGGCATTTGAAAATGTAGATCAGAGATCAGACTGTATGTTCTGCATAGTCTGATCTTAATCTACAATCTCCACAAAAGCTTCTAGTGTCGTCTATGATAATAAAAGAGTTAACCCTTTACTCCATAGATACTCATTTCTACGCAACGCTTGTAGGAGCACTAGGAAAACATTGTGGCAAAAGGTGAAATTGCTCGTGACAAGCAATTTCACCTTTTGCCACAATGTTTTCTATGCTATCAAAAGGTGTCATATACACATAAGAAACAGCTTCATCCTTGCTGCTATTTAGGGTCAATTAGAGATACCATAGAAATTCTCTATGGGGTAAAGGGTTAAAATAAATAAAGGAAAAGCATGAGAAACAACAAACCACAAGATTGTGAAGTTCAGTCATAGCTGTGTTGGAACTGTCTGCGTTCTCACTCTGTTTCTGTAAATAGGATTGAAAAAACAACATCAACTGAAATTCAATGAAAATTACCAGCAACTACATGTACTTCCGCACTTTACCAATTTGTCGCAGGTGACCTAGACAGAAAATCTGCTAGTAAAATGAGCATTATCTCAGGTTTAACCCATTACCACACAGTCCCTACTTTTGACGCCTCTGAGAAAGAAGCCATGAGAAAACATTGTGGGAAAAGGAGAAAATGCTGGTAACCAGCATTTTCTCCTTTTCCCACAATGTTTTCTCCCCTTCACAAAACAAGTTTCAAATCTTCAGTCACTTATTTTGTCCTCTGCAACTGCTTTCAATTTGGGCAAGTACAAAAGTTTGTCGTTTGGTAAAGAGATACTTCATCAATAATTCAAATGGAGTAAAATTGTGACAAAGAAACTTCTTGTAAATGATTCCTTTTTCAAAGTCTCCTGCTCAAAGACGAGACAAGAGCATCGCATGTAGGTGCCAACACTTTGCAGCAAGTGTATGGTTTTTAGTGATACATGTAATTCTAAGTCATAAAAGGGTGAAGTAGTGTCAAAAATACTTTGACAGTTACCTGCCCTTGTTGTATAGGTTTTCCTTTTGATAATTAACAACTTGTCCAAGTTTGAAGTAAATATCCAGTAATAAGAGAGATATTACAAAATTACAAACTTTTTGCAAGATAATGACGAAGACAATGACAACGCTAAACAGCCTGGCTAACAAAGTTTTTGAAAAAGAAAACACTTGCCTGGTCAAAAAAAAAATTTACTAAGATATGATTCATTGAGTTGTTCTATGATATAGGATGATTCATAATATCTACTAAGTTTTTGAAAAATCAGTAAATTTGTTCTATACATCAGTACAGCTGTAAATGTTTCATACATTCATAGTCTAAGAGTTTTTCTTGACTGATACATGTATAATGAAATACTAATAATAAAACTAAGCTCTATTATATATACCAGCTATCTTGTAATTATTTAAATATGCATTAAATAGAAACATTAAAACATTTGGAAACGGTCCACAGACATAAAAAATCTAACAGTAAAAATACAAAAAAAACCAACTAAAAGCATTAGTCGAAAACTAACCAACACCATATTACAGAAATCTACAAACATTTCCTCTTTCCTCTGTACCAGGTGACACAAGTTTCACCCTTTACTACACAAAGACAACTTTTAATGACTCAGAGGAAGAAGCCTTCGAAAAACATAATGGGAAAAAGAGAAAATGCTGGTAACCAGCATTTCTGCTTTTCCCAAAAGTTTTATACTCTATCAAAGAAAAATTGTGTTATTTGACCAACTACGAAATTGAGGTCTGCAAGTGCTTTCAATTTGGATAGGTCTAAAAATCTGCCATGTGGTAAGTGGTCAAGGATAATCCATGTTAACTTTTCACTCCATAGATACTCATTTCTACGCATTGCTTGTAGGAGCCTTTGGAAAACATTGTGGCAAAAGGTGAAATTGCTCATGATGAGCAATTTCACCTTTTGTCACAATGTTTTCTATGCCATTAAAAGGTGCCATATACACATAAGAAATGGCTTCATCCTTGCTGTTATTTAGGGTCATGTAGAGATACCATAGAGATGCCTTATAGGGTAAAGGGTCAAAAGCATTTGCAGACAACATAAAAGTTGCTCAAATTATGGATTTGTTTTTGATAGGGTGTGAACCACTGGTTGAAAAGAAAAAAAATCTTGGTTGTCAATTTCTTCTTTGATAAAATGTCACGAAATGTGGCCTCCAGAGTGCACATGCAGTCTTTCTAGGAGTGACTCAGTGGCTTTTGAAATTGTCTGAGATATCATCAAGGCAAACATTCTGACTAAGTTTCATGAGAAAATGACTGAAAATGTGGCTTTTGGAATGCACACAAGGTACATGTAGATGCCTGGACAATGGATGACAAACACAGCACAATCACAAAAGCTAGCATTTGTGCTCTGGTGAGCTAAAAATGGATATACTAGTTGGCTCTTTACCACATAACAAAATTTTGGACATGACCAATTTAAAAGCATTTAGAGAATATAAATTATTTGTAGCTCAAATGATGATTTCGAACTCCTATAGAGTAAAAAAAATATTGTTGGAGTAGGAGAAAATAATGGTTACCAGCATTTTTTTCCTTTTCCAACAACGTTTTCCAAAGCATCTTTTCTGTCAATAAAACTCAAAATTGAGTGGTGAAGAGTTACTTAGGAATCATTTCACAATTCTTGTTGATCAAAATCTTACTATAAAACTTTTTAGAGTTCTCAACTGCAAATTTCTTTGAAGACATACTGATGACATATTGTTCTAATTATTTGAGTAGACAGGTACCAGCATGCATGCAAAACTGGATTGTTTCCATTCACCACAATATTTTAATACTGACAGCATTTTATTATAAACTGTAATTTCAATTTCACCAAACTGAGGGAATACAAAGAATAAACAGCCAGATAACTCCAGTTAACTCTTTTAACTCTTTACCACACGACAAAGATCTATACCTGTCCAAATTCCAAGCATTTGCAGACGACACTTGAGATGCTGCTTAACTGGTGGGATTAGTCTTTACAGGGTAGAAAACATTGTGGGAAAAGGAGAAAATGCCGGTTACCATCTTTTTCTCCTTTTCCTACAAAAGTTTTCAAAAGGCTTCTTTCTCAAGTTTGTTAAAAGTCGGAATTGTGTGGTAAAGGGATAGCAGACATAAAAATTTTAGACCATTCCAAATTGAAAACATTAGCAGACAACAAAATTAACGTGACCCAAAAATTGAAATTTGTTTTGGGTAGTAAAGAAAACATTGTGTGAAAAGGAGCATTTTCTCCTTTTCCCAGAAGATTTTCATAAGGTGCCTCTTCTACTTTGTTGTCCGCAAAATGATTTAAATTTGGTCCAGTCCAAAAATTCGTTGTTTGGTAGAGAATTAACTCTTTATCACACAATCCTGACTTTTAGCAACCTTGAAAAAGAGAGCTTTTGAAAATATGGTCAGAAAAGGAGAAAATGCTTGTAACAACCATTTTCTCCTCTTATCACCAAGTTTTCTAACCTATCAGTACCAAATTTCATCATTTGAACCACCTTGGATTTGTCCTCTGCAAATGCTTTGTATTTGGACAAGTCAAAAATTTTGCCATGTGGTAAAGAGTTAAAGAGCTGAGTCAATGTACTGAAGACTGAATAATATTAACAGCATCAACAGCATGATGACAACAGACATTAAATAAAATCTATTTCCCCATTTATAGTAAAACAGACTGCATAATTATTATACACATGCAGAATCTATCACTTTTACTTCCACCATTACATTAGACATGCATATCTGCACTACCTGACAACATGCTATGATCAACTACTATGCAATTCTACTTTGATGAGTCATAGAAACACATGGAACACAAGACAAAAATTCATGTCCAAATAAGGAGAAATTATTTCAAAGATGGAGAGAAACTTTATCCAGAGTTTGAAATTGTGAAGGTAAAAGTTGGGAGAAAAACTTAGTAAAACTAAAAACATTATACACCAGAAATAATCTAACAAATTACATAGATCTGTTAGATCTAGTATTTTCAAAAAAACTAGTAAGCTACTCTAAGATGTTTATGTACATGTTTTCTTTTCGAAAGTGCTTTAACGCTTTACCAAACAAACCTGAGTTTGAATGCCCCTGAGAAAGAAGCCTTTTGAATACACTGTGGGAAAAGGAGAAAATGCTGGTAACCAGCATTTTCTCCTTTTCCCACAATGTTTTCTGCAAAAACTAGAGAGAAATGCCATCAGCTGAGCCAGATTTTAATTGCTGCCTAGAAACACTTTCAATATTTGAATAAGTATAAAAATTTGTTGTGTAATAAGGAGTTAAGCTCAAATCACTTGAGAAAAAGTTCATGTCCAAGGCCATACAGAAGAAACCCTGCCTATTGGTCTAGCCTCCAAAATTTAACGTAACTTAAACACATCATCATCACAAGAAATTAAGAGACAGACAAGTGTTTCTATGGCAGAAAAGAGAAGAGAATAATATAGATACAAGTCTACTTTTTCTATACTGTTTTCATAAAGATCACCTGTGACATCTCATCATCTATGCTTCTTGATTTGAGCATAATTTTAAACTGTGAATGGGTGTTACCTTCTGAATCTGTTGCTTTCTAAAACAGTAATATGATCAGGTTAATCTTCACAAAGTTCCTTCAATAATGTCAAAAAGAAATGTATACTTGTAATAAAACTGTTTTTGTTTTGACGAAAAACATTTTTAAGGAACCTCACTTTCTAATGATCAATTACAACAGCAAACAATCTCATGCTTTAACACCCGTGAGGAAAAGGCTTAGACAACTTTGTAGAAAAAGGAGAACTCAATGTCAGTAACCAAATTAATTCATTACAAAACGACAATATTTTAGGCTTGTCCAAATTGAAAGCTTTTGCAGACGACAAAATAAAAGTGACTGAAAATTTGAAATTTGTTCTGTGACGGGTAGAAAACATTGTAGGAAAAGGAGAAAATGCTGGTTACCAGCATTTTCTCATTTTCCCACAATGATTTCCAAAGGATTCTTTCTCAGGGTCATCAACAGTAGGGATTGTGTCGTAATGGGTCAAGAGGTAAAATCAAGCATTAGAGCTACATCAAATTTTAAGGTGTGGTCCGAAAGTATTCTGAATTTGGCCCTAGTGCGAAATTACTGTTCAGTAGGAGTTAAACAAGAAATTCTTTTTCTGCCAACCTGTCCTCATCAAAATTGCCCACCAAGAACAACACATAACAGAAAATGTAAGAATCCAAGGAAAAGAAAAATTGATATCATTCACTGGGTGAAAGTGTCATAAGAAAGTACTCATTGCCGATAAAATGCATTTCAATGTTTTCTCTCAATGTTGGAAAACATCAAACGCTGTATCAGACTAACTTTGTTTTATAAGTCATTATAGTGTTTTTTTATCAAATTTTTTTTCAGTCAAAAGTAAAAACAGTCACTATAGTTGCACATGAAGAAAGTGTAGATCAAGATCAATATAGAAAGAATATGTTGAGCTATATCTTGGTTCTATATGACCAGCTATTATGTAAAATATTTTCTTGAACAGCATCCTTAACCCTTTACTAAACAATCCTATGTTTTAATGACCCTGAGGTGGAAACCTTTTGAAAACATTGTGGGAAAAGAAGAAAATGGTGGTTACCAGCATTTTCTTCTTTGCCCAAAATGTTTTCTACCTACTCTCTCAAAGACTGAAAAAATCATTTGGTCCCCATTTAAATTGTCGTCAATTTGGACTCAGCTAAAGTTATGTCGTCTGGATAACATTTGTATGCTGATTTAACTTTTTACAAAACAAAAGAATTTTAGACTGGTCCAAATTGAAAGCACTTGCAGACGACAAAATAAACGAAACTCAAAAATTGAAATTGGTTTCCAGCAGAGTAGAAAACATTGTGAGAAAAAGTTGGTTACCAGCATTTTCTCCTTTTCCTACAAGGTTTTCAAAAGCCTTCTATCTATTCAAAGATCTATTCAAAGTGCCTCCATGCTATAAATGATAGTTTCATTATATTTAAAAATGTGCAAAACAAATGCTAGTTTTGCCCCCTACCCATCTTCCTGAACTCTCTGAACTCTCTTTCCCCCCTTCCCTCCACCCCCCCCCCCCCACAAAATCAAAGAAAATAATAAATAAATAAAGCAAAACAAATGGGAAAAAAGTAACCAAGGCAAAAATACACAACAATAACATTAGAAAATCACAGCATTAATAAAAGCTAAACTGGAGAGCAATCGAACATTACTCATTTATGAGATCATATTTAAGGGAAAAAAAATCGCATATAGCCATTCATATGCTTGCCTTTTAATGTATGAAAGCCATATTCCAAATGTCTGCAGGAAAAAGAATAAAGAATAGGATAACAATGAAATTATGAAAGAATGATCACATTGATTTACACAAAAAGATAAATCTTGTTTTATTTGTTCTTATGGACAGTGTGAGTAAGGATTGCATAGAATAGGCAGTCTAGTGGATCTATAATATCCACTACCTTTCCAGATAATCTGACAAAAAAGACTGCACATTGCATACCAGCTTCTCTTAACCCTTTACTCCATAGATACTCATTTCTACACATTGCTTGTAGGAGCCTTTGGAAAACATTGTGGTAAAAGGTGAAATGGCTCATGACTGACAATTTCACCTTTTGTCACAATGTTTTCTATGCTATCAAAAGGTGTCATATACACATAAGAAACAGCTTCATCCTTGCTGTTATTTAAGGTCAATTAGAGATACCATAGAAATGCCTTATGGGATAAAGGGTTAACCCATTACCACACAATCCCTATTTTTGATGACCCTGAGAAAGACACATTTAGAATATATTGTGGATTGTGGGAAAAGGTGAAAATGCTGGTAACCAGCGTTTTCTCCTTTTCCCACAATGTTTTCTACTGTTCACAAAACAAATTTCAAATTTCCAGTCACTTTTATTTTGTCGCCTGCAAATGCTTTCAATTTGGACAAGCCTAAAATACTGTCATTTTGTAATGAGTTATCTCTTTACCATGGCAAAGTCTTGGAGTTTTTGAAAATGAAAGCAAACAAAATAAATGTGAATCAACCACTGAAATTTGTTTATAGAAAGGTAAACAACGTTGTGGGAAAGGAGAAAATGCTGATTACAAACCAGTACTCCCTCCTTTTCCTACCATGTTTTACAAGGCTATCTTCCTTAGTATCATTCAAAGTCAGTATTGCATGGTACAGACTTAAAGTAAATCCAACTGCCAATGTTCACTGCATTCATTTAGCACTAAAGAGCAAGTAAAATTTAACCTTTAACAAAACAATTGGTGTTTAAAGCAGCATAAGCAAAAGACTTTCAAAAACAGTGGGAAAAGGAGAAAATGTTGACTTTCAGCCTTCTCTACTTTTCCCACAATTTTTTTCAACCATCTAAACCTTTAACAAATACTCCCAGGTTTAAACGACACTTGGAAGGAAGCCTTTCAAAACACTGTTGGAAAAGGAGAAAATGCTGGTAACCAGCATTTTCTCCTTTTTCCATAGTGTTTGCTACTCGATGCAGGACAAATTACAGCATTTGAGCCATCTTTAATGAAGCTTGATTTCTAAGTCACAGAATTTATCCCGAAAAAAGGAGCCAGCCTAACAGCTAGATAGCACATAAATTATCATCGCATCAATGAAAAGTATGATAGGAAAAATATTATCTACCATCAGGCAAAATGTGACATCAATGAAAATTTCTACATACTAATTTATGTGGATTATTCTTATTTCAACTATATATTTGAAAAGTCTCATATTAGATTAAAAGTCTCATATTAGAATAAAGTCTGTAAATGTTATGAGACATCGTCAACCACTTGCCTAACAAACACACATACTTACTTGTTTTACTGGTCGTAAAGTTCTACGTAGAGTTTTCCCATTCTTAATGTTTTCCATCATTTCATCCAATGCTTTGTTGAAATCTTGGTTGACATTGGCTCCACCTTTGGCCACTACAATGGAAAAGAAATGGTGATGACCAGCATTTTTGTTTTATACCTTTTAACCCATTACCACACAATCCCTACTTTTGACGCCCCTGAGAAAGAAGCCTTTTGAAAACACTGTAGGAAAAGGAGAAAATGCTGGTAACCAGCATTTTCTCCATTTCCCACAGTGTTTTCTACCCTTCCCAGAACAAATTTCAATCTTTCAGTAACCTTTATTTTGTCGTCTGCAAATGCTTTCAATTTGGACCAGTCTAAAATTTTCTTGTGTGGTAAAGAGTTAAATCTCTTTTTATACTCTTTTAATCTTTTTTACAGTTTCACAGACAAATCTTACCATCTGAGTCACATTAACCCTTTACCACACAATCCTGACTTTCAACAACCTCGAGAAAGTAAGCTTGGAAAACACTGTGGGAAAAGGAGAAAATGCTGGTTACCTGCATTTTCTCCTTTTCCCGCAGTGTTTTCTACCCTTCCCAAATTGGATTTCAATTTTTGAATCACATTTATTTGTCATCTGCAAATGCTTTGAATTTGGACAAGTCAAAATTTTTTTTTCTTTGGTAAAGAGTTATACATTTGACAGCAAATGCTTTCAATTTGGATGAAAATTTGTAACTGGATAACTTTCTCTAAACTGGGTAGATTTACATAATTGTTTGCGGATTTAATATAATTTACCCATAAATATCAATGGGCATAAAGCTATGTAAATAACTTACACAAATTTGAAAGTTCTGCAGTTCAGTAAAATTTCTTCAGACTTGATGCTTAGTTACAAAAACTGCATGCTACAAACAAATATTGTGTGTACTTGGTTAAGAGAAAGGTACTGCTGGTAAATAGTTAACTTTCCTTGTCTTTTGTAATGCTGAATGAATGAAATGGGCTCTCTGAGTCTGTGAAAGGCCAAATAATGGTTTTATTTTACGGTTTGTTTGCTCAAATTTTTGGAATAGAAAAGAAATATATATACACAGTTCAGAAACTGGTTTAAAGTCAAGCTATGGCCTTTTCAACTCTTCACCACACAATATCGAGTTTTAACAACCTTGAAAAAGAAGCCTTTTGAAAACATTGTGGGAAAAGGAGAAATGCTGGTAACCAGCATTTCTCCTTTTCTCACAATGTTTTCTTCTCTAGCAAAGAGAAATTGCACCATTTGAGCCAGAACGAAATTGTTGTCTGCAAATGCTTTCAGTTTGAACAATGAATGAATGATATGGTGTTTAATGGCGCATCAACATCTAAGGTCATTTAGTGTGCAATAAAGATTCGGTTTGAACAAGTCTAGAATTTTGCCGTTCGGTAATGGGTTATCCCTTTACCCCATAAGGCATTTCTATGGTATCTCTAACTGACCCTAATAACAGCAAGGATGAGGCTGTTTGTTATGTGTATAGGACACCTTTTGACAGAATACAAAACATTACAAAAAGGTATGAATAGTTATAGTTGTACTCTATTGCGAAAGATGTATAAAAATTAAAGCAAGTACATGTATAAATATTTCAAACTCACAGGCAGCATTAACATCTGTCTTCTTTTTCTTGAAAATGGACAAAAATCTGAAATGTTGATCCATAGAATTCTTTTTTTGTATTGCAGTTTCTCAAGAAAAACAAATTTAACAGGAGCTTTGCAGAGAAGTACATATATGCCACAAGGGACTTATCAGTGAGTAGCCACACAAAAAATTAGTTACTTCAGAAATCAAGGACAGATAACTCTAGAAAGCATACAGAGATCAAAATGTTAAGAGTCACATGCATGACTACACATCATGGAAATTCATTGTGGTAAGTTTCAAGTTATTTTGATAGAAACTATAGTACGAGTTGTGTACACAGGAAATTGCTAATGGATGATCAGACAGACATGTGGAAGGACAGACCAAGGGACGACCGGGTCAGTCACATAATATGACCCTTCAGACCAATAAAAAAAAATCTATTCCAAAAAATCTATCTCAAAATATCAAACAAGTGTTTAACAAGACCTCTCTTTTCTCCATTTAACTGACCAATAAGTCTGTTAGACACAATAACCCTTTACTACACAATCCTGATATTTAATGACTCTGAGGAAAAAAGGTTTTTGTACACATTGTGGGAAAAGGAGAAAAATGCAAGTATTTTGTCCTTTTACCACAATTTTTTTTCAGCCCATCAAATTCAATTCCATCATTTGAGCCACATTTATATTGTTATCTGCAAAGGCTTTGAATTTGCATCCGTCAAAAATTTTGTTGTATGGTAAAGAGTTATAAATAGTCATCAAAAAATCATATGTGACCCGACACACAAAAAGGGACATTCCAGGAATTCTGTACATCAATATTGGATGAAAAAAGATCAAAGATAATACAGGTTAATTTAACTCTTTACCAAACAACAAAATTTCAGGCTGTTCCAAATTGAAAGCACTTGCAGACGACTACTTAAACGTAATTCAAAAATCGAAATATGTTTCCAGCAGGGTAGAAAACACTGTTGGAAAAGGAGAAAATGCTGGTTACCAGCATTTTCTCCTTTTCCCACAGTGTTTTCAAAAGGCTCCTATCTCAGGGTCGTAAAAATCAGGGACTGTTTGGGAAAGGGTTAAGCTGATAGTTCAAAAATGACTGTATAACAAGGTAGAATGGCCACTTTTCATACAGAAAATATCATAGAATCAAAAAGTGCCAACCCTAGTCAGACTGCGTAGTCTGTGCAGTCTGACCAGGGTTGACAATTTTTGCAGTTCCCAGATGGTCCCTTTTTTGCGCGACAGGTCACATATTTGAATTTGACAGATTTGAATCTGACAAATGACGACAGTATCCAGTGTGGGAAATCAAGGGTCTGAATCTAGTTGTAGACATTTTGAATACTATGGAATATTTGGGTGTAAATTTTCCTTTATACTGAGAATGTCTTGAGATTACCAGTACTTAGTACTACTCTTTCACTTAACTGCTTACAAAACAACACAATTTTATACTTGTCCAAATTGAAAGCATTTGCAGATGGCAAATTAAATCTTGTTAAAATGATGATTTCTTATTTTGATAGGGTAGAAAATATTGTGGGAAAAGAGAAAATGCTGGTTACCAGCATTTCTACCTATTCCCACAATGTTTTCTATAGTCTTCGTTCTGGGGGTCGTTAAAAGTCAGGATTGTGTGGTAGAGAGTACAGTAAACCTTTTATCCCACAAATCTGAGTTTTAACAGATTTGTCAGGAGCAAATGCTTTGGACTTGGTAGAGTTTAAAATTTTTTGAGTGGTAAACAGTTATAAGGTCAATTGCATGTATTAGTATCTTCTTCTGTAGATAAGTAGGTAAACTTACCCTCCCTTTGACTGTGTAATGGGTGGTGGTGGTGGGGGTGGGGGTGGAGGAGGAGGCCTCAGAGCGTCCTCATATTTCTCCTTCAATTCCTTATCTGTAAGAATTCATACATACATGAGCAATGAACAGTCATTCTATTTTGCTCAAACAGCAGCAAAAAACATAACTTGAGTTTCTTTTAAGATTCATCCAGAGCAGAGAAGAATGCACAAAAGTCTGTGTTTAACCTAAGGTTAATACTGTTAACTACTTTGGCATATGTTGGCAAAAACAGCTTTAGATCTACTGACTTTCAATAAAGACTTTCATATTTAAACTGTTAGAAAAATGTATTACTAAATGATTTTAAGTATCACTGTGAAGAAAATGCAAAATCATTTGAAATCCATCCATACATGAAGAGTTACTGCACGCATATATCTTTTAACATGCGAAAAGGGGCATTTGGGCATTTCCATAAAGTGTCATCTCTGACTTAGATCAGCCTGGGCAGTCCGCATAGCTAATCCGAGAGATCCCTTTATGACTACATTAGGTTTTGTCCCATGGTAGACTTGTCCCAAACTGTAAATAAGAATGGAAACTGTTGTCTACATGAATAAACTGCACAGATCTGCACAGGCTGATCTGAGACAAAAATTACACACATGCCCCGACGCCCCTTTTTCGCGTTCTGCTCGAGTCCATTACTCTGTTTACCAAAAAACAAAATCTTAGACCAGCAAAAATTGAATCGATTTGCAGATGGCAAAATAAATGTTACTCAAAAGTTAAAACTCATCAGCATTTCCTTCTTTTTCCTTTTTCCACAATGTTTTCATACACTTTTTTTTCTCAGGGTCGATAAAAGTCGGGGCTTTGTAGTATAGAACTAAAGAAGATTCTCTCTTGCTCTGAGGGATCACTTACACTGAGATTCCAATGTGCTATATTTATCATCATATTCTTCTATTCTCTTTAACAAATCTTCCTTTTCTTTTATCAGAGAATTTTTCTCGCTTTCATGCTCCTCCGCAGACTGTCCACTTCCCTTTTCCAGCTGGGCCTCTAAATCTTGAATCTGTAGGATGAAAAGAGGGCATGTAACTCTGTATCACAAACCCAAATTTTAGCTTTGTCCATAATGAAAGTATTATGTAGACAAGAATTTGAACGAAGCAGAAATAATGGTAAATGTTCCCAATTATGTAGGATACAAGGTAGGAAAAAAGGAGGAAGTGCAGGTACTGCACAACTTGTAGTTTCAATGACTATTAAATAGCAGATATTTAAAAACATCGTGAAACATTTTCCCTCAATTTGTTGGAAAGCCTTCTTCCTCCGAGTCTCTTAACTTTTTAACAAACAATAAGTCCAAAATTTTGTCGTTTGGTAAAGAGTTTATTAATACCAAGAAGTAGGTCAAAGGCCATCAAAATCAGCTACACTGACCAGTTCCCCAAATTCATTGTGAATGTTTCCTATTTTCAAAGGTAAACTGAAAGATTTTTCTTTTTTTCTGGCCTTACCTTCCATAACTTTGAAACTCAAAAATAGACATTAACAACTGAACAAACTAGAGCTTTGACAGAAACAGGCAATTTAACAAAAAAAAACAAGAGGGCCATGATGGCCCTGAAATCGCTCACCTGAGTTTATTGACCAAACATGCACCATCTAGTTTCCCAGTGACCTAGTTTTTTATCAGACATTACCCATCATCAAACACTTTTGAGATATCAATAAGAAAAAGATTCTGGCCAAGTTTCATGAGTATTGGACTGAAAATGTGGCCTCTACAGTGTACAAAAGGTTTTTCTAAGATTTCATCAAGTGACCTAGTTTTGGACCCGACAAATACCCATTATCAAACTCTTTTGAGACATCACCAAAACAAACATTCTGACCAAGTCTAAAGAGTATCAGGCAGAAAATGTAGCCTCTGGAGTGTACACAAGGTTTTTCTAATATTTGACCCATTGACCTAGTTTTTGACTCCTAATGACCCATTTTCACACTCATTCAAGGTATCACCAGGACAAATATCATGAACAAGTTTTAGGAGTATCAGACTGAAAATGTGTCCTCCAGAGCATACAAAAGGTGTTTATAACATTTGACCTATTGACCCAGTTTTTGACCCAACATGACCCATTTTCAAACTCATCCAAGATATTATAAAGGCAAACATTCTGACTAATTTTCAAGAGTGTTGGACTGAAAATGTGGCATCCAGAGCATATACAAGGTTTTTCTAAGATTTGACCTGGTGACCCAGTTTTTAACCCCCAATGACCCATTTTCAAACCTGTCTGAGATATCATCAAGACAAACATTCTGACCAACTTACAAGAGTTTCGGACTGAAAATGTGGCCTCTATAGAGCCTACAAAAGGTTTTTCTAACATTTGACCTAGTGACCTAGTTTTTGACCCCACATGACCCATTTTCGTTCTTGTCCGAGATACCATCCAGGCAAACATCCTGACCAACTTTCATGAGTATCCAACTGAAAATGTGGCCTCTAGAGCGTACAAAAGGTTTTTCTAAGATTTGACCTAGTGACCTAGTTTTTGACCCCACGTGACCCATTTTCAAACTCGTCCGAGATATCATCCAGGCAAACATCCTGACCAACTTTCATGAGTATCCGACTGAAAATGTGGCCTCTAGAGCGTACAAAAGGTTTTTCTAAGATTTGACTTGGTGACCTAGTTTTTGACCCCACGTGACCCACTTTCGAAGTTGTTCGAGATATCATCCAGACAAACATCCTGACCATTTTTCATGAGTATCCGACTGAAAATGTGGCCTCTAGAGCGTACAAAAGGTTTTTCTAACATTTGACCTGGTGACCTAGTTTTTGACCCCACGTGACCCACTTTCGAACTCGTCCGAGATATCATCCAGACAAACTTTCATGAGTATCCGACTGAAAATGTGTCCTCCAGAGCATACAAAAGGTGTTTATAAGATTTGACCTGGTGACCTAGTTTTTGACCCCACGTGACCCATTTTCGAACTCGTCCGAGATATCATCCAGACAAACATCCTGACCAACTTTCATGAGTATCCGACTGAAAATGCAGCCTCTAGAGCGTACACAAGGTTTTTCTAAGATTTGACCTGGTGACCTAGTTTTTGACCCCACGTGACCCATTTTCGAACTCGTCCGAGATATCATCCAGACAAAAAACCTGACTAACTTTCATGAGTATCCGACTCAAAATGTGGCCTCTAGAGCGTACACAAGGTTTTTCTAAGATTTGACCTAGTGACCTAGTTTTTGACCCAACATGACCCATTTTCGAACTCGTCCGAGATTTTATCGAGACAAACATCCTGACAAACTTTCATGAGTATCCGACCAAAACTGTGGCCTCTAGAGCGTACACAAGGTAAAAAGTTGACGACGGACGACGCACAACGGACGACGGACGCCCGACACAGCACGATCACAATAGCTCACCATGAGCACTTCGTGCTCAGGTGAGCTAAAAAGTCTAAGTTCAAGGGGAAATTACCCTTAAATCATAGGGAGTTGATGATTGAAAACTGCATCTTGCACAACTTCAGTACATGATCAATGTATCAACAAACTTTCAATAGAATAGCAGCAAAACTGTAGGAGTTCTCAACACAAAATTACTGGTATTTTGTACACAGGCAGACACACTGACGGACACAAGGACAGATGGGCTGATCGAGTATACCACCAACATTTGTTCTGCGGGGGTGTGAAAATAAAAAATAAGATCGATACAGATACCTGAGAGTCATAAAACTTGCGTTGTTCATCTAGTTTTGCTGTTAAATCTTCAATATCAATTAAAGCTTTATGTAACTGCTCACCAGGGGTCACTTTCATCATCAACACATCACTTTGACGTTTCATCTTTTTATTTTCAACTGTATACTAGAATAGAATAAAACATATTCTTGATTTCAACAAAAAAAGTTTTTTGTCATTATCAAGAAAACTGAATAGAGGACATTCTAATGAGCATTTATGTCTTTACCAAATGACAAAACTGAAAGTACTTGCAGATGACAAAATAATTGTAAGTCATAAATTAAAATTTCTTTCCAGCATTAAACAGCATACAATTAATTAACTACGTAGTCAAGGGCAAATCTCCATAACTTGATCAACCTTTAAATTGTTGTCTGCAAATCATTTAGTTTGTCTGAGTGTAAAATAGCAAATGTACAACTTTACCTGCTGCACTCGTTGTTCTACGATATCATACTTCTGCTGTAAGCTCTCATATTCTGTGTAGGCCACCTCAGAAACTGAAACAGCATTGATGTATAATTCATTAAAAACATATTCATCTATTTTTTAACTTTTTCATTAATTTGACCTATGAAAAAAATTAGGATAATTTTTTTTTAAAACAAACTGAAGAATAACTAAGGTAATTATTAAACTGTAAGTATACTTGTGTTTATGCAAAGAAACAAAAACATATTTCTGACACAAAAACTCAGTCTGAAAAGAACCTGTAAAAGCCACACAAAAAGAATATATGGCCTGCAACACACGAAAGCGGGCACACAATGGTCTAAAGTGGCCTGTGCAATCGACGCAGGCTAATCCAATATGGCACTTTACCTCAACGTTAGATTTTGGCCCACAGTAGACTTGAATGAAACAAAAAATTGCATATGATCAGAAAGTGTCATCTCTAATCAGCCTCCATGGACTGCGCAGGCTGACCGGAGCCAACAATTTACACAAATGTTCGAATGCCCCTTTTCAGCAGCGTGAGAAAATCTGATATCAGCCAAGACCAAGGGTCGTGTGGTGTGTAGATACAGATTTTCTTTTCTGTTGTGTGTGTTGTTTATTCATGTGCATGAATTTTTAGATACAAAAATTACAGGTATACATTAAAACTGTGCAAACAGCTTTTACAATATGAACAAAGTTACTTCATAGATTCAATAAGTGTCAGAAAGATACACAATTGCTTTCGAGGACATTCCTCTATATTACAATGAGGTTTTCTTTGGAGGCGCGGGGAAAGTGCAATGGCACTGTTCTTTGCAGAGCTCCAGATAAGAGGGAGTGATGGCATTCTAAATCCATTATTCTCTTCCAAACCCTATGTTATGGGTGCTCATTACAATTGTCTCAAAGAGACGATTCTAATAAGTACCCATAACATATGGTTTGAAAGAAAATAATTAATACTTTCAATTATGAAATCAAAATCACTCTCTTTATCTGGAGCTCTGTCTCTGGTTGCTAAGGAGAAATAATACATACTAGCTGCTAGCTCCTTCAAAGCATTTTTATGCTGTTGTAGGGAGATTTCT
Source organism: Tridacna crocea (assembly GCA_943736015.1). Lineage (NCBI taxonomy): Eukaryota > Metazoa > Mollusca > Bivalvia > Cardiida > Cardiidae > Tridacna > Tridacna crocea. The sequence goes on along the minus strand of OX031064.1, from coordinate 52,659,080 downwards.
GTCTGTTTTAACTCTATCTTTGATGCCTGATACTGAAATAGAAATATTCATTTAACACATTACCCAATGAGAACATTATGCAAATTATCCAGATTCAAAGCTGTTGCAGACAACAAATTAAAGTGGCTCAATATTTAAAATATGAAATTTGTCTCCAAAAAGGCGGGAAACATTGCACTTTCTCTTTTTCACATAAAAATATTTTAAGTCTGTTCTGGGTCAGGGTTTTCGAAACAAGGTGATGTTTGTTAAAGAGTTAACCCTTTACCAAACAATCCCAAGGAAGATGCCTTCTGAAAATGCTGTGGGAAAAGGAGAAACGGTGCTAACTTGCATTTTCTCCTTTCCCAACCTGTTTTCTTCCCTTCCAAAGTCAAGCGTCAAATTTTGAGTTGCGTTTATTTTCTCATCATGCAAATGCTTTCAATTTGAAAAATTTTAAAATTTTGTTGTTTGGTAAAGAGTCTAAGGTAATGAGGGAAGATGTTTCCTCTCAATGTTTTCAATACTAAATTATGTTTGCCTTTCCTCTATTATTCTTCCTTCCATTGAGGGACAAGGAATAAATGCTGGATACAGCATTTTCTCTTTATCTTACAGTGTTTTGAAACACCTTTATCCTTTGGGTTGTTAAAACTCAAAACTGTTTGGTATAGGGTTAACTCTTTACAAAACGACATAATTTTAGATAGGTCCAAATTGAAAGCATTTGCAGATGAAAAAATAAATGTGACTATAGAATTAATATTTGTTTTAGGAGGGAAAGGAAACAATGTTTTCAAAGGCTTTCTTTTTCAGGGTCATTAAAAGTTGGGACTGTATGGTAAAGAATTAAAGGCTGGCATCTATTGTACAAGACTACGAGGGATCGAAAACAAGTCTGCGCAGTTGAGATAATAAGGTAGGTACAATGTTACAATTGTTTACCTTTTGAGTTACTATTTTGCAGTTGTCTTTTTCAATTTGAAGATCCTCTCTGGTTTGTTCTAGTTGTGTCCTTAACTCTGCTACTTCATTTCTCAGCACTGCCAAAGAAAAAAAATATAATAGGGTCAATTGAAGAATGATATTTTCCAGGAAACCAGGAAGCCAGTCAATCAAAATGTATAACAACTTTACAAAAATCAATACCATGACATACAGACGGCAACACTTCATCTTTACAAAGACCAAGACAATGACATAAGGGTGGCAATATTTTAACTTTCCAAAAACCAAGACAATGACATACGGGTGGCAATACTTCATCTTTACGAAAATCAAGACCATGACATAAGGGTGGCAAACACTTCATCTTTACGGAAATCAAGACCATGACATACAGGTGGCAACACTTCATCTTTACAAAAATCAAGACCATGACATACAGGTGGCAATACTTCATATTTACGAAAATGAAGACCATGACATAAGGGTGGCAAACTCTTCATCTTTACGAAAATCAAGACCATGATATACATTTGGCAAACACTTCATCTTTACAAAAATCAAGACCATGACATACAGGTAGCAACACTTCATCTTTACAAAAATCAAGATCGTGACATACAGGTGGCAATACTTCATATTTACGAAAATGAAGACCGTGACATAAGGGTGGCAAACACTTCATCTTTACAAAAATCAAGACCGTGACATACAGGTGGCAACACTTCATCTTTACAAAAATCAAGACCGTGACATACAGGTGGCAACACTTTAACTTTACAAAAATCAAGACCGTGACATACAGGTGGTAATACTTCATCTTTGAAAAAATCAAGACCATGACATACAGGTGGCAGGCAACACTTCATCTATACAAAAACTAAGACCATGAAATAGGGGTGGCAACACTTCATCTTTACAAAAATCAAGACCATGACATAAGAGTGGCAATACTTCAACTCTACAAAAATCAAGACCCTGACATAAGAGTGGCAATATTTCATCTCTACAAAAATCAAGACCATGACATACAGGTGGCAAAACTTCAACTTTACAAAAATCAAGACCATGACATACAGGTGGCAATATTTCAACTTTACAAAAATCAAGACCATGACAACCAGGTGGCAATATTTCAACTTTACAAAAACCAAGACCATGACAAAGAGGTGGCAACACTTCATCTTTGCAAAAATCAAGACCATGACATACAGGTGGCAACACTCCATCTTTACAAAAATCAAGACCATGACATAAGGGTGGCAACACCTGGCTCCAGTTGGTTTTACAAACAGATATACTCTCAGTAAAAAAATCGAAGTCGAAAAAAGGACTGTACATAAGTCAAATATAATTTGATGGTTACCTGCCCTATTTAATGGGTTCTGCTCTTGATCTTTATTAACTCTTTACCACACAATCCAACTTTTAACAACCTTGAGAAGGAAATTTTGAAAACATTGTATCTTACAATGTTTTGAAAAACCTTCATCTGTTGGGTTGCTGAAATTCAAGACTGTTTGGTATAGGGTTGACTCTTCACGAAACGACAAAATTTTGGAAAAATCCAAATTGGAAGCATTAGCAGTTGACAAAAATATTGAATTTTTTTTGAAACCGTAGAAAACATTGTGGAAAAGGAGAAAATGCTGGTAACTAGCATTTTCTCCTTTTCCAAAAATGTTTTCTACCTTTCCAAAATCAAAATTCAATTTTTGAGTCACATTTACTTTGTCATCTGTAAGTGCTTTCAATGTGTACCACTAGTTCAACTTTTGTTGTTTGGTAAAGAGTTAACCCTTTACCAGAGGACAAAATTTTAGCATTGTCCAAACTGAAAGCATTTGCAGACGACAAACTAAATGTAGGTCAAATGATGATTTCTGTCTTTGATATGGTAGAAAACGTCGTGGAAAAAGGAGACAATGCTGATTCTCTATAGTCATCTGCAGTATCTACGAGGCTATTTTAACCCCAGACCAGATGACAAAATTTTAGAATTGTCCAGTTCCAATTTGATAGCAGTTGCTGATGAGAGTAGATCAAAATGTTTGAATGTCTTTAAAAGGGTAGGAATAATTGTGGGAAAAGGACAAAATATTCACAGGCGACAAATTTAAAGTGGCTCAAATGTAAATATTGAGATTGTTCTTTGCAAGCAAAGAAAATATTATGACAATAGGAGAAAATGTTGTTCTCCTTTTGCTATGTCTTTTTCCTCAGAGTCATTTAACTCTTTACCACACAACAAAATGATAGACTGGTCCAAATTGAAAGCATTTGCAGATGACAATTTTAGTGTGGTTCAAATTGCAAAATTTGTCCTTGATAAATAAGAAAACATTGTGAGAAAAGGATAAAATTCTGGTTACCAGCATTTTCTCCTTTTCCCGCAACGTTTTCAAAAGGCCTGTCTCAGGGTGGTTGAAAGTCGGGATTATGTGGTAAAGAGTTAAGGTATGGAGCAGAGAAAATGCTGGTTATCACCTCTTTTTCCACAATGTTTTCAAAACCCTTCTACCTCAGAGTTGTTAAAACACTGTATGGTGTGGTAAAGAGTTAACCCTTTACCACACAATCCTGACTTTCTGATCCTGAGAAAGAAACATTTTTGAAATCACTGTGGGAAAAGCAGAAAATGCAGGTAACCAGCATTTTCTCCCTTGCCCACAATGTTTTCTACCTTTCCCATACCAAACTTCAATTTTTCATTCACAATCATTTTGTTGTATGCAAATGCTTACAATTTGGATCAGTCTTTAATTTTTTCGTTTGGTAAAGAATTAAACAAATACTGATGTTGTTGACCTTTTACTATGCAGTGACTACTTTTCATCACCCTGGGAAATAAGCCTTTTGAATACATTGCGGGAAAAGGAGAAAATGCTGGTAACCAGCATTTTCTCCTTTTCCCACATCATTCTCTACCCCCATCAAAAATGACTGCGCCATTTGAGCCAGTAAGAAAGTGTCATCTGCAAATGCTGTTGTTTTGCACATGGCTAAGATTTTGTCGTCTGGTAAAGATTAAAAACATGATTATCACTGTCTGCCAGAGTCAGTCAGTCATTTTCAATGTTAGCATGATGGTTCAAGACCAAATTCTAGAAGCTCAAAAGACAACACCTCCAATTGTGTCATCAATATCATCATCAGCTCTACTGTCCACAGCATCCTTGTCTTCTTCTTCATCGCTATCAATCTTTAGGTCCTCGGCAGACACGTCCCCTTTGCCTAGCAACGTGAGTAAACTCATACTCTGTCGTTTCAGCTTCTCGTTTTTATTGTGCATCTGAAATGGCAAAAGTACGCTTATTTCTTCAATTTCTTTAATCTTTTTTCTAAATTAGACAAAATTTAGACTCTTCCAAATTGCAACTGTTGATATATATTCAGAAATTAAAACAAATTAGCTGACATTCTCAGATGGCCCAGTGACCGACTCTTTGATCTGAAATGACCTAATTTCAAACTTAACTCTTTACCAAACGACAAAATTTTAGACTGGTCCAAATTGAAAGCACTTGCAGACGACAAAATAAACTTAACTCAAAAATTGAAATTTGTTTCCAGAAGGGTAGAAAACATTGAGGGAAAAGGAGAAAATGCTGGTTACCAGCATTTTCTCCTTTTCCCACAATGTTTTCTAAAGACGTCTTATACAGAGTCGTAAAAACCAGGGATTGTTTGGTAAAGAGTTAAAGGATCTTTTTTCTAAGACTTACATTCTCACCAAGTTTCATAAGTAGCTGACTAAATAATTCATTATGAGGCTTCTAGCATGCACACAAGGTATTTTTTGATGACTGCATGCCAGATGTAGGAATCCAGGCATACGATGATCAAAAAACCTCACTTTGAGCCATTTGAGCTCAGGTGAGCTAAAAAACACAAGATTATAAATTACACAAATACCCAAAACTTCATCAGCATACTCACTTTTGATGCATATGTCATTGCAGAAGCTCGACATCCTTTCTCAATCTCATACTTGTTTCTTAGTACCTGGTACTCACTTATAGCTGGCTGTATCACTAACAGAACAGAAAAAGCAGACTTATATTATGTACATTCAGTTTTGTTTAAATATATTTATTTTGCATCAAATGAGAAAAAAGGTCTTGCAACTTTTTACAATATCTCTTGATCCTGCTTTCTGGAAACTACACCAGTGTTCTCGTTGCCTATGTAGGTCAATCAGAAGTCCCAAAGTTGACACCTGCTGACGGTAAATCAAACTTGGGACCTCATTATGCTCTAATTCACAACCACAGATCGATAGGCGAGTGCAACACTATTCTAAGTGCCTGTACAATGTACAGGCACTTAGAATAGTGTTGTACTCATCATTGAGATACCATCTTTATGAACATCTGCGATAGACAAATAGCTTCTATGCTCGAGCCATATCAATGCTTAAACCATGTTTATTGGGTTGTCTGCTAATGCTTATACATGTAGTTTGAACTAGTCTAAACATATGTTATTTGGTAAAAAGCAAAATGTGGATGAATCTAAAACATGGTGGATTGTTGAAGATGTGAAAAAGGTAGAAGGTCAAAAGTCAAAGACTGGTATAAGCTTGGACAACTAAAGGATATGTTTCAATAATACTCACAATTTTTCATTTGCTCCAGTTCATCATTCTTGCCACTGATTTTTGTCTTCAGATCTTCATTCTGGAGGCAGAAAAGTATGAATCTTTTTTTTTCACAGCAATATAGGGCTATAAAAAGATAGCAATAATGAGAACAAGAGGGACATAAAGGCCCTGTACTGCTCTACTGTCTTATAGATAAATGAGCCATACATAGAATTAACCCTTCCCCAAACTATGCCTGGTTTTCACAACCCTGAAAAAGAAGCCTTTTAAAAACATTGTGCGAAAAGGAGAAAATGCTGGTAACCAGCATTTTCTCCAGTTTCCACAATGTTTTCTACCTTCCCAGATCAAATTTCAGTCTTTGAGTCATCTTAAATTTCATTGTCTGCAAAATTAATGTTTTCAATTTAAAAAGTCTAAAACTTTGTTGTTTGGTAAAGAGTTAGCAATGACAGACACATTAAACTGTAAGAAACTTGTATTGCAATTAAATTTCGAAGAGAACATTATAAAGCTCCAACCTTACAAAGCTCCTGTCCATCTCAATACGGGGGTCTATCCAGAAGTTTGTGAACAAGACTGAGTCTTTTTTTAAATAATTTCAAATTAACAGAAACTTCAGATCTTAAACCTGTTTATATTGATCAATGATATCATAATTTATAATTCAAATATCTTTGCACAGTTAGAGATACAGCACAGAAAAATGTTAAATGCTAGTATCAGTATCTTAATTTTTAGACTGATTAAGTAATTTCTTTACCTTTGTCCACAAACTTTTGGATAGCCCACATATGCCAAATAAATGTATTAATGTTTCAAAACTTAACCTCAGGGAATCAGGTCCATGCCACCAATCCCTTGCTCAAAAAGGTGTGAATAAAATCAATCAAGAAATTATCAGATTATTAGGACTAGAAACAACATTTTTGGTATGATATAGTGGGGACATGTTGGGGCTTTAAAAGTTCTTGAAAAAAAATTGAAGTCCTTGGAGATCTGGGACTCAGAAAATTGAGGTTTTACAATATCTGAATCAAAGTAAGACAACCACAAAAACAAAATCATGGAACTGGAATATTTCTAAAAAATCTTTGAACTGAATGTAGCAAAAGTTCCAACTTACATCTTAAAGAAAGTAATCCTTAATGGTCAATAAAACAACAATTATACTGCTTATGCATAAATCTTTCCATTATATCAGCAGTGTAGATTTTTAAATACTTCAGCAAGTGAAAACACTGCTGTCACATAATTCCTGTTTAAATAATCGGTTTAAAATCATCAGTATATATTTGTATACATCTTTCAAAAAAATCTACATAAGGTGACTTTAATAAAACCAACCAACAACATGTGTAGACATTTCTCTCACGGCTCCCCTGGAATACTGATATAATATTTTTCACACAGCATGTACATTTTTTAATCAAAATTTGCATCATGGCAAAATCTTAACTCTATACCAAGCAACATAATCTTTTTCACACAGCATGTACATTTTTTAGCCCTTTACTCCATAGATACTCATTTCTATGCAATGCTTGTAGGAGCCTTTGGAAAACATTGTGGCAAAGGTGAAATTGGTCGTGACGAGCAATTTCACCTTTTTTCACATTGATTTCTATGCTATCAAAAGCTGTCATATACACATAAGAAACTGCTTCATCCAGGCTGTCATATAGGGTCATTTAGAGATACCATAGAAATGCCTTCTGGGGTAAAGGGTTAATCAAAATTTCCACCATGGCAATATCTTAACTCTATAAAGCAACATAATGTTGGACTAGTCCAAATCAGAAGCATTTGCAGATGACATTAATGTGACTCAAAAATGGATTTTTTTAGGGGGGAAGGTTAAAAAAAATTGTAGGAAAAGAAGAAAATGCTAATTATGAACATTTTCTTCTTTTCGAACAATGTTTCCAAAAGGGTCGTTAAATCCAGGTGTTGTTTGGTAAAGGGCTGACCAACTTCTTCATGATCCCAAGTCTTAAGGACCCTAATGAAGACGGCTTTTGGAAACAATGGGAAAACAAGAAAATGCTAGTATCACGCAAGTTCCGTGACTTGTGTCATTCTTGTTTTGATATCTGTAAATAGTTTGAATTTGGAGCAGTCTAAATTTTTCTAATTCAGTAAAGAGTCAAATTAAACCAGTATGTTACAGAATGGACAATATACAGAAATCCTGTCTGCAGGCAACACTCAAGAAACAGTGTGAAAAAGAGAGAAATTCCTCGTATAGCTTAAATCTAAATCTTCGATTTCCAGCTAAGCACCATAATAACCCCTGGTAGGAGTAGTGGCTGACTGAATGGTATTTTAGATTGCTTTCAACATTATTTTAATCATATCACAGAAACAGCTCACATATTCATGTACTTCCTGGGTTGGCTTAGTGGTGATCTCATTGACCAAATATTTGACACATAATCCAGGACTGGTGATTTGTTGGATGATGAAAAACATGGGAAAAGGTGCAAATGGGTGTCAAAACTAGAAGATAATCACTGGACAACCATTTGGGCCAGACTGACGGAAAGAAACACATCCTGTAATTTTACAACCATGACACATTTAAAAAATATTGTGGGGGAAGAAGAAGGGGTTTAACTCTTTACCAAACGACAAATTTTTAAACTGGACCAAATTCAAAGCACATGCAAACAACAAATTTAATCTTAGTTCTATGATGCTTTCTGACTTTGATAGGGTAGAAAATATTGTGGGAAAAGGAGAAAATGCTGGTTACCAGCATTTTCTTCTTTTCCCACAATTTTTTCTATAGGTTTCTTTTTCAGGGTTGTTAAAAGTCGGGATTGTATGGTAAAGAGTTAATTCTTTACCAAACAAAAAATGTTTGAACTGGTCAAAATTTAATCCATTTCCAAACAATCCCTGGTTTTTACGACCCTGAGAGAGAAGCGTTTTCAAAAACTGTACAAAAACTTGTTAGATACATCAGGCTAATTTTGTCCTGCTGGTCACCACAACCCAGGGTCAAATTTCACATCTTTGTACTGTATAAATACCTTAGATATTTAGGGTATGCAGCTTGTGAACCCACCCATGTAACCAGAACCACACCCATGTGACCACATGTAGGCCCCTTTTGTCATATTTTTTCTAAGAATCTTTAGACAAGGATAATCATACACTGTTACAGCAACATTAAAACACAAATTGGCCAATGTCAACCATGTAAGAAATTAATATGGCTTGTAACACATGAAAAGGGGCATTCAGACATCTGCGTAAAGTGTTGTCTCGAATCAGCCTGCACAGTACGCAAAGGTTGATCAGAGACGGCACTTCACAACTACATTAGATTTTGTGCTTGTAGACTTGTATAAAAATTACATAGAAACAGAAAGTGTCATCTCAGATTAGCCTGTGCAGACTGCACAGGCTGATCAGAGACAACATTTTATGCAAATGTCAGAATGCCTATTTTCGTATGTTGCAAGACATAATAATGCCATGATCTGGGAAAAGGGGTTCTAATATATCTACCCATGTTTGCCTGCGTACTCCATGCAGATTTACCCTAGTCAGAATGTTTTACTACTGGTCAATTTTTGCATGTCAAAGGATGAGTCTACCTCACACCATAGTTATGTGATGTCTTGTTTGGTAAACTGGATCACAGAGATATATAAAACAATCTTTTACCACAGCAAGGCTGATTGTAAAAGTATACCTGTTTCTTTATTTCTGACAATTTCTTTGCGAGGTCATCGTGTTCTTTCAGCACTGAAAAATATCAAACATGTAGTGACATCAGATTCTTATCAGGCAAACATCTTAACAACACAAAATGTTAACTCTACTACACAACAAAACTTTTGACATGTCAACATGAAAGCATTTCCAAGTGATAAATAACTTCTTTACCACACAACGAAATTTTACATTGGTCCAAACTGAAAGTAACTTGCAAAAGGAGACATCATACATTCCCATGATGCAGTGCATTAAGCATCTTCGCGAGCCAAGTTTACGATCACTACGTGGATCTTACCTTGGCTGATTGAGCCCGATTTCCAGATTCCTTTGATGCGCCCTCTATTGGATGTTGGTTATTACGCCCCCCCCTTTACATCATATTTCTAAAAGCAAATGAAATATCGTTTTACAAACTGCTTACAAATACACATGAAGTGATAAGCAGGCATCCATGACTTGTGGGTTTCCATGTTTTACCTTCTATTCGAAAGGTAGCGACTTTGTTCTATTTTTATCAAAGATGAAATGCTATGAGTGATTTCATTCGTCGCAGCTAGAGCTGGCTGCATCCAATATCGGGTGAATGTAAAAATCAAGCTCGATCCGCCAAGGGTAGAGTTAGCGTAGTGAATCATCAGCCTTGGCTTGTGAAAATGTGCATTATATGATACTTGTAAATCAAGTCATCACTGCATTATGGATCCACAAAATTTTCATTCAAGTGTGTCTAATAACCTAATGAATCATGGGGTACACATGTCCTCTGACAGGCAGGAGACTGACCAACAGCAAGAAGTTTGGGTACAGGTCAGCCTGCACAGACTGTGTAGGCTGGCATGGGTCAATACATTTTGCAGATTGATTAACCCATTACCACACAATCCCTTCTTTTGACGCCCCTGAGAAAGAAGCCTTTTGAAAACACTGTGGGAAAAGGAGAAAATGCCGGTAACCAGCATTTTCTCCTTTTCCCACAGTGTTTTCTACCCTTCCCAGAACAAATTTCAACTTCTCAGTCACCTTTATTTTGTTGTCAGCAAATGCTTTCAATTTGGAAAAGTCTATATTTGCCTCGTGTGGTAATGAGTTAAGTTCCACCCCTTTTAACTGTTTACTAAACAACAAACTTTTAGGCTTGTCTGAATTGACAGCATCAGATGACATAATAAATATGACCCTTAAATTGAAATTTGTTATGGGAAGGGTAGGAAACATTGTGGGAAAAGGAGAAAATGCTGGTTTCCAGCATTTTTCCTTTTCCCACAATGTTTTCAAAAGGCTTTTTTCTGAGGGTTGTTAAAAGTCCTGATTGTGTAGTAAAGAGTTAAAGAGCATGGTGCATATATATGGTACATAAGCAAAGGATAAAGAATAGGTTGATAGAAAGAAGAACCTCAAGCAGACATAGAAGAATAACCAGACATTGTTTTAACTTTAATTTCCTGTGTGTATATTCACACACTTCTACAACGCAGAATTACCATAACTTTGTCTGACAGTTTGCTACATATTAGGATAGGGTTTACCTCTTTACCAAACAACAATATTTCACACTCGTCTAAATTCAGTGCTGTTGCAGAAAACGAATTAACTCTTTACCTAATGACAAAATTTTAAACTTGTCCAAATTGAAAGTATTTGCAGAGGACAAAATAAGTGTGACTCAGAAATTGAAAGATTACTTTAGAAGAATAAAAAACATTGTGGGAAAAGGAGAAAATGCTGGTTGCCAGCATTTTAGAAAATGCTGGTTACCAGCATTTTCTCTCTTTCCCACAATGTTATCAAAAGGCTTCTTCTTCTGAGTCGTAAAAGCCATGGATTGTTTGGTTAAGGGTTGAATGCTGCTTAACTGATTAAACCTGACCCTGAAAGCGTAGTGAAACATTGTAGGAAAAGGGGAAAATCCTGATAACCAGCACTTTCTCCTTTTCCCACAAGGTTGCCAGAAGCCTTTTTTTCTCAAGTTTTTTTAAACGCTGGATTGTGTGGTAAATATTTAACAGTACTAATTTGATATTTTTCAGTGCTTTATCTACCCTCAAACAAACCTGCGTATTTATGATCCTGAGTGAAAAAGGCTTCTGAAAATATTGCAGGAAAAACAGAAAATGCTGGTAACTGGCAATTTATTCTTTTCTCATCATGATTTCTTCCCTATCAAAGACAAGTTCAGTCAACTTAACTCTTTACCACACAATCCCGAGTTTTAACGACCCTGGGGAAGAAGTCATTTGAAAACATTGTAGGAAAAGGAGCAAATGCTGGTAACCAGCATTTTCTCCTTTTCCAACAATGTTTTCTAATCTATCATATAGAAAAATCATCTTTTTAGCAACTGTTAATTTGTCATCTGCAAAATGCTTTCAATTTGGTCTGGTCCAAAATTTGCCGTTTTGGAAAGGGATACTTTCTGTTACTCTCTGGGACAAGCTTGTAATAATTATAATTGATACGTTGGGTCTTTGAGAATAAAATAAAAACAATTCATTTGGTTATGACAAAGGGTGACATTCATACAGCATATCTCACATTTCAGGGTCATACTGTGTCACAGCATAACTGCAGAAAATTTATGCAAACATTTAGCCTTAACTCTTTACCACACAATCCCAACTTTTAACGACCCTGAGAAAGAAGCCTTTTGAAAACACTGTGGGAAAAGGAGAAAATGCTGGTAACCAGCATTTTCTCCTTTTCTCACAATGTTTTCTACCCTCCCAAAACAAATTTCAATTTTTAGGCCATTTTAATTTTGTCGTCTGCAAATGCTTTCAATTTGACCACTCTAAAATTTTGTTGTTTAGTAAAGACTTAACCCTTCATCAAGTGAATCCCATATTAAACTCTTTACCACAGGAGAAAATCTTAGACTGGTCCAAACTGAAAGCATAAATTTTGCAGACGACAAAGTTAAGGAGACTGAAAAGTTAAAACTTTGTTTGGAAGGCTAGAAAACACTGTGGGAAAAGGTGAAAATGCTGTTTACCAGCATTTTCTTCTTTTCCCACTGTGTTTTCAAACGGCTTCTATCTAAGGTTGTTAAAAGTCGGGATTGCGTCAGATAAGGAGTTGAAGAAACCTTGAAAAGAAAGCTTTCGAAAATTTTGTTGGAAAAGGAGAAAATGCCGGTAACAAGCATTTTCTCATTTTCCCACAATGTTTTCTCTTATGTAAGAAAAATCTTGCTTCTTAAAACCCTTTCATTTGTCGTCTACAAATGCTTTCAGTTTGGACAAGTCTAGAACTTTGTCTTCTGGTAAAGACTTTACCCTTTACTCCATACATACTCATTTTGACGTATCAACAACAGACAGCTTTTGAAAACATTATGAGAAAAGGAGAAATTGCTCATAACGAGCAATTTCTCCTTTTCCCACAATGTTTTCCACTCAATCAGATATTTGTATCCTCATTTGTCCATATTTTTACATCATATCTTTATTTGCTGCTGAAATGAAAGAGTCTCAAATTGGCATATCAGGTAAAGGGTTAACTCTTCACCAAAGAATCCCTTTACTCCAACAAACCTAGGAAAGAAAGATTTTGAAAATATTATGAGAAAAGGAGATTATTGATAAAAGGATTATTCATGGCCAGTATTTGTTCTTTTCCTGCAGTGTTTTCTTTCCTTTGAAAGATGAATCAGATTATTTCAGCCACATTTCACATGTAGTCTAAGAATGCTTTCAACTTGGCTGTGTCTAAAATATTGTCATCTGGCAAGAGGTTAAACCCTTTTGTATCAGTTCAGTTATTTATTCAACAATCCGGCCGCTTTAGGTAATTTCAAGTTCATCCCAATTGCATGCGTAGATCCCAGAGTATCTCAATCGAGTATTTACCTATCCTCTCTCACTCCTGCTTTTCACATGTAACTTGATTTTCATCTTTGTCTTGTATGTTCATTACTGAAATTTCCTTTCTTCTTTTTTTCTCCTATTTTCATCCCTCTATTCTTTCTCTTATATTCAGTTACCCTTTTTTGTTTTTCCTAGTTTGTTATATATGTATTTTGCTTGTTGCCATAGAAAGATTATTTTGTTCTTTTCATTGTATGTGACAGACCGAATCTAAGTTGGTACAACTTTTGGTCCAACCCCATTTCATTCATTATAAAATATGTGAAAACTAAACCATTTTGATCCTCTAAGTAATTAATCAGGGAAAATAAAGCTTTTTCCTTGTAATTGAGATTAAATAAAAAACAATCACAAACATGTCGAATTTTTGGCAATTAAACAGAATGAATGGTGGTGCAAAATTTAAACAAGAGTTTCACAAAGCACCGCAAATACTTATTAATTCTCTGCGGTGCGGAGTATAGCAGAGAATGTTTGTCTAAACCGGTTTAATGCACTAAGGTATAGTATACATTGGTTACGCACGTTTTGTCCGTGCAGATACGTGGTATGTATATAGAGTTTTGGAGGCAAAATATCAGTTCCACGCCAGACGCGCTAAGGCACAGTCGTTTTGGCATAATGCTATTCAAATTCTGCGTTTTCATGTATAAATATGTATAAATTCTAAGTTCTTAGGCCGGAATCCGTCCGTCCTGTTTTCTTAGAGGTAGTCTGAGAGGTAATAATTTACTTCGTGCATTTGCTACGGAAACACGGTTCCTCTCAAAGAGGGGTTTTACGTGGGCGGCCAGTACCTCCGTAATAGAAAACACATAGGTTGATAGTTATGTGTAATTACGTCTTTAGACTTCTCCGCCGCTGTATGTAAATGCTGTGAGACATATATACATATATATATTTATATTTTGAATATATATAGTGCGTTAGCAAGTACCTAACGCACACGTAATAAAACTGCCTAGCGATCGTCTCGGCTATTGCAAAAGAGTGTTTGTTGCTTTGTGAATGGTTATGTGTTTAGACCTATATGCCTGAAGGGGCTTGTCATTGAAATGGGTTAAAATCTAGAACGCCTGCAGATATCCAAATTTTAAAAGTCACATACACAACGACACATCATAAAGATTCATTGTGGTAAGTTTTAACTTATTCAACTGAAAATTGAAGGAGGAGTTCTGCACACAAGAAATTGCTAATGGATGGACAGACAGACAGACAGACAGACAGACAGACAGATGGAGGGCCAGCCGGCTGTGTCCATAACATAATACAACCCTTTGGGCGTATTGAAAAAAACCTGACAATAAAAACTTAGAAATTTAATTTCATGTTTCTTTCCTTATATGATAATCTAAAAGAAATCTTGACTTGGAAAAGGTGATTTTAATTTCGAAACAGGGAATATCTGAAGATAAAAAAAAAAAACACTGTGATTATAGAGAAGGAAAAAAAACATGCATACTAATGTACATGTAGAATAAGGGTGATTTTTCTAGACTTTTGGACAACTCGATAAGCAGTGGGATACAATGTATATGTCATTTTTTTGCCCAGCGCAAAAAAATGGAATGTACACATGAAAGAGCAAGAAAGACTGTGGAGAAAAAAAAAAGAGAGAAAATCCTGGATACAAACTGAATGTTTTCAAAAGCTTTTTTCTACAAGCTCTTGGGAGCCTTTGGCATGAATATAGCACTTTGGCCACAGATGTTTTGGACAGAACGTTTTGGCCATAGAGGCTTTGGCCAGCTGAAATTACAAAGTAGGCCATTTAGGCCAAATGTCATTTGCAAGATTTTGTGATTTTGAGACCTAAAAACTGTGAATAAAAACATCGTATGGAAAGGAGAAATCACTCTGTTCGACATATTTAGAATAACAAGTCTTTTTTTCCAATTTCATTATGGTTAAAAATAGTTAGATCTAACTTTTTTTAGTTTTTTTTTAAATTGATTGGTGTTAAGTTTCAAGTGTTATTTTGCTTTTATACTCTTTGAAGGACAGAACTGTGTTAAAACTACATGTATTATGCTTGCATTAATTTTCAGTTATCACTATTGTCATACATATGTAATGGTAATTGTAATTTCTGCTTGCAACAGTAGTTTACAAGGAAGTATGAAAAATCTCAGTACAATGAAGTAGCAAGAAAAGAATACAAAACATCTGTTTTGTACCATGCTTGTTTAATAAGATACATCTGAATCTGGAGATTCATTACTGATAGTACATACCATCTTTTGACAATGTCTCCAGGTATTGCTTGCTTTTCACGATTTCCTCATACTTTTGTCTCCAGCCGTCCATGTCTTCATCTGGAGTTCCCATGTTGAAGATGACTTTCAGTATCCGTTAATCTGTCAAAATAAATAGTATTGTTTTAGCCTCTGCCACACAATTTGGAGTACTAACTCTTTCCTACACAAGTTTTAATGATGCTGAGGAAGAGACCTTTTGTAAACCAGCACTGGTTACACCTTCTCCTCCTCTTCTCCTTTTCCCACAATGTTTTCTACCCTATCAAAGACAGAAATAATCACTTGAGCTACATGTAGGTTTTTCATTTGCAAATGCTTTCAATTTGGTCCAATACAAAAACTGCTGTTTGGTTAAGAGTTAAAGACCACCAAAAAGGAAGACATCTGAAAAGATTGTCAGAAAATGCAGGAAAATGCACTGCAAAGTGATGCCTGACCGAACCGCATCTCCAACAGGATTGAAGTACAGTGGTTCTGTTTGTACGAAGTCCTGCCTTGTTTTAACCCTTTACCAAACAGTCCCTGGTTTTAACGACCCCAAGATAGAAGTCTTTTGAAAACATTGTGGGAAAAGGAGAAAATGCTGGTAATCAGCATTTTCTCCTTTCCCCACAATGTTTTCTA
Organism: Tridacna crocea; assembly: GCA_943736015.1. NCBI lineage: Eukaryota > Metazoa > Mollusca > Bivalvia > Cardiida > Cardiidae > Tridacna > Tridacna crocea. The sequence goes on along the minus strand of OX031064.1, from coordinate 52,643,073 downwards.
TCCTGCTGGAAACAAATTTCAATATTTGAGTTTTGTATACTTTGTTGTCTCCAAGAGCTTTGAATGTGGACCAGTCTAAAATCTCATTGTTTATTAAAGGGAGGGTTAAGTATAATGTCACTCTGTCCAATAACAGGACAGGATCGTTGTCTGCGCATGTCATATTCTTCGAAGATTCGACTGTCTTATATGACGCATCACTACTAGCCCCGAAAGCGGGCTGACTGTACGCTCTATAAAGTAGCAATGTTGAAAATAGCTTTTACGTATCAATACGTTTGAGCAGAAATGAGACCTGCATTAGCAACAGATTTCTCTAAACAGGTGATCATAGTTTATTGTGTAAACCTTGTTTTTGTTTTAAATTCAAAGTAACGGTTGTCACGTAGGAAAGTGGTTCGGCTCTGTACCCAGGATGCCCATATCAGATAGATGAGTATTTATAGAATGCCATCTAGCGGGAGATAATGAGGACAGGATGGACGACAAAAAGTTTTTGAGCAGACTCAAACTTCTGAAGCTCCCTTCCCCTCCTCTCCCGTCCAATAAGTTTGTAAATAGATCATAATAGGTTGCTAATATATCCACTTCATCTGAAAACAGTTTAGGTCCATTCAGCAATAATTTTCGAAAGAATTAACTCTTTACCACACGATGAAAATGAAAACTTGTCCAAATTGAAAGCATTTGCAGATGACAATTCAAATGTGTCTCCAGTAACGGTACTTGTCTTTGATAGGTAAGAAAACATTAAGGGAAAAGGAGAAAATGCTGGTTACCAGCATTTTCTCCTTTTCCCCTAATGTTTTCAAAAGGCCTCTTCCGCAGGGGTCGTTAAAAATCGGGATTGTGTGGTAAAGAGTTAAAATGAGTTTGATGTGACTGGGGTATAATATTTACAGGTCTGAAATTCCAGCAGATGTTTCTGCATGGCACAGGGGTAAAGTTTTGGAATTGTAATTTAACTCTTTACCAAATGACAAAGCTTTGGACTGGACCAAATTCAAGGCATCTGCAGGCAACAATTAATTAATCTTGTTAATATTATGATTTCTGATTTAGATATGATGGAAAATATTGTTCTCCTTTTCCCGCAATCAATAGGCTTCATTCTCAGGGTAGTTAAAAGTAGAACTCATGTGGTAATAAAGAGTTTAAGGCCCCAGGTTCAAGCCCCTCTTGATTCACTTTTTTTTTGGGTGGGAGCATCTGTGTGGAAAGAAAAATATTGTGGAAAAAAGGAGAAACTGTGATTACCAGCATTTTCTCCTTTTCCCACAATGTTTCTTATAGGCTTGTCCCTCAGGGTCATTAAAAGTAGGGATTGTAAGGTAAAGAGTTAAAGGCCCCAGATTCAAGTCTCTTGATCCACTGGGTTATTTCATAGGGGAGTCTGTGGGCAAGACAAGTTCAGAACCCTAGCTTAAAGCTGCATCTTCGGATACCCCGGGGTCTCCCTATTTGCTATGCTACATCGACCCCTGGGACAATTAATTGAATTTCCCTCACTTTACCGCTGGCCGAATGCTGGCTTTTCATTGGTTCCATCATCATTTTGTGATGGGCGAGTGGACTGTAGGCTATGATGTTTCGTATCGACTTTTGACGGCTGATTCAAAGTTTTATTAGTCAATTGTCCCAGGGTCGATGTAGCGCAGCAAATAGGGAGACCCTGGGGTATCTGAGGATGCTAAAGCTGGTGAAATCCAGGAAAAACATGAATATGTGAATTGTCACCGTCATATGATTGAAATAACACTGAAAGCAGCATAAAACACCCATTAACCCTTTCCCATACAGTCCCTGGTTTTCACGACCCTAAGAAAGAAGCCTTCTGAAAACATTGTTGGGAAAGGAGAAAATGCTGGTAACCAGTATGATCTCCTTTTCCCACGATGTTTTCTTCCCATTAAAAAACGAATTTTAATTTTTGAGTCACATTAATTTTGTCGTCTGCAAATGCTTCTTATCTAGACCTGTCTAAAATCATGTCATCTGTTAAAGAGTTAAAATATGTAGTACATAGTACAAAAATTTAGACTATTCCAAATTGAGAGCACTTGCAGACGACAAAAGAAACTTAACACTAGAATTGAAAATCATTTTGTGCAGGGTAGAAAACATTGTGGGAAAAGGAGAAAATGCTGGTTACCAGGGAATGCATGCTAAAGGGTTAAAACAATCAATCTAAAATTCCAGGGCATCTGATACAGAGTTTAGGGTTAGACTATGTTATCTCTGATCTCTTACAATGATTGTTCAAGTGGCTCTTTCCACCACAATCACCTTGACAATGGTAGCTGAAAGTGAAAATGGGTACTTTATCACTTACTCCTTTACCAGACAATCCCAATTCAATATTTTAAAAGTAGAACTCATGTGGTAATAAAGAGTTTAAGGCCCCAGGTTCAAGCCCCTCTTGATTCACTTTTTTTTTGGGTGGGAGCATCTGTGTGGAAAGAAAAATATTGTGGAAAAAAGGAGAAACTGTGATTACCAGCATTTTCTCCTTTTCCCACAATGTTTCTTATAGGCTTGTCCCTCAGGGTCATTAAAAGTAGGGATTGTAAGGTTTCACTGACCACTGGCATGCTACAGTCTAGAGGAAAGCTTGGGGACAAATGGTACATGAAGGATCTTAACTCTTTTCCGCACGAAAAAGTTTTACACTAGTCCAAATTGAGAGCATTTGCAGACAACAAAATAAATGTGAAAAATTGAAATTTGTTCTGGGAAGGGTAGAAAACACTGTGGGAAAAGGAGAAAATGCTGGTTACTAGCATTTTCTTCTTTTCCCACAGTGTTTTCAAAAGGCTTCATTCTCTGGGGCGTCAAAAGTAGGGATTGTGTGGTAATGAGTTAACTCTTTACTAAATAACAAAATTCTAGACTGGTCCAAATTGAAAGCACTTGTAGACCACAAAATAAACGTAACTCAAAAAATGAAAAATCAGGGTAGAAAACATTGAGGGAAAAGGGGAAAATGCCGGTTACCATGTTTTCAAAAGGCTTCTGTCTCAGGGCCGTAAAAACCAGGAATGGTTTGGTAAATGGTTAAACATAGAAGCCCTGGATTTGATCTTCATTCAAGATATTGGCTGGGTGTCCTTGGCAACATGTCAGAATTCTAGCCAATAACAGGTGAAACCTATGATCTACTATCAATTTTAGAAAGCCATTGACATGATTCCCAAGTTTTAGTGATCCTGAGTGAAACTAAAAAAGTGCGTAAAAACATTGTATGAATAGGAGACAAGAGGACCATGATGACCCTGAATCGCTCACCTAAGTCTATGTACCTCTCAGAACACAATACAAAACATAGTCAATGCTTCCCTTGATATAACTTTAAATTACCTTGTTCTTTAGCAGACTGGCCCACTTTTAAAACTGTATATGATATCAGGACAAATATTGTGACCAAATCTGATGAGCATTGTCATGAAAATGTGATCTCTACAAATTTATCTCGAAGACATAGCAGTACTTTTAGATCATATTAAACAAAACAAATGGGTATCATCTGAGATTCTTCAAGAAAAAATATTTTGACCAATGTTCATTAGGATTGCAATAGTTAACTCTTTACCAAACGACAAAATTACAGACTGGTCCAAATTGAAAGCATCTGCAGATGACAAAATTAATCTGACTGAAAAGTTTGAAATTTGTTTTGGGAAGGGTGGAAAACATTGTGGGAAAAGGAGAAAATGCTGGTCAGCAGCATTTTCTCCTTTTCCCAAAATGTTTTCAAAAGGTTTCGTTCCAAAGTTTGTTAAAAGTCGGGATTGTGTGGTAAAGAGCTGACCCTTTACCACACTGCAAAATTTTGTTCTTGTCCAAATTGTATGCAATTGCAGACGACAAATTCAAATTTGTTTTGGAGGGTTTAAAACATCGTAGGGAAAAGGTGAAAATACTGGTTACAATGTTTTCAAAAGGCTTCTTCCTCAGAATCGTTAAAAGTCCGGATTGTGTGGTAAACAGGTAACATGTAGCTTCTAGACTACACAAGGTTTTTCAAAAATATGACAGAATGTAAATAATTTTGGAACCCATCTGAGATATCATAGGACAAACATTCTGACCAAATTTCAGTAGCATTGGACTGAAAATGTGGCATCTAGAGTGTACACAAGGTTTCTTCCAAAGTCTGACTAAATGTAATAATACAGTTTTTAGCAAAGAAAAATACATCTAATTCTATATATCAATGTATTTACCAGTACATGAAATTTTGATAAAAATTACAAAGTCACTTTCAATTCTTTTCTGCTATATAAAGTTTATCTGAGCAAATTGAAAGCAAGTGTAGATGACCAGATAAATATATGTTACTCAGTTAATGATACCTCTCCTTCTGAAAGGGTGGAAATGTTCATGGGAAAAGGAGAAAATACCGTTATCTAAAGCCGTCTTTCTTCAGGGTAGTTAAAACTCAGGTACCTCAGGATTCAGTGGCAAGGGCTATAACTCTTTACCACACGACAAAATTTTAAACTTCTCCAAATTGAAAGCATTTGCAGACGACAAAATAACTGTGCCTCAAAACTTGAAACTTGACTTTTGAGAAGTAGGAAAATGTTGTGGGAAAAGGAGAGAATGCTGGTTACCAGCATTTTCTCCTTTTCCATCAATGTTTTCAGAAGGCTTCTTCTCCTGGGTCATTAAAACCAGGGATTGTTTGGTAAAGGGTTAAAGAAGGACATATTTGGTAAAGTGTCAACCTTTGATAGTGGGTTTAAAGGGCATCAAGATGAGATTATGCAAATCAAGAGCATTTCACACGATTACATAACCTAAACAAGATAATCTGTTAATCGATTACTGCACTCTTAGGTAACACCCAGCTTCAAAACAACTTAATTTGCTTATTATGCTGTCGATAAAGCCTTTAGCAAATGATCAGGAGTCTTAAAGACCTAAAGAGAAAATGGAATTTGAAAATATTATTGGAAAAGAGAAAATGCTGGTGACCAGCATTTTCTCCTTTTCACACAATGTTTTTTACAGGCAAGGCTCACCATTTACTTATGGTAACCTTGATTTTTCATCTGCAAATGCTTAAAATTTGGACAAGTCTAAAATTTTCCTGTGTGGTAAAAGATGTACATCATTTTCAACATTAATTCAGTTATATCATGATGGCCAGCCCAACTGTCTATGCTTTTCAGGAGTTTCTTTAACCCATTACCACTCAATCCCTACTTTTGACGTCCCTGAGAAAGAAGCCTTTTGAAAACACTGTGGGAAAAGGAGAAAATGCTGGTAACCAGCATTTTCTCCTTTTCCCACAATATTTTCTACCCTTCCCAAAGCAGATTTCAAGTTTTGAGTCACTTTCATTTTGTTGTCTGCAAATGCTTCCAATTTGGACCAGTCTAACATATTGTCGTGTGGTAAAGGGTTAAACCTGTACCCCATAAAGCATTTCTATGGTATCTCTAATTGACCCTAAATAACAGCAAGGATGAATGTGTTTCTTATGTGTATATGACACCGTTTGATAGCAAAGAAAACATTGAGGGAAAAGGTGAAATTGCTCACCACAAGCAATTTCACCTTTTGCCACAATGTTTTCCAAAGGCTCCTATAGGCAATGCATAGAAATGAGTATCTATGGAGTAAAGGGTTAACTTATGCTTCCAACAATATTTCTTCTGAACCAGTTGCTACTTTCACCGCATAAATATAACCCTTTACCAAACAATCCCTGATTTTTACGACCCTGAGATAGCAGCCTTTTGAAAACATTGTGGGAAAAGGAGAAAATGCTAGTAACCAGCATTTTCTCCTTTTCCCAAAATGTTTTCTACTCTTCACATAACAAATTTCAAATTTTCAGTCACTTTTACTTAGTGGTCTGCAAATGCTTTGAATTTGGACAAGCCTAAAATATTGTCGTTTGGTAATGAGTTAAGTATTACTGCAACAGTGTTCAATGGTAAGAGAGAGAGAGAGGAATCCATTTGGAATCATTATCATCTATCCGGAAAAGGAACTAACTGCTCTGACAATTACACCAGATACCCATGGTTTTTTACACTAACAACTCACATAAATAGTAACAATCTCTGAACTGAAAGGAAAATATATTTTTTTGGCAAATCTTGAGCCTTTATCACTTTACCAAACAAAAAAGTTATAGACAAGAGTAAAATCAAAGCATTTGAAGACAATAGAATAAATTTTATCTGATAATTAAAATGTTTTGTGAACAGGAGCAAATCAGTGGAAAGAGGAGAAAATGTTCATTACCAGTGTTTTCTCCTTTTCCCACATTGTTTTCCAAGGCCTTCTTCTTCAGTGTTGATTAAATTCAGGATTGTGTGGTAAAGGATTAACTATTATATTCTTTGCTTCACGAGAGATAAAAATAGAAATGCATTGGAAGAATAAACCTATTACAAATCCTTTACAAAATGATCTGTGTTTTAACCCATTACCAAACAACAGTATTTTAGACTGGTCCAAATGGAAAGCATTTGCAGACGACAAAATAAAACTGACTGAAAATTTGAAATTTGTTTCATGAAGGGTAGAAAACATTGTGGGAAAAGGAGAAAATGCTGGTTACCAGCATTTTCTCCTTTTTCCACAGTGTTTTCAAAAGGCTTCTTTCTCTGGGGCGTCAAAAGTAGGGATTGTGTGGTAATGGTTTAACAACTCTGAAAAAATGAAAGGTTTAGAAAACATTGTCCGAAAAGGAGTAAATGCTGGTAAACAGCATTTTCTCCTTTTCCAGTTTTGTTTTCTATCAATATACAGTAAAACTCAACCATTTAACTCTTTAGCAAACAACAAAATTTTATACTTGTTTGAATTGAAAGCAAATGCTGACAATTAAATAAACAGATTTGAAAAATTGAAACTTGATTTTAGAAGAGTAAAAAACATTATGAGAAAGGGAGAAAATGCTGGTCAACAGCATTTTCTCCTCTTTCCACAATGTTTTCAGATGGCTTCTTCCTCTGGGTCATAAAAACCAGGGACTGTTTGGTAAAGGGTTAAAGGTGGCCCTTCAGAATTTGGGACGAAAATTTTACAAACATGCAAAAAAATCATCCTTATACTCCAAACGCCTTTTAATTTGCGTTCATAAAACTCCAGTAGTCGAAAACCATCCAACAGCACGAGAAATTAGAGATTTACTACGGCCCAGTTTGACACCAACGGGAGACATGTTCTATTTTTAGAAGACAAATTCGCTCAGTTACATACAGGAATACACAGATAAAGTTTAAAACATAACGTCCGAAGAAGACATTATAGAAAATAATTACTAGTATTACATGTCTGATATGGAAGGGAATTTAAGCATTATTAGTCACGTGCCAGTCACTTGACATTCCCACAATGCTTTATTGATTTTTGGCGCGAAATCTAAAAATACCTTAAGAGGCTACGTAGCCTTTTAAGGGAACACCATCAAAAAAAATTTTTTTTGTAATTTTATGAGTCTTATTTACTGATGATTTGTATTATTTTTTCATGTGAATTTCGGTGATATATACATTTTTTAATTTGGTGAGATGTAAAATTTCTAAATACCCACCTTTAAGCCACATTTGATTTGTTGTCTGCAAATGCTCTCAATTTTGCAAACCTTACATTTGGTTGGTTTGGTCAACAATAAAGATATGATGATAACTTTACAAGTACTTTGAAGTGGGTACTTAGAGACAAATTATTCAACCCCTCGCATGATCCACTATGTTTTTGGTGGAAGTGACTTAATGGAAACCAGTAAAGAGCCCTAGCCTTGTCATAGGCGGATCCAGAGGGGGGGACCAGGGGTCCGGATATTTTAGAAAACATTGTGGGAAACAGAGAAAATGCTGTTCAAACAATGTTTTCAAAAGTGTACTTCTTCACGATCATTAAAATTCGAGATTGTGTAATAACAAGTTAAGTTTGAAGAAAATACCTTAACTCTTTCAGCACCAAATTAATAAACTTTACTTCTTTTGACAGTTCTTAATACAAGCCATTGAAACTAAAAAAAGATTTTGATTGTTTAGGCTTGACTACATGTTAATGGACTGTATAGATCAAAGATTAGCTTGCAAAAGTTAGTGTTTTAGCTAATGGGGCCTAAAAGGTTTAACCCTTTCCCAAACAATCCCTGGTTTTTACAGATCAGGAAAAGAAGCCTTTTGAAAACATGGATGGAAAAGGAGAAAATGCTGGTAACCAGCATTTTCTCCTTTTCCCACCATGTTTTCTACCCTATCATATAGAAAAACCATCTTTTTAGCAATTGTTAATTTGTAATCGGCAAAATGCTTTCATTTTGGTCTGGTCCAAAATTTGCCGTTTGGGAAAGGGTTAACATTGACAGAGATAGATGTATGTCAAAGTTTAAACATGTAAACCCTTTATCAAACAACAAAATATTAGATTGGTCCAAAATGAAAGAATTTGCAGACAAGAATTTTAATGAGGCTAATTTTGCAAATCTTGTTTGATAGGGTGGAAAACATTGAGGGAAAAGGAGAAAATGCTTGTTACCAGCATTTTCTCCTTTTCCCACGATGTTTTCAAAAGGCTTCTCTTTCAGAGCCGTAATAGTCGGCATTGTGTGGTAAAGGGTTAACAGCTATAGACAACAATGGGTCTTTGAAAATACATGAGCTAAATATAGTGTTAAAAAAAAAAACGGATAAAAAAAAACATCAATTGCACATAGATCTACTTACAAAATATTTTATGAACTGCCCCTGTTAACTATTCCTTTCAACACAATTAAAATTCAAGTGAAAAAGAGATTTCAAATCACATTGTCTTGAAACAGAACAACTTAACATGAATACTGTAAGTATGTGAAGGTGATTTGATCCAACATGTACTAGATCTATTTATATTCAAAATCATTCACACCTTGTTTAAAACATCCCAGTTCAAGTTCACTAGTAAAACACTGATTTATCTTAAAACGGCCATACTTGGACAGGTTCTGCCCCCTCTCTTTATCCTTTATCAGATGAACTGATGGATTTATTGCTACAACCCCCTTTACAATCCCTCATAACACGGCTTTTGAAAACATTCTCTGATATGGGAAAATCCTAGAAATGTACATTTTCTCATCCCTCCACAATGCTTTCAACAAATGCCTTCACTTGAAGCACAATTGGTACATGCTGTGCAAATATTTACACTAATATAAGGTTTTTGTCCAGCAAAGAGTTAACCCGGAAGTTAACTGAGGATTAAGGTTGGACAAACACGATGCGTCATTGTGTATGACTTATTTTCCTCGTTGTTGCACATTGAATTTAAAACAAATTGAAAAGATAACCTGTCAAGTGTTCAAATCCGGATAAAGCAAACGTGAAAAAGGTTCAATACATTTTTCGCGACTTCGACAAAAGGAGATCTGTCTGAAACTTGATCCAGTAGCCTACTAAGTTACTGATTATTGGCAAGTCAGAGATATTGCTAAAAGAGGCCTATTCGTATACTTTTTGGTAAAAATATAAACGTTTCCCTCCTGTTTAGGGACTACTGGCGTTGTATAATGGGACTACTGGAAAATAATAATAGTATGATATATACCGGAAAATAAGTCAATAAGAATTGCTTCCCTGGTTGAGATGTTTCATATGACATATGGCGGGATATTGAATGTCATTACAACTACCAAAATGTAAGAAATACACGCCCCCTCCCCTGCAACCGACGTTTTCTTTCTCGAACATTGGGGCAACGGGAAAACAAGCCTTCTATATATTCTTGTGACTTAGAAGCGAAAGAGAGATTTAAGAACTGGGAATTTTGTTGAGCTGAATAGATTTATATATAGCTGAAATATACACAGTAATAAACAAAAGTGGGCCTTAAAAGTAAATAGTGTTTTTCTCATATGCTTCCTTCAAATTCGATCCATTCTACAAAATCATCTCAAAATTTCCTAGATCTATGTTTATTTGCATGATATTAGAGATAGATCTATAGAATCTAATAGATTTGTCTGTTGGGTGCATGTGCCTGAATATGATTTGTACACAGCGCTCTTATGCTCTATTTAAAGTGTACTTTCCTTACACTCTTTGTCTCAGACAAAATTTCTGACTTGTCAGAATTCTAAAAAAATCCTTATGACAAATTCAATCTAGCAAACCTAACTAACCTGACTGGTTTCATCTTCATGTTAAAAAACATTGTGGAAAAATTTAAAAAATGCTGGCTATCTGCATAGCGCTGACTAGAAGATTTTTTTCTTTCGTATTAATTTTGAGCGAAACAACATTTATTATTATTTACCATGTCCTTGCATTCTAAATCGGTCAGTTACTAATTAACGCATGACCAAACCGTAAGGTTTTGGACTGGTCCTAACAGAAAGCATGTACAGACAACAAAGTAAACGTAACACACAAACTCAAATTTGTTGTCAGCAGGGTAGGAAACATTGTAGGAAAAGGATAAAATGCTGGTTACCAGCATTTTCTCCTTTTCCCACAATTTTTCAAAAGGCTTCTATCTCAAGGCGTTGTTTGGTAGAAGTTAAAAACAATTATGGTGCAGACAAACTTGAAAACAGTCTTATAAAGTGCAGGATCCATTTTCAATAATTATTTTTATGCGGGCGGGTGTAGGCCTCTGTGTGTGTGTGGGGGGGGGGGGGGGAGGTTATACAAGGGAAGCTACCTTTACAAAATATTCGAACTAATATTATACGGAGTAGCCTCCCTTAATTCAGACGCGATTTCCGGTTCTAGCCATGAAATCGTGAGGCAGGCGTCAAACAATGCACTCACATAACCAGAAAGGCGGTAAATCAGAAAAGGATTTAGACGAATATACTTCTGTGGACTGTGAAAGCTTTAAATAGGGACAAGTCATTTAAACAAGAGGACCAAGATTGCCCTGGATCGCTCACCTGAATTTCTGAGAGAACCATAGCGAAAAAGTCATGTTAATCGCCTTTGAGGACAGTTATCTGTACTAATTATTCGCTTCATCTGTGTATTTCCAGTATGCAAATGAGTAAGTTGCTCATGTAAAAATAGAATGTGTTTCCCGTCGGTGTCGATCTGGGCTGTAGTAAGCCTCTCGTTTCTCTTGTTGTCGGATAGTTTTGACTACCGGGGTTTTATGAATGAAAATTATAAGGTTTTGGGAGTACAATGTTTTTTTTTTTGTATTTCTATAAAATTTTGTCCCAAAATCTGAACGGCCACTTTTAATGAAAGACATGCACTGTAATGCATAAACTTGTGCTATTTTTTTTTCCACACTTGAGCTGCGTTTATTGTCTTTCTGTAAATAGCCAAAGACATGTTTTGTTGTTTTCTGAATAAAAGGTATATACTGTATGTATATAGTAAGCAGACGAAATTACATAAATTCTGATCATCTCCAACAGTAATGATTTTTGTAACTAACCCCTTTACTCATTACCAAATGACAATTTTTAGGTTTGTCCAAAGCGAAAGCATTTGCAGACAATAAAAGTGACTGAAAATTTGTTTTGTGAAGGGTAGAAAACATTGTGGGAAAGAGAAAATGCTGGTCACCAGATAAAGTATGAAACTGAGTATAATTGTTCTTCATGTACTTTAACCGAGCCAATTTTTCCTGTCTTTTTTTTTTCTTCATAGAATTATCATTTTTATACATCTAAAACCACCGTATTTTCATTACAAAGGGATATTGTAATTACCTCCCTTGGAAACTTGCAAAGGTATTAACAAATAATTTCAAGATAGACAGCAAAGGAATTTTTGGTTGGTTAAAAATGTGCAAAAGTATTAAATTTGTATCTGTATTTATAAACTATCAAAAGATTTATTCCATGTTGCACAAGAAGTGTTATGGGTCCAGTGCAGTATGGCATAAAATTTCTTGACATTTTATAAAGACAGTTTTATACAGATCTAATACTTTTGCACATTTTAACCAACCTGAAATTCCTTTGATGTCTATCTTGAAATTATTTGTTGATACTTTTGTTTGTTTCCAGAAAAGGGAAATAATTTAAATTATGCTTTTGTAATGAGAATATAGTGGTTTTAGATTTATACATGATAATTCTAGGAATGACAAAAAGGAAAAAGTGGCTCGGTGAATATGGTACAATAATACTTATTTTTAAAATTAGCAAATTTTGTAGGATAACATTACAATGGAAATAGCCTTTTTCGATTACGGGTCCACTACATTAAGCGGAAATAGAAAATTGATAGCCATTAGCCATGTTTCAGCCTCGGTGAAGCTGACCTAATTGATTCAATCATAAATGTACACATCAAGCCCCCTTTTAAAAGTGCACATTTTAATTCTTTTTTAATCCGTTACCACACAGCACCTACTTTTGACGACATGAGAAAGAAGCCTTTAGAAAACATTGTAAGAGAACGAGAAAATGCTGGTAACCAGCATTTTCTCCTTTTCCCTCAATATTTTCTACCCTTCACAAAACAAATTTCAATTGTTTAGGATTGTTTTGCCTTCAGCAACTGCTTTCGATTTGGACAAGCCTAAAATATTGCCGTTTGGTAATGAGTTAACCCATTACCAAACAATCCCTACTTTTGACACCCCTGAGAAAGAAGCCTTTAGAAAACATTGTGGGAAAAGGAGAAAATGCTGGTAATCAGCATTTTCTCCTTTTCTCAAAACGCTTTCTACCCTTCACAAGACAAATTTCAATTTTTCAGTCACTTTTATTTAGTCGTCTGCAAATGCTTTCGGTTTGGATAAGCCTAAAATATTGTCGTTTGGTAATGAGTTAACCCTTTACCAAATGGCAAAATTTTTTATTAGTCCAAATTGAAAGCATTTGCAGACAATAAAATAAATGCGAATCAAAAATTGAAAATTGATTTCGGACGTGTAGAAAACATTGTGGGAAAGGAGAAAATGCTGGCTAGCAGCATTTTCTCCTTTTCCCACAATGTTTTCAAAGGCTTTCTCTCTCAGGGTCGTTAAAAGTCGGGATTGTGTGATAAAGAGTTAAACGGTACGCTGTCAACACCATTTTCGACCTGTCAGGCAACAATTTACAAATCCGTGTATGTTCAGGATTTTTTATCCGTGCACCTCTCTTCAACCGCGCAAATACTGGTAAATTTGAAAGCATTTAGCAAACGAAAATGTGGCTGTAACCGTTGAATAAGATTTTTTTCGACAAGGTTGAAAAAAAATAGTCTTTAGGATTCGAGAGAAAATATCAGTTTCCGGCATCCAAAAGCTGGTGTTGCTTAACTCATTACCAAACGACAATATTTTAGGTTTGTCCAAATCGAAAGCATTTGCAGACGACAAAATAAAAGTGATTGAAAATTTGAAATTTGTTTTGTGAAGAGTAGGAAACATTGTGCGAAAAGGAGAAAATGCTGGTGACCAGCATTTTCTCCTTTTTTCACAGTGTTTTCAAAGGGCTTCTTCATCAGGGTCGTTAAAAGTTGGGATTGTGTGGTAAAGTGCTAATCCTTTTCCTACTAAATAACTTCAAATGCAACTTTCATTCAGACTGCATTGGCTTTTGCTAGCTTAACTAACGACAATATTTTACTTGTCCAAATTAAAAGCATTTGCAGACGACAAAATAAAAGTGTCTTAAAATTTGAAATTTGTTTTGTGAAGGGTAGAAAACATTGTGGGAAAAGGAGAAAATGCTGGTTACCAGTATTTTCTCCTTTTCCTACAATGTTTTCTAAAGGCTTCTTTCTCAGGGTCGTCAAAAGTAGGGATTGTGTGGTAATGGGTTAATAAGACATTTGCTTATAGGACAGTGTAGAACTAAGATCAGACTGCATGTTCTGTGCAGTCTGATCTTGATCTACATGGTCCGCAAAAGGTCAGTGAGCCCCGCTACTGCCTATGGGTTTACACAAGGCAGCACCGAATCTACACACTAGTCACAGTCTAGAAGTTTATGAAAGCTTATACTCGATACCTATCACATATTTTTACCTAGAATTAAATTTTTGTTTTTCTACCAAAAAAATACAGATTGATGTCTCTCCTCGTTTTGGTGTCAGAAGAATTAAGAACACTTGATAAAGTTAATAACATTTTCTCCCAGATTTCTGTTGCGCATACGAAATTATATTCAGAATGATAGGAAAATAATCAAAGGGAATTACTCGAAAAATATACAAGCCAGAGTTATGGTTCTTTTGGACGATACATCGTGTCATGGTGCTTTACAAGTGTGCAAAGTTTCATCAAAATATCATAAAAGGTTTTTGAGTTATAACACAGACACGATTTATGACGGACAGACAGACGGTGAAAAAGAATATCTCACCCGACCTCGGCATGGGAAGACATAACTACATGTAACTCAAATTAATTACTTGCAGACGACACAATGCATGCAGCTTTTTAATAATAAATTTTGTTCTTGAAGGGTGGAATACATCGTAAATGGAAACTTGGGATTATCCATTTAATTAAAACTCTTTACCACGCGACAAAATTTTAGACTGGTTGAAATTTAGTTAAAGCATTCGCAGACGACAAAATGAAGATGACTTAAAAATTGAAATTTGTTCTGGGAAGGGTAGAAAACACTGTGGGAAAAGGAGAAAATGCTGGTTATCAGCATTTTCTCCTTTTTTCCTGTGTTTTCAAAAGTCTTCTTTCTCAGGGGCGTCAAAAGTAGGGATTGTGTGGTGATGGGTTAACCACACGGCAAAATTTGAGTCTTGCTTATATTGAATGAATCAACATTTCAGCTGTTTTCCAGTTGATAGTATTTGTCCATTATTAGGGAGTAAACCTTTTGGGAAAAGAAGAAAATGCTGGTTCCGAGCATTTTCTCCTTTTCCCACATTATTTCCTAAATTCTTCATTTGCATAGTCGTTAAAAAACAGGATTATTTGGCAGTGTTACAAGACAGATATTATAATGTAGAGACGATTTGTTCAACATTCTTTGTTTAACCCATTACCACACAATCCCTACTTTTGACGCCCCTGAGAAAAAAGCCTTTTGAAAACACTGTGGGAAAAGGCGAAAATGCTGGTAACCAGCATTTTCTCCTTTTCCCACAGTGTTTTCTACCTTTCCCAGAACAAATTTCAATTTTCCCGTCACTTTTATTTTGTCGTCTGCAAATGCTTTCAATTTGGGCCAGTCTAAAATTTTGTCGTGTGGTAAAGAGTTAAAATAGGTTTATTTGGATCAAGACAAGATAAGGACCGAGCTGTCCATTGCGTTTTCTGTAAGCACCATCTAGCCGTAGGGTAAAAATAAGAATAAACAATTTATTTACTTTCATCAAATGTATTTAATTGTTATATGTATATGTCGAACTGGAATATTTACATTTATCAATTTAATAATTTGACGGCTCTTTACCAGACGAAAAAAAATTTAGACATGTCTAAATTAAAAGCAATAACAAATAAATGTTTTTACATAATTTTTTTCTTGTATGGGCGAAAAACATTGTGTAAAAGCAGAAATTTCTCCTTTTCCGATATTATTTGCAAAACAGGTAGAACATGAAAAGACAAAATTTTAGACCAGTCCAATTAATAATGGAATGCATTTACAGGAAGAGGTACGTTCATTCTTCAACAAACGAAAAAATTCTAGACGTGTCCAAATCAAAGGACCAGTAAATTCAAATAAAATTATTGCTGCTCAAAAATT
This sequence comes from Tridacna crocea, assembly GCA_943736015.1. NCBI lineage: Eukaryota > Metazoa > Mollusca > Bivalvia > Cardiida > Cardiidae > Tridacna > Tridacna crocea. The sequence continues at coordinate 52,627,460 of OX031064.1, read as the reverse complement.
GAAATTTGTTTTTGCAAGGATGGGAAACAAAAGACATGGCGGAAAAAGGAGAAAATGTAGGTTGCCTTCATTTTCCCATCTACCGCAATATATGCTCTTGAAAGTCTGGTCTTTGAAGTGGTTTAAAAGTCGGAATACTTAGGAGAGAAGCCTGTGCCCATAATGTTGTCTACCTTTTGCAACAAAAATTGCAGAATTTAGGAAACGCTGAAATTGTCGTCTGCAAATGTCCTCAATTTGGACATGGCTGAAAATTTTCGTCTTGTAAAGGGCTAACTTACAATATCCAAAGGCACTTGCTATTTTTTTGTTAAAATTTTACTCTCTTCAACCCAGAACAGCAGGGTTTTTTTTTTTGAAAAAGTTATTTAAAAAAAAAACGTGCTTGTCACAATTCAATTCAAGTCTGCAATCCAATTATCTAGTTGCAATGATATGTCGATAAAATATTTCTAGATGTATAATTTAGCAGAATTGATGCAGGAAAAAAAAAAATTGGTCACAATAAATCATTGCAAGCTTGTAGCTTACATTTGAATATTTTCCCAAAAGAATTGAATAGATATCTTAAGCAAGCCCATACATGCAAGGACATTGAAGTAACAAGGCATAGAATTTTCATCAAAAACAAAAATAAATCAACGACTGGCTTTTACGAAACATTTTTTTTTATAACTAATAATGGACAATTTATGTACAGGATAAAATAAATGAATAAAAAAAAAAGATAATTCTATACTTAAGAACATAGTTCCTAAACAATTTGAGCGATGAGATTGTAGAAGACTTTGAATTTCCAGATGACAGACACTTGCTGTCCCTTATTCTTTGGGTTTATTTTTTGACAGGGCAGAAAATGTTGTTTGAAAAGGAGAATATGCTGGAAATAGTGTTTTTTTTTTTCCTTTACATTTGATTCTTTATAAGTCTATCTCTCTTCAGTTCCTAAACAAAATGACTGCCTTGATGCCTCTATCAAACAATCCTTGGTTTTTACAACCCTAAGACAGAGGCCTTTAGTAAAAACATTGTGCAAAAAAGAGAAAATGCCTGTATCCAGCTTTTTCTCCTTTTCCTAAAATGTTTTCATCTCTGCTGGAAACTAATATCAATTTTTGAGTTTGTTTATTTAGTCGTCTGCACATGCTTTCAATATGGACCAGTCAAAATTTTGTCATTTGGTACAAAGTTAACTCATTACTAAACGACAATATCTTCGGCTTGTCCAAATCGAAAGCATTTGTAGACGACAACATAAAGGTGACTAAAAAATTGAAATTTGTTCTGGGAAGGGTAGAAAACACTGTAGGAAAAGGAGAAAATGTTACCAGCATTTTCTCCTTTTCCTACAGTGTTTTCAAAAGGCTTCTTTCTCAGGGGCATCAAAAGTACGGGGTTGTGTGGTAATGGGTTAAGACAAAATAGGTGCAAAAAATCTTTAAGTTAAAATGCTCTTAAGAATTAATATTGCATTCAAAAGTGTCAAAATTATTGTGAAGATGACATTGTTCCATATTAAAAACCCAAATATAGCTTTATCAAATTTAAGTTTAGGGAAATAATAACTCCTAATGGGATAGTATGGATCAAAGATCAGGCTGCACATTCTGTGCACTCTGATCTTGATCTATACTGTCTGCAAAATGGTCAGCTAGTCACGCTCAGCAGCACGAGTTATGGGTTAATGCTTAATATGTCAGATAGGGTAGAAAACATCGTGGGAAAAGTATAACTATTGACTCTTCCTTTTCCACTAATTTTTAGAAGCCCTGTTCTTCAGAGCTGGTGAATTTCTTGATTGTCAGGTAATTTTTAATGATTTTACATTCAAATGAATTCTTTAACAAATGCATCAACTGTGTACATGATTCTTAATTACAATAAATACATGCAAATTAATCTAAAATTGTAAAAGCTCCTCACAGTAACAGAAATCCACAGTAGAAGGAAGGCATCTTGAATCTCAAGTAATTATTGTCCCTTTTTTAACCCTTTTTCAGACAATCTCTTTTTTCTCAACAACCCAGATAAAGCTTTCTGAAAGCATTGTGGGAAATGGAGAAAATGCTGGTAACCAGCATTTTCTCCTTTTCTCACAATGGTTTCTACTATTCTAAAGTCAAGTTTCAAATTCCGAGTTGCGTTTATTTTGTTGTCTGCAAATGCTTCCAATTTGGACAAGTCTAAATTTTTTTCATTTGATGAGTTACAACATGTATGTGCTTATGTTTTAACTCTATGTCAAATGACAGAATTTTAGACTGGTCTAAACTGAAAGCTCTTGCATCTGACAATTCATATGCAACTCAAAAATTTGAATAATTTGTTTCCAGAAGGATAAAAAACATTGTTGGAAATGGAGAAAATGCTGATTAACAGCATTCTCTCCTTTCTCCACAAAGTTTTAAACAGGCTTCTTTCTCAGAGTCGCAAAAAAACAGTGATTGCTTGGTAAAGGGATATTGCTTTCAAAAACTTGTAGGGCCTTACTTGAATATATTTCTAGACTACAAGGATTTTAATCAGAACGCAATTGCAGAATTCTGAACTGGTCAAAATTGAAAGCACTGCTAACAAAAATTAACTCTTTAGCACACAAGAAAATTTTAGACAGGTCAAGATCGAAAGCGTAACTGCAGACAACAAAATACATGTAAATGTGACTGAAAAATTGAAACTCTGCCAAATAATAAAACTTCACACTGAAAAATTGAAAGCATTTCCAGACGGCAAAACAGACATGACTGAAAACTTGAAATTTGTTTCGGGAAGGGTAGAAAACATTGTGGGGAATGGAGAAAATGCTTTTTCTCACTATGATTTCATGTCTTTGGCAGGGTTGATAAAAGCCGGGATTGTCTGGTAGGGTTATATACATGATTATACTGCCTTACTTTTTCAAGTCGCCATTGGCAGAGGAGAAAGCATTATTTACATTGAGCAGCAGTTTTCCTTTCCACACAATGCTTTCAACCACCTAAAGAAGTGCTTTAAAAAAAGAGAAAATTTAGAAGAATGAGATAATTTAACCCTTTACCAAACATTCCCTTGATTTTGTGACCCTGAGATAGAAGCCCTTTGAAAACATTGTGGGAAAAGGAGAAAATGCTGGTAATCAGCATTTTCTCCTTTTCCCATGTTTCCTACCCTGCTGAAAACAAATTTCAATTTTTTAGTAACATTTATTTTGTAATCTGCAAGTGCTTTTAATTTGGACCAGTCTGAAATTTAGTCGTTTTGTAAAGGGTTCACTCCTCACCAAACATCAAAATTTTAGACTAGTCCAAATGGAAAGCACTTGCAGACGACAAAATAAGAGCGACTCAAAAATTTAAATTTGTTTCCAGCATGGTAGTAAACACTGTGGAAAAAGGGAAAAAATGGTGGAAACCAGCATTTTCTTGGTACCCCAAAATGTTTTTCACTCCTCTCAACATAACTTAATGTCTTTTAACTTGTTATCTGCAAATGCTTTAAATTTTAACCAGTCTAAACCAGCACTTTCTTTCTCCGACAAGGTTCGGAGGCTTCTGTCTCAGGGTCATAAAAAAATCCCAGGTTTTAACGGTTTTTCAGGATTGTTTGCTATAGGGTAACAATTTCCCAAACGACAAAGTTTTAGACCTGTCCAAATTGAAAGTACTTGCAGAAGACCAAATAGAATTACCTAGAAAATTGAAATTCGTTTCCAGCATAGTAGAAAACATTGTGGGAAAACGGAGAAAATGCTGGTTACCAACATTTTCTCCTTTTCCCACCATGTTTTCAAAAGGCTTCTTTCCCAGGGTCGTAAAAACCAGGGATTGTTTGGTAAATAGTTCAGATTACAAAATTTCAGACATGTCCACATTAAAGGCATTTACAAACCACCTTGTCAGTTAATGGAATTTGACATACAAAACCTTATAGGAAAAGGAGAAAATATAGTTACTTGTACTTTCTCCTTTTCCCACAATGTATTTATTTTTCTATTTTTCAAGACTTCATCAAAAGATGGCAATGTTTCCTAAAAGATAACCAGTCACTCTAGTACAATGTTAATTGTGAAAGATCCAACACATTTAATCCCTTACCACACAATCCCTACTTTGACGCCCCCGAGAAAGAAGCCTCAATAAAACGTTGTGGGAAAAGGAGAAAATGCCGGTTACCAGCATTTTCTCCTTTTCCCACAATGTTTTCTACTCTTCACAAACCAAAATTCAAATTTCCAGCTACTTTTATTTTGTCGTCTGCAAATGCTTCCGATTTGGACAAACCTAAAATTTTGTTGTTTGGTAATGAGTTAAGACTTTCGTGTCAAGTTAAAAGCTTTATAAATAATAAGATAAAGAAAAGAGTCTCAGGTTTCAACATTCATTTTACTTTGACAAAAAACAGTACAGTAAGAAACATTGCTATAAGATCAAGATTCTTTTTCTGCAATGCTCTAAAGTGTGCTGCAGCTTCTGGCAATGATTTACTAATTACCAAACGACAATATTTTAAGCTTGTCAAAATCGAAAGCATTTGCAGACGACAAAATAAACGTGACTGAAAATTTGAAATTTGTTTTGTGAAGGGTAGAAAACATTCTTGGAAAAGGGGAAAATGCTGGTTACCAGCATTTTCTCCTTTTCCCACAATGTTTTCTGAAGGCTTCTTTTCCAGGATCGTCAAAAGTAGGAATTGTGTGGGAATGGGTTAACTCTTTACGGCAAACAAAATTTTGGACTTTCCTGAATTTAAAGCTTTTTCAGACAGCAAATTTACATGTGGATCACAACAACTCATCTCTAGAGGATTAAAAACATTGTGGGAAAGGAAGAAATTGCTGATTACTAGCATTTTCTCCTATGCACCGAATGTTTTTAAAAGGCCTTTTCCCTAAGGTCAATACCAGAAACTGTATGGTTAAAAAAATTACTCTTAATAAAATGTTCCTAAAAAGTTTGTGTAAAATGTTTCCTTTTTGGTTTCACTCAAGTCTAAAATATTATGTGCAAGTCTGAAATAAGCATGGGTATAATTTCCTAAATTTATTTACGAATACAGTATTTCATATACAGAATTTCAGGGACATTTATATAATAAAATAAGAAGCACATTTAAAATAAAATAATCTTTCTACAAACTCTCAACAATATATTCTGAAAACGATTTCTATTTCTCCATTCTCTAAAAGATCAAATGTATTAACCCATTACCACACAATCCCTACTTTTGACGCCCCTGAGAAAGAAGCCTTTAGAAAACATTGTGGGAAAAGGAGAAAATGCTGGTAACCAGCATTTTCTCCTTTTCCCACAATGTTTTCTACCCTTCACAAAACAAATTTCAAATTTTCAATCACTTTTATTTTGTCGTCTGAAGATGCTTTCAATTTGGACCAGTCCAAAATATTGTCGTTTGGTAATGGGTTAATTAAAAAAAAAAAAGAAAATATATATTCAGAAAGTATTCAAATACTAATTCTATACATATTGACATCTATACTTGATTTAGAACTTGGACCCGTCCATTCTCAAAGTGAATCGCAGACGACAGAAAGATAGCTAGTTAGGACATTTGTCTTTGAAAAGACAAAGAATTGGAAAATGATGCGAGAAAAGAAGAAATGCTGATACTCTTTTATCACTTTGTTTTCAGATTCTTTCCCTTTTCCGTTTACAATGAACACTGATTAACTACAAGGTTTACTATACCCTTAACCAATAGTAGATCTAGTAAATTTTAGACATGTCCAAATTGAAAGCATCTATTGATGGTAAAATAGATTCGACTCAAGGAAATGAAATTTTATTTTGCTATGGGTTGCAAACATTGCGGAAAAAGTAGAAAATGCTAGTACCACCATTTACTCCTTTTTCCATAATTTTTTCCCCGTCCCATTCTTCAATCCAGTCAACAAGAAATTTGTTTGGCATCAAGGGCTATTAACTCATTATCAAACGACAAAAATTTTGGCTTGTCCAAATGGAAAGCATTTGCAGACGACAAAATAAGAGTGACTGAAAATTTGGAATTTGTTTAAGGAAGGGTAGAAAACAATGTGGGAAAAGGAGAAAATGCTGGTTACCAGCATTTTCTCCGATTCACACAACGTTTTCTAAAAGTTTCTTTCTCAGGGCCGTAAAAAGTAGGGTGCCCGGGTGGTAATGGGTTAATCAAGAACGCTCGCCTTGTAACAGTTAGTTGTATCTCCCGTTATTTCATTCATTATAACTTTATAGATTTCATGTTATAGTACAATCTGCATTACAGTCTGAACTCGTCATAGTGTTGGACGATGTCACTTTAGATAAGTCAGCAAAGAAGACTTGCAGGCAAATCTAAATGTTACATCTTCCAAGTTCCAGATTTGTATACTGTATGAATGCAGTAGAATTTCTATCTCCATCTTCTTAGTGCCCTTGACTCTTATCAAATGACAAAATGTTAGAACAGTCCATTTTGAAAGCATTTGGAGACGACAAAATAGATATGATTCAAGAATCTAAATTTGGTTCGGGAATAGTAGAAAACATGGTGGGAAAAGAAGAAAATGCTGTAAGGTAAGAATAATTCGTAACGGTCTAAGGTTCACTTTTCCACATTAAATCCATTTTGGAAAGCACTTGATATCCATTGTATTAGCACTTTTCACCGTTCTGAACCGTTCAGATTAGTGACATGATCCCAGCAATTTCCTACTTCCTCAGTTTGGGTCGACCGGCACTGTCCCTGGTGGATTTCAAGAAAAGTAACAATCCTGGGCTTGCTCCTGTGCTGTTTTTTGGACAATATCTGATTGTGTGAGCATTATCTCCATTCGTACCACAAAGTGGGCATGTGTACTTTCGTAGAATGGGGCAAGTGACCCGACCCTCGGAATCTTTTAAGGAGTGACTGTTGTACAGATCGGCTATCTCACCGTTGTTTTTGCAGAATACGCACACTTTTTTCACTTTTCGTTTGTTTCTTCGCTTATTGACGAAATAAGCCATGGCAGGGTTTTCGTCGGCATCAGCTTGAGCCCGTACTTCTCGAATCTGGTGCTGGTACATGTCAATCTCATCCATGTCGCACTCTACCCCGTTTCGTCTGAATTCATCGTGAGCGTTACAACGCAATTCATCCAAAGGATCGGATGCTGGACGATCGTTCACAATCAACCCACATTCGTCTTCGTTACTGAATAATCCACTATTACACTGTGGTGGTTTCATGATACTATTTAGTTCATTGAGTAAATCCGCATTCCAAATAACATTTGATAGAGAGAAGTAATCCTTGAATGGCACGTAATCCATCACTATTGAATAATCACGATCGTTGCGGAACCAAAACAGATTGTTTAATGCTCCTTAATAATAATATTGCTCTTTTTTAAAGCCCCTCTCAATTAACCCAACCCCTTAACTGATTGGCTAACACGACATGCAAATGAGGTCACCACGGAATTGGCATATTGCGGTTAATTTTGAGACTCCGCCCCTTTGCGTAATGTACACAGCCATGATGTATTGGAAAGCGGCGGTACTCGTTTGTTGTTTCAGCGAAGAACACCTGCAACTGGACTTACCCCCCTGCAGGTGTCTTGCTAGAAAAACCCGAAACCCTTTACTAAACAATTTCGTGTTTCACGATTCTATGAAAACCTTGTGAGGAAATAACGTCACTTAGCGTTCCCAAACACACACACCCGTACATACAAAGATTTGTTTTTTCATTCATTTCTCTCAGAAAAATCCCATTTTTTTTAAAAAAAAATTTAATATCTTGTCTGCAATGTGCGTTCTCTGCAGCCGAGTCTCACAGTGCGTGGTCTAACTAGTATGGAGTTTAGCAGAAAATTGAAATAATTTGGTAAGAGTATATATAACAGAATTAGTCTCATAAATAAACGCAGTTTAACCCATTACCATACAATCCCTACTTTTGACGCCCCCGAGATAGAAGCCTTCAGAAAATATTGTGGGAAAAGGAGAAAATGCTGGTAACCAGCATTTTCTCCTTTTCCCACAATGTTTTCTACCTTTCACAAAACAAATTTCAAATTTTCAATCACTTTTATTTTGTCGTCTGCAAATGCATTCAATTTGGACCAGTCTAAAATATTGTCGTTTGGTAATGGGTTAACCCTTTAGGAAACGACAAAATTTAACCATCCTTTTACTACTGAGAAACAAGACGTTTATAGGTACAAGAATTATCAAAAATTAATGATGATATCCAATTTTGACTCTTCACTAAACAATTCCGAGATTTAACGACCCTGATAGAAAAGAATTCAGAAAATATTTTCGGAAAAAGAAAAAATGTTTTCAACATTTTCTCTTTTTTTTTCCCACAATGTTTTCTACCAACTAAAAGGCAACAGCCATTATCTGAGCTGCAATTTCGTCTGAAAAGTTTTATTTATTTGGAATAGTCGAAAATATTGTATCGTGAAGACTTGCGGATTCCGACAAATGAGTTTTGTTTTCGGTAACAGGTAGTAGCGGGTGAGTCTCTTTAGCAACTGGGAATACTCTTTATAAAGAAACATCTGCTTGAAAACTGGAAATGTCGACCACTAGCTTATTTTTCTTTTTCCACCAATATTTTTCAAAGCCTCCTTTGTCACATCCATCTAAATTTACTAGTACACATGAAAAGCGAAATGAATTCGTAAATTCTCAGTCGAACTCGCAGGCACAAGAATGTCTGAGAGGAATCGAAGTCGCTTTGAAAATAAATGTAAGTTTTCGCGGCACCTTTTGGAAATGTTTCCTGGGCCCTTGTTCACCAAACATTCTGAAGAATATTCAAAGTCTTACTCTTCAAGATTTTCTAAATTTGAAAGCAACACAACTTCTGATTGGCTAAACCAAATAGTTTAGCCAATCAGAAGTTATGTTACTTTCAAATTTAGAAAATGCTGAGGACTGAGACTAAGAACCTTAAGATTGGTTGGTGAATATAGGCCCTGGAATCGACAACATATCTTTACAACCTTGAACTGAAATTACTGGCTCAAGGAAACTTTGAAATACTAATATCAAACGACGAAAATTTTGTAGTTTGAGCAAACTAAACTCCAGGATACTGGTAAATCCGTTAACCCTTTACCACACAATTCCTATTTTTGACGCCCCTGAGAAAGAAGCCTTTTGAAAACACTGTGGGAAAAAGCAGAAAATAATGGTAACCAGCATTTTCTCCTTTTCCCTTAGGGTTTTCTACCGTTCCCAAAACACATTTCTAGTTTTCAATCGCCTTTATTTTGTCATCTGCAAATGCTTTCAATTTGGACCAGTCCAAAATTTTCTCGTATTGTAATGAGTTAATACAAAATCCCGGATTTTATGATCCCGAGGTAGAAGGCATTAGAAAACATTGTGGAAAAAGCAGAAATGGTGGTCAAAGCAGAAATGTTTGTCAACAGCATTTTGTTCTCGCCAAGTTTTCTATCCTAACAAAGACATAAATCATATTTTGAGCGACATTGAATATGTCAATTTGCTAATGCTTTCAATTTGGTCAAGTACAAAATTTTGTCGTTTGATATCAATATTGCGATTACCTGCGTGTTTTTTTTTTTAATTTCTGTATTACTTATGTTTGTACAGATGACATTCCTCAAATGCAATTTTAGTTTTTCATAAGTTTTCATAAATATCCTCATACATGAAAAAACATGTTAACGGACGGCTTATTATCAATTAAGACTGTTTCTTATGTGTAAGGGGGGGGGTTGCAGAAGTTGCACTATTTTACAAAAGGGAGGGAGAGAAAAAAAGAAGTCTAACTTCATTTCTTTCTCTTTTTTTTTTATCTTTTGAATGATATTATTCCCTGATCCTCCTTTGACTTTGGTTTGCACTCTTCTATAGCAAACTTTTGCACCGTTGCCAATATTGATATTGTATACAGTAACACTGTACATACTCTTTCATCATATGTGTTGTATACATGCTGTTTGGCTTATGTAATTACGTGTACATGTATGGCAAATAAAGTATTGTATTGTAATTTCAAATTATCGACCAATCAACATTGTTTAAAGAAAGATATATAATTGGAAATTAAAGTAATCATAAAAGTAAAAGAACACATGAAGTAAACACTATTTGTAACACCAATCAATTAACATATGAAGACGTTAACTATTTGAAAATAAATTGGAAAAATAATTAATTAACCCATTACTACATAATTGTCTTATAAAGTTACTTTTTTTCTTTCTGTGTTTTAAATTATGGTTTATGGTTGTGTTCAAAATCGTGGAATCTCCTTAATGACATTTGGCAAACGCATTACAGCTTCTTTGTAATTTGGTATGGTCAAAACGGCTCTTGCCCAAAGGCCCTTGCCCAAACGTACTGGCCAAAACGTCTAACTACTTTCACATAGCAAGAACCTGCGGCTACGTGTTTGCCACTGCATTTATCTAGCACGGCGTACACGTTTTATGGCAACGCGGGGTATTTAACTTTCTTGCAATTTAATACGAAGCCTTTTGTTATTACTGTGGATAAAAATCTTTGCAACTTTCAGAAAGAAATGCACTATATATTAAATTCCGAACCATGAGGGCCATAATGGCTCTATATCCGCTCACCTGAGCCTTTAGATCAGGCATGACCCTTTTTCACCATTTTCAATATTTTCAGAGGTATAATGACAAATGATCAAACAAACTTTCAACAGTAATAGGCTGAAAATAATATGGCGTTTAGAGTGTGAAAGAGCCTTTACCAGGAATTGTCTAAGTGACCTACTTTTAATCTCATTTTAGTCTATTGTCCAACTTGTAGATATTATAAAACAACAACTCATATTACCTTTCATAGGCAAGGAAGAGGTAATGTTTTTCAAAATTTTGACCTGGTTACTTGCATGTAGTTTTTGATTTGATTTGATTTTTTTTTCAATCTCATCCAAGTTTTGATGACGACATACATTCTGACCAGCTTTTATTGGCGTTGATACAAAATGTGGCCTCAAGGGTGTAAACAAGATTCTTCTAAGATTCGTCCTTGTGAACTAGTTTCTGATCCCACTTGACCCATTTTCAAACTTATCCACAATACCATCAAGACAAACATTCTGAGTTTTTTTTTAATAACCATTAGGGATACACAACGTTTTTCAAAGATTCTACCATGTGAAATCTGTTTTCATCCCAACATCCCCAAACTCAATCGAGATAATATTAAGACATTGAGACCAACTTTCAGGAGTATAGGGCTGAAAATGTGGCCTTTAGAGTGTGCACGAGTTTTTCTATAAACTGGCCTGGCGACATTATTTTTTACCCAGATGGACCAATTTTCAAACTTTATTACGCTATGATCAAGACGATTTCTGGCCAAGTTTTTTAAGTATTGCACTGGACATATGGCCTCTACATATAATAGGCTTTTCCAAGATATGACCTTGTGATCAAGTTTTAACCGGATCTGACCCGTTTTCTCACTCGACCGAGAGATATGAAGACAAACTTTGACCAATTTCGAAGAATGTTGCACTGAAAACTTTGCCCTTGGAGTGTACCAAAAAAAATCTAATATTTGACCAAATGACCTAGTTTTTTGTCCCGATATGATTCATTTTCGTAATGTTCAACATTTCATCGAGAAAAAAATTCTAACAAACTTCTAAGCATGTCTGACTGAAACTTTGGCCACTGGAGTGTAGACAGGAGCCATGATTAAATTATATGAAGAATTAGATACACGAGAAAAGACAATTTGTTCGATTTAACTTTTTACCAAATAATTTACAGTGGATGATAATATCTGGTAAAATTTTAGACAAGTCAAAATCGAAATTATTGAAGATTTAACACTCTCCCAAACAAGCCCTGGTTTATAGTCTGCAGTAAAAGTCTTCTGAAAACACTATGGGAAAAGGAGAAATTGCTCATAACGAGCTATTTCTCATTTTCCCACAGTGTTTTCTACCCTTTTTGAGAACTTAATTCAACCATTTTCTCCAAATCTAAGATTTTCGTCTGCAAACTCTTTTGGTTTGGAAAAGTCCAAAATTTGTCGTTTGGGAAAGGGTTAAACATAAAAGCGACTGAAGACTTTTAACTTGATTCTGGAAGAGCAGAGATCAAGAAAAAGGAGTAAATCTTGTGAGATCGAACCAGCATTTTCTTTCTCACAAATTGGTTTCAAAAGGGTTACTTTCTCTTGATTTTCCAACACCATGGATTTTGTAAACAAAGGTTTTGTTTTCTTTTTTGTTCAAATCAGTTTAATAATCGTTTGGTATCTTGCTTTTCTTTATGTCCATTGAACCCTTCGAAAAGCTGAAATTGAGCACGAAAAGCAGTTTTTAAACTGGTCTAGTGGACAGGGAAAAAACGCCTGTGGCACATGAAGCAAAATTTGGGGTACCACTTAGACCTAAATATATCTTTCAACAATCCATCATGTTTTCAAAATATATGTCTTTACACATTTTGAAATCGGTAGCCTTTTCTGCGCCGGTTAAGAAAGATCGACAAAGTTTCGTGGGTAAGTGTTTCAACGAACGCTGTTTTCGTCAATATTACGTCAGCAGTATCGCCAAGACGGACGATTCGTTAGACTTGCCGCAACCGAAGTATACATGTGTACGCTTTGAAGTGGGGGATAAAAGACGGATCCCGCCGTCAGCTGTAGTGGCGTTTTCCTCAAAATTTCGCACGTGTGATGTAGAAAAAGAAAAGCAGTTTTCAGCACATTCTATATTTATGAAAACAGGAAGGATTAAGTCTTTTTTAATCACCGATCAAAAATTATACTTTCCTTTAATACGGTAATTGGACAATTAAAATGCTTTATTAGAATTAAAGTCAACAAACTGTTATTTACGTTTTAACACCCTTGATGAAACGACAGCTTTACCCTTCACAAAAAATCGTTTTCACAACACCATTGCTATAAAAATTACTGATTAAAGGCATTATTTCCTCCCTTTTTCCAAAAAGATTTCTACCCCCCCCCCCCCCACACACACACACACAAACAAAACAAAGAAACATTTATTGGCGTTTATTTTTTGTGTGTATGTACATTATCAGCTAAAAATTTGTGTAGTTTTATGCTGAATAAACTGAAACCGAAACTTCAAATCAGCCATGCTCGGGGACAAAATGAGTTTGATAGTTTTGTAAAAATGTTGACTGGAGTCAGCCTGCGCCTTCCTTGCATCGAACTCTTTGCTCTGGGTAAATGTTCTGCATGACGAAGGACCATTCTAGCGAAGGGTTGGGCCAGTTGTTAGACAAGACAAATTTTATTGTGCAATAATTAGGTGATGAACTGTGTGTCATAATGCCTCACATACAAGCGCCTACCCTTTACCAAACAATCCCTGGTTTTTAAGACCCTGAAAGAGAAGCCTTTAGAAAACATTGTGGGAAAAGGAGAAAATGTTGGTAACCAGCATTTTCTCCTTTTCCCAGAATGTTTTCTACCCTTCACAAAACAAATTTCAAATTTTCAGTCACTTTTATTTTGTCGTCTGCAAATGCTTTTGATTTTGACAAGCCGAAAATATTGATAATGAGTTAACTCTACAAATGCAGGCATTTGCAGACGAAAAAAATTATGTTGACTGAAAAATTGTAATGTGTTCTTGGAGGATAAAAAACATTGTGGTAACCAGCATTTCTCCATTGACAACATTGTTTTCTTCCCTATTTAACTCTTTACCACACGACAAAATTTCAGACTGGTTCAGATTGAAAGCATTTGCAGACGACAAAATAAATGTGACTGAAAAATTGAAATTAGTTCTGGGAAGGGTAGAAAACACTGGGGGAAAAGGAGAAAATGCTGGTTACCAGCATTTTCTCCTTTTCCTATAGTGTTTTCCAAAGGTTTCTTTCTCAGGGGCGTCAAAAGTAGGGATTGTGTGGTAATGGGTTAAAGGAGGGTATTTAGAATTTTTACATCCCACCAAATTAAAAAATATATATATCACTGAAATTCATATGGAAAAAAAATGATACAAATCAACAATAATTAAGACTCATAAAAATTACAAAAATAAATTATTTTGTTCCCTTAACTCATTACAAAACGACAAAATGTTAGGTTTGTCCAAATCAAAACCACTTGCAAACGAAGTGGCTAAAATGGTGCAATTATGCTTTGATAGGGTAGAAAACTTCGCGGGAAAAGGAGGAAACGCTGGTTCCCACAACGTTTTCATAGGGTTTGTCCCACAGGGCCGTTAAAAGTCGTCATTGTGTGGTAAGGGGTAAAAGAGATAAGTAGGAAAAGAAGGAAATGGTTTTTGAGCAGTGATTCTTCTTTCTTTTGCTGCACTATAGAACAGGCCCGTCGGAAGGAAATTTCATTTGGTCCGGCCAGTTAGGCGAACGACGAAGTCGCGATGCCGTGCTAGGGGGGTCCGGGGGCATACTCCCCCGGTCATTTTAGCCACTTCGAAATTGTCGTCTGCAAATGCTTTCCATTTGAATAGGTCTGAAATTTTGCTGTGTGGAAACGAGTAAAACTTAAGGGTTTTAAATCACGGGACTGTTCTCTAAATGGGTAAAAACCATCACATTTTTACATATTTTTGTTTTCTCCTGAATATTTAACATTTATTTCAAACTAGAAATAACAAGGCCATCAACTTTTATTTACTATGAAAATATACAACATTTTGTCCCATTTCGTTATGTTTACACAGGTCACAAATTTCACTAGATAAAACAATGCGAACATCATCAACAAGTGTGTTTTCTCTAATCAGTATCTGTTTTCTCTCTCCGGTTTGTCAAAGCAATTACATTTATGATGGTTTCTAACCCGCTGTTAGATCTAATCATCACATCCCTTTACTCCTAATTATTAAACATTTTACCACACAATGCCGGCTTTTAACGAACCTGAATAAGAAGTCTTTTGAAAACATTAAGGAAAAACGAGAAAATTTCGGGAACAGCATTTTCTCCTTTTCCCACAACGTTTTCTACCCTCCACCCTATCTTACAAAATCGCACCATTGAAGTTCACTGTCATTTGCAAATGCTTTCAATTTGGACAGGTCGAAAATTTTGTCGTGTAGCAAAGGTTCAGAGACAAACTTGAACGCAGTTTCAGTCGACAACATTTACAACATAAAACTCAATGAAATTCGTCTATGACAAAGGCAGAAAAAAAATCGGAAAAGAAGCAAATGCTTGGCACCAGCACTTCCTTCGTGACTTGATGTTTTAGAAGCCACCTACCTCAATGTGTGTGTGTGTGTGTTTTTTTTTTTGGACAAAGTAAACCAGTGACCACCTGGCACGGCGGGGAATCACGTGACACAACAACAACAACAATGACCGTTATTTGAAAAAATTCCCCAACTTCAGGTAAGAAAATCTTCAATAATTCCGTTAATACGTGACCGATTGGAATTTGGTTTAAAGCAGAGAAGGCGGACGGACTCTAGGGATTTGCTTGATGTGTTAGATTTTTTAAACAACACCTGATAAAAAAGTTATTGACGAGCAAACAAATTATCCAGGGTAAAAAATTTGTTTGCTCGTCAATAACATTTTTATCAGGTGTTGTTTAGAAAATCTAACACGTCAAGCAAATCCCTGGAGTCCTTCCGCCTTCTCTGCTTCAAACCAAATTCCAATCGGTCATGTATTAAGGGAATTATTGAAGATTTTCTTACCTGAAGTCGGGGAATTTTTTCAAATAACGGTCATTGTTGTTGTTGTTGTGTCACGTGATTCCCCACCGTGACCTGGGGTCGACGTTATAAATTTTGCAACAGAACATCATGTACTTGTTGGGTTAAACCCATTACCACACACTCCCTTCCTTTGACAATCCTGAGAAAGAAGCCTTTAGAAAACATTGTGGGAAAAGGAGAAAATGCAGGTTACCAGCATTTTCTTCTCTCACAATGTTTTATATCCTTCACAAAATTTCAAATTTTCAGTCGCTTGTAGTTTGTCGTCTGCAAATGCTTTCGATTTGGACAAGCCCAAAAAATTGTCAGTTGGAAATGAGTTAACCCTTTCCCTACTAAATAAATTAAAACGTTTAAACCCTTTCGCAAACAATCCCTGGTTTTACGGGTCTAGAATTGTAGCCGCCTTTTGAAAACACTGTGGGAAAAAGAGAAAATGCTGGTAACCAGCATTTTCTCCTTTTCCCACAATGTTTTCTACCCTATCATAGACAGAAATCGTCTTTTAAGCAAGAGTTTAATTGTCGTCTGCTAAAGCTTTCAATTTGGTCTAGCCCAAAAGTTTGTCGTTTGGGATAGGGTTAAGCGGATTGTAAAGACTCGAATAATGTAATTTCAAATGCACCTTCGTGCATTCTGATCTTGATCTACACTGTCCACAAAAGGACAGTGAATCGTGCTTCGCAGCTTCAGGGTGGATTCTTCACCAATCGACAAAATATCTTCAAGACCAAGCCCTGTAACTTATAAGCAGAGGACGAATCAAAACCTGGCTTAATTAACTCTTTACCAAACGACAAAAGTTCAGACTGGTCCAAACTCAAAGCACTTGAAGACGACAAAATAAACGTAACTTTAAACTTGGAATTATTTTCCAGCAGGGTAGAAAACATTGTGGGAAAAGGAGAAAATGCTAGTAACTAGCATTTTCTCCTTTTCTCACAATGTTTTCGGAAAGCTTCTATCTCAGGGTCGTAAAAACCAGTGATTGTTTGGTGAAAACAAAATTTGTTCTAGATAAGGTACAAAACATAGGGGTCAAAGGAGAAAATGCTGATTATCAGCAGTACCACATTTTTCCCGCCATGTTTCATAAAGGCATCTTTCTCAAGGCCATTAATAATCGCATTATGGTAAGGGGATAAAATGAGAGTCTGGTTGTTGCATATTTTTAAAACGCCGGTGCACAATGTCGAGTAATAAACAATCTTCACGAAAAAGAAGCCCGCATTTTAATGACCCTGAGAAAGAGAGTTTTTGAAAACATTGAGGGAAAAGGAGGAAATGCTGTAACCAGCGTTTTCTCCTTTTTCTAAAATAATTACTGCCCTTTCAAATACAAATTTCAATTTTTGAGTCACATTTACTTTGTCGTCTGCAAAGGCGACTGCAAATGTTTTCAGTTTGAGCAGGCCTAAAATTTTTGCCGTTTGTTAAAGATTTAGGTGCACGATCGATCTTATAAGTTATTGTAATTTGTGTATTATATTATAGGATAATAAACAAAGGAAGTATACAGAAAATTCATTGTATTCGAAGGAAGGGGAAAAAAAAAGTTTATTTTAGTACTCATGGGATTCTTTCTTTGAAAGCAAAGAAGATATATTTTGAGAGCTTGTTAATTTCTTCCGAATTTTTTGATGACATGATTTGGATAAATTTAAAAATAGTCGGCCGTCTGCAATAATAGGGTTTTAAAAATCGATTTCTTAAGTTGCAATATTTTGGACATTCTAGTAAAAAGTGATATTCATCTTAAACTTTATTCAATGAGCAATTTTGGCATTTTCTTAGGTGTCTATCAATTCCCATCCTCGGATACCCCAGGGTCTCCCTATTTGCTACGCTACATCGACCCTGGGACAATAGACTAATAAAACTTTGAATCAGCCGCTGAAAATCGATACGAAACGTCATACCGTACAGTACACTCGCCCATCACAAAATGATGATAGAACCAATGAAAAGCCAGCATTCGGCCAGCGGTAAAGCGAGCCGCCGAAAATCGATACGAAACGTCATAGCGTACAGTACACTCGCCCATCACAAAATGATGATGGAACCAATGAAAATCCAGCATTCGGCCAGCGGTAAAGCGAGGGAAATTCAACTAATTGTCCCAGGGGTCGATGTAGCGTAGCAAATAGGGAGACCCCGGGGTATCCGAGGATGATCAATTCCATTGTGTCGTCCGGTTTCAATCGCAAGTTTGTGGACAGATAATCTGAATTTAGTTAAAGCATGTCTGAATATACGAAATAACATTAAAATTTGGATTCGTTTTTACACAATTTGCATGTACAAGTATCTACTAGTATTTATACAGACAATAGTTGTAAAATTGCTCCTGGCAAGGATTACCTGTAGCCGTATCTGTATCAATTCCCATTTGTCTGGACTGGTGTCAGTCCGTTAAATAGAGTCTTTTCATTAAAACAAAATCATCAAGTAATACTTCAAAAAGGAATCTCTGTGTTCTCAATGTTCTGATGTCTGTATTTCAGAAGAAGGGCAAGTAACAACACATATTTCTGTGACTTTGCTGTAGTTGTGCATGCGCAGATCCAGATATTTTTCTCAGGGGGGGGGGGGGGTTCCCACCAAAACTGCACTCATCTTATTATATGATACTTTGATTTCCGGATTTGAGTGGATGTTAGCCGTTTACACGAAAAATCAACGTTTCCAGTTCTAACCACGAGGAGGTCTCAACATTTAGAACCTTTTTTTTTTATTATTATTATTTATTAATTTTCACAAATCCGACAGCCTTATTTTTATCAAAATTCCAGGGGGGGGGGGGGGTCCGGACCCCCGGTCCCCCCTCTGGATCCGCGCATGTTGTGTACCTTATTTATTAGAATGACTAAATGCAGGGCCTGAATGCCAGGCTACCATTTGTCCTACATCTATATTTTGGTCTAAAATTGAAAGTGTGGGACGAATCGGACTAAACCTAATAAACAAGGTACACAACTATAGTAAACTCACATAAATAATGTGTTGTTATTTGCCTTTCATCTGAAATACAGACCTTAGAACATAGAGAACACAGTGTATTATTTTCTTTTGCAGTTTTACTTGAAGATATTTTTTTTTATGAAAATGCTCCACTAAACGGACTGATACTGGTCGGTCTAGTTGCTAAACAGCAAAATGGAATAAAATAAGATTTTACTGGTGTTAGTTTGGATAATATTATATTGAAATACTAGTACATTGTACTTCTTTGCGATCGATAAATATGCAATCGTGTTCTAACGATTTTTCGCTTGACTGAAACCACTGTCTGGCAAAAGGGGGTTAAATGGTTTGGTCTAGTTACACGCCATAAATGCACACACGCCATACGATGCTAACCAATACAATTCTCGTCATTTTCGCCACGCCCCACCTACATCCCATGGTGTGCCTATACAATTTTCACCCAATATGTACTAAAAACCAACCAGGAATCGCGTACGAGATTTAATCGCCGCCCATAATTTTTAAACTACGCCTTGATTCTCTGGCATGCGGTGACTGACACAGATTTATGACAAACTCTACTTGGCGTGTATTTAGCGTCAACCAGTATCTGACCGCAAAGCTCAGGTTGGAAGAGTTTTGAACATCAAGTCTTGGATCCCTTTAGGGTGTGGGTTCCAGATCAACGGCTGGATATCTGAAATTACTAAGATGAGACGTTACACAAAGGCCCCGTGTGACGATTTTTTACGTAGAGCACGGTAAAGAACCGGATGTAACATAGGATGGGTTTTGTCCCGTATCTTGCTCTACTCCACGTAACAAAAATGTTTTCAGAGGGTGTCGCGCATACATGACGATATTTAAACACAACTTTAATCATGACCGGGTGTACATGCATGTCCATGACGCGTAATACCAATCAAGTCACAAAATTATTATAGTCTCTATGCATGCACTTTGTCCAAACTGATTTCCTCCGTTTACGTCATGTAAGACAAGTTCGTCATTTCGAACTACATTTAAATTGTCGTCTGCAAATGCATTTAATTTGGAAAAGTATAAAATCTTTGTCGAGTGGAAAAAGGGGTAATCCTGCACTGAGCACCCATTTAAGAAAGACGGGAACAGCGTCTTCTCTTCCAGAGTGCCAGCGATTTATTTTCCATTTTCTTATCCAATTACCACACAATCTCTACTTTTGACGACCCTGAGAAAAAAGCCTTTAGAAAATATTGTGGGAAAAGGAAAAAATGCTGGTAACTAGCATTTTGTCCTTTTTCCCACAATGTTTTCTACCCTTCACAAAACAAATTTCAGATTTTCAGTCACTTTTATTTTGTCGTCTGCAAATGCTTTCGAATTGGACAAGCCTAAAATTTTGTCGTTCGGTAAGGAGTTATAAATACACTATCTTATCTACATAAGGATTTCAATATTTTTTGCTTGTGTTATTACAGGTTACAATTTCAATTGCTCTAAAAAAAGGTTGTAAAGTAAGGAATTATAGCCGATAAAACAAAGAACAGAGAGGGGGAAGGATAATGTCAGAATCAGATGTTTCTCACACAGATCTCCTCCCTCCCTGTGAAACTGGCTATCTATCACGATGCCTAATCATAGACAAATAATGCGAAATAAACATCTCATAAAGTATCCAAGAACCCTTGCCACCTCACGTGCACCCCTAAAATAAAAGTATCCATTAACCTGCAGGCGAAACACGAATTTGTAACGATATCGAAAAAGCATTCTGGAAAAAAATGTTGGTTAGCAATATTTACTCCATTACCCATGATGTTTTCAAAAGCCCACTTCTTCAGTTTCGTTGAATTGATTGGCGGTGTTTAACGCCGTTTTCAACATTATTAACCCATTACCACACTATCTTACTTTTGACGCTCCTGAGAAAGAAGCCTTTAGAAAACACTGTGGTTAAAGGAGAAAATGCTGGCATTTTCTCCTTTTGCCACAATGTTTTCTACTCTTCACAAAATAAATTTCAATTTTTCAGTCACTTTAATTTTGTCGTCTGCAAATGCTTTCGATTTGGACGAGCCTAAAATTTTGTCGTTTGGTAAAGGGTTAAATGTTCATCGCAGTGACAAGTTTCGTTGACACACGAACGAGCTTGCTTGAGCTGGAATTTTCTCCTTTTCCCAGAATGCTTTCTACTCTTCACAAAACAATTTTCAAATTTTCAGTCACTTTTATTTTGCCGTCTGCAATTGCTTTCGATTTGGACAAGCCTAAAATTTTGTCGTTTGGTAAAAAGTTAAATGTACATCGCAGTGACAAGTTTCGTTGACACACGAACGAGCTGGCTTGGGAGAAGGGTTTTCAGTCCAAAGGTAAAGAACGAAGATCTGGGAAAGGGTTTAATAGTCCAAACAAACCGTTTAATGAACGCCGACAGGGGGCCATTAGGGGTCACAAACAGCTCTGACAGTCTGGAATGTTTTCCTGAACCCTTAACCCTTTCCCAAACAATCCCTGGTTTTTACAGGTCTGGAATAGTAGCCTTTTGAAAACATTGTGGGAAAAGGAGAAAATGCTGGTAACCAGCATTTTCTCCTTTTCCCACAATGTTTACTACTCTATCATAGACAGAAATCATCTTTTCAGAAAGAGTTGAATTGTCGTCTGCAAAGGCTTTCAATTTGGTCTAGTCCAAAAGTTTATGGTTTGGGAAAGGGTTAAGAGTGTAAGTGCGACGCACTTACCTTTTGCAGGCAGTTTAGATTAAGATCAGACTGCACAGAACGTGCAATCTGATCTCGAATCTACACTGTTGGAGAAGGAGATGTTATTTTCCGAAACACGACTTTGATGTATCAATAATTTGGTGTTTACTGTCGAATTGTAAGTTTCATTTTGGTTATCTAGCAAAGTAAGGCTTAACGTAGTTAACCCTTTCCTAAACAATGCCTGGTTTTTACGACCCCGAGATGAAAGCCTTCTGAAAACATTGTGGGAAAAGGAGAAAATGCTGGTAACCAGCATTTTCTCCTTTTCCCACAATGTTGTCTACCTTTCCCAAACCAAATTTCAATTTTTCAGTCACATTTATGTTGTGGTCTGCAAATGCTTTCAATTTGGATCAGTCTAGAATTTTGTTGTTTGGTAAAGAGTTATATAGGTCCATGTTGATGGCCTCATGCTGGGTCTTTGGAAATATTGTTATTCATTGTATGAGAGATAGGGAAACAAAAGTCGAAAGAGGAGGAGGAGGAGGAGGAGAGAGAGAGAGAGAGAGAGAGAGAGAGAAGAGAGAGAGAGAGAGAGAGAGAGAGAGAGCTCTGTCTGCTAAAATGTGAATTTATATACTTTATTTTTTTCACTTGCAAAATGATACAGTCAGAGACAGAGAGAGAGAAAGAGAGAGATGTTGTCAAATCATTTATGATTTTAACTCTTTTACCACAGGACACAAGAGAACGGTCCAAACTGAAAGCATTTGCAGACGACAAAATAATAGTGACTCAAAAGTTGATATATGTATCCAGCAGGGTAGAAAACATTGTGGGAAAAGGAGAAAATGCTGGTTACCAGCATTTTCCCCTTTTCCCACAATGTTTTCAAAAGGCTTCTACCTCTGGGACGTAAAAACCAGGGATTGTTTGGTAAAGGGTTAGAAATGTTTAGCTCAACCCTTTCCCAAACGACAAAATTTTAGACTGGTCCAAGTCAAAAGCACTTGCAGACAACAAAATAAATGTTTCTCAAAAAGTAAAAATTGTTTCCAGCAGGGAAGAAAACATTGTAGGAAAAGGAGAAAATGCTTGTCACCAGTATTTTCTTCTTTTCCCACAATGTTTTTAAAAGGCTTCTCTCTCAGGGCCGTAAAGACCAGGGATTGTTTGGTAAAGGGTTAATTCTGAATTTGGGGACGCAATTTCCATTTAATGCAACATGATGCGGTCAGTCAGAGAGGTGGGGAGGAGAAATAGAGAGTTGCTATTTTGCAGAAATGTTTTCTACCATATTAGAGAACATAATTATAAAAATATATGTCGTCCGAAACTGCTTTCAGAACCTAAATTTGTCGTTTAGTAAACGAGTTAATTAATGTTTTGCAAAACTCATCATTCTGCAGCAACTTTGTAGCAAACGTGATAAGGCTGGCCATGTGGTCATGTTATCGTTCGCAGGCCAAAAGTAAACAAAGTTGTTGTTGTTGAAATGCATTTGAAATTCTAACATGACACGCGACTTTGGCTCTATAAACACAGTGCAAGGAAAACGTGGTAAAATCTGCGACAATCCATGTAGAGTGACGTCTTATTTCATGCTTTCCGGTAGGATATCGAGAATTGGCAGTGAAAATATTTTTCGATCTTACACTGGTACCACCAGTGAAAATACCGATTTTCACGTTCTTGTTGCCTAGGTAAATTGCACGTGCCTAACAACTAGATGG
Source organism: Tridacna crocea (assembly GCA_943736015.1). NCBI lineage: Eukaryota > Metazoa > Mollusca > Bivalvia > Cardiida > Cardiidae > Tridacna > Tridacna crocea. Next base: position 52,604,431 of record OX031064.1, on the reverse strand, counting down.
GAAATATGACGTCATATACCTTACATTTCACGCGCTTGACGTAACGTTGCTATGCGGGAGGGGTACGCCACGGGGAATAAGGGAAAAGAACTGTACTGAATTTTGATAAAGCTCCTCCCAGAAAGGGTTAAAAGCATAAAATAAATAGAATATTTGTTTTTTTTTTCGGTGTAAGATCGAAATTTATTTCATCTCGTGAACACCATCGGTAATATTTTCACTCGTGGCTGCGCCACTCGTGAAAATATTACCGATAGTGTCCACTCGATGAAATAAATTTCGATCTTACACCGAAAAAAACAAATATCCTCTATATCCTATATCGAGTGACGTCATTCAATGAGTGAGTTATTCAGTGGAACATAATCTTCATCCGCGTTTTTACTCTTAGTTTGACTTTGTTTTCCTTTCATAAAGAATTGGCCATGTTAGAATCGAAATAATCTTCTTTCTATCGTGGTATATCGTTCAATAAACCACGGTTGTGAGTTATGAGGCACAATAAATAATCCACGAGGTATCGCCCTCGTGGATTATTTATTGTGCCTCATAACTCACAACCGTGGTTTATTGAACGATATACCACGATAGAAAGAAGATTATTTCTTAATTATATCATATCATCAGAGCTCAAGATAAGAGGGAGTGATGGTATTCTAAATCCATTATTTCTCTTCCAAACCATATGTTGTGGGTACTCATTAGAATCGTCTCGACGAGACGATTCTAATGAATACCCATAACACAGGGTTTAGTTGAGAATAATGAATATTTTCAATTTTGAAATCAAAATCATTCCCTCTTTCTGGAGCTCTGATATACCTACCATTTAATAATAGGGAAATCATTGTGAAATTGACAATCTGCCATAGTACGATCGCTCAAAGTGTTAGCTGTTAACTCTTATCCTGCTAAATAACTAAAATGAAATTTTCAATTCGATATTAAAAACCCCAAAATTGTTATTTCAAAGGTATGTTGAAGGGAATAAAATCTTCAGATCGGACAGCGTGGATCCAAGATCAGACTGCACGTTCTGTGCAGTCTGATCTTGATCTACGCTGTCCGCAAAACGTCTTTGAGTCGCGATAAGCAGCCAAAGCGTTAAAAGAGAAATTATATGTACATGTAATTTCAAAACTAGCTTAAAACCTGCCAAGTAACCGAGTTTAGTTTACTTTTTGTCTGATTTTAGAGATGATCGTTTCTGCCAGCGACTAACACAAGGTCCGACCACACAATGTATCCCCGTAATGCCATATAAATAAGGCAAATGGTCACAAAATTATTGATTCATAAGATCCATTTTTGTTTAACAACAAACCGAATCATGAAGCAGATAAGTCCATTGACATGCTAAAGTTTCAATCTGCGCGGACTGTTGGATAGTTGTAATGACCGTCATAATATAACTACATTTGTGTTGGTAACGGCGTTAAACATCATGTTAGTTATCAGGGGGTGTTATTAAGTAGGCCCGCAGAAAACTCTGGTTGCCACGGCAACAAAAACTGAAAAAATCAAAGCGTTGAGAACGCTGAAGTGGTATTTGTCGATGAAACCCATTGTGTGGAATTAATAGTTTGAAAGAAACAGAGACATATTGTTCAAATATTGCCTTAAAAGTCAACCCACTAAGCAAATGAATACCTTTTTTGGTTGAAGGGAGAGTACTCATGACAAAGTTTGGTTTATTTTTGTACACGTGGTCTCCCTTTGATCATTAGGAGGAAGCAGGAGTAACGCCTCTTGACAGTAGGATGCATGACGAATAGAGAGAAAAATGCTGTTGATATATCAAACAAAATGAAGTCTGTTCCTGAAAACCATAATTTTGAAATACTAGTATCTCTACCCTTTTACGTTTAATTTCCAACATTATAATCAATTACCTCGATCTATAAATATTCAAGATTAATGAAATGGAGTAGCGCACAGTCATAGAACGAACAAGCCATGGAACGAATTGGTTTTGGAACGAAAAAGCCTGGGATAAGTAGGCAAATTTATATCATTGCGCCAATAAAGGGCTATGGGCGAGAGAAGCTATTTTCAATAAAATAATAGTATCTTTAAACCCTAACCTAATGTATTTTAATATGCCATTTCAGATTACATATCTGAGTGCCACCGAAACTCATTTGCCTCAGAAAAATGAGTTTAACAGGGTTATTTCCTTTGGCTTTGCACAAAATAAGATACATAATCATCAAAATTCAATCTTGAACTCATAGTGGTATTGTCTTTGACAAATACCACAAAAACTAACATTTCTAAAAATCTTCTTCTCTGAAACCACAGGGCCTGGGCTACTGAATTTGGCATGTGGTTTTATCTAATGGACCTTTAACAAGTTTCTTTATATTATAGACCTAGGGTCAAAATTGGCTCCATTCCAGGGATCACAAGGATAACATTGGCTTCCATACAATTGTAGTTACTTCAATTTTTACATGAATCAAGGGAAGTGACTCTTTTTTATAAAAGATAAAGTTTGTTACTATTTACCTCCCTTGACTATCAAGCTGCAGTGATATATGATTGGTGCCCGATATTCAATTTGTGTGGTAAAGGGTTAAAAAGCCAGTGGGCCAATACAGGGCCATCATGGCCCTCTTGTTTTATCATTGCCACTGGTTACCCAAATGGGCAAAGCCCCCCTGACGGCTATAAGTATTGTTCAGGGGGTTAGTGCAGATACATGGTGAAAACCATCCTAAGTTATGCCTGGTTCTCTAACGATTTTCGGTCTATAGTATAGTGCCATCACCTGGAACCTCAGTTTAACATGTCATTTTGTAAGACTATTAGACTCATTGGGCCCATGCTCGCCCAGTTTTGTATTATTTTGTTGTTGACCAATAAAAGAAGATCAAACTTTCCAAAAGTTTGTGTTGTTGATGTTGTTTATGGTCCGCTGTCTGCGCATGTCATATTCTTTGAAGATTCGATTTGTCTTATATGACGCATCACTCTCCCCGATTTTGGGGAGACTATATAGTAGTACCCGCTATGAAGTAGCAACGGAGAAAATGGCTTTTATGAATATGTTTGAGGAAAAATCAGGCCTGTTTTAGCTCCAGATTTCACTAAACTGCCGATCATAGCTGCATAAATCGCACCAGGCAGCGTTTTATTGAGTAAACGTTTATTTTAGTATAAAATTCAAATTCTAACATGACACATGACTTTGGCTCTATAAACACAGTGCAAGGAAAACATGGTAAAATCTGCGACAATCCATGTCGAGTGACGTCATCCTATATCGAGTGACATCATTCAATGAGTGAGTTATTCAATGGAACATAATCTTCATCCGCGTTTTTACTCTCAGTTTGAACTTGTTTTCCTTTCATTAAGAATTGGTCATGTTAGAATCAAAATAATCTTCTTTCTATCGTGGTATATCGTTCAATAAACCACATTGTGAGTTATGAGGCGCAATGAATAACCCGCTCTGGCTATCGCCCTCGTGGATTATTTATTTTGCCTCATAACTCACAACTGTGGTTTATTGAACGATATACCACGATAGAAAGAAGACTATTTCTTCATCAGGTAGGAAAGTAGTCCAGTTCTGTACCCAGGATCCAGGTAAAGAAGAGGACAAAAAAGATATCAAAACAGAATACATAGAACAGTGACGTTTTGAATCGAAATGTAAAAAAGTTATTTATATTAACAAGTTTATGTATATTACGTATACGATTGTAGATATAGCCTTACCATTTTCAAGAGGCCTGTTTGATATGAATGAAAATGTATTGAGAAAAGCTACAATACAATTATGGACAAAAGAAAACCTTGGAAAGAAAAAAAAACATCCCCTGAAGAAATATGAAAACATAAAAGCTGAACTAAGAGTTGTAAGGTTGTTTTTAATTTTTTTCTTTTGTTCATCAGGTATTAATACCATAAGCAATTGAATAGATACAGAAATCCTTTACCAAATAATCCAAAGTTTAACCCATTACCACACGAGAAAATTTTAGACTGGTCCTAACTGAAAGCATTTGCAGACGACAAAATAAAGGTGACTGAAAAATTGAAATTTGTTCTGGGAAGGGTAGAAAACACTGTGGGAAAAGGAGAAAATGCTGGTTACCAGCATTTTCTCCTTTTCCCACAGTGTTTTCAAAAGGCTTCTTTCTCAGGGGCGTCAAAAGTAGGGATTGTGTGGTAATGGGTTAAACAACCCCTGGGGAGTACGCTTTTTGGGAAAAGGAGAAAAAGCTTTCTACTTTTTCAAAGCCAAATCTCATTACCAGTCACATTTAAATTGCAATGCTATCATTTTGAAAGAATCCAAATTTTCGTTGCATGGTAAAGATATTACTTGAAAATGAGGTTGGTTTTAGATACCAGTCTTAATTGGTAGAGCCATTTTTACTCCACAATGTTTTTGCATTATAATACTATTGTTGCATCCAACAATCTCTCCTTTTCCTTCAATGTTTTCAACAGCCTTTGACCTCAAAGTCAGTTAATTCATTACCAAACAACAAAATCAAACAACAAAATTTTGGGTTTGTCCAAATCGAAAGCATTTGCAGATGACAAAATAAAAGTGACTGAAATTTGAAATTTGTTTCGTGAAGGATAGAAAACATTGTGGGAAAAGAAGAAAATGCTGGTTACCAGCATTTTCTCCTTTTCCCACAATGTTTTCTGAAAGGTTTCTTTCTCGGGGTCATCAAAAGGAGGGATTGTGTGGTACAGGGTTAAACATGGAAAGCAAATAACAAATTTTATAATGTGTCCAAATTGAAAGCATTTGCAGACAACACAAATGATACCTAAAAATTGAAATTTATTAGACAAGTAGAAATCATAGTGGGAAAAGGGGAAAATGCTTGTAACTAGCATTTTGTAATTTTCCCACATTGTTTTCTACTCTTCTAAAGTCAAGTTTCAATTTTTGAGTCACATTTATTTTGTCATCTGCATTATGCTTTCAATTTGGACTAAATTTAAATCTAAAATTTTGTTGTTTAGTAAAGAGTTAATCAAGAAGTTTGTGGGGCATCTAGAGTTAATATGTAATAAGTCACTTCCTCATTTCCATCTGGTTTAATGATGGAATAGACTTTGGTGTTTTCAGGAAGAGTTCCGTCAGCAGAAAGTAACACTTCCTGTGCATGGTCCATCTCAGTGAAGATAACATCTCCCTCTCCCTGAGTACCCTCTGCAATTGCTATTTCCGCTATATCTGTGATTTCATTTATCTCCTCCGCCTGCGTCCCTTGCACAACCACTTCACCATGAGCTATGCCAGATGTAATCTCTGCCAGTTGTTCTGCTGAGAGAATGATCTCACCTCCGTTAAATTCTTGTGCAATCACTTCTTCTACCTTTGGACCAAGATTTACATCTGAATTTTGGGTATTTTGTTCAATCTTTCCTGATTTTTCTTTGCCTGTAAAACTGCAGTCTTCTTCTTCTATATAGTCATACTGATTCAACAAATCGTCTACGCTATAAGCTTGACTTGCATTAAGTTTATCCTCCTCCTCAGCTTTAGTATTTCTATTATTCCTGGGTGCCACAAATTCTGATGCAAGGAAATGGCTACTATTTTCTTTGTGGTAAAATAATCGTTGATAATTATTAAACGTCATTCCACACATTTCACAGGGAAATTTAGCATCATTTTCATGAGTATGATAGTGGAAGATAATTTCTGCAGTGAGGAAAGACTGTTTACAAATGTTACACTCTAATTTAGATTTCACATCAACAGAATCCAAACACTCAGAGCAGTGGGTCAAAAATGGAAAAAGGCTTAGAAAACCAGCTTTGCAGTCTGGTTTAGGACACTGAAAAGGAAATGTTTTGCAATGTATTTTCATATGTCTGTGTAAATTTCCCTTACTTTTGAACATTTTATCACACAGTGTACATTTCAAATGTGCCTTACCATGATGAAGAAGATGGTCCTTAATATGTCCCAGTTGTCTGAATTTCTTATCACAAAGTCTGCACTTATATGGCTTCGAATTGGCATGAAGCCGCATATGTGTTCGTAAAGCAGCACTAAGTGTAAACCCACGCTTGCATATATGACACACAAAAGTCTTATCTTCCTCTTTAATGTGTATCAGACGTACATGTCGATGTACAGATTTCAATTTACTAAATCTTTTCTCACATACGCCACATTTGTATGGCAGGCCGGATGGATGTTTCTCATCATAAACCTCCACCCCTTTAAAAAGTTCCATCATTTTGGAATGTGACAGTCCTTTCTCTTTCTCGTCTCTTGATAAGTCAAGTATCTGATGGCTGCTTTTGTGTTTTTTAAAAGTGGCAACTTCGTCAAATGTCAGGTCACAATGCGGACATTTATAAATGTCCTCTCTCCTATGATCGCGCATATGCCTTTTTAACCTCAGCTCAGATGGGAATGTTTTACCACATATGTGACAAATGGTTGGCATTCTGGCTTTCATCTTTTTTGCTTTGACATTGTTACTAATTGCGCTATCTGGATAGCTGGCCTTGAAGTGGTCAAAATGTTTCATTCTCAAGTGCTTTCTAACTGTTTTTTCATCCAGGTATCTGAAACATAAACCTTCAAGTTTTTAACCCTTTACCAAACAATCCCTAGTTTTCATGACCCTGAGAAAGAGGACATTTGAAAACATTGTGGGAATAGGAGAAAATGCTGGTAACCAGCATTTTCTCCTTTTCCCACAATATTTTTTACCCCTCCCAAAACAAACTTCAATTTTTGAGTCACATGAATTTTGTTGAATGCAAATGCTTTCAATTTGGACAAGTCTAAAATTTTGTCATTTGGTAAACACCTCTTCAAGTTGATTCCTGTTGCAATGACTGTTATGGATCCTCTGAAAGAAATTGAACATGGTAAGAATATCAACAAAGTAGCCCTTTCAGTGTCTAGAGGCAAACCCAATACTTTACCAATTGAGCTATCAGGGTCAGCCTGTAAGAGGTTAATTCCTTACCAGATGTCAAATTTATAGACTGGTCCAAATTGAAAGCATTTGCAGAAAACAAACTTAATGTGACTCAATCGCTGACATTTGTTCTGGAAAGAGTAGAAAACATTGTGAAAAAAGGAGAAAATGCTAGTTACTAGCATTTTCTCCATTTCCCACATTTTCAAAAGCTTTCTTTTTCAGGATTGTGTGGCATAGGATTAACATGAATACTCCTGCAGATGACATTCTTCATTTTACAGTAAGCTGCGTTTGAAAATATTATCACAAAAGGAGAACTGCTTGTAATTTCTGATTGATCTTTCAACCACAAAAATGTAAAGGTATGCCAAATTAAACTTCATCACCTGAGTGACTCACCTGGGTCTATTGACCAAACATGAACCATTTTCAATCTAGTTTCCCAGTGACCTGGTTTTTTTTTTTTTTTTATCAGACATTACCTATTATCAAACACTTTTGAGATATCAATAAGACAAACATTCTGACCAAGTTTCATGAGCATTGGACTGAAAATGTGGCCTCCACAGCATACAAAAGGTTTTTCTAAGATTTGACCAAGTGACCTAGTTTTGGACCCACAATTACCCATTATCAAACTTTATTGAGACATCACCAAAACAAACATTCTGACCAAGTTTAAAGAGTATCAGGCAGAAAATGTGGCCTCTAGAGTGTACACAAGGTTTTTCTAATATTTGACCCAGTGACCTAGTTTTTGACTCCACATGATCCATTTTCAAACTCATTCAAGGTATCACCAAGACAAATATTATGAACAAGTTTCAGAAGTATCAGAATGAAAATGTGTCCTCCAGAGCATACTCAAGGTTTTTATAACATTTGACCTATTGACCTAGTTTTTGACCCAACATGACCAATTTTCAAACTCATCCAACATATTGTCAAGGAAAATATTCTGACCAGTTTTCAAGGGTGTTGGACTGAATATGTGGCATCGAGAGCGCATACAAAAGGTTTTTCTAAGATTTGACTTGGTAACCTAGTTTTGGACCCAACATGACCCATTTTCAAACTCGGCCGAGACTTTATCAAGGCAAACATTCTGACCAACTTTCATGAGTATCGGACTGAAAATGTGGCCTCTAGAGCGTACACAAGGGTTTTCTAAGATTTGACCTAGTGACCTAGTTTTTGACCCGGCATGACCCAATTTCAAACATGTCCAAGATTTTATTGAAGCAAACATTCTGTCCAAGTTTCATGAGTATTGGACGAAAAATAAGGCCTCTAGAGCGTACACAAGTTAAAAAGTTGATGACGGATGATGCACGATGGACACAGCACTATCACAATAGCTCACTCTGAGCACTTTGTGCTCAGGGGAGCTAAAAATGCTGGTTACCAGCATTTTCTCCTTTTCTCATAATGTTTTTTTTACCCTAGTAGATGTCATCATTTGAGCTACATTTAATTTGTTGAAAGTTTGTTGTTTCATAAAGAGTGAAAGTTCATATTACATGTACAACTATTGTTGCCTTGACAGCCTGAGTAGAGTAGATCAGACTGAACAAAATGCAAAGTCTGATCTTTCATCTAAATTTGTCTGCTTTGGTTAAACTCTACAGGCAAAGGAAACCTTATATTACAAATTACTGGGTTCCTTTTCTTGACAGAAAATATCTGTTGGGTTAACTCTTTACCACACAAAAAAAATTTAGACTGGTCCAAATTGAAAGCATTTGCAGACGACAAAATAAAGGTGACTCAAAAATAGAAAATTGTTCTGGTAAGGGTGGAAAACACTGTGGGAAAAGGAGAAAATGCTGGTTACCAGCATTTTCTCCTTTTCCCACAGTTTTTTCAAAATGCTTCTTTCTCGGGGGCGTCAAAAGTAGGGATTGTGTGGTATTGGGTTAATGATGTTTCCAAGGACTAAATCATGCTTATCGCCAAAGTTTCACACAGTTGTTTTCAAAGTCCTCCACCATTAATTTCTTCACATTGTTAAAATTTTCTCTGAAGTTGTAAAAAAAAATTGCACTTGTGATAAGAACATACCTGTTACCACAAACTTCACACTGAAAAGGTCTTTGCCCAGTATGGGTTAGCATGTGTATGTCCAATCTTGACTGTTCTAGGAATTCTTTCCGACAAACTGAACACTTGACATTTGATTTCTTGTGGGAGCTCAGATGTTTGAACAGGGCACTCTTCCTTCCATAACATGTCTTGCACAGCCCACATGCAAAAGGGTGTTTTGCTGAAATATAAAAAGGAGCCAGAATCTTGCTTGAGCGCCTGTATCACTCCACAGGCCTGATTTTTCTGTAATGGTGAAGAGAAGTTTTTAACAATTACCTTTCATTCCTGCATTTTAGGTCACTGAAGAAAAAAAGCTATGAAAAACATTGTGAGAAAAGAATAAATAATAGTGACCTGCATTTTCTTAGTTTTACACAATAATTTCTACCCTTTTTGATACAAGTTTTACTAATTTGATGACACTATCCAATTAGCGGTTTGGGAGGAGAAGATTTTTAAAGGTTTTTTACTATAGTTGCCATGGCAACCAGAATTATTCATGGAACACAATTATTGAAGGAATTTGAAAGAGGACCACCTAAGAAACATTCCTGTGAAATTTGGTAAAAATCCAGTCAATCGTTTCTGAGGAGAAGTTTTTTAAAGAAAAAGTTTACAGATGCATGGATGGACAAACGGACGGATGGACACACGAAGGACACAACACCATGACAATAGCCCACTGGCTGTTGGCCAGTGGAGCTAAAAAGTGCTGACCAAGGTCAGCCTGCCCAGTCTGCTCAGGCTAACCTGGGCCGAAACATTTCTTTATTGGTCAATTTTCTATGTGGCTCGTGACACATGAAAAGGGGCATTCAGACATTTGTGTTAACCGTCATCTTGGATCAGCCTGCACAGTTTGCGCAAGTCTGCTAAGGAAAAAAATCTAATGTAGAGTGCGGCCTTGGATTAGCTTGCATGTACTGCGCAGGCTGACCCGAGACAACACTTTACGCAAATGTTGGAATGTCCCTTTTCATGTGTTGCAACCCATATGTCCAAAGACAATTTACCTTATAATTCTGTTGGTAGTCGGACAAAAGGGTTTATGAATCAATAATTAGGTAATGACTGGAGGCATCGTATATTGTAGATGCAATAAACCATTACCACACAATCCGTAATTTTGACGCCCCTGAGAAAGAAGCCTTAGAAAACACTGTGGGAAAAGGAGAAAATGCTGGTAACCAGCATTTTCTCCTTTTCCCAAATGTTTTCTACCCTTCACAAAACAAATTTCAAATTTTCCGTCACTTTTATTATGTCATCTGCAATTACTTTCAATTTTGACAAACCTAAAATTTTGTCGTTTGGTAATGGGATAAGCCCTCTTTAACAAGAGCATTGTTCTAATAAATTAGCTTTGTCAGCGGGAGAAAGTGATCTATGGGTAGTCTGCCTGCCTCTTCTATCAAATGTTCCAGGTTTGATAACCTTGAGGGGCAAAGTCAACCATTGTAACAATGATCTATCCACACCACAGCCAAACTTCTGATTAACTCCTAAACCAAAAGATGAAATTTTAGACCAGTCCAAATTGAAAGCATTAGCAGACAACAAATTGTATGTGACCCAAATGACCAATTTCCGTCCTGATAGAATAGAAAACATTGAAAGAAAAGAAAAAAATGCTGGTGACCATGATTGTGTGGTAAAGATTACAAGGTCTCCAAAAAGCTACCTTTGAGAATGATAGATGTAACCTTAAAGGACTTATTTAGGATGAAAACAGCATTTTCTCCTTTTCCTGCGATGTTTTGTACCATAACAAAGGAAGATATCATCATTTGTTTACTTATCTTCATATGCTTTCAATTTCGATGCATCCAAAATTTTGTCATTTGGTAAAGGGTTAATGGAACAGATGTATGATTAGATTGCCATGAAATTGAAGTCTGATCTTAGATATACAGCCTATGGCAGATCATTGTAAGTTTGCCTGCTACACTCATAGTTCAGGAGAGACCAAAAACCTACACATAAAGTCTTTTGGATATAAACATAGTGTATATGTAGCTGGTAGTGTGTTACTGAATGCCATACAACCAAGTTCTATATTCTTAACCCATTACCAAACGACAATATTTTAGACTGGTCCAAATTGAAAGCATTTGCAGATGACAAAATAAAAGTGACTGAAAATTCGAAATTTGTTTTGTTAAGGGTAGAAAACATTGTGGAAAAAGGAAAAAATGCTGGTTACCAGCATTTTCTCCTTTTCCCACAATGTTTTCTAAAGGCTTCTTTCTCAAGGGCGTAAAAAGTAGGGATTGTGTGGTAATGGGTTAACCCTTAACAACTTTGGTTACCATAGCAGCCAGGGTATAATCATCAAGATCAGACTGCACAAAACTTGTAGTCACATCTTTGATCTACATTGTGCACTTTGCTCAGACATTCTGGGGAAAAGCAATAAAAAAACTGCTACCAATTAGGTTTGATTTGTAGCATGAAAATGTATGTTTGGTTCATTCTTTAAGAATTGATAAAACTCCAATTCTACTGTTCAAGATTATAACAATTCCAGTTTCTGGGAACCTTCTTCTACTTAAACTATCAAGATCTGGTATAAATTTTTGAAGATTACATGAAAAGTTTTGAAAATTATGCCTGTAGTAACTTTTTATACCGCAAAGTAATACACTTATACATAATGAAGGAATTTACAGACAAAAATTCAAATGTTTGTCAAATCTTATAGAAAAGATTGTACGAAAAAAAAATGCTGGTTACCAGCATTTTCTCATTTTCCCGTATTGTGTAGGAAAAACATTTTCTTCAGGGTCAATAAAACTGAAATTTCATAAGTAAAGAATTGATTATCAGAACTCCAGATAAGAGGGGGTGATGGCATTCTAAATCCTTTATTTCTCTTTCAAACCCTATGCTGTGGGTACTCATTAGAATCGTTTCAATGAGACAATTCTAATGAGTACCCACAACATAGGGTTTAGTGGAGAATTATCAATATTTTCAATTTTGAAATCAAAATCACTCCCTCTATCTGGAGCTCTGGATAATAAAAAGGCTTGAACCAAATCGTGTCAACCTACCATGTTTTGAGTTGAGATGTTGAATTAATTCATCATTCGTATCAAAGGTGACGTCACAGACATCGCATGTCTTTGCTCTCTCACTGATAAGCGATCCTGGCTCTCTGTTCACCGACCGTAAACAAGCATATCTGTCCTTGATGTCCAGCTCTTTGAACTCATTTTTATGGTTTTCTGACAGTAAAGGAAAAAGACAAATCATTGATTTTGTGACATATTAGTATTCAATTTCATGTCTTCTAACTGATTTCGATATGGACAAGTACAATGTATTCAACTCTTTACCAAACGACAAAACTTTGGACTGATCCAAATTGAAAGCAGTTGCAGACGACAAAATAAACATAACTCAAAAATAGAATTTTTTTCCAGCAGGGAAGAAAACATTGTGAGAAAAGGAGAAAATGCTGGTAACCAGCATTTTCTCCTTTTCCCACAATGTTTTCAAAAGACTTCTAACTCAAGGTCGCTAAAGTCAGGGATTGTTTGGTAAAGGGTTAATTTCATGTCTTCTTATTGTTTTCCATATGGATAAGTCTTGTGAAGTTTGTCTTTAAAATAGAGTTAACCCTTCACCAAATGACAATTTTTGACTCATCCAAATTGCAGACAATGAATGCCACTCAAAAACTGTTATTTTTCTTGGGGAGGGTACACAACATTGTGGGAAAAGGTAACCAGCATTTTCTCCTTTTCTCACAATGTTTTCAAAATGCAAAAGTCCAGTAATAATTAGTTTGTTGTCTGCATTTGCTTTCAATTTGGATGACTCAAAATTTTTTCCTTCTGTAAAACAGTTTAGGCTGTTGACTCTTTAAAACACACACAAAATTCTAGACTCGTGCAATTCGAAAACATTTGCAGACAACATATTAAACACGGCCCATACAATGAACTTTGTCTTTGAAAAGGTAAAAAATATTGTGAGAAAAGTTGAAAATGCTTGTTACCAGTATCTTCTATATGTTCAACCATTTTTCTCAAAAGTAAAAAGGGATATTTACACCCAGGACTCATCAACAAGAGGACCATGATGGTCCTATATCGCTCACCTGAGTACCAAGCAGTAAAGATTTACAATGAAGATAAATACCAAATATCGAAGTGCAAGGCCAAAGCTTTAGGTCTTCTTGGTTTAGATTAGAAGATAATCTTTCTTAACCAAACCCGGTTATATAAATATTTAAGAGAAGTTTGAATGATATTTGTCCAATAGTTGTTGAAAAATAGGGAGAACAAGAAATTTCATCAAAGGAAAATGACTTTGTAAAAATTCAATGAACTGTCACCAAAATATAATATGCACATTCTTGCTTGGCACCGAGTCTCTCTAAAATTTGAATGAAATCTGTCCTGTAGTTGTTGAGAACAAGCTCTGACATGAAAATGCTACAGAAAGACTGATGGATGGATGGATGGATGGACCAACAAGCTGACTCCTATATACCTCCAGAACAGAGTTTTGAAGGAATAATAACAAAGCCCTAGGCCTTTTGGTGTGTGGCAAAAAGTTGCCTGATTTGAGCCCTTATGGTTTGGGACAAGAAGATTTTTAAAGATTTCCTTCTTTATCTCTATGTGAAATCCGAGAACCCACAACATAGGGCCATTTTCAAACTAGGGCCATAATTTGAAGTATTTTGGTAGAGGGTCACTAGATGATGCTACATGCCAAATATGAAAGCTCTAGCCCTTACGGTTTGGGACAAGAAGATTTTTAAAGATTTCCTTCTTTATCTCTATGTGAAATCCGAGAACCCACAACATAGGGCCAATTTCTACACTAGGGCCATTATTTGAAGTATTTTAATAGAGGGCCACTAGATGATACTACATGCCATATATGAGAGCTCTAGCCTTTATGGTTTGGGACAAGAAAATTTTTAAAGATTTCCTTCTTTATCTCCATGTGAAATCCAAGAACCCACAACATAGGGCCATTTTCAACACTAGGGCCATAATTTGAAGTATTTTGGTAGAGGGTCACTAGATGATGCTACATGCAAAATATGAGAGCTCTAGCCCTTACGGTTTGGGACAAGAAGATTTTTAAAGTTTTTTCTCTCAGTTGCCATGGCAACCAGAGTTCTCCATGGAATTCAAATCTTTGAAGCATTTTGAAAGTGCATCACCTAAGGATCATTTCTGTGAAGTTTCACTGAAATCTGTTGGGCTGTTTCAGAGGAGAGGAATTTTTAAGTAATTGTTCACGGACGGACGGCTGGACGGACGGACGGACCACCTAATTGAAACAAAGGGCCAAATTTCAAAGGGCCATTTATGAGGGGCCATTAAAAAATATTCGACTGAAATGAAACGACATGACACTGAACAAGGGGCCAAAATTGACGGCCCCTTACTACATAACAAATATTTGAAAACTGACAAAGAGAAAACTTGGACGGAAACAAAAACAACACAATTTTTCAGTAATTATCTCGCCTTAACCCAAACTCATCCAAGTGTTTGCCTAGTCCACCATTCCAAGTTTGGTGAAGATGCGGTCAAAAAAATGCTGGACCTTTTTGTTTAAGTTAGTTTAATTCCATATTTAACTTGAAAACCTAAAGGATTGGAGAACAAGAATTGTCAGAAAGACAGCTCGATTGACTATTCTGATGCTGGATAGTAAAGAAAGCAAATTTATAAGATGGAAAAAAGGGAAAAAATCGCACTCAAACGTCTAAAATCCAAGTGAGACAAAAGTAATATGCCCCCAATGTGCAAAGTTTCAAAGATATAGCTTGAGTATTTACAGAATGTGAACATAGATTTGATGTCGACTAAAATTCCGGAGGTAAAAAAAAAAGGGTAAGAATTACACTAAAAAGTATAAAATCCATGTGAGGCAAAGAAAATTCGGCCTACATCCTTGTATTTAGGTCCCAAATGTATGTGCAAAGTTTGAAATCCATAGCTTCAGTAGTAACAGGTTTGATCTTTTAAACAAAATTTTCTATGTCTAAAAAGGGTCAAAATGATACTAAATTTCATGTTAGAGTAACAATACTTTGCCAAGGTTCTTGTTTAATGGTCAAAAATGCATATGCAAAGTTTCAAAGCCATAGCTTCAGTGCTTACAGAGTAGTAACAAAGAAATGATTTTGCATACAAAATTCTAAGTAAAAAATAAAGGGTAAAAAGAAGAGTAAAATGTCTAAAATCCCAGAGTAGCAAAATTTGGCCTAAGTCCTCGTGTAATAGTCTCAAATGCATGTGCAAAGTTTCTAAGCCATAGGTGGAGTAGTTCCAGAGTAGTAAGAGAAAATTAGCTTGCACACAAAACTTTAACCAGAATTTTCTAAGTCCAAAAAGGGTTGAAATCGTATTAAAATCAAAGTCTGAGTAACGAAATTTGGTCTAGAAATAGGTATTGGGGTCAAAATGCATGTGCAAAGTTTCAAAGCAAAAGCTTGAGTAGTTATAGAGATATGATGAGGTTGCACCAAAAACTTTAACCATGGGGTATTACACAGATGCCAGGGCGAGTGGGTAGGCTCTACTATTCTTCGAATAGTCAAGCTAAAAACAAATTATGAAGTTAAAGTTTAGTTTCATACCCATGCCAGTGTAGACCTGAAGAGCTACAAAGTTGGGTTTAAGGCCGCCAAGGGAATATTTCTTGGCTCAGTGCGAAACAGTTGTAACTCACGAAATAAAGGAGATACAACTGTTTCCCACTGAGCCATCGATTTCATTTGTTTGCAGAAGATGTCTACTCGAGACAAATACTAACTAGTACAGTCAAACCTCAGTAGCTCGAACACGGGAACCTTCGAACACTACCGAAAATTCGAACAAGAATCTCGGTCCCGACAAAAAATGCTCTTAATTCAGCGAGTTCGACTTCGGAAAACTCGCACACCGTGAAACTCGAACTCTCGAACACATTTCATGGTCCCAAAGGTAAAATCACTATACGTTTTACCTGGGAAAGGTCGAACAAAAGGTTGGCCGATAAATTATTTGACAAGTGTAGGTGAATTTCACACATGCAGGTTGTATATCTGTTTATGACACCTTATGTCCACTGATTGAAACGGTGCGTAATATTAACCCGTTCCGTGAAAAATAACTAGCTTTAATTAACGCTGATTAATAATGATTGTATTTTTTTTTTTTCTTGATTGGAAGTTTCCTCTGCCTTTAATCAATTTTTCACGCCTTTTGCATCAAACTGTGTATTTTTCTTGCAAACTGAGACCGTATATTAAACTTCTGTTCTATAAATAGAATAAATGTACATGTAAATCGAAATAAAGAAGAGGTTTCATTGGTTTTGTATCTTGTGTATTTAATTGTCATTAAAAATCAGATGACACGTGCTAAGTTAAGTAAATAAAAGTTATTTTCCTGAACAACTATTTTGTTTGTAAATGGTAAAAATATCAATTTTTTCCGTGCGGTCATTTAAAATGCTATTGGGCGTAGGTAATGTCGGACATAACCTACAGCGGATATAATATATTTCTTGATCGAATCTGGCGATCTATGAATGATCTTCGGCTCGGTCGAACTTCCGATAACTCGAACAAATCGGCTGGTCCCCTGGGTGTTCGAGCTACCGAAGTTTGACTGTATATTGCTGCCACATTTCAGCATTATGATGTGCATGATGCCACTCTCAGGCACATTATCCCATGAACAAACCCATCCTAGAACTAGCCTTATATGCTATGTAAGATAACTTTTACGACTTACGTAGCAAGGGATTGAATCCATAACCTCTCCTCCAGAGGCTGTGACAGTTTACAGATTTGTTAGTAGGTGGCTCACAAGAATTACCATTAAGGATATACTTAATTACTAGTACATGTAGCAGCAATAATCGAGGCATCTATTCTGTGGGGAGAGCTATACTCCCCTACTAGCAGTTGAAAGATATCTTGGGTTGATTCTACTAAAAATAACCAATATTAACCCATTACTCCAAACATACTAATTTAACACATTCAAGTTTGGGGATTTATGAAAACATTGTGCCTGAAGGAGAAATCACTCATAATGAACAATTTTTCCTTTAGGCACAATGTTTTTATACCATGTCGCAAAGTGAAAATGAAAATTGAAATGTAACTTGTCATCTGCTGACCTTTGGACCAGACTTCCAGTGATTTTTTTGCCTCTCTCCTCTGATCATTTTATGTGAGAAAACAGTCAGCATCTCAGAAAGAAGTTGCCTAAGTACTGGTGTGATTAGGCCAGGAAAGGTGCCTAGGTGCGCTGACCGCCGTTATATGACCAAAGGTCTTAAACTCCAAATGTTTTATGGAGTTATAGGCTAAACTTTGGGTCAATTACTCAACACTAAACAACACTGGAATCGAGTAAACTATGTTTATTTGAACAGATTTCTCATAACACATAACTAATGTCATGTAATGGGTCTTTATTTCATGCTTTCCGGTGGGATATCGAGAAATAGCAGTGAAAATATTTTTCGATCTTACACCAGTGAAAATACCGATTTTCACGTTCTTGTTGCCTAGGTAAATTGCGCGTGCCTAACAACCAGATGGGAAATATGACGTCATATACCTTACATTTCTCGCGCTTGACGTCACGTTGCTATGCGGGAGGGGTACGCCACGGGGAATGAGGGAAAAAAATTGTACTGAATTTTGATAAAGCTCCTCCCAGAAAGGGTTAAAAGCATAAAATAAATAGAATATTTGTTTTTTTCAGTGTAAGATCGAAATTTATTTCATCTTGTGAACACCATCGGTAATATTTTCACTCGTGGCTGCGCCACTCGTGAAAATATTACCGATGGTGTCCACTCGATGAAATAAATTTCGATCTTACACCGAAAAAAACAAATATCCTCTATATCTTACATTACAGCTCTCGACTTGCACATCCAAGTCTGCTCAAAATTAAAGTCATCTGAAACTTTATAAAACAAGGTTTGATTACCATTGGTGAAAAAATGAAGGTGCTAGAGTGTTCAGAGCTGAAAAATGGCATTTTTCCAATTCAAAGGCTGTTAACTCTGAATTTTCAAGTTTAACGATATACATTGTGAGAAACGAAGATGCTACAAAACAGATAGTGGATGACATTCATCATCCTTCAAACTCGGCTTTGACCACGGCGTGGTGAAAGGAGTTAAAAAGATTAGAAAATTCAAACGAGTTACATTTCCAATCACCTGTGGGCGTTATTAAAGTAACCTTCTTCAGTAACAATAACATATGGGTAAACATTGGCAAAACATAAGCCATCACCCCATATATCCTCTTGAGATCGGTCGAAATTGGCAGCTTCAGCAGACAACGATATTTAATTTGGAGAAGAAAAATTCTGTTTTTATTATATAGCAGGAAACATTGAGCAAAAAGGAGAAACTGCTCATCATTAACAATTTCTCCTTTTGGCACCATGTTTTCATAAATGCTTCAACATTTATATGAGTATATATCGAGTAATGGGTTAAAGGAATAAGTTTTTGTTGCTGGGGATTGATCAGAATGATAATGAATATATATATAGTTTATCTAGAAGCATTAAAATGCAAAAATCCTCAACACCATCATTTAACTCTACAAAAACTGCAGCTGATCTGCAGCAGAAGACTATAAAACAGTTTTATTTATAAAAGTATGGAAAATCTCTCAGAATTATCATCTGATATGCAAGTAGTACCTGAAAACATTGAGGCAAAAGCAGAAAATGTTAATTCTGTTTTCAAAAGTTGTCTGCTGCAGAACACATATATGTGCCTTCAGTTGTTATAGACTTAAGTACTGAAGTTTGACTTTAGCTTATACATTTCTTTCAAATTGCCAATTAACTAGCTGTCAATTTATCATAGGACAAATGATATAACTTTCAACAACCAACTGATGACTTTGCCTTGCATTAATCATCAAAATTACTATTTGCAAGCTTTGATCACTCAGCAAGTGTTTTCCAACTATACTAGAAGTTAAGCCAGTACACCATATATACTTGTTTTAAGAAAGTCAAGTCAGATGTTGTAGGAAAACATTGTGCCAAAAGAAGAAATTGCTCATGGTGAGCAATTTCTCCTTTTGGAACAATGTTTTCTACTCCATCACAAATGAAAATTGCTTTTATTGAACTGCTGACCCTTCCAATTTGGACCAAACTCAAAATGTTATATGGAGTAATGGTTTAATGTTCATCAATAACAACTATCCCCAGTAAACAAATGATTTGAGTCATACATGACTAACATTCTAAGTTTGTTGCTTCTAGTTTTTATTTGTCATTTTTTCGTGCTTTCACGTTCATGGCACTAATTTTTTTCAAAATATTTTCCGCTGTACGTTCTTGCAGAACTCCACCTTTGTTTCTGCTGAGCTGAATGTAAGTTCTACATGTTGCTCTATTAGGAGTTTTTCTTTTCTCGAGGTAATCTTTAGCGTATTTTCTCAACTCCTCCATTTCCGCATCTGTCCAACGGTTCCTTTCTGAAAATATAAAAGTGTCTTTAGTCTTTTCAGCACACAATTGCAATGTTCAAAAATGGGTGAAATAAATACAGGGCAATAATTAAATTAATAAGAGAAGGTAGATAACCAAAGACCATCTTTTTGTAAGTATTAATAACAGTTAACAAATGAAACTACCATACAAGATCAATACCATATATCCTTTGGCTAAAGTTAGATTCCCTTCCATCCAAAAAGTTGTTATTTAAGTACATCAGGGTTTCCACAAAATTGGAAAAACGAAATTCCCTGACCTTTCCCTGATCAAACTCAACATTCCCTGTCCAAATTAATACCGATCATCTTTGATCACCAAAGGAACTATGCGCTTTCAAAATCTAAGTATTTTTTTTATAAATTTCTTCTTTTGGACATGAAATGAAAATGACGGTGTTTCAATTCCATACTACTCTGCACTTATTTAATATTATACTAAACTGACAATTCAAATTGACTGAAATTGGCCAAAATGGAATAGTTTTTGTATTACAATCCTTCTTTTGTCCAGCCCACATTCCATGATTGTAAAATTCCCCGACTTTTTCTGAATTTTTAAATTTCCATGACCAATTTCAAAATTCCCTGACTTTTCCCTGACCTTGAAATAAAATCATTTTTCCCTGACCATGGGAACCGTGTACATGCATAATAAATCTTAACAAAACTTATCTAAATATTAAAATATTCTAAAATGAAAACAAGCCACAGGTTATGGTAAGTTATCTTAATTTGATTGTTTGATACTCCTATAAACTATTATTAAGTTTTAGATGCCAAAATGAGTAAACTAGCTTGAGTCTCTGTGGTTAGCCTAAATAAAAACTTAGTTTGGACAAAGTTAAGGAACCTCCTATTCTAATAATCCATGGCACTAAATGTTCAAGAAATTTACCCAGCATAATCTATATAAATTTGCTTTAACACATTGAAGTAAGAGATTTTAGAAAAATATTGTGCCTTAACAAGAAATTGCTCATGAATCAGCAATTACCGGTACTCCTTTTGGCACAATGTTTTCTTTTCCATCACATAATAAAAATTGTAGCATGCTTTTATTTAAATTTAACAGTTGTCTGCTTAGCCTTCTAATTTGGACTAGTCTAAAAATGGTATATAGGGTAACAGGTTAAAGTATTAAATGTATCTTAAATGATTTACAGACCGATCTTCTTTTTCTGTGCCTTCTTGTCCAAAATCGGTACAGCATCATCTGCATCTGCAATAAATTGCAAAACAGCCTATGAAAGCCACGATATTTTCAGTATGTTCATTTGTTTCAAATAAAATATATGTACCGGTATATTGAGACTGAGGGAGCATGAAATGTTTTCTTTAAATTTTGTCAAATCTGTTACTTCCAAACGATACAAAATTTGGAAAAGATGCATTCAAAAGAATGAAAAAATGGTAAGCTAATCAAACAGGTTTCTTTCATGTTGTGTTATGTCTGTCTAGACAGCTCAGATCTGTTACCGCCTAACATGACCCGGATGCAGTAGTACTTTAGAATGCTAGCTGATTTCCTTACAGAGGTAACTAAAAGGTAAACTTGTGTAGTGTTCAGTTTGAATCTCTGCATGGCCATATCAGTAATCAAGTATGTACTTTGTTTTAGCCTTTTTCCCCTCAACTATCTTTTATGCATTTTGGTACATTTTGTACATGGTAAATTTTACTTTTTCTTTGAATTTCCAAGCCCATATATAGGTAAATAATACTCTTCTATACCAAATTTAAAATCATCATTTCTATGCAAGGCACTACCATTCAATCCCGAGTTTTAACAACCCTGGAAAGGAAATCTAATGAAAACATAGTTGGAAAATGAGAAATTGCTCATGGTGAGCATTTTCTCCACTCCAATAATGATTTCTACATGAATTATCGTCTGCAGACACTTTGAATTTGGGACAGTCTAAAATTTACTAAGTGGGAATAGGTAATTAAAAGAAATATACCCTTGCAAGAAAGTTAAATAAAGCTAAGCTGTTTTTAAAATATTTTTAACATTTAATTGCATAATAATCTATATCCCAAATGAAAACAAGACCAACTAGAGCTGTCCGCAAGACAGCACGCTCGACTATTCAGCGCTTATTTCTGATTGGTTACCTTCAGTGCATGTGGAAATAGAAGTTGTACGCAAAACCTGAAAGTTATAATCTTATATAAGCCATACTTGCAGAGATATAAGCCTTGATTTGGGTTGATCTAAAAAACTTAACCTAGGATTAAGTCCAAAAGGGGCCATAATTCAAGCAAAATGCAAGGCAGATTTACCTACCTTGAAA
Source organism: Tridacna crocea (assembly GCA_943736015.1). NCBI lineage: Eukaryota > Metazoa > Mollusca > Bivalvia > Cardiida > Cardiidae > Tridacna > Tridacna crocea. Next base: position 52,582,622 of record OX031064.1, on the reverse strand, counting down.
TTGAAGACCTATGAGAAGGTTGGGGCAAAGTTAAAATCCCATAAAAGACAATTGCACTGATATAAGCCATCTTCTAGGTTGATCCAAAAAACTTAACCTGGGAAGCCAAGTCAAAAAGGGGCAATAATTCAAGCAAATGATTATGTGATGCAGAGTTACCTGCCTAGATAGCTGAGACCAGTAAGAAGGTTCAGGTAATGTTATAATCCCCCGTAAGGCAAAGTTGTACAGATACAGGCCATATTCTAGGTTGATCCAAAAAACTTAACCAAGGATGCTAAGTTGAAAAGGGGCCATAATTCAAGCAAAATGCAATGCAGAGTTATCTGCCTTCATAGCTGATACCAGGGAGGAGGTTGGGGTAAAGTTATAAGCCCATAGAAGGTAGAGTTGCACAGATGTAAGTCATGTTCTAGGTTGATCTAAAAAAACTTAACCTAGAAAGCTAAGTCAAAAAGGGGCCATAATTCAAGTAAAATGCGATGCAGAGATATCTACCTTGATTGCTGAGACCAGTGAGAAGGTTCTGGTAATGTTATAATCCCATAGAAGGCAGAGTTGCACAAATGTAAGCCATGTTCTAGGTTGATCCAAAAAAAACTTAGCCTAGAAAGCTGTCAAAAAAGGGGTATAATTCAAGCAAAATGTGATGCAGAGTTATCTGCCTTGATAGTTGAGACCAGAAAGAAGGTTCGGGTAATGTTATAATCCCCCATAAGGCAAAGTTGTACAGCTACAGGCCATATTCTAGGTTGATCCAAAAAACTTAATCTAGGAAGCTAAGTCAAAATGGGGCTATAACTCGAGCAAAATGCAATGCAGATTTATCTGCTTTGATAGTTGAGACCAGTGAGAAGGTTGGGGTATAGTTAAAATCCCATATAAGGCATAGTTGCACAGATGTAAGCCATATTCTAGGTTGATCCAAAAAACTTAACCTACAACACAGCCAGCGACGCAGATGCCAGGGTGACTATAATAGCTCTCCATATTCTTCGAATAGTCAAGCTAAAAAGTATCAGTAGTAGGCAGCAATGGCCCTTTGCAACTTATCCAACAATTATCCTAACTGTAGCCTATATCATACAAAAGGACAAATATGTAACAGAGGGCCATGGTTATCTGTTATGTAATCTGTCAGACTCATTTTTATTTTGTCACTCTTAGTCTTGCTATATGGGTATTTTCTCTTGTAGCAGTGAAATGAATTAAGACAAATCTAATCACAGAATAGAAGGCATAAACTTAAGTTTATCACACTTACCTAATTCAAAGTCTGGTACTGTGATTTCAGCATCTACATCCATTTCTGTTCCAGTTTGTTTGGAATTGGCACAAGCAGGAGTCTCAGTCTCCATGGACACTACGTCTTTAACAAGAAATACATGCAAATATCAGAATCAGTGATTTTCGTAGAGTAAATAACAAAATGCACAAAATGTATTCCTAGATACTTTGCTCTAAACAGTGAATCTTTATTAACACTCCTACACTTTACACAGAAAACAGTAGGACACTAACTGAATCAAAATGCAGAGTTAAAAAACAGTAAACTTGATCTAGAGGTAGGTTTAATAAGCACTACACAAGAGTGCTATGATTGCCCTAATTCTCTAACCTGGTATAATAAAAAGAAATTGGCTAGTGATCTTTTTTCCCAAATTTGACCCATATTCAAACTTTTCTGAGCTTTCATCAAGCAAAACATACTGATCAAGTGTTCTGGGTGATGAATACAGCATGAGCTAGACATGAGCTTACTCGTTGTCTGGTGTGCTAAAATGCAACAATTAATTTATGAATTCAGGTGATTTCATTATAATCTGATTGCCATTGAAACATCTGTTAAAATTTAACTGGTTGTTTTTCATAAGAGTAGTGCAATCATCCAATAACAGCATGACTTTAACTGGATGTTTTCTTTCTCTTCAATGCCTGAACACGCATTTATGTGTTCGGCAGCAGACGACTTTGGAAAACATTGAGGCAAAACCAGAAAATGCTCATATTTAGCATTTTCTGCTTTTGCCTCAATGATTTCATATACTAATCTACTTTTGAAATGGCAATTCTAAAATATTAATGGCTTGTCCTAACAGGTTTTGAATTCCTGTGAATTTTTCAGCTAATGGAGAGTTTAGGATGTCGAGAATGTAAGTCTCAAGTTTCTGACAAATATACTTCCATGAAAATCCATATTGTAGATATATATGGCAAGTGTACAAAAGATCAAATATGTACACATTACTCAATATAGAATTTAATGGCTGGGATTTTACCAAATAATGTTGGGGAAAGTCGTCTTATTGATTCATGTGTAATTTCCCACAACAAACTCACCTTCAAATTCTATGTCTTCAAGTCTGGTATCTCGGAATTTACTCAGCAAATTTTTATCTTGGATTAGCAGTAATTTACCAAGCTGCATTCTCTCTATTCCATCTAATGCAAATCGGTAATGTGTCATGTGCACATTTTCTGTGTGACCAAGGTGAGAACACAGCCATTGTACTTGATGGTCTTTCAAACCAAGGCACTGAAGTACAACATAAAATACAAATTAAAAATTTAAATTCACAAACATTCTCTGTCCTATTCTTCAGGTAAATTACGAAATATTAAAAACAAACATGGCAATACCGACAAACTGCAATGGCATGCAGAGTAAACACTTGGATAAACATTTCTTCTACATTCCTTAAATCTATACAATGGCAATTCAAAAGCGTCTGGTGAACATTTTTTTTTTTTTGGTAAATCATATGAATCATTCCTGTGACATTGAATCCTTTAATCATTGTCAAATCTTGTTCTAATCAAACTTCTTCAACTGCTTCCCTTTTCAAAGGTAGGTAAATCCACTCACATGAAGAAGGAAACTCATCACCAAGTCTACAACTTTCTAATTTAATTTGTTTGTTTTGATTGGACGTTAATTTCCCTTATAGCCATCTTTACTTTTCCTGAACCAGCATAGCAACTTCAGATGTTTACTTTGAATTTCTTTGTATGATTATACTGTTATAAAGAGAAATCATCAAGGCAAACGCTCTGACCATGTTTGAAGTTATTGGCCTAAAAATGTGGCATCTACAGGTCACACAAGGTTTTTCTTATATATGACATAGTGACCTACTGTCTGACCTGACATGACCCATAATCAAACTCATCCCAGATATTACCAAGACAACCATTCTGACCAAGTTTGAAAAGTTTGGACTGAAAATGTGGATTTTAGAGCACACACAAGGTTTTTCTAAGATTTGGCCTACTTTCTGACCAAATGTGATCCCTTTTTGATCTTATTCAAGATATTATAAGAACAAACATTTTGACCAAGTTTTTTAAGTTAATTGGACTGGAAATGTGGCCTATAGAGTGCACACAAGGTTTTTCCAAAATTTGACCTAGAGACCAGACGTGACCCATATTCAATCTCGTCCGAGATATCAATGAGACAAACATTCTGACCAAGTTTCATGAGCATCAGACTGAAAATGTGGCCTCTGGAGTGAACACAAGGTAAAAGTTGACACGGGATGACAAACAACTGACACAGCACTATCACAATAGCTCACCTGAAAACACTAGGAAGGAAAAGATCGCTTAACACAGTTTTCACAGTATGACACCTTTTCAGGGAAGCTATAAAACTAAGACTGTATTGGTCATGGGAAATACTTGTCTTGCATCCATATTCCATTTCAAGCGCATACAAAGGATATTTCTGTTGCAGAAAAAATGTTTTGTAGAAGGAATTTCCCTTGTTAACGTCATCATGTCCTGTGATTTAAAATGTAAAACATTTTATGATTGGCTAATGTGAAATGTAGCCAATCAGAGAGCATTGTAGTGTACAACTGTGTTAGGTGATGTTTTCGGACCTGGCTTTTTTTAGTTCAAGGGGTGTTTGTCATTAAATAAATTTGAGTTGTTTTCCATTTTGACTAGTATGATGGTTAAGCTTTTAGAAAAGGCCTACATTGCTGTATTTAACCAAACATTCTCTTGTAAATAGCCACCTGCAGGCAAGTTCTGCATATATATCTACCCCCCTTTTCTTTGCATTACAGGTCACTGTGGTCATAAAAACACACAACCATTTTGGTAAATACTGATGTATAAATACTGAAGTATTTTTTTACCTGTGCCATGGTTGCCATGTAAGCTCTATAGCCTGTAGAGGTTAGTCTATTTGGATGAATCAAATCTCCAGCATGTTCACTCCCTAATTCATTAATACACTCTGATGCACTGATGACGCCATCTCCTTTAAATTGAGAAAAAAAATAACATGTAAATGCCATTGGCCCTTACAAATCATCCATGGATTTGCAATACAAAGCTCAGGATCAAATTTGCAACTGGATAGTTTAAGCATAGTGACCTGCTTTTACACTAAAATAGATTTTCATTTTGTCATGAAGTAGAAAACATGGTGCAAAAAGGAGAAATTAATTATCATGAGCAATTTCTCCTTTTGACACAAGGTTTCCATAAATTCTCTCACTTGAATGTATTAAAACCAGGTTTGGCTATAGTATATATTATCCTTATATATTTGAATAAATACATGTATATTCAAAATATCTACTTATTCATACCTTTAGTTGCAAACATATATTTGTTAGTTGGTTTAAGGCCAGCATGTCTACGCACTTCTGGATCCACTATGTACTCAAGCGCAGTAGCTGCATCAGGAGGAATAAGGACAGGCACTCGTTTTCCACGCTGAAATAATATTGTGTCTGTAGTTTTTTTTTCCCTTTTGGTTAAACTATTATGGTCAAGTAGATTGCAGGGTATAACTTGCGCGTGCAATTAGAAAATAAGAAACAGAACAGATCTAATCTATCCAAGAACAATTAGAAAATTGACAGAAAGTAATAACAATACCAAAAGAAAAAGTTTGCTAATTAATTTACCTGTCTCATGCAAATTAGTGTAGAACTATTGATTTCAAAATAAATTGTATGCATTTAAAATTTTAACGCTAGAATTATCAGAGAAAAAATAATTCATAATAGTAGCTATTGTTCTGAAAGACAGTATACCTTTCCCCTAATCCACATTAACTCCTGGGTTTTGATAAGATATTTTTCAGTAGTGGTTAGCTCTCCAAGTAGTGATTGCTCAACATCATCCATCTCTTTATTTCTTCTCAGGTAGGTCTCCATCCTGTGAATATTACAAATATCATTGAGAAACACATATTTGGACCAGAAATGTGCCTACAGTAAACCCCATACACTTTGACACGAAATGAAAATTCTTTAGCAACAAGCACTACAGAAATATTGCATTTGTATTACTTAAACCCTTCTGAAAAAAAAGACTGCAAACAATTTTATTACTTCAAGTCCTGTAATTTCATAAAAAATTACAAGACCAGCAATAAACTCGAGCTTAAGCTGTAAATGATAGTGGTAGATATGCATAATAACAAATTTCAGAACAGTGCCTATAAATGTTAAGAGTGGGAAAAAAACTGGAAAAGTGTTTCTGACTGAGTGACATCCTTTATTCTTGGTTGGCTTAGGTGGTAGGAAACTTAAAGAGTGAATAATGTCATCAAAATGCATGCCAATATTACGTAACTTCTGTTTTAAAATATTATATCTGAGGAAAACATTGAAATATTTTAGCAAGACCAATTAAAATGTCAGAAGCAAGAGAAACAACACCTTGCCTATAAAATTTAAAAGCAATAGGGTTAAGATTATGATGTGACCAGCTTCAATTTATTGTAATGTAACTCTACCATAAGCTCTGTAGCTTACTTTTACTTTGATTTTCTACACATGTATGTGAAATAGTAATGCTCCTGCATGCTCCAGTGGCAGAGGCAATGGTTTGATCCAAATGATAGCTTTTGCATGTACGAGAGCCATTTGAGTAAAATATAGCCACATAGAGGACCCCTTACACCCTCCTCCCCTTAAAAAACCCAGTCAAGTCCCTGGCAATTTCATAAAGCATCTAGAGACATTCTCAGCTTAAAAATGTATATAATTTTATCAAGGATTGCTTACTTCAACTCCTCAATTTCACCACTACGCCTTCTATTATAGACCATTAATCGCAGTAAAGCTGTCCTGGCAACTTGAACATACATTGTTTTTTGCTCGTAATTGTAGTCTGCAAGTTTTTCTGATAGCCTTTTTGCCACAATTTCAATGTCCTTTGGATGTGGAAGACGCCGACGATTTTCAAAATGTCTCTGACGTAGCAAGACACCTGCATGTGTGGTCACTTTTGTGGCCCAGTCGATTTTCATCAGCTTTAGAAATCCATCCGCTTCTTCTTTTCCAACTGTGTCCTTTTGTCTTAAGCAATAGCCATACTTCAAACCAACTAATCTCCCGAGGTCAAACCCAATCTTATTGGCAGTACTTGGATGAAGAAGCTCATCATGCTCGTTCTTTCCACACAGCTGCAATGTCACCTCTATTATAGTATCAAAGTTTTTCATGGTAAGTAGGTCATTCATATCAAGGTTGGAATTGTTCAGCTTTTTCCTGCATTCCATCAACAGCTTGGCTGCAAGACGCATATGAAAAGAACTATCTTTTCCCTTACGGAGTTCATGACCTATTGACTTGGATAACCAAACATCTCCCAAATTACAAATCAGGTGATCATTCTGAGCACAAATGCTGATTTCATCTTTTCTCATTTTAGGAATTACATCCTTACGAAGCATATTTGATCCAGACCCTTCAACTTTCCCAATGAGGTGTTTTGCTTGCCATACTAGAGCTTTTTTTCCAAAAAAGTTTTGTTTCACAGCAGTTTTGGGGCAGATTTTTTGATGAATTTTCACGCTACTTTCAAGCTTTATCCACTGCTGACATTCGGGACATGGTCCATACTCATCAGCGTGAAAGTCTTCTTTAGTGCATGACTTTCTTTGAATGAGAAGCTCTCCTTCTTTACTATGAAGTACTGCTTGATTATGAATATGATCCCCAGAATAACGAAGACAGTCTTGACGTCTTTTTATTTCCTTCTTAAATTGTCCTTGATCATTATCAAGTTTCAGTTTTTTCTTCAATTCTGTTATTTCCTTCACCTCACTTCTATCTGCATGCTTTTTTTCGATATGATCTTGAATATGTGTGAAGAGTTGTCTACAAAAACAGCATGCATGCACGGTATCATAGGGCCGCTCATCACTTTTCAAACCGGATCTTCCATCTTTTGACTTCACATATCTTTTTATGTAGATGTTTTTATACTTGCTATCCCTGACTATCTGATCTTCCCGCAACTTCCTTTGGTAAGGCTTCTCTACTTCCGATTCAGGTTGATTTGTTCCCACAACTCTAGGAGTATCTTCAATCTCTTGTCTAATAAACTGAAGGAAGTTTGGCAAGCTATTGGAATCATCCGACACATTGTCTATTTCATCCTCTGTCTCGGAGACATAATCATCTACCCTGTTACTTTCTGGTATGTAAACTTCATCATCTGTTATATTTCCTTCACTTTCCTTCTCATCATCTGTGTCTGGGACATAATCCTTATCTCTATCACTATCAGTCATGTACTGATCAATTTCGCTATCTATCGATTGTCCATCACTTTCCTTCTCATCATCTGTCTCTGGAACATAATCTTTACATCTGCCACTATCAGTCATATACTGTTTGATTTCATTATCAGTCAAATGTCCATCACTTTCCTTCTCATCATCTGTCTCTGGAACATAATCTTTACATCTGCCAATATCAGTCGTATACTGTTCGATTTCATCATCAGTCAAATATCCACCACTTTCCTTCTCATCATCTGTCTCTGGAACATAATCTTTATCTCTCTCACTGTCCCTCTGATAAACTTCACTTTTCTTTGTGATAACAGTCTTATCTGAATGGTTTCTTTCATCATCTGTCTTGCAACCATCACTTTTACTTAAAATTCTGTCACTGTTCCTTTGATCAACTTCATATTTCTTTGTCACATTAGTCTTATTTAATTTTTTTCTTTCATCATACATCTTAACAGCACCACTCTTTCTTCCATTATCCTTCTCATCACCTGTATCTTCGTCACAATTGTCGTCTCTGTCACTATTTATCATGTACGATTCAATTTCATCTCCAGTCATATTATGTAAACTTTTCCTTTCATTGTCTATGTTATTATCTACCCTTTTTCTTTCAGTATCATTATTTTCATCTATTTCATTATCCACCTTGTCATCATCACCTTTTGAATTTTCCCCTTCATCATCCCTTTCATCATCCAATCTTTTCACTTCATTTACTGCCCACTCTATATCTGTAATGAGTTGCTGTTTTGTATGAAATCTCCTTTTTTTCGTAAGGATATCTGAAATAACAGAAACGTGTAAAGGACAAGTTCAGAATAAATTATCTTTCTGTATTGTTTGTCACCAAAAGGCCCCTTTCCTCTACATTAGTAGCACGCAACAATTTAATAAAACATGGCAACATTTTATGTACATTTGTACTTTGAGTTGAATGCCAATTTTGTTTTACCTCTTTTAATATCCCTGGTCATGTCATGAGCAGAGTAACTACCTTGCCTGCAGTGACACTTATTTAATTAATTTAATTACATGAACTGCATGTCAAAGGTGAGGGCGTATCTATTATACGTTACTAAGTTTGTCAAACCAACAACCTCTAGATCATTGCTTTCAGGTATGAAACTGACTGAGCTATCAATAGGCAGATGCTATTTTGTTTTAATCTAAATGAAGATGGAAGGCTTTTTTATGGCAAAAAGTTATTTACAACTTACTCCATTCACCCAAACTGAAATGAGATTTTTGTAAATCTAATACGTATAATATGTACCAGTATGGTATTAACTTCTGAAAGAAAATATGAATAATATGATATGATATAATATGAATACATACTTAAAAATTTGTCTTTCAATGGTCCCATTTCATCAACCACAAATTCTTTGATGTTTGCTTTTTTCACAGAAAGTCTGGAATAAAGTAATTTGTATAGATTTAAATAAGAAGGCAAAAGCAATACATAGTGATAGAGCACTCAGTTTAAATTCAATTATATTGCAACGAAATGCTTTAACAGGGGCACATTGCTCTTTGAATTTTATCTAACAGTCATCCTCATTCTTACTGATATCTTATCGAAACTACCGGTACCAGTTGAGTAATTGGCATTACTCTGTTTAAGACTATTAATTTTTTAATGTTTTTGCGTTTTTTGTCAAACTTGTTTTTAAAGCTGTCTGCTGCAGACTGCTAGTACGTAACAAAGGGCCATGGCCCTTTGTTTCCTGTCCAACAATCTTTGTCACTGAATCATACCACACTATTTATTACAAGGGCCAATGGCCCTTAGAAACTTGTCCAACAACCATCTTCATTCTTTACTGTGCATATAGAAACTAGTATCACTAGTTACAGGGGGCTATGGCCTTTGAATCCTGTCCAGCAATCTTCTTAATTGAATCATACCAAAACCAAGAGTATCACTAGTTGCAAGGGGCCATGACCCTTTGAATCTTGTCCAACCATCATCTTCAGTCTTACCAGTATTATACCTAAACTAATGTGTATAACTAGTAACATGGGGCCATGCTAACAGGCATCCTTATTTTTACTTATATCATGTTGAAACTACTTGGCATAACTGGTAAGAATTGGGAAGGGGGGACCTATTCAACAATCATCCTTATTCTCATCAACCATATAATTTAACTCTTCATCTAATAATGCCACACTACTGTGGCAGTGCACCAGACAACATTCCAAAACTTTGTTGTCAAAGAAGAAACTGCTCATAATTAGCATTGTCTCCTTTGGCCGCAATAGTTTATATCTTTTCCATGGAAACATCTCAAGTTTAAGTTGAACTATTTTAAATGTTCTTTTTTTTTGCTTTTTGCAACAATTGTTCGTCAAGTCATCTGCTGCAGATTTGTTGCTGTTGGTGAGAGTTATCGATACTAAAAAGTACTACTAGTATCAAGGGCCCATGGCCCTTCGAATCCTGCCCAACAATCTTTGTCACTAAATCATAACTAGTTTTTACAAGGGGCCATGGCCCTTAGAAGCTTGTCCAACAACCATCTTCATTCTTTACTGCATCATATCAAAACTAGTATAACTAGCTACAGGGGGCCATGGCCCTTTGAATCCTGTCATACAATCTTCTTAATTGAATCATACAAAAACCAAGCATATCACTAATTACAGGGGGCCATGGCCCTTTGAATCCTGTCCAGCAATCTCATTAAAATCAGATCGACGAAACCGCTACATTTCACAATCGCTATGTGGATCTGACTGCATGTCAGATTGACCTTTTCGATTAACCAATCGGAAAGCCGCGGTCAAAATCTGTAATGTAAAGTAAGAGGGAGTAACTTCAACTGTCTTCAAAGGGAGGTAAATTGCGAGATGGCTGCACAGCCATACAAACAGAACTTTTCCGTAAATCATCATGACGACAAACATGTCATATATAATGATGATGTAGGGGTCACTCTGATGTGACCTTTATCGGGGTACTGTCAGATCTACTTTGCGGTAGTGATACAGTAGATCTGATTTCAATGAGATTGTCTTCTAAATTGAATCATACCAAAACCAAGAGTATCACTAGTTAAAAAGGCCATGGTGAAGAGTTACCTATACTTAAAAGCATTACTAGTAACAAGGGTCTATGGCCCTTTGAAACTTGTGCAACAACCATCTTTATTCTTAAACTGTGTCATACCAAAACTGGTATCACTAGTTACAGGGGGCCATGGCCCT